>CM038669.1:112307686-113700186 GCA_021605145.1 Aegilops bicornis | reverse complement strand
TTCTTCTTCTTCTTCTTCTTCTTCTTCTTCTTCTTCTTCTTCTTCTTCTTCTTCTTCTTCTTCTTCTTCTTCTTCTTCTTCTTCTTCTTCTTCTTCTTCTTCTTCTTCTTCTTCTTCTTCTTCTTCTTCTTCTTCTTCTTCTTCTTCTTCTTCTTCTTCTTCTTCTTCTTCTTCTTCTTCTTCTTCTTCTTCTTCTTCTTCTTCTTCTTCTTCTTCTTCTTCTTCTTCTTCTTCTTCTTCTTCTTCTTCTTCTTCTTCTTCTTCTTCTTCTTCTTCTTCTTCTTCTTCTTCTTCTTCTTCTTCTTCTTCTTCTTCTTCTTCTTCTTCTTCTTCTTCTTCTTCTTCTTCTTCTTCTTCTTCTTCTTCTTCTTCTTCTTCTTCTTCTTCTTCTATTTCTTCTTCTTCTTCTTCTTCTTCTTCTTCTTCTTCTTCTTCTTCTTCTTCTTCTTCTTCTTCTTCTTCTTCTTCTTCTTCTTCTTCTTCTTCTTCTTCTTCTTCTTCTTCTTCTTCTTCTTCTTCTTCTTCTTCTTCTTCTTCTTCTTCTTCTTCTTCTTCTTCTTCTTCTTCTTCTTCTTCTTCTTCTTCTTCTTCTTCTTCTTCTTCTTCTTCTTCTTCTTCTTCTTCTTCTTCTTCTTCTTCTTCTTCTTCTTCTTCTTCTTCTTCTTCTTCTTCTTCTTCTTCTTCTTCTTCTTCTTCTTCTTCTTCTTCTTCTTCTTCTTCTTCTTCTTCTTCTTCTTCTTCTTCTTCTTCTTCTTCTTCTTCTTCTTCTTCTTCTTCTTCTTCTTCTTCTTCTTCTTCTTCTTCTTCTTCTTCTTCTTCTTCTTCTTCTTCTTCTTCTTCTTCTTCTTCTTCTTCTTCTTCTTCTTCTTCTTCTTCTTCTTCTTCTTCTTCTTCTTCTTCTTCTTCTTCTTCTTCTTCTTCTTCTTCTTCTTCTTCTTCTTCTTCTTCTTCTTCTTCTTCTTCTTCTTCTTCTTCTTCTTCTTCTTCTTCTTCTTCTTCTTCTTCTTCTTCTTCTTCTTCTTCTTCTTCTTCTTCTTCTTCTTCTTCTTCTTCTTCTTCTTCTTCTTCTTCTTCTTCTTCTTCTTCTTCTTCTTCTTCTTCTTCTTCTTCTTCTTCTTCTTCTTCTTCTTCTTCTTCTTCTTCTTCTTCTTCTTCTTCTTCTTCTTCTTCTTCTTCTTCTTCTTCTTCTTCTTCTTCTTCTTCTTCTTCTTCTTCTTCTTCTTCTTCTTCTTCTTCTTCTTCTTCTTCTTCTTCTTCTTCTTCTTCTTCTTCTTCTTCTTCTTCTTCTTCTTCTTCTTCTTCTTCTTCTTCTTCTTCTTCTTCTTCTTCTTCTTCTTCTTCTTCTTCTGCTTCTTCTTCTTCCTAAACTAATTAAACCTAAACCTAAACTAATTAAACTAAATAACCTAAACTGTTCAAACTAAATAACCTAAACTAATTAAACTACATAACCTAAACTAACTGAACTGAAAAAACTTAAACTAGAAAACCTAAACTAAACAGAAAAGAAAAACAGAAAAAATGTGTGGGCGGCGATGGGTTGGGAGGGGCGGCGAGGCGGGTGGCGACGGGCAGGAGGGGCGGCGACAGGCGCGCTCCCTGGGCGGCCGACCACCATGTAGGGGAGGCGGCGGGGAGGCTTGGGAGGGGGTGGGAGGCAGGGAGGGGGCAACGACGGGGCGGGGAGGGGGCGACGACACGGGGTGGCAGAGGGAGGAAAGATGAGAGGAGACAGAGAGAGAGGGCGACGACAGGGGCGCGACCGTTAAGTCAATTTTGAAGCTTTGCCGTCCGCATGTCCTTTGCCGTCTACTAGCGGATGGCAAAGAGGGGCCCCGTCAGGGTTTGACAGCCAGTGGGCCAAACCCCCTCTTTGCCGTCTGCTAGCAGACGCCAAATAGTTTGCTGATGGCAAAGCCTACCTTTCCCGTCCGCTGCCTCTTTGTCGTCCGCCTCTGTTGGCTGATGGCAAAGCCTACCTTTGCAGTTTGCTAGCCGACAGCAAAGAGTGGGCAGATGGCAAATCTGCTGATTCCATTAGTGTGAAGCATATGTTTGGATGAAAGAAGTGAATTTCTCTAGTTCATGTGCATTTGAAGCAAGTTGTCGCCATGAATTCGAGTAAGTTTGTTTTTTGCTTATTTTGGAATCATCCCAAGTTAGTGATGCATGTGTGAAGTATTTTGTGGTTTGGTAGATTAATTACCTCCATTCATATGTATTTCTTAGCTCACCAAGCCACTGATTGATTTCTTCAAGGAGAAGAAGTTCCTTCTTGAGAGCATGCCTTATGCAAGGACTTCGATATCCTCTATGATGGCTCCCAACCAGAACTCGATAGTATTTTTTGGTAAGGATTCTTTGTGCTCACGCTTGTCTTGTACAGAGTATTCACATGTATCTTGCATCCCAGCTCATATTTTGGAGCTTGCTACCGTAGTTCATTTCCCGAGAATCTTGCAACGCCACCTCGTTGGTTTGTGTTGCAAACTTTCATTTCCAGACATGCTGTTTGAACTATCCTATTACCAACCAGATCTGAATCTTAGGCAGATATGATGGTTGGAACTTTTCCAAGATCTATGATGTAGGTTCTCGCAAGGTTGATGTTTTGGCCGACACACCAAGCCAGAAGATCTATTATTGTAGTATCTTGAATGAGAAATTTGTCCATCTTCTCTATGAGGATTTCATGCGACTTTTTCTAGAAGTTGTTCCTCATGGATGTTGTGCTCCCGAAGTGCGACCTATACTTGATGGCCATGTTAATGCTTTTAAATATGATCTTGGTAGCTATAACATCAAGGAGAACATTAGAAGCTGAGTGCTAAATGTCTCTCGGTCGATCATCCAGATCGTGTATCCTTGGCCTCGCTAAGGTGAAATCTAAGAAAGTGTTGTCTTCCTTTATATCTGCATCCTCCAACATTATTCATCATGGTAGTACAAGGTGTCACCAAGATCCTTGGCATAGATGTTGGCAAAAATCTGATGAATATGGAAATGCTCAAGTTCTTGAGAGCACGCTCAGACACTAGGTTATATCCTCGGTATCAATTGGAATGTGCCTTCTGTTTGCGAAGTTTTCTTATAACTCTAGCTTCATTTCCAAAACTTGGTATGCCATTTCTTCAAACTCCTTCAAACGATCGTTCGTGAATTGCCTTAGGCTGGTATGAGGAGTTTAAATGATCTCTATATCAAAGGTAATTCTTTTTGCCACTAAAGGAATAATTCTACGAGTCACCTCCTCTAAGGTGCCCCGTTATGGAATCATGGCAATTATCTCCTCGTTACTTTGAAACCATGCGCCATCTTAGTCAAATGTGGAATTGTTGCCAACCAAATTGAACGCTTGTCGTCCGCTTCTTTCCATTCCTCATGATGTGTGTTTTGTGTCTCAGCTCAAGAGATGTTTCAACGTCTCATTCCGTGACTTGATCATGAGTTGCTCGATCTTTGAGAAGATTGATTCTTGTAGACTTTTCTATTCCTTTGGTCGTAGCGTTTTGGTGAAGATCTCAAAGGCAAGGGCGTCAAGATCAATATGATGCAATGAATTGGCATCCTCAAGTTAATGCAATGGATCATGAAGACTGTGTCAGCTTCGTGTCCCCTCTGTCTTTATACCTCACGTCTTGAATCTTGGGACGAGATTCTTGTTTAGTGGGGGTGAGTTGTCACAGGCCTCGAATTTGTTTGTAACTAGTTGCATCAGCATCCATGCATCATGTCTAAGTTTAAATGAATTTGAAATGGGGATGTTCAAACCCTAGTAGATAATAATTTCAACTAGGTTCAAGTTTAAATCTTTTAAAATGAACCTAAAATGCCTTCGAAAATGTTCATGAGTTCTGATAAAGGTGAAACCCTCTACCAAAACTAATGAGGATATTTCTTGGCCATTTATGAATTTTTGAATTAACCCATATTGTATTTGAATTGGGGTACTTGAATTCTATAAATATCTTAATTGCTCCAAATATTCTGGAATCATTTGTGAGCTTTTGGAATAATCCAAATAGTGTCTAGAATTTGTCTCACGAGTTTTAAAAAATGAATCAGTATTTTTAATAATTCAAAACAGAATAAACGAAATAGAAAAACTAAACAAAAGGGAAAAAAGGGGCTTACCTAGGCTACTTACCCGGCGGCCCAGCAGGCCGGCCAAGCCGACTGGCCGACGCCAGGAGGACAGCGCGCCCATGGCCGACGCGCGCGAGCATGTGCAGCGCCACCTCCTACCTCTCTGCCTGTCTCCGCCTCGCTTGGAGGATGCCACATAGCTCTCTAGCTCTCTCCCTCACTCCCCTCGCCCTCATCCCCTCCTCTGCTCCATCCCTTTTCTCTGTTCGTGAGCGCTTGAGAACACCGACGAGCACCGCCACGTCCACCACCTCCCCCTCGCTTCTCCGACCGTGTCCAGAGCTCCGCGACGAAAGAAGGCTACTCCACGACGAAGCAGGCGAGCCCGGAGGCACCGCAACGACGCCATCGCCGTCTTCTCCACCATCGGTCACCGGACCTCCCCATCGTCGATTCGCTGGCTCCCGGACGCCCCCGAGCATGCTGACCAACTACTCTGCCTCCCTGTGAGCTCACGAATCTTTCCTCGCTAGCGCCGCTATCGATTTCATCCTCTAACCCGCCTAGACGGCATGGTCGTGAGCCTGTTGCCTCCGGCCATGGTGCCGCCATGGCCACATACCTTAGCTCGCGTCTGAGCATGCCCTCGGGCTTGCAATGTTCCCAGGAGACGAAAGCACCCATTGGTTCATCCATAGCTGCACCATAGCATCATCTTCGTCGGTGCCCGAGCTCTGGCCGCCACCTCGCTCGCCGCATTTGCCGCTACCGGCCACCCCAGACGTAGCCGCAGCCACCGCTGGACGCGCCGCGTCACGGCCGTTCCAATGAGACCAACCGCGCGTCCTCCCGACGCCGGAGTTGGTCGGACGGCAAACGCCGCTGTGCTCCGGTTATCGCCGGCACTAACCTGGTGACGTGGCATTGTTAGATTAGCTAATTAGGGTTAGTTAGTGACACTGACATGTGGGCCCAACGTCCTGCTAATTTTAATTAGTGTTACTAACTCAATTAGCCTCTAAGTCACTGACCTGTGGGACCCACTAGTCAGGTTTGACCAGTTTGACCCTGTTGACTACTTGATGCAAAGGATGATGATCTGAGGCTGATGTCATAACTAATTTTTGGGATTTTGAATAAATTAGAAATGATTTATTAATTTCAGAAATGTTCTAAACTTTGAAAAAATGATAGAAAATAAATTGTAGCTTAGAATGAAATAATTTATATGTGAAAAATTATCAGAAAAATCCAAGGAATCTGTTCATTCAATTTTCATGCATGTTGGAATAATTTATAGTTGCTGAATTGGGCAAATCAAATAAATGGCATTTGAATTTCACATATGGAGTTTCAGTTTGAACCTTGGGTTCAAACCAACTTCATTTTAATTTGTTGCTAGGTACATTAGCTCAAATCACAACATATTGCTATGTCATGATCATGCATATATTGTTGCATTGCATTGATTGTGTTCTTTCCCTACTTGCCAGTGATTGTCCCCTCTCCAGATGTTCCGACGTTGTGATCGTTGACACTTTTGAAGTGCAGTACCATCTTCAGAAGTGCCTGGCAAGCAAACCCCCATTGAGCATTTTGATAGAATCCCACTCTCTCGCTCTTGCTCTCTTTTACTGCATTAGGACAACAACGATTCAACTATTACATGTTGCGGCAGTTGAACCCATTCCTCTACATGACATGTCTTTGCCACAGTAATTAGTAAAAACCCACTAGCATGAGTAGGAGTTGTTTGAGCCATGATGTGCCTACTCATTCATGCTTCCTTGTTATGCCTGCTATTGCTTAGAGTTGTGTCAGGTCTGATTCATCGAGGATAAATTTGAATGTGGTGAACATGTCCTACCATTGAGAGCTAAGTGTGTGAACATGATTTGGTAAAGCTAGCGATGAGAGGCCATGTAGGAGTACATGGTGGGTTGTCTCATTGAAACCGTTCTTAGGAACTGAGTTCTGTGTTTGTGATCCAAGACAGTTACTACCACACATTGGTCTCCGGGCACTCCAAGCTCTCTCGACTTATTAATTGCCTTGATCTCAGTCCAGGAGTTGCAACTAGTTTCTGGTGTTTGTAGGTTGTGTTAGTAGTGTACCAATGATGTCTACTACGCAACCTTCTTCTTGTAGACTCGTGTTGGGCCTCCAAGCGCAGAGTTTTGTAGGACAGTAGCAATTTTCCCTGAAGTGGATGACCTAAGGTTTATCAATTCGTGGGAGGCATAGGATGAAGATGGTCTCTCTCAAACAACCCTGCAACCAAATAACAAAGAGTCTCTTTGTGTCCCCAACACACCCAATACAATGGTAAATTGTATAGGTGCACTAGTTCGGCCAAGAGATGGTGATACACGTGCAATATGGATATTGCAATGCTTCGAAACAAGGCCTAGGGTTCATACTTTCACTAGTGCAAGTTCTCTCAACAATGATAGCATAATTAGATCATCTAACAATCCCCCAACGTGCAACAAAGAGTCACTCAAAAGTCACTAATAGCGGAGAACAAACGAAGTGATTATTTATGACGCCCCCGATTCAATCGTACACTAATCATACACCCAAACGTGTACGATCAAGATCAGGGACTCACGGGAAGATATCACAACACAACTCTAAAACTAAAAATAAGTCATACAAGATTCATAATACAAGCCAGGGGCCTCGAGGGCTCGAATACAAGTGCTCGATCATAGACGAGTCAGCGGAAGCAACAATAACTGAGTACAGACATAAGTTAAACAAGTTGCCATAAGATGGCTAGCACAAAGCGGGATACTGGATCGAAAGAGGCACAGGCCTCCTGCCTCGGGATCCTCCTAACTACTCTGGTCATCGTCGTGGGCTGCACGTAGTAGTAGGCGCCTCCCGTGTAGTAGTCATCATCGACGGTGGCGTCGGCTCACAGGCTCCATCGTCTGCAGTCGCAGCAACCGGTAAAGAAAAGGGGAAAAGGGGGACAAGGCAACCGTGAGTACTCATCCAAAGTACTGTAAGCAAGGAGCTACACTACATATGCATGGATATATGTAAAGGGCCATATCGATGGACCGAATCGCAGAATGCCGTAATAAGAGGGGATAGCTAATCACAGCCGAAGACTACGCTTCTAGCAGCCTCTGTCTTGCAGCATGTAGAAGAGAGTAGATGGTAAGTTCACCAAGTAGCATCGTATAGCATAATCCTACCCAGCGATCCCCTCCTCGTCGCCCTGTTAGAGAGTGATCACCGGGTTGTATCCGACACTTGGAAGGGTGTGTTTTATTAAGTATCCGGTTCTAGTTGTCATAAGGTCAAGGTACAACTCCAAGTCGTCCCATTACCGAAGATCACGGCTATTCGAATAGATTAACTTCACCGCAGGGTGCACCACATAACCCAACACGCTTGATCCCATTTGGCCGGACACACTTTTCTGGGTCATGCCCGGCCGCGGAAGACCAACACGTCGCAGCCCGACCTAGGCCAACAGAGCGATCAGCACGCCGGTCTAAACCTAAGCGCCCAGGGGTCTGGGCCCATCGCACTTAGCACACCTGCACGTTGCGAACGCGGCCGGAAGCAGACCTAGCAACCTCTATTACAAAGGAAGTCATGTTACGCGGTCCAATCTGGCGCGCGCCGCTCAGTCGCTGACGTCATGAAGGCTTCGGCTGATACCACAACACCGGGATACCCATAACTACTCCCGCGTAGATGGATAGTGCGTATAGACCAAATGGCCAGACTCAGATCAAATACCAAGAACTCGTTAAGCGTGTTAAGTATCCATGAACGCCCGAACAGGCCAGTCCACCTCTCTCCTAGGCGGTCTCAACCTGCCTGTCGCTCCGCCACAAAGATCCATCCAGAGGGCCGTCGGGACAAAGGTCCTTTCAGCCCCCAATCCGTGAATCACTCGCGGGTGCTCCTCGAGCGACCCGACTTTTAAGCACCACATGTATCATGTATAAAGTATATAGTATATACCCGTGATCACCTCCCAGTGATCACGACCCGATAGTATAGCACACAGATGGACAAGAATGTAGGGCCACAGATGGAAATACTAGCATCCTATACTTATTATGTAGGTTGCAGGTAAAGTTAACAACAGTAGTAGCAAGGACAGTCTATGCATCAGGATAGGTATAACGGAAAGCAGTAACATGCTACACTACTCTATTGCAAGTAGTATAGAGTAGAATAGGCGATATCTGCTGATCAAGGGGGGGGGGGGGCTTTCCTGGTTGCTCTGGCAAGAGAGAGGGGTCGTCAACTCCGTAGTCGTATTGGGCAGCAGCAACGTCAGTCTCGGTGTCTAGCGGAAGAAGAGGGGGAAGAAACAATGAATATTTAAGCAAACAGATGCATGACGATGCATGACAAAGCAAAGCGTGATGCTAGGTGTGCCCTAACGCGGTATGTGGTGATACTTGAAGGAGGGAAACATCCGGGAAAGTATTCCGGTGTTTCGCTGAGCGGGAAGGCCGGAGGGGGAAAGTTGCGAGTTTGATATGTAAGGGGTGTGTGGTGGATGAACGGTCTGTGTATCCGGGATCGTCTCGTCGTTCTGAGCAACTTTCATGTTGAAAATAATTTAATCCGAGTTACGGATTAAAAGATATGATTTTCTAAAGATTTTATTAATTTCTGGAATTTAATTAATTATTTAATTTAATTGAAAATGGAATTATGACATCAGCATGATGTCATGTTGACGTCGGCGATCAACAGGGGTTGACTGGGTCAATCTGATGGTGGGACCCGGTTGTCATTGTCTAAGACTAACTAATCAGGTTTAGTTAGTCTAACTAAAATGATTAGGTTTATTAACTACAATTAATTAGGTTACATAATCAGGATTAATTTAGTTAATTAATTCTTTAATTAATTAATTAATATTTTAATTATTTATTTATTTACTTTTTTAAGCCTTTTTTTTAATGTTCTGGGGCGTGGGCCCCCACTGTCATTGGCCCACAGGGGGGCCTTGCGGGTTAGCAGGTGGGCGTCGGGTCTTTGGCGCCGCCGTCTTTGAGCAGGCCGAGCCCAACCGGGGAAGGCAAGGTCATGGCCGGAGTGGGCGTGGCTTGGCGTGGGCGGCACCGGTGGCGTCAGGAGGCGGAGCCGGGGTTGTGGAGGGCACCGGCGAGCTGCCCACGCTCGTGCGCGCCTGGAGGGGTGAACGGGGGCCGCCGGATTGCCGGTAGGTGGACGACGGCGTCGCCGTTCGAGGAGGTGAAGGCGGTGGCGGCCTTCTTAGCACATGGGGCAGCGAACGGCGCGGGTGCGGCGAGCCGCTTAGGGAGGAGGCACGCCCCGGGCGTGCGCGAGCTGGAGGGATGGCAGCAGGTGGCAACGACGGAGGCGAGGGCAGGGGAGGTGGGCGCGGTGATCCCCCGGTTGGCCCCTGCTCCGGCCCACGGAGGAGAGCGCCGCCAAGGCGGTCGAGGCGGG
Source organism: Aegilops bicornis (assembly GCA_021605145.1). Lineage (NCBI taxonomy): Eukaryota > Viridiplantae > Streptophyta > Magnoliopsida > Poales > Poaceae > Aegilops > Aegilops bicornis. The sequence goes on along the minus strand of CM038669.1, from coordinate 113,690,643 downwards.
AAGGGGGAAGAGGGAGCGCCAAGGCGTCTTGCCAAGGCACGCATCGGGCGTGGCCGGGGCGGTGACCGCGGGCGGAACGGAGAGGGACAGAGAGGAGGGGCGGGGCTCACAAGGGGGAGTAGGGAATGGGGCAATGTGCTCGGTGGAGGTCGGGGAGGACGACGGGGACGAGCGACGGAGTGGAAGGAGACCGGTGAGGTGGCGGCGAGCTCCGGGCGGCGTCGGTGATGGCGCCCTCCTCCTCGATCCCGATCTAATCGGGAGGAGGGAGGAGATATTTTGGGAGGCGGAGTGTCGGTGGCGGTTGGTGGACTGGGTGAGAGGGGGTTAAGGGAGTGGAGCGGGTGGGCCGGGTGAGAGGGGGGTTAAGGGAGTGGGCCTTGAGGTGGGCGGCCGGGCCTGGTGGTGGCCTAGTTGGGCCTGAGGTCAGCTGGGCCGAAGCCCAGGGGGGTTTCTCTCCTTTTTTTTTGTCTTTTGTTTTCCTGTTTTATCTCTTTCCTTTTATTTATTTTCTTTCACTATTTTTATTCAACTTAGGGCATTTAAGTATTTTACAAATTTGTGTTTTCTTTACTATAATTACCCTGGCATTTAACTGCAAACTCCGAACATTTTAGTTTAATATTTTGAAAACTTTTGCCGTTTGACAGTTGTTTGAATTTGAAATTGACGCGGTTTGAACTAACGGACGTTTAGCAACAGTAATCGGGATGACGTGGCTTGATTAGCGAGGGATTACTGTAGCAAGATTATCCGGGCGTTACAAATCTCCTCCACTACAAGAAATCTCGTCCCGAGATTTAGGAGGTAGAAGGAAACAGTGCGGGATATTCATCACGAAGACGATCCTTGCGTTCCCAGGTGGCTTCGTCTTCAGAGTGATTCGACCACTGTACCTTGAGGAACTTGATCGCCTTCTGATGTGTGCGGCGTTCAGCTTGGTCGAGAATGCGGACCTGATGCTCTTTATAGGAGAGGTCCTGTTGCAATTCGAGCACTTCATGATCCACTGCTCGGATTGGGTCCTTGAAGCAGCGTCGGAGCTGTGACACGTGGAACACATCGTGAACTGAGAAAGGTTCGACGAAGCTCCAGTTGATATGCCACTTTTCCACACCTTTCCGTAATAGTGAATGGGCCAATATAGCGAGGAGCTAGCTTGCCCTTGATCCGGCGGTGAGCACCCTTCATTGTTGTAACGCCAAGATATGCCCTTTCGCCAAAGTTGATAGACCATGTCTTTATGATGACGGTCATAATTACTCTTTTAGCGTGATCGAGCAGTCTTGAGATTCTCGCGAATAATGCGGACTTGTTCTTGGCATGTTGGATAATATCCGGACCAAGAGTGGATGTTCCCCAGTTTCTGACCAGTTCAGAGGGGTTCGGCACTTTCGCCCATATAACACTTCGAGGGGGGCCATCTTCAGACTAGCTTGATAGCTATTATTATAAGAGAACTCAGCATACGGGAGAGATTCCTCCCATTTCTTGACGAAGGAAATAACACAAGCTCGAAGCATGTCTTCGAGAACTTGGTTGACACGTTCAACTTGCCCTTGTGACTGAGGATGAAACGCAGTACTGAAAGATAAGTGAGTCCCCATAGCTTCTTGGAAACTTACCCAGAATCTTGAAGTGAATAAGCTGCCTCGGTCCGAACTGATAACTAGTGGAATACCGTGAAGTGAAACAATCCTCGACATGTAGAGAGTTGCAAGCTGACTAGCAGTGATCGTTTCTTTGACCGCCAGAAAATGTGCAACTTTAAAAAGTCGGTCAATGACGACAAGAATAGCATCATTACCCTTTTGCTATTTGGGAAATCCAGTGACGAAGTCCATTTCAACATGGTCCCATTTCCATTCAGGAATAGAGATAGGTTGCAGAGTTCCAGCAGGCCTTTGATGTTCTGCTTTGATATGACGGCAAACGTCACACTCAACAACATAGCGAGCAATGTCTTGCTTCATGTTAGACCACCAGAATCTTTGACGAATGTCCTGGTACATCTTTGTACTACCAGGATGGATACATAGAGGCATATCGTGAGCTTCTTTCATAACTTTATGAGTCATATTCAGGTTTTTCTCCTTACACGGCACCACTAGGCGGCCTTTGAAGTACAAGGCGCCATCATCAGCAATAGTGAAGAATGAGGGCTTTCCTTCTTTGAGGTCGCGCTTAATCTTGTGGGCTTCAGAGTCATATCCCTGTATTGTCTTGATGGAGCTCACGAGATCGGGTTCGACAGCCAGGGTATAGAGGGAACCCTGGGTAACAACGCGGAGATTCATCTTGCGAAACTCCGGAGGAGGGGGAGCAAGTGCACCTGGAGGAACAATATGGAGGTTCAGCTTTCGAAATTCTTCAACAAGTGAGGGCTGAACTTGTGAATCTGGAGGTGGTTGCAGTAAGACTTGCGGCTTAAGGCATCAGCCATTACATTAGCCTTGCCTGGTGTATAGGAAATACCCAAGTCAAAGTCTGCAACAATCTCCATCCATCTCTGCTGACGGAGGTTCAGGTCTGGCTGAGTAAACAGATACTTCAGACTTTGGTGGTCGGTGAAGATCTCGCAACGATTACCGAGAAGGTAATGTCGCCACTGTTTCAGTGCATGGATAACAGCAGCAAGCTCGAGGTCGTGAACTGGGTAGTTCTCTTCGTGAGGGCGCAATTGTCGAGAGGCATAGGCAATCACCTTAAGACACACATCAACCAAAACCCTAATGTCACCTAGATACTCCAATGTCACCACAAGTATCCACGGGTTTGATTATACGATATGCATCACCCAATCTCAAATTCATCTATTCAAACCAACACAAAGAACTTCAAAGAGTGCCCCAAAGTTCCTACCGGAGAGTCAAGACAAAAACGTGTGCCAACCCCTATGCATAAGTTCACACGGTCACAGAACCCGCAAGTTGATCACCAAAACATACATCAAGTAGATCATGTGAATATCCCATTGTCACCATAGATAAACACATGCAAGACATACATCAAGTGTTCTCAAATCCTTATAGCCTCAATCCGATAAGATAACTTCAAAGGGAAAACTCAATCCATTACAAGAAGGTAGAGGGGGAGAAACATCATAAGATCAAACTATAATAGCAAAGCTCACGGTATATCAAGATCGTACAAATCAAGAACACGAGAGAGAGAGAGAGAGAGAGAGAGAGAGATCAAACACATAGCTACTGGTACATACCCTCAGCCCCGAGGGTGAACTATTCCCTCCTCGTCATGGAGACCGCCGGGATGATGAAGATGGCCACAAGTGATGATTTCCCCCTTTGGCAGGGTGTCGGAACGGGCTCCCGATTGGGTTTTCATGGCTACGGAGGCTTGCGGCAGCGGAGCTTCCGATCTAGGTTCTGTTCTGGAGGTTTTGGGATTCATAGGAGGTGTTGGCGTCGGGGACATGTCAAGGGGGCCCATGAGGCGACGACAAGGACAAAGGGCGCGCCCTAGGGGGGTGGGGGCGCCCTCCACCCTTGTGGATGCCTTGTGGATCTTCTCCGATGTCCTTTCGTTCCAGTATTTTTTATATTTTCCAAAAAAATTCTACGTAAATTTTCAGGTCAATTGGACTACATTTGGTATTGATTTCTGCGATGTAAAAACATGCGAGAAAACAGAATCGCACTTGGCACTATGTCAATAAGTTAGTACCAAAAATGATATAAAATGACTATAAAATGATTATAAAACATCCAAGATTGATAATATAACAGCATGGAACAATCGAAAATTATATATACTTGGAGACGACAAGATCCCAAGCTTAACTCCAACTCGTCCTCGAGTAGGTAAGTGATAAAAACAGATTTTTTGATGTGGAACGCTGCCTAACATGTCATATCATATTCTTTTCTTTATAGCATGGACATTTGGACTTTTATATTGTATAAAGCAATAGTCTAGTCTTGACATGATAACTTAAATACTCAAGCATATCAACAAGCAACCATGTCTTTCAAAATATCAACGCTAAAATAAGCTATCCCTAGCCCATCATGCTCAATCATTGATCCATTCATGAAACACACTCGCATATTAACTACACCCAATACTCAACTATGATCATAGTGCCTCCTAGATGGTGCTTTATAAGAGAAGATGGAGACTCAAATTCAAAATAAAAATTGCATAAAGTAAAAGAAAGGCCCTTCGCGGAGGGAAGTAGGGATTTGTAGAGGTGCAAGAGCTCAAAGCGAAAATTGAGATATAAAAAACATTTTGAGAGGCATACTTTTCCCACCAACGAAAACAACTTAGAGTTCCCAACACTTTCCATGCTTGTTATATCATAGGCGATTCCCAAACAGAAATTAAAGTTTATTCCTTTTTCAACCATACTTTCACTTTCCATTGCTAGCCGTATCCACGATTGCCTTCCATACCAACACTTTCCTAGGAATTTATTATTTGACAATATAAAGTAAATTCATTTTTCATTTCCGGACTGGGCATCCCTAATACCTTTGCCTTACTCTCGTGCAATGACAAGTGAATAAACACTCATCGTGATAATAACACATGTAGCATGGAAAATATTAGCCACCCCTCACCACCTTGTTAGCGGTACGAGCACACAAAAGAGAAATTTATTTTGAATATTAGAGATGGCACATACAAATTTGCGTAGAACGGCAAAAGAATACCGTATAGAGGTTGGTATAGTGGACTCATCTGGCAAAACTGGTTTAAAGGATTTTGGATTCTCAAGTAGTGATCATACTTAGTGCAAAATGAAGGTTAGCAAAATATTGAGAAGCGACCAACCAAGAAACGAATAATTTCATAAGCGAGCACTAAGAATAATTAACATCGAAAAATGCACCACATGTAGGATATAATTTCATTTCATAACTATTGACTTTCATGCTTGCATAGGGAATCACAAACCTTAACACCAATATTCTTACTAAAGCATAATTACTCATCAAGATGACTCACATATCACATCATCATATCTCAAAACTATTACTAAGAATCAAGTTTATTTTGTCCAATGATCTTCATGAAAGTTTTTATTATATCCTTCTTGGATATCTATCACTTTGGGACTAATTTTCATGTGTTGCTTTTGATAAGCTCAAGCAAATATAAGTGAAGATCATGAGCATAATATTTGTTTCTCTCAATTAATTTAAGTGAAGCAAGAGAGAATTTCTTGAAAATTCTACTAACTCTCAAATAAATCTAAGTGAAGCAAGAGAGAATTTCTTCAAAAATACTAAAGCACACCATGCTCAAAAAGATATAAGTGAAGCACTAGAGCAAGTCCATAGCTCATAAAAAATTTAAGTGAAGCATAGAAAGAAATTCTAACAAGTCATGACATAATTTTGGCTCTCTCAAAAAGGTGTGTCCAGCAAGGAATCAAGACTTAAAACACAAAATAAAACAAGCAAAGACTCTTATCATACAAGACGCTCCAAGCAAAACACATAGTATGTGACGAATAAAAATATAGCTTCGAGTAAAATACCGATGGTCGTTAGAAGAAAGAGGGGATGCCACTCCGGGAATCCCCAAGCTTAGTTGCTTGCTCTCTTTTGGATAATAGCTTGGGATGCCAGGGCATCCCCAGGCTTAGGTTCTTCGTACTCCTTATTCCTTCGTCCATCGTAAGATAACCCAAAACTTGAAAACTTCAATCACATAAAACTCAACAAAACCTTCGTATCCGTTAGTATAAGAAAGCAAATCACTACTATAAGTACTATAGCAAACCAATTAATATTTTGTTCTTGCATTATATCTACTATATTCCAACTTTTCTATGGCAAAAACTCATCAAATAAAACCATAGAATCATCAAAACAAGCACACAACGCAAAGAAAACAGAATTTGTCAAAAAATAGAACAGTCTGTAGTAATCTGAATATTTCGAGTACTTTTGAAACTCCAAAAATCTTTAGACATTAGGAAAGCCTGAGAAATTTGTATATTAATCTTCTGCAAAAAGAATTGGTATTTTATCACGCTCTTGTTAAAAATGAGAATTGTTTTCGTGAGCGCAAAAGTTTCTGTTTTGCAGCAAGATCAGACAACTATCACCCAAGAAGATCCTAAAGGCTTTACTTGGCAAAAACACTAACTGAAACACAAAAAACACAATCATAACAGTAGCATAATTGTGCAAACACTCAAGAAAATAAAGAAAAGGCAAAAATAAATTTTATTCATTGGGCTGCCTCCCAACATGCTCTTTCTTTATAGCCATAAAGATAGGCTTGAAATTTTATTGATGCTCACATGAAAGATAGCGATTGAAACACAAAGAGAACATCATGAAACATATGACAAACACATTTAAGTCTAACATACTTCCTACGCACAGGAATTTTATAAGCAAACAAATTATCAAGACAAGAAACATCTAACAGATGGAAAGAAGAGGAATAAAACATCAACGATCTCAACATAACGAGAGGTAATTTTGTAACATGAAAATTTCTACAACCATATTTTCCTCTCTCATAATAATTACATGAAGTATCATAATCAAATTCAACAATATAACTATCACAAATATTCTCTTCATGATCCACATGCATGCAAAGTTGACACTCTTCCAAAATAGTGGGATTATCATCAATTAAAGTCATGACCTCTCCAAGACCACTTTTAACAATCTTTTCATAAGATTGAAAACTCTCCAAATATGTGGGATTATTTTTAGCTAAAGTTGACACTCTTCCAAATCCACTTTTAGTATTATGGCAAGCATATTCATCATGAGGTCTAAATAATTTTTCAAGATCATAAGAATCATTATCACCCCAATCATGATCATTGCAATAAGTAGTGGACATAGCAAAACAAGCATCCCCAAGCTTGGGGTTTTGCATATCACTAACACAATTGACATTAATAGAATTTATAATAACATCATTGTAATCATGCTTTTCATTCAAGGAGCTATCTTGAGCCACTTTATAAATTTCTTTGTTTAACACTTCATCACAATTTTCAGATTCATAAATCTCAAGCAAAACTTCATAAAGATAATCTAGTGAACTCAATTCACTATCAATTGGTTTATCATAAATGGATCTTTTAAAAAGATTAGCAAGTGGATGAGGATCCATATCAATAGATTTTTAGTAAGCGAAGATGCAAGTATATTGAAGACACATGGCAACACAAGCAAAGATAGCAAACAGAACATATCTGGCGAGAAAAACGGCGAATAAAAAAGAGGGCAAATAAAACGGCAAATTTTTGTGAAGTGGGAGAGAGGAAAACGAGAGGAAAATGGCAAATAATGTAAATTGCGAGCAGATGAGATTTGTGATTAGGAACCTGGTATATGTTGAAGATCCTCCCTGGCAACTGCGCCGGAAATTCCTTTTGATGTGGCTTGAAGCTATGTCGGTATTTTCCCAAAGAGGAAGGGATGATGCAGCACGGCGGTGGTAGTTATTTCCCTCAGTTATGAGACCACGGTTATCGAACCAGTAGGAGAAGCAAGCAACACAACGTAAACAGCCCCTGCACACAAATATCAAATACTAGCAACCCGACGTGTAAAAGGGGTTGTCAATCCCTTTCGGGTAGCGGCACCCCAAGATAGGCAAACGGACGTGAAATAAATTGTAGTAGATTGATAGATCGAACGCCAAATAAAATAAATAAGAATAAAACGCAGAAAGGTATTTTGTATTTTTGGTTTAATAGATCTAAAAATAAAAGCAAAGGAAAAGTAGATCACAAAGGCAAATAATATGAGAAAGAGACCTGGGGGGCGTAGGTTTCACTAGTGGCTTCTCTCGAGAAAAATAACAAATGGTGGGTAAACAAATTACTGTTGGGCAATTGATAGAACTTCAAATAATCATGACAATATCCAGGAGATGATCATTACATAGGCATCACGTCCAAGATTAGTAGACCGACTCCTACCTGCATCTACTACTATTACTCCACACATCGACCGCTATCTATCATGCATCTAGTGTATTAAATTCATGGGGAAATAGCGTAATGCAATAAGAATGATGACATGATGTAGACAAGATCTATCTATGTAGAGATAGACCCCATTGTTTTATCCTTAGTAGCAATGATACATACGTGTCGGTTCCCCTTCTGTCACTGGGATCAAGCACCGTAAGATCGAACCCACTACAAAGCATCTCTTCCCATTGCAAGATAAATAGATCAAGTTAGTCAAACAAAACCCAAATATTGGAGAAGAAATACGAGGCTATAGGAAATCATGCATATAAGAGATCAAAGAAACTCAAATAACTTTCATGCATATAAAAAGATAGATCTGATCATAAACTCAAAGTTCATCTGATCCCAACAAACACACTGCAAAAAGAGTTACATCATATGGATCTCCAAGAGACCATTGTATTGATAATCAAACGAGAGAGAGGAAGCCATCTAGCTACTAACTACACACTACTACAAAAAGGGCTATAGATGGAATGGCTACTAATGGCGCACCGAGATATGGTGCGCCATTACTATATTCTAATGGCGCACCATGTCTTGGTGCGCCATTAGTAGTTTGGAAAAAAAACATAAAAAAAAATTTGTTACTAATGGCGCACCGGTGCATAGTGCGCCATTACTAATTGACATAGTAATGGCGCACCACATCCGTCGTGCGCCATTAGTAGTTTTGAAAAAATGTAAAAATAAATAAATAAATTTTTTGTTACTAATGGCGCACCTTGGAGTGGTGCGCCATTACTAGTTTAACAAGTAATGGCGCACTTTCCACTGGTGCGCCATTACTAAGTTTTAAAAAAAATCAAAAAATATCATTTTTTCAAAACTACTAATGGCGCACCGTGGGAGTGGTGCGCCATTAGTAGTTGAACTAGTAATGGCGCACCACCCCAGTGCGCCATTAGTAACTTGGCCACCTTCCACCGACGACGTGCCGTGGAAGGTGGAAGGTGGCTGTTACTAATGGCGCACTGAGGTGGTGCGCCATTACTAGTTCAACTACTAATGGCGCACCACTCCCACGGTGCGCCATTAGTAACTTGGCCACCTTCCACCGAATGCACCCCACATGGATCGCCTTTTCGCTTTTAAAAAAATAAAAGAAAATGATGAAAATGTCAAAAAATAAAAGAAAATAAGTTTCCCATGTGATATGTGGTCTAGTTGTTGGGAAAATTTGCAAATATGAATTTCGACTTCATTTGCAAAATCTCTAGAATTTGTAAAATGGGCATAACTTTTGCATACTAACTCGGATGAAAAAGTTTTTTATATGAAAAATCATCTACTCGAAAAGTTACATCCGAATTTAACCGGGGAACCCGTTAAACATTTTCAAAAACCCCAAAAACCTAACAGAAAAAAAAGTTACGGGCTTTTAAGATCTAGCGGCAAAAAATTCAAAAATTTCAAACTTACTAGTGGCGCACCGTGGATGTGGTGCGCCACTAGTAACAGAAAAAATTACTAATTTCAAAAAATTTGATTTTTTTCAAAAATGATACGTAATATGATCGAGAAGTTTGAAATATTTTTCAAAATTTCATCATAGTCATTAACATGAACAAAGTCCTAGACATCAATAAGGTATAACAGATTGATATGCTAGATATATCAACAAGTGCCCGTGAAGTGAGTCTTTGGGGTTGGATAGAACTCTGAAGTTAAGCGTGCTTGGGCTGGAGTAGTGTGAGGATGGGTGACCTTTCGAGAAGTTTGACCACGGAGTGCGATTTGACCCGAGATTAAGCCATAGTGAACTGAGATTAAGAAAAAATTGAAAAAAAAAATTAAAAAAATTGAAATTTTTTTTTTGAAAAAAATTAAAAAATTTTTTGGAAAAATTTAAAAAAAAAATTGAAAAAAAAATGTTACTAATGGCGCACTTCTATGTGGTGCGCCATTAGTATACCAGATACTAATGGCGCACTAGCCATTAGTATACTAGATACTAATGGCGCACCGTGGGCTATACTAATGGCGCACTACATGGTGCGCCATTAGTATACCAGATGGCGTGCTATTAATGGCGCACCACAGATGCGCCATTAATAGCCATACTAGGTGCGCCATTAGTAGGGGTTTTTCTAGTAGTGACAGACCCGAAGGTCTACAAAGAACTACTCATGCATCATCGGAGAGGCACCAATGGAAGTGGTGAACCCCTCCGTGATGGTGTCTAGATTGGATCTGGTGGTTCTGGACTCTGTGGCGGCCGGATTTGATTTTCGTCGACTCCCCTAGGGTTTCTGTAATATTGGGGCATTTTTAGAGCAAAGAGGCGGTCCGAGGGGCACCCGAGGTGGGAACAACCCACCAGGGCGCACCTGGGCCTCCTGGCACGCCCTGGTGGGTTGTGCTCTCCTCGGAGCACCCCCAGGCGCTGCCTTGGCCCATTGGGTGTCTTCTGGTCCATAAAAAATCTCCGTAAAGTTTCGTTGCATTTGGACTCCGTTTGGTATTGATTTCTTGCGATGTAAAAAACATGCGTAAAATAAAGAATCGGCACTTGGCACTATGTCAATATGTTAGTACCAAAAAATGATATAAAATGACTATAAAATGATTATAAAACATCCAAGATTGATAATATAACAGCATGGAACAATAAAAAATTATAGATACGTTGGAGACGTATTAGTACTGCATTTCCCGCAGAAATGGAACCATTCAAATTAACAAGTTCTCGCTTGTCATGGCAATGCATCCATATTGGAAAATTGGAGACACTGTTCTACTCATGCTCTACCAAGGCACAAGACGGCTCTTCCTTTTCATTGATGAGATGCCGAGTCATCGTGATCAAGCTGCTTCCAGCGGATAGTTCTGGTTGTTGGCCCTCGGCCTCTTAAAATATGCTAGTTGTTACTATGTAAAGTATGTAGATATGGACCATATGGTTGTTGGCCCTTAGCCTCTTAAAATGTGATAGTTGTTACTATGTTAAGTATGTAGATATGGACCATATGGTTGTCAAAACTATGTTACGAAGATCCTCCTTTTGTCGAATAGTGTAACCACTATATATATGTTACTCAAATGTTGTTACCCAAGTTCTTAAATTTTCATGGAACGTATTAGTATAGTACACGGTTCATTGAGTTTAAGCGTGTGCTCGATGTCCAGAAGGCATTTGCATATTAACTGTCCATATTGCAAATTCACACACATGTTAACATAACGTATGTGTAACTTACTAATCATCGCACACGAGTACTCGCAGACGCATCGTGTGCGATACTCCTAGCCACCGCAAGCAACTAGTTTGCATTTTTCAAAGTTTTTTGTACACACAGAATTGCACACGAACTAACTGTATTAACCGTCTGTGTTGTAATTTCTGACCACAAATAGTGCATCCGAGTCGGCTGTTTGCCACGTATCACACGCATCTTGTTTACACGACTCGTTTGTGTTCTTTTGGCTCATCGCACATTGATATGGCTGCCCATTTCTGTTATTCTGCCTATCCCAAATAGTTCGAATGGATTAACCGTGTGCCCTGCATCACACACACAACTAAAATCTGAACCGTGTTTGATGGCTCCGCCATCGCAAATGTTTTGCACCTTTTTTGACGGTTTTTTACACCACCGTTTGTGATTATTGCATCACACACAGTTTCATCAAAGGGTCTCTGATCATAGTGTCGCGTTAGCAGTATCCTGCAGTAGTGTATGTTTATCTTTCTCGTCGGGTTTGGCAATTCTAGCAGCTTCATCACAGAAATAAATAACATGCCCGTCAATATTTTCTACGAGGAGATCTTTAACCATAGCAACACTAGGTTCTACTTTGATTTGTTCGGCAGGTTTAGGTGCTCTAATATTACTTTTGCGTACCACAGTTGAAACCTTAGCATGTTCCTTTATCCTAACAGGGAAAGGTGGTTTTTCAATATAAGTAGTAGGCACAACGGGATCAACATTGTAAATAATAGTTTCATCTTTAACTATGACCAGTTCTTTAATTTCTTCTTTAATTGGGGATGATATTTAAACCACTTCTCCTTAGGGAGGTCAACGTGAGTAGCAAAGGATTCACAAAAATAGGCTACTATCTCAGAGTCAAGTCCATATTTGCTGCTAAACTTTTGAAATGCATCGGTATTCATAAAAGATTTAACACAATCAAACTCAAGCTTAATACCTAACTCTTTACCTTCATCGAGTTCCCAATCTTCAGAGTTGCATTAATTCAAAAAGATCCCACCTGAATGCAATAGTCTTTTTCATAAAAGAACCAGTACAAGAAGTATCGAGCATGGATTGATCATCACGAGAAAGCCGAGCATAAAAGTTATGAATGATAATTTCTCTCGAGAGCTCATGATTTGGGCATGAATATAACATTTACTTAAGCCTCCCCCAAGATAGAGCGATACTTTCTCCTTCACGAGGCCAAAAACTATATATGTGATTCCGATCATGATGAACTTGATGCATATGATTTTTTTGTGAAATTCCAATTTCAATCGATTCCAATTCCAAGATCCAATATCACTGCATAGCCTATACCATGTCAGTGCTTTTCCCTTCAAAGATAAAGGGAAAACTATCTTCGTAGCTTCATCTCCGGATAAACCTACAAGCTTAAATATTCCACAAATTTCATCCACATATATCAAGCACATATCAGGATGTTCAGCTCCATCTCCTGCATAAGGATTAGCTAGCAGTTATTCTATCCTACCCGAAGGAATTTCATAACCAATATTTTCAGTAGGTGCAGTAGGATGAGGGGCAACTAATTATGGTTTCGGTCGAGGTGAAGATACCCCAAACAAACCCCTCAAAGGATGGTTCAGTAACAAGTAACAATAAATTTCAGCACGTAGTAATAATTATTCCTTGCAAATTTCAACTTACCAAGAGCGCTTCACTCACCGGAAACGGCGCCAAGAAAGAGCCTTGATGACCCACAAGTATAGTGGATCAATCATAGTCCATTCGATAAGTAAGAGTGTCGAACCCAATGAGGAGCAGAAGGAAATGACAAGTGGTTTTCAGCAAGTTAATCTCTGTAAGCACTAAAATTGTAGGTAACAAGTAGTTTGATAGCAAGATAATTTGTAATGAGCAAGTAACGGTAGTGGTAAATAAAGTACAGCAAGGTATTCCAATCCTTTTGTGGCAAAGGACAGGCCAAAACAGTCTATGATAATAAGCAAAGCGTTCTTGAAGGTACACGGGAGTTTTATCTAGTCACTTTCATCATGTCAGTTTGATTTGTGTTCACTACTTTGATAATTTGATATGTGGGTGGACCGGTGCTTAGGTGTTGTTATTACTTGAACAAACCTCCTACTTATGATTAACCCCCTTGCAAACATACGCAACTATGAGAAAAGTATTAAGATAAAATCTAACCATAGCATTAAACTTTTGGATCCAAATCGGTCCCTTACGAAGTAGCGCATAAACTAGGGTTTAAGATTTTGTCACTCTAGCAACCCATCATCTAATAACTACTCCACAATGCATTCCCTTAGGCCCAAATATGGTGAAGTGTCATGTAGTCGACGTTCACATGACACCACTAAGGGAATCACAACATACAAATCATCAAAATATCAAAAAGATATCAAGTTCACATGATTACGTGCAACAAGATTTCTCCCATGACCTCAAGAACAAAAGTAACTACTCACAAATGATAATCATGCTCAAGATCAGAGGGGTATTAAATAGTTTAATGGATCTGAACATATAATCTTCCAGTAAATAAACCATATAGTAATCAACTAAAAGATGTAATCAACACTACTAGTCACCCACAAGTACCAATCTGAGGTTCCGGTACAAAGATTGAACACAAGAGATGAACTAGGGTTTGAGAGGAGATGGTGTTGTTGAAGATGTTGATGGATATTGCCCACCCCAAGATGAGAGAGTTGTTGGTGATGATGATGACGTTGATATCCCCCTCCGGGAGGGAAGTTCCCCCGGCGAAATCACTACGCCGGAGGGCAAAAGTGCTCCTACCCAAGTTCCGCCTTGAGACGGTGGCGCTCCATCCCAAAAGTCATCTCCTTATTTTTTTTCTAGGTCAAAATGATTTATATACCATAAGAGGGGCACCAGAGGTAGGCCGAGGAGGGCACAACCCACCAGGGCGTGCACTGGCCGCCTGGCGCCTAGTGGGTTGTGCCCACTTGGTGGGCCCCTCCGTAGTTATTTGCTCCAATATTCCTCATATATTCCAAAACAATTCTCCATAAATTTTCAGCTCATTTGGAGATGTGCAGAATAGGTAACTCTAATGTAGCTTTTTCAGGTCCAGAATTCCACCTGCCGGCATTCTCCCTCTTTGTGTAAACCTTGCATATTATGAGAGAAAAGGCATTAGAATTAGTCCATAAAGCATTATTATGCATAAAAACATTATAAATAACAATAAGAAAACATGATGCAAGATGGACGTATCAACTCCCCCAAGCTTAGACCTCGTTTGTCCTCAAGCGAAAACCAAAATTGGAAAACATGTCCACATGCTTAGAGAGAGAGAGAGAGTTGTCAATAAAAACAAAATACGGACACAGAAGCAGCATGCACATTATTATAACAGCAACAAACTTTAACATAAAACTCTATCATAGAACTTTCATCATATAACTTCTCATGAACAAGTAACAATTCATCACAACATCGAAGTAAAAGCATAAACTCTATTGAAAACCAATAAACTATGTTCTCAGTCAACTTTGCAACTACAATTCATCATCTTTTCAGGAAGGGTCACGTATCGGAGCCTTTTGGCAAGTCCACATACTCAACCATCATATAATCTTCTATGATTGCTAACACTCACCGCATACACATGTGATCTCACGAAGGCAGAAACTTGCGGTGGCATAAAAGTATATTTGGTGTGTCCTCTGGTCTTCGGGGAATATTGGTATGTATAGAAGAAGAAGTAGGGTTAGAGGAGCCACGGGGGGGCCCACAAGCTTGTGGGGCGCGCCACCTGAGCTTCTCGCCGCCTCGTGGCCCTTCTGGCCTCCTCCCGAAGCTTCCAGGGTGTCTTGTGGTCCAAGAAAAATCATCAAAAGTTTGGTTCCATTTGGTATTGATTTTTTATAAAGACAAAAACAAGGAAAAAACAACAACTTACACTAGGCCCTAGGTTAATAGGTTAGTTCGAAAAATGATATAAAATAGCATGATAATGCATATAAAACATCCAGGAATGATGATATAATAGCATGAAACAATAAAAAATTTATAGATACGTTGGAGACATATCATACCACTACTACAGGATGCTGCTCACGTGAAACTAAAATCAGAGACCCGTCGACGAAACTGTGTGCGATGCATTAACCACAATTGGTGATGTAAAAAAACCCATCAAAAAAGATGCAAAACGTTCGTGATGGTGGATTCATCAAACACGGTTCAGATTTTAGATGCGTGTGCGATGCGGGGAATACAGTTGATCCATACGAACTATTTGCGATGAGACAGAACAATATAAATAGGTAGCCAGATCAAGGTGTGTGTGACATAAGGCATACAGTTCACATGGATAAACTGTTTTTGATGAGGCAGAACAACAGAAACGGGCAGCCAGATGAAGGTGTGTGCGATATACGACATACAACTCACTCGGATGAACTATTTGTGATTAGGCAACACAAAAGAAACGGTTAGCTAGATGAAGGTGTGTGCGATATACAACATATAGTTCACTCGGATGAAATGTTTGCGTTGAGCCAAGAGAACATGAACGGTTCAACTTAACAAGATGTTTGTGATACACAGCAAACATGCCTGTAATCGGAAATGTGTGGTAAGACTGATAACAACACAAACAATTCCTGTTAAGAAGCCATGTGTGTTGTGAGCAAACGATTGCTGGTATACAATTGTGATTGATTGATGAAATCATCACCGATGGGCTCCATTGTTTAGTCCATGTGCGGTGTGATTTGCTCTGTCTGCACAACATCTACGCTCTGTCTACAGAGCATCAACACATATACTTAAAAAAACAGCATTGCTTAACCAAATTAAGCATACAATTACACAAGTGACTACACACATAACATTTCCACACACCAAAGTAAGCAATTACATGCATACTAAACTAGGAGAAACAAGGATGTAATCATCTACTTGTTGTGATGACGCTTGCCATTGCTCTGCTTCCGGCTGGATCCCTGGTCGTTTTTGGGGAAGGAGGCACTTCTTCATGTCAACGATCTGCTTGTACATCTCGTAGCTCGTGTACGCCTCCTTGGCCACATACATGATGTGAGCTTTGTCGAGTTTCTCCATCCAGGTCGAGTGCCAGGCACGCTTGTCCTTGTTGCAGGAATCCTTCATGTCTCTGTAGTAGGGGTCGATGATGGCCTCGGTGAGGTGAACCAGTGAGTCCTTCTCATGCTCCTTGCTGCCCTAGATCTTGTATTGGCCCTGGATGTCGAAAAAATTCTGGTAGGCGATGCCCGAATTCTTGAGCACGTTTACATTGTGGGTGATGTCCACCGCAGCGAACATGTGGTGGGGGTTATTGATACGTCTCTGCCGTATCTACTTTTCCTAACGCTTTTCCTCTTGTTTTGGACTCTAATTTGCATGATTTGAATGAAACTAACCCGGATTGACGCTATTTTCAGCACAACTACCATGGTGTTGTTGTTTTTTTGCAGAAATAAAAGTTCTCGGATTGCAACAAACTTTTTGGAGAATTATTTTATAATAAAAGAAAATACTAGAGCCAAGAACCACCGGAGGGGGGCCCCCTGGGTGAGCAACCCACCTGGGCGCCCCCCCTCAGGCGCACCCACGTGCGTTGTGCCCCCCTGGTGGCCTCGCAGACCTTGATCCCGACTCCATAATACATATTTTTCTAGAAAAAATCAGGGAGGAAGAATTATCTCATTTCACGATATGGAGCCGCCGCCACCTCCTGTTCTTCATCGGGAGGCCAGATCTGGAGTCCGTTTGGGATTCCAGAGAGGGGGATCTTAGATCTTAGTCATCACCAACCCTTCTTCATCGCCAACTCCATGATGTTCTCCACCGGGAGTGAGTAATTCCTTCGTAGCCTCACTGGTTGGTGAGGAGTTGGATGAGATTCATCATGTAATCGAGTTAGTTTGGTTAGGGCTTGATCCCTACTATCCATTATGTTCTGAGATTGATGTTGATATGACTTTGCCATGCTTAATGCTTGTCACTTTGGGCCCGGGTGCCATGATTTCAGATCTGAACTGTTTATGCTATCACCATTATATCTATGTTCTAGATCCGATCTTGCAAGTCATATTCACTTATTATGTGTTGTGATCCATAAACCCCGGAGTGACAGTATTCGGGATACTTTCCGGTAATGAACGTAGTTTGAGGACTATTCACTACGTGTTAATGCTTTGTTCCGGTTATCTATTAAAAGAGGACTTAATATCCCTTAGTTTCCATATGGACCCTCCTGCCACGGGAGGGTAGGACAAAAGATGTCATGCAAGTTCTTTCCGTAAGCACGTATGACTATTTATGGAATACATGCCAAGATTATATTTATGAACTGGAGCTAGTTTTGTATTGCCCTAGGTTATGACTGTTATGTGATGAATATCATCTAACGAATCTACCGATCCAATGCCTACGAATTTCCTACATATTGATCTTGCTAAGTTACTACTGCTACTGTTATTGTTACACTTGCTACAAAATCATTGCTATCAATGTTACCGTTACTATCGCTATTGCTACTACTATCAAAACTATCATATTATTGTGCTACTGATCGCTTTGGTATAGGTAATTAATCTCCAGGCGTGGTTGAATTGACAACTCAGCTGCTAATACTTGCAAATATTCTTTGGCTCCCCTTGTGTCGAATATATAAATTTGGTTTAATACTCTACCCTAAAAAACTGTTGCGATCCCCTATACTTGTGGGTTATCAAGACCTTTTTCAGGTGACATTGCCGAGGAGCGTAGCTATATTTATTGAGTCACTTGGGATTACTATCTATTTATCAATATGAATAATCCGAAAGATACCAAGACTAAGATTTTTCCCTCTAAGACGATGGGGGGTAAGGAACTGCCATCTAGCTCAGCACTTGATTCACCTTCTATTTTGAGTAGACTTGCAACACCACCACACGCTATTAATCTTGATATGTCGCAAGTTATTGATGATGACACTTCTATGAATGCTACTCATGATGATGCTAGTACCTTGTTTGATGATAATATGCCACTAGGTGAATTTCTTGATGACCAAATTGCTAGAGCTTAAGATATGGAGCATGCTGAAACTGATGAAATTATTGAAACTGATAAAGTACTTGAAACTAAAAATCTTGAAACACCTATTAGACCTAGCCCTCCCAGATATGAAATGCCTAAGATACCTGAAGGTTATGTTATGGATGAGGAGACAGCTAGAGATTTTCTTTCTTGCAATGATAGATATGATCTTAAGAAATTATTATGCAAACTAGAAGAGAAATCTTTGGATGCTAGAATGAAATGTGATCCTAAGTTTGCTACTTCACCTATCTTTGTTTATGATAAGGATAATGAATTCTCTATCGACCCAGAGTTAATTACTTTGGTTGAATCTGATCCTTTCCATGGCTATGAAATTGAAACTATTGTGGCACACCTTGCCAAACTAAATGATATAGGCACACTTTTTTCTCAGGAGGATAAAATTTGCTACTACTATATTCTCAAATTATTTCTGTTCTCACAAATGGTTGATGTTAAGATACGGTACAATACTCTTGCTCCTGGTTGTGTGCTTAGCCCCCAGGATATGATTTACTACTTCTTTGAAAAATATTTTCCTGCTCATAAGAAACAAGTTGCCTTACAGGAAATATTTAACTTTGTGCAAATTGAGGAAGAGAGTCTCCCACAAGCTTGGGGGAGGCTTCTCCAACTACTTAATGATTTGCTTGATCATCCACTTAAGAAAAACAAAATACTCGATATATTTATAATGGACTAACATATGCTTCTAGGGACTTCCTAGATACTCACTACTGCAGGATGCTGCTAACGCGACACTACGATCAGAGACCCTTCAAGAAACTGTGTGCGATGCCTTTATCACAAACGGTGCTATATGAAAACCGTCAGAAATGTGTAACACATTTGGGATGACGGATGCATCAAACACGGTTCAGGTTTTAGTTGCGTGTGCGATGAAGGGCATACGGTTCAGTTCAATGAACTGTTTGCGATGAGGAGGAACAAAATAAACGGGCAGCCAGATGGAGGCGTGTCGGTGTACTAGAATAGGGGTACCCTAGTACCCCGAACTCGTGCACGGACAGTGGCAGCGCCCCACGGCCGGGCCGGCCTGTTGGCCGCCAAGATCCTCAGCAGCTCCCGTGGAGCCATTCAAGAACAAAGTAGTCAAGACCCCGGCAAGAGGAGCTTGCCGGGAAGGCCACCCAGAGCGCAAAGGAAACAAGGCCCCGGCAAGAGGAGCTTGCCGGGAAGGCTTGGTGGGCGCTAAAACCGCAAGCGCGACAAGGTTCCCGCCGCGGCAAGGCGCTTGCCGTATGGCGACCTCTCTTCATCTCCGCTCCAGCTCACCCGCCAACGTGTCACCACGGGGCTCTCCCAAGGACGCGTGTCGGGGGGCTGTGCAGCCAGCGGAGAGTAGCGACAAGCAGCGCTGACAAGCTACCATCGTGGCGAACGGAGGCGCACTTAACGGTCCCCTGTTGCCTTTGTTTCGCGACCAAGACGGGCATTGATGACTCTTGTCCCTTGCCGTCGAGTTAGGTATAGGTTCTTGTACCGTACATAGCGGTGTACCAACCTAGGTTATTACCATTATAACCTTGTCTACTTGCCATATGTGGTAACCCCTTGAGCCTATAAAAGGAGGGCCGGGGGCAACGTAGAGGAGGTTCGATTGGGCTGGGTTTCTAGCTAGCTCCAGCTTAGTTCATCACACTCAAGTTAGGTCTTGTAGCCGGCATTGCTCCCTAGCAAGAACACCAGATAATCCACAAAGCAGCAGTAGGAGTATTATCTCTCCGGAGAGCTTCGAAGCTGGGTAAAAAACCCTCTCATGCGCATCGCCTCGACCCGCTCTTTGTGCGGTCTCCGCCCCCCTCTGAACCACGAAGGGACCCAGGTCCCGTAGGTGCTCGTGGGGCACGATTAGCTCTTCCCCCCGACATCTTTGGCGCGCCAGGTAGGGGGCGTCGAGGCTGTGTGAACCCGGTCCGGCGGTCGCACTAGCAACTCCATCGACGTCTTCGTCCACATGGCGCCGAAGAAGAAGCCTTCGGCAGCAGTTGAGCCGTCCGCGTCGAACCCACCACCACCGGAGCTGTCAGGCGGAGGGGGAAACGCTGGCGGAGGGACCGGCGTCGCTGAGAGAGCCCACGATGCCGCCAGGCCCAAGGACAACGCGGCGCGCCGGCGTCGAATCTGCACCGATCAAGGCCCATCGCAGGAGGCGCTGGATGCATAACGCCACGATACTGCGTGGGCGCCATACGCCATTGGATCAAGGCCAAGCTGGAGGATCCCGAGGCCCTCGAGACCGCATGCGCCCGGCATGCGGTGCAGTGGGAATGCGGTCGTTAGGCGGGATGCTGCTCCTCCTAACCTGGTTAGGAGTCCGAGCACATCCCGTTCTTCGCTCCGTACACCGTTGCCGCCAACCACACCAGCGGAAGCCTTGGCAAGAGCCCAGCTGCTCCTAGATTACCCTCCAACGGCCGACAAGGTCGACGAATGGAGGGCCACAATTCAAAGTCTCATCGGCTTCGCCAACGGCGACGTCCCGCGGCAACCAAGTGCTTCGCAGCCGCGACAGGGCGACAAGGCACGAGCCGATGGCGACGAGACTTGCGGGGGTGCACCCACCGTACACTCCCCTTCCCGAAGGCCAAGATCGCCGACTCGCCGGATCCACCTCGACAGCGACTCCACGGCGTCGTCAGATCCACGAGCTCGTCGCGACCAACGCCAAGTTCTTCGGGAACGACAAGAAGAGGACGCTCGAACCCGTATCAAGCGCCGAAGAGAAGCGCGTCGTCAATCTGACCAACGCGCCGGGCCCACCGTCGATATGCATGCGCCAGGGGAACCAGGCGACTTGCCATACGCGGTAGGTTGCCCTGCGTTCACTCGTGAGCTGCGGCAAGTCCGATGGCCCGACAAGAAGAACTTCAAACCAGATGTGCCGGAGAAGTACGACGGCAGGACGCATCCATCGGAGTTCCTCAGCATCTACACCATCGCGGTGCAAGCTGCCGGGGGACGGGACGACAAGATCCTTGCCAACTACTTCCCCTTGGTGCTCAAGCCAAACGTCAGATCTTGGCTCATGCACTTGCCGGATGGCTCTATTTCTTCTTGGGCAGATTTATGCCACCAGTTTGTTGGCGCCTTCACAGGCGGCCACAAGCCTCATGGCCAGGAGAGTGATCTCCACCTGCTTGCCCTGAAGGAGGGGGAGTCTCTGCATAAATTCATCCGGAGATTCATCGAGTGCACTATAACATCCTGAGGTCCACCTGCTGCGGTGATTAGTGCATTCCATCGTAATGTACGAAATCGCAGGATGAGAGAGGCGATGGCGATGTGCAAAGTGATAGACGGCAGCGAGCTCTACGCCTGGCCGACAAGTGTGCACGCTACCAAGAAGGAAGAAGGCTCCAGGAGAGAGTGTGGGAGCAGAGTCTCGACAAGGAGGGGACCGCCCGGCAAGGAATAGCCGTGGCAGAACAACAGGAGGAAGAAAAACCAAGAAGTACTAGTTGTCGAGCAGTCCGGCAAGGATGGTGCCGCCAACCAAGCCAAGGCCGGTGGCTCCGGCAAGGAGGTTGCCGTTGACACCGACCGCCAAGCTATGGCGGCCGCCGACAAGCCTGGCAGCTCCAACAAGCAGTACTGTAAAATTCACCGCACTAAGGGCCATGATCTCCAGAGCTGCAAGAAAGTCGAGCAGCTTGTTGAGCTACAGAAAGCTGAATCTGACGGCGGGACAAGGAGAAAGCCCAAGAAGGTGCAGGTGCAGCAAGTAAAAAGAGACCCGGTCGGGGAGGACGCCGCGGCAAGGCCAAGCAGCGGCAAGGAGACAGACCTCCCCGTGGCCGCGACCAGGAAGAAGATGAAGATGAAGATGACGAGGATTATGAAGACGATGAAGCTGATGAGCATGAGTTTCAAAAGGCAACGGAGGTCCTTTGCGTCGACGGTGGTGCGTCTCTGCATACCTCGCACCGCCAATTCAAGCAATGGATGCGTGAGGTCAATGCAGCAGAACCATCCATAGAGTCACGCAAACCTCTGAAGTGGTCCAGCACGCCCATCATCTTTGACATTGAGGATCACCTGATCGCATCACCGCGGTCGGGTGCTTGACGATGTTGGTCTCACCAACCATCCGCAACCTCAAGGTCACAAAGATGCTGGTTGACGGTGGGGCCGGCCTGAATTTGATCTCCTCTGCGGTGCTCCGTAAGCTTCAAATCCTCGACAATGAGCTCGAAGAAACTGGTACTTTCCAAGGAATCAACCCAGGAAGGAGCAAGCCCAAGGGGAAGATCACGTTGCCGGTGACATTCGGCAGCGAAGTCAACTTCAGAACAGAGAGGGTCACATTTGACGTCGCCGATTTCCCATTGCCCTACAATGGCATACTCGGCCGTCCGGCACTTGCCAAGTTCATGGCCGCCTCTCATTATGCTTACAACCTACTCAAGATGCCTGGCCCGATAAGCATCATTTCTGTCCACGGCGACAAGAAGGATGCACTTATCTGCGCCGACAAGATTTACCGGGATGCAGCGGCCGCTACAGATAGCAAGCTACTTACCGCTGGAGCTCCCGGGGTGAAGAAGAAGACCACCAGGTCCGGCAAGAGCTCTGTTGCCCACTCCGGCAAGCGCACCTCTTCGGAGTGCTGCGCTACCGTCGAGGACGCACCATCGAGCTCCACCGGCAAGTGCAACAAGACGATGGCAGCTCCGCCAAAGACTAAGAAGGTGCCCGCTAAGGAGGACGGCACTGGTGGCACCTACACCATCAGTGCCACGCTTGATCCTAAATAGGAAGGCGAGCTCGTTGCTTTCCTGCGGGCGAATGTCGATGTGTTTGCATGGCAACCGTCTGATATCCCGGTGTTCCTGTGAAAGTAATTGAGCACCACCTAGCTGTCTGTCCTCACGCGCGGCCCGTCAAGCAAAAAGTTAGGAAACAGGCAGTGGAGCGCCAAGAATTCATAGCAGAAGAGATCAAGAAATTGGAAGCAGCAGGGCTTGTCAGAGGAGTCCTCCACCCCACGTGGTTGGCCAATCCGGTAGTGATGCATAAGGCTAATGGGAAATGGAGACTTTGTATTGACTTCACAGACATTAATAAAGCTTGTCCCAAGGACCCATTTCCCTTGCCGCGTGTCGACCAGATTGTTGACTCCACGGTGGGTGCGATCTGCTTTCGCTTCTTGATGCATATTCAGGATATCATCGGATCTTCATGGCGTAAGAGGATGAAGAAAACCGCATTCATCACACCATGTGGCACGTCTTCGCTTTATACGGATGCCTTTCGGTTTGAAGAATGCTGGTTCAACCTTTGCAAGGGTAGTCCATGATGCTTTTGGACCACAGATGCACAGAAATGTAGAAGCCTACATGGACGACATAGTGGTCAAGAGCAAGAACAGAGCGACTCTGATTCAGGATTTAGATGAGACGTTTGCAAACCTGCGCAAGATCAACCTCAAGCTCAACCCCGAGAAGTGCGTGTTTGGAGTCCCTTCCGGCAAGCTTCTCGGGTTCTTTGTATCCCAGCGGGGAATTGAAGCCAATCCCGACAAGATCAAGGCCATTGAGCAGATCGAAGCACCAAAGCGCGTCAAGGACGTCAGGAGGCTTGCCGGTTGCGTGGCTGCTCTCGGCGAGTTCATCTCTAAGTCTGCTGAGCGCGCCCTGCCATTTTTCAAGATTTTGAAAAAGGCAGGTCCAATGAAATGGACTCCCGAAGCGGAGGCTGCGCTGCAGGACTTGAAGAGATACCTGTCCTCCACTCCGATACTTGTCGCACCTAAACCACAAGAAAAGTTGATGCTGTATATAGCAGCGACCAATCAAGTGGCTAGTGCTGCGTTAGTAGCGGAGAGGGAGGCAGATGATGAGCCGGCAACCGAGGCAGGTCGGCCCAGCGAGCGGGGCTTCGCCGTCAAGCTCTGGTCCCGGCAGGGACGGATCAGCGCAGGGTTGCGATAAGATACGGAAGAAGATGGTGCAGCGCCCGGTGTACTTTGTCAGTTCCCTTCTGCAGGGGGCTAGATCAAGGTACTCTAGCGTGCAGAAGCTGCTTTTCGGCCTCCTCATGGCCTCGAGAAAGCTGCGCCATTACTTCCAAGCACATGAGATAACAGTTGTCACTCGCTTCCCGCTGAAGAGGATTTTGCAAAATCCAGAAGCAACAGGCAGGGTTGTTGAGTGGGCACTGGAATTGTCAAGCTTTGGTCTAAATTCGAAAGCACTTCAACTATACAGAGCAGGGCATTGGCAGAATTCATAGCAGAGTGGACGCCAACGCAGGATGAAGAGATTCCAGAGACGAGCATCCCCGTCAAGGAGGCAAATAAAGAGTGGCTGATGTACTTTGACGGTGTCTTCTCGCTGCAAGGCGCCCGGTGCCGGCGTCGCTTATCGCACCCACCGGAGAGCACCTCAAGTACATAGTCCAGATGCACTTTCCCAAGGAACAAGCAACAAACAATACTGCCGAGTATGAAGGATTGCTTGCCGGTCAGGATTGCTGTGGACCTTGGGATCAAGAAGCTCATTGTCAGGGGAGACTCACAACTTGTCGTCCGCCAAGTAAATAAGGATTACCAGAGTCCGTTGATGGAAGCGTACGTCGATGAAGTGAGGAAGCTGGAAGAGCACTTTGAAGGCCTGCAAATGGAACACGTTCCAAGAGCGCAGAATGATATAGCTGATGGCCTCTCCAAATGTGCCGCACTTAAGTTACCTGTGGAACCAGGAATTTTTGTGCTCAAGCTGACTCAGCCAACCGTGGCACCATCTACAGGACATAGCAAGAAGAGAAAATTGATTTCCGGCGACTACTTCCCGGCAGAGCTCTCTGAAGCCGCCGCCAAAAAGGTCCCTAGAACCAATGCAAATATCACTGAGGAGCAGTCTGCTCCGACAAACCATGCAGTTTGTATCGTTGAAGCAAACGCTCCCGACAAGCTTAGCTCCGGCAAGCTTGACGGGGATCATCGAGCTCCGGCGGACCAGCGGGCGCTTGCCGTAGAAGCTGATGGTCCCGCAGTGACAGATGAGCCTTTAGTCCTCGTTGTCGAGCCACAGGCTCCAACTTGGGCACAGCAGATCGTCCATTTCCTTCAGACAGGAGAACTTCCCGAAGAGCAAGAAGAAGCGGAAAAAGTAGCCCGACAGTCAAGTATGTACCAGTTTCTTGACAACATCCTGTACAGAAGAAGACTCAAGGGAGTGAAATTGAAGTGTATTCGCCGGGAAGATGGACAGAAGCTGTTGGCAGAGATACACGGAGGCATATGTGGTCACCACATTGGCGCAAGAGCACTTGCCGGCAAAGCTTTCCGGCAAGGTTTCTTCTGGCTAGAAGCCCTCCAGGATGCAACTGCACAAGTAACCAAGTGTGAAGCGTGCCAGTTCCATTCAAGACAGATACACCAGCCAGCTCAAGCTCTCCAGACGATCCCTTTATCCCGGCCCTTCTCGGTGCAGGGGCTCGACATCCTCGGCCCCTTCCCCGAAGCTGTCGGGGCTTTGAGTACTTGTACGTCGTAATCGACAAGTTCACAAAGTGGCCGGAAGTGGAACCAGTGAGGAAGGTGACAAGACAAATACCGTCAAGTTCTTCAGGTCAATTGTTTGCCGTTTTGGGATTCCTAATCGGATCATCACCGACATCGGCACACAGTTCACGAGTCGCACCTTCATGCAGTACACCCAAGATCTTGGCGCCAAGATCTGCTTTGCTTCCGTTGCTCATCCGAGAAGCAACGGTCAAGCAGAGAGGGCAAACGCTGAAGTGCTGCGAGGACTCAAGACCAGAACTTTCGACAGGCTACACAAGTGCGGAAGGAACTGGATCGAGGAGCTGCTAGTGGTTCTTTGGTCGATCAGGATGACGCCAAATCGAGCCACTGGCCAGACACCCTTTGCTCTAGTCTACGGAGCAGAGGCAGTTCTCCCCACGGAACTCGTATACGGGTCACCTCGAGTGCTCGCTTATGATGAGCTTGAGCAAGAGCAGCTGCGACAAGATGACGCGCTGCTCCTCGAGGAAGATCGTCTTCAGTCTTTGTACGAGCTGCTCGTTACCAGCAAGCTTTGCGTCGCTACCATAGCTGCAAAGTTAACGCCAGAAGCTTCGAGGAAGGTGACCTTGTTCTTCGGCGCGTTCAATCCGCCAAGAATTCCAACAAGTTGACGCCGAAGTGGGAAGGCCCTTATCGGGTAAAACGAGTCACTAGGCCCGGCGCTGTCCGCCTTGAGACCGAAGACGGCTTTCCGTGAGCAATTCCGGAACATAGAGCATCTTCGTAAGTTTGACCCATGAGAAGCGGTTGCGGAACCCGTTCCGCAACCAACCTTTGTACAAGTCTTGCCGCTGTTGCATGTAATCCTTTGTACAAAGCCGGGCGCAGACCCCGTGCATCAGTAAAGCCTATGGTTGCGCACATTTTTGTTAATGCATGCTTTCATAGTCATATATGCATGTGGTTACTAACATCTTGTGCAGCACCCACACCCGGTAAGCGATAATGTGCCATTAGGCTTCACAACTGTCTTTTTCTCTTCTTTCTTCTCAAACAAGAAGAAGGTTCATCCACCCACAAGTTAACCGGGGGGAGAGGAGGAGATAGTGGTGTAGGCATCGCTCGAGGGGCTGTCGCTTTGCCGAAAGACGGACAACAGAAAAGCTAAGTTGCTAAGTTTAAGCGACCAGTTTTAAATTTTTGAGTTACCTTCCTCGAACGATAAGTACTTTGTATGGAAAACCTGTGCGCGGAGGAACCAAATCGTGACTAGTCGCTACTTACTTTGTTTCGAGTCCGCTCAACAACTTAAGTGAGCTGCGGCTAGTCTGCGACGAGGTTGCTTGTCGGTAGCGACCTCGCCAGCAGGCTGCTGAAGTTCCGCACTCGGCGCTCGCGGCAAGGGTGCCTGCACCGACAAGTTTCCCTAAAAGCGTAGGGTAAAAACATACAAGGGAAGAAATCGAGTAAAGGAAATAACTTTGCATTCGATTGCCTAAGATAGTGTATATTACATAATGACTTGTCGCAGATCTAATAGATTTTTCGCCTAAACATGATCTACAAATGACAAGAAGAAGATAGACTTGGCGGCCTAATCCACGCGGTCGCCCTCGAGCCTCTTAACTCCGCTCACCCTGTCCACAATGGGTGCGACAAGGGTCTTGAGCGCTTCAACATCGGCGGATGAAGGCAGGGACTTGAGGGCCTTGGAGAAGTCGACGCCTGGGTTGCGGAAGGCCACCTTCATCAACACCTTCGAGAGCCTCGGCACAGACTTGGCGTGATTCCTCCGCCAGTTGCTTCGGAACCTCATCCCGGAGCCGCCGGATGCCCGCCAACACGCCTTTGAAGAATAGACTGAGCTTGACGCTGGATTGGAGGTTCTCGTCGGTGGAATATCCAAGATCTGTCATCCCCAACGCTATCAGCTCATTATGGATGTCGGCGGCGGTGTCCACGAGACCTTCTGTCCAATGCATTATGCTGTCCCGAAGATTATTCGGGCGGTCACAAGAATCGACAAAGAACTCCTCGGTGGCCTTGATTTTCTCCGGAGGCCCGCTTTCCGCCTCCTTGGCGCCGTTCAACGCCTCTCGACAAGGTGGTCAATTTCAGCTCCAGATCCGCCTTGACGATCTTGGCGGCATCGATTTCCTTGATCCTTTCAGCCAAACGGCCCAAAGCAGTTCACGAGGGTGTAAGCATCCTTCTCACGCTCGCGCTTCAGCCCGGCGACCTCCTCGGCACTCTTCTGGAGAGTGGACTCCAGCTGAGCCACCCTCGTCTCCAGGTCTCTCTTGGCGGCCTCGGCGGCCGCGGCGGCATCTTTTGCCTCTTGGAGTGGCCCGCCAATCGTTTGCTCGCGCGCGGCGAGATCTTCCTCAAAGCTGTCGAGGTTGATCTTCCGCTGCGCCAGCTCACCTTCTCGAGCGGAGAGCTTCTCTCCGGCGAGCCTCTGCTGCTCCTCAACCTCGCCTTTCTCCAAGATAAAGGCCGTGCGCTCCTCAGCAAGCTGCTCCCGAGCTTCTGCTATGTCCCGGAGAGTCTCTTTGTTGGCGCGTCGGAGCTCTTCCGCACGCTTCTCCAAGTCAGCTCCCGCCCTCGCGACAAGCGCCTCCATGGACTCCAGTTTGGCTTGTCGGGCGCGGTAGAGCGACAGCAACTTCCTTAGCAGCTGCTCCTCCTCGGGTTCACCACTGCTGCTGCTCGGGGCATCAACCAGTGACAGCCCGGCGGAGGCAAGCAACTCAGCATCGAAGGTCTCCCCCTCGGCTGGCGCCCTGGAGCTCGATGCCCACGGGAGCTTGATGAAGACACCCTCGCCGGCTTTCAGGTAAGCGCCGGGCTGGGGCTCCTCGGAGTCTGGCGCGGCATCGGTGGCGGGGGGATCGGCGGTCGGTGCAGCGCCTGGCGCTCCTGTGGCCTCCGGGCAATCAGTGCGATCGCCGGGCTCCTCCCCAGCCCCTGCGCCGGTGGCCTCGGCAGCCTCCTCGCCGGCGGGCTTGTTAGCACCAGCTTCCTCCTCCTCCACGTTGGCGGCGTCGACACTGTCGCCATCGGCGTCTTCCTCGCCGGCGGCCTCGGTCTCCGGCAGATGGGTCTGATGGTCAGAAAGAGGAAGCATAAATCAAACAGTTGTTCGAAAGAGAGAAACAGAAAAGCAGAACCCAAGGGAAGCTATCAGACAAGAAGATTACCGGCGGTGGGGCCTGTGGCCACGGTCTCCACCACCGGGGGGTCGTCGGCGCCAGCCCTTGTCGGAGAAGCTCCCCTTGGCGGAGAAGCCTCCCTTGTCGGAGAGTGCTCCCTTGGTGGAGAATTCTCCCTTGGTGGCGTAGTTGAAGCAAGCGGGACCTCGGGGGTGACCTCCGGGGCCTCCTGATGAGGCTGAACCTCAGGGGTAGCCTCCGGCGCTCCATGATGTGGCTGCTCTGCTCCTGCGAAATCCAACAAACCAGATATCAGTAAACAGAAAAGCATCCAAGCGCGCCTAATCACGGGAAGCGTACCAGATACTTACGCTGGGGGCTGTGCTGGGGGCTGCTCTGTTGAAGGGTTGCCGGGTCCGGCAAAGGAGCCCCGGACGTGCCCCCTGTTGCTACATGGGGGTCGTCTGGGACGACAACAACCGGTGTCTTGGCCCTCTTCGACGCTCTCTGAACCAAGGTCCTGAAAAAGAAGGTTCAGAGTGGCACCAGTCAGATACAAGATAAAGCAATAAATTGGGAGATTACAAATAGCAGCGATGAGATCTTACTCTTCCTCTTCTTCTTCGGAGCTGAGGGCAGAGAGATCAAATTCCGCTCCGGCACGACGGATTGGGGGAGAAGACTCCCTCTGACGCTTGGCGGGTGCAGGGACCGCGGCTCCAGAAGGCCCTGCGCCCGTCGCCATGGCGGAACGAGGCGCTCCCGCGGCAACAGTGCTTGCCGCGGTGGAGCGCGTCGGGCGGCGAGGCGGCTGTTGGATTGGATGCTCCCCCGACACTTCTCCGGTCTTCCGGAGACGTCTCCTTGGCGGGACAGCAAGCTCCTCCTGCGGCAAGCTACTTGGCGGCGGAGGAGAAGCGCCCCCGGCAGGCCCACTCGGGTCGTTGTCAAGCTCGGGCTGCTCCTCCCCACCGATGAACTCTTCTTGGTCGGCAAGGCTTGCCGCCTCGACCATCTCCGCCTCCTCGACGGTGAACCCAAACGCACCGGCGGCAGCGGCCTCTGCAGCCTCCTCCAACCTTGTGGCGATGCGCGCCATTTCCTGAGCAGTGGTGTCGCGGGTAAGCCGCCTCTTCTCGTCAGCGCGAACCGGCACTTCAGACAAGTCGTCAAAGAACTGCTGCACTATGTGGTCGGCGGGTTCCTGCCAAGATGGAACGATCCCATGGGAATCGCACAACGGCATTATCGCGCGGATGCGATCAAGCGCCGATTTGTTGCACAAGGGCACAACTCCCCTCGGCAACATGCACCATCCTGGGTTATCCGGCTCAGGCTTGAACAGCTCCCGCAGCATGCCGTCAAGCTCCAGGGTGGTGAAGTTCCAATTTAGGCCTGGACGCAGCCTCATGATATCCGCCGCTCGAATTCCCAAGCAGGCCTCCCTTTCTCGCAGGGTGCAATGCGGCGGCGAAGGAAGTCCGCGCCAATCGCCCCCACGGTGAGCCCTGCTGTCAGAGGCGCAAAATCCTAGTCGTGGCAATCTTCAACTTGTCGTCCTCCGCGCCAAGTTGCTCCAATCGCTGCCACGAACTATGGGGGTCTTGGCGCAGGCGGTAAAAGGCTGGGGCTCCTCCTCCAAGATCCAGCACCACCGGCCCTCCACTCCTCCCACTTGCTACAACTCTCCGTCAAGATATGCTTCCTTCTTGCCGATCCTAGAGGTCCGTGCAATTCCTCCGGCAAGCGGCTCTCCTCTCTCTACGCGGGGTGAGAAGTAATGGCGGAAGAGTGCGACGTTTGGGTGGACCCCGACAAAGTTCTCGCAAAGGTGCGCGAAAACAGCCAAGGTGAGAACGGCGTTGGGGGTGAAATCAAGGAGGCGGAGGCCATAGGTGTTCATGACATCACAGAAAAATTCAGAAAAGGGCGGGCAAAGCCCGCACCAGAAGAAAATCGCGAAGAAGGGGTACCCGAAGGAGACCTTGTCAGATGTGGCGGCGGAGATGACCCTCGTGTGCGGATGCGCCCGGGTCACCGTCGACCAGAAGAGGTAGTACCCATCCACCAGCTCCTTCCTGTTGAGCAGGGGGTCGAAGAGGGCCAGCTCTTTCCGCAGCGCCGCGAGCCGCTGCGCCTCGGCGGATTTCACGCCCTTCCCCTTATCGGCCTTCGGAGCCATCGGGAGTCGCGGTGGAGGAAGCCGACGGCGTGGGTGGCACCGGTGGCAGTGGAGGGGGCGGAGCGTCGCTCTGTGGGCTCGAAGGAAGGGAAAGCGACGGGGTTTTCCGATGTGACAGCGAGGGCAAGTGGGCGTCCTGCCCCGGTTTCCCCGCTTATAAAGGGAGAGGGGACGGGCGTTCCGACTTTTCCCATTAAAGGAAGCCTCACGACCTCCACCACGACGCCACGTCCTACACGTGCCGTTCGTGGGAGACGTGGTGGGTCCAAGGCAAGTAACGGCGTAATCAAGACCACGCGCCGCAGATCGCTTTATTTGGGCCTGCCCAACAGAGCTTACGCCGTGTGTGGCCCAGCCCGGGCTCTGTCGGTGTACTAGAATAGGGTACCCTAGTACCCCGAACTCGCACGGACAAAGGGCAGCGCTTCACGGGCCGGCCTGTTGGTCGCCAAGATCCTCAGCAGCTCCCGTGGAGCCATTCAAGAACAAAGTAGTCAAGACCCCGGCAAGAGGAGCTTGCCGAGAAGGCCACCCAGAGCGCAAAGGAAACAAGGCCCCGGCAAGAGGAGCTTGCCGGGAAGGCTTGGCGGGCGCTAAAACCGCAAGCGCGACAAGGTTCCCGCCGCGGCAAGGCGCTTGCCGGGGCGGGCGACCTCTCTTCATCTCCGCTCCAGCTCACCCGCCAACGTGTCACCACGGGGCTCTCCCAAGGACGCGTGTCGAAGGCTGTGCAGCCGGAGAGTAGCGACAAGCAGCGCCGACAAGCTACCATCGTGGCGAACGGAGGCGCACTTAACGGTCCTCGCTGTAATCGTTTCGGGCGACCAAGACGGGCATTGATGACTCTTGTCCCTTGCCGTCAGAGTTAGGTATAGGTTACTGTACACTGTACATAGCGGTGTACCAACCTAGGTTATTACCATTATAACCTTGTCTACTTGCCATATGTGGTAACCCCTTGAGCCTATAAAAGGAGGGCCGGGGGCAACGTAGAGGAGGTTCGATTAGGCTGGGTTTCTAGCTAGCTCCAGCTTAGTTCATCACACTCAAGTTAGGTCTTGTAGCCGGCATTGCTCCCTAGCAAGAACACCAGATAATCCACAAAGCAGCAGTAGGAGTATTATCTCTCCGGAGAGCTCCGAAGCTGGGTAAAAAACCCTCTCGTGCGCATCGCCTCGACCCGCTCTTTGTGCGGTCTCCGCCCCCCTCCGAACACGAAGGGACCCAGGTCCCGTAGGTGCTCGTGGGGCACGATCAGCTCTTCCCCCCGACAAGGCGTGTGCGATACACAACATACGATTCACTCGAATGAACTGTTTGTGATTAGGCAACACAAAAGAAACGGTCAGCAAGATCAAAGGTGTGTGCGATGTACAGCATACGGTTCACTCGGATGAGCTGTTTGTGATTAGGCAAGAGAAAAGAAATGGTTCAATATAACAAGATGTGTGTGATACGCGGCAAACAGGTCTGTAATCAGAAATGTGTGCGAAGACCGATAATAACGCAGACGATTGCTTCTAATAAGACGTATGTGATATGCTCTGTCTACACAACATTTATTGTCCATTGTGGGACGGGCGGTCATCCGGATACGCCATAAGGATGCGAAGAGGCATTCCTATCAGCAAGGACTAGATGTTCCACCAGTAGCTTATGTAAGAAAACTATCAAGTTAAGTGTGCTCAGGCTGGAGCAACCATCGGATGGGTGACTGGATGGGAAGTTGTGTCAATGTTAAATTAGGTGATGGGATGGGTCATTTCGGTCAAATGAACGAAATACCCCATTCCCTCAGCTAATTTAACCTCGAGGTCCTTGTTTTTTATTTTCTTTATTTTTTAACACATGTTAAAGAAGGTCTACCGCATTAGTTTTTGGCAATGTGCGATACGTGGCATATTGTTGATCCATCCGACCTATTTGTGATGGAATAGGCCGTGTGTGTTGTGGGCAAACGATTGCTAGTATTCAAACATTTGGGATTGATGAATTCACCACCGACGGGATCCCTAGTGTGGTCCGTGTTCATCTGATCATCATCTACTTCTTGTGCTAGCTCGATGCTAAGTTTCCATTAATTGATGGCGTTTTATGAACAAGCCACCGCTTCCGCCATTTCCTCACTGTTTCCGCCACCTCGCTATATTGCGCATAGGGCGCTGGCATGGAGGCGACAAGCGCAACCTGTAGCACATCCACCTTTTCCAAGCATGCCAACCCACCAAAGCGTCGCCTCTGCCATCAACCTCGTCGACAAGGAAAACGAGCAGGCGCCATGGCCCGTCGAGGCCGAGGTGCTCCCCGGCAACGCGATGGACGACGCTGTGATGCGCGTCATCGCTAGGGCTAAGCAGACCTTTGGCGCATGGCGCTTGCGCGCCATGGATCAAGATAGGCATGGCAGCGCCGACAGGCTGCAGCTCGCCGCACAATATGATCGATGGCGCGCCGCAGAGCAAGCTAGGCGCGTCCGCGCCGACAGGCTGCGGCTCGCCGCATGGCGAGACTGTTGGAGTGCTGCTGAGCGAGAGGCGCGGCGCGCTGCACAGCAAGAGTGGATCCACAGCAAGAGCACATGGCATCACAGCTGGGCACACGTCCCGTCAGTACCCTCATTCCTCGCCAAGAGTGGGCAGAGGCCCTCAGCGCCGTACTTGCACCAGATGCGGGCCACGCCGTACTTGCACCGGCGCCCGCCGCGCCGTTCGCATGGGTGCCACCGTTCGTCTTGTACATAGCCTGCTAGATGCCAACACGCTGGTCCGTAGGCTCGACCGCCTCCTTGGCCCAGGTGTCCACCTTGGTGCAGTAGAGGAACATGGCCGTCGCATCCTCGAGCTGGTGATCTCCGATGAAATAGCCAACTTGGAGCTCGAGATCGTGCTCCAGATGTTCCGTGAGCGTGTCGACCGCTTGGACGAACGCCTGCACGAGTTCAGGCGGAGCCAAGAGCTACCCTAGGCAAGGGCTGCTGGTCATGGCTCATGGACGCATTTTATTTTGAAAAGTGGTTTTGGCGTGGATAGCTTTGTATTCACAGCAATCATAGTATTGCTCTTTTTCAATGCTGTACTCCGTTTTCCATTCTTATATGTTCTGTTTCAGTGTGTGTATATACGCTTTCCATTCTGTATATGTGGATGATAACAACTAGATTCAAATTAGTATACAAAAACAGATAGAAAATGGAATTCATAATATATACATATATAGATCATCACAGAATATATACATATATATATATATATAATATCATCACATATACGTGATGATACTTAACTACAAGGTACAATGCATAAAATTGAAAACGAACAATACTAAAACTAATAGTCCCTCCTGGGGCCAGTATTCCGGCAGCCGCTCGCTAGCAGCTCCCTGGTGCGCGGCATCTTCCCAGTGCGGAGGCAGTACTTCGAATCCTCCGCCTCGTAGCGCTTGACCTACCGATCTGCCTCTTGCTAACGGCCGCGCGCGGCCGCTCTTGCCATTTTGTTGAGCGCCCACCGGAGCTCCTCGTCGGTGGCACACTGGAGCTTATCGGCCCACCTCCACGCAGCGACGAGGTGCCCAGCGTCTATGACCTTCCTCGCGAAGTACCCGTCTTCATACACCTCCTCGGCACGACGACGCGCCTGGCCCCAAAGCTCTGCCGCCTCCTTTTTCCAGGCGGCATAACGGGCTTCACAGGCCGCCTGGTTCCTAGCTTCCTCCTCCGCCATCTCCTTCTTGAACGCCACATGACTTTCTCAGTCGGCGATAGTGACTTCCACAGACAAAGATTGTACTGGCCCCAAAACCAATCCAAAGTTGGGGGGTCAGGTGCAACCTCGTTAGGCGGCACGTAAGGGTCCTCGACGCTGCTAACCGAGTGAGCGTCCTCGGGGGGCAGCGACTCCTCGTCGGCGCGTAGGCAGACCAGCGGTACCATGGCAGAGATTTGAGAGAGGGGGGGGGAGAGCGAGGGGAGGATGTAGATGAGAATGCAGGCGGGACGACGTGAGCAAGGTAGTATTTATTGGCGGTCGGAATCTAGATCGACGGGGACAGTACACACGCCAGTAGCCGAAATTTACGAGAACTGTAGTTTGAATTACACACAATTCCCGCAGCAAATCCGTGTGTGAACATAATAGCTGACGGTTACCAATACAGAACCATGTCTGATTAATGACCCCCGTCAATCACCTACCAAACCTCGAGCCGCGAGATAGAGTGCCAATCGTGTGGGGGCCGGTTGTCTTGCCAGATCTTTACATTTTCTTTTGAACACCAGATATTTACATTATCTGCTGATTTTTTAACTCGCACACAAGTACACACAAATATGATTTTTCAAACCGTTTTGGTTAAGTGTTGCATGTATATGTAGTTCAAATTTGAATAACGGTCATCAAATGGTTAGAAAATCACTTAAATGTCTTTAAAAGGTCAAATGAACCATGAAAATTTCCAAATTTTCACATGACTATTGTATTAGAGCACGTTAAACGTAGGAAACAAATTTGAAGGCCGTAAGAGGAAGCTATGTCCTGCCCGTCAGCAAACATGTCTCGGAACCACGAACCTTCTAGCGAGTTGCTCCGGTTTGTGAGGGGTGTGTGTCCAAACTTTCGTCAAATAGGCCAATTTTTTTTACCACATCATCTTGGTGGCATGACATTAAATCAAGCAAGGTTTCATGTTTTTCTGATCATTTTTTAATTTTTTGGAATTAAAATGCCATGGCATGCACTCCATGCATGTGCCCATGCCTTGACACCAATATGTTTGAAAATTCATTCGAATTTACTGCACATGGAATTAACTCGCACACACGTACACAAAAATATGATTTTTCAAACCGTTTTGGTTAGGCGTTGCATGTAGATGTAGTTCAAATTTGAATTATGGTCATTAAATGGTTAGAAAATCACTAAAATGTCTTTAGAAGGTCAAATGAGCCTTGAAATTTACCAAATTGTCACATGACAGTTGTATTAGTGCATGTTAAACATAGGAAAAAATTTGAAGGCCGTAAGAGGAAGCTATCTCCCATTAGTCATCAAACATGCATTGTTCCCTCTCGGAACCACGAACCTTCTAGCGAGTTGCTCCGGTTTGTGAGGGGCATGTGTCCAAACTTTTGTCAAACATGCCAATTTCTAAACCACATCATCTTGGTGGCATGACATTACATCAACCAAGGTTTCATGTATTTCTGGTCATTTTTCTATTTTTTTGGATTAAAATGCCATGTGACTCCATGCATACGTATGCATGTTTCCATGTCGTGAGACCAATATGTTTGAAAATTCCTTCTAATTAACTGCACATGGAATTAAATCGCACACAAGTACACAGATATGATTTTTCAAAACTTTTTGGTTAGGCGTTGCATGTAGATGTAGTTCAAATTTGAATTACAGTCATTAAATGGTGAGAAAATCACTTAAATGTCTTTAAAAGGTCAAATGACCCCTAGAATTTTCCAAAATTTCACATTACAGTTGTAGTAGTGCACGTTAGACGCTGAAAAAATTTCAAGGCCGTAAGAGGAAGCTATTGGTACGTCCATTTTGCATCATGCTTTTATATCGATATTTATTGCATTATGGGCCGTTATTACACGTTATGTCACAATACTTATGCCTATTCTCTCTTATTTTACAAGGTTTATATAAGGAGGGAGAATCTTTGGCAGCTGGAATTCAATTTGGAAAAGGAGCAAATATTAGAGACCTATTCTGCACAACTCCAAAAGTCCTAAAACTCCACGAAAGTCATTTTTGGAAATAATAAAAAATATTGAGCGCAAGAAGTACACCAGAGGAGGACCCACCTGGGCAAGAGGGTGGGGGCGCGCCCCCTGCCTCGTGGGCCCCCAGTTGGCTCTCCGATGGCGATCTTCAGCTATATGAGGTCTTTCGACAAGGAAAAAAATCATAAGCAACCTTTCGGGACGAAACTCCGCCGCCACGAGGCGGAACCTTGGCAGAACCAATCTAGGGCTCCGGCAGAGCTGTTCTGCTGGGGACACTTCCCTCCGGGAGGGGGAAATCATCGCCATTGTCATCACCAACGCTCTTCTCATCGGGAGAGGGCAATCTCCATCAACATCTTCACCAGCACCATCTCCTCTCAAAACCCTAGTTCATCTCTTGTATCCAATTCTTGTCTCCAAGTCCGGGAATGGTACTAGTAGGTTGCTAGTAGTGTTGATTACTCCTTGTAGTTGATGCTAGTTAGTTTATTTGGTGGAAGATCATATGTTCAGATCCTTTATGCATATTAATACCCCTCTTATTATGAACATGAATATGCTTTGTGAGTAGTTATGTTTGTTCACGAGGACATGGGAGAAGTCTTGCTATTAGTAGTCATGTGAATTTGGTATTCGCTCGATATTTTGATGAGATGTATGTTGTCTAGCCTCTAGTGGTGTTATGTGAACGTCGACTACATAATACTTCACCATTATTTGGGCCTAGAGGAAGGCATTGGGAAGTAATAAGTAGATGATGGGTTGCTAGAGTGACAGAAGCTTAAACCCTAGTATATGCGTTGCTTCGTAAGGGGCTGATTTGGATCCATATGTTTCATGCTATGGTTAGGTTTACCTTAATACTTTTGTTGTAGTTGCGGATGCTTGCAATAGAGGTTAATCATAAGTGGGATGCTTGTTCAAGTAAGAACAGCACCCAAGCACTGGTCCACCCACATATCAAATTATCAAAGTACCGAACGAATCATATGAACGTGATGAAAACTAGCTTGACGATATTCCCATGTGTCCTCGGGAGCGCTTTTCTCTATATAAGAGTTTGTCCAGGCTTGTCCTTTGCTACAAAAAGGATTGGGCCACCTTCCTGCACTTTATTTACTTTTGTTACTTGTTGCTCGTTACAAATTATCCTATCACAAAACTATCTGTTACCACTTATTTCAGTGCTTGCAGAGAATACCTTGCTGAAAACCGCTTATCATTTTGTTCTGCTCCTCATTGGGTTCGACACTCTTACTTATCGAAAGGACTACGATAGATCCCCTATACTTGTGGGTCATCAAGACTCTTTTCTGGCGCCGTTGCCGAGGAGTGAAGTGCCTTTGGTATGTGGAATTTGGCAAGGAAAAATTTATATAGTGTGCTGAAATTTAACGTCTCTTGTTACTATGGAAAGTAATCCTCTGATGGGCTTGTTCCGGGTATCTTCACCCCGACCAGTAGAGAAAAGAATTGCTCCTCAACCTACTGAACCTACTAAAAAGTGAAAATGTTCCCTTTGAAGTTCGTTCGGTTATGTTAGAAAAACTACTAGACAATCCTTTTGTACGAGATGGAACAAAGCATCCTGATGAGCACTTAATATATGTGGATGAAGTTTGTGGATTATTTAAGCTTGTAGGTGTACCCGATGATGTTGTTAAGAAGAAGGTCCTCCCTTTATATTTGAAGGGAGATGCATCGACATGGTATAGGCTATGTGATGACACAGGATCATGGAACTATAAACGAATGAAATTGGAATTTCATCAGAAGTATTATCCTATGCATCTTGTTCATCGTGATCGCAATTATATATATAATTTTTGGCCTCATGAAGGAGAAAGCATCGCTCAAGCTTGGGGGAGGCTTAAATGAATGTTATATTCATGCCCCAATCATGAGATCTCAAGAGAAATAATTGTTCAAAAAATTTATGCTCGGCTTTCTCGCAATAATCAATCCATGCTCGATACTTCTTGTGTTGGCTCTTTTATGATGAAGACTATTGAATTCAGATGGAATTTATTGGATAGAATTAAACGCAACTCTGAAGATTGGGATCTCGACGAAGGTAAGGAGTCAGGTATGACACCTAAGTTTGATTGTGTTAAGTCTTTTATGGATACCGATGTTTTCCGTAAATTTAGCACTAAATATGGACTTGACTTTGAGATAGTAGCTTCTTTCTGTGGATCTTTTGCTACTTATGTTGATCTCCCTAAGGAGAAGTGGTTTAAATATCATTCTCCCAGAGAAGTAAAAGTAGCTGCACCTACTAAAGTTGAAGAAAAGACTATCACTTATAATGATCCTGTTGTTCTTACCTCTTATGTTGACAAACCACATTTCCCTGTTAGAATAAAGGATCATGCTAAAGCTTCAACTGTGGTTCGTAAAGCAATATTAGAACCTATACACCTCCTGAGCAAGTTAAAGTTGAACCTAATATTGCTATTGTTAAAGATCTCTTGGCTGATAATATTGATGGGCATGTTATTCATTTCAAGGTGAAACTGCTAGAATTGCCAAACCTTGTGCTAAAGATAAACATAGACCTGTGGTAGGCGTGCCTGTTATTTCTGTTAAAATAGGAGATCACTGTTATCATGGCTTATGTGATATGGGTGCCCGTGCTAGTGTTATACCTCATACTTTATACGAAGAAATTAAGCATGAAATTGCACCTGTTGAGTTAGAAGGTATTGATGTTACAATTAAGCTTGCCAATAGAGATACTATATCAGCAATGGGAATTGTTAGAGATGTTGAAGTCTTGTGTGGGAAAACTAAATATCCTATTGATTTTCTCGTTCTTGGTTCCCCACAAGATAGCTTTTGTCCCATTATTTTTGGTAGACCCTTCTTGAACACCATTAATGCTAAGATGGACTATGAAAAGAATGTTGTTACTATCGGTTTGGGTGATATGTCTCATGAGTTTAATTTCTCTAAATTTAGTAGACAACACCGTGAAGAGGAATTGCCTAGTAAGGATGAAATTATTGGTCTTGCTTCTATTGTCGTACCTCCTAGTGACCCTTTAGAACAATATTTGCTAGACCATGAAAATGATATGTTTATGAATGAAAGAAGGGAAATAGATGAGGTATTTTTTTAAACAGGAACCTATTCTGAAACACAATTTCCCTGTTGAAATCCTAGGGGATCCTCCTCCACCCAAGGGTGAGCCTGTGTTCGAGCTTAAATCGTTGCCTGATACTCTTAAATATGCTTATCTTGATGAAAAGAAGATATATCCTATTATTATTAGTGCTAACCTTTCAGATCATGGAGAAGAAAGATTATTGAAAACTCTGAAGAAACACCATGCTGCTATTGGATATACTCTTGATGATCTTAAGGGCATTAGTCCCACTCTATGTCAACATAAAATAAATTTGGAAGAAGATGCCAAACCAGTTCGTGATCATCAACGAAGGCTGAATCCTAAGATGAAGGAGGTGGTAAGAAAAGAAATACTAAAGCTCCTTGAGGCGGTGTATAATTTATCCCATTGCTTTGATAGTCAGTGGGTAAGTCCTGTCCATTATGTCCCTAAGAAGGGAGGTATTACTGTTGTTCCTAATGATAAAGATGAATTGATTCCGCAAATAATTATTATAGGTTATAGGATGGTAATTGATTTATGCAAATTAAATAAGGCTACTAAAAAGGATCATTACCCCTTACCCTTTATTGATCAAATGCTAGAAAGATTATGCAAACATACACACTATTGCTTCCTAGATGGTTATTCTGGTTTCTCTCAAATACCTGTGTCAGCTAATGATCAATAAAAGACTACTTTTACCTGCCCTTTTGGTACTTTTGCTTATAGACGTATGCCTTTTGGTTTATGTAATGCACCTGCTACCTTTCAAAGATGCATGATGGCTATATTCTCTGACTTTTGTGAAAAGATTTGTGAGGTTTCCATGGACGACTTTTCCGTCTATGGATCTTCTTTTGATGATTGCTTGGGCAATCTTGATCGAGTTTTGCAGAGATGTGAAGAAACTAATCTTGTCTTGAATTGGGAAAACTGCCACTTTATGGTTAATGAAGGTATTGTCTTGGGGCATAAAGTTTCTGAAAGAGGTATTGAAGTTGATAAGGCCACGGTTGATGCTATTGAAAAGATGCCATGTCCCAAGGACATCAAAGGTATAATAAGTTTCCTTGGTCATGCCGGATTTTATAGGAGGTTCATTACAGACTTCTCCTAAATTTCTCGGCATGTGACTAATTTATTACAAAAAGATATACCGTGTGTCTTTGATGTTGATTGTGTAGAAGCATTTGAAATACTTAAGAAAGCATTGATCTCTGCACCTATTGTTCAGCCAACTGATTGGAATTTACCCTTTGAAATTATGTGTGATGCTAGTGACTATGCTGTAGGTGTTGTTCTAGGGCAAAGAGTTGATAAGAAATTAAATGTTATCCATTATGCTAGTAAGACTCTAGAAAATGCTCAAAGAAATTAGCCTACTACTGAAAAGGAATTCTTAGCAGTTGTATTTGCTTGTGATAAGTTCGCACCTTATATCGTTGATTCTAAAGTAACTATTCACACTGATCATGCTGCTATTAAATATCTTATGGAGAAGAAAGATGCTAAACCTAGACTTATTAGATGGGTCCTCTTTCTACAAGAATTTTATTTGCATATTGTTGATACAAAAGGAGCTGAGAACCCCGTTGCAGACAACTTGTCTAGGTTAGATGATGTTCTTGATGACCCACTACCTATTGATGATAGCTTTCCTGATGAGCAATTAAATGTCGTAAGTACTTCTCGTAGTACTCCTTGGTATGATGGTTATGCTAATTACATCGTTGCTAAATTTATACCAGCTAGTTTCACATACCAGCAAAAGAAAAAGTTTTTCTATGATTTAAGACATTACTTTTGGGATGACCCACATCTTTATAAAGAAGGAGTAGATGGTGTTATTAGACGTTGTGTACCTGAGCATGAACAGGAACAGATCCTAAGCAAGTGTCACTCCGAAGCTTATGGAGGACACCACGCTGGAGATAGAACTGCACATAAGGTATTGCAATCTGGTTTTTATTGGCCTACTCTCTTCAAGGATGCCCGTAAGTTTGTCTTATCTTGTGATGAATGTCAAAGAATTGGTAATATTAGTAGACGTCAAGAAATGCCTATGAATTATTCACTTGTTATCGAACCATTTGATGTCTGGTGCTTTGATTATATGGGACCTTTTCCTGCCTCTAATGGATATACACATATTTTAGATGTTGTTGATTACGTTACTAAGTGGGTAGAAGCTATTCCAACTAGTAGTGCTGATCATAACACTTCTATTAAAATGCTTAAAGAATTTATTTTTTCGAGGTTTGGAGTCCCTAGATATTTAATGACTGATGGTGGTTCACACTTTATTCATGGTGCTTTCCAAAAAATGCTTGCTAAATATGATGTTAATCATAGAATTGCATCTCCTTATCACCCGCGGTCTAGTGGTCAAGTAGAATTGAGCAATAGAGAGCTCAAATTAATTTTGCAAAAGACTATCAATAGGTCTAGAAAGAATTGGTCCAAGAAACTTGATGATGCATTATGGGCTTATAGAACTGCATATAAAAATTCTATGGGTATGTCTCCCTATAAAATGGTTTACGGAAAAGCATGTCACTTACCTCTCGAACTAGAACATAAGGCTTATTGGGCTATTAAAGAGCTCAGTTATGATTTCAAACTTGCCGGTGAGAAGAGGTTATTTGATATTAGCTCACTTGATGAATGGAGAACCCAAGCTTATGAAAATGCCAAGTTGTTTAAAGAAAAAGTTAAAAGATGGCATGATTAAAGGATACAAAAGCGTGAGTTTAATGTAGGTGATTATGTATTGCTATACAATTCTCGTTTAAGATTTTTTGCAGGAAAACTTCTCTCTAAATGGGAAGGCCCCTACGTTATCGAGGAGGTCTATCGTTCCGGTGCCATAAAAATCAACAATTTTGAAGGCACAAATCCGAAGGTGGTAAACGGTCAAAGAATCAAACATTATATCTCAGGTAATCCTACAAATGTTGAAACCAATGTTATTGAAACCGTAACTCGGAGGAATACATAAGGGACACTTTACGGAACGCTTCGCACTCCTAAAAGGAATAGGTATGTGGTACGGTAAGTAAACCGACTC
Source organism: Aegilops bicornis (assembly GCA_021605145.1). Lineage (NCBI taxonomy): Eukaryota > Viridiplantae > Streptophyta > Magnoliopsida > Poales > Poaceae > Aegilops > Aegilops bicornis. The sequence continues at coordinate 113,647,637 of CM038669.1, read as the reverse complement.
CAAAACAATTTTTAAGGCAATATTTCTCCGTTTTGGAATATTTAGAAAAATAGAAAAATAAGTAGTAGTCCGGGAAGGACACGAGGGCTCCACAAGGGTGGAGGGCGCGCCCTCCTATCTCGTGGGCACCTCGTGTGCCTTCTGGAGTCCGTTTTCTTGCACGATACGTATTTTGGTCGGTAAAAATTCATTATATATTCTCCCGAAGGTTTTGACTCCTGTATGACGCAATTATCCTCTGTTCTTGTTTCGAGCTGTTTTCTATCAGGGTTGTCAAGGTCAGGCATCATGTCGTCCCCCTCCTCCAACAATGGTGACAACGATGCTTGGCTAATGAAGATAGAGCTGAAGAGGGAAGAACCCATGGAGATCAATAAGGATGAAGGGCTCAAGAAGGCCATGGAGGATCAAGCTCCGGTAGCAGAAGACATCCTTCAACTTGATCATAATCTTCTTACCCCAAATGAGATTGAGGCTTTCAAGATGATTGAGTTAGCTCGTATACAGAACAAGTATCTCACACTTGAAAATATTTTGTTGAAGGAGCATATCGTTGCACTGAAAGGCATTATCCACAAGCTGGAGGACCTCTTATGTTCGATGTGCGACTATCCATCATCACCTCCACCCTCTTCACCAACAAAGAAGGAGATATAATCACATGGGTATGGGCACTCCCCTTGGCAACTGCCAAGCTTGGGGGAGGTGCCCGGTATCGTATCACAATCACGTCTCCTATCGTTATCGTTTTTCTTAGTTCGATCCTATTAGCAGTATCTTGATCTAGTAGAATAAAGTTTATGGCATGATCTAGTTTTGAGTTTTTTCTTTATGATGTCTCTATGTAATCGAGTCCGTGAGCTATATAATAAAGATTAGTGTTGAGTCAAGGGCTTGATTATTTTGCCAAGATCTTGAGTGAATAAAAGAAAGAGAGAAAAATAATAAAAGAAACAAAGAGATCATATTGATCTTATCGAGAGTAATGACTTCACATAGAAAGAGTATGATGATTAAAAATTGTTGAGAGTTGACAAACATAGCTTTGGTCATCGTTGCAATTAATAGGAAGTAATAAGGAAAGAGAGGTTTCACATATAAATATATTATCATGGACATCTTTTATGATTGGGAGCACTCATTAAAATATGACATGCTAAAGAGTTGATGTTGGACAAGGAAGACAACGTAATGGGTTATGTTTTCTTATATCTGAGATAAAGTATATTGTCATGGATCTTCCGACATGTTGAGCTTGCCTTTCCCCCTCGTGATAGCCAAATTCTCAACACCAAGTAGAGATACTACTTGTGCTTCCAAAAAAACCTTAAACCAGGTTTGCCATGAGAGTCCACCATACCTACCTATGGATTGAGTAAGATCCTTCAAGTAAGTTGTCATCGGTGCAAGCAATAAAAATTGCTTTCTAAATATGTATGACTTATTAGTGGGGGAGAAAATAAGCTTTATACGATCTTGTGATGTGGAAGAAATAAAAGTGACGGACTGCATAATAAAGGTTCATATCACAAGGGGAAATATAAAGTGACGTTCTTTCGCATTAAGATTTTGTGCATCCAACCATAAAAGCGCATGGCAACCTCTGCTTCCCTCTGCGAAGGGCCTATCTTTTACTATTATCCTCTTCCTTATGCAAGAGTCACGGTGATCTTCACCATTCCTTTTTACATTTTATCCTTTGGCAAGCAGAGTGTGTTGGAAAGATCCTGATAGATATATGTAATTGGATGTAGGGGAGCATGAGTTATTATTGTTGACATTACCCTTGAGGTAAAAGGTTGGGAGGCGAAACTATAAGCCCCTATCTTTCTCTGTGTCCGACTAAAACTCCGTAACCACAAGTATTGCGTGAGTGTTAGCAATTATGAAATACTAAAGGATAGTTGAGTATGTGGACTTGCTAGAAAGCTCTGACATAGACTCTTTCTGATGTTATGATAAATTGCAATTGCTTCAATGACCGAGATGATAGTTTGTTGGTTCTCAATAAAGTTTATGATTTGTACTTTTGCATTGTGAATAGATTATTACTTGAGCATAAGAAATCATATGACAATATCTATATATTCTGCTGTTATGAAAATAATCATGATGCCCTCATGTCCGTATTTTATTTTATCGACACCTCTACCTCTAAACAAGTGGACATATTTATCGTTATCGACTTTCGCTTGAGAACAAGCGAGGTCTAAGCTTGGGGGAGTTGATACGTCCATTTTGCATCATGCTTTTATATCGATATTTATTGCATTATGGGATGTTATTATACGTTATGTCACAATACTTATGCCTATTCTCTCTTATTTTACAAGGTTTACATAAGAAGGAGAATCTTGGCTGGAATTCAATTTGGAAAAGGAGCAAATATTAGAGACCTATTCTGCACAACTCCAAAAGTCCTGAAACTCCACGAAAGTCATTTTTGGAAATAAAAAAAATATTGAGCGCAAGAAGTACACCAGAGGGGGGGCCACCTGGCCACGAGGGTGGGGGCGCGCCTACCCCTGTATGCGCCCCACCTCGTGGCCCCTGTTGGCTCTCCGATGTCCATCTTCCGCTATATGAGGTCTTTCGTCAAGGAAAAATCATAAGCAACCTTTCGGGATTTAAACTCCGCCGCCACGAGGCGGAACCTTGGCGGAACCAATCTAGGGCTCCGGCAGAGCTGTTCTGCCAGGGACACTTCCCTCCGAGAGGGGGAAATCATCGCCATCATCATCACCAACGCTCCTCTCATCGGGAGAGGGCAATTTCTATCAACATCTTCACCAGCAACATCTCCTCTCAAAACCCTAGTTCATCTCTTGTATCCAATTCCTGTCTCCAAGTCCGGGATTGGTACTAGTAGGTTGCTAGTAGTGTTGATTACTCCTTGTAGTTGATGCTCAGATCCTTTATGCATATTAATACCCCTATGATTATGAACATGAATATGCTTTGTGAGTAGTTACGTTTGTTCCTGAGGACATGGGAGAAGTCTTGCTATTAGTTGTCATGTGAATTTGGTATTCGTTCGATATTTTGATGAGATGTATGTTGTCTAGCCTCTAGTGGTGTTATGTGAACGTCGACTACATAACACTTCGACAATATTTGGGCCTAGAGGAAGGAATTGGGAAGTAATAAGTAGATGATGGGTTGCTAGAGTGACAGAAGCTTAAACCCTAGTTTATGTGTTGCTTCGTAAGGGGCTGATTTGGATCCATATGTTTCATGCTATGGTTAGGTTTATCTTAATACTTTTGTTGTAGTTGCGGATGCTTGCAATAGAGGTTAATCATAAGTGGGATGCTTGTTCAATTAAGAACAGCACCCAAGCACCGATCCACCCACATATCAAATTATCAAAGTACCGAACGCGAATCATATGAACGTGATGAAAACTAGCTTGACGATATTCCCATGTGTCCTCGGAGCGCTTTTCTCTATATAAGAGTTTGTCCAGGCTTGTCCTTTGCTACAAAAAGGATTCGGCCACCTTGCTGCACTTTATTTACTTTTGTTACTTGTTGCTCGTTACAAATTATCCTATCACAAAACTATCTGTTACCACTTATTTCGATTTTGCAGAGAATACTTTGCTTAAAACCGCTTATATTTTCCTTCTGCTCCTCGTTGGGTTCGATACTCTTACTTATCGAAAGGACTACGATAGATCCCCTATACTTGTGGGTCATCAGCTATCTCCCGTTCGTAATCAAACATGCATTGTTCCCTCTCAGAAGCATGAACGTTCTAGCGAGTTGCTCCGGTTTGTGAGGGGTGTGTGTCCAAACTGTCGTCAAACATGCCAATTTCTTTACCACATCATCTTGGTGGCATGACAATATATCAAGCAAGGTTTCATGTTTTTCTGATCATTTTTTAATTTTTTGGAATTAAAATGCCATGGCATGCACTCCGTGCATGTTCCCATGCCTTGACACCAATATGTTTGAAAATTCCTTCGAATTTACTGCACATGGAATTAACTCGCACACAAGTACACAAAAATATGATTTTTCAAACCGTTATAGTTAGGCGTTGCATGTAGATGTAGTTCAAATTTTAATTACGGTCATTAAATGGTTAGAAAATCACTTAAATGTCTTTAAAAGGTCAAATGACCCCTGAAATTTACCAAATTTTTATATTACAGTTGTATTAGTGCATGTTAAACGTATAGGAAAAAATTTGAAGGCCGTAAGAGGAAGCTATCTCCCGTTCATCATCAAACATGTATTGTTCCCTCTCGGAACCACGAACCTTCTAGCGAGTTGCTCCGGTTTGTAGGGGTGCATGTCCAATTGTTCGTCAAACATGCCAATTTCTGTACCACATCATCTTGGTGGCATGACATTACATCAACAAAGGTTTCATGTGTTTCTCATCATTTTTCTATTTTTTGAATTAAAATGCCATGTCACTCCATGCATACGTATGCATATGTCCATGTCGTGAGACCAATATGTTTGAAAATTCCTTCTAATTTACTGCACATGGAATTAAATCGCACACAAGTACACATATATGATTTTTCAAAACGCTTTGGTTAGGCGTTGCGTGTAGATGTAGTTCAAATTTGAATTACGGTCATTAAATTGTTAGAAAGTCACTTAAATGTCTTTAAAAGGTCAAATGACCCCTAGAATTTTCCAAAATTTCACATTACAGTTGTAGTAGTGCACGTTAGACGTAGAAAATTTTGAAGGCCGTAAGAGGAAGCTATCTCCCGTTCGTCATCAAACATGTATTGTTCCCTCTCGGAACCACGAACCTTCTAGCGAGTTGTTCCGGTTTGTGAGGGGTGTGTGTCCAAACTTTCGTCAAACATGCCAATTTCTTTACCACATCATCTAGGTGGCATGACATTACATCAACCAAGGTTTCATGTGTTTTTCATTTTTTTTGGAATTAAAATGCCATGCCACTCCATGCATATGTGTCCATGTCGTGATACAAATATGTTTGAAAATTCCTTCTAGTTTACTGCACATGGAATTAACACGCAGACAAGTACACAAATATGATTTTTCAAACCGTTTGATTCTGGCGTTGCATGTAGATGTAGTTCAAATTTGAATTACGGTCATTAAATGGCTAGAAAATCACTTAAATGTCTTGAAAAGCTCAAATGACCCCTAGAATTTTCAAAAGATTCACATTACAGTTGTAGTAGTGCATGTTAGACGTAGAAAACAATTTGAAGGCCGTAAGAGGAAGCTATCTTCCGTTCGCCATCAAACATACATTGTTCCCTCTCGGAACCACGAGCCTTCTAGTGAGTTGCTCAGGTTTGTGAGGGGTGTGTGTCCAAACATTGGTCAGACATGCCAATTTTTTTACCACATCATCTTGGTGGCATGACATTACATCAACCAAGGTTTCATGTGTTTTTGATATTTTTAAATTTTTTGGAATTAAAATGCCATGTCACTCCATGCTTAATTATGTCATAGCCGTTAGACCAATATGTTTGAAAATTCCTTCCAGTTTACTGCACATGGAATTTATCGCACACAAGTACATGAAATATGACTTTTCAAACCGTTATGGTTAGGTGTTGCGTGTACATGTAGTTCAAATTTCAATTACGGTCATTAAATGGCTAGAAAATCACTTAAATTTCTTAGAAGGTCAAATGACCCCTGAAATTTTCCAAAATTTGACATGACAGTTGTATTAGTACTACAACATTTCTCGTTCATTTACAACACCATCCGTTGGCACTTCATTCCAAATTCGTCTTTCACTGCTAATAAAAAATATCTACAACATCACACACAGTTGTTTTCTAGGAACCGTTTGCGATGAAAATATCTGGGTCTATTTAAGTCTCCCTCCTTAAGCTTCGCCGGCTCGTCTGCTCCAGTGTTGGCAACCCCCGAATCCATGAATACTGATCCCCATTCCCGCACCCCCTTCTTGCAAAGATGTGGCCGAGGAAATGCTTCGTGAAGGCCCATATGATGGTCGCGTCCCCCCGAGCACCGACGCCTGCACCGAGAGCGCGGTCGCCTACGCCGAGAGTGCCGCCGCATCCGCATTGAGCGCAGCCGCTTCCGCTGAGAGGGCGTCTGCGGCAGCCGATAGGGTAGCTGCAGCAGCCGAGACGGCTGCATCTACTGCTGCGACAACAACTTCAAACACCGAGAGCGCTTGAGCTCCTGTCCGTGCCGCTGATGTCGCCCTGGCTCGGGTCGAGGCTGTCCACGCCAAGATCGAGGATGCACACGCCAAGATATTCCAGGCCAACTCGGACTCTAGCATGCAACTCACGTCTGAAAAGGCGGCGGCGGCCATGGATCACCTACTTCTTCATGAGGTTGCCGAGCGGGAGCTGGAGATGCTGGAGGCGGCGAAGATCGGGGAGCGCCGGGAGGAGGAGTTGCACGTGGCCAAGGTCGAGGTAGAGAAGAGTCTGTCCGTTGAGGAATCGGCGGTGGAGTACCAACGCGAGCTGTGGCGCAGCCACTACTACGAGTACTACAACCTTGAGGGCGGCGCCGAGGACGAGGATGCAATCGACTTCAGCAGGGGGACGTGGAGTCCACCAATGGCGGCATGTCGCCAGGATAAGTCATCGACGTCTCAGCGATGCATAGGCTGGCGCGGCGGCGGATTTTTAATTATGTGTACTTAGGCTTTGTTCTTAATGCTGGTCTTTTGTTAGAGAAATGTTTAGGTTAACTGGCTCTGTGTAATTACTAAAATTGCTCGATTAACTAAGTGTGGTCTGTCTGCTGTACGCTCTTTTGTGTGCCCAAATTAGCAAGCGATATTAAATTATGCAATGGCATACCCGGGGAAATTTCCACCAAAATTTGAATTATCAAACTCATCCCATGCGTGTAAAGAAGAAGAATCGTTTGCGATGCACACAATCGTTCAAAGTGAATGGTCCGGCGGCACCGCGCGCGTTCAAAGTGAATGTGCCCATGCCTTGAGACAAAAATCTGAATTATCAAACTCATCCCATGCGCGTAAAGCAGAAGAATCGTTTGTGATGCACACAATCGTTCAAAGTGAATGGTCCGGCGGCACCGCACGCAAAGTTTTCCTCCACATTTCCAAAATTTTGGCCTACAGCCAAAATATCTACCCCTGCCCCCTTCCCTACCCCCTTTTCTCTCCGACCACAAGTCACATTTCCCCTGTTTCCTCCTTCCTTGCTAAGCTATAGCCGCTTCCTCGCTCTCGCCGTCTCGCATCCTACCGCCAGGGTCGTCATGGTCTTCTTCAAAGACATCTCCAGCGGTTCCTCCTCCGGCGACTACTACTTCACCACCCGGGTATGCCTCTCTTCTCTCTCTCGGGCTATGACTTGGAATGAAGGATTTTTACCCGGAGGTCGATTTGAGTCGTTTCTTCCTCTTGTAGCGCCCTAAGACCATCAGTGGCAACCAATGGAGCGGGGTGGCTGAAGATCTATCTGCTCGTTGTCACCATCAATCTCCATGCGTGAAGCTACTTGCGTTTGATTCTCGTGGACACCGGAGGAAGTTTCGCATGTGCAGAGAAGGTTAGACCCTCTTCCGTTGTTACAAATCATTTGTTAGATGTGATTCAGACACTGTCATGGTCCCAACCCATTCATACCACACCTTCAACCAAACGCATCCTAAGACAGTGTCATGGTATGTACCTAGTATCTTAAATTGTTGCCATCTCATCAGTGGTGCCATTAGAAAATTATTTGGCACCGCTTTAGCAGTTTGTGCGGCCAACTTTAGTCCACACATCAGAGCAGCCAAGCAGTAAAATACTAAATCTTTATGGCACGGCGAATCGGGCATCGAGCAATCAGCTGCGTGCTCGGAGTCCGGTCCTCGATTTGTTTTCCGTTGCATCGGCTCGCCAGCCTGTGGCACCGTGCGAGATGTAGCAACAGTTGTCTTTACACCAGTTTTGGCATACATAGTGGACGGCCTTAGTGCTATTAGTTCTATGTTACTAAATTTGTGCATGTACACACTTGTTAGTATCAATTTGCTGTCATCCAAACATTGTCGCCATGCTGTTGCAGTTATATTTACCTTCCTCATAAAATGTTCAATTTGTTATTTATTGTACATGAGTAAGAACTTGTAGCGTCGTTGTAGTTATTTATAGCTTTTGATGTTCCAGAATTTGGTTGTTGTCTCAGTACCAATTATTTCATTTGCACATTGATCTTTTTGAGAAGATATGTCATAATTAACATGTTTCTTCAGTTTATCAAAATAAGCATTGGTGATTTTCTATGTTGTTATAAACCCATTTCCCCTACAATTGTTACTGATCTAGTCTTAAATATTATAGGATGAACAGAAGTGTTCTTACTTGCAGTGGGTTGATCAAGAGTGGCCACAGTCTTTGAAGATGTGCCTAACGAAGCTCTGGAGCATGTATGAGGAAATGAACACAGCTAGGCTTAGAGAAATTCTTGTCAACGCTGAAGCATATTTCAAGATGCGGGATAAAAAGTTGAAGGTGGAGAATGAGCTCAGATTTTTTTTAAGACTTTGCTAAGATGGTGTTGGCGAAGGAGGAGGCACTTTCCCAGTTGGCCCGTGCAAAACGGTTCTTACTGAACTGAAAGCAGAGGTGGATAAGACGAGGTTGTATGATCTCGATTAGGGAAATGAATATATTGTTCTTGTGAAGTTGAACTAGCTATGTGTTGTACTGTGTTGTTTTCATGTAGCTACCGTACTGTGATGTTATAATATATTTATGTGCCTGATATGCAATTAGCGAACAGCTGTTCGATATGAAATGTGAATTTGCGTAATACAGGAATTATTAATTGTAAACTAATAAACCTGCTAAATGTGTCATGGACCTTTGCAAACGGTTCTAGCAGTAAATGCAGTTGCGAAGGATAGCCCAATGCCACACAGTTTTCTTCATCAAATCGTGTGTGATATAGTTGATAAAAGCAAACAGTTAACCAAGGAAGACCGTGTGTGATAGTTGCACCTTTCACACACAAGCCTACACATAAAACTGTGTGGGATGTACGTCCGAACGGAAACGTTTTCCCTGGATTGACTGTGTGGGATGTACACAAGAACGGAAACGTATTCCTTGGATTGACTGTGTATGATATACATACGAACGGAAATATTTTTCTGGGATTCACAGTGTTGGATGTAGATACCTACGGAAATGATTTCTGGGATTCATCGTGTGGGATGAACATACCTATAGAAATGATTGCTAGGATTCACCGTATGGGATGTACATACCTACGGAAATGATTTTTGGGATTCATCGTGTGGGATGTACATACTAGAGAAATGATTTCTGCGATTCACCGCGTGGGATGTACATACCTACGAAAATGATTGGGTTTCGATGCCTTGCCCGATCGCACAGGGCCCCAGCCTGGGTCCCAGGAGGGCCTATCCCCGACGATTTCTGGGTCGTGTAGGAAGGACACCCTATCGCACACACTCACTTGGCGACGGTTCCAAATGCCGTCGCGGAAAGGGGTAAAAAAACATTTGTTTAGGACCGACGCGCACCAGTGAGTTGTGCTGGTTGTGTTTTCAGGGAACGAACCATTGAACAAGCGGGGGAATTATTTAATAACATACTGAAAAATTATGATGATTGGACTCTTCCCGAAACACCGCCTAAACCAACTCCGAAGATGTCAGGGGTATCGTGCGACATATGAAAAAGGATGGCTTATCATGGAGGGGGCTAATAATACGTCGCCTGTGCCTGGAAACGGGATGAGGCGCAAACATGCCCGCCGGCGAATCTTACCGAGGTTTGGGGCTCTCCTAGGAGATAACATCCCTACTCCTGCTCTGCGGGGTCTCCGCATGATCACTCAAGCAACAATGGTAGCTACAAGCTTGCTCCTTGAGCTGTTTCTCTAGAGGAGGAATAAGAACAAGGCTAGCCCTAGCTTCCTCTCTCTATAGGTGGACGTGGGTGGACTAAGGTCTGAACAAGGCTGAACTCTTTGCATGGGTGCTCTGGGGGGTTTATATAGGCCTACCCCCAGGGGTACAATGGTAATCTGGCCGGGTGTAGGACCCGGCCGTCAGTGTCTGTGGTCGCCGGCTTCTCCGCCGGCCGCTGGGGCCCGCTGCCTGGTGGACCTTGCTGGCTGTCTCGTACTTAGCCGACAGGCCATGCCCGCCGATGGTGGGTCCTGCCAGCTGCTTAGTACTGTGGCAATGCCACTGATGATGTGTGCTTTGTGGGGGAGGCATGGCTACAGTAGCGCCACCTGGCGGGCGATCACTGTAGCCACTCCCCATCTCTTCTAATTAATGCCGCAAGGATTTTGAGGGAGGGAGAGGGCCGCCTGCTGGGAGTCGGCCTCCCCTCGTGCGGACTGGTCCGGGCTCACCGCCTTCTGGCTTCCCAATGACAGATAGGGCCCGCCGTGCGTGGGCCGTACCGACAGCCCGTAGTGGGAGCATGACCCTCTCTGCCATGGGTGATGTCATGGACTGCGTGGCAACAGTGCCACGCTGGGCGAGGGATGTCCTCCCAGTACGCCACACTGTAGCCACGCTCCGCCCTGGATTCGGGGTTGGCAAGCTGCACTGTAGCCACGCCCCGTCTCGTTGTCATAATGTGGTGCAAACTTCGAGGGGGCGGAGGGGCCGCCTGCTAGGAGCCAGCCTCTCTGGAGGCCTCCTGGTAGGAGTCGGACCACCTCAAGATGGTCTTCTGGGGACTGCCGCCCTCTAGCAGCCGGCCGCTTGGAGCAGCCGGCCTTGAGAAGGCGGCTCTTCGTCTGCGAGGCGCAAGGGGCGCAACCAGCCCCGATGTCTTGAATCGCCATGGGGAGAGAATGAGGATACCCGTGGTCATTTACTCCGACACTAGTCCCCAAAGCTGGTGGGGCACCGTGACTGGAAAAACGAGGAGCCTCAGCAGCTTCCTACTCCGAGTGGTTTGATCAATCTTGCTTTATCCGTCTTCTGCAGTGTTGACTGTCAGGAGTCGGACATGACCAGGCAGGCCGAGTGGTGGTTTTTGAAAGTCTCAGCGGGAGCCCGGTGGCGCGCCAGCCAGACGCCGGGCTCGCCGCTGCCAGGACCAGATTTTTGGATTATCTTTCCCAGAAAATGGCCCTTGTGCTCACCAGCCCCAGGATTATTGTTAGCTGATGAGGCACCAATTTAATACAGAAATTCCAAGAAAAATACAAAATATGTAGTACCAGCCGGTTCTGGCCTATGAGTACAACCAATGGTTTCTAGTGGCTGATGCCGGAAGCGGTTTGTGGTCCTTCAGCGTCTATGGGACTCCATTTCCCACAGGAATAGCTGACCTGGATAACTCCTATCTTCGTGAGGCTGCTATCACCATTGCTTAGGTTCCGGGGCTGTCATCGCAACGCTCCTCTCCAAGCAAGAAATCTGGCCAAGACAATAGCCAGGGACAAGCCAGTGAGTACTTTTGAATGTACTCGCAAACATTATGAACACATGTATAATATATCAAATGATAATCATGCTCCGAATTATTCCACGATCACAACGTCAGTTACGAAATAAAAAAAATCCATGATGCACGCAAGTAGGTTATTCATATAAAACATGAATATGCAATCAGAGAGTAGAAATGGAATGCACCGATCGGGTGTCTGAAGCGACGCCTCGAAAGGACAATAACATGAAGCATGCCTCAGTCGGGCGTCTGAGCGACACTACATAAAGGGCTTATAAGTGAAATAAGTAACAAACATGCCACAGTCGGGCGTCTGTGTGACACCACATAAAGGGCTTATAAAGTAAATAAATAACAAGTATGCCACAGTAGGGCGTCTGAGCGACACCACATAAAGGGCTTATAAGTGAAATAAGTAACAAACATGCCACAGTCGGGCGTCTGTGCGACACCACATAAAGGGCTTATAAAGTAAAATAACAAGTATGCCACAGTCGGGCGTCTCAGCGACACCACATACATGGCTTATAAGAAGATAGTCACAGTGAATATCCAGGAGGCAGAACCGTCCCAGGGATACTCAATAATTCAAATAATATAAAGGGTTAGTCCATAATAATAATAATCATAATCATCATAAGTCACAAGTCATTATCCATGTTCTGGTTTAGCAGTTTCTCCTCCGAAGACCGACACTAAGATTGACACTTGACCCATCCCAGACTGTAGTCCTTAACCATGGACACGGCTATTCGAATAGATATAATCTCTGCAGAGGGTGTACTCTTTACCCACGAGTAACGGATTTCTCTAGTCCATCGGGACTAATTCCGTCTACGGTCTTTTAATTGAAAACACACCTGACCGCACACACCAGCCTAACTTACCGGTGTCTGGAATCACCCACGACACCTGTTAAGCAAAACTCTAAGTGGGGAGGCTACAACCTCACGTAGCATGGGATCAAATTTATATCGCGCGCTCTAAGGGGTGCCCCCCTCTCGGTCCCAACCGGAAACACCCATGCCCCCGGACCAAGTGGCATGCCTACCGGATGCAGCCGATATCTTCCACCATGGCCTCTCTGTATGGTGTGTGCTAGGAGAAGGGTTGACAACTTACTGAGTCGTACCCTACCTATGGCAGGGACAAGTGGTAGTACGAAACAAGTGTGGGGGTTACTGGAACAAGACTCGATCTATGGTCGACTCAGGAGGTTTATGTATTCCCTGCATGATTAGCACAACAAATATATTTCAACCAACAGATAGAATCACCACTCATCATACCTCATCATGCCATACCGGACACAACCGTCTCGACGAGGAACTAGAGACAAGCTCGTGTCTACCCAAGACATAGACTTTCCCGGCTTCCTTCCGGTAGGCAAGAAAGGCATACGACGATGATTATTATCACAAGCATATCCATTTCCAACAGCAAAGAATCTGTATTTTGCACTCATGCGTATGATCGTATTATCACATAAAATAACGAATGCTCCATGTCAAGGTGATGTTGTAACTGTATCAACCAACACACAAAAATATTATGCTAGGGTTCAGAATGCTTGCCTTCAAGCTGTGGAGAGGCAGGGTGCATTCCAAAACTTTTTGGAAGTTTTCTTCTCTCTCCAACAATCCTATTTTGATAAAATTCAAATTAACAAATAGTTTCAAAACAGTACAAAAAGTTGCTTGGAAATTTTGAAATAAATATTAAAATAAACTAGACACAATATGAGAAACAACAGAAAAAGAATCAAATCATTTGGACTTATATTTAAAAAGTTATAGCCAGTCAAAGTTTAGTCAAAATTCTGTTTTTTTAATAAAACATAAAAGGAAAAAAAACGTTTCGAATAAAAACACGTAGGAGACGTACTCTGGGTTTACGCCTCCACTTACGCCAGCGTGGATCGGCTCGTGGGTCACTGACACTGGGTCCCCTGGGCCCACTGGTCAGGTTTGACCAGTCGCCGCGCCTCCCTCCTCCTCTGGCCGAATAGAGGCGGGGCTCCGGCGATCAACGCCGGCGAATGGCGGCTTCCCACGGCATTCCGAGGGCAGGGATGGATCCGCCAGTCCAGGGCGGTCCTCCCGGTGGTCGACAGGCTGGCGGGGACAAAGGGAGTCGCCGGCGGCGAGCTCTGCGGCGTAGGTGGCTTCGGGAGGATTTGGGGGTTTGGGCTACGGTGGCTCCCGATCGAAGCTGAGAGGCTGGGCGGCACCGCACGGTCGAGGGGAGGAGGATGGAAGCACGGAGAGGTTAGGGGGCCTCGGTCCTGGCCAGATTTTACAGGATCGTGGCAGCGGCCGAACCTGCCGGTGGTGGGGAAGGGCTGGGCTTCTGGCTAACTGGGGAGGTGGGGGACTTCCTACTGCTCGAACGAGGCTGCTGACGAGCTTAGGCATGATCGGGAGGGCTATATATAGTCCGGAGAGGTCGGTTCCCATGACCATAGATAAGAACGCCAGTGAACCGCCGTTCTGTTGCAGCAGGGATTGCGTGGCGGCGACGGGCGCTAGCGGACACGTTCTTGGATAAGCTCGGGCTGCCCAGGGGCGTGCTGGCGCGCGGCTGTGGCTTGGGCGGCGCCGTCCATGGCAGAGGCTGTCGGAGCGGCGGTGGTGGCTTGCGGTGGTGGCGCTGTAGGGCGCTAGGAGGGGGCCAGGGTGGCTCTGCGACGAGGGAGCGGTCGGGGCATGTTGGCGGTGAGTGGCCAAGGGTCAACACGGGCGCGGGGAGGGCGGGCAAAGAAGACGCTGGCGCGGTGCGCAGCAAAAGCAAAGTGCGCTCTCGTCGCACTCCAGAAAGACGACGCCAAAGCGCCGCGAAAATGCCAAGGCATGCCAGAATGCTTGGATGGGGCTGGGGATTAACAGGTCTAGGCTAGAGTTACCTAGGAGCTTAGTGGACAAGTCTGTTGGGTCAGAGGATCAAATTCACAAAGCAAACTAAGAATCATGTCAAATCTGGCTATGCACACAAAGTGCTCGACAGAATGCCGTGGGCCTCTAGGCATCTCTTGGGGTGGCCAAAAACTCCAGATCATAGTCTCTTTGGATGTAGGTGATGGTGGCAAGGTTAGTTTGACAAAACCAGAAACTTGTTAGTGCAAGTTTTTGAGAAAACCAAAACTGGACAGAAACTAAAGGTCAGAATTGCATGAACCAAAAATACTCCAATGGGTCCACTCTCCTGGACTTAAGGGTTTTGTAGGGTGGTTTATAAGCCGGAAAAAGAATCATGGGTATTAGGCAAGTTAAAATATGGTTGTAGTAGACACCTCACTGGACCAGAGGGTAAAGAGGATGTTTTGCTCAAATTTTTCAAAGAACACCAGTGGGTTTTTGCATAAAGTTGAATTATATACTCCTACTGACATCCCCTAATTTTGGTGGAAGTTTTAAAGGAATATTTAAATAGGTTGTAGTGCAAAAGTGCAAACTGGACCAGATTTGAAAACTTGGGGTAGAGCTCAAAATCTCCAAATGACTAAAATATATTTTTGCATAAAATTGATTTAGAAACATCACATGTCATCCCCAAATTTTGGTGGGATTTTTAAATAAATTTATCAAAGGGTTGTATTGCAAAAGAGGCTCTAAAGCTGGTGAAAATCATTTTAAAAAGAAATGCAGCTCAGGGAAAATAATCATATAATTAATTCCACTGATAAAAGAAATGTTTCTTTAGAGGGTATATAAGTCCAACAATACCTTTGAAAAGTTTTCACTTGGGGTGAAAACTTCACAATTTAGGAGAAAGAGTGGTTCTGAAACAAAAGAAACTCCAGAAAATAAAAATTTAATTTACCAAGGCAAAATTTTAATTTCATAAATCAAGGTCAAAATTTTTGGGGTGTTACAACACTAACCCCCTTAAGAAAAATCTCGTCCTCGAGATTTGGTAAGGGTTGTTTTGAAAATACTACTCCTATTAGCTGAAATCAAGCAGTTTACTCATAGCACAAACTTAGGGTACAATGCATGAGCTGCAACCCATAAATAAATGCTGGGATAATAATCATAGAAGTGATGTATTACTGTGGGTGTCGTTGGGGTTGGTTTTTGGTAGCTACGCCCGGAATTAAAAATGCAATCGTACACCAACATACTTATGCATGGCTACCATTAAAAAATAGGGGTGCACAAGCAAACATCATTTAATTATGGCGATATAGGGTCACACAATTACAGGGCATGGACATAGTAAGACTTGGTACTACTCGAGTGACTTTAGTCTACCTCGTTAATATCTAAGTGGGCGTGCCTTTTCGACGTCGAGGCTTCTCCACGGGTTTCACCGTCAGGGTTAGCTGGATGGGGTGGCTGCAGGGTCGGGGTAGTGATGGTGACCATCGTGGGGGTTGTTGGCCACAATCCCGTTGGAGCGTGTTCCCAAAAGGCGACGAAGCACTTTTGGGGACACCAAAGTATTTTGGTCGATGGCTGGGGCAGACCTCAAGGACATGATTGGTCATCCGAACAGCACGACTGGATTGTCGACGTTGGGCTCATCTTCTCCTCTTGCCGGGGCTCGGCGAACCAGTTCTCCATGAGCTGCGATCAGATCAAGGGTGATTTGATCGAGCAGTTCATCTAGTGCACTTACATAGCGCACCAGGTGCAACAATGCAAGATTCGACTCGTGATCTCCGTTGGCAACCTGGGGTGGCCTACCATACCCGTCACGGCTGGGGTAGTAGTAGAACGAGCGACAGTTAACTCTGGGCGACAAGTGCGGGAGTTGAACTACAACCTCTCGAGCAGCTAGTTGGATGGCTTGTGGCTCAAAGGAAGTTGTCCTTCCGGTGAACTCAGAGGGGCGTTACGCGATAGACCCCTACCATAACGTGCACAAGTGGCCCTGAATTGACGGCTCACCGCTCATGGGCCCTTGGTACACAACATATTCTAGGGGCTCTTCTAATGCAAAGGCACGGCGGGTGAGGTTTGGTAGCACGGTCACAAAACCTCCAAGGTTGGTTGCTGTGGTCTCATTGTGAACAATGGGGCCAGGCATTATAGCTCGGTTTGGGGAAGAGGTTCTGTTGTGCTGGGTTGAGGATAGCGTGCCCTTTTTATAGAAAAAGGGGACGTAGTCTTCCTTCGCACGCTTACGAATGAGACAGTTTAGGTGTTGGTCACTGGCGCGTGATCGACAGGCTAGGCTGATAGGTTGGGCACCGTCTGCCAAAAGGTGTCGGGGTCACTGTGTGGCTATCTTACACGAGAAGCTTGGCCGGGGTTAGGTTAAGTCTGGAGGGTTGGTTAACCTAGGTTTGTCGACCTGGTTAAGATAGGATTAGCCAATGGTCAGCCTGGCTCTGATACCAAGTTTGTCAGGACCGGATTTTCGGGATATCTTTCCCAGAAAATAGCCCTTGTGCTTTCCAGCCCCAGGATTACTGTTAGCTGATGAGGCACCAACTTGATACATAAATTCCAAGAAAATACAAAATATGTAGTACAAGGCCGTTCTGGCCTATGAGTACAACCAATGGTTTCTAGTGGCTGATGGCGGAAGCGGTTTGTGGTCCTTCAGCTTCTATGGGACTCCATTTCCCACAGGAACAGCTAACCTAGATAACTGCTATCTTCGTGAGGCTGCTATCACCATTGCTTAGGTTCTGGGGCTGTCATCGCAACGCTCCTGTCCAAGCAAGAAATCTGGCCAAGACAATAGCCAGGGACAAGCCAGTGAGTACTTTTGAATGTACTCGCAAACATTATGAACACAGGTATAATATATCAAATGATAATCATGCTCTGAATTATTCCACGATCACAACGTCAGTTACGAAATAAAAAAATCCATGATGCACGCAAGTAGGTTATTCATATAAAACATGAATATGCAATCAGAGAGTAGAAATGGAATGCACCGATCGGGTGTCTGAAGCGACGCCTCGAAAGGACAATAACATGAAGCATGCCTCAGTCGGGCGTCTGAGCGACACCACATAAAGGGCTTATAAGTGAAATAAGTAACAAACATGCCACAGTCAGGCGTCTGTGCGACACCACATAAAGGGCTTATAAAGTAAATAAATAACAAGTATGCCACAGTCGGGCTTGTGAGCGACACCACATAAAGGGCTTATAAGTGAAATAAGTAACGAACATGCCACAGTCGGTCGTCTGTGCGACACCACATAAAGGGCTTATAAAGTAAAATAACAAGTATGCCACAGTCGGGCGTCTCAGCGACACCACATAAAGGGCTTATAAGAAGATAGTCACAGTGAATATCCAGGAGGCAGAACCGTCCCAGGGATACTCAATAATTCAAATAATATAAAGGGTTAGTCCATAATAACAATAATCATAATCATCATAAGTCACAAGTCATGATCCATGTTTCTGTTAGCAGTTTCTCCTCCGAAGACCGACACTAAGACGGACACTTGACCCATCCCAGACTGTAGTCCTTAACCATGGACATGGCTATTCGAATAGATATAATCTCTGCAGAGGGTGTTCTCTTTACCCACGAGTAACGGATTCCTTTAGTCCATCGGGAATAAATCCGTCTATGGTCTTTTAATTGAAAACACACCTGACCGCACACACCAGCCTAACTTACCGGTGTCTGGAATCACCCACGACACCTGTTAAGCAAAACACTAAGTGGGGAGGCTACAACCTCGCGTAGCATGGGATCAAATTTATATCGCGTGCTCTAAGGGGTGCCCCCCTCTCGGTCCCAACCGGAAACACCCATGCCCCGGACCAAGCGGCGTGCCTACCGGATGCAGCCGGTATCTTCCACCATGGCCTCTCTGTACGGTGTGTGCTAGGAAAGGGGTTGGCAACTTACTGAGCCGTACCCTACCTACGGCAGGGACAAGTGGTAGTACGAAACAAGTATGGGGGTTACTGGAACCAGACTCGATCTATGGTCGACTCAGGAGGTTTAAGTATTCCCTGCATGATTAGCACAACAAATATATTTCAACCAACAGACAGAATCACCACTCATCATACCTCATCATGCCATACCGGGCACAACCGTCTCGACGAGGAACTAGAGACAAGCTCGTGTCTACCCAAGACATAGACTTTCCCGGCTTCCTTCTGGCAGGCAAGAAAGGCATACGAGGATGATTATTATCACAAGCATATCCATTTCCAATAGCAAAGAATCTGTATTTTGCACTCATATGTATGATAGTATCATCACATAAAATAACGAATGCTCCATGTCAAGGTGGTGTTGTAACTGTATCAACCAACACACAAAAATATTGTGCCAGGGTTCAGAATGCTTGGCTTCAAGCTATGGGGGTGCATTCCAAAACTTTTTGAAAGTTTTCTTCTCTCTCCAACAATCCTATTTTGAGAAAATTCAAATTAACAAATAGTTTCAAAACAGTACAAAAAAGTTGCTTGGAAAATTTTCAAATAAATATGAAAATAAACTAGACAAAATTTGAGAAACAACAGAAAATGAATCAAATCATTTGGACTTATATTTAAAAATTTATAGCCAGTCAAAGTTTAGTCAAAATTCTGTTTTTTAAAATAAAACAGAAAAGGAAAAAAACGTTTCGAATAAAAACACGTAGGAGACGTACTCTGGGTTTACGCCTCCACTTACGCCAGCGTGGATCGGCTCATGGGTCACTGACAGTGGGTCCCTTAGGCCCACTGGTCAGGTTTGACCAGTCGCCGTGCCTCCCTCCTCCTTTGGCCGAACAAAGGCGGGGCTCCGGCGATCAACGCCGGCGAATGGCGGCTTCCCACGACATTCCGAGGGCAGGGATGGATCCGCCAGTCCAGGGCAGTCCTCCCGGTGGTCAACAGGCTGGCGGGGACGAAGGGAGTCGCCAGCGGCGAGCTCCGCGGCGGAGGTGGCTTCGGGAGGATTTGGGGGTTTGGGCTACGGTGGCTCCCGATCGAAGCTGAGAGGCTGGGCGGTTCCGCACGGTCGAGGGGAGGAGGATGGAAGCACGGGAGAGGTTAGGGAGCCTCAGTCCTGGCCGGTTTTTACCGGATCGTGGCGGCGGCCGAACCTGCCGGAGGTGGGGAAGGGAAGGGCTTCTGGCCAACTAGGGAGGGGGTGGCTTCCTACTGCTCGAACGAGGCTGCTGACGAGCTTAGGCATGACCAGGAGGGCTAAATATAGCCCGGAGAGGTCGGTTCCCGTGACCGTGGATAAGAACGCCGGCGAACCGCCGTTCTGTTGCAGCAGGGGGTGCGTGGCGGCGACGGGCGCTAGCGGACGCGTTCTCGGATAAGCTCGGGCTGCCCAAGGGTGAGCTGGCGCGCGGCTGTGCCTCGGGCGGCTTGCGGTAGTGGCGCTGTAGGGTGCCAAGAGGGGGGCAGGGTGGCTCTGCGACGAGGGAGGGGTCGGGCGTGTTGGCGGTTAGTGGCCAAGGGTCAGCACGGGCGCGGGGAGGGCGGCAGCAAGACGCGGCGGCACGATGCACGCGCGTGCAAAAGGTGCGCTCTGGTCGCGCCCAGAGCATGCACGCCAGGCGCTCGGCAAAATGCCAAGGCATGACAGGATGCTTGGATGGGGCTGGGCATTAACAGGTCTAGGCTAGAGTTACCTAGGAGCTTAGTGGACAAGTCTGTTGGGTCAGAGGATCAAATTCACAAAGCAAACTAAGAGTCATGTCAAATCTGGCTATGCACACAAAGTGCTCGACAGAATGCCATGGGCCTCTAGGCATCTCTTGGGGTGGCCAAAAACTCCAGATCATAGTCTCTTTAGATGTAGGTGATGGTGGCAAGGTTAGTTTGACAAAACCAGAAACTTGTTAGTGCAAGTTTTTGAGAAAACCAAAACTGGACAGAAACTAAAGGCTGTAATTGCATGAACCAAAAATACTCCAATGGGTCCACTCTCCTGGACTTAAGGGTTTTGTAGGGTGGTTTATAAGCAGGAAAAAGAATCATGGGTATTAGGGCAAGTTAAAATATGGTTGTAGTAGAAAACACCTCACTGGACCAGAGGGTAAAAGAGGATGTTTTGCTCAAATTTTTCAAAGACACCAGTGGGTTTTTGCATAAAGTTGAATTATATACTCCTACCGACATCCCCTAATTTTGGTGGAAGTTTTAAAGGAATATTTAAATAGGTTGTAGTGCAAAAGTGCAAACTGGACCAGATTTGAAAACTTGGGGTAGAGCTCAAAATCTCCAAATGACTAAAAGATATTTTTGCATAAAAGTGATATAGAAACATCACATGTCATCCCCAAATTTTGGTGGGATTTCTAAATAAATTTATCAAAGGGTTGTATTGCAAAAGAGGCTCTAAAGCTGGTGAAAATCATTTTTAAAAGAAATACAGCTCAGGGAAAACAATCATATAATTAATTCCACTGATAAAAGAAATGTTTCTTGAGAGGGTATATAAGTCCAACAATACCTTTGAAAAGTTTTCACTTGGGGTGAAAACTTCACAATTTAGGAGAAAGAGTGGTTACAAACAAAAGAAAATCCAGAAAATAAAAATTTAATTTACCAAGGCAAAATTTTAATTTCATAAATCAAGGTCAAAATTTTTGGGTGTTATACGCTTGACTATCCAGACGCCATGTGGCGCCAAATGCCGAACCGCCGCCAACCACGCTGCTGCGGACGGACGTCGCCGCAGGCCGGGGCCCACCACTACCGGGAATCGGCACACTCGCGTATCCGATGCGGCCGAGGCGAACGGTTGGGGATTCGTGGTGCAATTACTTCGTGCCATTACCGTGCGCTAAATCTGGGGTCATGGGGTCGTGGGCACAGTTCATCCCACGATTCCCACGTCCCGTCCCCTCAGCTTCGCAGCCAGGGGCTATAAGTAGGGGGAGGAGCGGAGCGGCACTAGCACGCGCGCCCTCCTCTCCCTTCGCCATTTTCTTCCTCTTCCTCTTCTCTGTTGCCGCCGTGCTCCCGTGCTGGACAGAAGTGCTGCTGCGGGCCGTCATCACCGAGCCCATTCTCTCCACCGCGCTGTTGCCTCGTCGGGCTCGAGCTTCCATGGCGCGCGAGCGGGCCAGTGAATGGGACGGCTCGAACGTCATCGAGGACCACATCACCTTCCTCCGCAACATGCAGTGGTTGCCCGGCGAGGGCTATGTGTAGGCGCGTGTTCCGCCCTCGAAGGAGATCTTGCCGGCGCCGAAGGAAGGTGAGCGTGTCATCTTTCGGTCACACTTCCTCTATGGCTTCGGCCTGCCGGCGAGTGGCTTCCCCCGATCCTTCCTTCAATTCTACCGACTCCAGCCGCACCACCTCACACCAAACATGGTGGTGATGCTGTCGGCCTTCGTCACGCTCTGCGAATGCTACCTTGGTGTTCTCCCCACTCACGAGATCTGGGGAGAATTCTTCTACACCAAACTCGGCGTCTCCGCCAAGAACGAGGCGGCTCAGTGCAGAGCCTTCATTGCGGTGCGGCGCCCGGGTGCTCGGAATTGCTTCCTGGCCATCAGCTTGACGTAGTCGGTCAAGCTGTGGCAAAACTCGTACTTCTATGTCAAGAACGTCAACCCGGTGATCGACTTCATCAACCTGCCGGCTTATGAACCCGGCCCGCCGACTGAGCCCCGCACCAACTGGACCTTCAAGCCGAAGACACTGTCGGCCGCCTCCACCGCCGTCGTCGCCCGGCTCAGGGTGATGACAGAGTCGGAGGGCCTCCAAGCCTCGGACTTGCTGACCGCCTTTGTGGAGCGTCGGGTTCTCCATATTCAAGGCCGGCCTCATCTGATCAGCCGAATGAGCGGGCTTCAAGACCCGTGTCGGATGAACACCAAGGAGATGCCGGCCACGGAGGTGGCCCGCCTGGTGAACGAGTTTGCAAACTGCAAACTCTTGGAATCGGAGTGGCAGTTCGGGAAGTGGTCTATTCCCACGCACACTCGCCGCCTGCGGTAAGCTTCTTAAATCTTGGTTTTTTCTTTGTCTGCCAGGCTCTGCTTTGCCGAATGGTCAGTCGGTCATGATGCAGCTGCTCACGACCCAGCCGGCAGCCGACGCCCTGGAGCAGGGCAAGGAGTACCTGACGGACCGAGACGTGAGCGATGCGGACGATCCCGCCATGGAGGAAGACGACGCCACAGGCGGTGGCGACAGAGCAGGCGGCTCCGGGGGTGCAGGCAGCCTCGAGGACTGGCCAGATGACGACGGGGAGGAGCACACGCTGCGCCGCTCGCCAGTTGCCAACAGGGCGGGGGCAAGCTCCTCGGCAGCGCCGACTGCACCAGGCGGCGCACCAAAGCGCCGAGCCGGAATGCAGCTGCAAGGCGGCCGGCCGAAGAAGCCCAAGAGCACGGCCGCAGCGACCAGGTGGGAGGAGGCCGCCATGAAGGAGGCCTGGTTCCAGAGGGCCCCGAAGCAGCCGCCGACGGTGTCCGCGTAAGAGCTTGTCTTTCCTTGTGTTTTCCTTTGTCTTTTTGCAAACTCCCTCTGAGTTCTTCTTGTCTTGCTTGAACAGGGCCCCGCTCTCCTCTGAGCGGTCGACCTCTGCCTCCATCATTGGGGGGACAGAGGGCTCCGCCAACACCCATCGCGTGGACCCACACGCCAAGCTCCAGGCGACAAAAGGAGTGGAACGCGCGGGAGGCGCGTGAGGAGCTGGAGGAGGCCGAGCGGCATAAGGCGGCGGTAGCCCAGGCAGCGCAGGAAGAAGCCGACGCGGTCGCTAAGGTCCAGGCCGACACCGCGGCTAAGGAGAGGGTGGTTGTGGTCGCCAGGGCGCGGGCGAAGAAGGCCACGTGCGACCAGACGCCGCAGCTTGTCGTCCCCCTGCGCTCCATGCCGCCGGCTCCAGAGATCCCGTCACCAACTAGGGGAACTGTGATGAGCAGCCGATCATGGAGAGGGAAGGGGGTGATGCCGCCATCTTGAGGACGGAGGTGCTCCAGCAAGCACCGACTGCCAGGGTCCAGGGCAGTTGGCCTGTCGTGCCGCCAATGCCTCAAGTCGGCGGCGAGCTGGTGGTGGGGGCGACCCTCGTTGTTCGCAAGCACGCTCGTCAGCGCGCGGCGAAGGCACCTTCGGTGCCGCGGCCTCAGGAGATCGGGGCCTCGAGCTCGTCAGCCCTAGAGGCGGAGGACACTAGTGTCGTCCCGCGAGAGTGGAAGTCTAGGGGTGGGACGAGCGTCCTGAACAAGGCTGCGCATGAAGTCCAGTCTCTGCTTCAGGCCCATGGCACCGCCCTCCAGAACTACACGAAGGCGTTTCTGGAGTTGCGAGCCGCCGTCCGGGTATGTTCCTTGACCGCTTATTTATGTGTCTTGTAGTTTTCTTGAATTCTTCTATGGGGGCGCGCCAGCGCACCCACTGGGTGTAGCCCCCGAGTTCTGGGCCAGCTGCTAAGCAGGCGGCTCGGAACTTAAAGGTAAGTTCCGAGTGCTAACCCTTTGTCTTTCTTGTCTTTGTTGCATGATTACCACAACATCCATGCGGCTGCCTTCAACTCCCAGGTCCAGGAACTGGCCAAGCGAACCGCTGACTTAGCCGACAGCCGGAGTAAGCACTCCGCTCTTCGTTCTCGTGGGGGGGGGGGCGCCAGCGCACCCGTGAGGTGTAGCCCCCGAGATTCGGGCCGGCTGCTGAGCAGTCGGGTCGGATCTTCTGGCAACTAATTCTTTTTTTGTTGATTTGATGATCCTCATTTCTTTCTTATCTTCTGCAGGAGCCAACACCACCTTACGGCAGCAGCTGGGCGAAGATCAAACCGCGCTGCACGCCAAGGAGGAGGAGTGCAGCAAAGTGGAGCAAGAGCGCGACCGCCTGTCCAAGCAGCAAGCTGACCAGGCGGACCAGCACAAGGCAGAGCCGCAGAAGCTTAAGGACGTGAAAGAGGCCCTCCAGGCCGAGTTCGAGACTCAACACTCGAACTGGGTCGAGAAGGAGAAAGCCCTGTCCGACGGCTACGGTGAGATCGCGGACCTTCTCGATGGTGAGTTGTCCTTCTCTTTCTTCTGCCTGCCGACTTGTCATATGAGCCGGCCTCCGACTTCATACTTATTTTTCCCCTTATGCAGAGTATTTTCCTGGTTACTCCATCGCAGCCAGCCAAACCGTCGAGGCTCGCCGTGATGATCGGAGGCTAGCTGGTGCCATGATCACGCCCAACGCCCCATGGACCCTTGTTGAGAAGCTGCTTGCCATCCAAGCTCGTCTCCAGCCGGCACATCGGGCTCTCCGCTGTCTGCAGCGCGCCGGAGCCCAGGTGGTCTCCGCCCTCTGGCAGGGTGCTCCTGTTCTGCGCACCCTCAATCGGACCTCAGACTGGTTGGAGATCGCCGTCGGTCTCGTCGAGGCATGGAAGGGCTCCTCCACCCAGGCAGGTGCACGGCGGGCCTTGGAGTTCATCAAGGGGTGGTACCCTGGGCTGAACCTGTACCAGTTGACCACTCTCCGTGCTGAAGCCGGCGAAGAGCTGGAGGCGGTGGCGCCCGAGCTCTATCATCACGCCACGGTGATCGCCGTGTACACGGACACCTGTGTCTTCCTCCCCGAGCTAGATGAGGCGGGCGCCGAGGTGCCGCCCAACTGGTTCGGGCTGAACCCAGAAGGCGGCGAGGACTCGGTGGAGGAGATCGCCTCCAGTGATGAAGGCAAGGAGGAGGAGGACGAGGATGGCGACGATGATGCGTTGGATGATGGAGACAACAACCTTCCTCAGCCTGACCATCTCTCGACCAACGAACAGCGCGCCGGTGAGCCGACTGCTGCTGGTGCTGGCCAGGCCGAGACCAACCAAGCGGCCGTTCCACCACCCAGAGCCTCGACTTCCGCCGACCCCTCCGATCCACCTGCTGCTCCTCTGGCCTAGGTGGCCAAGTTATTTTTTCTTTTCCTGTTTTGTAATCGCTTGAACAAAATTGTTAAGTTTGCGCAGTTCCACCCACTTGGGGTGTATTCAAACTCTGTTGAATGCTGGCCGAGGGCCTTTTCCTATGTAAATTGTCTTTGCCGATTTCCGACTTGTCTTGCTTTTCTGCTCCTTCGGCTTGTTCCCTTGCCGCCTTCCCTTGGCTGCCGTCTTGCCAGCTGGACAGCCGCTCTGCGGTCTGCGGCTGGGTCAAGTACTTGGTCGTTTTGGCAAGGCAAGTACTTTAACCATTGGTAGAGTGTAGCAAATTAAGTTTGAAACCGGCCGGCCGGCTGCTCAACAGCCGGTCGGCAGGGCGAGGAGCCGGCTCGGCCTATGCAAGTGCTTTGCCATTTTTCGTGTGGGCACCGTTTCCTACCTTTAACTCTTGCCGGCCGGACAGTCGCTCTATGAGCTGCGGCTTGTGGCAAGAGAGGGCTTAGGTGCCGGCACACTACTTGTCTGACTGCAGGTAGCATTGACATAGTACAAGGAGGCCAGCCCCCGGGCCGACTGGTCGAACCCGGTGCCAGGCAGAATAATGAAATAACACATTCATAGGAATAGATCTTATCATATAGATAAAAAGGGTAGCCCCCGAGTGCTCCTCAAGGGACCCGATGTCTTAGTGCTTAATACAAAAGGTAGCGTGGTACATACTGAATCAACTGTAAAATCTTCGGAGAAGATTTGCGTTCCATGGGCGCTCCGATTCCTTGCCCGAATCGTCTCTCTTGTGTGGTCTGGGCTTCTGCGCGTCGATGAGGTAGTAGGAGTCGTTGCCCAATGCTTTGCTGATGATGAAGGGGCCTCCCCAAGGGGCCGAGAGCTTGTGCTGGCTAGCTGTTCGCTGGATCAGCCGGAGCACAAGGTTTCCCTCTTGGAAGGATCTTGGTTTGACCTTCCGACTGTGGTAGCGGCGTAGACTCTGCTGGTAGATGGCGGACCGGCTGAGTGCCAACAGCCGGCCCTCTTCCAGCAGATCGACACCGTCTTCTTGTGCTTCTTTTGCCTTTGCTTCCGCGTACATGGTGACGCGAGGTGAGTCAAACTCAATGTCAGTTGGGATGACGGCCTCGGCACCGTACACGAGTAAGAATGGAGTGAAGCCGGTTGATTTGTTCGGAGTGGGATGGAAGCTCCAGAGGATGGCCTACAACTTGTCAATCCAGTAGCCGGCCGACCGCTCTAGTGGCTCGACCGATCGGGGCTTGATGCCGGAGAGGATGAGGCCGTTTGCTCGCTCGACCAGGCCGTTTGACTATGGATGGGCAATAGACACTAAGTCCAGTCGAGTGCCCTGCGTCGCCCAGAAACGGGCCAAGGCTCCCTTGGCAAAGTTCGTGCCATTATCGGTGATGATGCTTTGTGTAGCTGCTTGTATCAGACGGTGATATTTGCGATGAAGGTCACAACAGTCGGACCGTTCAACTTCTTGATTGGCTTTGCTTCAATCCACTTGGTGAATTTGTCCACAGGGACGAGCAAATGGGTCATGCTGCCGCATGCTGTCTTGAATGGTCCCACCATGTCCAGCCCCCACACGACAAAAGGCCAAGTGAGGGGGATGGTCTTGAGTGCAGAAGCCGATAGATGTTGCTTGGAGCTGAACCTCTGGCACCCTTTGCAATGCTTGACCAACTCTTTGGCGTCCTCCAAAGCAGCCGGCCAGAAGAAACCATGTCGGAAAGCTTTGGCGACAAGGGATCTGGAGGCCGCTTGGTGGCCGCACTCACCCTGGTGGATATCTTTGAGGATTGCTTGGCCCTTCTCTGGTTCTACGCAGCGCTGGAAGACTCCGGTCACGCTGCGTCTGACCAGCTCTCTGTTTACTATCGTGTAGGCTCCTGCTTGGCGCTGCAATTGCTGGGCCGAGATCTCATCGGCCGGCAGCTCTCTGTTCACCAGAAAGTTGAGGATGGGCTGCACTCATGATGGTGCTTGAATTTCTTCTACTGCCACTACAACCACTTATACTAGGGTGGTAGGGTTGGGTGGCGGCGGGTCGGAGTTGGTTGCCGCTTGCTGCATCCTTCAAGTTTCTGGGCCGACTGCTGCAGCCCCCGGGCTGGGTTGTGAAGTCCCCGGGCCGGGTGCGACCGCTGCAGTCCCCGAGCCGCTTGGTGAAGTCCCCGGGCCGACTACGGCAACCCCTGGGCCGGGTTGTGAAGTCCCCGGGCCGGGTGCGACTGCTGCAGTCCCCGTGCCGCCTGCCGAAGTCCCCGGGCCGGCTGCTGCAGCCCCCGAGTCGGATCCGACTGCTTCGGGAGGAGCCGGCACGAAGATGGACTCAGATTCTGGAGAAGGCTTGATTGACGGCTTGCGGAGGCACTGAAGGGAGATGCCGGCTGGTATTGCTTGACGGGTGGAGCTGATCCGTGCCAGAGCGTCAGCTAGCTCATTTTCATTCCATGGCACGTGAAGGAACTCGCACCCCTCAAAATATCCGCTGAGCTGCTGAACAAGGAAGCGGTAACTTGCCATGTTTACATCCTTGGCGTCCCAGTCACCAGACGACTGTTGGACCACCAAGTCGGAGTCGCCATAGCACAGGATCCGGCGGATGTCGATCTCTTTGGCCAGCGGGAGGCCGTGTATTAATGCTTCGTACTCATCCACATTGTTGGAGGCGGCAAAATGGATTTGCAATGTTTATCTGAGCTTGTCGCCTTTGGGAGAGGTAAGGACAATGCTGGCTCCCAAACCGGTGCGCATCTTTCCGCCATCGAAGTGCATCCGCCAATGAGTCCGGAGCTGGCGGCAGGTACTGGGTCACGGCCCAGTCGACGAGGAAGTCGGCCAGTGCTTGGGACTTGATGGCGGTGCGTGGCTGGTAGAAGATGGTGTAGGGGCCAACTCGATGGCCCATTTGGCAACCCAGCCAGATGCATCTCTGTTGCCGATGATCTCGGCAAGCAGGGCAGTGCAGACAACCGTGACTGGGTGCTCTTGAAAGTATGGCTTCAGTTTCTTGGTGGCAAAGTGCATGCCGTAGCACATCTTCTGGTAGTGAGGGTAGTTCTTCTTTGAGGTTGACAGCACCTCGCTCAAATATTACACAGGCCTCTGGACCGGCTGTGCCCTGCCGTCTTCTGGGTGCTCTACTACTATGACAGTGCTGACCACCCGGCTAGTGGCGGCGATGTAGAGGTACATGGGCTCTGTAGTAGTGGGAGCCGCCAGGACAGGCGGCGTGGTCAACATCTTCTTCAACTGGAGAAAAGCTTTGTCCGCCTTGTCATTCCACTCAAAATGAGTGGTCTTCTTGATGAGCTGGTACAGGGGAAGAACCTTCTCGCCCAGCCGACTGATGAAAGGGCTGATGGATGCTAAGCAGCTAGTGAATTTTTGGACGTCTCTCCGTCGGGTGGGTTTCTCCATCCTCTCGATGGCCTTGATTTTCACAGGCTTGCACTCGATGCCGCGTTCTAAGACCAGGAAGCCAATGAGCTGGCTGGCTGGTACTCCGAAGACGCATTTTTCTGGGTTGAGCTTGATCTGAAACCGGCGCAGATTTTCAAAAGTTTCTTTTGAATCTTCCAAGAGGGTACCGCGCTTCTCCGTCTTCACCACAATATCTTCTACATAGACGTGGCATTTTTGCCGAGGTGCTTGAGGAGGCACTTCGGCATGCAACGCTGAAAAGTGGCACCGGCATTTCTTAAGCCGAATGTCATGGTCAGGTAGCAAAAGGCTCCAAATGGTGTGATGAAGGCGGACTTCAGGCGATCTGCCAGGTTCAACTTGATCTGGTGGTAACCTGAGTAGGCATCCAAGAAACTCAACAGCTCGCATCCGGCTATGGAGTCTATCACTTGGTCAATCTGAGGCAAGGCAAATGGATCCTTGGGGCGGGCTTTGTTGAGACTGGTGTAATCGATGCACATGCGCCACTTGTTATTCTTCTTCAGTACAAGGACTGGGTTAGCAAGCCATTCTGGGATGAAAACTTCCATAATGAAGCCGGCTGCCAACAGGCGGGTAATCTCTTATCCAACAATCCTTCTGTTCTCTTCCGACAATCGGCGGAGGGGTTGCTTGACTGGCTTGGCATCTGCTCTGACATGTAGCTTGTGCTCGGCGAAATCCGTGGGAACACCCGGCATGTCTTTGGGAGACCATGCAAAGATGTCCCGATTCTCACGGAGGAAATCGACAAGCTCACTTTCCTATTTGCTGTCAAGGTTGGCACCTATGACAGCGTGCCTCTCTGGGTGCTCAGGGTCCAAGGGAATCTTCTTTGTCTATTTGACTGGCTGGAAGGAGCCCTGGTCTCGACTCTTTGGATTACAGTGACAGTCCGGCTGCTTGCCGGCCATGGCCACCACCCGGTCCAAGAGCTTCTTCTCAGCAGCAATCACAAGGGACTCGGCCAGCCAGCTGCTGGCTACAGCACAGGCGGACGACTTCTCATAATCTCCACTGATCGTGATAATGCCCTTGGTTCCTAGCATCTTCATCTTGAGGTAGGCGTAATGCGGTACAACCATGAATTTGGCCAGAGCAGGTCGGCCAAGTAGGGCATGATAAGGGCTCTCCAGGTCGACTACCTCAAACCAAATTGCCTCACGGCAAAAATGATTCTTGTCTCCGAAGAGGACATCAATCTTGATCTTGCCGATTGGTGAGCAGGAAAGGCCGAGCACAATGTCGTAGAACACCGTCCGACTAGGCTGGAGCTGCTTCTGTTTGATGCACAATTTCTCCATGGTATCGCGGTAGAGGATGTTGATGCTGCTGCCACCATCTATCAGGATTCGGGAGAAGCGATCAGCTCGCCTCTCCGTTGCAAGGGTGGCATCCAACACTAAGGCATATGAACCTGGAGAAGGCATCACTTCCGGGTGGTCGGCACGGCTCCAGCTGATAGGCTTCTCAGACAAGTGCATGAACTCTGGAGCAGTTGAGGTGACTGCATTTACTTCACGGTGCTGCTGACGTCGGATGTGCATGTCGTTGTCCACACTGGTGAAGACAACGTAGGCACCATGTTCTTCTGGAAATTCATCTTGGACCGCACCGACTGTTGGACAGGCGGCCGATTGCTGAGGAGGCGGAGCTGGCGGGCCAGCAGGCGGAGGAGGCAGTCCTTCTCCCTTGGCGATGCGGACGAGCCAGTGGCATTTCTGGGTCGTGTGGTTGGACGGCTTCATGCCACTATGGAACTTGCAGGGAGCATCAAGGGTTTGCTCAAAAGAGAAAGCAGGCAACCAAGCTGGGTTGCCGCCCTTCTGGCGCTTGGGGAGTGGTTGTCCTTCAGGCTGCTGGTCCTCAACTATCGCCACCTGCCGACTGGTGGAAGCCGGCTAGGGGGCTTTCCGCATGTTGTCATTTGGCTGCTGGCGCCGGATTGTGTCTCCAGCCGGCATTTGAGGAGCTAGAGGGAGTACCTTCCCAGAAGCATCCACTCGAAGCTCCGACTTCGTGGAGGAGTCGGCAGTGGCGTACTTGTCTGCTATGATCAGCAGTTCGTCGAGTGTGGCTGGCTTGTCGTAGAGGAGCCGATGCTTGAGTAAGTTGCCCTCTCAGCACCCGGTGGTGAAGTACTCGATTGCTTGCACCTCATGCACCCCTTCGCAGGAGTTGCGCAGTTCAGCCCATCGCGTCAGGTAGTCGCGGGTGGACTCATCAGGGCCTTGAACGCACAGCGAGAGCTGGCGGGGCTTGGGCGGCCGCTTGTAGGTGCTGGTGAAGTTGCGGATGAAGGCTTAGTGAAATCTACCCAGCTGTTGATGTTGCGGGGCTTCAGGCTGTTTAGCCATGTCCGGGCCATGCCCTGGAGCATGAGCGGAACGTACTTTACGGCCATGCGCTTGTTGCCGTTTGCTATGTTGACGGCCGTGGAGTAGTCGACCAGCCAATCTTCTGGCTTCAAGGAGCCGTTGTACTTGGGCGTGTCTCGTGGGAGCGTGAACCCTTTGGGGAAGGGCTCATCGCGGATGCGGGGGCCGAAACAAGGCGGGCCCATCGCTTCTTCTTCTTCTAGCTCCTGGGATCGAGCAAGGCGGTCAATCCGGTGGCGCGCGTCGTTCTCTCCGACTCCTTCTAGGCGGCCCAGCCGGTCGCCGAGTGTTCAGTGCTCTACAGGCGGCGGGGAAAGCGCGCCTCTCCCTGCGAGGAGGAGGAGGAGGCGAATAGTCCTCCCGTCGTTCCACTGCTCGTGGGCGGCCTTCTTGGTCGCGCTCGATGGTGAGGCGTGTGCGGCTGCGGCTAGCAGCCGGTTCTTTGTCTCGTTTGTCGCGGACGCCGCTTGTCGGCGTCGGGGATGTTGCGCCTTGATCTCGGCGAAGGGGCGGATTCTCAACCCGCCGGCCGGGCTCTTCTGCGCGACAGCCGGCTTCTTGTTGCGCGACAGCCGCGTTGATGAGCTGCTGAACATGCTCTGTCATGTAGCAACGCTTGTCGCCCTCGAGGTGGTCCAGCTCGTCTGCTGCCGCCTGGGCAGCCCGTATGTTCTCCATGGGCATGGCATAGACAGGGCGGTCTACCCCGAACATGCTGGCAATGGTAGAGTCACGCTGCCGGACCGTGCCAATGTGGCTGGACCTGCCAGCAGCCGGCGTGCCGCCAACAGTGCGATCGATCTCGCGCTGTTAGACCTCTGAGAGGCGTCACATGGTGTCCCTTGGCGATTTCAACGAGCGAGACGCGGCGGGCTTCCAGCGTCTCCGCATCGGCATCTTCTGCAATGGGTGCAGACAGATCTCGTAGCACCGCCTGGAGTGGGTCTTGGGCACCCCCACCAGAGGCTCCGTCGTGGTTGATGACGAGCAGCTCCGTGATGGTGCTGCCGCCATTGTCGGCGCGAGGGAGCGGATCATCGATGGGAAGGCGTCAAGCGACGCCGTGTCGGAGTCGACAAGCATCGGATTGGTCGAGCCGATTGACTCCAGGTGGGAGGCCGGATCGTTGGCGATGTCGAGCTTGCCAAGAAGATCGACAAGGCAGCTCTGGGAGCTGGCTGCTCTCGCGTCGGGCACGGGATCGTCAGGGAGGCGGATCTCGCCGATGAGGTCAGCGAGGTAGCTCGCCGCGCAGGCGAGCTCAGTGCCATGCAGCGCGTCAGCGTAGATGCCATCAGGCGTGCCGGGCTGGCTGCGCTCGCTTGGGAGGAACAAGGTTCCCGTCTAGAACAGATGTCCGGACGATG
Source organism: Aegilops bicornis (assembly GCA_021605145.1). NCBI lineage: Eukaryota > Viridiplantae > Streptophyta > Magnoliopsida > Poales > Poaceae > Aegilops > Aegilops bicornis. The sequence goes on along the minus strand of CM038669.1, from coordinate 113,615,254 downwards.
GTGCACCTAGCCCCACGGTGGGCGCGAAATGTCGGGGGTGTCGTGCAACATATGCCAAAGGATGGTTTATCATGGAGGGGGCTAATAATACGTCGCCGGTGCCTGGAAACGGGATGAGGTGCAAACATGCCCGCCCGCGAATCTTACCCAGGTTTGGGGCTCTCCTAGGAGATAACACCCCTACTCTTGCTTTGCGGGGTCTCCGCATGATCACTCAAGCAACAATGGTAGCTACAAGGTTGCTCCTTGAGCTGTTTCTCTAGAGGAGGAAGAAGAACAAGGCTAGCCCTAGCTTCCTCTCTCTATATGTGGACGTGGGTGGACTAAGGTCTGAACAAGGCTGCACCCTTTGCATTGGTGCCCTAGGGGGGGGGGGTTATATCGGCCTACCCCGAGGGGTACAATGGTAATCTGGCCGGCTGTAGGACCCGGCCTTCAGTGTCTGTGGTCGATAGCTTCTCCGTCGGCCGCTGGGGCCCGCCGCCTAGTGGACCCTGCTGGCTGTCTCGTACTTAACCGACAGGCCGTGCCCGCCCATGGCAGGTCCTGCCGGCTACTTAGTACTGTGGCGATGCCACTGATGATGTGTGCTTTGTCGGGGAGGCATGGCTACAGCAGCGCCGCCTAGCAAGCGATCACTATAGCCACTCCCCATCTCTTCTGATTAATAGCACACGGATTTTGATGGAGGGAGAGGGACGCCTGCTAGGAGTCGGCCTCCCCTCGTGCTGACTGGTCCGGGCTCGCCGCCTTCTGGCTTCCGAATGACAGATAGGGCCCACCGTGCGTGGGCCGTACCGACAGCCCGTAGTGGGAGCATGACCCTCTCTGCCATGGGTGATGTCATGGATTGCGTGCCAACAGTGCCGCGCCGGACGAGGGATGTCCGCCCAGTACGCTGCACTGTAGCCATGCTCCGCCCTGGATTCAGGGGTAGCAAGCTGCACTGTAGCCACGCCCCGTCTTGTCGTCATAATGTGGTGCAAACTTCGAGGGGGCGGAGGGGCCGCCTGCTAGGAGCCGTCCTCTCTGGAGGCCACCTGGTAGGAGTCGGCCCACCTCAAGATGGTCTTCTGGGGACTGCCACCCTCTAGCAGCCTATGACACTAAAAAAAATTTGTTTGGTTTTCAACAACAACCTTGTTGGATTTGAAGAAGGTCTTTTAAATTCTTCCAAAAACCTCTCTCTCAAAACTCCTCCCTTGGCAAGGATTTCATTGTTGATGTCTTCTTCAACTCTGGTGTTTGGTTATTAAAAACCTTTCTTCTGATTCTCCCCTTCTCAAATTTATTTTTTGGGATTTATTTTCTTTTAAAAGAAAACCCTAGGAATTTTGGGTCTTCTCTTATTTTGAACCACCCATGGTTTTACCATGCCTCATGTGGTAAATCTTCCCAAAACCCCTCCTTCTACTTTGGGGCAATCCAAATATTCTGTCCCAACAAGTCCAACTCATTTTTGGATTTTATTTCATTTATTTCTTTCCCCAAAACAATTCTGTCCATTATTTTGAGCCTAGGTGATTTGCAAAGCAAGTACCAAATTGCCTTTGAACTTTGATCTCAAACCAACTCCTCTGGATAGTCCCTAGCACCCACAACCTAGAACCATCAAGATCCACTCTTCTTCTTTTCAAAATTTTCAAGTTTCAGCTTACGCAAGTTTGGACCAGATTTGTCAAATTTGGTGAAATTCATATCTCCTCTTCTCCAAAAATTCCACCAAAATTCAGGCAACCACCAGTTGTAATGAGAGGCCACTCCACCAAAAATCAGCTCAAAGAAAAATCCCCACATGCCAAAATCATTACATGAACACACAGCCTGCCTTGTTACTTTGCACTTTCGGAGAAATTCAGAGATTGAGAAAGTTCGGTGTCGCCGAGTTCAATCACTGTCATCAACAAGGCGCCTGGCGCTGGCGCACGGCCTCTCCTCCTCGCCGAGCGCCAGACGCCACTGGACGGATGTAGGCGTCGGTGGCGGCGAGCCTCGCCCGGTGTTGGCGGTTCTGCGGTGCTGCGCCACCGTGGCGGCCAGCAAGGGCCCGAGCCAGCTCGCCACGCCACCCGTCGCCGCCCATCGCTCCCTGGCCCTCCTCGTGGCTCATGCACGCCAGCGCACTCCCGCCGCACTGTCGCTGTGGCCCGGCAAGCACAGGGCACGCCCTCTGCCACCGACGGGCCCGCGCCGCCCCGTTCCGTCGAAACCCCCCCAAAGCTTCTAATCCAAGTGCGTTTAGTGCCTAAATTGAGCCAGTGGACCTCCACGATGACGCTCAACCGCTAAACCACCCCGACCAAGCCCTGCACCGCCGTAACCTTCGCCGGAGAACTCCATTCACGGCCATCACCTCGGATCGCCTATAAAAAGGGGCCCCGAGCTGCGCCCTCGAAAGCACGCACCATCCCTGCACCTCACCAACACTCCGCCAGGCCACTAGGAGGACCTCGAGGAGGTCTCCTCCCCCAACTTCGGCCGCCCCGTTCCGCCTCGGCCTCCACCTCGATTCACTCCGGTGAGGCCGTCCCCAGCACCCAAACCTCGTCAGCACTCCACTCGAGCACCCAGTAGTCTAACCCCCACATCAATTTGCCCTTCGCAACACTCTCCGGCGAGATCCAACACCTCCCGAATCGCCGTCCGCCGGAGCAAGGGCCGCCGTCGACGTGGTGCTCGCCGGCGACCACCACCACCACCCACCCACGCGGAATGATGCAATCGAGCACGGAGGTACCAACCGATCCCCACCATGGTGGATCGCCGCCCATACCACGACAGCTCTCGCAATCGACGAGCTCCGTCTCCCCGTTTTAAATTTTCAAACCTGACGGGTGGGACCCGCCTGTCAGTCTCTCATCTGTTTTAAACGAACCGTTTTCTGAAAGCGTATTCTGGCAAAATGCGCTTTCTAGTTTGAATCATTTTCTGGACTTTTCTACTTAGCCCCCTGGGAAGTTTCTGTTTCATTACAGAGAGGTCCTTGGACCAAAACACTTATAACTTTTAAACAGCAAAGGATTTTTTAGTGATTATTTTTCTGCCATCTTCAAAATTTTATCTAGTTTTTTATCCGATTTATTTGAAAAATATTTGGTATATTTCTATACACCTCACGGTATTTACGATAGCGCATGTATTTTTTGTATACCGTAGATACCGAAGGAGGTGACGGAACCGCAAACTTCACCGAGCTAGGCCCCGACTACTCCGAACCAGGCAAGCATGTTTGAACCTTTGATATGATGAGTGTCTTGGCATGTTTGCATTAAGTAGTTCCATGGCATGTTTTTGAAGCATCTCGATGAAGGTTATATTACATGCAAAGTTGAGTCAAGTGAATTTCGATAATCCATAAATTGTTGGATATGAGATTGCATGGCCATGAGATGGCATGAGAATGGGTAAGATGGCAGTGTTATAGCATGCCAGTCTTATGCCAGACCGTTTGACCCAGTGTCAACATGAATCGATCCCAGATTCTCATCCGCTTTTCCTTTCCGTACTACCACATGTTTTCCGCAAGGGATACGGCTTAGTAAGTTGCAAACCGCTTTACGGTATACACCAAATCGAGAGGCCGGATGAGGGTTCCATGGCCCTGGATTAAAGCCTATCATCCGGTCAGGGGCATGGGTGTTTCCGGTTGGGACCGAGAGGGGCACCCTTAGAGCGCCACAGATATAAATTTGATCCCATGCTATTCGAGATTGTGGTCTCCCCGTCTCAAAGTTTTTCATGAACGCTGTCTAGGGTGATTCCTGGCATCGTGAGGTGGGATGGGTGTGTACTGGTTAGATGTGTTTCCTCCAAAATACCGTAAACAGAACTAGTCCTTCGTGACTACGGAAATCCGTTGGCTGTGGATGATTTAGTACAAACTCTGCAGAGTCAATAATCCTTGAAATCATCTTATCCATGTCCAAGTGCTGTGTTCATCTTATCTTGTCAAGTGTCAGTCTCGGTGACAGAAACTCCTGAGAACGACATGAGTGTTAAGTCTGATTTAAATGTTTATTTCCTGTGGATGAACTAACCCGTTTATTATCATGTGTCGAATATTTTCCAATGAGTACTATTTCTTGCAAGTTAACAGATATGAAAAGTGAACTATAAGCCCTTTCTGCGATGTCGCTCAGACGTCGGACTGTGGCATTGTTATTATTTACTTTTGATTTAATCCCTTTCTGCGATGTCGCTCAGACGTCTGACTGCGGCATTGTTATTAATTACTTTTGATTTAAGCCCTTTCTGCGATGTCGCTCAGACGTCCGACTGCGGCATTGTTATTATTTACGTTTGATATAAGCCCTTTCTGTGATGTCGCTCAGACGTCCGACTGCGGCATTGTTGTTATTTATTTTCAATATAAGCCCTTTCTGTGATGTCGCCCTGACGTACGACTGTGGCACACATGTCTCTTATTTTCAATATAAGCCCTTTATGTGGTGTCGCTCAGACGCCCGACTGTGGCAAGATTTATTATTTGTTCACCCTTCGAGGCGTCGCTTCAGACACCCGATCGGTTTTCAGTAATTTTTACTATCACCTGACTTTCTTCTTGCTAATTAATGTTGTTTTACTTCCTCATTTGGATGTACCATACTAATTGTTCATGACGCATTCATGCATGCATTTGTTATATCTTATGTCCGAACTGTCTTGCGAGTACTTTCAAAGTACTCACCTGGCTTGTTGATTTGGCCAGATGCTGACGAAGGCAATCTCATGGATGAAGAGTTCAATAGCGAGTCCGACGCCTAGAGGAATCCCAGTCAGTCTCGTGCGACCCTGGTTTTGGTCACTGTGTTATATCCGCTTCCGCTACCCAAATAAATTCATCGAGCCTCACCTCGACGCTCGATGAACCGCTAGTGTAGGAGTTATGTTATCCACTCCACTGTGTTATTCCACCATCGCTTTACCTCGAGTGAGTAGTATGCCACCACTCCATTGTGTCCTATCCGCCATTATGTATAATTATTGGCATGCTTGTAATAATTGGTTGAGCACCCCAGCTCGACCCTATAATATATTCTAATGCTACTGGCTTATTGTATCAAGATTTTGTCTACCAGTCAGGAGGACTTTTTTCTCGTACTAGACTCAAAAGGTCGGTTTCTCAATAAGCTTTTATTGGAAAACCGGTCGTGACAAGCTTGGTACCAGAGCCAGGCTGACTGTAGGAAGCCACTAGGTGCGATCGCTAATCGGTTATTAGCATAATAGAGCTTATTATTTTCTGCAATGTAGTCATTTTCTGACAGTCAACATAAATTTATGACCTGACCACTCAGAAATTTGGCCTACTATTGTAGATGGCTGGCAACGACTGCGAGTCACAGATGTTCGCCAACATGCCTGATGGGTTCGTCAAGCTTCTCTCCTTCATCGTCCAAGTCGCGATGGGGCCATCTGTGCACCCAGTCTTCACACTCTCTCAGCACAAGGTCAACGACAGTCTGACCATGCACCAAGCCGCGGTGCAATTCAAGGGAGGGAGTGTTGAGTTACGCCGCTTCCGGTTCTTGGGGAGGGCCATGCCTACGGAGAAGCATGCAATGCATATGGCAGCCCGTGAGGCGATAGCTCGTCTCAGGGATGTCCTTCCTTTGATGAAGACCCGTCGTTACCGCTACCTTCCATGTCACGTGCCATACACCTGTCACTACGGGTTCTCTTGCCCCAGAGGAGAACGAGACGAGGCTTTTGAGATGCTTATCGAGTATATCCGGGCTCTGGAGGCAGCCTTCGACAACCTGGTGGACGACCTTGTGGCTGCCCGCATGGACTCAGTCCATGGCTGTGCCACCAACAGGAGGGAGCTCCTGCGCAGCGCACCGCCACTGACTTTCATCTCGTCATCGGCATATTTTGCACCTACTACTCTCACCGCTACACGTCGCCTGCCTACCACTGAGGAGTTCAATCAAGTCATTGCGCCTACTCCAGTTCGTTCTGCACCACCCCTTGCGCCCACTCATGTTCGTGTTGTCCCGCATAGGGCGCCAGCTCCACCAACTCAGCGCAACACTTCACGTCTGGAGCCTATTAGCGAGGAGGAGGTTGAGTCCCCAGCCTCACTGCGCCTCACCCTCAGCAGGCCAAGGGAAATCCTTACCATCTCCTACTGAGTACGCCTAGCCGCCATGTGGTGTACTGACTTGTACGATATGTTTATATGTACATAGGCTGTGAGAAGTAGCTTGTTTGCGCATCATGTAGGAACTGGAGAAGTGCACTAGCCTAAATAACATGTCAGGTATATGTACGCATATCCTGAGTGATGTATTGTATAATTACTGCTTGCGTGTAAGATATGTAATGAGCAGTCCTTCTCCGTGCGCAAACGTTTATTCTTAAATAATCTTGGAGCATTTAAGACTTTTTCCGTTTTCATGAATTTATTGACTTTTGCGACTCAATTTCTTTTCTTATGAGTTTCACAAAATATATCCCCAGAGTGAAAAATGTATCGTCCTTGGACGCGCTCCATGCCAACTCCGTCAGAGGAAAATTATGGCACACAACCAAGCAACAATTTCACACAGGGGCAGATAAGTCAACAAGACAGTGAAACAACACTTTCCCAAATGTGCCGTCTTTATGAGCAAAGTCAGCAACAACATCAGGAAATGATGAACCAAGTCATCAATATGGGAAATCACCGTGGACAGTACCAGCAGCAATCAAAGTTATCTGAGCTACAGAAGACGCGTCCCCAAACATTTTCTCACACTGACAAACCTCTTGAGGCCGAGGACTGGCTTCGAGACATAGAAAGAAAATTAATTATTGCCCAGTGTTCAGATCTTGAGAAAGTGCTATATGCACCACACTATCTCACTGGAGCAGCCGCATCGTGGTGGGAAAATTTCCTACACATGCACCCCAACGAAAATAATATAACCTGGGAGGAGTTCAAAGAAGGCTTTCGTGGAGCACATATTCCTAAAAGTCTTATGAAGATCAAAAAGAGAGAATTTGACGACCTCAAGCAAAGGACCATGACAGTGTCAGAATACAACAAATGGGCTTTACTCTGTTGTCTCGCCACGCCAACGAGGAGCGTATGTCCGAAAAGCAAGAAGATGGAAAAATTCCTAGACGGTCCGGGCGCCAAGGCTTAAATGCCAGCTGGTTGTGCACACCTTCCCAGATTTTAAAACGCTGGTGGATAAGGCCATTACCTTGGAAAATGAGAGACGCAGCTTGGAAGATTTCCGCAAGCGAAAAAGGGACCGGACTAATCATGCTCGCAACCCCCGCAGCAAGACAGATTTTCAGAGAGGTGGGACACCCAAACCCATGACAAATGTCTCACGCCCAATCAAGAATTTCCATGCAAGGGACAAGGAGTTGACATACCGCCCAGGCGTTACTTGCTACGCTTGTGGAGAAGAAGGGCACTATGCCAAGCAAAGGCCCCAAGCCAAGGAACTCGACCCCAAAGCCGAACAACGGAGGAAATAATTCGGCGCCAAAGCGCAACAATTTCAACCCAAATAACAACCACAGGAAGGGTCATCTGAACCACGTGACCAAAGAGGAAGCACAGAATGCCCCAGATATCGTACTCGGTACGTTTCCTGTCAACACAATACCTACCATGGTTTTGTTTGATTCTGGAGCTTCTCACTCATTCATTTTGAAAAGTTTTGCCTTGCAAAATAATTTTTTCGATGCTTCCCTTGGAAAAATCTATGATCGTCAAGTCCCCTGGGATTAAGCAAGTTACCCAGAGTTATTGCCAAGGTGTGGTTATTGAGTTTGAAGGGTTGAAGTTTCACGCCAATCTTATTGTGTTGGAAAATAAAGGACTGAATGTCATCTTAGGGATGGATTGGTTAACCACCAACAAAGGTTTTATTGACTGCTTCAACCGGACCGTGATTCTCACCCACCACCACGGGAAGACAATAAAGGTTTCAGCCAAAGAAAGAAAAATATCCCGGCAACCGAGATTGAACAAGGTGGATATTTCTGAATTAAGCAAGGTTCCGATGGTGTGTGAATTTCGCACGTATTTCCCAAGAACTACCGGGCATGCCACCGCACCGAGAGATAGAATTCAGCAATGAGCTAGCACCGGAACCGCCCATATACAACAAACCATACAGAATGGCACCATCCGAATTGGTAGAACTGAAGAAGCAAATAAAAGAATTACTGGACAAAGGATATATATGAGCCAGCTCGTCACCTTGGGGTTCACCAATTTTATTTGCCAAAAAGAAGGATGGAACACTAAGGTTGTGCATAGACTATCGAGCACCTAACATGGTCACAATCAAGAACAAATACCCGATGCCACGGATAAATGATTTATTTGATCAGCTCGCTCAGGCCAAGGTATTCTCAAAAATTGACTTGAGATCATGATACCATCAATTAAAGGTACGAACAGAAGATATTCCCAAGACGGCATTCACCTCCAGATATGGATTATATGAGTTCACCGTAATGCCATTTGGACTAACGAACGCCCCCGCATATTTTGTTCACCTCATGAACAAAGTATTTATGAAGTTTATGGACAAGTTTGTTGTGGTATTCATCGACGATATTCTGATATACTCCAAGACACCGTAAGAGCATGCTTTGAACATCTCGAATTGTACTAGGGGAACCTGGGGAACATCAATTGTACGCAAAATTCAGCAAGTGTGAATTTTGGCTAAGGCAAGTAGGTTTTCTGGGCCACGCATCTTGACCCAAGAAGGTATTGTCGTGAACCCGAAAAAGTCAAGGCCGTGCTTGGTTGGAAACCACCAGCCAATATAGCGGACATACGAAGTTTCTTGGGAATGGCAGGATACTACCGAAGATTTATTGAAGGATTCTCCACTATAGCAAAGCCAATGACGCAGCTACTCAAGAAAGATAAGAAGTTTGAATGGACGGAAGCTTGCGAGAAAAGTTTCCAAGAATTAAAAAGGAAATTAACGACAACACCAATATTAATTGTGCCAGACATACATAAGAATTTTGAGGTGTATTGTGGCGCATCCCTAAGGGCCTTGATGCGTGTTGATGCAAGAAGGCAAGGTAGTTGCATATGTCTCCGAACAACTTCGCAAGCATGAGGAGAATTATCCTACTCATGGCACAGGAGTTAGCAGCAGTTATTCATGCACTCAAGGAATGGAGACACTTTTACTTGGAAATCGCTAGAAATATACACGGACCATAAGAGCCTCAAGTATATTTTCACACAACCGGAACTGAATTTACGACAACGACGCCGGTTGGAATTAGTGAAGGATTATGACGTTGGAATCCACTACCATCCATGAAAAGCAAATGTAGTGGCAGACGCTCTTGTAACATCCCAAAATTCTAAATTTTGGAATGTTATAAACACATAGATAGTTTTGATTGATTGTTTGATTGATTAACTGAAAGTGGGTGAATTCGAAACTTTTTGAAAGTTAAATGAGAGGGAATAAAAGGACTTTCCCAAACTTTCATTTTTGCTTTTATGCTCTCTGTGAATTCAAATTCTTTTCACCACAAAACCCTGGAGAGAAGATGACATGACTTCTTCCATTTATTTAAATGACAAGGGGTGTTGAAAATATTTGAATACCATTTGGAAAATATTTCCAATTCTGAAACTTTATGCAACTCAATGATTTTCACGAGCGAAGATAAAATGACTTCTTCAAAACATATGAAATATGAGTTGGGAGTTTCAAAGAATTAAATTCAAAATTCTTTTGAATTTATGTTCAATTTGGAGTTATTTGAGTTTTATTCAAATTATTTTTCTTCAGAAATAAACTATATGGAAAATAGGGTAACATGATTCCCTACATCAGAAAATTGGAGAGAAATCAATTTGAATTAATTTTGGTATTTTTAAAATGATTTTTATTGGATTTTATTAGACCAGAAGCACTCTTTGCTTTATTTGAATTTGTGTGAATTTTATTTAATGCTATAGAAATGTCCATGTTGTAGGAAATCTTTTTCTGAAAATTTTGATATATTATATGCCTATATAATATTTTCATTTTATTTGGTTTTTTTTCTTTCTCTCTGTTTGTTTAAAAAAATAGAGACTCCCGCCGAACTGGGCCGTCCCAGCCAACCGGCCAGGCCACGGCCCAGCTCGGCCTCCACCGCCTCGTCTCGACGCGGGACTCACGCCCAAGACCGCCATGGTCGTCAGGCGCCGCCCGCCTCCTCCTCTGGCCCCTTCCCCACGCAACCCGCGCCGCCTCCGCCCCTCCATAAATACCGAGCGCCGCCCGTTTCTCCTCTCTGCTCACCGCATCTCGCCGCCTCGCCCGAGCCCGAGATCGCCCGCCGCCTTGTCTCCCAGCGCCACCGCGCCGATCCCCGCCACCGCCGGTCCCGTCTTGCCCTCGCCTCGCCGCCCTCGCCTCTCGCCCATGGCCCGCCTCGCCCGAGTTCACGAACCGCCGATCTTCTCGCGGAGATCGCGGAAACCGCCTGATGACGACCATGGACCGAACCGGTATAGCCGTTGTTTCGACCCGGTTTATTTAGGGTTATCTCGGTGTTTCTTTAAACCCGGTTTTCCTAATTAAATCTGTTAATTAGTAAACGTTTTCCAGTTAGTAGTTTTAGTGAACGAATTCGCTATTTAGTCCTAAACAGTGAATATATTCGTTTGTTAGCGTTTCGCAGCGAACGTTCGTTGTTCAGTATTTTTTTAGTCAGGGACCTATCCGTAATTAGTTTCTTTACCGTTTAGCACCTGATTTTCAAACCTTCGTAACTTTTTACTTGTTAGTCCAAATCCAACGAAACCAATGCCCACTTCTTCGTTACGATCTCCTCTATCCAGTAATCCAACTCAAACATGTTTTTTAAAGTTTTAAAATTTGAATTCAAACAGATTTGTATTCAAACTTTATTTGATCATAACTTGAGTTTTATAACTCCGTTTGAGTTGATTCTTTTTGCAAATCGAAGCTCTTGACCTAAACTTTTTGATAAGGCCAAATTCATATAGTTTTGGTACTGTTAGAAATTGTTTTATGTTGCAAGAATTATTCGCCTGGTTTTGATGTTTTCCGAATCGTACTCTTCGTTCTTTCCGATCTTTTGAGTGATTGCTTATGTGTGGTTACTATTGCTTGCTTACGATAGATTGACCGGAGTGTGACAAGTAGAACTATCAAGAGTTTTGAGTGCGAATCATCTTCATCAACTTTGCAGGCAAATAACACTTGATCATATTCTTTTCATACCCAGTTTTTATGCATTAGTTCAACCCTCAAACTTGCATGGTTAGGATGTCATTAATTTGTGGGTTGGGAAGTAGATGATGAGGTAGGAACCTATTGCCCTGTTACTATCAAACCCTTGGGAGTTACTTCTACGTTATGCTTATATTGCTATGCTATGCTCAGAGACGTGGTTTGGGTTTGAGAGATATTCACGACAGATGTGAGATTGTTAATTAATGGTTTGCTTTAAGGTGGCAACTTAAATACACATCCTGGTGGATTGAGGCACTGGGAACCCAAAGGTTGTCTGCATTTTATTTTTTGGAAATCCCGGGTACCTGTGTGATCTTCCTATGGACCGCCACCAAGTCTCATAGGGAACTGAGATTATTCATGCTAGAAACTTCCGTGTGCAGCCACAAGCTATTATGGGCTCTAGCATAGTTGAGTAAGTTACGTGAAGCTCTTGAAGAGGTAGATCAGCAGGTAGTGGGTTTTGTAGGTTTGGTATGATCTATCCGGAGTAGAGAGTTAATGTTTCTGAAAGACTGTGTCTCGGTCATCCGTTTCTCAAACACCAAGTAGTGCGAGAAATCAACGGAGGCGATCGAGTCTAGTGGGGAAAAGTGCGCAAACCTCTGCAGAGTGTATAATCTAATCATGGTTAGTCGTGTCCCCGGTTATGGACAATTCTGGGTATCTACTACTTGAGTATTCACATGTATCTCATCACTCTAAATTAATATTGTTGGGTTGTTAATTATTTTAATTGGAATTGAGTTGGGGTTATACCTTCTCAATGATGTTTCAACCACCATGATAGTTAAAGTAAAACTTATTCCTTTGTAGTAGGGAAAAATTGGCTTTATGCAAAACTGTAACCATAGAGCTTTCCACCAGCCATCTACGCATGTAGTATAGGCTTATTCCTTCATTATTCTCTGTGTGTTACTTTGCCAGCATATTCCATGTGCTGACCCGTTTTCGGGCTGCAACTTTTCATGTTGCGTACTTTTCGCATTTACGAGCAAGTGATACGTTAGGGTTACGATTTCTACACTCAACTTTGCCGTTGGTGTTGATGGGAATCCACAACCTTGTTGCTTCCGCTATATTTGGATTCAGGTAATGGTATTTACGTTATTCAGACATGTGATTTACCTCTGTTATAAATCCTTCGAGTACTGTGTGTGTCAGCATACCGATCCAGGGATGACACGTAAGCACAGAGACTTGATCCATTCGGGTCAGGTCGCTACAAGATGGTATCAGAGCCAGGTTGACTGTAGGACGTGACCCTAGAAAATGGCAAGCCCATAGGAAAGATTTTTCTCTAACAACTTTCTTTTCAAAAGAATCTTTTACCTCTCTTCTCTTCTGAGCTTATTCAAATATTCCCTTTTAGTGAGACCATACCCCTTTTCCCCTTTTGACCACTTGAAGATTCGACTGATGAGACCACTCCAAGGAGACAAGATATCGGACAACTAAGACCATTTGGAATGAAGAGTATTTTACCGTGTAAATGGAAACTGCAACTGTTGAAGACTCTGAAGACTATGAGATTTTGAAGGCTCTGAAGAATTCCCATATTTTTATGACCTAGGAAGGTTACGCTTATGGAATTTGACAGACTAAGGACGTTGTCAATACCCAAGATCAAGGTGTATCGGAGAAAGATCGGAACATGGAGAGTTAGAAACTCAAAGTTTTGTTAGGAAAACCCTAAGGCAGGAGATATCAACTATGGAATGATAGCTCATGGAAATGACAAGAGCAGAAACACGCTATCCATGATGTTATCGCCCGCTTATGCTATTGTCACCGTCTTTGAGTTAAGCATGCATATGCATGGAATGATTGGATGGTAGAAGGCTGATGGAGCACCTATCGACCAAAAGATGCGATTTAACCTTAGTGGCGTACGCTGTGATCTGGAGTATTACATCAAGGAGTTTAAGATGGATCTGCAGAAGCCGTATTTGACAAGGAGGCAATTCATGAAGAATTCAGAACACAAACTGAAAGTAGACAAGCTGAAGGAGAAAAACATCGAGATACCGGAGATTCGTCAGGAACTGAAGAACAGTAGGACCATGGTTCATGTCAAGGATGTTGAAACCCAGATGTTTGGAACGTAACTCCAGAAATATTGAAGGACGCCCTGATAGACTTTACGACAACGAGATGATCCGCAAAAGAACTTGAGTAGGACAAGCATGATCGGAAGAAGCCATTGGAGATCTGAACAAGACTTGAAGAGTTTGATGTCTTTGAAGATTTATTGACCATTAGAAGACCAAAACCCGTTGTAGAAGTTACGTTAGATCTGACGATTGTGAGCTGTCATTTGTTTGATGTTTTCCGATGACCACAATAAAATCTGTCTTTTCAAAACTATTGTTTGCATTGTGTGTATCCCTCTCTATCTCTCTTATCCCACCCCAAAACCCATGGACCCAATATAGGATGAATGGAGATGAGCTTATATTTTCTGGACCGATGAGTCAATTGGAGACAGACTGATGGATTCAGAACATGGAGGATCATATGGAGAACAACCCTATAGTCAGAAAGGATATGGCTCAAAGATGCTCTTAAGTGTTTTGAAAGAGGTGTCTGCTACTTGGTGGAGGATGTACCAAACCATCAAAGGATGGCAAAGAGTAACCATTTGGGGAAGAATTTAAGTTGACTCTACAAAGATCTCGTCTTGTGTCCCAGAAGTTGAGGCCTTATGGAAAGGATATGAAGAAACCTTGTGCATACAAGCTTTGTGGAGAAATAGGACACAACCATAAATAAAACAAGGACGAATACCCTTATAAGCAGAGGATTACCAAAGGAGTTAGCCGAGAATTTTCAGGGAACTTCGATTGGAGATTGTTCCCAAAGGTTTTGTTGCAGCAATGGAAGTTCAGTCTGCATTGTTCAGAAAGATCCGTGAAGCTTAGAAGGATGACAAAGAGATTGCTGAGGATGAGCAAAGGAAAGGCCGAAGGTTTCCGTAAGGATGAGCACGACACCTTATGGTTCGAGGACCGTGTATATGTTCCCAATAATGCAAAGATCAGGAAGTAAATACTTCAGGAGGCTCATGACTCACCATACTCGATTCACCCTGGAAACACCAAGATGTATTTGGATTTGAAGGAGTGTTTCTGGTGGACTGGTATGAAAAAGGATATTGTCGAGTATGTAGTCGTATGTGACGTATGTCAGAGATTGAAGGCAAAGCATCAGAAGCCAACAGGATTACAACAGCCTATGCCGAGACCCGAATGGAAGTCGGATAAGCTTGGCATGGATTTCATTACCGGATTTCCCAGAACCCGAACAGGATATGATTCTATCTGGGTAGTAGTTGATTTGCTTGACCAAAGTGGTTCACTTTATCCCAGTGAAACCACCTATACAAGTGCGAAGTTGGCCAAGATATATTTGACAAGGATCGTATATCTGCATGGAGTTCCGAGGACCATCGTAGAGGAACACAGTTTACCTCAAAGTTTTGGAATCAGCTGCACCAGACTTTGGGTACTAGGCTAGAGTTCAGTACAGCCTTTCATCCGCAGACAGATGGATAAATCAAGAGAGTCAATCAGATTTTGGAGGACATGTTGAGATCGTGTGCGCTAGATTATGGATCTAGTAGTGGTGATAATCTACCTTACGCGGAGTTCTCATTCAACAACAGCTATCAAGTCAGTTTGAAGATGGCCCCTTTTTAAGCTTTGTATGGGAGAAGGAGCCAGATACCGTTGATGTGGGATGAAGTTGGAGACCGTCAGTTGTTTGGATCAAATGTGATCAAGGATGCCAGAAGAGAATGGTAAGTTGATTCGAGATAGACTGAAGGTAGCTCACCGAGCGGAAAGAGTTATCTTGCAGACTCAAAAACGCAAGGAGGTAGTCTATGAAATCGGAGATGAGCATATATTTGTGTGCCACCTCGTGAGGAGTTAAAGGATTGGGAGTTAAGGAAAGTTAGCCGAGATTTGTAGGACCATCTTGAGTTTGGAACGTATGGGAGAATTGGCTAACCAGTTGGAGTCACCCGAAGGACTGTCAGAAGTTCATTATGTGTTTCACGTTTCCCAGTTGAAGAAGTGCCATGCAGAGATGGCCAATATTCCCCCTATAAGGACGCTTGACCCTGGAAAGGATAATGATGTTCCATGAAGTGGAGTATGGACTTCATAAGTATAAGTTTTTATCTCGGTATGTGGGATATCCCACGAGGATGAAGAGATGAATTACTATTTGGATATAAAGGAGGTATGATGTTGGAAATATGGATCAATGGAAATTCCATGATGAGTCTGAGTAATCACGTCTTAGTTTGGTGCAAATATAAGGAAAAGAGATAGTACAGTTGGATGGATTTTAAGTATGCCAGGAAGTTGGATATTGGAGTAACGACCAGTTACCCGTTATGATGAGTTCAAGGATTACAAGTGATGAGATGGGCCATAACCCACAGGCCCCAGGACCTGCCGAGAAGCAAGCACATTTTTTTTGCTGAAGGTAAAACCTTGGAACAAGTTACGATTTTATCGATAGACGATTCTATAGGAGTTTACGCAAAACCTGAGAGTTGTGAAGGAACGATAGATGTTTTGTTTGGCTTGCAGAATCAATGGATTTTCCGAACTTGGTTCATCGACAAGAGAAATTCTGCAATGCTTGTGAGGATGACCGAGTGTTAGAATGCGAGATTCGCTAAACCATGTACAAGGTAATGATTTGGGTGCGGGATGGATTGATCACCATACCGACTTACTCTTATTATTCGCCATCCTATATGGGATGGTAAATCTGAGTGACTTACCTATAGTAGAGAGTGGACGATCAAAACCTTGTTTGAACCTTAGAATGGTATAGGTATTTCTTTCCCCTTGTACAAGGCAGTTCTTGCCAATCGTAAGTCATACGGTGAGGTTCAGCCCAGACCCTTTCCTGCAGGACAAACCATAAATTGTTGACCACCATGAGATATCGATAGTTGATTAGAATTGGCGCCAGACCCGTCAGCTACGAAGACCCAATCTCGGAATAACCTTACCAAGATAAAAGGACAAAAGAATTGAGGAAAAGGTTATGCCACAACCAGAAGAGCCCAGAGAAGGAATTATCCTTACGATCTGAGAAGACCGACACTGTCAACAATAAGGATGGAGTGTTTGAGTTTTGATGGAACCGTAACCATGCTTCTAAGGGTGGTAGCACCCCAGACCCCCTGTGATGATCAATGGATTTTGAGAAGACCCCAAACCTAACCCATTTCTTTCTAGCCTCTCCGAATCTCGAGGACAAGATTCATTTTTAGGGTGGTAGATTTGTAACATCCCAAAATTCTAAATTTTGGAATGTTATAAACACATAGATAGTTTTGATTGATTTTTTGATTGATTGACTGAAAGTGGGTGAATTCGGAACTTTTTGAAAGTTAAATGAGAGGGAATAAAAGGACTTTCCCAAACTTTCATTTTTGCTTTTATGCTCTTCGTGAATTCAAATTCTTTTCACCACAAAACAATGGAGAGAAGATCACATGACTTCTTACATTTATTTAAATGACAAGGGGTGTTGAAAATATTTGAATACCATTTGGAAAATATTTCCAATTCTGAAACTTTATGCAACACAATGATTTTCACGAGCGAAGATAAAATGACTTCTTCAAAACATATGAAATATGAGTTGGGAGTTTCAAAGAATTAAATTCAAAATTCTTTTGAATTTATGTTCAATTTGGACTTATTTGAGTTTTATTCAAATTATTTTTCTTCAAAAATAAACTATATGGAAAATAGGGTAACATGATTCCCTACATCAGAAAATTGGAGAGAAATCAATTTGAATTAATTTTGGTATTTTTAAAACGATTTTTATTGGACTTTATTAGACCAGAAGCACTCTTTGCTTTATTTGAATTTGTGTGAATTTTATTTAATGCTATAGAAATGTCCATGTTGTAGGAAATCTTTTTCTGAAAATTTTGATATATTATATAGCTATATAATATTTTCATTTTATTTGGTTTTATTTTTTTTCTTTCTCTCTGTTTGTTTTAAAAAAAAGAGACTCCCTTGAACCGGGCGGCCCAGCCAAACCGGCAGGCCATGGCCCAGCCAGTACCGACCTCCTCGTCCCGACGCGGGACTCACGCCCACCGCCATGGTCATTTGTCTTGCCCGGCCTCCTCCTGCCCCTTCCCCACGCAACCCAGCGCCGCCTCTCCGCCCTCCATAAATCTGGGCCGCCCATTTCCCGTCTCTCTCCTCGCCGCCTACCCGAGCCCGAGATCGCCGCCACTTGATCTCCCGTGCCATGTGGGTCCCATGTTGCCCTCGCCTCGCCGCCCTCGCCTCTCGCCCTGAAGCCCGCCTCGAAGTCATGAGCCACCGATCTTCTCGCCGGAGATCGCCGGAAACTGCCGCCGACGACGACTCGCGGACCGAACCGGTATTGCCGTTATTTCGACCCGGTTTATTTAGGGTTATCTCGGTTTTCTTTAAACCCGGTTTTCCTAATTAAATCTGTTAATTAGTAAACGTTTTTCAATTAGTAGTTTTAGTGAACGAATTCGCTGTTTAGTCATAAACAGTGAATATATTCGTTCATTAGCATTTCGCAGCGAACGTTCGTTGTTTAGTATTTTTTTTAGTCAAGGACCTATCCGTAATTAGTTTCTTTACCATTTAGCCCCTGATTTTCAAACCTTCGTAACTTTTTACTCGTTAGTCCAAATCCAACGAAACCAACGCCCACTTCTTCATTACGATCTCCTCTATCCAGTAATACAACTCAAACATGTTTTTGAAAGTTTCAAAAGTTGAATTCAAACAGATTTGTATTCAAACTTCGTTTGATCATAACTTGAGTTTTATAACTCCGTTTGAGTTGATTCTTTTTGCAAATCGAAGCTCTTGACCTAAACTTTCTGATAAGGCCAAATTCATATAATTTTGGTACTGTTAGAAATTGTTTTATGTTGCAAGAATTATTCGCCTAGTTTTGATGTTTTCCGAATCGTACACTTCGTTCTTTTCAATCTTTTGAGTGATTTCTTATGTGTGGTTACTATTGCTTGCTTACGATAGATTGACCGGAGTGTGACAAGTAGAACTATCAAGAGTTTTGAGTGCGAATCATCTTCATCAACTTTGCAGGCAAGTAACACTTGATCATATTCTTTTCATACCCAGTTTTTATGCATTAGTTCAACCCTCAAACATTGCATGGTTAGGATGTCATTAATTTGTGGGTTGGGAAGTAGATGATGAGGTAGGAACCTATTGCCCTGTTACTATCAAACCCTTGGGAGTTACTTCCACATTATGCTTATATTGCTATGCTATGCTCGTAGACGTGGTTTGGGTTTGAGAGATATTCACGACAGATGTGAGATTGTTAATTAATGGTTTACTTTAAGGTGGCAACTTAAATACACATCTGGGTGGATTGAGGCACTGGGGAACCCAGTGTTGTCTGCTTTATTTTTGAAATCCCGGGTACCCGTGTGATCTTCCTATGGACTGCCACCTGTGCTCAAAGGGAACTGAGATTATTCATGCTAGAAACTTCCGTGTGCAGCCACAAGCTATTATGGGCTCTAGCATAGTTGAGTAAGTTACGTGAAGCTCTTGAAGAGGTAGATCAAAGGTAGTGGGTTTTGTAGGTTTGGTATGATCTATCCGGAGTAGAGAGTTAATGTTTCTGAAAGACTGTGTCTCGGTCATCCGTTTCTCAAACACCAAGTAGTGCGAGAAATCAACGGAGGCAATCGAGTCTTGTGGGGAAAAGTGCGCAAACCTCTGCAGAGTGTATAATCTAATCATGGTTAGTCGTGTCCCCGGTTATGGACAATTCTGAGTATCTAGTACTTGAGTATTCACATGTATCTCATCACTCTAAATTAATACTGTTGGGTTGTTAATTATTTTAATTGGGATTGAGTTGGGGTTATACCTTCTCAATGATGTTTCAACCACCATGATAGTTAAAGTAAAACTTATTCCTTTGTAGTAGGGAAAAATTGGCTTTATGCAAAACTGTAACCATAGAGCTTTCCACCAGCCATATATGCATGTAGTATAGGCTTATTCCTTCATTATTCTCTGTGTGTTACTTTGCCAAAGATATTCAATGTCTTGACCCGTTTTGGCTGCAACTTTTCATGTTGCAGACTTTTTCGACTGACGAGCAAGTGATACGTTAGGGTTACGATTTCTACACTCAACTTTGCCGTTGGTGTTGATGGGAATCCACAACCTTGTTGCTTCCGCTTATATTTGGATTCAGGTAATGGTATTTACGTTATTCAGACATGTGATTTACCTCTGTTATAAATCCTTCGAGTACTGTGTGTGTCAGCATACCGATCCAGGGATGACACGTAAGCACAGAGACTTGATCCATTCGGGTCGGGTCGGTACAGCTCTAAGTCGGAACCCTAGCCCAAACGACGACAACCTACCAAAGCTGAGACCTGAATTTTGGCAGGAGTTTACTAAACTCAACTTGCTGGTAGTCACCAAAGGCAGCGTATCAAATTTAGAAATACAACCTACCCTGATGGAAAAGATTAAAGAGGCTCAGCATGGACACCCTAGCATTGAAGGCATAAAGGGAAAGGTGAGTTTGGGCAAGGCCTCAGAATTCGTTATCGATGAACAAGGAATATTGTGGTACGGAGATAGACTTTGCGTACCAAATATCAAGGACCTTAAACAGCAAATCTTAGCTGAAGGCCACACCGCTCCGTATTCAATCCATCCTGGAGGAACAAAAATGTACAAGGACATTCAGGGGAAATTTTGGTGGCACGGTCTGAAAAGGGACATAGCCACGTTCATCGCTTGTTGTGACTCTTGTCAACACATCAAGGCCGAGCACCAGAAACCGGCCGGACTTTTACTGACCAAATAAAATACCCGAGTGGAAATGGGACGAGATTGGAATGGATTTTATTGTTGGGCTACCTCGGTCACGGCATCGGAAATGATGCCATATGGGTCATCAGCGATAGACTGACTAAAGTAGCACACTTCATTCCCGTGAAGACAACCCCCCCCACTCAGAAGCGTGCCCGGCTTTATCTCTCCCGTATTGTCTGCTTACATGGAGTCCCAAAGACCATAATATCAGACATAGGCACTCAATTTATCTCCCGATTTTGGGATCACTTACAACAAGCTCTGGGAACTCAACTGGCGTTTAGTACCGCATACCACCCCAGACTGATGGACAAACTGAACGCGTAAACCAAATTCTAGAAGACATGCTAAGAGCATGTGTCCTCACCTATGGAACCAGTTGGGAAGAAAGCTTACCATACGCAGAGTTCGCATACAACGACAAGCACCAAAGCCACCAAATGGCACCATTTGAGGCTCAGACGGGCGGAGATGTCGTACCCCGCTAAATTGGTCAGAAACCGGAGACAGCCATATCTTCAGCCCAGACATGCTCAAGGAGGCTGAAGATAAAGTTAAGGTTATTAGGGACCGACTCAAGACAGCCCAAAGTCGACAAAAGAGTTATTACGATCAAAAACATCGGGGAGTCAGTTTTGAACCCGGTGAGTTTGTGTACCTACGAATATCTCCTATGAGGGGCCTGCAATGATTCAAGATTAAAGGGAAGCTTGCACCAAGATTCATCGGACCATTCTGCATAGTGGCACGGAGAGGCACGGTAGCCTACCAGCTAGACTTACCCGAGGATTTATCCGACGTCCACGACATGTTCCATGTCTCGCAGTTGAGGAAGTGCATCAAGAACCCGGAGAAGCGGTATCCCATGAAAACATTGACGTGCAGCCAGACCTCACATATCGGGAGCATCCAATAAAAATCTTGGAGGAGTCTGAAAGGAGGACCCGACAGAAAACCATCAAGTTTTTCAGAGTTCAGTGGAGCAACCACACCGAGAATGAAGCCACTTGGGAAAGGGAGGATTTTCTTCGGACAGAGCACCCACATTTATTTGAGGATCAACTGAAATCTCGGGGACGAGATTCTTCCTAAGGGGGTAGGTGTCGTGACACTCAAAAAATTTTGTTTGGTTTTCAACAAAAACCTTGTTGGATTTGAATAAGGTCATTTAAATTCTTCCAAAAACCTCTCTCTCAAAACTCCTCCCTTGGCAAGGATTCCATTGTTGATGTCTTCTTCAACTCTGGTGTTTGGTTATTAAAAACCTTTCTTCTGATTCTCCCCTTCTCAAATTTATTTTTTGGGATTTATTTTCTTTTAAAAGAAAACCCTAGGAATTTTGGGTCTTCTCTTATTTTGAACCACCCATGTTTTTACCATGCCTCATGTGGTAAATCTTCCCAAAACCCCTCCTTCTACTTTAGGGCAATCCAAATATTCTGTCCCAACAAGTCCAACTCATTTTTGGATTTTATTTCATTTATTTCTTTCCCCAAAAAAATTATGTCCATTATTTTGAGCCTAGGTGATTTGCAAAGCAAGTACCAAATTGCCTTTGAACTTTGATCTCAAACCAACTCCTCTGGATAGTCCCTAGCACCCACAACCTAGAACCATCAAGATCCACTCTTCTTCTTTTCAAAATTTTCAAGTTTCAGCTTCTGCAAGTTTGGACCAGATTTGTCAAATTTGGTGAAATTCATATCTCCTCTTCTCCAAAAATTCCACCAAAATTCAGGCAAACCCCAGTTGTAATGAGAGGCCACTCCACCAAAAATCAGCTCAAAGAAAAATCCCCACATGCCAAAATCATTCTGTCGAACACCTGGCCTGCACTGTTACTTTGCACTTTCAGAGAAATTCAGAGATTTAGAAAGTTCAGTGTCGTCGAGTTCGAGTCACTGTCCTTGATGCATACTGGCGCGTTGCGCACGGCCTCTCCTCCCTGGCCAGAGCGCCGCACGCCCCCTTGGACGGATGTAGGCGTCCGTGGCAGCAAGCCTTGCCGGCGTTGGCGGTTTCTGCGGTGGCTGCGCCACCAGTGGCGGCCAGTGAAGGCCCGAGCCAGCTCGCCATGCCACCCGTCGCCGCCCATCGCTCCCTGGCCCTCCGCGTGGCTCATGCACGCCAACGCACTCCCGCTGCATCGTCGCCGTGGCCCAGCAAGCACACGGCACGCCCTCTGCCGCCGACGGGCCCGCGCCGCCCCGTTCCGTCGAAACCCCCCCAAAGCTTCTAATTCAGACGCGTTTAGTGCCTAAATGGAGACAGTGGACCTCCACGATGACGCTCAACCGCTAAACCACCCCGACCAAGCCCTGCGCCGGCGTAACCTTCGCCGGAGAACTCCATTCACGGCCATCACCTCGGATCGCCTATAAAAAGGGGCCCCGAGCTCGCCCTCGAGCACGCACCATCCCTGCACCTCACCAACACTCCGCCAGGCCACTAGGAGGACCTCGAGGAGGTCTCCTCCCCCAACTCCGGCCGCCCCGTTCCGCCTCGGCCTCCACCTCGATTCACTCCGGAGTGGCCGTCCCCGGCACCCAAACCTCATCAACACTCCCCTCGAGCACCCAGTAGTCTAACCCCCACTTCAATTTGCCCTTCGCAGCACTCTCCGGCGAGATCCAACCCCTCCCGAATCGCCATCCGCCGGAGCAAGGGCCGCCGTCCACGTGGTGCTCGCCGGTGACCACCACCACCACCCACCGACGCGGACTGATGCACTGAGCACGGAGGTACCACCCGATCCCCGCGCCGTGGATCGCCGCCGGCGACCACCGCAGCTCTCGGGCGCCGACGAGCTCCGTCTCCCTGTTTTAAATTTTCAAACCTGACGGGTGCGACCCGCCTGTCAGTCTCTCATCTGTTTTAAACGAACCGTTTTCTGAAAGTGTATTCTGGCAAAATGCGCTTTCCAGTTTGAATCGTTTTCTGGACTTTTCTGCTTAGCCCACAGGAAGTTTACGTTTCATTACGTAGAGGTCCTTGGACCAAAACACTTATAACTTTTAAACAGAAAAGGATTTTTGAGTGATTCTTTTTCTGTCATCTTCAAAATTTTATCTAGTTTTTTATCAGATTTATATGAAAAATATTTGGTACATTTCTATACACCTCACGGTATTTACGATAGCACGTGTATTTTTTGTATACCGTAGATACCGAAGGAGGTGACGGAACCGCAAACTTCACCGAGCTAGGCCCCGACTACTCCGAACCAGGCAAGCATGTTTGAACCTTTGATATGATGAGTGTCTTGGCATGTTTGCATTAAGTAGTTCCATGGCATGTTTTTGAAGCATCTCGATGAAGGTTATATTACATGCAAAGTTGAGTCAAGTGAATTTCGATAATCCATAAATTGTTGGATATGAGATTGCATGGCCATGAGATGGCATGAGAATGGGTAAGATGGCAGTGTTGTAGCATGCCAGTATTATGCCAGACTGTTTGACCCAGTGTCAACATGAATCGCCCAGTTCCTCATCCGTTTTCCTTTCCGCATTACTACCACATGTTTTCCGCAAGGGATACGGGCTTAGTAAGTTGCAAACCGCTTTACGGTACACACCAAATCGAGAGGCCGGGATGAGGGTTCCATGGCCCTGGATTAAAGCCTATCATCCGGTCAGGAGGCATGGGTGTTTCCGGTTGGGACCGAGAGGGGGGCACCCCTTAGAGCGCGCGTATATAAATTTGATCCCATGCTATTCGAGATTGTGATCTCCCCGTCTCAAAGTTTTTCATGAACGCTGTCTAGGGTGATTCCTGGCATCGTGAGGTGGGATGGGTGTGTACTGGTTAGATGTGTTTCCTCCGACGAACTAGTCCTTCGTGACTACGGAAATCCGTTCGTTGTGGGTGATTTAGTACAAACTCTGCAGAGTCAATAATCCTTAAAATCATCTTATCCATGTCCAAGTGTTGTGTTCATCTTATCTTGTCAAGTGTCAGTCTCGGTGATAGAAACTCCTGAGAACCACATGAGTGTTAAGTCTGATTTAAATGTTTATTTCCTGTGGATGAACTAACCCGTTTATTATCATGTGTCGAATATTTTCCTATGAGTACTATTTCTTGCAAGTTAACAGATATGAAAAGTGAACTATAAGCCCTTTCTGCGATGTCGCTTAGACGTCTGACTGTGGCATTGTTATTATTTACTTTTGATTTAAGCCCTTTCTGCGATGTCGCTCAGACGTCCGACTGCGGCATTGTTATTAATTACTTTTGATTTAAGCCCTTTCTGCGATGTCGCTCAGACGTCCGACTGCAGCATTGTTATTATTTACTTTTGATTTAAGCCCTTTCTGAGATGTCGCTCAGACGTCCGACTGCGGCATTGTTATTATTTATTTTGAATATAAGCCCTTTCTGTGATGTCGCCCCGACGTCCGACTGTGGCACCCATGTCTCTTATTTTCAATATAAGCCCTTTATGTGGTGTCGCTCAGACGCCCGACTGTGGCAAGATTTATTATTTGTTCACCCTTCGAGGCGTCGCTTCACACACCCGATCGGTTTTCAGTTATTTTTACTATCACCTGACTTTCTTCTTGCTAATTAATGTTGTGTTACTTCCTCATTTGGATGTACCATACTAATTGTTCATGACGCATTCATGCATGCATTTGTTATATCTTATGTCCGAACTGTCTTACGATTACTTTCAAAGTACTCACCTGGCTTGTTGATTTGGCCGAGATCTTGTGAAAGGCGATCTCATGGATGAAGAGTTCGATAGCGAGTCCGACGCCTAGAGGAATCCCAGTCAGTCTCGTGCGACCCTGGTTTTGGTCACTGTGTTATATCCGCTTCCGCTACCCAAATAAATTCATCGAGCCTCACCTCGACCCTTGATGAACCGCCAGTGTAGGAGTTATGTTATCCACTCCACTGTGTTATTCCACCACCGCTTTACCTCGAGTCAGTAGTATGCCACCACTCCATTGTGTCATATCCGCCATTATGTATAATTATTGGCGTGCTTGTAATAATTGGTTGAGCACCCCAGCTCGACCCTGTAATATATTCTAATGCTACTGGCTTATTGCATCAAGATTTTGTCTACCAGTCAGGAGGATTTTTTCCTCGTACTGGACTCAAAAGGTCGGTTTCTAAATAAGCTTTTATTGGAAAACCAGTCGTGACACAGCCGGCTGCTTGGACCAGCCGGCCTTGAGAAGGCGGCTCTTCGTCTTCAAGGCGCGAGGGGCGAAGCCAGCCCCGATGTCGTAAATAGCCACGGGGAGCGGATGAGGCTACCCATGGTCATTTACTCCGACAAAAGAAGAGGGGTGTCTTATATCTCAGTCCTGAAGATGTGCAAGAGGCAAAGAAATGTATGAAGGAAAAAGGTATTAAACTGATGATGTCAAAATTTTACCTCCTATTAAAGAAATACATGGACTTGATACACCACCACCCAAGGTGGTAGAGTTAAACTCTTTAGTGAAATTTGATGAAAAGGACAATCCTTATAATATGCATCCTAGTCAATGCTTTTATGAGTTTGATAACTACATTAGAAAACAAGATCACTTCAATGAAAATGTTATGAAGCAATTGAAATACAACTCTGATATGATTGATTGTTTGAGTGACTTGTTATTTAGAATCTCTAATGATGTTAGAGGTGTAGAAAAACATGCTTCCATGGTTCATACTCAGTTGGAACAATTTGATAAATCTCAAAGAGAATTGCTTGATGTAATGAACAATAATATCAATGATCATGTTGTTAGAGTAATGACTAGAGGAGGTAGAATGACTCAGGAACCACTTTATCCTGAGGGACACCCTAAAAGAATTGAACAAGACTCCAAAAACTTAACACTGATGCACCTAGTCCTTCCAACAAATAAAAAGAAAAACAAAAATGATAGGACTTTGCATACCTCTAGTGAACCTTGATACGTCTCCAACGTGTCTATAATTTTTTATTGTTCCATTTTATCAATCTTGGATGTTTTATAATCATTTTATAGTCATTTATATCATTTTTTGGTACTAACCTATTGACATAGTGCCAAGTGCCAGTTATTGTTTTTTCCATGTTTTTTACATCGCAGGAAATCATTACCAAACAGAGTCCAAATGCCACAAAACTCCATGATTAATTTTTATGGGCCAGAAGGAAGGCAATGGCCCTGGTTGCACCTGGGGGTGGCCCGAGGGGGGCACAACCCACCAGGGCACGCCAGGAGGCCCAAGCGCGCCCTGGTGGGTTGTGCTCACCTTGGTGCCCCCCGGACCGCCTCTTTGCTCTATAAATACCACAATATTCCAGAAACCCTAGAAGGAGCGTCGAATTATTCATCCAGCCGCCTCAGTGTCCAGAACCACCAGATCCAATCTAGACACCATCATAGAGGGGTTCACCACTTCCATTGGTGCCTCTCCAATGATGCGTGAGTAGTTCTTTGTAGACCTTCGGGTCCGTAGTTAGTAGCTAGATAGCTTTCTCTCTCCCTCTCTCTCTCACTCACTCTCTCTCTCTCTCTCTCTCTCTCTCTCTCTGAATTGTCAATACAATGGTCTATTGGGGATCCATATGATGTAACTCTTTGCAATGTGTTTGTTGGGATCTAATGAACTTTGAGTTTATGATCAGTCATATCTTTTTATATCCATGAAAGTTATTTGAGTTTCTTTGATCTCTTATATGCATGATCTCTTATAGCCTCATATTTCTTCTCTGATATTTGGGTTTTGTTTGGCCAACTTGATCTATTTGTCTTGCAACGGGAAGAGGTCCCGTAGTGGGTTCGATCTACGATTGCTTTCGATCCCGGTGATGTAAGGAAATGACACGTATGTATCGTTGCTACTAAGGATAAAAAGATGAGATCTATATCTACCGCCATATAGATAAACGGATCTTGTCTACATCATGTCATCGTTCTTATTGCATTACACTGGTGCGCGTTGGTCCTAAACAAACGGTTTTTTACCCCTTTCCGCGACGGCATTTGGAACCGTCGCCAAGTGAGTGTGTGCGATAGGGTGTCCTTCCCACACGACCCAGAAATCATCGAGGATAGGCCCTCTTGGGACCCAGGCTGGGGCGTGTGCGATCGGGTGAGGTATCGAAACCCAATCACTTCCGTAGGTATGTACATCCCACACGGTCAATCCCAGAAATCATTTACAGAGGGTATGTACATCCCACACGGTGAGTGCCAGAAATCATTTCCGTAGGTATGGACATCCCACACGATAATCCGACAAAAATCATTTCCGTAGGTATGTACATCCCACACGGTGAATCCCAGAAAACATTTCCGTTTGTATGTATATCACACACAGTCAATCCAAGGAATACGTTTCCGTTCTTATGTACATCCCACACAGTCAATCCAGGGAAAACGTTTCCGTTCGGACGTAAATCCCACATAGTTTTATGTGTAGGCTCGTGTGTGAAAGGTGTAACTATCACACACGGTCTTCCTTGGTTAACTGTTTGCTTTTAAGAACTATATCACACACGACTTGATGAAGAAAATTGTGTGGCATTGGGCTATCCATTGCAACCGCTTTTACTGCTAGAACCGTTTGCAAAGGTCCATGACACATTTAGCAGGTTTATTAGTTTAAAATTAATAATTCCAGTATTACGCAAATTCACATTTCATATCGAACAGCTGTTTGCGAATTTCATATCAGGCACATAAATATATTATAACATCATAGTACGGTAGCTACATGAAAACGATGCAAGACAACATATAGCTAGTTCAACTTCATAAGAACAATATATTCATTTCCCTAATCGAGATCATCCAGGCTCGTCTTACCCACCTCTGCTTTTAGTTCAGTAAGAACCCGTTTTGCACAGGCCAACTGGGAAAGTGCCTCCTCCTTCGCCAACACCATCTTAGCAAAGTCTTTTTTTTTTTAATTTGAGCTCATTCTCCACCTTCAACTTTTTATCCCGCGTCTTGAAATATGCTTTAGCGTTGACAACACTTTCTCTAAGCCTAGCTGTGTTCACTTCCTCATACATGTTCCAGAGCTTCGTTAGGCACATCTTCAAAGACTGTGGCCACGCTTGATCAACCCACTCCAAGTAAGAACACTTCCGTTCATCCTATAATATTTAAAACTAGACCAGTAACAATTGTAGGGGAAATGGGTTTATAGCAACATAGAAAATCACCAATGCTTATTTTGACAAACTGAAGAAACATGTTAATTATGACATATCTTCTCAAAAGATCAATGTGCAAATGAAATAATTGGTACCGAGACAACAACCAAATTACGGAACATCAGAAGCTATAATTAACTACAACGACGCTACAAGTTCTTACTCATGTACAATAAATAACAAATTGAACATTTTATGAGGAAGGTAAATATAACTGCAACAGCATAGCCACAGTGTTTGGATGACAGCAAATTAATACTAACAGGTGTGTACATGCACAAATTTAGTAACACAGAACTAATAGCACTAAGGCCGTCCACTATGTATGCCAAAACTGGTGTAAAGACAACTGTTGCTACATCTTGCACCGGTGCCCTGAACTGGCGAGCCGATGCAGCGGAAAAAAAATCAGGGACCCGGACTCCGGAGCACGTAGTTGCTCCGATGCCCAGTTCCTTTGTGCCATAAAGATTTAGCATTTTACTCCTTGGCTGCTCGGATGTGTGGACCAAAGTTGGCTGCACAAACTGCTGAAGCGGTGCCAAATAATTTTCTAATGGCACCGCTAATGAGATGGCAACAATTTAAGATACTAGGTACAAACTGTGACACTGTCTTAGGATGCGTTTGGTTGAAGGTGTGGTATGAATGGGTTGGGACCGTGACAGTGTATGAATCACATCTAACAAATGATATGTAACAACGGGAGAGGGTCTCCCCGGTGGTGATATAAATGTTATGTTTATTTTCAATGAAATAATTGGCCACTTGGGACTGCTGGAGCTTCCTTTAAAAGGCAGGGATTTTACTTGGTCTAATATGCAAGACTTGCCTCTTCTGGAACAGTTAGACTGGGCGTTTACTTCAGCTAGTTGGATTAACACTTATCCCATGATCAAGTGACCCCTTTGGCCAAGACGGCGGCTGATCATGTGCCTTGCCTGGTGACCATTAGTACTACAATTCCAAAGGCACATATTTTCAGGTTTGAAATTTTTTGGGTCCATCAGGCTGGTTTTATGGATTGTGTGCAGGAGGTTTGGAGTCGTCCCTCTCGTAAGGCCCATATCTCAGCAATTATTTTTGAAAAATTCAAGGCTTTGCGATTTGCTTTGAAGAAATGGCAGCAAGGTTTATCACATATTAAGAGGTTAATTTAGAAGTGTAACTGGGTTATTCTTTGGTTGGACAATCTTGAGGATATGCGGTCTCTTTCCAGACCTGAGTTCAATTTCAGGAAACTCACAAAATTGCACCATGAACATCTGCTGCACATGCAATATCTGTACTGGAGGAAAAGATGTACAATCAGGTATATTAAAGTGGGGGAGGAGAACTCTAAGTTCTTTCAGGCCATGGCAACGGAGAGATATCGAAAGAACTCTATTGCTAGCCTGGTCTTATCTGATGGATCAGTAACATCTAACCATGAGGAGATAGCCAAAGAGTTCTTGATATCTTTCAAAAAATGTAATGGGGACGGTTCGGTCAATTTCTTTGGAGGAAAATATATTGTCTCTAATACCTAGGGTTCAGGGCTTGGAGGTGCTCACAAAACCTTTTGATCTAAAAGAAATTGAACAAGTTATTAAAGATCTGCCTATTGATAAGGCTCCGGGGCCTGATGGCTTCAATGGACTTTAAAAAAAAGTGTTGGCACATAATTTCTGCTGATTTTATTCAGCTGGTGAATGAGTTTCATCTTTGGGAACTGCATTTGGAAAACCTGAATGATTCATTCATTACTCTGATCCCAAAGAAGCAGTCTCCTGAGAGTGTGGGTGACTTTAGGCCTATTTCTTTAACGTGCATTGGCCTAAAATTCCTCACAAAAATTGCTGCAAATAGATTTCAACAGGAGATCACCAGATGTGTACATAAAAATCAATATGGTTTCATAAAATCGCGAACAATCCAGGATTGTCTTGCTTGGACCCCTGAGTATATCCATCAGTGCAATCAGTCTAAACGGCCCATCTTTTTGCTTAAGTTAGACTTTGAGAAGGCTTTTGATTCTATCCAGCATGAAGCTATCATAAGAATTCTGATTGCAAAGGGTTTTGATGATCAATGGATTATCTGGATTAAGCAGTTGCTGTCTTCTGGCACTTCTTCTGTCCTTCTGAATGGAGTTCTAGGAAATCATTTCAAATGCAAATGTGGGTTTAAGCAAGGGGACCCAATCTCCCCCTTGCTCTTTGTTATTGCGGCTGATCTCTTGCAGTCTTTGATCAATGATCTTCTTCAGCAAGGTTTACTAAGCAGGCCTCTGCCTAATCATGACCCTGATTTCCCTGTGGTCCAATATGCTGATGACACACTGCTTTTCGTAAATGCTGACAAAGATCAATTAGGGGCAATGAAATCAGTATTACAGTCATTCTCAAAGGCAACTGGTCTTCAGATTAATTTCCATAAATCCTCCATGTACCCCATTAATGTGGTTGACCAGGATGCTTCTAATTTTGCTGCCTTTTTTGGATGCAATTTAGGCAAAATGGCTTTCACTTATTTGGGACTGCCGGTGGGGACTACCAGGCCCAAAATAGTGGATCTTCTTCCCCTTGTGGATTGTATGGAGAGAAGATTGACTGCAAGTTCTTGGTTCTTGCCTCAAGGGAGCAGATTGCAATTAGTAAACTCGGTCATTTCTTCTTTGCCTATATTCTTTCTTTGCAGCTTGTCAATTCCTCAGGGCATTCTAAAACAATTGGAAAGAATTCAGAGGCAGTGTTTATGGAGGAAGTATGGTCAGGATCGGGGACATTCATTGGCTGCCTGGCCACTTGTTTGCAGGCCTAAGCTGAAGGGGGGGCTTGGAATTTTAAACCTGGGGTTGCAAAATGATGCTCTTCTTTTGAAACATCTAAATAAATTTTATAATAAGATGGATGTGCCTTGGGTTCAGTTAGTTTGGGATTCTTACTATTTTGAAAGGATGCCACATGATACTACTCTTTGTGGCTCCTTTTGGTGGAGAGATATCTGCAAGTTGATGGACAATTTCAGATCAGTTACTTCGGTTGATGTTCGATCTGGAGATACTGTGTTGTTCTGGTCTGATTATTGGCATTTTGGAAACAGTTCTGTCCCTCTACAGGATCGTTTTCCTAGGCTCTATTCTTTTTGTCTCCACAAAAATCTCTCGGTCAAGGAAGTTTTTGAGGCTTCTAGTTTCCAGGAACTTTTTTACTTGCCTCTCTCTGAATAAGCTTTTCATGATCTGCAACAGCTTTCCTCCTTAATGGGGTCTTTCCAATTAGACAGTACCTCTCGTGACCACTGGGGATGGAGACATGGTAAAAAGTCTGAATATACTGCAAAAAAGTTCTATGATTTTGTCTATCGACCAATGATATCCAACCCCGTTAAGGTCGATATGGAAAACCTGCTGTACTATGTCGATCAAGATGTTTGCTTGGCTTGCTATAATGGACAGAGTTAATACTAAAGACATGATTCAGAGGAGGCATTGGAAGATTAATGATGGACCTGAATGTGTTCTTTGTCCTACTGGAATTCTAGAGGACAGAAATCATCTATTTTTCCAGTGCAACTTCACTATTCGTGTGTGGAATTATCTGCAAATTCTATGGAAGGATTGTGATGATATGGTGGAAATTACTTGTCATGCTAGGAAGGAATTCAACAAGCCTTTTTTTGGGGAAGTGGTTTTCACGGCCTGGTGGAACATTTGGAAGATCAGGAATGACAGAGCTTTCAGGTACATCCAGCCATCTTCGTGGCTTGGAGAAGTGGCTTCACTCATGATCTTACTCTGCTCTCCCACAGAATTAAACGGAAATATAAAGAGGCCCTTCTTAAGTGGATTGATTTTCTTCCTCCTTGAGGAGAGATGCTACTTTTTATTTTTGTACATATTAGGTATAGTACACCCCCCCTTTTTTTGTATAGTTTTCTTTAGAGTCTTGTTTCTTTTTGTTCTTTTTCCTCACCTTGAGGATATCTTGTATGGTTTCTGCCGATTATTAATAAAATGCTGTGGGGCTTAAGCCCTGCAGTCTTCATGGTCAAAAAACGAAAGAGGGTCTAACCTTCTCTGCACATGCCAGAAACTTCCTTCCAGTGTCCACATAATCAAACACAAGTAGCTTCATGCATGGAGATTGATGGTGACAATGAGCAGATAGATCTTCAGCCACCCCGCTCCATTCTTTGCCACTTATGGTCTTAGGGAGCTATAAGAGGAAGAAACGACTAAAATCAACCTCCTGGTAAAAATCCTTCATTCCAAGTCATAGCCAGAGAGAGAGAAGAGAGGCATACCCGGGTGGTGAAGGAGTAGTCGGCAGAGGAGGAACCGCTGGAGATGTCTTTGAAGAAGACCATAGCGACCCCGGTGGTAGGATGCGAGACGGCGAGAGCGAGGAAGCGGCTATATCTTAGCAAGGAAGGAAGGAGGAAACAGGGGAAGTGTGACTTCTGGTCGGGGAGAAAAGGGGGTGGGGAAGGGGGGAGGGGGGCGGGGGTAGATATTTTTGCGGTAGGCCAAAATTTTGGAAATGTGGAGGGAAACTTTGCACACGGTGCCGCCGGACCATTCACTTTGAACAATTGTGTGCATCGCAAATGATTCTGCTGCTTTACGCGCATGGGATGAGTTTGGTAATTCAAATTTTGGTCCCAAGGCATGGGCACATTCGCTTTGAAAGCGCGCGGTGCCGCCGGACCATTCACTTTGAACGACTGTGAGCGTCACAAACGACTATTCTGCCTTATGCGCATGGGATGAGTTGGATAATTCAAATTTTGGTGGAAATTTCCCCGGGTACGTCATTGCATAATTTAACATCACTTGCTAATTTGGGCACACAAAAGAGCGTACAGCAGACAGACCACACTTACTGAATCGAGCAATTTTAGTAATTACACAGAGCCAGTTGACCTAAACTTTGCTCTAACAAAAGACCAACATTAAAAACAAAGCCTAAGTACGCATAATTAAAAATCCGCCACCGCACCGGCCTATGCATCGCAGGTGCGAGAAGAGATGTCGATGACTTGTCCTGGCGACATGCTGCGTTGGTGGACTCCGCGTCCCCCTGCTGAAGTCGACCGCGTCCTCGTCCTTGTCCTCATCCTCGTCCTCGGCGCCGCCCTCAAGGTTGTAGTACTCGTAGTAGTGGCTGCACCAGAGCTCGCATCGGTACTCCACCACCGATTCCTCGACGGACAGACTCTTCTCTACCTCGACCTCGGCCACGCGCAACTCCTCTTCCCGGCGCTCCTCGATCTCCGCCGCCTCCTGCATCTCCAGCTCCCGCTCGGCGACCTCATGAGGAAGCAGGTGCTCCATGGACACCGCCACCTTTTCAGACGTGGGTTGCATGCTGGAGTCTGAGGTGGCATGGAATATCTTGGTGTGTGCATCCTCAATCTTGGAGTGGATGGCCTCGACCGGGGCCAGGGCGACATCAATGGCACGGACGGCAGCTCGAGCGGTCGGCCGTCGCAGCAGCAGCTACAGCCGTCTCGGCTGCTGTAGCTGCCCTGTTGGCTGCCGCAGACGCCCTCTCGGCGGAAGCGGCCACTGAGGGAGTCCTGGACTAGGGGGTGTCCGGATAGCCGAACTATCATCACGGCCGGACTCCAAGACTATGAAGATACAAGATTGAAGACTTCGTCCCGTGTCCGGATGGGACTTTCCTTGGCGTGGAAGGCAAGCTTGGCGATACGGATATGTAGATCTCCTACCATTGTAACCGACTGTGTAACCCTAACCTATCTGGTGTCTATATAAACCGGAGGGTTTTAGTCCATAGGACGAACAACAATCATACCATAGGCTAGCTTCTAGGGTTTAGCCTCCTTGATCTCGTGGTAGATCTACTCTTGTACTACCCATATCATCAATATTAATCAAGAAGGAGTAGGGTATTACCTCCATCGAGAGGGCCCGAACCTGGGTAATAACATCGTGTCCCTTGTCTCCTGTTACCATCCGCCTAGACGCACAGTTCGGGACCCCCTACCCGAGATCCGCCGGTTTTGACACCGACATTGGTGCTTTCATTGAGAGTTCCTCTGTGTCGTCACCGATAGGCCCGACGGCTCCTTCGATCATCAACAACGACGCGGTCCGGGGTGAGACTTTTCTCCCTGGACAGATCTTTGTATTCGGCGGCTTTGCCGCTGCGGGCAATTAAGCAGCCATCTGGAGCAGATCGAAAGCTACGCCCCAGCCATCAGGTCAGATTTGGAAGTTTGAACTATACGGCCGATATCCGCGGAGACTTGATCTTCGACGGATTCGAGCCACGCCAAGCGTGCCGCCTTTGTCTCGATGGGCAAGATCTAGCTCTGCGAGCGATTGCCACGGAGGCCGCACCGGATCCGCTCCAACCCTTAATCCGAGTCGGATTCCCCAATCGAGGACGAGTGGTTGGACACCGCCTCGGGGCTAAAATCTCTCTGGCGATTGAGCCGAACTCCATCCACCTCGCTGCGAAGACCCCGACTCAGGGTGCCGGACTCCTCTCCGGAAACCGAACCCTCCGCGCCCCCCTTGTCGAATCCGATTGGGCGCCCGGTCATGGAGTTCATCTGCATGGACATCTTTTCAAAGACTCGCCCTTTGGCGACATCCTGAATTCACTAAAGTCTCTCTCTTTATCCGGAGAGCCCTGCCCGGACTAAGGACAGGAAGGTTGGGACACGGACAACAAAGAAATTCAACGCCCACCCACCACCCACTTTGTAGCCACTGTCGATGATTTAGCCGACATGCTCGACTTCGACTCCGAAGACATCGACAGTATGGACGATGATGCCGGAGACGACCAAGACCCAGCGCCTACAGGGCACTGGAAGGCCACCTCGTCATACGACATATACATGGTGGATATCCCAAAAGATGGGAACGGCGATGGAACAACGGAGGATGACAACTCCAAAAAGCAACCGAAGCGCCGAGGTCAGCAGCGCCGCTCTAAATCCCGCCACAGCAAAAACGGTGATTCCGGCACGGGAGATAATAACACCTGGACAAGATCGAAGACAACCCCTCCGGCGGGACTCGGCGCGGAGGAGGGAGAAGCAAGTCCGCATGACAAGGTCTGGCGTAAAGAGAGGTCGAGGACGATAATTATGCGCCTCCCTTCGAAGATGAGGCAAGCCTCGACGACGACGAATTTGTCGTGCCCGAGGATCCCGCCGAACAGGAGCGTTTCAAACGCAGGCTTATAGCCACGGCAAGCAGCAACAGCTTCGAGCTGACCAAGACCTGCTGGCTGACAAATGGACTGAAGTCCTTGCAGCCGAAGAGTATGAACTCGAACGCCCCTCCAAAAGCTACCCCAAATGCAGGTCGTTGCCTCGATCAGAGGAGGAAGCACCCAAGTCACCAGTGCACGACATGGCAGACCGGCCACCCCGTGGCAGCGACAGAGAAGCCTCTCGGCCCTCCGCTCAAACCACACTCCGACGCCGTTCAAAAAGTACCAACGCACGGGAAAACGCGCCGGACTTGCGAGATATATTGGAGGATAAGGCAAAACATACAAGATCGATCTACGGATCACGTGGGCGCCCAACGACGCGGGATGATTACCGTCGCGCCGGATCTGACAGCAAACTGGCCGGGCGAACCACGATGAACAAAGCTCATATGAGCTACGTCGTGATATAGCCCAATACAGAGGCGCCGCACACCCACTATGCTTCACAGATGAAGTAATGGATCATCAAATCCCCGAGGGCTTCAAACCCGTAAACATCGAAGCATACGATGGTACCATAGATCTTGCGGTCTGGATCGAGGACTATCTCCTCCATATCCACATGGCCCGTGGTG
Source organism: Aegilops bicornis (assembly GCA_021605145.1). Lineage (NCBI taxonomy): Eukaryota > Viridiplantae > Streptophyta > Magnoliopsida > Poales > Poaceae > Aegilops > Aegilops bicornis. The sequence continues at coordinate 113,579,143 of CM038669.1, read as the reverse complement.
ATGATCTACATGCCATCAAATACCTCCCACTCAAGCTTAAAGGACCAGCTCGGCATTGGCTCAACAGCTTGCCGCCAGAATCAATTGGTTGTTGGGAGGACCTCGAAGCTGCATTCCTTGATAACTTCCAGGCACATATGTGCGACCACCGACGCCGATGACCTTAGCCACATAATTCAGCAGCCGGAAGAATTGGCCGGACAATTACGGACACGGTTCCTAACAAAGAAAAATCAAATCGTTGATTGTCCGGATGCAGAGGCCCTTGCAGCCTTCAAACATAACATCCGCGATGAGTGGCTTGCCCGGCACCTAGGACAGGAAAAACCAAAATCCATGGCAGCCCTCACAACACTCATGACCCGCTTTTGTGCGGGAGAGGACAGCTGGCTAGCTCGAAGCAACAACTTGGCCAAACATCCTGATAGTTCGGATACCAAGGACAGCAATGGCAGGTCGCGTCGCAACAAGAACAAGCGCCGCATTAACGGCGATAATACTGAAGATACGGCCGTTAATGCCGGATTCAGAGGCTCTAAACCCGGTCAGCGGAAGAAGCCATTCAAAAGAAATACCCAGGGACCATCCAACTTGGACCGAATACTCGATCGCTTGTGCCAGATACATGGCACCCCCGAAAAACCAGCCAATCACACCAACAGGGACTGTTGGGTGTTCAAGCAAGCAGGCAAGTTAAGTCTGGGACTCAATGACAAGGGGCTGCATAGCGATGACGAGGAAGAGCCCGGCCGCCCGAACAATAGAGGGCTGAAGGGTTTTCCTACACAAGTGCGGACGGTGAACATGATATACGCAACCCACATACCCAAAAGGGAGCGGAAGCGTGCACTAAGGGATGTATATGCGATGGAGCCGGTCGCCCCAAAGTTCAACCCATGGTCTTCCTGCCCGATCACCTTCGATCGAAGGGACCACCCCACTAGCATTCGTCACGGCGATTTCGCCGCATTGGTTCTTGACCCAATTATTGACGGATTTCACCTAACCGTAGTCCCGATGGATTGGCGGCGGCAGCCTGAACCTGCTTTATCGGGATACGGTCGCAAAATGGGCATAGACCCTCAAGGATTAAACCTACAAAGACGACCTTTAAAGGCGTCATACCGGGTGTAGAGGCCAGTTATGCGGGCTCAGTTACACTCGAAGTGGTCTTCGGATCCCCGGATAACTTCCGAAGCGAAGAGTTAATCTTCGATGTCGTCCCATTCCGCAGCGGCTATCATGCACTGCTCGGACGAACCGCATTTGCAAAGTTCAATGCGGTGCCGCACTACACATACCTCAAGCTCAAGATGCCAGGCCCTCGAGGAGTAATCACGGTCAATGGAAACACCGAACGCCTCTCTCCGAGCGGAGGAGCACACTGCGACCCTCGCGGCGGAGGTACAAAGCAGCCTCTCACAGCAATTCTCGAGTCCGGCCACTAAGCGTCCGGACACCGCCAAGCGCCCGAGTAACCTACAATAAGACCGCCTGGCACGATTCAAGCACGCGTAGCAATCTGGCCCCAACCCCAGCCCTCGCGAAATTGCGAAGCTAGTGTTACGCGTACATAATTGCGCTCTAGAAATACCATGGGCATATGGGGAGGGGCAAGACCACGGCACGCCAAGAATGCGGCTCGACCGCACCAGGGGCTCCCGATTGTGTCGTTCTTTTTCTTTTTTCCTTTTTCTTCCTTTTTCTTACTTTCAGGACTCCGTATTTAAGAATTCCTGTCCGGCACTAGAATCGCCGAACTCACCATGCAACAGCCAGGGAAGCAGAAAGCCACGTCGAGTGTTCAGGTGGTCTCTATTACGAGCATTATACCTGTTTTACATACCATCCCGCAGCTTACCCCTGGAGGGGGACATGTTAGATAGTCCCATCCCTCGCTTATCGCACTATTTGTATCATTCTGCTTTCATTGCAGTACCTTTTTGAATAAACAATACATAGCTTTTGCTTATTATTGCTTTACTTCCTTTTATCTATACATATGTTCATTTCATGACATGTTGCAACCGTACACTTTGGTACGGCCAATACACCAGGGGCTTAAGTATTCCAAAATTGTGGTGTGATAAGTCCGAACACTTTCACAAGTGCGGCACCCCGAACTTATAGCATTATATGAATCGGCTCCGAATCATGTCTTGGGTCAATAGTTGGGTTTGCCCGGCTCCCGTATTTTGGTACCTTACGTTCCGTTATATCGGCTAAGGTAGCACCGGGAGAACCACTGCAATTGTGCCCCAGTTGAGCTGGGTCGAGCACCTCAGTGGAGAAAGCCAAAACTGACCGTCATGATAGGGCGAGAGCCGGTCGTTGTTCGAGAGGTTTTTTCGGGTCCCTAAAGACTTATGCCGCTTAGAGCGAGGAACCGGAATTGTCCGGCCAAGGCGTGGATAGCGCCTCGAACTCGGTCTTCCGAATACTAGGGGCTTCACGAAATTTAAAATTATAGAATTCTATGGCTAAGTGAGAGTGTTCAAGCATTATAAGTACGGTTGCCTTGTTCGTTGTGTTGAGCGCCTCCCTAGATGGACCCAAGAATGGGAACAAGAGTGCTCAAGTTTATCCCGAACACCCCAAAGACTGTGGCATGGGGGCTGAAGCCAACGACTTGCCATCTCTCAAATTTGATAAACGGCCGCCTGAAGGTAATATTTTAAATTAACAAGCGTTTCTTAAGCGCATATGAACAAGTTTTCAGCGTCTGAGGATAACAAATGCGAGTCTATTCAAAATTACATCTTTGGAGCACTCATCCGCTATTCAGCGGGCACCCTTCAAGAGGCCCTCATAGTACATTTCGGGCGTGCGATGCTCCTTGCCCTTGGTGGCCCGTCGTCACAAGCTTCTCCGCATCCAGCTTGCCCCGATTGCACTTTAGCACGGGCAAGGGCCCGATGGACACCTTCAATGCGCACGGAGCGCTTGATGACTTCAATCCGTGGACAAGCGTCCACCAGCCGCTACACTTTCGGCGAAGTAGCTCCTGTGCATGGCTTCCAATGGCCACAGCCACGCTATAAGGCCCTTCATGGCCTGTTCGGCGAACTTGTGGAGCTCGACCAGCTGCTTCACTGGTCGCTCGAAGGGCACGGATGTCCGCCTCGACATATCGAGACCAGAACACCTTTTCCGTCGAGCTCCCTCCTTGGCGCGGTAGAATGCGGCGACATCGGACACACTCTGGGCAAATCTGCGAATGCTCCTGGAGAGCTCCGAATCCGGGTAAGTAATAGGTAATTCACTTTCACATGCTTTCTTTGCATAAAGAATGCCTTACCCGCCGCTATCTTCTTTAACGACATAATTTCTTGGAGGGCTTTTTGGGCCTCGGCTTTAGCAGCTTTGGCACTCTTAAGAGCCGAGGCGAGCTCGGACTGTCGAGTCCTCGAGTCACGCTCCAAACTCTTGTGTTTTTTCACGAGAGCTTGGAGCTCTTGCCGTACCTTGGCCAGCTGCGCCTCCCCCTTCTCTCGCTCGGTGCGTTCCACAGCCGCTTTGTTTTCGGCCACGGACACAACTTCCTTCAGGGTCGCCACCTCGTTCGTGGCCCCTGCAGTACCCATGTTATTCCTGTTATTTTTTGCAACCGAAACCTTTCTATAAGGTATTTCTTTAATAAGGTACTAATTACCTTCCTTGTCCTCGAGCTGCTTCTTGGCTTGGCCGAGCTCGTTCTCGGACCACTCGAGGCTCTGCTACAATGCATTGACCTCCATGATCGGTCTGGCAGAGGTCGGCCAGCCTGCATTCCCATATTGACATACTTATGTTAGACTCCTCAGTATATCTTTTTAGATCCTTAGTCCGGCTTTTCTTTCCGAACACCGAACTAAGCATCGAGGGCTACTGTCTATGCGGTAATATTTTTACATATTCTAAACTTACCTCAAAGCCTGTTAGAAGGCTGATGCAGGCTTCAGTCGGCCCGCTCTTGGCGGACTGAACTGTCCGGATCACCGCACTCATAACAAGGTGGTGCTCCTCCTCGATGGAGGCGCTGTTAAGCGCCTCGATGCTATCCGGTGCTTCCGTTTGGACGGAGGACATCAAGCGTCTTACCCTTCTTCTGAAGGGACCGCTTCTTGCACTCGGAACTGCTGAAGGTTCCGGCATGGAGTTCGGACAAGGGTCGGGCTTAGAGCCCTGGGGTCTTGCCCCCACGCGCTGAGTCCGGAGGTTGCCTTGTGGCGCCTCCTGCGCCACCTCCTCTTGACCAAGCCCCCCTTTGGGCCCCACCGTGACGTCGTCCGCAGCGTGAGGTGAGGAGGCGGTCGGAAGTGAAGTACTCTCCATTTCCGACGAGCGAGGACCCGCTTCGGCGAAGTGGCGAACTCGCCCTTGGGCGGGCTGCATGATTGTTCGGCATTAGAGAACACTGTGCAATGATAAAAAAAAACCATGGGTATCCGGACACTTACGATCTCGCCAGGGGCTTGGCCCTTGTTGGCCAATCCTCCTCGTCGTCGTCAACGTTGGTGGAGAAGTCCGGAGGAAGGGTTCTTCCCTTCTTGGACCCTCCGTCCTCCCCAGTTGGGGCGGCCTTCCTTTTCCTCTCCTCCCCGGGGAGAAGCTTCTTTCCTCCTCCTCGTCCTCGAGAAGATTACGCTTGAGAATCGACAAGACCTGACGTCGAGCTCCTTCGAGTTCCGTGGCCTCCTTCTTGGCCTTCTTCTCCGGCACCACATGGGGCACCGGAGCCCGCAGCCCGTCAATCGGGCGTCCATTGGTCTTCCGCAAGAAGGAGCCGGACAGTTAATCTGTCCGGACGTCTTCAGCCGATCTGTCAAAGATTAGGGAGTTTTAGATCCCACATAGAGTCAATCTATGAAAAAAGAGTCTCGTAAAGGGTAAAACAACTTACCTCGCCGGCTTGACGCCGCCAGCTGTATCCGCGATCTTTGTTAGCGGATGCTGGGGCTTCAGTGCCCTTGAACAGCACCTTCCAGGCATCTTAAATGCGTGAGTGTCGAAGAGCCGGCTCAAGGTTGATCTTGTCTTGGGATCGAACTCCCACAAATTAAATACCCGTTGTTGGCATGGGAGAATCCGGCGGATGAGCATCACCTGGATTACGTCGACAAGCCTGAGATTCTTGTCCACTAGGTTTCCGACGCATGTTTGGAGTCCGGATAGCTCGTCCGAATTCCCCACGTCGGCCCGTCTCTTTCCATGACGAGAGTCGTGGGGAAGCCAGATCTGAATTCGGGGGTCGCCACCCATTCGGGGTCGCGTGGCTCGGTGATGTAGAACCACCCCGATTGCCACCCCTTTATTGTCTCCACAAAGGCGCCCTCGAGCCATAGGACCTTGGCCATCTTGCCGACCATGGCGCCTCTGCACTTGCTTGACGGCCGCCCACTACCTTCGGCCTGACATTGAAGATCTTCAGCCATAGGCCGAAGTGGGGCTGGATGCAGAGGAAGGCCTCGTACACGACGATAAACGCCGAGATGTTGAGGATAAAATTCGGGGACATGTCGTGGAAGTCCAGGCCGTAGTAGAACATGAGCCCCCGAACGAATGGGTGAAGTGGAAAACCTAGTCCGCGGAGGAAGTGGGGGAGAAACACCACCCTCTCATGGGGCCTGGGGGTTGGAATGAGCTGCCCCGCGTCGGGCAGCTCAGGCGGATGTCGCCGGACAAATATCCGCCACCCGCAGTCTTGTGATGTGCCCTCCGTGACGGAGGAGGCCATCCACCGCCTCCCGCCTCGACATGGTTGGAGAATGTTGAGGTGGGATGTGCGGACTTGGGCGCCTGGAGCTCGAGTGCACGGAAATGGATGAGCAAAGGAGGAAGAAGGCGAGGTGAAAAGGTGGATCCTTATCCCTTATATGGATGGACGGGCTATGCGTCCCCACCACCGGGTAAAACTCGCTTACCTCCCAAGCGCCATAATCAATGGCGCGGATGGGTTACCCACGTCCGTATTGATGGGAATCCCGGAATAAGGGGGCACGATCTTGTAACATCCCAAATTTCCTATTTGGAATGTTTTACAATTATAGCTAAGCATCTATGCATTCTGTTTGAATTTGAGTGCCATTTGAAGTTTCTGAAGTTTTTGAGTTTTGGAATTTGAATTCAAACTTGGCAAGTGGGAATCATTTCAAAAAAACTATGCCTGATAAATACTTGAGCAAAAGTATGAGAGGAGCAAACATGACACTCCAAAAATATCAGAGGAAACAATGCCAAAAGTTTTGAATTCAAATTTGGATTTTATTTGAATTTGAAAAAAATGAATTTTTATAAAGTTTGGATTTTACCTAAGGAAAAAAGTTCAAATGATAGGGAATTTTCCCCTGAACATTTTGGTATATATATGTCCTATATAAAATATTTATAGTTTATGTTTTATCTCTGTTTTTGTTTTTTTTTAATAAAAAAATTTAAAAAGAAACCCCCCCCCCCAGGCGCCCAAAGCATCGCCCACCTGCCAGCCCACCTGAGCTACCGAGCTGCCCAGCCAACCGACGCACTTCGCGCCCGAATCCTCTCCGAGCCGGTCGCCCGACCGCGCCGCACCCCTCCCTCTCTCTGCCAGGTGGGCCACCACCTCCTTCAACCTCGCCCACGCCTCGCCTGCATGGCCGATCGCCGGATCCCGACGGATCCGGATCCGATCCTCCCGATTGCCCCCCTGCCCAAGCCGAGGCGCCCCCTATATAAACCCGCCCCGCCCCCCATTCCCCCCCCCCTCGCCCCTCGCTGGAACCCCTTCTCTCCCCTCACGCCGTCGCCGGAGCCCAAGCTCATCTCCGCCGCCATTCGCCTCGCCGCCGTCGCCCTAGACCCCCCCGAGCCTCGTCGACTCCACCAAGACCCACCCCCTCGTCGCCCCGCACCCGCCGGACGACTCCGCCGACCTCCCCGACGACCGGAGAGGCCAACGCACTCGCCACCGCCGCCGCCGCCGCCGTCGAGCTCCGGTAAGCCACCGGAGTTACCCTCCCCCGTCCGATCTCACGTAGACGGCTAGGATTAGAACCCCCGAAGGGGTACGTTCTTTATTTAAAAACCGGTTCGCTCCGGTTTAGTTCCGGTTTAGTTTTAGTTAGGTTTTTTTTTTATTTAGCCCGGCCCGACTCGTTTAACCCTAGGGCCCATTTAGTTTATATTACGTTCAGTGCGTAGGTTAGGCCCATTAGGCCATTTTTTCTTTATTTTCGTTTTTCTGTTTTAACAGAATAGTTCCTGATTTGAAAAATTCATATCTTTTATTCTGTTTAATATTTTTAGGTGATTCTTTTTTTGTTGGTTTGTGAATTTCTTATAGTTTCTGTAGAAAATATAATTAGCTATGTAAAATTAATTAAAATTGCTTTAATTTAGTTTTAGTCAGAATAGTAAATCTGTTATAACATGAGTTAGGAAAATTATTTTATATGATTCTTTTGTCCCAACTTTGTTTTGACATTGCCAAACCATAGAAATTAATTTGGGCATTTTAGGATTAATAAAAAATAGTTTTAAGCAGAATCTTGTTAATCCTAATTAATTAACTAGCTACTATTTTCCTATTATTTTAATTAGTAAATAAATTTATTTTTAACATGTGATTGATTATTCTAGGATAGTTTCTGTCACTTTATAGGATGAACTTTTATTTATAATAAATAAAACTTTTATTTTATTTCTCTTAATAGAAATTGAATTAGGCCTAATAGGAGTTTCATAATAGATTTTAAATTGATTCTTTTTGCTCCTAGTTGCTTAATGCATTCTTTTTTCTGTTAAGTTAACATAAACTCATGATTAGGTTATGTTGAGAAAATTTTTGTTATATAAAACTATTTTTAGTTGTTGCTTGAAGTAGGAAAAACTTGAGTTGGTTTTTCTTTGAGTTTTCCCTTTGGGTTTTGACTTGTTTGTTTTGGTGTGTCATGTTACTATGCTATTGTATTAGGTGATCCTATGCTATATGCTTATTGTGATTATTGTTTGTCTCGGTAGAGTTTCCGGAGTGCGAAGCTTGCTACCACGAGTCTTTAGCTTACGAGGATCATCAGCAAGGCAAGTCTTGATCATGTTATTTTCAATACCTATGATTTTGTGCATTAGAGTTTATATCACCCCACCATGCATGCAGTAGTTGAAATTTTGAAGTTATTAATCTTGAGTAGTATCATGTGGTAGGATGAACCAATCCCTTGTTACCATGACCCCGGAATGAAGTAGTTTATTTTGCTATGCTCAGAGACGGGTTTTGGTTGAGTGAATTCATAAGTAAGATGTGAGAGTCAATAATGATGACAACCCCATGAACTACAAGAATCAAGATGGACTTCGAATTCACCATCGGGTGGAGGATTTGCTGACGGGCACCTGGAGAACCCAGTGGTTGGCGGGATGCATGGAGAAGTGCCATGACATCTTGGAAAGCTTCACCCAGCCACGAAGAGACGGATGGATGCCCCATTGACCGGAAGCTTACCTGCAGCCGCAAGCCATTATGGGCTCTGGCTGGGTCAACCCTAGTTGTGACATCGGCTGGGCGGTACTACGAGATGTAGAAGAACGGTAGGATTGGATGGGTACCGGCAGTAGCCAGAAGAACTCTTTGGAAGACCCTGTTTCATTCGTCCCGTCTTCAAACACCATGAAGTGCGAAGACTTAAAAGGAGGGAATGATTCTTGCAGGTAAAGTGCGCAAACCTCTGCAGAGAGTTAAAGATCTAATCGATTAGCCGTGTCCCCGGTTACGGACAATTTGAGCCTCTGGAACTTGGAAGTATTCGGAAATCTCAACACTAAATTAATAAATTAATTTGAGGGGTTTATGACTTAATAATTTGGGAATGAGACATTGGTTGGCGGAACCATCTCAATAACTACCAACAATTTGTAGTAATTTGCAAGCAAGTCCACTGTAGTAGGAGAAAATTGGCTTTTCGTAAAATGATGAAACTTAGAGCCCCACAGCCAAAATGCATATAGTATTAGCAAATTTTATTATTGTTATTCTCTTCATGACTTGCCAGCTTATTCAAAAAGCTGACCTACACGGCTGCAACGCCTTATGTTGCGTAGATTTATTCCGATCAGAGTGAGGCTACGCCCGCGCTTGGCGATTGCCCTTTGGAGTCGGATGGACTCGCTTATACTTCTACGCTCCGCAGCTTTAGTAGTTTATTTCTCATGAGTTGGCCTTTGGCGAATTTATTCTATTGTAATAAAGACTCTATATGAGAACCGTGTAATAAATTCAGGTGTGATTGAACTTTGATTATTTCATCGATGTCTTTGTGAGTACCGGCATGATCTTGGGATGGCATGCATACGTAGATTTGACCGATTTTGGGTCAGTCGCTCTGAGATGGTATCGAGCACACGCCGACCGTAGGGATCATAACCCCTAGGATCGGAAAGCCATAGGAAGAGACTATTTACTTTATATCCTTATCATTCCGTAATTCTCCCTGTTCATTTCTAACTCCTCTCTCGATTTTCAACATTCTAGATGGTCGTCGAGTTCACCCCAGCTTGCTACGGAGTTTTGCCAGCCCGATGAGACGATGCCCTTCGCAGAAGCTGGTCCAGATGGTGAAGAAACTGAAGATTGCTCTGCCCTCGATCACCGGAAGCCAACCAATGCACTTCCGACGGATACCCGCCATGAGATTGAGGTGCATATTCCCGGGAGAACCTTCGGAGGACACACGGAGCCTATTGACTTTGAGTTCACCGACTTCAACTGGATCATCGGAAGGGACATGGCGATCTATCGAGCACTTGGACATCTCCGAGAAGAGTACAGGGCCGAGCTCGATCCCTCAGACCTCGCCATGGTTTCTCGCAGGGAAAGGAATGGAGAAATCATCCGCATCAGAGGACGACTCCATTCTCTCTTATGTCCAGACTTGGAGTGTCTCCTCAGGAAACGGGAGATTCAGACTCGCCGTAACTCGAAGGCACACCGGAGGCTATTGTTCCGTGAACTGGAACTGGAGGAGAAGGCACACGCAGACTTCCTTAACCATGAGGAAGAAATCGCGGACTTCATGGAGACAGTCGACGACCTGAAGATGAAGCTTGCCGCGATAGAGGAAAAGATGGACTTCGAAGAGGACCTTTTCCGAGTGGAGATGACGGACCTCTCGTGAGCAATGATCAGGATTATGAAGGAGTTCCACCGAGGAAGCCGCAAGAGGAGGCGACACAACATTGGACATCTCACCAGAGGACGCAAGGATTATTGATGAAGACTTTTAGTCGACCACCATGTTATTTTTACTTTTTCGTCGATCAGTTAGGCCGATATTTTCGATTAGTCATGAGCTTTTGTAATCGAGTTTGAACCATGTTTGAGTGGAATGAATAAATGATTGGTGTGTTTATGATTGTGCATTCATATGGGTAGTGCTATTTCCCATTAGACCATTGTTCTATTCTAATTTTCTCATCCACTCCAAAAACACCAGATGCCTCCGAGACGTGACACTGGTTTTCCGCCGGAGCTCACCCAGCTACTCCAGCAGCAGAATGCCCTCATGCAGCTACTCATCCAGAATCAGAACAACAACACCAACAATCCACCGCCACCACCCCCTGTGGACAACTTGACTCGATTCCTGAGGCTGAATCCGCCAGTGTTCTCTAGTAGCACTGAGCCGATTGTGGCTGATGATTGGCTCCGCAAAGTCGGAAGAGAGCTAATCACTATTGGATGCACTGATGCAGAGAAGGTGCGCTTTGCCGCGCATCAACTTGACGGACCTGCAGCATCTTGGTGGGAGAACTACACCGCCACTTATCCCATTGGTGCCATCACGTGGGATCAGTTCCAGCAGGCCTTTCGCACCGCTCATGTTTCAGCTGGAGCCATGAGTTTGAAGAAGCGTGAGTTCCGCAACTTACGCCAGGGAAACCGTCTGGCACAAAGATGCGTGGATGAGTTCAACAAGCTAGCCCGCTATGCCCCGGATGATGTGGCCACAGATGCCGCAGCAGGAGAAGTTCCTTGAGGGACTCAATGACGAGCTGAGTATGCAGCTTATTGTGGCTACCTTCAACAACTACCGGGAGCTGGTAGACAAGGCCACCATACTTGAAGGCAAGCAACAGCAGATTGAAAGTCGCATAGCGGAAGTACAGCCGTGGAAGCACAACTCAGAGCTCGCCAGAAGCCCGTTATGCACCATACTCGGAGGGCACACCCATCACAACCATGGAGGCCATAACCATGGAGGAAATGGGAACAACCGCAACCAGGACAACAAGTCGTGCAATGGCCATGGCAATGGAAACGGTAATGGCGGTCGCACCGTTACGCCCGGCTCGAAGGATCTCGAGCCACATCACCTGTTTCAAGTGCCGGAAGAAAGGGCACTATGCCACCGACTGCCCGGAGGCCAAGCGGAGGAATGGAAATGGCAATGGAGGCTCGTGAAGAAGCCCAATCCGTTCCCTCGTGCTCGGGTGAACCACATTGACGTGGAGGACGTCTATGATCAGCCGTTCATCGTGGTTGGTAAGTTTTATTGAATTCACGTTCAGTTTTGGTACTCTTTGATTACGGTGCAACGCATTCATTCATATCAAGGGTAGTTGTGGAAAAGTACGGTTGCCCACTAAAACCCTTAGAAGCCCCTTCGCCGGGCCCGCAGGAGGAGAAATGATGGCAGGTTTAGGCTGTCATGCAACCCTCAACATCGGGAACCATAAATTTCCCGTGGATCTCATAGTGTTGGAAACCCAGACCTTGGATGTAATCCTAGGCATGGATTGGTTGACAAAGTTTGAAGGGAACATAGACTGTGCCCGCAAGTCTATTCTGCTCACCACCCCGGAGCAGAAGAGGATCAAGTATGTAGCCAGACATAGCCAGATGAAGAATCAGGTGCATTCCCTCACGGGAGTTGTTCAGGAGGAAGTGCCAGTAGTGCAAGATTTTCCCGATGTGTTTCCGGAGGAATTACCAGGAATGCCACCGGACGGGGACATTGAATTTCGATCGAGTTATTGCCCCAAGACAGCCCCAATATCCAAGAGACCTTACCGGATGCCCCCGAATGAGTTGAAAGAGATCAAGGATCAAATTAATGAGTTATTGGAGAAAGGATATATTCGGCCAAGCTCATCACCTTGGGGAGCCCCAGTTCTTTTGGTAGAGAAGAAGGATGGAAGCCTGAGGATGGTCGTGGATTATCGTGCGTTGAACGAAGTGACCATCAAGAACAAGTACCCTCTGCCGACGATTAATGATCTGTTTGATCAGCTAGTTGGAGCCAAGGTATTCTCTAAGATCGATCTTCGATCAGGGTATCATCAGTTGAAGATCCGTGAAAAGGATATACCCAAAACCGCATTCACTACCAGGTATGGTTTATATGAGTATACCGTCATGTCATTTGGATTGACTAATGCTCCTGCATACTTCATGAATTTGATGAACAAGGTATTTATGGAATATCTGGACAAGTTTGTCGTGGTGTTCATCGATGATATATTGATTTTCTCCAAGAGCGAGGAAGAGCATAAGGAACATTTGCGTCTAGTTCTGGAGAAACTTCGAGAACATCAGTTGTATGCCAAGTTCAGCAAATGTGAGTTTTGGCTGAAGGAAGTCGGATTCCTCGGACATGTTATTTCAGGAGAAGGAATAGCAGTTGATCCCGCCAAGGTCGAATCAGTCACCGATTGGCAGTCGCCCACCTCAGTCAAGGAGATCCGCGATTTTCGGATTCGCGGGATATTATCGGAGGTTTATTGAGAACTTCTCGAAGATTGCCAAGCCCATGACTGAGCTGTTGAAGAAGGAAGCCAAGTATGTTTGGACCGAGGATTGTGAAGCCAGTTTTCAGGAATTGAAGAAACGGTTGGTCACAAATTTCAAGGTTGATTTTGCCGGACATACACAAGGAATACCAGGTTTATTGTGACGCTTCTCGTCAAGGACTCGGAGGAGTGCTCATGCAGGAAGGAAAAGTTGTAGCCTATGCCTCCAGACAGCTACGACCTCACGAGATGAATTATGCCACGCATGATTTGGAGTTAGCAGCCGTAGTGCATGCACTCAAGACCTGGAGACATTTCCTCATCGGAAACCGTTGTGATGTGTACACAGATCACAAGAGTTTGAAGTATATTTTCACGCAGAAAGAGTTGAACCTCAGGCAGAGGAGATGGCTAGAGTTGATCAAGGACTATGACATGAGATTGCATTACCACCCATGTAAAGCTAATGTTGTAGCGGATGATTTGAGCCGTAAGAGTTATGTGAATACTCTTACAGCAGGAGGATTACCCCAGGAGTTAGTCGATGACCTCAGAGATCTCCGACTGGAGATAGTTCCGAGAGGATATGTTGCAACTCTGGAAGTCCAGTCCACTTTGGCCGAAAGGATTCGTGAAGCCCAGAAGTCGGACAAGGAGATTGATGAGATAAAGCAAAAGATGGATGAAGGAAAAGCTAAAGGGTTTCGTAAGGATGAACACGGAACTATATGGTTCGAGGATCGTATTTATGTGCCAAATGATCCCGAACTCAGGAAGCTAATTCTTCAGGAGGATCATGATTCACCGTACTCGATTCACCCCGGTAACACCAAGATGTACATGGATTTGAAGGAAAGTTTCTGGTGGACAGGTATGAAGAAAGATATTGCCGAGTACATAGCAAGATGTCGATGTTTGTCAACGAGTAAAGGCGTAACATCGAAGCCAGCAGGGTTACTTCAACCTTTGCCGATTCGATTGGAAATGGGAAAAACTTGGAATGGATTTTCTCACAGGATTACCCAGACCCGTTCAGGTTATGATTCCATCCGGGTAGTGGTTGATCGTTTGACCAAGGTAGCTCACTTCATTCTGTGTAGAATACCTATACCAGTGCTAAGTTGGCCAAGATATACATGACCAGGATCGTATGTCTGCATGGAGTTCCGAGGAAAATCGTGTCAGATAGAGGAACACAGTTTACCTCAAAGTTTTGGAAGCAGTTGCATGAAACTTTGGGTACGAGGCTGGAATTCAAGATGACTTTTCATCCGCAGATGATGGACAGACCGAGAGAGTCAATCAGATTCTGGAGTACATGTTGAGAGCTTGTGTGCTAGACTATGGGTATAGCTGGGATGATAATTTGCCATACGCAGAGTTCTCCTACAACAACAGTTATCAACCATGCGAAGATGGCCCTTTCAAGCTTTATACGGAAGGAGGTGCGTAACACCATTCTTTGTGGGATAGTGTTGGAGATCGATCACTTTTCGGTTCCGATCTTATCGAGGATTCGAAGAGAAAGTCAAGCTGATTCGGGACAGACTCAAGATAGCACAAATGAGACAGAAGAGTTATGCCGACAAGAAGCGCAAGGAAGTGACTTACGAAGCGGGAGACCGAGCATATCTTCGTGTGTCTCACTTCGTGGAATCAAGAGGTTTGGTGTCAAAGGAAAGTTAGCACCCCGATTCATTGGCCCCTACAAAATCCTCGAACGCCGTGGAGAAGTTGCTTACAAGTTGGAATTGCCGGAAGGATTGTCCGGAGTTCATGATGTTTTCCATGTTTCTCAGCTAAAGAAGTGTCATGCCGACATGGCCGATATTCCGTTGAGGGACACAGTGCCCCTAGAGGCCATACAACTTGACAGTGATCTGACTTATAAGGAGAAACCCGTCCGAATTCTCGAGACTGCGAGCAGAGTCACCCGCAGCAAGGTCATCAAGTTTTGTAAGGTGCTGTGGAGTCATCACTCCGAGGAAGAAGCCACCTGGGAGCGCGAAGAAGACCTTCTTCGAGACCACCCGCACCTATTTGCTAGCCAACCCGAATCTCGAGGGCGAGATTCATCTTAAGGTGGGTAGGTTTGTAACATCCCAAATTTCCTATTTGGAATGTTTTACAATTATAGCTAAGCATCTATGCATTCTGTTTGAATTTGAGTGCCATTTGAAGTTTCTGAAGTTTTTGAGTTTTGGAATTTGAATTCAAACTTGGCAAGTGGGAATCATTTCAAAAAACTATGCCTGATAAATACTTGAGCAAAAGTATGAGAGGAGCAAACATGACACTCCAAAAATATCGAGGAAACAATGCCAAAAGTTTTGAATTCAAATTTGGATTTTATTTGAATTTGAAAAAATGAATTTTATAAAGTTTGGATTTTACCTTTGGAAAAATGTTCAAATGATAGGAATTTTCCCTGATCATTTTGGTATATATATGTCCTATATAAAATATTTATAGTTTATGTTTTATCTCTGTTTTGTTTTTTTAAATAAAAATTTAAAAAGAAACCCCCAGTGCGCCACCAGCCATCGCCAACCAGCCAGTGACCCGAGCCACCGAGCTGCCCGGCCAACCGACGCACTCACCGCGCCTCGAATCCTCTCCGAGTCGGTCGCCCGATCACCGCACCCCCTCCTCTCTCTGCCGGGTGGGCCACCACCTCCTTCAACCTCGCCCACGCCTCGCTTGGCGCCCGCCGCCGATCGCGGATCCCGACGGATCCGGATCCGATCCTCCAGATTGCCCCCCTGCCCAAGCCGAGGCGCCCCCCTATATAAACCCTCCCCGCACCCCATTCTCGCCCTCGGAACCCTTCTCTCCCCTCACGCCGCCGGGCCGAGCTCATCTCCGCCGCCATTCGCCTCGCCGTCGCCCTAGACCCCCGAGCCTCGTCGACTCCACCAAGACCCCTCGTCGCCCGCACCCACGACGACTCCGCCGACCTCCCGACGACCGAGAGGCCAACGACTTTCGCCATCGCCGCCGCCGCCGTCGAGCTCCGGTAAGCCACCGGAGTTACCCTCCCCCGTCCGATCTCACGTAGACGGCGAGGATTAGAACCCCCGAAGGGGTACGTTCTTTATATAAAAACCCGGTTCGGCCGGTTTAGTTCCGGTTTAGTTTTAGTTAGGTTTTTTTTTATTTAGCCCGGCCCGACTCGTTTAATCCTAGGGCCCGTTTAGTTTATATTACGCTCAGTGCGTAGGTTAGGCCCATTAGGCCATTTTTTCTTTATTTTCGTTTTTCTGTTTTAACAAAATAGTTCCTGATTTGAAAAAATCATATCTTTTATTCTGTTTAATATTTTTAGGTGATTCTTTTTTTGTTGGTTTGCGAATTTCTTATAGTTTCTGTAGAAAATATAATTAGCTATGTTAAAATTAATTAAAATTGCTTTAATTTAGTTTTAGTCAGAATAGTAAATCTGTTATAACATGAGTTAGGAAAATTATTTTTATATGATTCTTTTTGGCCCAATTTTGTTTTGACATTGCCAAACCATAGAAATTAATTTGGGCATTTTAGGATTAATAAAAAAATAGTTTTAAGCAGAATCTTGTTAATCCTAATTAATTAACTAGCTACTGTTTTCCTATTATTTTAATTAGTAAATAAATTTATTTTTCACATGTGATTGATTATTCTAGGATAGTTTCTGTCACTTTATAGGATGAACTTTTATTTATAATAAATAAAACTTTTATTTTATTTTCCTTAATAGAAATTGAATTAGGCCTAATAGGAGTTTCATAATAGATTTTAAATTGATTCTTTTTGCTCCTAGTTGCTTAATGCATTCTTTTTTCTGTTAAGTTAACATAAACTCATGATTAGGTTATGTTGAGAAAATTTTTGTTATATAAAACTATTTTTAGTTGTTGCTTGAAGTAGGAAAAACTTGAGTTGGTTTTTCTTTGAGTTTTCCTTTGGGTTTTGACTTGTTTGTTTTGGTGTGTCATGTTACTATGCTATTGTATTAGGTGATCCTATGCTATATGCTTATTGTGATTATTGTTTGTCTCGGTAGAGTTTCAGTCGCGTAAGCTTGCTACCACGAGTCTTTAGCTTACGAGGATCATCAGCAAGGCAAGTCTTGATCATGTTATTTTCAATACCTATGATTTTGTGCATTAGAGTTTATATCACCCCACCATGCATGCAGTAGTTGAAATTTTGAAGTTATTAATCTTGAGTAGTATCATGTGGTAGGATGAACCAATCCCCTTGTTACCATGACCCCGGGACGAAGTAGTTTATTTTGCTATGCTCGTAGACGGGTTTTGGTTGAGTGAATTCATAAGTAAGATGTGAGAGTCAATAATGATGACAACCCCATGAACTACAAGAATCAAGATGGACTTCGGAATTCACTACTGGGTGGAGGACGGTTGACGGGCACCCTGGAGAACCCAGTGGTTGGCCGGGATGCATGGAGAAGTGCCATGACATCTAGCGGAAATATACACACAGCCATGAAGAGACGGAAGGATGACCCATTGACCGGAAGCTTACCTCTGCAGCCGCAAGCCATTATGGGCTCTGGCTGGGTCAACCCTAGTTGTGACGGCTGGGCGGTACTACGAGATGTAGAAGAACGGTAGGATTGGATGGGTACCGCGGTAGCTGGAAGAACTCTTTGGAAGACCCTGTTTCATTCGTCCCATCTTCAAACACCATGAAGTGCGAAGACTTAAAAGGAGGGAATGATTCTTGCGGGTAAAGTCATAAACCTCTGCAGAGAGTTAAAGATCTAATCGATTAGCCGTGTCCCCGGTTACGGACAATTTGAGCCTCTGGAACTTGGAAGTATTCGGAAATCTCAACACTAAATTAATAAATTAATTTGAGGGGTTTATGACTTAATAATTTGGGAATGAGACATTGGTTGGCGGAACCATCTCAATAACTACCAACAATTTGTAGTAATTTGCAAGCAAGTCCACTGTAGTAGGAGAAAATTGGCTTTTCGCAAAATGATGAAACTTAGAGCCCCACAGCCAAAATGCATATAGTATTAGCAAATTTTATTATTGTTATTCTCTTCATGACTTGCCAGCTTATTCAAAAAGCTGACCTACACGGCTGCAACGTCTTATGTTGCAGAGATTTATTCCGATCAGGAGTGAGGCTACGCTCCGCGCTTGGCGATTGCCCTTTGGAGTCGGATGGACTCGCTATACTTCTACGCTTCCGCAGCTTTAGTAGTTTATTTCTCATGAGTTGGCCTTTGGCCGAATTTATTCTATTGTAATAAAGACTCTATATGAGAACCGTGTAATAAATTCAGGTGTGATTGAACTTTGATTATTTCATCGATGTACTGTGAGTACCAGCATGATCTTGGGATGGTACAGACACAGAGATTTGACCGATTTTGGGTCAGGTCGCTACAGATCTATGCTTTGATAAGACGTGCCAAGGAAATCGCCTCGCTAAACGCGCTAAGGTGGAACGGTAAAAAACGATTCATATAAAGGCCTGGCCGTGGTGTGATGTCACGCCGCGGAATACGTCAGCAGATCTGTGCAAAAATTATTCTCTATACGGTGGTATGTGGAACTTGTTTTGCAGAGCCGGACACTATCCTTGTGTTCAAAACCTTCTATGAAGTATTCGGAGGAGGAACCCGCCTTGCAATGCGAAGACAATATGCGCCCGGACTCGTGCGTCATTGAAGCCTGGTTCAGGGAGCTACCGAGGAGTCCTGGACTAGGGATGTCCGGATAGACGAACTATCATCACGGCCGGACTCCAAGACTATGAAGATACAAGATTGAAGACTTCGTCCCGTGTCCGGATGGGACTTTCCTTGGCGTGGAAGGCAAGCTTGGCGATACGGATATGTAGATCTCCTACCATTGTAACCGACTTTGTGTAACCCTAACCTATCCGGTGTCTATATAAACCGGAGGGTTTTAGTCCATAGGACGAACAACAATCATACCATAGGCTAGCTTCTAGGGTTTAGCCTCCTTGATCTCGTGGTAGATCTACTCTTGTACTACCCATATCATCAATATTAATCAAGCAGGAGTAGGGTATTACCTCCATCGAGACGGCTCGAACCTGGGTAAAAACATCGTGTCTCTTGTCTCCTGTTACCATCCGCCTAGACACACAGTTCGGGACCCCCTACCCGAGATCCGCCGGTTTTGACACCGACAGCCGCGCTCAATGTGGATGCGGCGCCGCTCTCGGCGCAGGCGGCGGCGCTCGGTGGGGACGCGGCTATCGTACGGGCCTTCAAGAAGCGTTTCCACAACGTCATCTTTCCAAGAAGGGTGTGCGGGAATGGGGATCGGGATTCGTGGATTCGGGGGTTGCCGGAACTAGAGCAGACGAGCCGGCGAAGCTTAAGGAGGGAGACTTAAATAGACCCAGATATTTTAATCGAAACGGTTCCTAGAAAACAACTATGTGTGATGTTGTAGATATTTTTATTAGCTGTGAAAGACGAATTTGGAATAAAGTGCCAATAGATGGTGTTTTAAATGAACGAGAAATTTTGTAGTACTAATACAACTGTCATGTAAAATTTTGGAAAATTTCAGGGGTCATTTGACCTTCTAAGACATTTAAGTGATTTTCTAGCCATTTAGTGATCGTAATTGACATTTGAACTACATGTACATGCAATAGCTAACCATAATGGTTTGAGAACTCATATTTCGTGTACTTGTGTGTGATTTAATTCCATGTGTAGTAAATTGGAAGGAATTTTCAAACGAATTGGTCTAACGGCTATGACACAATTAAGCATGGAGTGACATGACATGTTAATTCCAAAAAATTAAAAAACATCAGAAACACATGAAACCTTGGTTGATGTAATGTCATGCCACCAAGATGATGTGGTAAAAAATTGGCATGTTTGACCAAAGTTTGAAGACACACCCCTCACAAACCGGAGCAACTCACTAGAAGGCTTGTGGTTCCGAGAGGGAACAATGCATGTTTGATGACGAACGGGAGATAGCTTTCTCTTACAGCCTTCAAATTTTTTTTCTACGTCTAACGTGTACTACTACAACTGTAATGTGAAATTTTTGAAAATTCTAGGGGTCATTTGACCTTTTAAAGACATTTAAGTGATTTTCTAGCCATTTAATGACCGTAATTCAAATTTGAACAACATATATATGCAACGCGTAACTGAAACGGTTTGAAAAATCATATTTGTTTACTTGCGACTTAATTCCATGTGCAGTAAACTAGAAGGAATATTCAAACATATATGTATCACGACATGGACACATATGCATCAATACGTATGCATGGAGTGGCATGGCATTTTAATTCCAAAAAAATTCAGAAACATATGAAACCTTGGTTGATGTAATGTCATGACACCAAGATGATGTGGTAAACAAATTGGCATGTTTGACGAAAGTTTGGACACACACCCCTCACAAACCGGAGCAACTCGCTAGAAGGTCCGTCGTTCCGAGAGGGAACAATGCATGTTTGATGACGAACGGGAGATAACTTCCTCTTACGGCCTTCAAATTTTTTTCTACGTCTAACGTGCACTACTACAACTGTAATGTGAAATTTTGGAAAATTCTAAGTGTCATTTGACCTTTTAAAGACATTTAAGTGATTTTCTAACCATTTAATGACCGTAATTCCAATTTGAACTACATCTACATGCAACGCCTAACCAAAACATTTTGAAAAATCATATATGTGTACTTGTGTGCGAGTTAATTCCATGTGCAGTAAATTAGAAGGAATTTTCAAACATATTGGTCTCACGACATGGACACATGCATACGTATGCATGGAGTGACATGGCATTTTAATTCAAAAAATAGAAAAATGATGAGAAACACATGAAACCTTGGTTGATGTAATGTCATGCCACCAAGATGATGTGGTAAAGAAATTGGCATGTTTGACGAACGTTTGGACACGCACCCCTCACAAACCGGAGCAACTCGCTAGAAGGTTCGTGGTTCCGAGAGGGAACAATGCATGTTTGATGACGAACGGGAGATAGCTTCCTCTTACGGCCTTCAAATTTTTTCCTACGTTTAACGTGAACTAATACAACTCTCATTGAAAATTTGGTAAATTACAGGGGTCATTTGACCATTTAAAGACATTTAAGTGATTTTCTAACCATTTAATGACCGTAATTCAAATTTGAACTACATCTACATGAAACGCCTAACCATAACAGTTTGGAAAATCATATTTTTGTGTACTTGTGTGCGAGTTAATTCCATGTGCAGTAAATTCAAAGAAATTTTCAAACATATTGGTGTCAAGGCATGGGCACATGCATGGAATGCATGCCATGGCATTTTAATTCCAAAAAATTAAAAATGATCAGAAAAACATGAAACCTTGCTTGATTTAATGTCATGCCACCAAGATGATGTGGTAAAGAAATTGGCATGTTTGACGAAAGTTTGGACACACACCCCTCACAAACCGGAGCAACTCACTAGAAGATTCGTGGTTCCGAGAGGGAACAATGCATGTTTGATGACGAATGGGAGATAGCTTCCTCTTACGACCTTGAAATTTTTTCAACGTCTAACATGCACTACTACAACTGTAATGTGAAATGTTGGAAAATTCTAGGGGTCATTTGACCTTTCAAAGACATTTAAATGATTTTCTAACCATTTAATGACCGTAATTCAAATTTGAACAACATCTACATGCAACGCCTAACCAACACGGTTTGAAAATCATATATGTGTACTTGTGTGCGATTTAATTCCATGTGCAGTAAATTAGAAGGATCAAACATATTGGTCTCACAACATGGACACATGCATACGTATGCATGGAGTGACATGGCATTTTCATACAAAAAATAGAAAAATGATCAGAAACACATGAAACCTTGGTTGATATAATGTCATGCCACCAAGATGATGTGGTAATGAAATTGGCATGTTTGACGAACGTTTGAACACACGCCCCTCAAAAATCGGAGCAACTCGCTAGAAGGTTCGTGGTTCCGAGAGGGAACAATGCATGTTTGATGACGAACGGGAGATAGCTTCCTCTTACAACCTTCAATTTTTTTCCTACGTTTAACATGCACTAATACAACCGTCATGTGAAAATTTGGTAAATTTCAGGGGTCATTTGACCTTCTAAAGACATTTAAGTGATTTTGTAACCATTTAATGACCGTAATTCAAATTTGAACTACATCTAGATGCAACGCCTAATCAAAACGGTTTGAAAAATCATATTTTTGTGTACTTGTGTGCGAGTTAATTCCATGTGCAATAAATTCGAATGAATTTTCAAACATATTGGTGTCAAGGCGTGGGCACATGCATGGAGTGCATGCCATGGCATTTTAATTCTAAAAAATTAAAAAATGATCAGAAAAACATGAAACCTTGCTTGATTTAATGTCATGCCACCAAGATGATGTGGTAAAAATTGGCGGTTGTGAAAGTTTGGACACACACCCCTCACGAACCGGAGCAACTCACTAGAAGGTTCGTGGTTCCGAGAGGGAACAATGCATGTTTGCTGACTGACGGGAGATAGCTTCCTCTTACGGCCTTCAAATTGTTTTCCTACGTTTGACATGCACTAATACAACCGTCATCTGAAAATTTGGAAAATTTCAGGGGTCATTTGACCTTTTAAAGACATTTAAGTGATTTTCTAACCATTTAATGACCATAATTCAAATTTGAACTACATCTACATGCAACGCCTAACCAAAATGGTTTGAAAAATCATATTTGTGTGTACTTGTGTGCGAGTTAAAAAATCGTCAGACGATGTAAATATCTGGTGTTCAAAAAAGAAAATGTAAAGATCTGGCATGACAACCGGCCCCCACATGATTGGCACTCTATCTCGCGGCTCGAGGTTTGGTAGGTGATTGGCGGGGATCAATAATCAGACACGGTTCTTTATTGGAAACCGTCAGCTATTATGTTCACACACGGATTTGCTGCAGGAATTGTGTGTAATTCAAACTACAATAGTACTCGTAAATTTTGGCGACCGGCGTGTGTACTGTCCCCGTCGATCTAGATTACAGCCGCCAATAAATACTACCTTGCCCACGTCGTCCCGCCTGCATTCTCATCTACATCCTCCCTCGCCGCCTCTCTCTCTCTCTCTCAAATCTACGCCATGGCGCCTTGATCTGCCCATCGCCTGACGAGGAGTCACCGCCCCCTGAGGACGCTCACTCGATTAGTAGTAACGAGGACCCCTACGCGCCGCCTGACGAGGTTGCGCCGGACCCCCCAGCTTTGGATTGGTTTGGGGCCAGTACAATTTTTGTCTGTGGAAGTCGCTGCCGCCGGCTGAGAAAGCCAGGAAAGTGGCGTTCAAGAAGGAGATGGCGGAGGAGGAAGCCAGGTACCAGGCGGCCTGTGAAGCCCGTGATGCCGCCTGGAAAAAAGAGGCGGCGGAGCTTTGGGGGCGGGTGCGTCGTCGTGCCGAGGAGGTGTACGAAGATGGGTACTTCGCGAGGAAGGTCATAGGTGCTAGGCACCTCATCGCTACGTGGAGGTGGGCCGATAAGCTCCAGCGTGCCACCGACGAGGAGCTCCGGTGGGCGCCCAACGAAATGGCAAGATCGGCCGCGCGCGTCCGCCAGCAAGAGGCAGATCGGTACATCAAGTGCTGCGAGGTGGAGGAGTCAGAGTACTGCCTCCGCACTGGGAAGACGCCGCGCACTAGGGAGCTGCTGGCGAGGGGCTGCCGGAATACTGGCCCCAGGAGGGATTATTAGTTTTAGTATTGTTCGTTTTCATTTTATGCATTGTACCTAGTAGTTAAGTATCATCACGTATATGTGATGATATTATATATATACATACACACACACACACACGCACATATATATATATATATATATATATATATTCTGTGATGATCTAATGAACAATTAATATACATATATATATTATGAATTTCATTTTCTATCTGTTTTTGTATACTAATTTGAATCTAGCTGTAATCATCCACATATACAGAATGGAAAACGTATATACACACATTGAAACAGAATATATAAAAATGGAAAACAGAGTACACTCATTGAAACAGAGCAATAAACAGAGAAATACTATGATTGCTGTGAATACAAAGCTATCCACGTCGAAACAACTTTTCAAAATAAAACGCGTCCATGAGACCATGACTAGCAGCCCTTGCCTAGGGTAGCTCTTGGCTCTACCTGAACACGTGCAGGATTTCGTCCAAGCGGTCGACACGCTCGCCGTACATCTGTAGCGCGATCTCGAGGTCCAAGTTGGCTATTTCATCGGAGATCACCATCTTGAGGATGCGACGGCCATGTTCCTCTACTGCGCCCAGGTGGACACCTGGGCCAAGGAGGCGGTCGATCCTACGGACCAGCGCGTTGGCATCCAACGGGCCGCGGACAAGGCGAACGGCGTGGCGGGCGTCCAGTGCAAGTACGGCGTGGCCGGCATCTGGTGCAAGTACGGCGTTGAGGGCCTCTACCCACTCCTGGCGAGGAATCGGGGTACTGACGGGACATGTACCCAGCTGCGATGCCGTGTCGACAGCAGGCAAGCGCCGATCGATCCGCTATTGCTGTGCGGCGCACCGCGCCTCTCGCTCTGCGGCGCTCCAATGGTGTCGCCGTGCAGTGAGCCGTAGCCTATTGGCGCGGACGCGCCTAGCTTGCTCTGTGGCGCGCCATCGATCAAGTTGTGCGGCGAGCTGCAACCTGTCGACTGATGACCCACAAGTATAGGGGATCTATTGTAGTCCTTTCGATAAGTAAGAGTGTCGAACCCAACGAGGAGCAGAAGGAAATGATAAGCGGTTTTCAGCAAGGTAGTCTCTGCAAGTACTGAAATAAGTGGTAACAGATAGTTTTGTGATAGGATAATTTGTAACGAGCAACAAGTAACAAGAGTAAATAAAGTGCACCAAGGTGGCCCAATCCTTTTTGTAGCAAAGGACAAGCCTGGACAAACTCTTATAATAGGAAAAGCGCTCCCGAGGACACATGGGAATATCACCAAGCTAGTTTTCATCACGCTCATATGATTCGCGTTCGGTACTTTGATAATTTGATATGTGGGTGGACCGGTGCTTGGGTGATGTTCTTACTTGAAGAAGCATCCCACTTATGACTAACCTCTATTGCAAGCATCCGCAACTATAACAAAGGTATTAAGGTAAACCTCACCATAGCACGAAACATATGGATCCAAATCAGCCCCTCACGAAGCAACACATAAACTAGGGTTTAAGCTTCTGTCACTCTAGCAACCCATCATCTAATTATTACTTCCCAATGCCTTCCTCTAGGCCCAAATAATGGTGAAGTGTTATGTAGTTGACGTTCACATAACACCACTAGAGGCTAGACAGCATACATCTCATCAAAATATCGAACGAATACCAAATTCACATGAATACTAATAGCAAGACTTCTCTCATGTCCTCAGGAACAAACGTAACTACTCACAAAGCATATTCATGTTCATAATCAGAGGGGTATTAATATGCATATAGGATCTGAACATATGATCTTCCACCAAATAAACCAACTAGCATCAACTACAAGGAGTAATCAACACTACTAGCAACCTACTAGTACCAATACCGGACTTAGAGACAAGAATTGGATACAAGAGATGAACTAGGGTTTTGAGAGGAGAGGGTGCTGGTGAAGATGTTGATGGAGATTGCCCTCTCCCGATGAGAGGAGCGTCGGTGATGATGATGGCGATGATTTCCCCCTCCCGGAGGGAAGTGTCCCCAGCAGAACAGCTCTGCCGGAGCCCTAGATTTGTTCCGCCAATGTTCCGCCTCGTGGCGGCGGAGTTTCGTCCCGAAAGGTTGCCTATGATTTTTTCCTCGACGAAAGACCTCACATAGCAGAATATGGGCATCAGAGGGCCACCAGGGGGCCCACGAGGTAGGGGGGCGCGCCCAGGGGGTAGGGCGGGCCCCCACCCTCATGGCCAGGTGGGGGCCCCTGTGGTGAACTTCTTCCGCTGGATATTTTTTATTATTTCCCAAAATGACTTTCGTGGAGTTTCATGACTTTTGGAGTTGTGCAGAATAGGTCTCTAATATTTGCTCCTTTTCCAAATTTCTGCATTCCAAATTAGGCATTCTCCCTCCTTATGTAAACCTTGTAAAATAAGAGTGAATAGGCATAAGTATTGTGACATAACGTGTAATAACAGCCCATAATGCAATAAATATCGATATAAAAGCATGATGCAAAATGGATGTATCAACTCCCCAAAGCTTAGACCTCGCTTGTCCTCAAGCGAAAGCCGATAACGATAAATATGTCCCCATGTTTAGAGGTAGAGGCGTCGATAAAAAGAAAATACGAACATGAAGGCATCATGATTATTCTCATAACAGCAACATATATAGGAAATGTCATATGATTGCTTATGTTTAAGTAATAATCCATTCACAATGCAGAGTACGAATCATAAACTTTATTGAGAACCAACAAACTATAATCTCAGTCATTAAAGCAGTTGCAATTTATCATAAAATCAGAAAGAGTCTATGTCAGAGCTTAATTGCAAGTCCACATACTCAACTATCATTTAGTCTTTCATAATTGCTAACACTCACGCGATAGATGTGGTTACGGAGTTTTAATCGGACACAGAGAAAGATAGGGGCTTATAGTTTCGCCTCCCAACCTTTTACCTCAAGGGTAATGTCAACAATAATAACTCATGCCCCCTACATCCAATTAGATATATCAATCAGGATCTTTCCAACACACTATGCTTGCCAAAGGATAAAATGTAAAAAGGAAAGGTGAAGATCACCATGACTCTTGCATAAGGTAGAAGATAATAATAAAAGATAGGCCCTTCGCAGAGGGAAGCGAGAGGTTGCCATGCGCTTTTATGGTTGGATGCACAAAATCTTAATGCGAAAAGAACGTCACTTTATATTGCCCCTTCGATATGAACCTTTATTATGCAGTCCGTCGCTTTTATTTCTTCCACATCACAAGATCGTATAAAGCTTATTTCCCCACACCAATCAATCATACATATTTAGAGAGCAATTTTTATTGCTTTTCACCGATGACAACTTACTTGAAGGGTCTTACTCAATCCATAGGTCGATATGGTGGACTCTCATGGCAAAACTGGTTTAAGGGTTTTTGGAAGCACAAGTAGTATCTCTGCTTGGTGCTGAGAATTTGGCTATCACGAGGGGGAAAGGCAAGCTCAACATGTCGGAAGATCCATGACAATATACTTTATCTCAGATATAAGAAAACATAACCCATTACGTTGTCTTCCTTGTCCAACATCAACTCTTTAGCATGTCATATTTTAATGAGTGCTCCCAATCATAAAAGATGTCAATAATAGTATATTTATATGTGAAACCTCTTTTTCCTTATTACTTCCTATTAATTGCAACAATGACCAAAACTATGTTTGCCAACTCCCAACAACTTTCAATCATCATACCCTTTCTATGTGAAGTCATTACTCTCAATAAGATCAATATGAACTCTTTGTTTCTTTTTATTATTTTATTTTTTCTTTCTTTTATTCACTCAAGATCATGGCAAAATAATCAAGCCCTTGACTCAACACTAATCTTTATTATATAGCTCACGGACTCGATTACATAGAGAGATCATAAAGCAAAAACTCTAAAACTAGATCATACCATAAACTTTATTCTACTAGATCAAGATATTACTAATAGGATCGAACTAAGAAAAACGGTAAAGATAGGAGATGTGGTTGTGATACGATACCGGGGCACCTCCCCCAAGCTTGGCAATTGCCAAGGGGAGTGCCCATACCCATGTGATTATGTATCCTTTGTCGGTGAAGATGGTGGAGGTGATGGATAGTCTCACATCGAGCGTAAGAGGTCCTCCAACTTGCGAATAATGCCCTTGAGTGTAACGATATGCTCCTTCAACAAAATATTTTCACTTGTGAGATACCTGTTTTGAATACGAGCTAACTCAATCATCTTGGAAGCTTCGATTTCAGTTGGGGTGAGAAAGTTGCGATCAAGTTGAAGGGTGTCTTCTGCTGCCGGAGCTTGGTCCTCCGTGGCCTTCTTGATCCCTTCATCCTTGTTGATCTCCATAGGTTCTTCCCTCTTCAGTTCTATCTTCATTAGCCAAGCATCTTTGTCACCATTGTTGGAGGAGGGGGACGACATGATGCCTGGCCTTGACAACCCTGACAGAAAACAGCTCGAAATAAGAACAGAGGATAATTGCGTGATACGGGAGTCAAAACCTTCGGGAGAATATATAATGAATTTTTACCGACCAAAATATGTAACGTGCAAGAAAACAGAGTCCGGAAGGCACACGAGGTGCCCACGAGGTAGGGGGGCGCGCCCTCCACCCTCGTGGGGCCCTCGTGTCCTTCCCGGACTGCTACTTATTTTTCTATTTTTATAAATATTCCAAAACGGAGAAATATTACCTTAAAAATTGTTTTGGAGTCGGTTTACTTACTGTACCACATACCTACTCCTTTTCGGAGTCTGAAACGTTCCGGAAAGTGTCCCTTATGTATTCCTCCGGGGTTACGGTTTCAATAACATTGGTTTCAACATTTATAGGGTTACTTGAGATATGGTGTTTGATTCTTTGACCGTTTACCACCTTCGGATTTGTGCCTTCGAAGTTGTTGATTTTTATAGCACCGGAATGATAGACCTCCTCGATAACGTAAGGGCCTTCCCATTTAGAGAGAAGTTTTCTGCAAAAATCTTAAACGAGAGTTGTATAGCAATACATAATCACCTACATTAAACTCACGCTTTAGTATTCTGTTGTCATGCCATCTTTTAACTTTTTCTTTAAACAACTTGGCATTTTCATAAGCTTGGGTTCTACATTCATCAAGTGAACTAATATCAAAAAACCTCTTCTCACCGGCAAGTTTGAAATCATAGTTGAGTTCTTTAATAGCCCAATAAGCCATATGCTCTAGTTCGAGAGGTAAGTGACATGCTTTTCCATAAACCATTTTATACGGAGACATACCCATAGGATGTTTATATGCAGTTCTATAGGCCCATAATGCATCATCAAGTTTCTTGGACCAATTCTTTCTAGACCTATTGATAGTCTTTTGCAAAATTAATTTGAGCTCTCTATTGCTCAATTCTACTTGACCACTAGACCGCGGGTGATAAGGAGATGCAATTCTAATAACACCATCTACTCCTTTATAAAGATGTGGGTCATCCCAAAAGTAATGTCCCAAATCATAGAAAAACTTTTTCTTTTGCTGATATGTGAAACTAGGTGGTATAAATTTAGCAACAATGTAATTAGCATAATCAGCATACCATGGAGTACTATGAGAAGTACTTATGACATTTAATTGTTCATCAGGAAAGCTATCATCAATAGGCAGTGGGTCATCAAGAACATTTTCTAACCTAGACAAGTTGTCTGCAATGGGGTTCTCAGCTCCCTTTCTATCAACAATATGCAAATCAAATTCTTGTAGCAAGAGAACCCATCTAATAAGTCTAGGTTTAGCATCTTTCTTTTCCATCGAGATACTTAATAGCAGCATGATCAAGGTGAATAGTTACTTTAGAATCAACAATATAAGGTCCGAACTTATCACAAGCAAATACAACTGCTAAGAATTCTTTTTCAAGAGTAGCATAGTTTCTTTGAGCATTGTCTAAAGTCTTACTAGCATAATGGATAACATTTAATTTCTTATCAACTCTTTGCCCTAGAACAGCACCTACAACATAGTCACTTGCATCACACATAATTTCAAAGGGTAAATTCCAGTCCGGTGGCTGAACAATAGGTGCAGAGATCAATGCTTTCTTAAGTATTTCAAATGCTTCTACACAATCATCATCAAAGATAAATGGTATATCTTTTTGTAATAAATTAGTCAGAGGCAGAGAACTTTTAGAGAAGTCCTCAATGAACCTCCTATAAAATCTGGCGTGACCAAGGAAACTTCTTATACCTTTGATGTCCTTGGGACATGGCATCTTTTCAATAGCATCAACCTTGGTTTTATCAACTTCAATACCTCTTTCAGAAACTTTATGCCCCAAGACAATACCTTCATTACCCATAAAGTGGCACTTTTCCCAATTCAAGACAAGATTAGTTTCTTAACATCTCTGCAAAACTCGATCAAGATTGCTCAAGCAATCATCAAAAGAGGATCCATAAACAGAAAAGTCGTCCATGAAAACCTCACAAATCTTTTCATAAAAGTCAGAGAATATAGCCATCATGCATCTTTGAAAGGTAGCAGGTGCATTACATAAACCAAAAGGCATACATCTATAAGCAAAAGTACCAAAAGGGCATGTAAAAGTAGTCTTTGATTGATCCTTAGCCGACACAGGTATTTGAGAGAAACCAGAATAACCATCTAGAAAGCAATAATGTGTATGTTTGCATAATCTTTCTAGCATTTGATCAATAAAAGGTAAGGGGTAATGATCTTTCTTAGTAGATTTATTTAATTTACAAAAATCAATTACCATCCTATAACCCGTAATAATTCTTTGTGTAATCAATTCATCTTTATCATTAGGAACAACAGTAACACATCCCTTCTTAGGGACACAATGAACATGACTTACCCACTGACTATCAGCAACGGGATAAATTATACCTGCCTCCAAAAGCTTTAGTATTTCTTTTCTTACCACTTCTTTCATCTTAGGATTCAACCTTCGTTGATGATCACGAACCGGTTTGGCATCTTCTTCCAAATTTATTTTGTGTTCACATAGAGTGGGACTAATGCCCTCAAGATCATCAAGAGTATATACAATAGCAGCACGGTGCTTCTTCAGAGTTTTCAATAATCTCTCTTCTTCATGCCCTGAAAGGTTAGCACTAATAATAATAGGATATATTTTCTTTTCATCAAGATAAGCATATTTAAGATTATCAGGCAACGGTTTGAGCTCAAACATGGGATCCCCCTTGGGTGGAGGAGGATCCCCTAGGATTTCAACAGGCAAATTGTGTTTCAGAATAGGTTCTTGTTTAAAGAATACTTCATCTATTTCCCTTCTTTCATTCATAAACATATCGTTTTAGTGGTCTAGCAAATAATGTTCTAAAGGATCATTAGGAGGTACGGCAATAGAAGCAAGACCAATAATATCATACTTACTAGGCAATTCTTCTTCATGGTGTGGTTTACTAAATTTAGAGAAATTAAACTCATGCATGGGACATATCATCCAAACCAATAGTAACAACATTCTTTTCACAGTCTATCTTAGCATTGACAGTATTCAAGAAGGGTCTACCAAATATAATGGGACAAAAGCTATCTTGTGGGGAGCTAAGAATAAGAAAATCAGCAGGATATTTAGTTTTCCCACACAAGACTTCAACATCTCTAACAATTCCCATTGCAGATATAGTATCTCTATTGGCAAGTTTAATTGTAACATCAATATCTTCTAACTCAGCAGGTGCAATTTCATGCTTAATTTCTTTATATAAGTCATAAGGTATAACATTAGCACTAGAACCCATATCACATAAGCCATGGTAACAATGATCTCCTATTTTAACAGAAATAACAGGCACGCCTACCTCAAGTCTATGTTTATCTTTAGCACAAGGTTTAGCAATTCTAGCAGTTTCACCGCAGAATTGAATAACATGCCCATCAATATTATCGGCCAAGAGATCTTTAACAATAGCAATATTAGGTTCTACTTTAAATTGCTCAGGAGGTGTATAAGTTCTAATATTACTTTTACGAACAACAGTTGAAGCTTTAGCATGATCCTTTATTCTAACAGGGAAGGGTGGTTTCTCAACATAAGAAGTAGGAACAATAGGATCATTATAAGTGGCAGTCTTTTCTTCAACTTTAATAGGTGCAGCTACTTTTGCTTCTATGGGAGGATGATATTTAAACCACTTCTCCTTAGGGAGATCAACATAAGTAGCAAAAGATTCACAGAAAGAAGCTACTATTTCAGAGTCAAGTCCATATTTAGTGCTAAACTTACGGAAAATATCGGTGTCCATAAAAGATTTAACACAATCAAACTTAGCTAGGTGTCATACCTGACTCCTTACCTTCGTCGAGATCCCAACCTTCAGAGTTGCGTTTAATTCTATCCAATAAATCCCATTTAAATTCAATAGTCTTCATCATAAAAGAGCCAACACAAGAAGTATCGAGCATGGTGCGATTGTTTTCAGAAAGCCGAGCATAAAGATTTTGAATAATTGTTTCTCTTGGGAGCTCATGATTGGGGCATGAATACAACATTGATTTAAGCCTCCCCCAAGCTTGAGTGATGCTTTCTCGTTCGCAAGGCCAAAAATTATATATATAGTTGCGATCACGATGAACAAGATGCATAGGATAATACTTTTGATGAAATTCCAATTTCAATCTTCTATAGTTCCATGATCTCGTATCATCACATAGCCTATACCATGTCAATGCATCTCCCTTCAAAGATAAAGGGAAGACCTTCTTCTTAACAACATCATCGGGTATATCTGCAAGCTTAAATATTCCACAAACTTCATCCACATATATTAGGTGCTCATCGGGATGCTTTGTTCCATCTCCTACAAAAGGATTAGCTAGCAGTTTTTCCATCATACCCGAAGGAACTTCAAAAGGAATATTTTCATGTTCAGTAGCTTGAGGAGCAACTCTTTGCTCTCTTTGGTCGGGTGAAGATACCCCGAACAAGCCCCTCACAGAATTACTTTCCATAGTAACAAGTGACAGAGAATTTCAGCACACTATATAAATTTTTCCTTACCAAATTCCACCTACCAAAGGCGCTCCACTCCCCGGCAACGGCGCCAGAAAAGAGTCTTGACGACCCACAAGTATAGGGGATCTATCGTAGTCCTTTCGATAAGTAAGAGTGTCGAACCCAATGAGGAGCAGAAGGAAATGATAAGCGGTTTTCAGCAAGGTATTCTCTGCAAGAAATCTTGAAATAAGTGGTAACAGATAGTTTTGTGATAGGATAATTTGTACGAGCAACAAGTAACAAGAGTAAATAAAGTGCAGCAAGGTGGCCCAATCCTTTTTGTAGCAAAGGACAAGCCTGGACAAACTCTTATAATAGGAAAAGCGCTCCCGAGGACACATGGGAATATCGTCAAGCTAGTTTTCATCACGCTCATATGATGCGCTTTCGGTACTTTGATAATTTTATATGTGGGTGGACCGGTGCTTGGGTGCTGTTCTTACTTGAACAAGCATCCCACTTATGATTAACCTCTATTGCAAGCATCCGCAACTACAACAAAAGTATTAAGGTAAACCTAACCATAGCTGGAACATATGGATCCAATTAGCCCCTTATGTAGCAACGCATAAACTAGGGTTTAAGCTTCTGTCACTCTAGCAACCCATCATCTAATTATTACTTCCCAATGCCTTCTTCTGGGCCCAAATAATGGTGAAGTCTTATGTAGTCGACGTTCACATAATACCACTAGAGGCTAGACAACATACATCTCATCAAAATATCAAACGAATACCAAATTCACATGACTAATAATAGCAAGACTTCTCTCATGTGCTCAGGAACAAACGTAACTACTCACAAAGCATATTCATGTTCATAATCAGAGGGGTATTAATATGCATATAGGATCTGAACATATGATCTTCCACCAAATAAACCAACTAGCATCAACTACAAGGAGTAGTCAACACTACTAGCAACCTACTAGTACCAATCTCGGACTTAGAGACAAGAACTGGATACAAGAGATGAGCTAGGGTTTTGAGAGGAGATGGTGCTGGTGAAGATGTTGATGGAGATTGCCCTCTCACGATGAGAGGAGCGTTGGTGATGATGATGGCGATGATTTCCCCCTCCCGGAGGGAAGTGTCCCCGGCAGAACAGCTCTGCCGAAGCCCTAGATTGGTTCCGCCAAGGTTCCGCCTCGTGGCGGCGGAGTTTCGTCCCAAAAGATTGCTTATGAGTTTTTCCTCGACGAAAGACCTCATATAGCAGAAGATGGGCATCAGAGGGCCACCAGGGGGCCCACGAGGTAGGGGGCGCGCCCAGGGGGGTAGGGCGCGCCCCCGACCCTCGTGGGCAGTGGGGCCCCTCTGTGAACTTCTTCCGCTGGATATTTTTATTATTTCCCAAAATGACTTTCGTGGAGTTTCGTGACTTTTGGAGTTGTGCGTAATAGGTCTCTAATATTTGCTCCTTTTCCAAATTTCAGAATTCCAGCCGCATTCTCCCTCCTTATGTAAACCATGTAAAATAAGAGAGAATGGGCATAAGTATTGTGACATAACGTGTAATAACAGCCCATAATGCAATAAATATCGATATAAAAGCATGATGCAGAATGGACGTATCATCGACGTTGACATTCCTATCTTGATCCACGGAGCTCAAGCGCCATGCGCCAAAGGTCTGCTTAACCCTAGCGATGACGCGCATCACAGTGTCGTCCATCGCATTGCGGGGGAGCGCCTCGGCCTCGACGGGCCGTGGCGCCTGCTCGTTTTCCTCATCGGCGAGGTTGATGGCAGAGGCGGCGCTTTGGTGGGTTGGCATGCTTGGAAAAGGTGGATGTGCTACATGCTGCGCTTGTCGCCTCCGTGCGTCGCTCGCCCTCTATGTGCAATATAGCAGGGTGGCAGGAAACAGGTGAGGAATTGGCCAGAAACGATGGCGTGTTCATAAAACGCCATTAAATAATGGAAACTTAGCATCGAGCTAGCACAAGAAGTAGATGATGAGCAGATGAACACGGACCATAGTAGGGATCCCGTCGGTGATGAATTCATCAATCCCAAATGGTTGAATACTAGCAGGCGTTTTCCCACAACACACACGGCCTATTCCATCACAAATAGGTCAGATGGATCAACTGTTTGCCTCGTATCACACATTGTCAAAAAGTAATGCGGTAGACCTTCTTTAACATGTGTGAAAAAAAGAAGGACCTCAAGGTTAAATTAGCTGAGTGAATGGGGCATTTCGGTTATTTGACAGAAATGACCCATCCCATCACCTAATTTAGCATCGACACAACTTCCCATCCAGTCACCCATCCAATAGCTGCTCCAGCCTGAGCACACTTAACTTGATAGTTTTCTTACATGAACTACTGGTGGAACAACTAGTCCTTGCTGATAGGAATGCCTCTTCGCATCCTTATGCCGTATCCGGATGACCGCCCGTCCCACAATGGACAATAGATGTTCTGTAGAAAGAGCATATCACATACGTCTTATTAGAAGCAATCGTTTGTGTTATTATCGGTCTTCGCACACATTCTTGATTACAGACCTGTTTGCCGCGTATCACACACATCTTGCTATATTGAACCATTTCTGTTCTCTTGCCTAATCACAAAAAGTTCATCTGAGTGAACCGTATGCTGTACATCGCACACAGCTTGATCGGGCTGTCCGTTTCTTTTGTGTTGCCTAATCACAAACAGTTCATCCGAGTGAACTGTATGTTGTACATCACACACACCTTGATCGGGCTGTCCGTTCCTTTTGTGTTGCCTAATCACAAACAGTTCATCCGAGTGAACCGTATGATGTACATCACACACACCTTCATCTGGCTGCCCGTTTCTTTTGTTCCTCCTCATTGCAAAAAGTTAATTGAACTGAACCGTATGCCCTTCATAGCACACAAAACTAAAACCTGAATCGTGTTTGATGCATCCATCATCGCAAACGTCTTATACATTTCTGATGGTTTTCTTACACCACCGTTTGCAATCATTGCATCGCACATAGTTTCTCGAAGGGTCTCTGATCGTAGTGTCACGTTAGCAGCATCCTGCAGTAGTGTTAATCCGTTTTTCCATGAACTTAATACACTAGATGCATGCTGGATAGCGGTCGATGTGTGGAGTAAAAGTAGTAGATGCAGGCAGGAGTTGGTCTACTAATCTTGGACGTGATGCCTATGTAATGATCATTGCCTGGATATCGTCATGAGTATTTGAAGTTCTATCAATTGCCCAACAGTAATTTGTTTACCCACCATTTGCTATTTTTCTCGAGAGAAGCCACTAGTGAAACCTACGGCCCCCGGGTCTTTCTTCTCATATATTTGCCTTGCGATCTACTTTTCCTTTGCATTTTTATTCAGATCTATTAAACCAAAAAAATACAAAAATACCTTGCTGTGTTTTATCTTTATTTATTTTATTTGGCGTTCGATCTATCAATCTATTACAACTTTATCTCATGTCCACTTGCCAATTTCTGGCGCCACATTGAAAGGGATTGACGACCCTTTAACACGTCGGGTTGCGTAGGTGTTGTTGTTTCGCAAGGTGTTCTTTTTACGTTGTGTTGCTTGGTTCTCCTACTGGTTCGATACCTTGGTTTCATAACTAAGGGAAATACTCTACCGTCGTTGTGCTACATCATCCCTCCCTCTCCGGGGAAATACCGACGTAGTTCCAGCTACCATCAAGGAGAATTTCTGGAGCCGTTGTCGAGGAGGATCTTCAACATAACCAGTTTTTTAATCACAAATCTCATCTCCTTGCAATTTACATTATTTTCCATTTGCCTCTCGTTTTCCTCTCCCCCACTTCACAAAAATTTGCGGTTTTATTCGCCTCCCTTTTCCGTTCGCCGTTTTCTCGTCGGATCCACCCTTTGCTTGCAATCATGAGTGATTTCGGTATGGCACCAACAGATGACGGCCTGACTCCTAAGATGGGACGTACAGGCAATCTGGATGCTAAAACTTTTATCTTGGGGCAAGGGAACATTATGGGAAAAGAACGTATCCAAGAATTTTTCAATTGTGTTGGAAATCTAAGTCTTGATGATGCTCCTATACTTAAAACTACTAGATCCCATGCGGATGCTATTTCAGCACTAGTTCTGAAACTTGAAAGCAAATTTATTCGTACCCATCCTACTTTGCTAAGATTGTTTTTTGAGCACCCCGATATAAAGAATCCTAGGGATAAAAAGTTAGCCACTCTCGTTCTTATGAACGAGTTTGACTACATAATTCAGGAAGCTAGGGAAATCTTTGACTCTTATGGTATGTACCGGGATAAACCCGTGATAGATGGAATTCTTTATAATAGTGACTATGCTCTAAGGCATTTTCTTGGCGATAATAAGATCTTTGATGAGAATCTTAAAAAGGAGGTCCCTGTTCTAGATATAATCCAACAAGTTTTTAATAATGTTAATCAACACTATTCTTGGATTGTAGCGGGAAATCAAAGGGGTTATGATGAAAATCACCTAAGGAATGCTAAAGTTTCTACGGATAATATGTTTTATGTTGTGTTTACAAAACCTCCTGATAAAAATACCCCCAAGAAAATTAAGAAGAACAAGGATGACAAAACATAGATCCTTGCTTTATGCCTAGCTAAGGGCGTAAAACTATAGCGCTTGTTGGGAGGCAACCCAATGAATAATTTTTTTCTTTTTGTTTTCTGTTCTTGTGTGTTAACACAATTATGCTACTCTTATGATTGTGTTTTTTGTGTTTTAATTAGTGTTTGTGCCAAGTAGAACCAATAGGATCTTCTTGGCTGATAGTTGTTTGATCTTGCTGAAAAAGACAGAAACTTTGTGCCCATGAAAATAATTGTTAAAATTCACCAGAATGTGATAAAGTGCTAATTACTTTTTGCAGAAGATCAATATACAAATTATGCAGGTTTTCCTAGTTTTTTAGAATTTTTGGAGTTCAGAAGTATTTGAACAAATCAGATTGCTACAGACTGTTCTGTTTTGACAGATTCTGTTTTCTTTGTGTTGTGTGCTTATTTTGATGGCTCTATGGTTTTCTTTGATGAGTTTTTGACATAGAAAAGTTGGAATATAGTAGATATAATACAAAAAAAAGAATTTGTTTTACACAGCACTTATAGTAGTGATTTATTTTTCTTACACTACTGGATCTCACAAAGGTTTTGTTGAGTTTTGTGTGATTGAAGTTTTCAAGTTTTGGGTTATCTGAGGATGGATGAAGGAAGGATGTAAGAGCCTAAGATTGGGGATGCCCCGGCATCCCAAGCTATTTTCCAAGAATGAGCAACCAACTAAGCTTGGGGATGCCCCCGAGTGGCATCCCTGCTTTCTTCCAACAACTATCGGTATTTTACGCGATGCTATGTTTTTATTCGTCACATGATATGTGTTTTGCTTGGAGCGTCTTGTATGATACGTGTCTTTGCTTTTTTTTTGTGTTTTAAGTCATCAATCCTTGCTGGACACACCTATTTGAGAGAGCCAAAATTATATCATGATTTGTTAGAATTGCTCTCTATGCTTCACTTAAATCTTTTATGAGCTAGGACTTGCTCTAGTGCTTCACTTATATCTTTTTGAGCACCGTGTGCTTTGTTATTTTTAAAAAAACATGCTCTCTTGCTTCACTTAGATTTATTCGAGAGTTGATAAATTTTGAAGAAATTCTCTCTTCCTTCACTTAAATTATTTTGAGAGAAAGAAATTTGTTATGCTCATGATCTTCACTTATATTTGTTTGAGCTTATGAAAAACAACACATGAAAATTAGTCCCAAAGTGATAGATATCCAACAAGGATAAAGTAGAAAAAATATCATGAAGATCATTGGACAAAATAAACTTGATTCTTAGTAATAGTTTTGAGATATGATGATGTGATATGTGAGTTACGTTGATGAGTAATTGTGCTCTAGTAAGAATATTGGTGTTAACGTTTGTGATTCGCTATGCATGCACGAAAGTCAATAATCATGCAATGGAAATTATATCCTACTTGTGGGGCATTATTCGATGCTAATTATGCTTAATGCTTGCTTATGTGATTATTCATTTCTTGGTTGGTCGCTTCTAAATCTTTTTGCTAGCCTTCATTTTGCACCAAGTATGACCTCTACTTGTGCATACAAAATCCTTTAAACCAGTTTTCCACATGAGTCCACTATATACCTATATGCGGTATTCCTTTGCCATTCTAAGAAAATTTGC
The DNA here is from genome assembly GCA_021605145.1 of Aegilops bicornis. Lineage (NCBI taxonomy): Eukaryota > Viridiplantae > Streptophyta > Magnoliopsida > Poales > Poaceae > Aegilops > Aegilops bicornis. The sequence goes on along the minus strand of CM038669.1, from coordinate 113,540,448 downwards.
ATGTGCCATCTCTAATTTTCAAAATAAACTTCTCTTTTGTGTGTTTGTTTCGCTCGTGGAGCAATCGTGGCTAATATTTTCCATGCTAGATGTGTTATTCTCAAGATGAGTGTTTATTCACTTGTCATTGCACGAGAGTAAGGCAAAGGTCTTAGGGATGCCCAGTCCAGAAATGCAAAAAAAGTATTTACTTTATGTTGTCAAATAATAAATTCCTTGGAAAGTGTTGGTATGGAGGGCACCCGTGGATACATCTAGCCATGGAAAGTGAAAGAATGGTGGAGAAAGGAATAAACTTTATTTTCTGTTTGGGAACCGCCTATGGCATATCTAGCATGGAAAGTGTTCGGAACTCTAAGTCGTTTTCGTTGGTGGGATGGATACACCTCCCAAAATGTTTTTATCTCTAATTTTTTCGCTTTGAGCTCTGGCACCTCTACAAAATCTACATCCCTCTATGAAGGGCCTTTCTTTTACTTTATGCAAAAAAAATTGAATTTGAGTCTCTATCTTCTCTCATAAAAAGCACCAACTAGGAGGCAATATGAACGTGCTCAAGTATGGGTGTAGTTAATATTCGAGTGTGTTTCATGAATGGATCAATGTTTGAGCATGATGGGCTAGGGATAACTTATTTTAGCATTGATATTTTGAAAGACATGGTTGCTTGTTGATATGCTTGAGTATCTAAATTATTATGTCAATACTAGACTATTGCTTTGAATCACATAAAAGTCCAAATGTCCATGCTATAAATAAAAGAATATGATCTGACTTGATGAACAACACTCTACATCAAAAATTCTGTTTTTATCACTTACCTACTCGAGGACGAGTAGGAGTTAAGCTTGGAGATGCTGATACGTCTCCAATGTATCTATAATTTTTTATTGTTTCATACTGTTTTATTATCAATCTTGGATGTTTTATAATCATTTATAGTCATTTTATATCATTTTTTGGTACTAACCTATTGACATAGTGCCAAGTGCCAGTTGTTGTTTTTTCCATGTTTTTTACATCAGAGGAAATCATTATCAAATGGAGTCCAAATGCCATGAAACTCCATGATGAATTTTTATGGGCCAGAAGGAAGGCAATGGGCCCTGGTTGCACTGGGGTGCCCGAGGCACAATCCACCGTATGCGCGCCAGAGGCCCAGCGCCGCCTGATGGGTTGTGCCACCTCGGGTGCCCCCCGGACCGCCTCTTTGCTCTCTAAATACCACAATATTCCAGAAACCCTAGAAGGAGCGTTGAATTATTCATCCAGCCGCCACAGAGTCCAGAACCACCAGATCCACTCTAGACACCATCACGGAGGGGTTCACCACTTCCATTGGTGCCTCTCCGATGATGCGTGAGTAGTTATTTGTAGACCTTCGGGTCCATAGTTAGTAGCTAGATGGATTTCTCTCTCACTCGCTGAATTATCAATACAATGGTCTCTTGGAGATCCACATGATGTAACTCTTTTTGTGTGTGTTTGTTGGGATCTGATGAACTTTGAGTTTATGATCAGTCATATCTTTTTATATCCATGAAAGTTATTTGAGTTTCTTTGATCTCTTATATGCATGATCTCTTATAGCCTCGTGTTTTCTACGATATATGGGTTTTGTTTGGCCAACTTGATCTATTTGTCTTGCAATGGGAACAGGTGCCCGGTAGTGGGTTCGTTCTTATGGTGCTCGATCCTAGTGACAGAAGGGGAAATGACACGTATGTATTGTTGCTACTAAGGATAAAAAGATGAGATCTGTATCTACCGCCATATAGATAAACGGATCTTGTCTACATCATGTCATTGTTCTTATTGCATTACTCCATTTTTCCATGAACTTAATACACTAGATGCACGCTGGATAGCGGTCGATGTGTGGAGTAATAGTAGTAGATGCAGGCAGGAGTCGGCCTACTAATCTTGGACGTGATGCCTATGTAATGATCATTGCCTGGATATCGTTGAGGGAGTCCTGGATTAGGGGGTCCTCGTACTGCCGGACTATATCCTTTGGCTGGACTGTTGGACTATGAAGATACAAGATTGAAGACTTCGTCCCGTGTCCGGGTGGGACTCTCCTTTGCGTGGAAGGCAAGCTTGGCAATACAGATATGTAGATCTCCTCCCTTGTAACTGACTCTTTGTAACCCTAGCCCCCTCCGGTGTCTATATAAGCCGGAGGGTTTAGTCCGTAGGACAACAACAATCATAATCATAGGCTAGCTTCTAGGGTTTAGCCTCTATGATCTCGTGGTAGATCAACTCTTGTAATACTCATATCACCAAGATCAATCAAGCAGGAAGTAGGGTATTACCTCCATCGAGAGGGCCCGAACCAAGGTAAACATTGTGTCCCCGCCCTCCTGTTACCATCTGCCTTAGACGCATAGTTCGGGACCCCTACCCGAGATCCGCCGGTTTTGACACCGACATTGGTGCTTTCATTGACAGTTCCACTGTGCCGTCACGATAAAGGCTTGATGGCTCCTTCGATCATCGGCAACGATACAACCCAGGGCGAGGTTTTCCTCCCTGGACAGCTCTTCGTATTCGGCAGCTTCGTACTGCGGGCCAACTAGCTTGGCCATCTAGAGCAGATCGAGAGCTACGCCCCTGGCCACCAGTTCAGGTTCGGAAGCTTGAACTATACTGCCGACATCCGCGGAGACTTGATCTTTGACGGATTGAACCCATGCCAGGTACGTCGCACAGTCACGATGAGCACGACTTAGCTCTGTCTTCGGACGGTGTTCGGGAGATCCCACCTGTAGCTACTCCGGCTCTCAATTCGGAGCAGATTGCGACGTCCGAGGATGGGTGGATGGACCCCGCCATGGAGGCCGCACACTTAGCGGCGATAGAGCTGAATACTAACTTCACCCCCTATGAGACCCGTGTTGCCGGACACCTGGATTCGTCCCCGGCCACGGGCTCCGAACCGCCTGCGTCCATGCCTATCGAATCTGATTGGGCACCGATTATGGAGTTTTCCTCCGCGGATATCTTTCAGCACTCGCCACTGGGTGACGTGCTAAATTCATTAATGTCTCTCTCCTTGTCTGGACACCCTTGGCCGAACTATGTCTGGCTTGAGTGGGAAGCGGACGACGAAGAAATTCATTCCCCACCCACCACCCACTTAATAGCCACTGTCGATGACTTAACCGACATGCTCGATTTTGGCTCTGAAGACATCGACGGTATGGACGACGATGCGAGAGATTTAACAGGAACCACCGCCACGGTATACTGGACTGCCACCTCATCATATGATATATACATGGTGGACACCCCCAAAGAAGGCGATGGCGATAAGGCAACGGAGGATAATCCCTCCAAGAAGCAATCCAAGCACCGGCGTCAGCGGCACCGCTCTAAGTCCCGCCATAGCAAAAGCAGCGATACCGACACAAGAGAAAATAAAGCTCCGGATAGTGCCGAAGACGAAGACAATCCCTTCCAGCCAGGCCTCGAGCGGGAGGATGGGAAAGCTAGCCCTCAGGAACAGGCAGCAGATGGAGAATCAGAGGATGAAAATTACATGCCTCTCTCCGAAGACGAGGTGAGCCTCGGCGACGAAGAATTTATCATGCCTGAGGATCCCTTCGAGCAGGAGCGCTTCAAGCGCCGGCGTATAGCCACAGCAAATAGCATGAAGAAAATGCAACAACAACTTCGAGCTGATCAAGATCTGCTAGCGGATAGATGGTCCGAGGTCCTGGCGGCCGAGGAATACGAACTCGAGCGCCCAACCAAGAGTTACCCAAAGCGCAGGTTGCTACCCCAACTCGAGGAGGAAGCATTAAAACACACACTACCAGCGTATGATGCGGCTGATCGGCCACCCCGTGGCCGAGACATAACAGGATATCAACCCGAAGTCCAGCCCGCACCCCGTCTCCAGTCAAACAAAAACACCGAGGCCCGGGGCAACACGCAGGACCTGCGACACGTATTGGAAAACAAAGCAGGACATACAAGATCGATCTACGGATCACGGGGGCGTGCCCCAATGCGTGACGAGGATCGTCACACCAGATATACTAAAAGCAAATCCGGCCGGGCTGAATACAGCAGACAAGAGTCGTATGAACTGCGTCGTGACATAGTCCGGCACAGAGGTGCCGCACACCCCCTATGCTTCACTGGTGAAGTAATGGATCACGAATTCCCAGAGGGATTTAAACCCGTGAACATTGAATCATGTGATGGTACAACAGACCCCGCGGTATGGATTGAAGATTTCCTCCTCCACATCCACATGGCCCATGGTGACGATCTACATGCCATCAAGTACCTCCCACTAAAACTCAAAGGACTGGCTCGGCATTGGCTGAACAGCTTGCCAGCAGACTCCATTGGCAGTTGGGAGAATTTGGAAGAAGCATTCCTTGACAACTTCCAGGGCACTTATGTGTGACCACCGGATGTCGATGACTTGAGTCACATAACGCAACAGCCAAGGGAATCGGCCAGGAACTTCTGGACCTGTTTCCTAACTAAAAAGAACCAAATTGTTGACTGTTCGGATGCCGAGGCCTTAGCGGCATTTAAGCATAACTTCCGTGACGAGTGGCTCACCCGACACCTCGGCCAAGAGAAGCTGAAGTCCATGGCAGCCCTCACGACACTCATGACCCGCTTTTGCGCGGGCGAAGACAGCTGGCTGGCTTGCAGCAATAACACATCAAGAAATCCTAGCAATTCAGATGCCAAAGGTAGCAACGGCAGACCACGTCGCAACAGACACAAGCGCCGCGACAACGGCGACAACGCCGAAGACACGGCAGTCAATGCCGGATTCAGTTTCTCTAAATCCGGTCAGCGGAAAAAGCCGTTCAAAAGAAGCAATCCGGGCCCATCCAGTTTGGACCGCATACTTGATCGCTCGTGTCAAATTCACGGCACCCCCGATAAGCCAGCCAATCACACCAACAGAGAATGTTGGGTGTTCAAGCAGGCCGGCAAGTTGGATGCCGAAAACAAGGAAAAGGGGCTGCATAGCAACGACGACGAGGAGCCCCGGCCGCCGAACACAGGAGGACAGAAGAAGTTTCCTCCACAAGTGAAAACGGTGAACATGATATACGCAACCCATATTCCCAATCGAGAATGGAAGCGTGCACTAAGGGACGTCTATGCGATGGAGCCAGTCGCCCCAAAGTTCAACCCATGGTCCTCTTGTCCGATCACTTTCGATCGCAGGGACCATCCCACTAGTATCCGTCAAGGCGATTCTGCCGCATTGGTCCTTGATCCCATCATTGACGGATTTCACCTTACTCGAGTCCTTATGGACGGTGGCAGCAGCCTGAACCTGCTCTGTCAGGATACAGTGCGCAAAATGGGTATAGACCCCTCAAGGATCAAACCCACAAAAACCACCTTCAAAGGTGTCATACCAGGTGTAGAGGCCTGTCGCATGGGCTCAATCACACTGGAAGTGGTCTTCGGATCTCCGGACAACTTCAGAAGCGAGGAATTAATCTTCGATATCGTCCCCTTCCGTAGTGGCTATCACGCACTACTCGGACGAACTGCATTTGCTAGATTCAATGCGGTACCGCATTATGCATACCTCAAGCTCAAAATGCCAGGACCTCGCGGGGTTATAACAGTCAATGGAAACACAGAATGCTTGCTCCACACAGGGGAGCACACTGCGACCCTTGCAGCGGAAGTACAAAGCAGCCTTCTAGGGACAACTGCCAATTCGGTGAAGAAGCCACCGGACACCTTCAAGCGAATCCGGGGTACCCTGCAACAGGATCGCCAGGCACGTTCAGAGCTCGCCTAGCAATTCGGCCTCCATCCTAGTCCCAGTCAAGCGGAGAAATTTATGCCGCGTGTACATAATTACGCACTCAAGATACCATGGGCACAGGCGGAGGCACAGCCCACAATGCAGCTCAACCGCCTCAGGGCCCGTACATCTTTATTATTTTATCTCTTTCAGGACCCCACTCTCCGGAAGCTCTTTCCGACAGCCTGATCATTGGACCCATTACGGGAAGGAAATACCAAGGAAGCAAGACGCTCTGACGTACAAGGGAATCCCCAGGTGGTCTCTGATAACGATCAATATACCTGTTTTACATACCCATACGCAGCTTGCCCTTGGATACGACATGTCAAATAGTCCTATTTATTGCTTATTGCACTATGATGACCCACAAGTATAGGGGATCTATCCTAGTCCTTTCGATAAGTAAGAGTGTCGAACCCAACGAGGAGCAAAAGGAAATGATAAGCGGTTTTCAGCAAGGTATTCTCTGCAAGTACTGAAATAAGTGGTACCAGATAGTTTTGTGATAAGATAATTTGTAACGAGCAACAAGTAACAAAAGTAAATAAAGTGCATCAAGGTGGCCCAATCCTTTTTGTAGCAAAGGACAAGCCTGGACAAACTCTTATATAAGGAAAAGCTCTCCCGAGGACACATGGGAATTATCATCAAGCTAGTTTTCATCACGTTCATATGATTCGCGTTCGGTACTTTGATAATTTGATATGTGGGTGGACCAGTGCTTGGGTTTTGTTCTTACTTGAACAAGCATCCCACTTATGATTAACCTCTATTGCAAGCATCCGCAACTACAACAAAAGTATTAAGGTAAACCTAACCATAGCATGAAACATATGGATCCAAATCAGCCCCTTACGAAGCAATGCATAAACTAGGGTTTAAGCTTCTATCACTCTAGCAACCCATCATCTACTTATTACTTCCCAATGCCTTCCTCTAGGCCCAAATAATGGTGAAGTGTTATGTAGTCGACGTTCACATAACACCACTAGAGGCTAGACAACATACATCTCATCAAAATATCAAACGAATACCAAATTCACATGACTACTAATAGCAAGACTTCTCCCATGTCCTCGGGAACAAACGTAACTACTCACAAAGCATATTCATGTTCATAATCGGAGGGTATTAATATGCATAAAGGATCTGAACATATGATCTTCCACCAAATAAACCAACTAGCATCAACTACAAGGAGTAATCAACACTACTAGCAACCTACTAGTACCAATCCCGGACTTGGAGACGAGAATTGGATACAAGAGATGAACTAGGGTTTTGAGAGGAGATGGTGTTGGTGAAGATGTTGATGAAGATTGCCCTCTCCCGATGAGAGGAGCGTTGGTGATGACGATGGCGATGATTTCCCCTCCGAGGGAAGTGTCCCTGGCGTAATAGCTCACGGAGCACTAGATTGGTTCGCCTCGTGGCGGTGGAGTCTCGTCCCGAAGGTTGCTTATGATTTTTCCCTTGACGAAGACCTCATATAGCGTAAGATGGCCATCGGAGAGCCAGCAGGGGGCCCACGAGGCGGGCGCACCACAGGGGTAGGCGCCCCCACCCTCGTGGCCAGGTGGGTTCTCCTCTGGTGAACTTCTTCCGCTCAATATTTTTATTATTTCCAAAAATGACTTTTGTGGAGTTTCAGGACTTTTGGAGTTGGGCAGAATAGGTCTCTAATATTTGCTCGTTTTCCAGCCCAATTCCGCTGCATTCTCCCTCCTTATGTAAACCTTGTAAAATAAGAGAGAATAGGCATAAATATTGTGACATAACGTGTAATAACAGCCCATAATGCAATAAATGTCGATATAAAAGCATGATGCAAAATGGACGTATCACACTACTTGTATCCGTACGCTTTGACGTATTATTTAAATAACAATGCACAGCGTTAGCCTATTATTGCATTTTGTTTTTCCTTGTCTGCTTATTTACGACAAATTGCACCCGTACATTCTGGGACGACCAGTGAGCCAGGGGCTTCAGTGTACCCCATAACACAACGTGAAAAGTCCGAACACTTTCGACAGTGCGGCACCCCGAACTTATAGCATTATATGCATCAGCTCCGAATCATGTCTTCGGTCAATAGTTTGGTTTGCCCGGCTCCCATGTTTTGGTACCTTACGTGCCGCTATATCGGCTAAGGTAGCACTGGGAGAACTACTGCGATTGTGTCCCGGTTCTTCCGGACGAGCACCTCAGTAGAGAAAGCCGAAAACTGACTGTCATGATGCAGCGAGAGCTGGTCTCTGTTCGAGAAGTCTCAAGTCCTTAAAGACTTCTTCCGCTTCGGGCGAGGAGTCGGCCTTGTCCGACTTAGACATAGATAGCGCCCCAAGGCCTTCCGAATACCAGGGGCTTTTCCAAAATTTAAAATTGTAGACTTCTATAGCTAAGTGAGAGTGATAAAGCTTTATAGTCCGATTGCCTGGTTCGTTGTGCTGAACACCTCCTTCGAAGGACCCAAAATTGGGATAAAGAGTGATCAGGTTTATCCGAACACCTCAATTACTAGTTACATGGGGGCGTAAGCCGTCGCCAACTCTCAAATTTTATAAACGGCCGCCTGTAAGGTAATATTTTAAATTAACAAGCGTTGCATAAGCGCAGATGAACTCGTTTCATATTACAGGATCACATGAGTACATTCATTCAAATATTACATCCTTAGCACATTCCTCCGCCACAAGGCGAGCACCCTTCGAGACCTTGTCATAATACTTTTCGGGTGGCGATGCTCCTTGCCCTCCGGCGTGCCCTTCCTTCACCAGCTTTTGACTTCCAACCGCCTAGTGCACTTTCGCCCGGGCAAAGGCCTGGCGCACCCTCAATGCAGACGGACGCTTTATGACTTCAAGCGTAGGCAGGCATTCACAAGCCGCCTTCCTGCATCAAGTAGCTACCAGGCAGGGGCTCGCCAGGCCACATCCGGACTATAAGACCCTTCATGGCCTGTTTGGACGCCTTGTGAAGCTCGACCAGTTGCTTCAACTTGTCGCTCAAGGGCATCGAGTGTTCGGTCCCAGTATACTGAGACCAGAACAACTTCTCTGTCGAGCTCCCCTCCTCGGCCCGGTAGAACTCCACGGCATCCGACAAACTGCGGGATAGATCTGCGAACGCTCCTGGAGAGCTCCGAACTCGGGTTAGTAAAAGGAAAGTTTCCTTCACATGCTTGCTTTGCATAATGAATGCCTTACCCGCCGCTATCTTCTTAATCGCACTGAATCTCCTAGAGGGCCTTTTGGGCTTCGGCCTTGGCATGTTGTGCGTTTTTAGGGCCTTCATGGCTTCGGACCCTTGCGTCTTGGAGTCACGCTCAAGGACTCAGATTTCTTGACGAGCACGGAGCTCTTGCTGCACCTCGCCGACTCGGGACTCTTGCTTCTCTCGCTCGATGCGCTCCTTGGCCGCTTTGTCTTCGGCCTCGGACAGCGCCTTCTTCAGGGCTACCACTTCAGTCGTGGCCCCTAGCAAAATTCATAACGATCCTATTATTAAAAAACCACATTTTTCTTTATCAATATACACACGGGGTATCACTTACCTTTGTTCTCTTCGAGCTGCCTCTTGGTAAGGCCGAGCTCTTCCTTGGACCGCTCAAGGTCCTGCTTCAGTGCAGCGACCTCCATAGTACGAGCGGCATCGGCCAGCAGTGAAGCCTGCTTATTCACATAGAAACATTCTGATTAGACTCTTGCGATTATTGTTTGATCCTCTATTCGGCTTTTCTTCACGAACGCCAAACAGAGCATCAGGGGCTACTATCTATGCCGTAACATTTTCTTATAATTTGATTACTTACCTCAAAGCCTGTCAGGAGGGTGGCACAGGCTTCAGTCAGTCCGCTCTTGGCGGACTGAACCTTCTTGACCACCGCACTCATAACAGTGCGGTGCTCTTCGTCGATGGAAGCGCCGTGAAGCGCTTCCAGCAAGTTGTCCGATGCCTCTAGATGGACAGAGGCTATCGGCACAGACGGCTTGCCCCCCTTAGCGAGGGGTTGCCTAAGTAATCCGGAACCACTGGAGGTTCCGACATAGTATTCGGCTGGGGGCTAGACTTGCTGCCCCGGGCGTTAGGGCCTAGGGGAGTCTTGCCCCTCGTACGCCCAGCGCCTGGAATGTCGCCTTGGGGCGCCTCCGGAACTGTCTCCCCTCAGTTCAGTTCCCTTTGAGACAACACCTCGGCATCGTCCGTAGGGCGGGGGAGGAGGCGGTCGGGAGTGAATCGTTGTTCATATCCGATGGACCCAAAGAATCATCCGAAGAAGATACGTCGATATGGGTTCGGGATGGACTGCATAATCATGTTCGGCATGATAAGAAGCAATAAAATAAAACATACCGAGAACTATTATGGTATCCGGATACTCACGACTTCGCCAGGGGCTTGTCCCTGGGTAACCACTCCTCGTCGCCGAAAGCGGCCGTCGTGGAGCAGTCCCGAAGGAGGGTCCTTCCCTTCTTGGACCATTCGGCCTCCCCTGATGGGGCGGCCTTCCTTTTCATGTTCCCCCCAGCTGGGGGGGGGGGGAGAACTTTCCTCTTCCTCCTCCTTGTCTTCGTGGGAGGAGTGCGCCTCGGTGTTTTCGGACGATGAGTCCGATATAACCTTTCGCCGGAGACCTTTCCCGGTCCCCGTGGCCTTCTTCTCCGGCGCCCCATAAGGCACTAGAACCAGCATCTCCGTTAGGAGAGCATCTGCTGGATCTTCAGGCAGGGGGGCTGGACAATCGATCTGCTCCGATGTCGCTACCCAGTCCTGTTAAATGGCGTGGAGGCTTAGATCCCACGCATGATTATACGGGAGAAAGAAACATCTTATGAGATATAAAAGACTTACCGGATTGGCAGGGCGCTTTGCGCTGAGTCCACGGTCCTCGATAAGGGGAGGAGGAACCTCGGCGCCCTTGAACAGCACCTTCCAGACGTCCTTGTGCGTCGTGTCAAAAATCTCTCGTAGCATCTGGTGCTCGGCCGGGTCAAACTCCCACATATTGAATGCCCGTCTTTGACACGGGAGGATTCGATGGAAGAGCACGACCTGGACCACGTTGACAGGCTTGATTTTCTTGCTTATCATATTCTTAACACATTTTTGTAGTCCTGTCAGCTCCACCGACGAACCCCAGGACAGACCCTTCTCTTTCCAGGAGGTGAGCCGCATGGGGATGCCAGATCGAAATTCGGGGGCCGCCACCCAGTTGGTGTCGCGCGGCTCGGTGATGTAGAACCACCCCGATTGCCACCCCTTCACGGTCTCCACATAGGAGCCTTCAAGCCAGGTGACGTTGGGCATTCTGCCCACCATGGCGCCTCCGCACTCCGCCTGTTGTCCGACCACCACCTTTGGTTTCACATTGAAGGTCTTCAGCCATAGGCCGAAGTGGGGCTTGATGCGAAGGAAGGCCTCGCACACGATGATAAACGGTGAGATGTTGAGCATGAAATTGGGGGCCAGATCATGGAAATCTAGCCCATAGTAAAACATGAGCCCGCGGACGAATGGGTGGAGGGGAAATCCCAGTCCGCAGATGAAGTGGGTAAGGAATACGACCCTCTCGTGAGGTTCTGGAGTAGGGATGATCTGCCCCGCATCTGGGAGCCAGTGCGTGATATCTGCGGCTAGGTATCCGGCTTCCTAGAGCTTCGTAATGTCCCCCTCCATAATGGAGGAGACCATCCACTTGCCTCCCGCTCCGGACATGTTTGGAGTGGTTTTGTGGAGAAAATGCAAACTTGGGCACTGGAGCTCGAGTGCGGAGAATGGATGGGCAGGGAAGAAGAAGGCTTGGGTGAAAAAGAGAAGTCCTTGTCCCTTTATAAGGGCGGAGGAAACTGTGTGTCTCCTCACCTGCTTGGTAAACTCGCTTATTCCCCAGGCGTCGTGATTAATGGCGTGGTTGAGTTACCCACACCCGTATTGATGAGAATCCCGTGATAAGGGGACACGATCTTTGCTTCGACAAGACGTGCCAAGAAAACCGCCTCGCAATATGAGCAGTAGCTGGTTGAGAAAAACGGTTTGAATAATGACCGGACCACGGCGTGATGTCACGTTGTCAGTAGATTAGATTTGTGGAAATATTATACTCCCTACGGTGGTATGTGGAATTTATTTCGCAGAGCCGGACACGATCCTTGTGTTCAAAATCTTCTATGGAGTATTCGGAGGAAGAAACCGCCTTGCAATGTCGAAGACAATCTGCGCGTCGGACTCATCGTCATTGAAGCCTAGTTCAGGGGCTACTGAGGGAGTCCTGGATTAGGGGGTCCTCGGACTGCCGGACTATATCCTTTGGTCGGACTGTTGGACTATGAAGATACAAGATTGAAGATTTCGTCCCGTGTCCGGGTGGGACTCTCCTTTGCATGGAAGTCAAGATTGGCAATACGGATATGTAGATCTCCTCCCTTGTAACCGACTATGTGTAACCCTAGCCCCCTCCGGTGTCTATTTAAACCGGAGGGTTTAGTCCGTAGGAGAACAACAATCATAACCATAGGCTAGCTTCTAGGGTTTAGCCTCTACGATCTCGTGGTAGATCAACTCTTGTAATACTCATATCATCAAGATCAATCAAGCAGGATGTAGGGAATTACCTCCATCGAGAGGGCCCGAACCTGGGTAAACATTGTGTCCCCCGCCTCCTATTACCATCTGCCTTAGATGCACAGTTCGGGACCCCCTACCCGAGATCCGCCGGTTTTGACACCGACAATCGTCATGAGTATTTGAAGTTCTATTAATTGCCCAACAGTAATTTGTTTACCCACCATTTGCTATTTTTCTCGAGAGAAGCCACTAGTCAAACCTACGGCCCCTGAGTCTTTCTTCTCATATATTTGCCTTGCGATCTACTTTTCCTTTGCATTCTTATTCAGATCTATTAAACCAAAAAATACAAAAATACCTTGCTTTGTTTTATCTTTATTTATTTTATTTCGCGTTCGATCTATCAATCTATTACAACTTTATCTCACGTCCACTTGCCAATTTCTGGCGCCACATTGCGAAAGGGATTGACAACCCCTTTAACACGTCGGGTTGCGAGGTGTTGTTGTTTGTGTGCAGGTGCTGTTTACGTTGTGTTTCTTGGTTCTCCTACTGGTTCGATACCTCGGTTTCATAACTAAGGGAAATACTCTACCGTCGCTGTGCTACATCATCCCTCCCTCTTCGGGGAAATACCGACGTAGTTCCAGCTACCATCAAACCTGAAGTAGAAAAAGCTCCTGAAGATAATAATGATGATTCTATCCATGATCCTGAAACTCAATCTGGTAATGAACATTCATCTAGTGATAATGAAAAATATAATGATGATGTTCATGAAGACAATCATCACTAATAAGAGAAAAATACCGAAAGCTAAAATCTACACCATGCTTGCTAATTATTCTTTTATGGATGGAGTACCTAAAAAACTTGGAGATCCAGGAATACCAACTATACCTTGCTCCATCAAAAGAAACTATGTTAAAACTGCTTTGTGTGATTAAGGAGTTGGTGCTAGTGTTATGCCTTTCTCTTTATACAAAAGACTTGACTTGAATAAACTCACTCCTACCGAAATATCTTTGGAAATGGCTGATAAATCAACTACCATACCTATCGGTATTTGTGAGGATGTGCCCATTGTTGTTGCAAATGTTACCACCTTAACTGACTTTGTTATACTTGAGATGCCTGAGGACGACAACATGTCGATTATCCTTGGTAGACCCTTTTTAAATATTGGAGTCATTTTTATTGATTGCAATAAAAGCAAGTCACTTTTCATATCAATGGTAATGAGCATACGGTGCACTTTCCGAAGAAACAATTCCAAGTGAATGGTATTCATGTTATTCAAAAATCTCCTACAATCACTATTGGAAGTTTTCAACTACCTCTACCTACTGTCAAAAAGAAATATGATATACTTATTGTTGGGGACATACATATCCCCGTTGAGGTAACTTAGTGTTTTTATGAAAGTTCTTCGGTTTCATGCTGATCGAAAGTGGTTGTTAATAAGACTTGATCAACCATATTAATTGATCATTTTTTAGAGGTATGAAGTTGATTAATTTAGTAGGCACTACTTTCTGTCCCTACCTTTTGTTTTCTGTTTTTCTTAGTTAAATAAAATAAAATGCCATGTTTATCCTGTTTTCTGGATTTTCCATGCAATAAAAAATGACCCAAAAATAAAAGTGCTCAGATTTCCCTGAAAATTTAATACGATTTTTTCTGAATATTTTTGAATTTTTAGTGCAAATAACATTAGAGGGGGTGCACCTGGTGGGTTGTGGTCCCCACATGGGCCCCCTCACTTCTCTCTTTAGCCCATGTCATCACCTACCTCTAGTGTTCTTGCCATTGCTCTCTCTCTCTCTCTCTCTCTCTCTCTCTCTCTCTCTCTCTCTCTCGTGTTCTTGCTCTCAAACCCGTGGATTTCGATCTCTTTGCTCGAAGCTCTGTTTCCAAAACTATTTTTGGGGATTGCTACTTGGTATGTGACTCCTCCATTTCTCCAATTAGTTTTTGCTTTAGTGGTTTATATTTTGAATAATTAGCTACTCATGGTGCTGATGTAGATGAGCTTGTGTGTTAAATTCCTAGAGTTCTAAGTAGTTTGAATGCTTGATATGGCCTCCATACATCCCTATGAGTAGTTGCTATCAATCTTGTCAAGTTTTGTTGACAAAAATGTTGTGGACTAAAATTTTTAGAATTTGATTTATAGGAATGAGATGAGTTTCTTTAGGAAGTTTGCCTCCAAGAAGAGCTCTAAGGGAGTCATTGGGGAATCATTGGATAGTGACCTCCATACTCAGAGAAGGGCGGAGGTGCGGCCGTGCGAATGGCCGCACAACCCCTTCTTGGATGGCACCAGGATCCGTCAAGAGTTCGCACAATTTGCTACTAATGTTGGGCTTACCGACTTCATCGCAGCTGAGTGTGAACAATACCATCTCCTTACAAATTCCTTTGTGCAAAGCTTCCATTTTCTGAGTAGGAATAACCCTCCTAGGGTGTAGTTTAATTTATATGCTGAAACCCGTCGGATACCACTCACTGACTTTTGTGAATGCTTGATCCGTTCTGACAGAGAAATAAGAGAGCCTAGACCTGTAGGTTTGAGGACTTTTATCATACTCTGTTAGTGGGAGATGACAGAGGGGTATCGAGTGTCACCGCCACTATCTTGCAGTTTCCTTTTGTGCATTATTTTGCTCTATTTATTGCCAGTGTTTACTTGCTAGAGAGAAGGTTGGTGCACTTAGTGCCCCCGATTTTGCTGTCTTACGCCGTGCACTATACGGAGATAACACCTTTGGCCTAGGGGCTATTATTGCACGTCGTTTGCACCTTAACAGGACCAAGGGAAAAATTCATGGCGGTATTTATGCTACTCGTTAAGAGAGTCACTTTAACATTCAGATTCGCCAACATGATTATCGTTTGCCCAAGTTCTATTTGGATCACTAGGCGATGAAAGACCACTAGTTTATTGATATTAATGATTCTATTAATACTATTCCTTACAACCTAGTTTTCAGTAAGGATACCCGTGATATTATTTCGTTGCCTTCACCTGCCTTGTTTGATTCTATTGCCAGGGCGGATACAGGATCATGCCAGACGACATCATTGCCTACCGGAATGCCCAGGTGGGAGAAGAGGAGGAGCCTCAGGAGTGGGACGCTCAAGTGCCTGCTCCACAACACTTCAAGATGGGGCCGGATGGCTGTTACGAATGGTGATTACCAAGTTAGGCCAAAAGCCTAAGCTTGGGGGAGTACGTATTTCTGCCAACATTACATTCATGTTCACACATTTCATTCCATTTGTCAGTGTCCACACTTTTTCATTGTACTATCCATGTTAGAGTTATTGTTCTCACTTTCTTCTTCTGTGTTTGAATAACTTTAAGAAAACCCAAAAATATTTCTTTCTTCTTTTCGGTTTTTCTTTCGAGTGTAGTTATTTGTAGTATTAAAAAGAAAACCCCAAAAGATTTATCGATTCTTCTTCCTCCTTGCTGGGAGCTTTCCTGTGTAAATAGTTTTTCTCGTTTTCATTTTTTTACTAAATTTGTTTCCTTCAAGAAAAACTAAAAAAACTCCAAATTTTAGTGTGTTTCTCTGAAATTCTTTTCTTTTTATTGAGTCATACCCAAGGAGAAGACCACGATGAAAACGTTGAGTGGCTCGCATATGCATTATTGTCAATCTAACAAAGAGCCCGAATTGCTTTGTCTTCTCCTCTTGAATAAAATGTTTGCAGATTCCAACTTAGTCCATGGCACTCTTGCAGTATAATCATTTTCATATCATTTGGTCATGCAAGTGAAAGGCAATAATGACGATATTTGATGAACTGGTTGTGGCAGAGAGAAACGGGTATGAACTCAACTGGTCTTCTTTTGTAAATATGTTTAACCTAGTATCCATGATTCAACCTATTGTGATCAAACATGTTTGCAATGACAATTAGAGATTATAGTTTCTCATGCCATGCTTAAGTAGCTAGGAGTGGATAATGATTTATGTTGGGTGTCAACATTGCGTTAAAATGATTGTGATGTGGTATGATGATATGGTATCCTCCTTATGTTTCAACTTGCTTGACTTGGTACATGTTCATGCATGTAGTTGAATCAAAACCAACATAGCCTCTATGATATTTATGTTCATGGTGTTCATATCCTACTCATTCTAGTATCCAATGTTCATTATTCCTAATGCATGTTCATGACCGTTTTCGCTCTCTAGCTGGCCCCTTCTCAACCTATTTGCTAGCCTTTACCTACACTAAGGGGGAATGCTACTTGTGCATCAAAATTCTAAAACCCAAGTTATTCCAGATGAGTCCACCATATCTACCTATATGCGGTATTACCCTACCGTTCTAAGTAATTTTGCATGTGCCACAACTAAAAACTTCAAACAAACATCTGTTTTTGTGTGCCAGGATTGTTCATAAAGCGACAGGGGGTAGTCGGTATCTTACATGCTAAGAAGGTTATTCTCATGATGAGTGTTTATTCACTCGTCCTTGCACGAGAGGGGCGATAATAGGGATTCCCAGTCCCGAATTCATAAAAGCAAATAATTAAACAAAACTCCCCCAGGACTGATGTTGGTATGGACGGTACCAATGGATTCGGCTAGCTGTGGAGTGTGTTTGTTGGTGGAGGGGGGGTAAACCTTTACTTTATCGCCTGGGAACCGCCACTAATGTGTTTATCATGGAAGATATTGCTAACTTTCGGTCGTGACGTAAACAGGAAGGGTGCATTTCCCACAATTTCATTTATCTCTGTTTTAAGAAGTTGAGCTCTGGAACCGCCGCAAATCCTTGCTTCCCTCTGCGAAGGAACTATCTATCTACTTTTATGTTGAGTCATCACCTACTCAAAAAATAGCCTAGGTGGGTTGTGCCCACCTGGTGGCCCCGCAGACCCAGATACCGACTCCATAAATACCTATTTTCCAGAAAAAATCAGGGAGGGAGAATTATCTCGTTTCACGATACGGCCGCCACCTCCTGTTCTTCATCGGGAGGCCAGATCTTGAGTCCATTTGGGGCTCGGGAGAGGGGGTCTTCGATCTTTGTCATCACCAACCCTTCTTCATCGCCAATTCCATGATGCTCCGCACGGGAGTGAGTAATTCCTTTGTAGGCTCGCTGGTCGGTGAGGAGTTGGATGAGATTCATCATGTAATCGAGTTAGTTTTGTTAGGGCTTAATCCCTAGTACCCATTATGTTTTGAGATTGATGTTGATATGACTTTGCCATGCTTAATGCTTGTCACTTTGGGCCCGTGTGCCATGATTTCAGATTTGAACCGTTTATGTTATCACCAATATATCTATGTTCTAGATCCGATCTTGCAAGTCATATTCACCTATTACGTGTTGTGATCCGTAAACCACGGAGTGACAGTATTCGGGATACTTTCCGGTGATGACCGTAGTTTGAGGAGTTCATGTATACACTACGTGTTAATGCTTTGTTCTGGTTCTCTATTAAAAGGAGGTCTTAATATCCCTTAGTTTCCATATGGACCCCGCTGCCACGGAAGGGTAGGACAAAATATGTCATGCAAGTTCTTTCCATAAGCACGTATGACTATTTACGGAATACATGCCAACATTATATTTATGAATTGGAGCTAATTTTGTATCACCCTAGGTTATGACTGTTATATGATGAATATCATCCGACGAATCTACCGATCCAATGCCTATGAATTTCCTACATATTGATCTGGCTAAGTTACTACTGTTATTGTTATTATTACACTTGCTACAAAATCCTTGCTATCACTGCTACCGTTACTATTGGTGTTGCTACTACTATCAAAACTATCATATTACTATACTACTGATCACTTTGCTATAGATAATTAATCTCCAGGTGTGGTTGAATTGACATATCGCTGCTAATACTTGCAAATATTCTTTGGCTCCCCTTGTGTCAAATATATAAATTTGGGTTGAATACTCTACCCTCGAAAACTGTTGTGATCCCCTATACTTGTGGGTTATCAGCTGTCCACAAACCTGGTGAAACGCTCGCATGGCCTTGTGGCCACACAATAGTGGTAGACGAGGACGCGATTGCGCACGCACATCTGGGCGACCTTGGGACGAGACCCAGCATGAGCACGGGTGTACTCAAGGTCGAACGCGACCACCTTGTACTTCTCCTCAACAAGCAGCAACTCCATGATGTGGATGGAGTGCTCCACCCAGACCGGGTTGTTGGTGTACACCACCAAGAGATTTGTGAACCTTCTGTGGGTGTCCACCACGGCATGCATGGTGAATTGCTGCTCGTTGTTGTCAGCCACTCGGAGCGCCATGGGAGCCACACAGGATACCCTCTAAGAATTTGTCATGGTGGGTGTGCTTCTTGCAATATTGGGGTGCGATCGAAAGGTTGAAGAGGCAGAAGGGTTAAATGGCCGCTGTAATAAATGGGGGTCGGCCGACCTGTAATCGTCACGTCTTGTCACCGCGTTCATACCGGAGGATTCTAGTGCATGCTTGAGCACCCTGCACGCGTTTCTTTTGACCATGCGTGGGATCGAAGAGGCGCCAAATGTATCTTTGGTGAGCATGTTCCCACGCAACCTCATCCGCACAAGCTTCCCGCCCGGCTAGTTTGGCCACGCGTCGGTTAGAAGTGGGGCTAATCATGGTTGTTTGTTGACAAAAAGATTTGTAAAAACAAAGTGTGTGGAATGGCTTCGATCATAGTTTTACTCATGGGTGATGAGGTCCAAGTTACACAGAAGGGTGATGATGGACACTTGAGTGCAATAATTAATTATGCGCTCTACAGGGCACACGGTTGAAGAAACTAACTGTGCGCAATAATGCCGAAGATCGCAGTCGAGTTAGCTATACAGATCGTGTGCTATGAGATCGACAAGGGAAACACATTCAAGAATGGTTAATAAAATCTAAGTCCATTGTATATTAAGGTCAAAATAGTACTACCAATATGCAAGTCTCATACAATGCCATTTCAACGGTTGTACCACAAAAGCCCCAAATATTACAAGGTTCAAATTCAAGAGTCATATGGCTCAAATTCGAAGATTACAAAGTTCAAACTAATATTAGAAATGAAATTCAGCTCATTCAGCTGCAAACGCCCGCGCTGATCAGCCGAACATGGATATAAGAGAGGTTCAAACTAATATTACTACTAGTAAGGATGGTTTCAAAACCTCGTCATTTCTACAAAGGGATCAGCCACTCACAAGTCATGTATGGGATTGACACGATGACTTCTGATTACTCTGTCAGCTGAAGTTCCAAAATGAAATTTAGCTTTTTTGGAGCTGTCGGTGTCAAAACCGGCGGATCTCGGGTAGGGGGCCCCGAACTGTGCGTCTAAGGTGGATGGTAACTGGAGGCAAGGGACATGATGTTTACCCAGGTTCAGGCCCTCTCTATGGAGGTAATACCCTACTTCCTGCTTGATTGATCTTGATGAATATGAGTATTCAAGAGTTGATCTACTGCGAGATCGTAGAGGCTAAACCTTAGAAGCTAGCCTATGGTATGATTGTTGTTGTCCTACGGACTAAACCCTCCAGTTTATATAGACACCGGAGGGGGCTAGGGTTACACAGAGTCGGTTACAACAGAAGGAGATCTACATATCCGTATCGCCAAGCTTGCCTTCCACGCCAAGAGAGTCCCATCCGGACACGAGACGAAGTCTTCAATATTGTATCTTAAAAATACAATATTCCGGCCAAAGGATATAGTCCGCTGTCCGGATATCCCCTAATCCAGACTCCTCAAGAGCCTGAACCAGGCTTCAATGACGATGAGTCCGGCTCGCAGATTGTCTTCGGCATTGCAAGGCGGGTTCCTCCTCCGAATACTCCTTAGAAGATCTTGAACACAAGGATAGTGTCCGGCTTTGCAAAACAAGATCCACATTCCACCGTAGAGAGAATAATATTCACAAATCCGACCTGCTGACGTATTTGATACCATGACATCATGCCATGGCCCGGTTATTATCGTACAGTGTTTTCCAACCAGCCTAGGCGCATATCGCGAGGCGGTTTCCTTGGCACGTCATGTCGAAGCAGAGATAGTGTCCCCTTATCACGGGATTGTCATCAATACGGGCGTGGGTAACCCAATTGTGCCCGTTGGTATGACTCCTCGATTATAGGCAAGTCCCAAACGGTCACGAGGAGGACGCTTGGTATTTACCCTCTTTATAAAGAAACCAAGGCCTATCCTTTTTTTATTCCTCGAACTCAATCGAATCCCTCCCCCGCCTCGGGTTCCAACACCCAAAGCTCAGGTCAGGCGCTTCGGACCTTCATCCATGTCCAGATCCAACCTTCAAGGTCGGTGGATGCCCTCCTCCGTCACGGAGGAAGACGTCAGGAAGTTAAGAGAGGCCAGGTTCTTGACCGGCGAGATTGCCCACCGGCTACCTGCTCAAGGGCAGGTCATACCTACTCCCAAACCCGGCGAGAGCGTACTATTCATATCTCACTTCCTTCGAGGGCTAGGCCTGGCTCTGAATCCCTTCGTGAGGGGGATCATGTTCTATTACGGGCTGGACTTCCATGATTTAGCTCCGGACTCTATTCTCCACATCTCGTCTTTTATCGTCGTGTGCGAAGCTTTTCTCCGCATCACCCCCCACTTCGGCCTGTGGCTCAAGACCTTCCAAGTGGAGCAGAAGACGATCAAGGGGAGATACGCAGAATGCAGAGGTGCTGTAATAAGCAAAAGCGCCGATGCCCCATGGCCCGAGGGTTCTTTCCAGGAGGTGTCCAGCTTATGGCAACAAGAATGGTTTTATGTCACAGCTCCCAGGGGTACCAAATGGGTGGCCCCACCTGCCTTTCGCTTGGTCACCCTCCACGACTAATGTCATGGATCAACAAGGGCTAGATCGGGGCCAGTGAAGGACGTGCCCATACTGCAGGGCCGCATCCGTGATCTCCTCGAAAGAGATATTGGTCTGGTCACAGTAACGCAAGTAATGTTACTTCGCCGAACCCTGACCAGTAAATGTCGTCCCCCTCGTCTGTGGGAATTTGATCCGGAGGGACCGCGGGCTAATCAGCACTTCCTCGGCATGACGCCCGAGGAGATGCACAAATTGTACTTCGGACCGCAAGCAATGTGTCTGGATTCCACCGAGGACGCGGGTCTGAGCTGCAATCATCCAGATACCCAAGTAAGTCACCCTATGGCCGAACAAGTTGTATTTCTATTCATCATGACATCATTCTGAGAAGTCGGTCTTTGACCAGGACTGGATAGCAAAGGCGAAGATGATCAGGTGTCTGGCCCCCCTCCCCGAGGTCTCATTGGATCCGGTACTAGTCCGGATGTTGGAGCTTACGCCCTACCAAGCGCCCTCAGGGGAGGATAAAGGTGGGAAGAAAGACGTTGACGCCTCACGGAAGGCAGACAACCGGGGACAAGAAGCCAAAGCTCCCCCTCCCCAAGGAAGGAAAAGGACCGCCTCTGAAGGCCCGGAGACAATAGTCTCTAAACGGGGGAAGAAATCTTCACCAGAGGGTCCTGGCCCAGGGGATACCCCGGCCGTACATTGCCCGCAAGGGGATCAGCCCTCCATTGAGCTGTAAGTAAAAGAAAGGGTATAATAGTAAAAAATATCCCACTTTACTTCTGAAGGAAATAACCACAACATCCGTCTTGTAGTCAGGATCGTGGCCCTTCTCTACAGAGTTCGTCTTCGGGGGATCTTCTTCCGGAGATGATGGAGAGCAAAACGCCTCCCCACGCCATCCTGCCTTACGAGGCGGGCGACCCCATGGTATCATCTCGGAGGGCTTCTCCCGATCCGGCAAGGCCAGAGGGTGATTCTTTGGCCACTCGAAGTCCTCAGTATCCGGCTCTTGAAGAGAGCAACCGGAAGGGTCCGGCTCCGCCTGTCATGTAGTCGGATGCACTGAAGGATCTGCTAGAGCAGGCGGCTATCTCAGCAGTGCACCATGCGCTAATGGGCGCGGTGATTGAGAGGGTTTCATCCGCAGAAAGCGGGTTGCATGAAGCGTTTATGAGTCTGCTGAAAGGTTTTGAGGTACGCGAAGTGACGTGTATTTTTGACAGTACTGCACATGTTTTAAATGTGCCCTGTGCAGATAGTAGCCCCTGAGACTCTTGTTGCCGTCGGAAACAGCGGTAAACAGAGGATCATAGTCATAGGTAATAATCCAGCCGTCTTCATATGAAGGTGGTGGGAGGTGCGGTGGCTAGCCGGACTTGTGAGGAGCTAATGCGGCGACTTGATGCGGCAGATGCCGACATCGTGCTTGTCAACAAGCGGCTTGACGAGGCGCAGGGTATGCAATTTCTCTGGTGATAACCATATGGTAAGAAGAGCGTAATGCAAGTATCTTGAACATGTTGTTAAATGCAGATGGAGCTGCGGCAGTGGAGACCCTTCGGGCGGAACTTGCCCGAGCCAAAAAGCAAGCCAGGAATAGTGATGCGGCCGCTCTAAAGGCGGCTGAAGAGCTGAGGGCCGAACAAGCTTCCCATTGCCAAAGTAAGGAGAAGATGGCCAAGGTGGCCGTTGAGTTAAGTGATGCCGCCGAACGATACCGGCTTCATGAGAAGGAAAGCCAAGCGAGGGCTACGGAGCTGGAGAAGGCCATGGTAGCAACCAAGGAATCCCGCTCTACAATTAGAGCAACGAAGGAGGAGCTGCGTCACACCGGGGATATCGCGGCTGGGAAGCCCTTTATGCTGCGGATGAAGTTCGTAGATCCTAAGTATGCTCCTCTGGACCGGCTGTGGAGTTCTGCAGACGCCTATCTGGATTTGGCAGCAGTCTGCCGATGCGCCGAAGTTCTTCAAAGATCAAGGAGATTGCGAAGTGGAGAAGCTGTTCTGGTCGCAATTTAATGGTCCAGCGTGTCCGCTTCCTCTGAATGAGCGGATGGACAAATGGTCCGAGCTCCATAGGTTGTCCGGACTCGCCATGAGGTCTTTGGTGGATCACCTGTGGCCGGCAGGGCCAAGGCCGAACAGTTACTTCAGCTTGGTGCAGTAGTTCCTTGGTGCTGTGTCGCGCATCAACGCTATGAAGAGGTCGGCGTGCATCGAGGGTGCGCGGATGGCGCTTGCCCGTGTAAAAAAGCACTGGGTGGAGATGGAAGCCACCACAATTGTAGCCCCTAGTTCGGCAATTAGCCGAGTAGCTGTCGGGTACTACTTTGATGAGGTCCTTGAAGGCCCTCGTTCAATAGAAGACCAGTGCTCGAAGAATATTATGTTCAAATGACATGTATTCCCATTGAAAAACAATGTTTTACTAGATTATATAAAGGCTATTTTTATACTTTTGCCTAAAAGTGTTATGATGCCTCCTGTGCGGCCGTTTATGTATATGAGTATATAACCTGAAAGTTTGCGATGTCGGCTTCAAATTTCACGCATATAATGCGGGGTGTTCATGAAGACGTGTTCACACTTGATCCAACGTCTTGGTCCATTAAGGAGGTGATAGCGCAATGAACTAGGCAATCGGACTATATTGCTTTAACACTTTCACTTAGCCATAGGAGTTTGACAATGGGGCTACTATATAGCCCCTGGTGGCTCCGCGCTCATCCGAATACGGGGCGCGGTCATGCCTGACATGGAAACGGCCCTTCGTTAATGCGGAGGAATGCCTGACATGGAAACGGCTCCGCGCTCATCCTACGCTCTCGCCGGGTTTAGGAGTAGGTATGACCTGCCCTTGAGCAGGCAGCCGGTGCGCAATCTCGCCGGTCAAGAACCTGGCCTCTCTTAACTTCCTGACGTCTTCCTCCATGACGGAGGAGGGCATCCACCAACCTTGAAGGTTGGATCCAGACATGGATGAAGATCCGAAGCGCCTGACCTGAGCTTTGGGTGTTGGAACTCGAGGCGGGGGAGGGATTCGATTGAGTTCGAGGAATAAAAAAAGGATAGGCCTTGGTCTCTTTATAAAGAGGGTAAATACCAAGCGTCCTCCTCGTTACCGTTTAGGACTTGCCTATAATCGAGGAGTCATACCAACGGGCACAATTGGGTTACCCACGCCCGTATTGATGAGAATCCCGTGATAAGGGGACACGATCTCTGCTTCGACATGACGTGCCAAGGCTGGTTGAAAAACATTGTTCGATAATAACCGGGCCATGGCATGATGTCATGGTATCAAATACGTCAGCAGGTCGGATTTGTGAATATTATTCTCTCTATGGTGGAATGTGGATCTTGTTTTGCAGAGCCGGAAACTATCCTTGTGTTCAAGATCTTCTAAGGAGTATTCGGAGGAGGAACCCACCTTGAAATGCCGAAGACAATCTGCGCGCCGGACTCATCGTCATTGAAGCCTGGTTCAGGGGCTACTGAGGGAGTCCTGGATTAGGGGATATCCGGACAGCAGGACTATATCCTTTGGCCGGACTGTTGGACTATGAAGATACAAGATTGAAGACTTCGTCTTGTGTGCGGATGGGACTCTCTTGGCGTGGAAGGCAAGCTTGGCGATACGGATATGTAGATCTCCTTCTGTTGTAACCGACTGTAACCCTAGCCCTCCGGTGTCTATATAAACCGGAGGGTTTAGTCCGTGGGACAACAACAATCATACCATAGGCTAGCTTCTAGGGTTTAGCCTCTACGATCTCGCTGTAGATCAACTCTTGTAATACTCATATTCATCAAGATCAATCAAGGTGAAGTAGGGTATTACCTCCATAGAGAGGGCCCGAACCTAGGTAAACATCGTGTCCCTTGCCTCCTGTTACCATCCACCTTAGACGCACAGTTCGGGACCCCCTACCTGAGATCCGCTGGTTTTGACACCGACAGGAGCCTTTTCCAATCTGCTGCAGCCACCGGCGCTGATTAACAAACCATTCATTTTTGCGAAATAAATCTAGGGCAAACCTCATTACCTTCAGCACCCTTGCTTTGACAACAAAGAACCTGGCGAACATAATCTTCTGTAAGGTCCCTTGGTATGAGTTCAAAGTAATTTCTGAGAGATGCAAATCTAGGCATTCAATGTGATTGTTATATTGTATCACATTATCCACCACCGGGCCTAATCTTATCTGCAAAAGAAGAAAATGTGTTAGTGCCTACATGCAGTTTTGAACACTACTACAGGCCTATTTGGTTTGCAGGATTTTTAAAATGCACTAACGTGCCATCTTCGATCCGACATGATTAACATGGGCATTTGATTACAATCTAGAAAAATGTAGCCTTTTCACAAGAGGTTGGGGTGGATGAAAAGTTCCCTAAGAAAACTAGTACAGATGAATCCAAAGGAGAAATGCTTATGGATTGTAACCATAGGGATCAAGCAACCAATATGGGGGGAAACATGTATGTACTGAAATCCTCCAAAATTCCTTCAAAAATTGTAGTACATTGTCGGAAAAGATGTCAAAAACGGAACTCCCTTACGGTTAACATTTAACAGGAAAGGAACATCACCTCGATATATAGCTTCTCCGGGCACGGAAAGCATCTCAGGAAACTAACAACTTAGTCCAGGTTGGGATTGACAGATTCTAGTGGCAAGGCCTTCACTGTGCACAGATTCGGGGTCTAGCTTGTCGGAATCATTTTCTGGATGACAGACGAACATACATCTTCAAAATTAGAAATAATGTTAATTTCAAGAAGGGGAGGTAGAAGGCCACTGTTGTACCTGAACAGATGTGGATCCAATAACAAGTTTGGAGTATTTGTTAGACTAGTAGCCCACCACTGTCAATTTCGGCGCAGAAATGACATTGATTCTGGTTAAACCTTCTTGATCAACTACAAGTAATCTCTCAAGTGAAGCTGTGTCCTCAATGACCATACCGTGGTACCCATTTTGTGATGTCTTGTTGCTGCACCAGCAACACACATAAATAGTCCGGAGAGTCATGGATCTGATGTGGAAGCTACTCAACCCATTGATCGCCTGAAGACGAAGGTACTCGAGTGCAGTACATCCATGGAGCAAGCGCTCCATGTCACCGTTTGGGAGGCAGATGGCAACGAGCTCGAGGTGCTTCAGTCGTGATAGAATAAGAGCGGGCGCGTCATTAAGAGGGGGGAATGGCAGTTCATGAACTTGGCGACGCGTAGCGTGGGCGCTAGGCGGAGCGCGGACGTTGGTAATGAGCGCATATGCCCATCATTAAAAGTGATATCCTCGAGCTGATCTAGGGCGGGGGATCGAAACCACTCGTCAAGCTTCGCTCGGTCCTTGCCGTTGGAATGGAACTTGCCCATACTAAGGCCTCTGGTTGGGCCATGGTGACTGCCGAGGATTTGGGAGAACGTATCCAAGCTTTTGAGATAGCCATGGCAGAGCTCGTGGGTGTCGATGTGGTCAAGAGGGGTGGAGTGTCGTAGGGGGCGCCACCGCCAGGAAAGGAGGTTGTCCGCGCCCCATATTTGATTAGGAGGAGGGAGATGATGACTATCAACATATCATTGGGGAGGTTGCTGATGAAGTCTAGGCCTGCTGAGAGTCGCTTGCGGTTCTTGCTCAATCCACCTCTGCTTGTTGGCAACCCCGTTCTCCACCTCCGGAGTCTCCTCGTTAGCGGCGCATTCTGATAGAAGTGGGAGCACAGGGGTTAAAACTGGGCAATAGAAAAGTGTATTGGTAACTAGAAGTTAGTAGGTAGGAATAGAGTAAAAAATGGAATAACAATTGGTTGCTCAAATACTACACAGTTCCTTTGATATTGCTGGGTAAGTCAACTCCAGATACTTGAAAAAAACACTTACTTAGAACAAAGTCTGGACGAATGATATCATCGGGGAAGCTAGCATATATCACATGACCAGGCTCTTTTATGTGCAGTGCAATTCTGGTGCCAGCTTTCAGTACATAAAACTTAGAAATTTCTATCCAAAGGCCCGTGGCAAAATAGGAGTGACCACATTCATCAAGTCTTACAGAAGCAACACTTGTAAATCCATGGTTTGTGTTCAGTATGACATCCCTGCAGTCTTGATTTATGTAAAGGGAAAGATTGTGTACTACACATGTTGTTGCATAGCAAGGGACGTGTTGCAGTTCATTTGGATGTGCATTGCATTGATTGTGTTCCTTCTTTGCTAGTCGGTGTTGTTCCTTCTCGGTAACAGATGATTCCGACATTGTGATCATCGACACCGATGGAGAACAGTACTATCTTCAGAAGTCCCAGGCAAGCAACCCCCCTTGAGCATTCTGATACAATCCCACTCTCTCGCTCCTGCTCTCTTTTATTGCATTAGGACAACAATGATTCAACTGTTACATGTTTCACTAGTTGAACCCATTCCTCTGCATGGTTTCTCTTTCCCACAGTAAATAAAATAACCCACTAGCATGAGTAGGACTTGCTTGAGCTATGATGTGACTACTCATCCATGCTTGTTTATCATGCCTGCTATTTCTTAGAGTTGTGTCAGGTCTGATTCATCAGGGATGAATTGGAGTGTTAAGATCATGACCTGATGTTGAGAGTAAAGTATGTGAACACAATTTGGTAAAGGTAGAGATGAGAGGCCATGTAGGAGTACATGGTGGGTTTTTTCATTGAGATCATCTTTAGGAACTGAGTTATGTGTATGTTATCCAAGACTAGATACTACCACGCATTGTGTTCCAGTAACTCGAGCCTCTTGGCTTATTGATCACCTTGATCTCTGTCCAGGAGTTTGCAACTAGTTTCTAGTGTCTGTAGGTCATGCTAGTAGTCTACCAAGTGGCACTCAATATAGGTGGGCTTGAGACAGACTAGGCGTCGTGGCCCGGTGTACCAAGTGGCACCCGGATGGTGGACTTGGGAAACTTGCACACATCATTTGTTTTCATGATGGAAACTTCGGCCAGACTTCCCTTGCTAGTTCAGCCTCAGATAGGCGCTAAACCTGGACTAGAGTCTTGTGTGGTTAGTCAGGTTGTGGCCGATACCCTCGCCAGGCTTCCGCTTGAAGGTTGCCAAGATACATGACGTGTATATGGTGGTAAGTGGTGAGAGCGTGTGCGAAGAAGTACACCCCTGCAGGCTAATATGATCTATTCGAATAGCCACGTCCTTGGATATGGACTACTTGGAGAGTTATATGGTACATAGACAACTTTGAAGTGGATACTCTAAAATGTGCGAGATAAGAATGAGTGTTATGTATGGCTTTCTTGTAGGGAGACGGGAGAGAATCCATAGTGGTGTATTGATATGATGAATATGTGGACTCGTCTGCGCTTTCTCACCTCAAAGAATTACTGTAGTCATAGTAGGAGATAGCCATTGAGTCAAAGCTAGCTTGCTGCAGTTAAACTCCACCGGACCCTTTGTTGATACCGATGCATAAGTAGATAGTTCTTATGTAAGTCTTCTTTGAGTACCTTTGTACTCACATTTTCTTAATTTGTGTTTTTGCAAGAGAAGACTTCAGTCTCACTAGTAGTTCCATGTGAAGTTTGATGTTGATCGATTAGCTTGGGTATCCCAGACAGAGGTATGGTTCCTATAGAGGGTCTTGTAGATAGACAAGCTTTTAGCCTTCTTTCTTTTCAGTTGTCTATTCTCAAACAGATTTATGCTTCTACTTGTTGCTTGTATGACTTTGTATGCTGCGTTATGAGACCCATGTTTGTAATATCATGTTGTGTATGGCTCTTTGGAGCCTCTTAAATAAATACTTGAGTCATAGAGTTATGTTGTGATGCCATGCTGTACCAACACATACTTGCATGTTGTGCGTACGTATGATGTATATTGCTATGTGCTGGGTCGTGACAAGGGGAGATGCATTACAATAGAGATAAGTATTTCCCTTAGTGAGAACCAAGGTTTATCGAACAAACAGGAGAATCACGCAAAACCTTGTGAACAACACCAACACGCATAAAAGCAAATACTTGCACCCAACACGGGCAAGAGGGTTGTCAATCCCCTTGAACTCGTTACTTGCAAGGATAAAATATTGTATAGGCAGATATATAGATAAATTGTAAAATAAAATAAAGGTAAATAATTGCAGCAAGGTATTCTTATTTTCACTAGAGGCTTCTCTCTCGTACACATAGCATACGGTGAGTGAACAAATTACTGTTGGGCGGTTAATAGAAAAGCGCATAGTTATGACGCATTCACGGCAATTATCATGTATATAGGCATCACGTCTAACACAAGTAGATCGACTCTTGCGTGCATCTACTACTATTACTCCACCAACCGACCGCTATCCAGCATGCATCTATGGTATTAAGTTCATAAAAATGGAGTAACGCCTTAAGCAAGATGACATGATATAGACAAAGTAAACCCAATCAATATGAATAAACCTCATCATTTTACCCTTAATGGCGAGAATACAAATATGTGTCTTGTCCCCTTCTATCACTGGGATATAGAGCACCGCAAGATTGAACCCATTACAAAGCACCTCTCCCATTGAAGATAACTCAGTCTTGTTGGCCAAACCAAACAGATAGATCATAAAGAAATGCAAAGTTATAACAATCATGCATAATAAAGTAAGACTCAATTACTTTCAATGAGTATTCCAATCATAAACCCACAATTCATGATCCTAGCAAACACACTGCAAAAGAAGATTACAACGGATATAACTCCAAGAACATCAAGGAGAACACTGTATAAGCCCTATAACTACTAGCTATGGACCCGTAGGTCGGTGGTGAACTACTCACGCATCATCGGAAGGCAGAAAGGATGATGTAGAAGCCCTCCGTGATCGATTCCCCCTCTGGCAGAGTACTAGAAAAGGCCTCCAGAAGGGGTCGCGGAAGAACAGAAGCTTGCAGCGGCGGAAAAAGTGTTTTGGGTGGCTCGCTGTTGGTTTGGGAATATTTGGGAATTTATAGAGGTGGAATTAGGTCAAACGGAGTTGCGTGGGAGTCACGAGCTCGGGGGGGGGCTACCCCCAGGGCGCGTCTGGTGAGCTCATGACTGTCATACAGTTTCTTCATGGAATCGCGTGTGATATACTTGAATAGCGTAAATGCTTAACTGAGGCAAAACATCTGTGATGGCTCTCCCTATCACATGTGATTTTGATGCTA
Organism: Aegilops bicornis; assembly: GCA_021605145.1. NCBI lineage: Eukaryota > Viridiplantae > Streptophyta > Magnoliopsida > Poales > Poaceae > Aegilops > Aegilops bicornis. Next base: position 113,510,038 of record CM038669.1, on the reverse strand, counting down.
TATGTGATGCACTATGCTAACGCAAACGCTTGTTTCAAACTTATTGTGTGGGATTAAAAGCCCATCTCAAACGGCTTGTCTGGCGCAATTGTCTGCGATAACTCTCTCGATCGCACATGAGCATATCCTCTAAGCGTGTGTGACCGGAGGAGCTATCGCAGAAGATTTACCCGAATCATGTGGGATGGACCCCCTCTATCGCCCACATTAGCAAGGCGGCTGTTTAAAACTGTGTCAGGGTGTAAAAACCATTTGCATAGGGACGTGTTGCACTAGTCTTTGAGACATAGGGAGGAGTACTATTTGCTTTGTCCCCTTCATCTTAGTCAACTAGTTTAATGATATAGATTCTTTTTTGAAGTCGGTCCCAATGATCTTGAATTCATTAAGAAAGAAGAGAGTTCTCGCTTAATTAACGAAAAATCTGGGGAAACCAACGCAACATGCCCCAGAAACAAGGCACCCCACGTGATTTGGCAACCCACGCAAGAATGCACACACGCGGTTGAGGAGAAAAGCACCGTCGAGGTTCCAATCTGGTGTCATCGCCATCCTCCCCGCGAGCCAACGACTACGATTCCACCATTGATGACCACTAACATAGCTCGCATCGCAAACAAGCACCAAAGCCTGCATTGGCCAATGCCAAATAGTCCATGATAACCCACAAGTATAGTGGATCGCGACAGTTTTCAAGGGTAGAGTACTCAACCCAAATTTATAGATTCGACACAAGGGGAGCCAAAGAATATTTGTAAGTATTAGCAACTGAGTTGTCAATTCAGTCACACCTGGAGATTAATTATCTACAGCAAAGTGATCAGTAGCACAGTAATATGATAGTTTTGATAGTAGTGACACTAGCAATAGCAACGCTAACAATGATAGCGGTAATTTTGTAGCAAGTGCAACAGTAACGATAGCAGTAGTAACTTAGCAAGAACAATATAAGATAAATTCGTAAGCGTTGGATCAGTAATTTGTTGGATGATATTCATCATGTGACAATCATAACCTATGGCGATACGGCACTAGCTCCAGTTCATAAATATAATGTAGGCATGTATTCCGTAAATAGTCATGCGTGCTTATGCAAAGAACTTGCATGACATATTTTGTCCTACCCTCCCGTGGCAGCGGGGTCCGATTGGAAACTAAGGGATATTAAGGCCTCCTTTTAATAGAGAACTGGAACAAAGCATTAACACTCGGTGAATACATGAACTACTCCTCAAACTACGGTCATCACCGGGAGTGGTCCCGACAATTGTCACTCCGGGGTTGCCGGATCATAACACATAGTAGGTGACTATAACTTGCAAGATCGGATCTAGAACATGGATATAATGGTGATAACATAAACGGTTCAATCTGAAATCATGGCACCCGGGCCCAAAGTGACAAGCATTAAGCATGGCAAAGTCATAGCAACATCAATCTCAGAACATAGTGGATACTATGGATCAAGCCCTAACAAAACTAACTAGATTACATGATGAATCTCATCCAACTCCTCACCGACCAGCGAGCCTACGAAGTAATTACTCACTCCCGATGGGGAGCATCATGGAATTGGCGATGGAGAAGGGTTGGTGATGATGAAGAACGAAGATCCCCCTCTCCGGAGCCCCAAATGGACTCCAGATCTGGCCTCCCGATGAAGAATAGGAGGTGACGGCAGCTCCATCTCGTGGATCGTGATAATTCTTTCTCCCTGAGTTTTTCTGGAAAAATAGGATTTTATAGCATCGGTTTCAGGGTCTGCGGGGCCACCAGGTGGGGACAACCCACCTGGGTGTGCCTAGGGGGGCAGGCATGCCCTGGTGGGTTGTGATCACCCAGGTGCCCCCCTCAGGTGGCTCTTGGCTCCAGAAATTCTCTTTTATTGTATAAAAAATCCTCGCAAAGTTTCGTTCCATTTCGAGAACTTTTGTTTCTGCACAAAAACAATACCATGGTAGTTCTGCTGAAAACAGCATCAGTCCAGGGTTAGTTTCATTCAAATCATGCAAATTAGAGTCCAAAACAAGAGGAAAAGTGTTGGGAAAAGTAGATACATTGGAGACATAGCAACTCCCCCAAGCTTAAACCTTTTCTTGTCCTCAAGCAATTCAGTTGATAAACTGAAAGTGAAAATGAAAAACTTTTACAAACTCTTTTTCTCTTGTTTGCATAAATAAGTTAAACAGCACCTAGGTTTTCAGCCAACATTATAACTAACCATGCCGACAATAACTCTTAAAAATTATATTAACTCATATCAATAACATAATCAGCTAGTGAGCAATAATAAGATATCTTAAACAGCAACACGTTGTCAAAACAACCATGATATAATATGACAATAGTGGTATCTCGCTAGCCCTTTCTGAGACCGCAAAACATAAATGCAGAGCACCTCCAAAGTTCAAGAAGCGACTAAACATTATAATTCATGGTAGAAAAGATCCAGTCATGATGCACCCAACATTAGGTACACACAATGCATCAGCATGATAGCAGTGCTGTCAGGTTGTGGCGCTTATTTTAGAAGGTGATGATACAACATAAAAGTAAATAGATAGTCCCTTCGCAGAGGGAAGTAGTGATTTGCAGAGGTGCCAGAGCTCAAGCTTTAAAACAGAGGTAAATGATATTTTGAGACATGCACCCTTCTTGTTTACTTCACGACCATCAGTTATCAATATCTTCCATGCTAAGCACGCTAGTGGCAGTTCCCAAGCGATAAAAGTAAAGGTTTTGACTCCATTGGGAGTTTTTGTTTGATTATTTGTAAGCTTTTTCTGTTTGCAGTTTGGGACTGGGCATCCCTATTACCGCCCTTTTCTCGTGCGATGGCGAGTGAATAAACACTCGACCTGAGAATAACCCGCTTAGCATGGAAGATACCGACCACCTCCTGTCGTTCCATGAACGATCCAGGCACACAAAAAGGATACTTATTTGAAGTTTTTAGAGGTGGCACATGCAAATTTAATTAGGACGGTAGGGTAATACCGCATATAGGTAGGTATGGTGGACTCATCTGGAATAACTTGGGTTCAAGGTTTTTGATGTACAAGCAGAATTCCCACTTAGTACAGGCGAAGGCTAGCAATTAAGTTGAGAAGCGGCCAGCTAGAGAGCAACAACGGTCATGAACATGCATTATGGATAAGTAACATTGTACACTAGCATGAGTAGGATATGAACACCATGAACATAAATATCATAGAGGCTATGTTGGTTTTGATTCAACTACATGCATGAACATGTGCCAAGTCAAGCCACTCAAATATTTAGAGGAGGATATCATATCATCATACTGCATCACAATCATTTTAACGCAATGTTGATATCCAAGATAAATCATTATCCACTCCCAGCTACTTATGCATGGCATGAGAAACTATATTCTCTAATTATAATTGCACACATGTTTAATCATAATGGGCTGAATCATGGATACTAGATTAAACATATTTACAAAAACAGATCAAGTCAAGTTCATACCCATTTCTCTCTGCCACGGCCAGTTCATCAAATATCATCATTATTATTGCCTTTCAATTACACGACCGAACGATGTGAAAATAATAATAGTGCAAGAGTGCCATGGACTAAGCTGGAACCTGCAAACATTTTATTCAACAGGAGGAGACAAGGTAAAATGGGCTCTTTGTTAGATCAACAATTATGCATATGAGAGCCACTCAACATTTTCATCGTGGTCTTCTCCTCGGCACAACTTGAATAAAAATAAAATAAATTCAGAGAAACACACTGAAATATTTTTGGAGTTTTTGGTTTTCTTGAACAAGCAAATAAAATAGAAAAACAAAAACGAGAAAAACTATTTACACGGGAAAGCTCCCAACAAGCAAAAGAAGAACAAGGAAATCTTTTTGGGTTTTCTTTTTAGTACTACAACTAAGAATGCATAGAAAGTAAACTAACTACAACTAATTTTTTTTGTTTTTCTAAAGTTTTTCAAAAACACAAAAAGAAAGCAAGAAAATAAATCTAACATGGATGATACAATGAAAAAGTGGAGACATCGACAAATGAAATGAAATGTGTGAACATGAATGTAATGTCGGTGGGAATACGTACTCCCCCAAGCTTAGGATTTTGGCCTAACTTGATAGTCGATCAGAAGCCTGGATAGTAGTCGGAGTGCTGAGGAGCGGGCATCCATGGATCCCACTGCTGAGGCTCATCCTCTGCGGCGGCCTGGTGGTAGGCGATGATATCTGCAGGCATAATCCTGTATCCGCCCCTGGCAATAGGATCAAACAAAGCAGGTGCAGGATATGGGATAATATCACGAGTTCTAATACTATAAACCAGGTTATACAGAATAGGGATGTTAGGATAATCAATAGCAGTAAACTGGTGGTGATTCATGGTCGCACGATCTAAGTAGACTTGGGCAGAGAATAATCATGAAGGTGTATCTCAACATTAAAGCGAGCCGCCAAACGGGTAGCAAAGATACCACCACGTATTTTACCCTTGGACTTATTAATGTGGACGCGACGTGCCACAATAGCTCCCAAGCTATAAGTGTTGTCACCCTCTAGTGCACGACGTAAAACAGCAAGGTATGGTGAACTGAGTACACCCACCTTCTCTCTAGCAAGCAAGCATTTTGCAATGAAAAGAGCAAAATAATGAACAACAGGAAAATGCAAGCCAACGACAGTGATAGCCGACACCCCTCTCTCATCTCCCACTATCAAGGTACAATAAAAGGCCTCAAACTTTGCTGGCCTAGGCTCTACCAAACCACCATCAACAGGAAGCAAGCATATTTCACAAAATTCAGTAAGAGGTATCTGATGGGGTTCAACATATAAATTGAATTGCAACCCATGAGGATAATTCCTAGTAAGGAAATTAAAACTTTGAACAAAGGTGTTTGTGAGGAGATGATACTGTTCATATTCAGCTGGATGAAGTCGGTGAGGCCGGCATTAGCAGCATATTATGTAAACTCTTGCAGGATTCCAGCCTCTTCCATGAGCGAGATATGCGGCCATTCGCACGGCCGTACTTCCGCCAACCTCCGGTTATGGAGATCACTGTTAGATGACTCCCCAATAACTCCCTTGGAGTTCTTCTTGGAACCAAACTTCCTAAAGATAATCATGTGTTTCCTATGAACAAAAATTCTGAAATTTTTAGTCCACAAAATTTTCTCAACAAAACTTTACAAGATTGATAGCAACTACTCATAGGGATACATAGAGGCCATAGCAAGCATTCAAACTACTTAGAAATCTAAGAATTCAACATGCAAGCTCGTCTACAGCAGCACCAAGAGTAGCTAATTATTCAAAATATAAACCACTAAAACAAAAACTAATTTGACAAACGGAGGAGTCACATACCAAGCAACAATCCCCCGAAACAGTTTCGGAAATGGAGCTTCGAGCAAAGAGATCGAAATCCGAGGGTTTGAGAGCAAGAACACGGGAGAGAGAGCAATGGAGAATTTTTTCTGGAGGTAGGTGATGATGTCGTATGAAGAGATAAGTGAGGGGGCCCACGTGGGGACCACAACCCACCAGGGCGCGCCTGGGGGGTCCTGGCACACCCAGGTGGGTTGTGGCCACCTGGTGCATCTCCCTCTGATATTATTTGCACCAGCAATTCTTAAATATTCAGAAAAAATCGTATAAAATTTTCAGGGCATTCTGAGAACTTTTATTTTTGGGTCTTTTTTTATTGCACGGGAAATTCAGAAAACAGACAAAACATGGCATTTTATTTTATTGAACTAATAAAAATAGAGAACAAAAGGTAGGGACAGAAGGTAGTGCTTACTAAATTCATCAACTGCATACCTCTCAAAAATGATCCATTAATAAGGTTGATCAGGTCTTATTAACAACCACTTTCAATTTATATGAAACCGAAGAAATTTCGTAAATCACTAAGTTACCTCAACGGGGATATGAATGTCCCCAACAATAAGCATTTCTTATTTCTTTTTGGCAGTAGGTAGAGGTAGTTGAAAACTTCCAATAGTGATTGTCGGAGATTTTTCAATAACATTAATACCATTCACTTCGAATTGTTTCTTCGGAAAGTGCACCGTATGCTCATTACCATTGATATGAAAAGTGACCTTGCTTTTATTGCAATCAATAACAGCCCCTGCAGTGTTCAAGAAGGGTCTACCAAGGATAATCGACATGTTATCGTCCTCGGGCATCTCAAGTATAACAAAGTCAGTCAAAATAGTAACATTAGCAACGACAAGGGCACATCCTCACAAATACCGATAGGTATGGAAGTAGATTTGTCAGCCATTGGCAAAGATATTTCAGTAGGTGTGAGTTTATTCAAATCAAGTCTTTTATATAAAGAGGAAGGCATAACACTAACACCATCTCCTAAGTCACATAAAGTAGCTTTCACATAATTCTTTTTGATAGAGCAAAGTATAGTTGGTATCCCCGGATCTCCAAGTTTTTTAGGTACTCCATCCTTAAAAGTATAATTAGCAAGCATGGTGGAGATTTCAGCTTCCGGTATTTTTATCTTATTGGTGATGATGTCTTTCATATATTTTGCATAAGGAGGCATTTTAAGGATATCAGTCAAGCGAGTACGCAAAAGACCGGCCTCAAAGATTTCAAAGCAAAGCTGCTCAAATTCTTCATCATCTTTATTTTTAGTTGACTTAGGTGGAAAGGGCATAGGTTTTTGAACCCATGGTTCTCTTTCCTTACCGTGTTTTCTGGCAACAAAGTCTCTTTTATCATATCTTTTATTTTTAGGTTGTGGGTTATCAAGATGAACTGCAGGTTCTATCGCAACATCATTATCTGGTTCTTCATTATTTGGTTGACTATCTTCATGAACCTCATCATTATCTTTTTCATTATCAGAAGGTGAGTGTTCACTACCAGGTTGAGTTTCAGCATCAGAGATAGAGACTTCATTATCAAGAGGTTTTTCTACTTCAGGTTCACTAGAGGCATGCTAAGTCCTATCATTTTTCTTCTTATTTTTCTTTTTAGAAGGACTAGGTGTATTAGTGTTAGCTCTTTGAGAGTCTTGTTCAATTCTTTTCGGGTGTCCTTCAGGATAAAGTGGTTCCTGAGTCATTTTACCTCCTCTAGTTGCTACTCTAACAGCAAAGTCATGGATGTTATTATTCATTTCATCAAGCAATTCTCTTTGAGATTTAGCAACTTGTTCTAACTGGGTTTGAACCATAGAAGCATGCTTTCCCACACCTCTCATTTGAGATTCTAAGTAACAAGTCACACAAGCGAGCAATCATATCAGAATTGTATTTCAAATGTTCCATAACATTTGCATTGAAGTGATCTTGCTTTCTAATATAATTTTCAAACTCATAAAGGTATTGGCTAGGATGCATATTGTGAGGATTGTCATTATCATTGAATTTCATTAGAGAATTTACCTGTACCACCTTATGAGGTGGTGGTGTGTCAAGCTGTCAGGATCGGATTTTCGGGATATCTTTCCCAGAAACTGGCCCTTGTGCTCACCAGCCCCAGGATTACTGTTAGCTGATGAGGCACCAACTTGATACAGAAATTCCAAGCAAAATACAAAATATGTAGTACAAGACCATTCTGGCCTATGAGTACAACAATTGGTTTCTAGTGGCTGATGGAGGAAGCGGCTTGTGGTTCATCTGCGTCTATGGGACTTCATTTCCCATAGAAACATCTGACCAGGGTAACTCCTATCTTCACGAGGCTGCTGTCACCATGGCGTAGGTTCCGGGGCTGTCATCGCAACGCTCCTCTCCATGCAAGAAATCTAGCCAAGACAATAGCCATGGACAAGCCAGTGAGTACTTTTGAATGTACTCGCAAACATTATGAACATAGATATAATATAACCAATGATAATCATGCTCTGAAATATTCTATGATCACAGCGTTAGTCACAAAATAAAATCCATGATGCACGCAAGCAGGTTATTCATATACAACATGAATATGCAAGAATGGAGTAGAAATAGAATGTACCGATTGGGTGTCTGAGGCGACGCCTCGAAAGGATAATAATTTAAAGCATGCCTTAGTCGGGCGTCTGAGCGACACCACATAAAGGGCTTATAAGTGAAATAAGTAACAAACATGCCACAGTCGGGCGTCTGTGCGACACCACATAAAGGGCTTTAAAGTAAATAAATAACAAGCATGCGACAGTCGGGCGTCTGAGCGACACCACATAAAGGGCTTATAAGTGAAATAAGTAACGAACATGCCACAGTCGGGCGTCTGTGCAACACCACATAAAGGGGTTATAAAGTAAAATAACAAGTATGCCACAGTCGGGCGTCTCAGCGACACCACATAAAGGGCTTATAAGAAGATAGTCACAGTGAATATCCAGGAGGGAGAACCGTCCCAGGGATACTCAATAATTCAAATAATATAAAGGGTTAGTCCATAATAATAATAATCATCATCATAATAAGTCACAAGTCATGATCCATGTTCTGCTTTAGCAGTTTCTCCTCCTAAGACCGACACTAAGACCGACACTTGACCCATACCAGACTGTAGTCCTTAACCATGGACACGGCTATTCGAATAGATATAATCTCTGCAGAGGGTGTACTCTTTACCCACGAGTAACGGATTTCTTTAGTCCATTGGAACTAATTCCATCTACAGTCTTTTAATTGAAAACACACCTGACCGCACACACCAGCCTAACTTACCGGTGTCTGGAATCACCCACGACACTGTTAAGCAAAACTCTAAGTGGGAGGCTACAACCTCGCGTAGCATGGGATCAAATTTATATCACGCTCTAAGGGGTGCCCCCTCTCGGTCCCAACCGGAAACACCCATGCCCCGGACCAAGTGGCATGCCTACCGGATGCAGCGGTATCTTCCACCATGGCCTCTCCATGCGGTGTGTGCTAGGAAAGGGGTTGACAACTTATCGAGTCGTACCCTACCTATGGCGGGGACAAGTGGTAGTACTGAAACAAGTATGGGGGTTCTTTGGAACAAGACTCGATCTATGGTCGACTCAGAGGTTTACGTATTCCCTGCATGATTAGCACAACAAATATATTTCAACCAATGTACGTAATCACCACTCATCATACATCATCATGCCATACCGGACACAACCGTCTCGACGAGGAACTAGAGACAAGCTCATGTCTACCCAAGACAGTGACTTTCCCGGCTTCCTTCCGGTAGGCAAGAAAGGCATACGAGGATGATTATTATCACAAAAATATCCATTTCCAACAGCAAAGAATCTGTATTTTGCACTCATGCGTATGATCGTATCATCACATAAAATAACGAATGCTCCATGTCAAGGTGGTGTTGTAACTGTATCAAACAACACACAAAAATATTATGCCAGGGTTCAGAATGCTTGCCTTCAAGCTGCGGAGAGACAGGGTGCATTCCAAAACTTTTTGAAAGTTTTCTTCTCTCTCCAACAATCCTATTTTGAGAAAATTCAAATTAACAAATAGTTTCAAAACAGTACAAAAAAGTTGCTTGGAAAATTTTCAAATAAACATGAAAATAAACTAGACAAAATTTGAGAAACAACAGAAAAAGAATCAAATCATTTGGACTTATATTTAAAAAGTTATAGTCAGTCAAAGTTTAGTCAAAATTCTGTTTTTTAAATAAAACAGAAAAAGAAAAAACGTTTTGAATAAAAACACGTAGGAGACGTACTCTGGGTTTACGCCTCCACTTACGCTAGCGTGGATCGGCTCGTGGGTCACTGACAGTGGGTCCCTTGGGCCCATTGGTCAGGTTTGACCAGTCGCCGCGTCTCCCTCCTCCTCTGTCCGAACAGAGGCGGGGCTCCGGCGATCGACGCCGGCGATTAGCGGCTCCTCGCGGGGCTCCGACGGCGGGGATAGGTTCACTACGCTAGGGCGATCCTCCCGGTGGTCGAACGTCTGGCGGGGATGAAGGGAGTCGCCGGCGGCGAGCTTCGCGGCGGACGACGTTTCGGGAACAAATGGGGCTTCGCGCTACGGTGGCTCCCCGTCGAGGCTGAGGTGTTGGGTGGCTCGGCAAGATCGTGGGGAAGAGGATAGGAGCATTGGATGGGCAGGGGAGGCTCTACTTGCGACGAACGGGACCGGAGAGCGGCGGCGGCCGAACTGGCCGGAGATGGGGAAGGCGCCCTCCCTCCGCCGACTGCTGGCTGTGGGGGCACTAGGGGGATGGTACGGGGTTGCCTGAGTGTCCGGATGGGCTCGGGGTCCCTATTTATAGCAACTAGGTCGGTTCCGCGGCGGCCGGGGATAGGATCGACGGTGAACCGCCGTTCTGTTGCTGCTGGGCGACGTGGCGGCGACGTGCGCTAGCAGACGAGCTCGTGGATGAGCTCGAGCTGTTCCAGAGGCGAGCTGGCGCGCGGTTGTGGCTCGGGCGGCGCCGTCCATGGCAGAGGCTGTCGGAGCGGCGGTGGCAGCTTGTGGTGGTGGCGCTGTAGGGCGCCAGGAAGGGGCCAGGGTGGCTCTGCGACGAGGGAGGGGTCGGGCGTGTTGGCGGTGAGTGGCCAAGGGTCAGCACTAGCGCGGGGAGGGCGGTAGTGAGACACGGCGGCTCGGTGCGCGCGCGTGCAAAACGTGCGCTCTGGGCGCGCCCAGAGCACGCATGCCAGGCGTTCGACCAAATGCCATCGCGTTTTATGCCCCTATGTTGCCTCTACAACTAAACATGGCTAGGCTAATGAACATATGGGAGCTAATAGACATGCTGGTAAGGCCATTAGGGCAACTTCATAATGCAAGTCCAAAAGCATGCCAAAACTGGCCATGCTCCTAACCTGCTCGATGAAATGCCAAGGGCATCTAGGCATCTCTTGGGGTGGCCAAAACCTCCAGATCATAGTCTCTTTAGATGATAAATAGGGTGGCAAGGTTAGTTGGTCAAGACCAGAAACTTGTTAGTGCAAGTTTTTGAGAAAACCAAATCTGGACAGAAACTAAAGGCTGTAATTGCATGAACCAAAAATACTCCAATGGGTCCACTCTCCTGGACTTAAGGGTTTTGTAGGGTGGTTTATAAGCAGGAAAAAGAATCATGGGTATTAGGGCAAGTTAAAAATATGGTTGTAGTAGAAAACACCTCACTGGACCAGAGGGTAAAATAGGATGTTTTTCTCAAATTTTTCAAAGAACACCAGTGGGTTTTTTTTTGCATAAAGTTGAATTATATACTCCTACTGACATCCCCTAATTTTGCTGGAAGTTTTAAAGGAATATTTAAATAGGTTGTAGTGCAAAAGTGCAAACTGGACCAGATTTGGAAACTTGGGGTAGAGCTCAAAATCTCCAAATGACTAAAAGATATTTTTGCATAAAAGTGATTTAGAAACATCACATGTCATCCCCAAATTTTGGTGGGATTTTTAAATAAATTTAACAAAGGGTTGTAGTGCAAAAGAGGCTCTAAAGCTGGTGAAAATCATTTTTAAAAGAAATACAGCTCAGGGAAAATAATCATATAATTAATTCCACTGATAAAAGAAATGTTTCTTGAGAGGGTATATAAGTCCAACAATACCTTTGAAAAGTTTTCACTTGGGGTGAAAACTTCACAATTTAGGAGAAAGAGTGGTTCTGAAACAAAATAAAATCCAGAAAATAAAAATTTAATTTACCAAGGCAAAATTTTAATTTCATAAATCAAGGTCAAAATTTTTTGGGGTGCTACAACACTACCCCCCTTAAGAAAAATCTCGTCCTCGAGATTTGCTAAGGGTTGTTTTGAAAATACTACTCCTATTAGCTGAAATCAAGAAATTTACTCATAGCACAAACTTAGGGTACAACGCATGAGCTGCAACCCATAAATAAATGCTGGGACAATAAACATAGAAGTGATGTATTACTGTGGGTGTCGTCGGGGTTGGTTTTTGGTAGCTACGCCCGGAATTAAAAATGCAATCGTACACCAAAATACTTATGCATGGCTACCATTAAAAAAATAGGGGTGCACAAGCAAACAGCATTTAATTATGGTGATAGAGGGTCACACAACTACAGGGCGTGGACATAGTAAGACTCGGTACTACTCGAGTGACTTTAGTCTACCTCGTTAATATCTAAGCGGGCGTGCCTTGTGGACGTCGAGGCTTCTCCACGGGTTTCACCGTCGGGGTTAGCTGGATGGGGTTGAGGGGCTGCAGGGTCGGGGTAGCGATGGTGACCATCGCGGGGGTTGTTGGCCACAATCCCGTTGGAGCGTGTTTCCAAAAGGCGACGAAGCACTTCTGGGGACATCAAAGCACCTTGGTCGATGGCTGGGGCAGATCTCAAGGACTCGATCGGTTGTCCGAACAGCACGACTGGGTTGTCGGCGTCGGGCTCATCTACTCTTCTCGCCGGGGCTCGGCGAACCAGTTCTCCACGAGATGCGATCAGGTCAAGGGTGATTTGATCGAACAGTTCCTCTAGTGCACTTACATAGCGCACCAGGTGCACCAATGCAGGATTCGACTCGTGATCTCCATTGGCAACCTGGGGTGGCCTACCATACCCGCTACTACCGGGTAGTAGTAGAACGGCGATTGTTAACTCGGGTGACAAGTGCCGAGTTGAACTACACCTCTCGAGCAGTTAGTTGGATGGCTTGTGGCTCAAAGGAAGTTGTCCTTCCGGTGAACCTGTAGGGGCGTTCTGGTGATAGACCCCTACCATAGACGTGCACAGTGGCCCAGAATTGACGGCTCTCACTGCTCATGGGCCCTTGGTACACAACATATTCTGGGGGCTCTTCTAATGCAAAGGCACGGCGGGTGAGGTTTTCTAGCATGGTCACAAAACCTCCAAGGTTGGTTGCTGTGGTCTCATTGTGAACAATGGGGCCAGGCATTATAGCTCGGTTCGGGGAAGAGGTTGTGCTGTGCTGGGTTGAGGCTAGCGTTCCCTTTTTATAGAAAAAGGGGGCGGAGTCTTCCTTCGCACGCTTACGAATGAGACAGTTTAGGTGTTGGTCACTGGCGCGTGATCAACAGGCTAGGCTGGTAGGTTGGGCACCGTCTGCCAAAAGGTGTCAGGGTCACTGTGTGGCTATCTTACACGAGAAGCTTGGCCGGGGTTAGGTTAAGGTCTGGAGGGTTGGTTAACCTAGGTTTATCGACCTGGCTAAGATAGGATTAGCCAATGGTCAGCCTGGCTCTGATACCAAGTTTGTCAGGACCGGATTTTCAGGATATCTTTCCCAGAAAATGGCATCCCCAAATTTTGGTGGGATTTTTAAATAAATTTATCAAAGGGTTGTAGTGCAAAAGAAGCTCTAAAGCTGGTGAAAATCATTTTTTAAAGAAATACAGCTCAGGGAAAATAATCATATAATTAATTCCACTGATAAAGAAATGTTTCTTGAGAGGGTATATAAGTCCAACAATACCTTTGAAAAGTTTTCACTTGGGGTGAAAACTTCACAATTTAGGAGAAAGAGTGGTTCTGAAACAAAAGAAAATCCAGAAAATAAAAATTTAATTTACCAAGGCAAAATTTTAATTTCATAAATCAAGGTCAAATTTTTTTGGGGTGTTACACAAGCCCATGTATTTCTCCAATATGAGGTAAATTTTTAACATCCTCAGGTTTAATACCTTTTTCCTTCATAGATTTCTTTGCCTCTTGCATATCTTCAGGACTGAGATATAATATACCCCTCTTCTTCGGAGTGGGTTTAGGCGGTGGTTCAGGAAGTGTCCAATCATCATAATTTTTCAAATGTTATTCAATAATTCCTCAGCTTGCCGAACAGTTCGTTCCCTGAAAACACAACCAGCACAACTATCTAGGAAATCCCTAGAAGCATCGGTTATTCCATTATAGAAGATATCAAGTATTCATTTTTCTTAAGAGGATGATCAGGCAAAGCATTAAGTAATTGGCAAAGCATCCCCCAAGCTTGTGGGAGACTCTCTCCTTTAATTTGCACAAAATTAAATATTTCCTGCAAGGCAGCTTGTTTCTTATGAGTAGGGAAATATTTTTTAGAGAAGTAATAAATCATATCCTGGGGACTACGCACACAACAGGAGCAAGAGTATTGTACCAAACTTTAGCATCACCCTTTAATGAGAACGGAAATAATTTGAGAATATAGTAATAGCGAGTTTTCTCATCATGAGTAAAAAGGGTGGCTATGTCATTCAACTTAGTAAGATGTGCCACAACAGTTTCAGTTTCATAACCATGGAAAGGATCAAATTCAACCAAAGCAATTAATTCTGGGTCGACAAAGAATTCATAATCCTTATCATCAATAAAGATAGGTGAAGTAGCAAACTTAGGATCTTATTGCATTCTAGCATTCAGAGATTTTTTCTTTATACTTGCATAATAATTTCTCTAAATCATCTCTATCCTTACAAGCAAGAATGTCTCTAGTTGTCTCTTCATTCATAACATAACCTTCCGGTACCTTAGGCAATTCATATCTAGGAGGGCTAGTTCTAGTAGGTGTTTCAAGATTTTTAGTTTCAAGCTCATCATCAGATTCAACAACATCATGTTGTCTTACAATAGCAAATTGTTCATCAAGAAAATCACCAAGTGGCACATCATTATCATCAAGCAAGGTACTAGCATCATCATAAGTACCATTCATAGCAGAAGTAGCATCACCAATAACTTGCGACATATCAGGATTAATAGCATTTGGTGGTGTTGCAAGTTTACTTACAAGAGAAGGTGAATCTAAAGCGTAATCGATGGCAGTTCCTTACCTCCCCTCGTCTTAGAGGGATAAATCTTAGTCTTAGCATCCTTCAGATTCTTCATAGATATAAATTGATAATAATCCCAAGTGACTCAACAAATATAGCTATGCTCCCCGGCAATGACGCTAGGAAAAGGTTTGATAACCCACAAGTATAGGGGATCGCAACAGTTATCGAGGGTAGAGTGTTCAACCTAAATTTATAGATTCGACACAAGGGGAGCCAAATAATATTTGTAAGTATTAGCAACTGTGTTGTTAATCCAGTCACACCTGGAGATTAATTATCTGCAGCAAAGTGATCAGTAGCACAGTAATATGATAGTTTTGATAGTAGTGACAATACCAATAGCAACGGTAACTGTCGGTGTCAAAACCGGCGGATCTCGGGTAGGGGGTCCCGAACTGTGCGTCTAGGCGGATGGTAACAGGAGACAAGGGAAACGATGTTTACCCAGGTTCGGGCCCTCTTGATGGAGGTAAAACCTACGTCCTGCTTGATTGATATTGATATTGTGGATGTTTACAAGAGTGGATCTACCACGAGATCAAGGAGGCTAAACCCTAGAAGCTAGCCTATGGTATGATTGTAAGGGTTGTTGTGATTGTCGTCCTACGGACTAAAGCCATCCGGTTTATATAGACACCGGAGAGGGCTAGGGTTACATAGAGTCGGTTACAATGGTAGGAGATCTACATATCCGTATCGCCAAGCTTGCCTTACACGCCAAGGAAAGTCCCATCCGGACACGGGGTGAAGTCTTCAATCTTGTATCTTCATAGTCTTGGAGTCCGGTCGATGATGATAGTCCGGCAAATGATAGTTCGGCCGATGTCGTAGTCCGCTATCCGGACACCCCCTAATCCAGGACTCCTCAAGAGCCCATGAACCAGCTTCAATGACAATAAGTCCAGCTGTATATTGCTTGGCATTGCAAGGCGGGTTCCTCCTCCAAATGATAGAAGATTGTGAACACCAGGATAGTGTCCGCTCTCGCAAAATAAATTCCACATTCCACCGTGAGAGAGAATAATAATATACACAAGTTCAATCTGGCCGACGTTTTACGTGGCATGACGTCACACCACTACCAAGCCATTACTCGGATTGTTTTTACTTTACCACCTCAACAAGATTTAGCGAGGCGGTTTCCTTTGGCACGCCTTTTGTCGAGCGTAGATCGTGTTTCCCCTTAATCCGGGATTCCCATTAATACGGGTGTGGGTAACCCAACCGCGCCATTGATGGTGACGCTTGGGAGATAAGCGAGTTTTACCAGGCCGGTGGGGGACGCGTAAGACTTCGTCCCCCCATATAAGGGATAAGGATTCACCTTCTCACCTACGCCTTCTTCCTCCTTTGCTTATCCATCTCACAAGACTCGAGCTCCAAATACCAAGTTCACAAGATCTCGTCTCAACCTTCTCCGACTATGTCCGGAGCGGGAGGTAAATGGTTGGCCTCCACCGTCAAGGAGGAGCAAATCGCTAAACTCAAGGGCGCCGGATACCTCTCCGACGACATCGCGCACCGCTGCTGCCGACGAGGGCAGCTCATCCCCACCCCTGTGCCCCATGAGAGGGTCGTCTTTCTTCCCCACTTCCTCCATGGATCGGGCTTTCCACTTCACCCCTTTGTCCGGGGCTCATGTTCTACTACGGCCTAGATTTCCATGATCCGCGCCGAACTTCATCCTCAACATCTCGGCATTTATCGTCAGTATGCGAGGCCTTCCTCGCATCCAGCCCCACTTCAGCTTGTGGCTCAAGACCTTCAATGTCAAGTCAAGGTAGTGAAGGGTACTCAAGCGGAGTGCGGAGGCGCCATGTTGGGCAAGATGCCCAACGTCCTTTGGTTCAAGGGGCCTTCGTGGAATCCGCCAAGGTGGTAATCGTGGTGGTTCTATATCACCGAGCCGCTGTGACCCTAAATGGGCGGCCCCCAATTTAGATCTGGTATCCCCACGCAGCTCACCTCCGGAAAGAGAAGGGCTTGCCGGGGTAGTTTGAAGGAGCCGACGGACTCCAAGCTCATATCAAGAAGTCGTGAGGAAGCTCAGCTGGTTAACGTGGTCCAGTCATGCTCGTCCGCCGGATTCTCCCATGCCAAGAGCGGGCATTCAATCTATGGGAGTTCGATCCGGAACAGCACCAGCGCCGAGCAAGCTCTTCGACACAACGCACGGGCGCCTGAAGGTGCTGTTCAAGGGCGCTGAAGTTTCCGCATCCGCCGATCAAGATCGCGGATTTCGCCGCAGCGCCAGCCGACGAGGTAAGTGATTCTACCCCTTTACGGGACACTTGTTTTTCATAGTTTGACTCTATGCGGTTTTAATTTCCCTTTTCCTTTGACAGACTGGATGAGGAAGGCGGAACAGATTACCTGTCCGGCTCCTATGCCAGAAGACCCAGTAGACGCTCGTCTAGCGAGGCTGCTGGTTCCGGCACCGCACGTGGTGCCGGAGAAGAAGGCCAAGAAGGAGGCCACGGGTGCTCGAAAGAGTGCCCGTTTTCAGGTGTCCGACGACTCCGGGGCGGATTCCTCCCCCGAGAATGAGGAGGAGGAAGAGGACTCTCTCCCAGAGGAGGGAGAGAGGAAGAGGAAGGCTTTCCCAACAGGGGAGGCCAAAGGGTCCAAGAGGGGAAGGACTATTCCCCCGGACAGCTCCGCCAACATCAACGTTGGCGAGGTAGAATGGCCTTCAAGGGCCAGGCCTCCGGCGAGAACGTAAGTATCCGGATTCCTGAATGATTTATAATTTCTTTTTCTGCGTCACATAGTGTCATTCTAATGCCGCATACTGCCTGTAGTCCGGCCAGCGATGATCTCCCCGCTTCTTCGAGCGGGTCGTTGGCTCCATCGGATGTAGACTCCATCCCGACCGCCTCCACCCCTCGCGTCGCCGAGGACGCCGAGGTGGGAACCCAAGAAGGGACCCATCGGGGGGAGGCTCCGGAGGCGCCACAAGGCGTCCTCCCGGACTTTGCGCCGGACTCCACAATGTAACCCGCAGTGGTTCCGTAGTCGGTCGGGCGCCCTTCGATCGAAGGGCAAGACCGTGGACGCCGGCTTCCGTCAACCGGAGGCGCCGGGCAATTTGTTGGAGGCGCTGCAGGCGCTTCCATCGAGGAAGAACACCGCGCTATTATGAGTGCGGTGATTCGTAAAGTGCAGCTCGCCAAGGGCGGGCCGACCGGCTTCGCAGAGCCTTCTATCGGGCTTTGAGGTAAGAAGTTAAAAATATGCAATGTAATACCGCATAGATAGTAGCCCCGATGCTTGGTTCGGTGTTCGGAAAGAAAAGCCGGACCGAGGATCTGAAAAAGATATACGCAGGGTTGCTAAAAATTATGTCAATATAGGTTGCAGGCTGCGCCGCCGACCTCTGCCAAGACCGATCATGGAGGTCGTGGCGTTGAAGCAGAGCTCGAGCGGTCCGGGCAAGAGCTCGGCCGCCAGAAGTAGCTCCAAGACAAATAAGGTGAGGAACACCACTTTGAATTTGTACCTTCATGTAAAAGGATTTAGGTTGCAACAAAAATAACAAGGATAACATGGGTGCTGCAGGGCCACGAACGAGGTGGCGACCACTGAAGGAGGCCGTGTCTGTGACGAACGCAATGCAGCCACGGAACGGGCAGAGCGAGAAAAGCAGGAGGCGGGTGGCGGTGGTTCAGCAAGAGCTCCTGCTCTCATGGAAAAGCATGAGAGTTTGGAGCGTGACTCAAAGACTTCGAGAGTCCGAGCTTGCCTCGGCCCTCGAAAGTGCCAAAACCGCCAAGGCCGAGGCCCATAAGTCCCTTCAGGAGGTTGAGTTGATGAGTAAGATAGCGGCGGGTAAGGCATTTTTCATGCAAAGCAAGCATGTGAATGTAAATTACGTGTTACTCATCCGAATTCGGAGCTCTCCAGGGGCGTTTGAAGATCTGCCTCGCAGCGTGTCTGATGCCGCCGCATTCTACCGAGTCGAGGAGGGGAGCTCAACGGAGAAGGTCTTCTGGTCTCAGTATGCTGAGGCCGGCCATCCGGTGCCCGTAGCGACCAACTGAAGCAGTTGGTCGAAGCTTCACAAGGTGGCCGAGCAGGCCATGAAAGGCCTCATAGTCCGGTGTGGCTCGGAGAGGCCATGCACAGGAGCTACTGGCCTCGTCACGGACGGCTGGTGGATGCGTGCCTCGGGTGGAGGTTATCAAGCGCTCCGCCTGTATTGAAGGTGCTTTCGTCGGGCCCTTGCCCGCGCAAAGGTGCATTGGGGCAAGCTGGATGCGGAGAAGCTAATCACTGACGCGCCACCAACGGGCAAGGAGCATCGTACGCCCGAAATTTACTATAAGGCTGTCCTGAAGGGTTCCCGCAAGATTGCGGATGAGTGCCCCAGGGATGTAATTTTTGAGTGAATTCGCAATGTGTTATCCTGCGCTGAAAACTTTGTTCATATGCGCTAAGCAACGCTTGTTTAATTTAAAATATTACCTTCAGGCGGCCGTTTATTAAATCGAGAGATGGCAAGTCGTCGGCTTCAAATTTCATGCCACGAAAGTGCTTTGGGGTGTTCGGGATAAACTTGAGCACTCTTGTTCCCATTTTGGGTCCATCTAGGGAGGCGCTCAACACAACGTAACAAGGCAACCGGACTTATAGTGCTTGAACACTCTCACTTAGCCATAGAATTCTATAATTTTAAATTTCATGAAGCCCCTAGCATTCGGAAGACCGAATTGGGGCGCTTATCCACGCCTTCATCGGACATAATCCGAACTTCGCTCAAGCGGCGTAGGTCTTTAAGGACCCGAAGGACCTCTCGAACAGCGACCTCTCGCCTTATCATGCCGGGCCGTTTTAGCTTTCTCCATCGAGGCGTTAACCCGGCTCAACCGGCGCAATCGCAGTGGTTCTCCCAGGCTACCTTAGCCGATAGAACGGAACGTAAGGTGCCAAACATGGGAGCCGGGCAAACCCAACTATTGACCCAAGACATGATTCGAGCTGATTCATATAATGCTATAAGTTCGGGTGCCGCACTTGTGAAAGTGTGCGGACTTTATCACACCATAATGCGGAGGACATAAGCCCTCGTGTATTTGGTCAGTACCAAGATGCACGGGTGCAACATGTCGTAAATGAACATATATATATAAAGTAATGCAATTATAGGCAAAAGTGCTGCATTTTATTCGAGAAGATATGCTATCAGTGCGGAATGATACAAATAGTGCGGAAAGCAAGGGATTGGACGAATTAAAGGCGTCTCCCTCCAGGGGTAGGCTGCGGAATGTTGTATTTAACAAATTTAATGTTCGTGATGGAGACCACCTGTGTGTTCGCCGCGACCTTTGTCCTTCCCCTCGCTGTTGCATCATGAGTTCGGCAGGTTCGCCACGACTGAGTTCTCAGATAAAAAGAGAAAATAAAAGAAAAAGAGCGACACACTTGGGAGCCCCGTGTGGTCGAACCGCACTGGGTCTGTTGTGGTTGTGCCCTTCCCCTATGTCCATGGTATCTCCAGGCGTAATTATGTACGCGAGAGTTTGTCTTACAATTTTGCGAGGGCTGGGGTTGGGGCCGCATTGCTGGCGTGCACGGAACGTGCGCTGTGGTCTTGGTTGATGTTGCTCCGGCGCGTTTGGTCGTGTCCGGTCGCTTAACGGCCGGACTCGAGAATTGCCTTAAAAGGCTGCTCAGATTTCCGCCGCAAGAGCCGCTGTATGTTCCTCCGCTCGGAGGAGCGTTCCGTGTTTCCATTGACCGTGATGACTCCATGAGGGCCTTGCATCTTGAGCTTAAGGTATGCATAATGCGGCACCGCGTTGAATTTTGCAAACGCGGTTCGTCCGAGCAGAGCGTGATAGCCGCCATGAACGGGACTATGTCAAGATTAACTCCTCGCCGGAAATTATCCGGGATCCGAAGACCACTTCCGGTAATCGAGCTCGCATAATTGGCCTCGACACCTGGTATGACGCCTTTGAAGGTCGCTGCTGTAGGTTTAATCCTTGAAGGGTCTATGCCCATCTTGCGACCGTATCCTCGATAAAGCAGTTCAGCACGCCGCCGTCCATCGGGACTCTCGTGAGGTGAAATCCATCAACGATTGGGTCTAAAACCAATGCAGCGAATCCGCCATGGCGGATATCGGTCGGATGGTCTCTTCGATCGAAAGTGATCGTGCAAGAGGACCATGGGTTGAATTTTGGGGCGATCGCTCCATCGCGTGATATCGCCCTTAGTGCACGCTCGCTCCCTCTTGGGAATATGCATTGCGATATCATGTTTACCGTCCGAACTTGAGGGGGAATCCTTTTTCCTCTGTTGTTCGGTGGCGGGTCTCTTCCTCGCCATCGCCGTAGCCCCTTGTCACTGTTTTCGGAGATTAATTTGCCTCGTCATTGAATACCCAACAATCTCTGTTGGTGTGGTTAGATGGCTTTTCGGGGGTTCCATGTATTTGACAGTAGCGGGCGAGTATTCGGTCCAAATTGGACTGGCCCGGAGTGGTTCTTTTGAATGGCTTCTTCCTTTGACCGGGTTTGGAGCCTCGGAATCCGGCGTTGACCGCCAGATTCTCATTGCTGCCGCCCGTTAATGTGGCGTTTGTTTTTGTTTCGACGCGAACCTGCCATTGCGGTCCTTGGTATCCGGACCGCCAGCGTTTTCTTTGAGGTTGTTATCGCGAGCTAGCTAGCTATCCTCTCCCGCATGTAAGCGGGTCATGAGGGATGTGAGGGCTGCCATGGATTTCGCTTCTCCTGTCCTAGGTGCCGGGCCAGCCACTCGTCGCGGATGTTATGTTTGAAGGCAGCGAGTGCCTCGCATCCGGACAATCGACGATTTGATTTTTCTTTGTTAAGAACCGTGTCCGTAATTGCCCGCCGATTCGTCTGCCGGATTATGTGGCTTAGGTCATCTGCGTCCGGTGGTCGCACATACGCGCCTCGGAAGTTGTCGAGGAATGCGGCTTCCGTGTCCTCCCAAAGATCCAATTGACTCTGCGGGCAGGCTGTTAAGCCAATGCCGAGCTGGTCCTTTAAGCTTGAGCGAGATATTTGATGGCGTGAAGATCGCCGCCGGGCCATATGTATATGGAGGAGATAGTCCTCAATCCAAACCGCGGGGTCTGTTGTGCCATCGTAGGATTCGATATTAACGGGTTTGAACCCTTCAGGGATTTGATGATCCATCACTTCGTCAGTGAAGCATAGTGGGTGTGCGGCGCCTCAGATTGAGCAATATCGCGACGTAGCTCGAGAGAGCGTTATCGCTGTGTTCGCCCGGCGGAGTAGTTGTATCCGGTGCGACGGTATTCGCTGTGGGTCGTGGGCGCCCACGTGATCCATAGATAGATCTGGATTGTCTTGCCTTGTCCTCCAATATATCTCTTAAGTCCGGCGCGTTCCCGTGGCTTCCTCGCTTTTGAGCGATGCCGGGTACGGTTTTTGGTGGAGGGATTGCACGCCTCTCTATCGCGCCACGAGGTGGTCGGTCTGCCAGACAGGGCCGGTGATGCTGCCTCCTCTAATCGGGGAGCAACTTGCATTTTGGGTAACTTTTGGAGGGGCGTTGAGTTCATACTCTTGCCGCGAGGACCTCGGTCCATCCGGCCGCCAAGAGGTCTTGATCAGCTTGAAGTTGTTGCTGCTTTTTCTTTAGGCTGTTTGCCGTGGCCATTAGCCTGCGTCTGAACGCTCTTGTTCGACGGGATCCTCGTGCACGACGATTCGCTGCCGCCGAGGCTTGCCTCGCCTCCGGAGGGAGGTAAGTAATTGTCATCCTCGACCTCTTCGCTTGCCGCCCTCTCCGAGGGCTTGCTTCGCCTCCTCTGCTGGATCGTCTTTGGAGGGAGTTGTCTTCGGCACTTTCGGGTGTTATTATCTCCTGTGCGGAATCTCCATTCTTGCCGTGGCGGGATTTAGAGCGGCGCCACGACGTCGGGCGCTTGGGCTGTTTCTTTAAGGAATCGGCCTCCGCTTCTTTGCCGTCCCCATCTTTTGGGGTGTCCACCATGTATATGTCGATGACGAGGTGGTCTTACAAAGGTCCTCGTAGGCACCGGTTCTTGGTAGTCTCCGCATCGCCGCCCATACCGCCGATGTCTTCGTAGTCGTAGTCGAGCACGTCGGTTAAATAAATCGCCGACGGTGGCTACGTAAGTGGGTGGTGGGTGGGATCTGAATTTCTTCGCCGTCTGCGTCCCAACCGCCCCGCCGTAGTTCGCCAGGGCTCTCCGGATAGCGTAGAGATGCTTCAAGAATTTGTGATATCGCCAAGGGCGAAAAGCCGAAGATGTCCGCGGCGGTGAATTCCATGATCGGCGCCCAATCGGATTCGACTGGCAAGGGCGCAGGAGGTCCGGAGTCCGGCAGAGAGTCCGGCACCTCGGAGTCATGGGCTTTATGTGGGACAAGGTAAGTGTTCGGCTCCATCGCCGTGGGAGTTGCAGCTCTCGAGGCGGTGTCCAGCCATCCGTCCTCGATCCGAGCGATCGGCTCCGGACTATGAGTCGGAGCGGATTCGTGGGCGGCCTCCAAGGTGTTGTCCGGCGGCAGAGTTAGGTCATGCCCATCGAGACAACAGCAGCACGCCTACCGTGGCTCGCATCCATCGAAGATCAAGTCCACACGGATGTCGGCCGTGAAGTTTAGGCTTCCAAACCTGACCTGACGGCCAGGGCCGTAGCTTTCGATCTGCTCCAGATGGCCAAGGGAGTTGGCCCGCAGTGCGAAGCCGCCGAATACGAAGATCAGTCCGGGGAGAAAGGTCTCACCCAGGACTGCGTCGTTGTTGATTGAAGAGGCCATCAAGCCTATCGGTGGCGACAGAGGAACTCTCAATGAAAGCACCAATGTCGGTGTCAAAACCGCGGATCTCGGTAGGGGGTCCCGAACTGTGCGTCTAGGCGGATGGTAACAGGAGACAAGGGACACGATGTTTACCTGTGTTCGGGCCCGCTGGATGGAGGTAAAACCCTACGTCCTGCTTGATTGATATTGATATTGTGGATGTTTACAAGAGTGGATCTACCACGAGATCAAGGAGGCTAAACCCTAGAAGCTAGCCTATGGGATGATTGTAAGGGTTGTCATGATTGTCGTCCTACGGACTAAAGCCATCCGGTTTATATAGACACCGGAGAGGGCTAGGGTTACATAGAGTCGGTTACAATGGTAGGAGATCTACATATCCGTATCGCCAAGCATGCCTTCCACGCCAAGGAAAGTCCCATCCGGACACGGGATGAAGTCTTCAATCTTGTATCTTCATAGTCTTGGAGTCCGGTCGATGATGATAGTCCGGCAAATGATAGTTCGGCTGATGATGGTAGTCCGGCTATCCGGACACCCCCTAATCTAGGACTCCCTCAGTAACAATGATAGCAATAATTTTGTAGCAAGTGCAACAGTAACGATAGCAGTAGTAACTTAGCAAGAACAATATAAGATAAATTCGTAGGAATTGGATCAGTAATTTTTTGGATGATATTCATCATGTGACAGTCATAACCTAGGGCGATACGGCACTAGCTCCAGTTCATAAATATAATGTAGGCACGTATTCCGTAAATAGTCATACGTGCTTATGGAAAGAACTTGCATGACATCTTTTGTCCTACCCTCCCGTGGCAGCGGGGTCCAATTGGAAACTAAGGGATATTAAAGCCTCCTTTTAATAGAGAACCGGAACAAAGCATTAACACACGGTGAATACATCAACTCCTCAAACTACGGTCATCACCGAGAGTGGTCCCGACTATTGTCACTCCGGGATTTCCGGATCATAACACGTAGTAGGTGACTATTACTTGCAAGATCGGATCTAGAACATGGATATAATGGTGATAACATAAACGGTTCAGATATGAAATCATGGCACCCGGGCCTAAAGTGACAAGCATTAAGCATGGCTGTCGGTGTCAAAACCGGCGGATCTCGGGTAGGGGGTCCCGAACTATGCGTCTAGGCGGATGGTAACAGGAGACAAGGGACACGATGTTTTTACCCAGGTTCGGGCCCTCTCGATGGAGGTAAAACCCTACTCCGCTTGATTAATATTGATGATATGGGTAGTACAAGAGTAGATCTACCACGAGATCGTGAGAGGCTAAACCCTAGAAGCTAGCCTATGGTATGATTGTTGTTCGTCCTACGCACTAAAACCCTCCGGTTTATATAGACACCGAATAGGGTTAGGGTTACACAGAGTCGGTTACAATGGTAGGAGATCTATATATCCGTATCGCCAAGCTTGCCTTCCACGCCAAGGAAAGTCCCATCCGGACACGGGACGAAGTCTTCAATCTTGTATCTTCATAGTCTAGGAGTCCGGCCATCCGGACACCCCCTAATCTAGGACTCCCTCAGTAGCCCCTGAACCATGCTTCAATGACGACGAGTCCGGCGCGCATATTGTCTTCGGCATTGCAAGGCGGGTTCCTCCTCCGAATACTTCGTAGAAGATTATGAACACAAGGATAGTGTCCGGCTCTGCAAAATAAGTTCCACATACCACCATAGAGAGAATAACACTTACACAAGTTCAATCTGCAGACGTATTCCGCGGCGTGACACCACACCACGGCCAAGCCTTTATTCGAATCATTTTCACTGTCCCACCACAGCGCGTTTAGCGAGGCGGTTTCCTTGGCACGTCTTGTTAAAGCAGAGATTGTGTCCCTTATTCCGGGATTCTCATCAATACGGGCGTGGGTAACCCAACCGTGCCATTGATTACGGCGCTTGGGAGATAAGCGAGTTTTATCAGGCCGGTGGGGACGCATAGCTTTGTCCGTCCATATAAGGGGATAAGGATCCACCTTTTCACACACGCCTTCTTCCTCCTTTGCTTATCCATTTCACAAGACTCGAGCTCCAGCGCCCAAGTCCGCACATCCCACCTCAACCTTCTCCAACTATGTCCGGAGCGGGAGGCAAGTGGATGGCCTCCTCCGTCACGGAGGGGCACATAAAAAGCTGCGGAAGGCCGGATACTTGTCCGACGACATCGCGCATCGGCTCCCCGACAAGGGGCAGCTTATCCCTACCCCCAGGCCCCATGAGAGGGTGGTGTTCCTCCCACACTTCCTCCGCGGACTAGGGTTTCCACTTCACCCATTTGTCCGGGGGCTCATGTTCTACTACGGCCTAGATTTCCACGATCCGCCCCAATTTCATCCTCAACATCTCGGTGTTCATTGTCGTGCGAGGCCTTCCTCTCGCATCCAGCCCCTCTTGACTTATGGTCAAGACCTTCAATGTCAAGCCGAAGGTAGTGGGCGGCCGCCAAGTGGAGTGCAGAGGTGCCATGGTGGGCAAGATGGCCAACGTCCTATGGCTCGAGGGCTCCTTTGTGGAGACCATAAATGGGTGGCAATCGAGGTGGTTCTACATCACCGAGCCACGCGACCCTAACTGGCCAGCGGCCCCCAAATTCCGATCTGGCTTCCCTACACGGCTCACCTCATGGAAAGAGACGGGCCTGACGTGGGGTAATTTGGAAGAGCTGACCGGACTCCAAACCTGTGTCCGAAACCTGGTGGACAAGAAGCTCAAGCTTGTCAACGTAGTCCAGATTATGCTCATCCGCAAGATCCTCCCATGCCAACAACGGGCCTTCAACTTGTGGGAGTTTGATCCGGCACAGCACCGAACCTTGAGCAGGCTCTTCGACACTACGTACGAAGATGTCTGGAAGGTGTTGTTCAAGGGGCCGAGGCTCCCGCATCCGCTACCGAAGATCGTGGATTCACCTCGCAGCATCAAGCCAACGAGGTAAGCTATTTTGCCCTTTACGGGACTCTTGTTTTTCACAGTTTGACTCTATGCGGGATCTAAAACTCCCTCACCTTTGACAGGACTGGCAGAAGACGTCCGGATAGATCGACTGTCCGGCTCCCTTACCAGAAGATCCAGCGGACGCCCGATTGACAGGGCTGCTGGCTCCGGCACCTCACGTGGTGCCGGAGAATAAGGCAACGGGAACTCGAAGGAGTTCCCAGCGCCGGTGTTGTCGGACTCATCGTCCGATGACTCCGAGGCGGACTCCTCCCGCGAAGACGAGGAGGAGGAAAAAGAGTCCCCTCCCCCAGCGGGGGGAGAGAAGAAAAGGGAGGCCACCCCAACTGGGGAGGCCGGAGGGTCCAAGAAGGGAAGGACCCTTCCTCAGGACTACGCCGCCAACGTCGATGACGGCGAAGAGGGGTGGCTACCGAGGGCCAAGCCCCTGGCAAAATCGTAAGTGTCCGGACACCAGAATAACTCATGGCGTTCCATTTGTCGCACAGCATCTTCTAACGCCGAATATAACCATGCAGCCCGCCCAAGGACGGGCTCGACGATTCGTCGAGCGGCTCCCTGGATTCGTCGGATGTGAATAGCGCCTCACTTCCGACCGCCTCATCTCCTCCCACCGCGGATGACGCCGAGGTGGAGTCCCAAAAGGGGGCCCAGCCAGGAGGAGGTGGCGCTGGAGGCGCCGCAAGGCGACCCGATAAAACCCCTAAGGGCTTTAAGTCCGGCCATGTGCCGGACTCCATATCGGAACCTTCTGCGGTTCCGGAGTCCGGCAGGCGACCCCTTCATAAGAAGGGCAAGACTGCGACACCGGTGACCTCCGTCCAACCGGAGGCACCGGACAATTTGATGGATGCGCTCAACGGCGCTTCCATCGACGAGGAACACCGCACTGTTATGAGTGTGGTGATCCAGAGAGTTCAGTCCGCCAAGAGCGGGCTGACTGAAGCCTGTGCCAGCCTTCTAACAGGCTTTGAGGTATGTATTTAAGATATATAAAAATATTACGGCATAGACAGTAGCCCATGATGCTCAGTTTGGTGTTCGGAAAGAAAAAGCCGAACTGAGGATCTAAAAAGATATATGCAGGAGTCTAACATAAATATGTCAATATGGGAATGCAGGCTCTGCCGACCTCTGCCAAGACCGATCATGGAGGTTGATGCATTAAAGCAGAGCCTCGAGCGGTCCGAGAACGAGCTCGGACTTGCCAAAAAGCAGCTCTAGGACAGGGAAGGTAAGTAATACCTTATGGGAGTATTTAAAAGATGTGGTTGCAAAAATTGACAGGAATAACATGAATATTGCAGGGGCCACGAACGAGGTGGCGACCCTAAAGGAAGCGGTGTCCAAGGCCGAACGCAATGCGGCCGCGAAACGCACCAAGCGAGAGAAGCAGGAGGCGCGGGTGGCGGAGGTGCGGCAAGAGCTCCAGGCTCTCGTGGAAAAACATGAGAGTTTGGAGCGTGACTCAAAGACTCGAGAGTCCGAGCTCGCCTCGGTCCTTGAGAGCGCCAAAGCCGCTAAGGCCAAAGCCCAAAAATCCCTCCAGGAAATTGAGGCGATGAAGAAGCGGCGGGTAAGGCATTCTATATGCAAAGCAAGCATGTGAAAGTGAATTATCTGTTACTTACCCGAATCCGGAGCTCTCCGGGAGCATTCGCAGATCTGCCTCAAGAAGGTGTCCGATGTCAAGCATTCTACCGAGCCGAAGAGGGAAGCTCGACGGAGAAGGTGTTCTGGTCTCAAGATGTCGAGGCCGGACACCCGGCAGTTTTGCGACCAAATGAAGCAATGGTCGAGCTCCATAAGGTCGCCGAACAGGCCATGAAGGGCCTCGTGGTTGGTGTGGCCTAAGGAAGCCATGCCCGGAGCTACTTGGCCGGGTGAGGCGGTGGTGGACGCCTTTGTACATGGGTTGAAGTCGCCAAGCGCTCCGTCTGCATCGAAGGTGCTCAGAGGGCCCTTGCCCTTGCTAAAGTGCACTTTGAGGGCAAGATGGACGCCGAGAAGCTTGTGACGGAAGGACCACCCCCGAAGAAGGAGCATCGCAAGCCTGAAATGTATTACGAGGGCGTCCTGAAGGGTGCCTCGCTTTATAGCGGATGAATGCTCCAAAGATATAATTTTTAGTAGACTCGCATTTGTTATCCCGTGCTGAAAAGTTGTTCATATGCGCTTAAGCAACACTTTTGAATTTAAAATATTACCTTCAGGCGGCCGTGTATTAAATTTGAGAGATGGCGAGTCGTCGGCTTCAGCCCCCATGCCACGAGTGCTGGGGTGTTCGGGATGACCTTGAGCGCTCTTGTTCCCATTCTTGGGTCCTTCGAGGGAGGCGCTCAACGCAACGAACAAGGCAACCGGGCTATAATGCTTGAACACTCTCACTTAGCCATAGAATTCTATAATTTTAAATTTCGGCGAAGCCCCTAGTATTCGGAAGACCGAGTTCGGGGCGCTATCCACGCCTATGCCGGACAATGCCGACTCCTCGCTCTAAGCGGCATAAGTCTTTAGGGACTCAAAAACCTCTCGAATAGCGACCGACTCTCGCCTTATCATGACGGTCAGTTTTAGCTTTCTCCACTGAGGTGCTTAACCCAGCTCAACCGGGGCACAATCGCAGTGGTTCTCCCAGCGCTACCTTAGCCGATATAACGGAACATAAGGTACCAAAACATGGGAGCCGGGCAAACCCAACTATTGACCCAAGACATGATTCAGAGCCGATGCATATAATGCTATAAGTTCGGGGTGCCGCACTTGTGAAAGTGTTCGGACTTATCACACCATGTTGTGGGGTACTTAAGCCCCTGGTGTATTGCCCGTACCAAAGTGTACGGTTGCACAATGTCATAAATGAACATATATATATATATATAGGAAAAAAGGGAATTCAATAATAGGCAAAAGCTATGTATTGTTTATTCAAAAAGGGCTGCAGTAAGAGCAGAACGATACAAATAGTGTGATAAGCAAGGGACGGGACTTTTAACATGTCCCTCCTCGAGGTAAGTCATGGGATGGTGTGTAAAACAGATATATTGCTCGTAATAGAGACCACCTGGACACTCGACGTAGCTTTCTGCTTCCCTGGCAGTTGCATCGTGTGTTCGGCAATTCTAATGCCGGACAAGGCTTCGTGAGAACGGAGTCCTGAAAGTAAAAAGAAAGAAGAAAAGAATGACACAGTCGGGAGCCCCTGGTGCGGTTGAGCCGCATTCTGGGCATGCCGTGGTCGTGCCCCTTCCCCTATGCCCATGGTATTTTCAGAGCGTAATTATGTACGCGTAGTACTGGTTTCACAATTTTGCGAGGGCTGGGGCTTGGGCCGCATTGCTATGCGTACTCGGAACGTGCCAGGCGGTCTTGTTGTCGGTTACTCCGGGCGTGATTGACGGTGTCCAGACGTTTAATAGCCGGACTCGAGAATTGCCTTAAGAGGCTGCTTTGTACTTCCGCCGCGAGGGTCAGCCAGATGCTCCTCCGTCCGAGAGAGCGTTACTGTGTTTCCATTGACCGTAATGACTCCTCGAGGACCTGGCATCTTGAGCTTGATATATGCGTGGTGCGGCACCGCATTGAACTTTGCAAATGCGGTTCGTCCGGCAAAGGCGTGGTAGCCGCCATGAACGGGACTATGTCGAAGATTAACTCCAAGCTTCGGAAGTTATCCGGGATCCAAGACCACTTCAAGTGTAATCGAGCCTGTCTGATTGGCCTCTACACCTGGTATGACGCCTTTAAAGGTCGTCTTTGTGGGTTTAATCCTTGATGGGTCTATGCCCATTTTGCGCATCCTCGATAAAGCGAGTTCAGTCATTGCCACCGTCCATTAGGACTCTAGTGAGGTGAAACCCGTCAATGATTGGGTCTAGAACCAATGCGGCGAATCTGCCATGGCGGATGCTAGTGGGGTGGTCCCTTCGATCAAAAGTGATCGGGCAGGAAGACCACGGGTTGAACTTTGGGGGCGACTGGCTCCATCGCATATACGTCCCTTAGTGCACGCTTCCGCTCCCTTTTGGGTATGTGGGTTGCGTATATCATGTTCAACGTCCGCACTTGCGGGGGGAAACCCTTCTGTCCTCTATTGTTCGGCGGCCGGCGCTCCTCCTCGTCATTGCTATGCAACCCCTTGTCATTGTTTTCGGCATTTAACTTGCCTGCCTGCTTGAACACCCAACAATCCCTATTGGTGTGATTGGCTGGCTTTTTGGTGCCATGTATCCGCACGAGCGATCGAAAGTATTCGGTCCAAATTGGACGGGCCCGAGTATTTCTTTTAAATGGCTTTTTCCACGACCGGGTTTAGAGCCTCTGAATCCGGCATTGACCGCCGTATCCTCAAAGATTCTCGCCGCACGCGGTGCTTGTGCTTGTTGCGACGCCGACCTGCCATTGTTGTCCTTGGTATCCGAATTACGTGGCTCTTGGTCATGTTGTTACTACGAGCTAGCCGCTTGTCCTCTCCCGCAAAAGCGGGTCATGAGTGTTGTGAGGGCTGCCATGGATTTCGGCTTTTCTGTCCTAGGTGCAGGCAAGCCACTTTCGTCATGGATCTTTGTGTTTGAAGGCTGCAAGGGCCTCTGCATCCCGGACAATCGACGATTTGATTTTTCTTGGTTAGGAACCGTGTCCGTAATTGTCCGGCCGATTCCTCCGCTGCTGAATTATGTGGCTTAGGTCATCGGCGTCGGTGGTCGCACATATGTGCCCCGAAATTGTCGAGGAATGCGGCTTCCGTGTCTTCCCAACAACCAATTGACTATGCCGGGCAAGCTGTTAAGCCAATGCCGGGCTGGTCCTTTAAGCCCGAGTGGGAGGTATTTGATGGCGTGTAGATCATCACCAAGGGCCATGTGGATGTGAAGGAGATAGTCCTCGATCCAAACTGCAGGATCTGTTGTGCCATCATATGATTCAATGTTTACGGGTTTGAAACCCTCAGGGATTTGATGATCCATCACTTCATCTGTGAATCATAGTGGGTGTGCGGTGCCTCTGTATTGGGCTATATCACGACGCAGCTCAAATGAGCTTTGTCTACTGTGTTCGGCTCGGCCGGAATTGCCATATCCGGCGTGACGGTTATCGTCACGTGTCGTGGGGCGCCCACGCGATCCTTAGATCGATCTTGTCTGCCTTGCTTGTCCTCCAATATATCTCACAGGTCTGGCGCATTTCCCCGCGCCTTTGTATTTTTTGAGCGGCGCCGGGGTGCGGCTTGAGTTGAGGGCCAAGAGGCCTCTCTGTCGCGGCCACGAGGTGGCCGGGTCACCGTATCATCTTGTTGGTGATGTAGGTTTGGGTGCTTCCTCCTCTAACCGGGTAGCAGCCTGCGTTTTGGGTAGCTCTTGGAGGCGCCGAGTTCATACTCTTTGGCCGCAAGGACTTCATCCATCTGTCACTAGCAAGTCTTGGTCACTCTAAGTCGTTGCTACTTTTTCTTGAGGCTGCTTGCCGTGGCCATAAGCCTGCGTTTGAAACGCTCTTGTTCGACGGGATCCTTGGGCACGGCGAATTGGCGTCGTCGAGGCTTGCCTCATCTTGAGGAGGAGGCATGTAATTATCGTCCTCTACCTCTCTTTCGCCGCTCTCTCATGAGGGCTGGCTTCTCCATCCTCCTGCGCTGAATCCTGCTGGAGGGGTTGTCTTCAACCTGCTCGGTGTTATTGTCTCCCGTGCCGGAATCACCATTTTTGCTGTGGCGGGATTTAGAGCGGCGCCGCTGACGCCGGCGCTTAGGCTGTTTCTTGGATGGGTCATCCTCCGTTGTTCCATCGCCATTCCCATCTTTTGGGATGTCCACCATGTACATGTCGTATGACGAGGTGGCCTTCCAGTGCCCTGTGGGCGCTTGTTCTTGGTCGTCTCCTGCATCGTCGTCCATACCGTCGATGTCTTCGGAGTCGAAGTCGAGCATGTCGGTTAAATCATCGACAGTGGCTACGAAGTGGGTGGTGGGTGGGCTTTGATTTTCTTCGTCGTCCGCATCCCAACCTTCCCGACCATAATCCGCCAGGCTCTCGATAAAGAGAGAGACTTTAGTGAATTCAGGATGTCGCCAAAGGGCGAAAAGTGCGGAAAGATGTCCGCGCGGTGAATTCCATGATCGGCCCAATCGGATTCAATTGGCGAAGTGCGGAAGGCTCGGAGTCCGGATAGGAGTCCGGCGCCTTGGAGTCACGAGCTTCGCAAAGGACGGGGTAGGTGTATGGCTCAATCGTCGTAGAGATCACATCCCCCGAGGCGGTGTCCAGCCACCCGTCCTCGATCGGCGCGGTCGGCTCCGAGCTAAAGGTCGGGCGGACTCGTGCGGCCTCCAGACCTTTGACCGGGGCGAGCTAGATCATGCCCTCGTGATGCGGCGGCCGCTGGTCGTGGCTCGAACCCGTCAAGATCAAGTCTCCATGGACGTCGGCCGTGTAGTTCAAACTTCCAAATCGACCTAATGGCCGGCGTAGCTTTCAATCTCCAGATGGCTGCTTAATTGGCTGCAGTGCAAAGCCGCCGAATACGAAGATCTGTCCGGGGAGAAAAGTCTCACCCTGGACCGCATCGTTGTTGATGATCGGAGGAGCCAT
Organism: Aegilops bicornis; assembly: GCA_021605145.1. Classification (NCBI taxonomy): domain Eukaryota; kingdom Viridiplantae; phylum Streptophyta; class Magnoliopsida; order Poales; family Poaceae; genus Aegilops; species Aegilops bicornis. Next base: position 113,476,953 of record CM038669.1, on the reverse strand, counting down.
CGGGCCTAAAGATGTCGACACAGAGGAACTCTCAATGAAAGCACCAATGTCGGTGTCAAAACCGGCGGATCTCGGGTAGGGGGTCCCGAATCGTCCTAGGCGGATGGTAACATGAGACAAGGGACACGATGTTTTTACCTGTGTTCGGGCCCTCTTGATGGAGGTAAAACCCTACTCCCGCTTGATTAATATTGATGATATGGGTAGTACAAGAGTAGATCTACCACGAGATCGTGAGAGGCTAAACCCTAGAAGCTAGCCTATGGTATGATTGTTGTTCGTCCCTACGGACTAAAACCCTCCGGTTTATATAGACACCTAATAGGGTTAGGGTTACACAGTCGGTTACAATGGTAGGAGATCTACATATCTGTATCGCCAAGCTTGCCTTCCACGCCAAGGAAAGTCCCATCCGGACACGGGACGAAGTCTTCAATCTTGTATCTTCATAGTCTAGGAGTCCGGCCAAAGGTCATAGTCCAGCCATCCGGACACCCCCTAATCCAGGACTCCCTCAATGGCAAAGTCATAACAACATCAATCTCAGAACATAGTGGATACTAGGGACCAAGCCCTAACAAAATTAACTAGATTACATGATGAATCTCATCCAACTCCTCACCGACCAGCGAGCCTACGAAGGAATTACTCACTCCCAGTGGGGAGCATCATGGAATTGGCGATGGAGAAGGGTTGGTGATGATGAAGAACGAAGATCCCCCTCTCCGGAGCCAGCGCTGGAACCGACACGCATCGACAGCCAGGCAACTCCGACTCTGTTGATGAGCATTACTGGAGAAAAGCATTGGGCATGCGTCAAGCCAGCGCTGGAACCGACCACCTGCCTCGTGTCATCGTCAGCGCAAGGGCCCCTCCTCAGCAGCTTCGACTCCAGAAAGATAAAGTGACGAGCGGCGACCTCTCAAACACGTTGGATGAGACTGACTACCAAAACACAACTGCAACCCAACTCCACTGAAAGTTGCCATTGTTGCCACACAAGAAGCCGCGCAAACCTCCACATCGTCGGACGGACACCTGCCAACTGCAATGTTGTGAGAGTCCAACCCATGGAGCGCGCAAACAAGATGTGCTCTCCTAGGCAATGCCTCAAAGAGAGAAGCGGCATTGACGACGCCATCGCCCGGGCTTTCAACTGATTGAAGAATTATATCTGAGGGTATGTAGGGGATGGACTCTATGACGACGTTCCCAAGGAGGTCAAACGATGTCCATGAATGCCAATGTCGTTGACTGGTAAAAGCCCAACAAGTTTACGCATGTAGCATCGCCTAACACCACACCCCCACACGCCAAAAATCTGCTACCATGCACGCCTCCAACGAGGCCACCGCCTTGTGACCATGCAAGATCCACCACAATCCTCGTTGCCAACCCAAAAACCAATGAGCCATATCCGCAAAAAACTCGGTCAGATCTAGCAACCTCCCACGCCAAGTCATCGACAGAGATCCAACAAAAAGGCACGGCACACACCACAGAGCACACATCCCCAACAAGGAGCATGGGCTGCCACCCCAAAGGCCCCAGATTAGCCGAACCAGGATGCCCATTGCCACGGTCTGCCCCCATCATCTGCACAAGTCGGCACCAGACATCATCCAGCTGGAGGAGATCGTTGATGAAGTCGCTGGAGTGTGCCATGATTGTCACGCCACATAGGTTGTGGGGAGGTGCAACAGCCTGGCTTATTAGGGATGATAGACTACTCATATCAATAAGGAATTCCTTATTTTTCGGGAGCCCATTCGAAAAAAACTCCAAAGTTAAGCATGCTCAGCTTGGAGTAATTTCAGGATGGATGACCGACCGGGAAGTTGCTCCCGGGTGCGCACGAGTGAGAACAAAGTGCGTAGAAAAGACTAGTATTGATCTGTGGGTCCATTCTAGATCCCGCCAGGAGTAACGACCACCGGCGGGTGTGTCCGGGGCGTTACGAGTTGGTATCAGAGCCAACCCTCGCGGTTACACGGATGTTTGCGGACAGGTGCGCGGTCATGTTGTGCATGACGTTTGTGACCCGTCGTGGCACACGGCATGGCACATGTGCCGGACTGGATGCATAGACGTATGTGCCAAGAGGGAACGTTCCTGTGGCCCGACGAGGACGTCGGTTCCTCTGAGTGGGGTTGTATGTGACAGCATGGCTTATTAGGGATGATAGATTACTCATATCAATAAGGAATTCCTTCTTTTTCGGGAACCCATTCGGAAAGAACTCCAAAGTAATGTGTGTTCAGCTTGGAGTAATTTCAGGATGGGTGACCGGCCGGAAAGTTGCTCCCGAAAGCGCATGAGTGAGGACAAAGTGCGTAGAAAAGACTAGTATTGTGTCCGAGGCGTTACAGGAGGGCAAGCCTTCCCACCGCAAGGACGCGTCAAGCGTGAAGAGACACCCAACAGCTAACTTCAGCCGTCTGGCTTAGTCCACTAGCATCCTCCGAAGGCGGCAAGTGAGGAGAAAGCAGGGGAGGGGCGGCGGTGGCTAAGGTTCCTCCCAAGCTGTCCCATGGAGTGACGCGGGCATGGGGAAAGGGATAATGCTTGAAATTAGCTTTTACATGAGTACGTTGTCCATCCTTTCGTGAGCCACTGAAACTGTAACAAAACTATGTTGTCTTTGAAACTTGTCATCGTTGCATCAGACGATACATTTATACTTATTCTTTGCCAAAGAATTTGCTAAACCGTGCACCGCGACTAGCTAAAAAAAGACATCACTTTGTATCATCTGGCATGTGCTTGTTTTGTTGATAGATAATACATGCTCAAAAGAGCATGTTCCACACTTACAGATCCAAAGTAAACATGTGCCGGACTTGCTCGTGGTTACAAAGAGAAAAAAAGAATCTCCAATAGGATTGTGTTATTTTTCTTTTAATCTACTAAGAGAAAAGAAATCAACATTTTTTTTATTTTAGCATCAGTACAGACACAAGCGCTCATATACACGCGCATACACTTTCCCCTATGAACGCACATACGCATACCCCTAGGCGCCTCGTCGTCAACAGGAACGTCTCCTCCCACTGAAAGCACATCGCCGGAAATCCTGAAATAAATCCAGGAATAATGCGAGCACCAGGATTTGAACCCTGGTGGGTTGGGGATACCACTGTCCACCTAACCAACTCAACCACAGGTTAATTCGCAGAAATCAACATTCTGATACACATCAAAAGTCATACTATAATTGTCACATTATTGGAAAAGCATAAATACAATATATAACTATAAATTTAAACAATAAATGTTAAGATACATATATTTATGTCCCAAGATAGCTTTTCTCATTCAAGGAGACCGCATCTGCATTTGTTGTATTTGTTTCAGAGTATGTCGTATCACCAAGCTCCATCCAATAAATTTCTGCAACTCACCACAGGACCCACATGGGGACGGGGCGGAGCTACAGGGTGACCAGGGTGGCACCGCACGACCATTAAGCTAATAAATATAACAATTAATTCCATGTGTCTAAATAAGATATAAGCCTAACCGGAAATTAGGGAGTACTACATTGGAATCTTTGATGAATCCATTCCTATTAACCAAAGATTTCCTATTGGGAAAAAAACTCAATGAATTGATCTTCCAAAATTTCAATCGAAGACACCGGTATTTTACTCTTTCGGTTTGGTACACACGAATGGACCTGCTATCTATCGGTGGCCAGCGCCCTTTCCTTGACTGCCGGCGACTCCACAGTAAAACAAATCGACATTCCACAAAGGCACAAATGCCCGCCAGCCGGCCGGCCAGCCAGCGCACGCCCCAACGGTGTATTTAGGCCACTCCGCCGCCCCACTCCCGAGGGAACAAAGCGAGCGAAGCTGACCATTTCGCACGGAGGCACCGAGGACCCAAAGCCATGGCGCTGCCGCTGGTCCTGCTGGTTCTGCTCGCCGCCGTGGCGGCGGCGAGGGAGGCGCACGGGTACGTGGCGTACAACACGAGCGCGGGGACGGTGGGGGGGCTGCTGAACGTGCACCTGGTGCCGCACTCCCACGACGACGTCGGCTGGCTCAAGACCGTCGACCAGTACTACGTCGGCTCCAACAACTCCATCCAGGTGCGCCGCCTCCCTCCCTCCCTCCCTCCCGCGCGCCCGCTATCGCTCGCCGTCTTCCATGGCCGCGGTTCGTGATTTCTCCCGTCTGCGTGCATTGCTGCAGGGCGCGTGCGTGATGAACACGCTGGACTCCGTGGTGGACGCGCTGGCCAGGGACCCCGGCCGCAAGTTCGTCGTCGCGGAGCAGGTCACGTGCTCGCCCCAATTCCCCATCGAATTCTCCTCCCCTTTGCTTTGGACGTTTCTTCCCTTGTTTCTGCTTGCCTTGCCCACGGAATTACTCCTATCTGTTTTTCTTTTACCTCGTCGTCATGATTGGACACAGTAATGATTGAACAGTCATTGCTGCTCGCTTGTGTCACGGATGGGTGGTCTCGTTTTAAAAGAGCACGAATCAAACCCGCTGTTTCAGTGCAAGTCGGCAACCCCATCTAGTTAATTCGGTGGTGGGGCCACACCGTTCACGTGATCAGCTTATCCGGAAACGATATTATAATGACCATATCTTGCTCCTTGACTCTATATATAGGACTGTCCATCCTTCTGTTGGCTTGTAATGATTGGCCGTATGAATCAGCCGCAGTATCCAGTGACATGGTGGCAAATTTGACAAATTTGACCTATAGATGAAATTAAATCACAGATGAACTGTCCGTGAAACTATTTCACGCGGCTGACCCGTGGCGCCTAGCTCTCATGCGCTGCACTAGTGCAACGCCTAGGAGCTAGGCGCTACACTGTATAATGTGGCGCCTAGCTCTCAGGCGCTGCACACTGACTTAGTAATTTTCTCGATCACTGCAGATGCGGCGCTGGCCGTGTAGCGCCTATCTGTGAGGCGTTGCACGATTAGTGTGGCGCCTGTGTCGGGCGTCACACAAAAAGGTCAGCCGCGTGAAATAGTTTCACGGATAGTTCATTCTATGATTTGATTTCGTCTATAGGTCAAATTTGTCAAATTTGCCTGACATGGTATATATGAACGTACAATGTCTCTTGTGGAAGTTACATAGAAAATAAATAAAGAAATAAGAAAAATCTTGGAAGAAAAAGGTAGCTCATGGAAACACTGAATCACACAAGCTAGAATGGCCCTTATTTTCCTCAATCATAACATCTGAACTGGGCTTACCTCACTTTGCCCATTTCACCACCATACTCAATTTAGACATAAAAACACTTAAACTTGACACAGGGTGTTAGCCCCTATAATTTGGTTGTCATGAATCACACAATTTTAATTAGGGGCTTATTAGATGTTTTAAATCTCAAAAATATGAAATGGATCTAGACCACTGTTTGATGGCCAGAAAATTGTTTCTCTTTATGTTACTTGATAAGTTATATTGAATCTTCGTAACTCTGAATATGACTTATGTCTTTTGCATTTAGGCCTTCTTCCAAAGGTGGTGGGTAGAGAAAAGCCCACAAATCCAGGCCATAGTGCACAAGCTAGTTGATTCTGGTCAGCTCGAGTTCATGTATGTAACGTGATTTCATTATTTCCTTGGATCTTTTATAAATAAATAAATAAGCATATATGTAATATATAATTTTATAAACTTTGGATATTACGATTCAGAAATGGTGGGTGGTGTATGCATGATGAAGCTGCCACCCATTATATTGACATGATTGATCAGACCACACTTGGTCATCGGGTGATTAAAAAACAATTCAACAAGACTCCAAGAGCTGGCTGGCAAATCGATCCTTTCGGTCATTCTGCTGTGCAAGCTTATTTGCTAGGAACAGAGGTAATGTTAACATCACATTTCCAGATTGTTCTGAAAGCATCGAAGTACTACATTACTAGTATGAAATGACAATGGACCAAGTAGAAGATACAACTCTATGAAAGCCCTGCATTCTATTGGCAACAAGATCTAGATGGGCATGCATTTATGCAAATGTAGTTGTGTGCAGTTCTCCTTAAGATTTTGTTGAAATCAAGATGCTCTATTTTATTAGGCAAGTATAATAATTTGCTTCATATGCATACATGGATGTATATTGGAAGTGTAGTTTGGCTATGTAAGTGATTCTAGTGATTTCGTCTTGCCTTGATTTGACTGAAGTCACAGTCCGATCTGAGCATTCAGTATTTTGTAATGTCTTTTGCTATATTATTGTAATACAAAAACATGACTGTTCCTCGGAACATCAGAACTTAGTAGCCTTTTTGTGTTAGCATCTTGCCTCTGCTCTCAGAAGGATAATGTGAATTCAGTATAGTAAGCATGCCGCGTGCCTATAAATTATACAGTTGGACTGATTTTTTTTCACATCTCAGTTCATTGCAATCTGATTCCTCTAAGTTCGACATATTTTTGCAAAACAAGAGGTAAATACAACAGGATTTGAAAACTCCAGTTTTTTCCAGGTGGATTGTCATGGTTGAGATTTCTTCCAGGAGATAATTTAGTTACACACGTAGTCCCTTGTTTAATCTCTCATTTTTATATGGTTTGGTTAATAGCTAAACAGATCTTTGATCGGAGTCATGGTAAAGTGGGGCAAGATTGAGTAGGTGGGTCTGATTAAACTTCATTAGTGGTTCGTCAACTTGGTCGCATCATGGTCTCCCTTTACCATTAGACCAGCACTAGTTAATTTTCATTTACTAGTCTGGAGTTACAGGTACTCCTGCTTATGCTGGTAAAGTTTACTCCTCTGTTTTATGTTGTGATATGATGACTGATTGAAAAACATTTAATCTTGTTTCATAATTTTATTTGTGATCTACTGATCTTATATCTCTCCCTGGAACATTCCTATAATGCGGAGATTTTATATTTGCTTTTTTGTTGTAACTGTAGCTTGGTTTTGATTCTGTGCACTTTGCAAGAATTGATTACCAAGATAGGGCAAAGCGTAAAGACGATAAAGGCCTGGAAGTTATATGGCAGGGCTCAAGAACATTTGGTTCATCTTCTCAGGTTACTACATAGTATTCTTCTGTTGGAAATAATTATATGCATTCTATTCATCAGCATGTATGATTATGTTGAAAATATTGGCCTGTATTCTGTTCATTTAAATGTATGACTGAACTGCAGATCTTTACAAATGCATTTCCTGTCCATTATAGCCCTCCCGATGGGTTTAGTTTTGAAGTTTTGAATGACATGACACCTGTTCAGGTATATGGCTTTAGGCAAGCAGTTTCAGTGATCTCTAGTTCTTGGAAGAAACTCTAACATATTTAATATTCATTAACAATCTTTTTTTTTGCGGTGGCATTAACAATCATTTGTAGGACGACCCATTGCTGTTCGACACCAATGTTGAGCAACGCGTTAATGATTTTGTTTCTGCAGCCATAGCACAGGTAAACTTTCATTTGTTGTAAAAGCTTTTGGTTTACTCGACCAATTTGGAAGTAGATTTTGAACAAAAACCTGGATCTAACTTCTGGTGTTTCTATTAATCAGGCAAACGTTACGCGTACAAACCACATAATGTGGACCATGGGTGATGATTTTAATTATCAGTATGCTGAATCCTGGTTCCGGAATATGGATAGACTTATTCATTACGTGAACAAGGTATGCTGGTTAATAGATCTCAACTGTCAGAATGCCAGTTGATTAGTTGAGGCTCTCAAGCTTTTGTGTATACTGTTCTGGTTTTCTTTGCATTCCGCTTACTCTCATACTTTTCTTGAACGGTAAACCACATATTTTTTCAATAATATTCAAAGCTTTTGCGTTTCGATATATTGAAAAGTAAAAACAGTATTTACAAGCCTAAAATCTGGGAGAACACAACACAGCTCTGGAACCTAGTAAACATCCCAATCAGGGGGCAAGATTTTATATATATATTATAAGTACATGCATATTATTTATGAGCTTTGCTTGATGCCCCTATGTTCATATATAGTGGCAGGGTTACAAGACTGCATTTCATTCAGGAAGAGAAGAACATACATAACTAATTCCATATTCCTCCTGTAAAAAAAATCTTAACATCTACTGAGCACATTAGTTAAAGTGAATTATCTATGCAATTCGATGATATACATGGTTAACTAATGTCCTGAAAGTATTTGAAGATAAGAAATTATGTCCTGAACACCGCAGGATGGACGAGTGCATGCGCTGTATTCTACTCCATCCATTTACACTGATGCAAAACATGCATCAAATGAATCTTGGCCACTCAAACAAGATGATTATTTCCCGTAAGTTATTGATACTCATTGAAATGATAAGAGTTCATTCTTTATGCCCTTATGCTATTTCAAATTTCAGATATGCTGATTCAACCAATGCTTACTGGACTGGGTATTTTACGAGCCGCCCGACTTTCAAGGGATATGTTCGAATGCTCAGTGGATATTACCTGGTATAATATATTTTTAATACAAACCTACAACAACAGAATTGTGATGATTAAATATCATATATTTCAGTTTGGAAGTAGCTAATTTTAGGAAAATGGCCTTTCCTAACAGGCTGCACGTCAAATAGAATTTCTTGTGGGAGGATCGTTCACTTCTAGCTTGGAGGACGCACTGGGAATTGCCCAGCATCATGATGCCGTCTCAGGAACAGCAAAACAACACACAACTGATGATTACTCGAAACGCCTTGCTCTCGGAGCATCCCAGGTTCATAATTTTCTCTTGCAGAAATGCTTTGGTGACAAGGCTCTTTTGGTTTTCCAAACAAAATAACGGAGTGGCTATTCATATCTTGTAGGTCGAGAAAGGTGTAAATACTGCTTTGTCTTGTCTGACAAGCTCTAAAGGAACATGTATGTCTCCAGCAGTAAAGTTTACTCAGGTGAGTTAGGATGGACTTTATTTTCTGTAATAGTGCTTATGATTATCACATTCTGTTTGTACATATATTTCGACATCACCTTTCTTCATCTTTGAAAGGGAACACGACAGTATGATCTTATTTAGCATTAATTATTTGGCTCTGTTTTAGCACAGCACATTACTCTTTACACATAGCCTAGTTTGTTTGCCGAATATGTTTACGTGATCTAACAGTTCCATTGGCAAATAATTCTTTTAGTGCCAACTTCTCAATATAAGCTACTGCCCTTCAACTGAGGAACAAATTTCAGGAGGAAAGGGTTTAGTAAGTACTTTCTGTTTTAACGTAATGTTTGCCAGTTATGATATTGCACGTACTTAGTTTATCTTCTGCAGGTTATAACTGCTTATAATCCTCTTGGATGGGAACATAGTGACTTCATACGGGTTCCGGTATGCGTCTAAACCTATAGTGTGCACTTTTATCCAATAGATTTTTGTTCTCTGTAACAGAACAATACAGATGAAGTGTATTGAGGATCACTAGGAGATAAATATGCCCTCAATTGTTTCAAAACCTTTTGGTACTTTGTGACATGCAGAAAGAAATATGCCGTCAAGGCTTGTACCCATTTTTAAGGTTCTTGAGCTAATTTACTTGTGCATACCCATAATTATTTTCCCTTTTCAGGTCAATGACTTACACCTAGTCGTAAAAGGCTCTGATGGAAGTTTTGTCGATTCACAACTAGTTGAGGTTGATAATGTGACTAGCAATTTAAGGAAGTTGTATGTGAAGGCTTATCTCGAATCAATACAGACAAACCCCAAAGTATTGGCTAGTATTTCAAGCTTCTGTGCCACCAATGGGGTGGAATACTTACTTCGTCTCAAAGCCCAAGGGAGCAGGTGAAATTACATCTGCTTAAGATATTATTTTCTGATTTATATTCTTTTGATCAAATTGTGAATTTCCCGCTAGGAAAGGCAGCTTGATTTTATTCTTGTTAAAGCAAAGAAACTTTTGTTTATGGGCAATGTAGTGATGATATACTCCCTCCGTTCCCAAATATTTGTCTTTTTAGCCATCTCAAATGGACTACAACATACGGATGTATGTAGACATGTTTTAGAGTGTAGATTCACTCATTTTACTCCGTATGTAGTCACTTGTTAAAATCTCTAGAAAGACAATTATTTAGGAACGGAGGGAGTAATATATTACTGGTGAAGGTGATGAACTGGATAACAGGATATTACAAGAGAATATATTTTTACTATGTTTTTCTTCATATGTGCAGATAATAAAGCATGCGATGTATGCTTCAGTTATCTTCAGACTAATAATGAGCTTTCAAATTTTTTTTTGTTATCTTCACTAACATCAACGTTAATCACTAGGCAGAAATTTATGGTTCCTACAAATGCAACACAATACAAATATGATTAGTGTTTACATTCTTTGCTAGGTCAATATAAAAAATATGGTTTTCATCTGAATGTTTATTATTAGTTTATTTCATTCGTTATACATCATTTACCATTGAACTATCCAGGATCTAACAGAATGGGGTATGTCTCAAGCATCGCTTCTCCAAGCAAAGACACAGTTGAAGTTGGACCAGGGTCTCTAAAGATGACATTTTCGTCAGCATCTGGACAACTTACACGGATGTTCAATTCTATCACAGGAGTGAGTCCTAACACATTCTGGTTCTGCTAAAAAAAGTAAATCGATTAACATCCAGTACAATTTCACAAATAGTTTAGTACAAAAGATTAATTAAAGACCGTTATTCATCAATATGTATGTGTGTGTGCAAAATTAGATAATGAAACAGTTTTTCTTCTTCTCAATTTACATGTTCAAATTTGAGTGATCGTAGTGCGGTTGCAGGTAGGTATCATTGTGAGAAATTATGTAGTATTTGCTAGATAGGTTGGTATAGGCACTAGCCAAAAGAAAAGTATGGTGCCAATATGGTGGCCACCTTGTCGGAGACACGCTTGTTCAGCTCCAGCCAGAGCGATCACATGCAGAGGATGATCAGTGAGCTCACCTCCTTCCAAAAGTTTGGTGCCACAGCCACACAAAGCGCCGGCTACCGTTCCGGTAGAGAGGTTGTAGCACTAGGAATGAATCAATCAAGGCGCATCGAAAAAGCAGGATGGAGTACCAAAACCTCCCTGGAGAAGGAGCACTGCAGCAAGATGTCGCTCAGGTCCTCCGGCGCTTGGTCAGAGAGCTAGCAGCAAGGTGGATGGGGTAGAAGCCGTCTTGCCAAGCGAAAGGAGGGCACCAGATTCGGCGTCTGGGAGATACTACGCCTGCTGATCCACCAATCATGGTAGAAAGGTAGCCCGGATTTGTGGCCTAGGGACAAGGAATAGATCCTCTGCTTCGTGGGGAATGGAGATTGACATCCCCTGCCATGGCTTGTCGTGGACTACTGATCTGATGCAAGAGCTTTATTGAGCAGCCACGGGTTGTGAATGCCGAGGCCTCCCGATGCACATGGCGAGCAGGCAACGTTCCAGGCAACGAGGCAGTGCCCACCCTTAGATTCCTCTGCGCCACACCAGAAGAAGCCGCGGCAAAACTTGTCGATACAGTTGATGGACCACGGCAGTAGGTCAAGTGAGACCATCCGATACACCAAGGATGGAGTGAGGACTGAGTTGAGCATGACTAAGCTTCATCTTGGCGGGTGAGTAGAGGAGCTTTCCACGCTGTCAAACGGCTGGTGATCTTGTTGATCAGGGGCTGGAGGTTAGACTTCCACAGGCCATTGGTCAGAAACTGACGCACTGGGCTGGCCCGAATGTCGAGGACCAGTTGGAGATCGACGGCGTCGCAGCGGATAGGAGAGATAGAGCTCTTCGCAAAGTTGCAAGGCAAACCTGAATCCTCGCCGAAGCAGGTGTCTTTGCAATGGCATGAACAAACACTCCCTACAATTTACCATTGTTGGCCATTGACCATTTTGTCTAATATTTTGTTACAAAGAATGTTACATCATATAAAATTCGATTTAGCTTGTACCTGTTTATGCAATCGCATACTTTGCAAGCTAAGCAATATGCCGTGCATAATACATGGTATTGAAAATTATTGCCGGAAGATAATTCTCATAGTCGATCAACATTGCTTTTCCTTACTGCTTTTGTATGCAGAGTTTAAAGAAATTTATTATGTTCGCAAGTTAAAGGAGTCCTACCACATGTTTATTCATCCTGATATGCAGTAGCAAAATTTTATATCTATTTTAGGTGGATTTACCAATTCAACAGAGCTTTCTTTGGTATGGTTCAAATAATGGTGATGGCGTGGATTCACAGGTTTCATTATGGAGCTAATTTTCTCTTTATTAAATTATACCTGTTTCACACGTTTATTATTTGTCTGTATATGTTTTAATACAGTCATCTGGAGCTTATATTTTTAGACCAGATGGGTCTACACCGACTGTTGTTTCAAGATCGGTAATACTAATTTGCACCTTTAAGTTCAATTTTTATCTGTTCATCTATGCACCGTTTAAAATCAGTGTATATTATTAACATTAACTCCAAAATTACTTGTGCTTTATGTATTTTTCTGCATTAGCTTATCTTCTCAGCAAACTACAGTTGTTGATCACATACCTCCAACAGATACAATAAATAGTACTCCCGCCGTCCCAAAATAAGTGTCGCTGATTTAGTACAACTCCTTTGCTGATATATTTTCTGAAACCTATAGAGCAGATGAAAACATGGTATCTATTATTGTTCCCTTTTGGTACCTAACATCACAAGACTTGAACTATATAGGTCTAGAAGGCATGATGAACAGTCAAAATATAATCCAGTTAGTCTCTCGGGCTATTATAAAAGATGTGGATTTTGGGGGAAATTTCTGGATTGTTTGATCCCTAGGAGTAGGACTTCGACACCCTTATATATACAACTCAACATGGGCTTACAACTTGACTCACACATGACCTCTACTAGTCACGTTTTCCCGTACCATCTCACACACTAACCCACACCCAACAAAGAGATAGCACCTGATTACTTGGATTACCTTCCTAACTTACTTGAATAACTTCACTTCTGCATTATTTACTATTTAAAAACTTTAAATACATTTTCTATGTGATCTATTGATTTATGTTTGTTTTATATTAGGTACCGTTAAAAGTCATCCGTGGACCTCTGGTTGATGAAGTCCACCAGCAATTCAGCCCGTGGATTTATCAGGTCAGATATAAATTTACTCAAATCGAGGATTAAGATTAATTTTGAGCCTATATTAATAGCATTACATGGAATCTATCTGCTACTCCCTCCGATCCAAAATAAGTGTCGTGGTTTAGTTCAATTTTGAACTAAAACCACAACACTGATTTTAGCCTTCTCTGCTGTTGCACTTTTATGTGCTAAGATTTTCTGAAAAGATAGATGACTATAGGACTTCATGATCCTATATATGACAAATTTTTAGATATCATTTAGCTCCAACAACTTAAGGTCACCACGAAAAAAACATATCATGTGGCTAAGGCTAAACTTCTTGATGTCTCGACCCAATGTGGCTCCTGTTCAGGTGATAGTTTTTTTTTCGAAAAGGGGGGGGCTCCCCGGCCTCTGCATCAGAGTGATGCATACGGCCATCTTATTAACCAAATAACAAAATGTGCCAACAAGGTTCCAAAGTCTTCAACTGAAACAAAGAAAAGGCAGCTCACACAGAGCCTAAAAGGCTAGATACACAAACTAGCCAGGAAAAAGGCCACAACCGGCTGGCTAAAAACAGATAGGTAAACTAATTGCCTATCCTATTACATGACCGCCATCCAAACCGGTTGAAGATATCCCGAGCTACCATCTCCCAACGGATAGATCCAGTAACCAAATGCTCCCTGGCCTCCATCGGAGTGAGTAGCGACCACGAGCAGGTCACGCCGTAGCTCGGAAAATAACCTGCAAAAAATGAATCCGTGATGTTACATTAAAAACCAAATCATTTACGCAATTCCAGATAGTCCACAGCAAAGCGCAAACTCCAACCCGAATATGTCTTGCTAAGTCAGGCTCAATCCCATTAAGCCATGTCCCAAATAATGCGTTGGCAGAAGTCGGTGGAGTAATATTAAAAGCAATGTGGACCGTCCGCCAAAGGACTTTGGCCAACGGGCAATCAAAAAAGAGGTGCTTAATCGTCTCCTCCCGATCACAGAAACTACACCTAGTAGGTCCTATCCAGTTACGCTTTATCAAGTTGTCCATTGTTAAAATAACTTGTTTATGGACAAACCACATAAACACTTTTGTTTTCAAAGGAACTTTGACATCCCAGACATTCTTGGAAGTTGGAATGGAGTTCGAAATAATAACATCAATATACATTGATTTAACTGTAAATACTCCAGACCTAGTCAACTTCCAGCGTAATTCATTGGGTTGGTCAGAAATTGAACCTCCATCAGTCTCCTAACTAGATGGAGCCATTCTTCCCAACGATTGCCCGCTAGCGACCGTCTAAACTGAATATTAAGGGGGATAGATTGAAATACCGTTGCAACGAACACCTCACGTCGTTGAGCAATACGATATAAAGACGGATATTGAACGGCCAAGGGTGAGTCGCCAAGCCAAGTATCCTCCCAGAAACGTGTACTAGCACCGTTTCCAATAACAAACCTTGTCCTATTGAACATTGATTGTTTGACTTTCATTAGTCCTTTCGAGAAAAGGCGAGTCACCGGCTTTGGTGTGACACAGGACAATGTTTTAGTCTGGAGGTACTTGCTGCGAAGGATCTGCGCCCACATGGCCTCAGTCCCGGATGAGAGCTTCCACAACTACTTACTAAGAAGGCATCTGTTCTTAACTTCAAGATTCTCAATACCAAGACCCCCTTGGTCTTTCGGTCGACAGATGATATCCCATTTAGCAAGCCGGTATTTTCTTTTAAGTTCATCACCCTGCCAAAAGAAACGAGATCGATAGAAGTCCAGTCTTTTCCTAACACCAAGTTTGTGGATCGTCCAAATTTGTTATGTAATGCATGGTCCATCCAAGCATCAAGTTATGAAGAAGATCCCTATGATCTCTCAGTGGAAGCTTTGGTTTCAGCCTTAAGCCATACAAAGATGATATATGATTTGTTACTTAGATTTGATTCGGGGAACCCCTATGAAGAATAAATCAAGTTAGAATAGAAAAGCAATTCTTCTATATTACCCGAGGAAAGAGCCTCTTCCAAACTCTAGTACAATAGTTTTTGTGATCTCCTTTGGGCTTGTCGAGCTCGTCCTTGATCCGGATGCCCTCGTCACCAGGGCCACCTACGCCATCTTTGCCAATTGCATCATCGCTGAACTTCGCCTTAAAAATTGTGCCACTGCCTTGCAAGAGCAGAAGGCGGTCATCAATCGCCATGTCGAACTAGCAGCCATATCGCGTTCTCCAACCCCTTCGAAATTACTTTAGCTGTAATTGTATTCTAGTACAGTTTCAGTTATGACTTGTCAATCCCTCGTGAATTCATGTCAAGATCTTATTTTTTCAGGTGTAATATATTAATTATGATAAAGCTCTCTTTGATTATCTTCTAAAATATTCTATGTCTAGGTTACAAGACTATATAAGGATAAGGAGCATGCTGAAGTAGAATACACGGTTAGTAATTTCCTCTACCTCAGAGAATAAGGGCCTGAATTGTATTTCTCCATTCCAGAAAAACTGATATCCATCATTATTGAACATGCACTGAAGTTTATTTTCTTTTTCCTCTCATATGTGAAAGATTGGGCCAATCCCGGTCAATGATGGCATAGGAAAGGAGGTCATCACAAGACTGACAGCAAATATGGTCACAAACCACACTTTTTATACAGATTCTAATGGAAGGGATTTTCTCAAGAGGGTAACTATCAATACGAGTTATGCTTCAGATATTTGTTATGATCTAGTTAATTTCTTTGTACCTTGGTACAAAATTATCTTACTGTATAAGATATTCTTAAATATGGAATATATCATAAGCCAACCTTCTCATATTTTTCCTGAATTATTTTATGAGTGACTGTTAAGGCCCTACTGAACATCTATCTGAATTTAATACGTTTGACTTTTGAATCTCTGTACTCTCCTTTTACACCCACGTTCTTCATGATTTCATCTATAGGTGAGAGACTACAGGAAGATTGGGATCTTCAAGTGACTCAACCGGTTGCAGGAAATTACTATCCCGTATGAACAATATTCACATTTTAATACTGAGATATTCTTTGATTTCCAATATATCATAATGATACATTTAATATAGATTATTCTAAAAGTAGAGCTAGCTATGTCTCTTCTTTGCTTTTTGAAACTTCTGTCAAACTCCTTTTGGTTACAAATATTTTGCCTCCGTTTCAAAATAATAATTACAAAATTATGTACTTAATTATATAATTCTGTCATCAGTAGGCATAAAGCTGGAATCATTTTACACCTGCATATAGCGAAGCCACCAGGGAAAAAGGATGTATAAGAGAGCATTTATTTTCAGGACTATGCGTGACACTCCCTCATTTTTGGTTCCCCAAATAAAATTTCCTATTTCATCATGCTTTCGTGGCGGTTGTTGTTATTTAAACAGTTTTATTTTCTTATAGATTTTTCTCTCGTGTTGACATTACAGGTCAATCTCGGAATGTATGTAACAGATGGGAAATATGAACTTAGTGTCCTTGTTGATCGTGCTGTTGGAGCTTCAAGCATTCAGGATGGTCAAATAGAAATGATGTTCCACAGGTATTATAGCTTCTATTGCAGTACCATATTTGTGTTGTTTACCAGGATAGACCGATCCAATTCTAGTTGGTTTCTATATCTAACTATGGTACCATTGTCTTGAAGCTAGCAGACAGCTTGAACTACAAAGAAATGCCAATGTGTCCATTAAAACAGCTAAAAGTAGCAGTTTCTCATTTATCTCTTTTGGAACCACCTATTTTAAACTTATTATGCAATATACTGTTTAATGTGTAATATTAACTATAGAGATCTTTACCAACTTTGTTATCAACCTATTGAAGTCAATCACAAATCTGTGTAACCAATTTTAGCACGCCCTTGTCCGCTCAACCTCTAATCATGATACTGTGCATGTCAGGCGTATACTTCATGATGATGGCAGAGGTGTGGGGGAGCCACTCGATGAAACTGTTTGCGTTGACAGCAAATGTGATGGGCTCGTGGTATACACTCACTCACAGCATTGTATCTACTTCTATTTCCAACAGTACCGACCTGACATCGCACCAAGTTCACTATATAAAAATCAACATATACACACAGTAGGACACCGTACTGTTTCCCCTGCAGAAAATTAACTCTGCCTCATACAAACTCTTACAGGCTAGGGGTACTTATTATGTCAATGTCAACAAGCTTGGACATGGAGCTCACTGGCGAAGGACACAAGGACAAAAAGTTTATTCACCCTTTCTTCTTGGTTTCGCTCATGAGGTATATTTGTATAGTTCTGTCAGCCTGTTTTCTTAAGTATTTTCATGTCATTATTCCTACAGTTGTAATATTGTTCTTACAGGATGAGAGCAGTTGGAAATCCTACAGTGTTGTGAAAGCGAGCATGATGGATGCAAATTACAGTCTTCCTGATAATGTGGCAATCATCACCTTGCAGGTTCATAATTTATTTATCTATTTCTCAAAAAATAACTATTTATCTCGGACTTTATATACTTATTAATATTGATAGTATCTATTAGAGTAGTCACTAACAGAGTATGGCTTAATATTTCAGAGGCTCGATGATGGTACAGCACTTCTCCGCTTGGCACATTTGTTTCAGGTATATTCCTACTTTACATAAATGTAGTTTATATCATATTTATTTCTACTTGGTTCACTGAATAATTTTTTGTTGGAGTTGCAGGCTGAAGAGGACCCACAGTACTCAGTGATGGCAAAAGTTGAACTGAAAAAATTGTTTGGAAAGAGAACTGTAAGTAATTTATTGCACTTTATCTCTTTGCATGATAAGAATTTGTTGTAAAAAAAATCTGTTGCATGAATTATACTACACATGAATATTTTTCCTTTCGGAAAGAGATCTAGCCTGAAATGCTCACTTGCTCAGTGCTGTTCCATTGCGCAGATCAAGGAATTGACTGAAACTAACCTGTCCGCCAACCAAAAGAAGTCAGCGATGAGGAAGCTCAAGTGGAGGGTTGTTGGAGACACTGAAAGTAGTCCTGCCCCAATTACCGGTAGACCGGTTGACAATCAAGCCCTTGTTGTCGAGCTGGGGCCCATGGAGATACGCACATTCTTGCTGAAACTGTGAGCTGCAAAAAAAGAGATATCTTTATGTAATTCCATACATGTTCTAGGAGATCATTGTGCCTTTCATTTCTGTGAGCAAGTACCTTCTGATAGGTATGTCCTTGTACAGCAATAAATGTGCTCAGTCACAACTTTCCCAGCAAATGTGCCTTCCGTTTCTATGAAGAGTGACTCATGAGCTCCATATTTGATCCAGTTCCGTTGAGCTGAGCTAATCTGACCCCGCTGCATATGTACTCTTTGTGGGGTAGTCCCCATTCATGAGCGTTCGTTGGTTGTAGGCTTGTAGCAATACCTTCATTTTACAATTACCCTTTCAAGATATAATATGCAAAAATCGGTAGGCCGTGGTGATCTAATATAGCCTGACCACTCAAGCTGCCATTATCTAACCACTGTGTGTGCTTTGTCCGACAGGTGACAGATGCAGTGTAACGCATTCTATTCCATACATATAGTCAAAACAGGGCACAACAGTTACAGCTTTACCGTCTAACAGTTACCGAAAAAGGGTTTCCCCGCTTTGTATACAAAGCAACCAACCGAACATCCAACGATAGGTGCTGGGGCGGAAGCAGCACAGTCACCCCCAAAAGGAAAGAAAGAGAAAATACAAAAGAAACTAATGCCAACAACGGCGGATCGACAAAAAACGAAAAAGCCTCGAGGCCGCTGCGCCCACGGAGATCGCCCACCAAGCTCCGAGCTTCCGAAGCGCCGGTACCAATCAGCACCTCCAAGAAGGAACGCGGCGATGACGACGCTGCTGCCAAAGGTTTCCCAGATGTTGTGAGGAGAGAGGAAGGGTAGCCCGGCGCTTCAGAAGGTCGGCGGTACCCACAAGCGCCACCGCGTCGATGTCGGCCAAGCCAACAGAGATTTCTCCCGATCCCAACCACCACCTCGGGCACTCGAGCTCGCCACCAAGCAGACCCTCACCTGCGCCAACCCGGTCCACGAAGCTTCTCACGCCGTCTCCACGGCACCGTGAAGCATGGTCCGCTAAAGAAGGAGAGGCGGGACTAGGGCAGCAGCACCGTCGGCACGCTGGAAGGCCCCACCTCCACCGTCTCGGCGGTAGTGACGGACACAATAGCGAGTAACATACCAGGCCCGTGGCCGCACAGGCCCGGCCGGGATCTCCGAGGCCCGTAAAGTTCCCGCCTTCGCGCTGCAGCCGGCACGCCGTCGACGCCGCCGCCCCTGTCCAAGCCGCTCCCCTGCCTCCCCGCACAGAGAGCCGCCAAGTGGAAGCACCACCACCACGAGCACCGCCACCACCAGTCGCCGGACCGCCACCGAGCCGCACCACCACCGCCGCCGCGACGGAGGAACCAACGCGCCGCGGGGCCCGAAGACGGACCCGGCCGCCGCCACGCCGCCCGCAGCCCGCGCGCCCGCCGGACGGAACGGCCGCCAAGGCGGCGCACACCACCGCCACCCGCCGCTGCGCCACGCCCGCCAGGAAGGCCTGCCACGCCAGCGGTGCCCAGCGTCTGCACGCGCCCGCACCCGAAGGAGCGGCCCGCGCCGCCCCGTCGCGCCGTTGGAAGACCAGGCCCCGCCCCCCGCGGCGGCGAGGGAGGAGGGGGGAGGAGGGGAGGCGCGCGACGAGCGGATAAGGGGGCCCACCCCGGCCCCCTCGCGGGTGGCGGCGCGGCGAGGGAAACCTAGCGGGGTCTGTCCCTCTCTTCTCTGGGCCACCGTCTAACAGTTACAGCTTTACCGTCGATGTACTTAGTTCGTGTAGGAGTGTTAGTGTTATTTGTTAGATAATGAGCAACTAGTATTCACTGAGGGCCAAAGGCCAATACATATACATGTCTAGTAAAGTGCAGGAAACCCCTTATACAATGGGGATATACCAAAAAGGGACTATACACATCTAACACCCCCCTCAAACTCATGATGGATCAACAACACTGAGTTTGGAGAGAAGAAAACTATGCTACGCTCGAGTCCGTGTCTTCGTGAAGAAGTCCGCCAACTGTAAGTAACTCAGAGGGCACATAGTAGAGAGCGGGAGTCTGATCCTGCACAGCAGCACGCACAAAGTGGGCATCCACACCGATGTGCTTGGTGAGCTCATGCTTCACCGGTCACGCAGCATAATCTTGATAGCAGGTCTTTGTCGATAGTAAGGGATTCGAGGTAGTAGCAGACACACCAAAATCCTCAAGTAACCACCATAACCAGATCACCTCAGCCGTCAACATGGCCATGGGTCGCAACTCAGCCTCTGTACTTGAGCGAGAAACTGCAGTCTGTTTCTTTGTCTTCCAGGCAATAAGAGAGCCACCGAGAAAGACATAGTAAGCAGACAGCGAGCGTCGATCAGAGGGATCACTAGCCCAGGTAGCATCAAAGTAGGCCTGGAGCTCAAGAGAGCTGGAGCGGGGGAAGAAAAGGTGCTGAGAGATCGTGCCACGAAGATATCGTAGAACACGGAGGAGGTGACTATAGTGGACAGAGGTGGGGGCTGAAACAAACTGACTCAGGATGTGGACAGGATAGGAGAGGTCAGGACGTGTAACAGCAAGATAGACAAGGCTGCCAACGAGGTGACGATAGCGAGTGGGATTAGGAAGAGGGTCTCCATCAGAGGCACGAAGCTGAACGTTGAGCTCCATAGGAGTCTGGCTGTGCGCTCATCACCGAGAGCAGCGCGAGCAAGAAGATCCTGAATATATTTTTCTTCGGAGATGTAGAAGCCATCAGAGGTCGAGGAGATCTCAATCCCAAGAAAATAGCAAAGTGGACCAAGATCAGTCATGAGGAACTGGTCGCGAAGGCGAGCCTTAACAAAGGCAATGTAGTCAGAGTCGTCACCAGTGATAATCATATCATCAACATAGAGAAGGAGAAGAGTCTGACCACGAGAAGATGTGTGAACAAACAACGCGGGATCATGATCACTGGGCAAGAAACCAGCGGCTGTCACAACAGAGGCGAAGCGCTCAAATCAGGCACGAGGGGCCTGTTTGAGACCATAAAGGGAGCGGCGAAGTCTACAGACCATACCATCAGGAGCATAGTACCCCAGTGGTGGCTGCATATACACCTCCTCACGCAACTCGCCATTGAGAAAGGCGTTCTGGACATCAAGTTGAGAGATAGACCAATGACAAACAGAAGCCACAACAAGGAGAGTGCGGACAGTGGTCATGTGGGCCACAGGAGCGAATGTCTCATCATAATCACGTCCCTCCTCCTGCTGAAAACCACGGGCCACAAGGCGAGCTTTGTAGCGCTCAAGAGAACCATCGGAGCGAGTCTTAATCTTGTAGACCCACTTGCAGGTGATGGGGCCGAACACGAAAGGGAGGAAACCAGATCCCATGTGCGGAACGCTCAAGAGCAGCAAGCTCTTCAGCCATCGCAAGCTGCCACTCAGGCTGAGTCATGGCAGACTGATAGGAAGTGGGCTCAGCAACAACGAAGAGAGCGTACCGATCAGGAGAATAGCGATCAGGAGGGGGGCGAGGCCAAGCACGGACGTTATGAACCGGGGGAGGCGTGAAGGGAGATGCACCAGAGGTGGAAGGCGCGTCAGGGGAAGCATCCTCAGTACGAGGGCGGCGAGTATAGTGGAGAGGAAACGGTGAGAGAGGGCGACGGACTGGAGATGATGGTGGAGAGGTGGAGGAGGAGGATGGGGAAGATGGTGTCGGTGGTGAATGAGAATGAATGAGAGGTGCTGAAGGAAGAGGTGACACAAGCGGCACATAGCAGGGTGTATCAGGAAGGAGAAGAAAGGAAATATCGTCCCACAGAGAAGCTCGAGGAAGAAGGACGTGGGTAGTAAGAGCGAGACTCGTCAAAAGTCACATCACGCGAGATGCGCAAGCGACGACCAACATGATCCCAACAACGATAGCCTTTGTGCTCATCACTGTAGCCAAGGAAAACACACTCAACCGACTGAGCAGTTAGTTTGGTGCGTTCTCGGAGGAGAAGAAGGACATAGCACACACATCCAAACATACGAAGAGCTGAGTAGTCAGAAGAACGACCAGTGAGACACTCCATAGGAATACCACCCTGCAGGGCAGTTGATGGCTGAATGTTGATGAGATAGGTGGATGCAGAAACAGCCTCAGCCCAAAAATGGGGTGGAAGGGAACCAGCAATCATCAGCGCACAAGACGTCTCAAGCAGATGACGATGCTTAAGTTCTGCAATGCCATTCTGAGCATGAGCACCAGGACATGAGAACTGGGCAAGAGTAACTTGTTCCGCGAGAAAACCACGCAACAGCTGGGAGATGAACTCGCCAGCGGAGTCAGCACGAAAAGTACGAATAGGCATGGAAAACTGGGTGTGAACCATGGCAGCAAACGTTTGTATATAGAGAGAACCTCGCTACGAGATTTCATGAAGTAAAGCCAAGTGTAGCAAGAGAAATCATCAATAAACAAAACATAATAGCGATGACCACCTTTCAAATCAAAGGGAGTAGCACCCCAGACATCAGAATGAACTAAGTCAAACGGATACTGAGATACCGACTCACTGGTAGGATAAGGTAACTGGGTCTGTTTGCCAAGTCTACAACCATTACAATGTAAAGAAACATCTCTAGATACAAACCCCAAGAGACCCTGACGCACTAAGGATGACAAGCGAGAGCCACAGATGTGGCCAAGACAATGATGCCACTGCTGGAAAGATGCAGACGAGAGGAGGCAGTAAGACCATGAGAGCTGGCAGAAGTGGTGGCAGCGGAAGGAACACAAAGCCAGTCAACCTCCCAAAGGCCCTCTGACTCACGGCGCCGGGGGCCAGCACCAACCAAAGCCTTGGTGCGACAATCCTGAATGGAGCAAGAGTCGGTATCAAGAATGACACGACAACCAGAATCAGTAAGTTGGGCAGCGGAAAAAAGATTCATTGTAAGGCGAGGAACATGTGAAACACTAGGAACAGAAAAGGACAGAGCGGAAAGAATGCCACGACTAGCAACAGGAAGAGATGTGCCATCGGCAGTAAGAACATTAATAGGAGTATCAAGAGGTCGAAGAGAAGACAATGCTAACGAATCAGAGGACATGTGAAAGGAAGCTCCAGAATCCAAAACCCACGAAGATGTACCTGACGGTGTAGGTGCCGGAGGTGATGGAGGGGTTGTTGCAGTCACAGCAGCAGCGGAACCGGTCGATGAAGAGCCTGAGAAAACCAAGAGACGCTTGAGCCTCACAATGTCCTGGTCAGTGAGTGACGAAGTCGAGGAAGTTCCAGGAGTCTCACTGGAAGAGGAGCGCCTCTGGTCTCGCTTCTTCTCACGGCAATCAGACTCTGGGTGACCTGGCCGAGAGTAGTAGCCACAGAAGGTGTCACGGCGCGACCGTCCCCTCTCAGCATAAGGAGGGTGACCCACCCCCCTGAAGGTGTAGGTAGGAGCGGTGGAGCTGTGAGCCGAGCAGACGACACAGGAGCCCGAGCAGCCAACACAGACGGAACCACCAGCAACCCCGCAGACCGAAGGCGGGTCTCCTCAGCACGGAGCTCGGCAAGCACCTCTGAGATAGGAACACGACCACGAGCAAGCAAGTGAGCACGTCGAGGCTCAAACTCAGAGCGGAGACGAGATAAGAACTCATGAACCCTCTAAAACTCCAAGTCAGGCCGCGTACTCTGACAGCAACGGCAAGTTCCACAAACAACTGTCCGTAGAGAGTCAAGCTGATGCTAGATGGCAGAGCACTGTGAATAGAACTCATCAACAGAAGAGTCACCCTGCTGAAGAGCATGCTCTTGGCCTTTCCTGAGATAGGTATAGGGTATCACCAGAGGGTTGATAGCGCTAACACAGATAAGACTACATTGCTGCAAAGTGCCGAGGCCCATGAACTCCGAAGCAAACTGAGGGAGGACACTTGCGGTGAGGACAGCAGCAGCGCGAGCATCATCATTGCACCACTAAGTGTAAGTAGACAGATCATCCCGGTAGACGGAAAGAGCATCAGAATAGGTGGATACCTGCTGATCATAAGCATCAACTGCAGCATCATCAAGAGCCTTGGCTGCATCCCGATCAGCCTGAGAAGCATCAGCAGCAAGCACCGGCAGAACCGGCGGGGTAGAAGCCACCGGAGCAACAGGGCAGGGCGGACAGGGTACCTCGCTAGAGAGAACACCCCACATGCATGAAACCCGCAAACTCAGGATAGTTGGTGCCATCGAAGATCACCGATCACTGAGGGACAGCGACATAGCCCGGAGAAGACATGAGAAAGTCTCATGTCCGCTATTTTTTTTGGGTCAACGGACCCTCAACTCAGATCTGGATCGAGGGGATCGCTCAAACCAGGAAGCGAGCGAGGCCACAGAGAGCGAATGCGGCCAGGGAGCCAGGGGCAGAGACAACCTGCCGGAGTCGGAGGAGGGCCGGTGCCGGACCGGGTGGCGGCGGCGGCCGAACCGACGGAGGCAGCGGCCAAAGGGAGAGGAAACGGAGAGGGGACGGGGTGGTGGAGGCGCTCTCCCGCACGGCCGGCCTCAGGCTGACGAGGAGATGGAGAGGAGGCCTGACGAGGTGGCCGACGAGGCCTAGCACGGCTGGCCTCGGGCTGCAGCCGAGCCTGCTCGAGAGCGCCCGCTCGAGATGAGACGGACAGCGGGACGACGGTCCTGACAAGGACAAGACAAAGCAGACGACGGCCGGAGACTAGGGACGGAGCCTAGATGCGGCGGCGACGAGGATAGAGCATGCATGGAGTTGCATCGTGCGGGAGAGAGGCTAACCTAGCATCTGATATCATGTTAGATAATGAGCAACTAGTATTCACTGAGGATCAAAGGCCAGTACATATATATGTGTGGTAAAATGCAGAAAACCTCTTATACAATGAGGATATACCAAGAAGGGACTATACACATCTAACATTATTATGCACTCTCGTAAAACAGTCGACTAGAGCGTAGCTCCAGCAAAGAATATGTTCCTCAAATTCTTGGTCTCTTGACAAAGAATTCCAGACTTCTGATGGATTCAGCTTTAAACTAACTGCGACCTCATGCATCATCCCTCTTATCTGACTGATCTTAGGCATTGTTTGTTTGGGCTATTGCTTATGCTTTTGCAGCTTTTTCACTTTGGCAAAAAAAACCACGAAAACTCCTAAACATGACCTTTTTGCTTCAAATCAATATTGTTATATGGTCGTATAAGTCAAAAGCCGAAGAAAAAGCACCTATTTAGAAGCTTTTTTTGCTTTTTTGGTCAATGCGAAAAAGATGCAAAAGCAGACACAAAAGCCCAAACAAAACAGGGCCTTACATATAAAGCTCCTCAGCCGCTCTCCAGCGTGCCTTAGGCCTGACCACGTTAATGTCGCCTCATTTCAAGCACGACTCACATCCATGCATTCTTGTTTCTTACCCAAGTTCTGTTACTTCAAAGGAAATGGAAAGCCCCCCACAAAAAATGGGAAAGGATGTTGGACAATCTGTTTTTTTTTTTGAGGGAGAGGCCATGATATATCTATCTCCACTATTTAAAAAGTTGTAGGCCATGATCCATCAATCACGGTGACGGCTCACGCGTAGGCGACGAGGCTATGTGCTAGTGGCAGTCCTAGGGCTCCTCATGGCACGTACTTGTTGGTGCTACTCCGGCCCGGTGACCTTAGACCCGCGTCTCTCCAGTGTCCATGGCTAACGGTGTCCTCTGTCGGGCAACTCCGGCCTCGGTGACCCAGCAGCTGCATCTCTTGCAGCTCGCCTGGCTCACCTATGTCCCGATGGCTACGGCCACGGCAACATGGATCTATGTCCCTTCAGTCCCTGCTTGTAGGCATTGTTGATCGCCGTCGCCCCACCCCCTCATGGTTAGCTTCGCCGCCTGCCCTACCCTATACGACTCAAAGCCCTACCTTTTGCCAGATCCAACGCTTGTGGGTCCGAAGGCGGTGCCACCCTCCGACGGCAAGTGCAGCCCTGCTAACCCCCTTCCGACATGGTGGCTCCGACCAACGTCGGCTTCCTCATCTCTGACTCCAGATACAACGACTAGGCCAGGGAGAAATCATTGCTCGGCTTGCCGGTGCTGGCAGCGGTGGCGTCTGCGGATGTCATTTCCTTCTTGGAGGCGATGTCAAGGCCCTCGGCTTCGCCCCTCTTTTCGGCTCAGGGGAAACCCTAGCTCTGGTTCCTCCGGACCGGATGGCAATGGTGTCTCGTCGTTGACTTCCTTCTTGAAGGTGCTACCTTGCTCACTCGTGTTGTCGCCGGTTTTGGCTTAGGCGATGTTGGAATACTTGCTGGTTCGACATTGCCGCTCTTGGTTCGGGCTTGGTAGGTTTAGTTGTGATGTATCCTTTGTTTGGTCCGAGCATCCCTTGTCTCTCTGCTCCAGGCAGCATGTTCACACATGTGTGTGTTCATGTCATGTGTTGTACCCCTCTCTGAACTCATTATATTCCTTCTATCAATGCAATGATACACAAGTTTTGCATATTCGCGAAACAAAGTGATCCATCAATCACATAACACAGCTCAAGCTATATCTGCTTTGGTGAAGCATTATGTGAGGGATCAAAAGAAAACTCAGGTAGGAATTGTTCGGCATGGATGGCTCAAACTGAAGGAGGAATATGTCAAGGTAAGTATAGATGCATCTTTTTATGATGACTCTGGCTCGGGAGGGACGAGCACTATTCATATATGCTCTGCTAGATCATTACACATTCTCGTACACTACTAGAGACATTCACTAGAGCATCATGTTTATCATTTGAGTTCAGTTGAGTTGTAAGTAAATTCAAAGTGAATTGTACATCATTATAGAGTGTTGCACTATCTTGAGAGATCAAATAAAAAATGCACCATGGAGGTGCCGGAGAAAAAAAAGAGTTGACAGATTAAAAAAGAAAAGAAAAGGGAGAGGGAGGGAGCAACACTACTATCCTTTTTCATATGCATTTGTGCTTCAAAGTACCACCTAGTTTTATCGTACATCATAAAGTGCTTCAAGGTACTATTATTACATTTTTAGAGAGAGATTTTTCATGCACTTCATGTTTCATACACAACTTGGGGATCTTTACGTAATAGAACTTGACTTGCATATTTCAATGATGAGTCTCCTCAAATGTTTTATGTCTTTGTGAGCAAGTAAGTTGGATGCACACCCCACTAATCCATTAAGAGAGATTTCATACACTTATAACTCTAGCACATCTGTTGCATATCTATCCCTACTCCTTCTGTTAACATGGATTATAAGGTATTCCATTTACCTAATGATCAAACCTCTATGATGCAAGACTTCCTTTATATCTTTACTTCTTATAAACCCCCATCATTATTCTCTTTTTTTCATTTGAAAAGTGGTATGGCTAGACTCGCTCTCAAGTATTACACATGTGTTGTGTGGTGCATGGTGTTGTGTGATTAAAGTAACTTGGTTTGGTTTATGATAACATTGCAATTATACGATGAAGACCAATCAATGCTATGCTTCTTATGTAATTCGACATTCTTTGTAAATCTATGTCGATGAGAACATTGATTGAAGTTTTCGAATCTTAAAAAGCAAGGTATAATTATTTGTTGATTTTAATGTTTGTGAGTGCATGTAGTGCCCTCTGAGGGTTTTGGATAATTCAATGACAAAACAGTTAAGGAACTAATATGTTTGTGAGTATACATAGGTGAAAGTTCCTGAGGATTTGGTTCTGCAGAAGAGTATGGACCCCTAAAATTGTGTGATACACTGAAGTCCTTGGAATTCCCGTGCAAGGAATATGAAGCTGAAGTGTAGACTTTTGTTTACTTGTTTCAATTTGTTCCGTTGAGTCAAAAGAGAAAATTGTACTATTAAAGGGGGTTCAAGTGAAAGTTAGATTGAAGTCTTCATTTGTGTTCTCAATCGAACCAATTTTTTTTGTAGAGTAGGGACCTGGAAATTTCCTTCCAATCAAGTCATTTAGCTTTAATGTCTTCAGGACATCGAAGTGGGTTTTCTTGCTGAGGAGTTGGATGTCTAGCGCTGCAAGACCATCCATGTGCGTCTCATTCGAAATCCAGCCATTAGCCACGTGTCATGTTGACGTTGTGTGTGTGTGTGTGTGTGTGTGTCCAACGGTCATATCAACCCCTAAATCTGCTTCACCGGCTATAAATAGCCTCCTACTTCAACCATTTTCGGTTGGCTGCTCCACGATAAATTAATTTGCAGGAGTTTTGCCTGAGCAACCCACCCTCTCAAAGAGATTTTGAGAATCTAAGTGAGGAAAACCCCCAGAGCCTAAAATTGCTAAGTGATTGAGCATCACGAAAAACATTTGTTGAAGCCGAACTTAGTCTTTGACCTAGAACATAAAGTTTTAAAAGGAAAACATAGAAGTGAGTCGAACTAATTCTTTTCACCTAGAGGAAAAAAAAACAAAAATTGTCAAGGGAAATTTTGAATTTCCAAATGAATTTAGTTTTTTAATCTATTATGCATCAAAATCAATGTTTCATGGTGCACGCTTTTCAGTGCTCCACCTTGTACATGTGCTAAGGCTGTCAAGTAGGAAAATCTTGATATGACAAAATAGTTAAGAAAATTAATAATAAAAGGGCTATTGCTTCCAGTCGTTGTCATTAAAATTGCCCCCGAAGTTACAAAATATTACCCACCATGCCACCTATAAGTTAAGAAAATGATTCGTTTTTCAAAAACACGCGATGTTCGGTTCTTTATACACTGACACCCTTATAAAGTGAGCACATAAGCAGTGCTGTGGCTAAGGGTGTGTTTAGTTTGTGTCACCAGGTGGGATGTAACAGGTCGATCCCGTGCCAAAGGCCCATTCTCGTATTTAGTTGGGTTGAGGAACCGGAACCGACCGGTTCCCAGGAACGGAATATTACTTTGATATGCGGGCACTTTCGTACCTCAATTCGGTGGAGCAGCGGAGCAGCTCGTGGCTCTCACCTCACCCGTGTCTCTCCTCTGCATCTGCGAGTACTCGGTCGTCTCCGGCGCCGCCTCCCCGTGCCCATCTTCGGCCCGCCATCTCCGGCGCCACCTCTCTCTGTCGTCTCTCCCTCTCCCCGCGGGCGAGCGGGCAGGCGAGCGGCGGGCGAGCGACTGCGGCAGAGGGAGCACCTGGTTCTTCTCCTCAATCGACCAGCAGAGAGGAACATCGGCAACAGAGGCTAACGACGGCAGAGAAACAGCAGCGACGAGCTAAATCTGATTCAGTACGTCTTTCTTCTTTTCTCTCCCTAATCTCCTAGCTCAATCTGATTGGGGTTGTGGATTCAGCGGCAGGCTCAATCTGATTCAGGCCCTAATCTCCTAGCTCAATCTGATTGGGGTTGTGGATTCAGCGGCAGGCTCAATCTGATTCAGGGGGCAGCAGGCTAATAACGACGATTAGCCGTTTGACGTTATGAATTCTTGTTGTTGTGTTCATAAGCGGCGGTTCTAGATGTGCTCATGTAACATACACATGTTAATAAAGCCTTGGTGTATTTTGAGTACATGACTTGTATTTTGACAGATTTTTTGACATATAAAATGACTTGTATTTTGACAGATTTTTTTGACTTGCATTTTCACAGACTTTGGCAAAAAATAATAATTACTTTCTTATGATGTGTTAAAATTAGAAAGAGCTATGTGAGTGACAATTGTGCATATACATGTGAGAGAGGTAATCTCATGAGAAAGATAAGCAAACCCATTCCATTCTATGTTAGCCAACCAAACACTGCAATGTAATTATTCCATTCCATCTATTTTACCCTACCGAACATAAGAATGGAACCAACCCATTCCCTTGGAATGGAACCATTCCATTCCTTCCACTTCGTTCTTCAACTAAACACACCCTAAGGCACTTGTCTTCCACACGGGAGAGCGGGGTTCGATCCCTATTACAGAAAACCCTATTCGTCGCATTCTACAGCAAGTAGTCAACATACCGCACATGTTCGATGGTAAATGGGTCGGCCCAGTTAGCGGTTTTTTACGTGGGATCGTATTCCGGTTTTGGGAACCTTCTGGATGGTTCCTGGACGGTTTTTAGAACCTTCCAGAACGTTCTTGAAAGGTGTTTTCTTGTTTTATTTTTTGTTTTTCTTCTTCTTTTCGTTTTTAGTTATTTCTGTTTCTTTTTTATTTTCTTTTTTTTTCTGTTTGTTTTCTTTCATTCATTTTTATTTCTTTTTCTTTTCTTCTCTTTTTAAAATAATCTAAAATTTTAAATTTTGTTCATGTTCCAAAAAATGTTCAGTTTTAAAAAAATGTTCTCGTTACACAAAACAGTTCAAAACTTTTGAAATTCAGAAAATGTACCAGATTTCAGTTTTTGTTCACATATTCAAAAATATTCGTGCTTCCAAATTTGTTCGGGATTTTTCAAAATTGTTATCCGTTCCAAAATTTGTTCTCAAGATTCAAAAAACGTTCGTGCTTTAAAAAATTGTTCGCACTTCCAAATTTGTTCTCAAGATTCAAAAATTGTTCGTGCTTTAAAAAATTGTTCACAAATTCCAAAAATGTTCATGTTTTCGAAAAATGTTTGGGAAATTCAAAATTTGTTCATTTTCGCAAAATCTGTTTGCATTTTTGAAAAAAAGGTACATTCAAAAATTACTCAAATTTTGGAAAAAAAACTGTATTTTGTCAAACAGTGTTAAATCCGGAAATGTACTTAGTTTCTTTGAGAGTTCCATTGTATTTCGGTCGTAAGGTCACGATTCCTAGCCACCGCATGCTACCGATCCTTTTTTTGGGTTTTCTCACTCGCAGTGCACTAAATGGGCCGGCCCAGTCGGCGCCCCCTAGGCGATGCAGTGTGTATTTGCCGCAGATCGTGGCAAATAGGAGCTCCCCCCCCCCAGTACTCCCCCCTTTTCTCTTCGAGCGCCAAAATATTGACACAACTTTCTATGGGTTCGTTTTGTAAGCTATATGAAAATGACTAAGTGTTTATTTTGCCTTCATGCATAACTATGTTTATTCTGGTACCACAGTTTTACTGGTTATGGAAAACACTGTCACGCTAGGTCAAGGCGAGACACATCATTCATCAATATAGCTCAGACATGGTCCATCAAATGCAGTTTGCTCAGACAAAAAATATTTCGTTGTGGCACCTTAGAAAATCAAATCGTTATGAGACCATCACATTTTCATTTTTTAAATTGACTTTTTAAAAGTCCCTTATCTCATCATGACATCATTCAGCCATAGTTTGTGAAATGACATTTTAAAAGTCCTTATCTTATCGTGGCATTTGATTTATTTTTTTATCTCTACCACATCTGCATAATCTTATTGTTCTCCTGTTGCAACGCACGGGCATATTTACTACTCCCTCCGTTCCATATTACTCGTCGCTGATTTAGTATAACTTTGTACTATATCAGCGACGAGTAATATGGAACGGAGGGAGTAATAATTAAGAAAAGAGAGAGAGTTCTTTGATGACCGACACTCAACACGCTTAACTAGGCGAAATTCCAGTTTACAACCTACAACTAATTAAATAAAGGAAGCTTAGCAACCACCTACGCATTAGAGAGTTTTGTTGTTAACCTACTTCATGTATTTAGCACTTCATCTAATTAAGCAGCTATCCATGGGTCTAAACATATATAAAAATAAACACATTACTACCTATGCACTACTAGGGAAAACCTTATACACAGAATGTTACCAGTAGCGCTGTACAAAATCATACGCTACTGCTACTTAGTAGTAGCGCGCGTAAATAAACCGCGCTACTGCTATGACTTTAGCAGTAGCGCGTACTAGCAAAAAGTGTTGCTGCTATGTTTGAACTGGGCGCACATGGCTAGCCCAACCTAGCAGTAGCGCGTATACTGGCCCAGCGCTACTGCTACTCCTCTCCTTAGCTGTAGCGCGCTTACGTGTAAGGCGCTACTGCTAATGAAAATAAAATAAAGTGAAAAACAAGTAGAAAAGTAAATGAAAATGAAAGAAATAGAAAAAGGAGAAAGGAAAAAAAATGTAAAGAAAAATAAAAGAAAAAAGGGAAAAAGGAGAAAGGAATAGCGATGGCGGGTTTCAGCAAGCAGCTGTAGCTAACTTAGCTATAAGCGCGTTTCGGAAGCAGCGCTACCGTCATTCACTTAAACAGCGGTCCCCCGCCCCGCCACCACACTTCTTCCCCAAATCCCTCGCCCTGCCGTCTCTCCCAATTATTTGTCGCCCAACCATGCGCCGTCTCACCTTGGCGTGGGCGCCCATAACCTCACCGTCTCCCCGAGGCCGCCGTCATCCTCACCGCCCGCCCAAGGCCTCCTCGGCCTCACCGCCGCCCGAGGCCGCCCTCGGCGTCACCGTCGGCACCCTCCACCTCACCGCCCGAGCCCGCCCAGGGGCCGCCGTTGCCGATGCAGCCCGCCCTCTCCGCCCCTGCCTCCATCACCGAGCACCTCCCGCCACCGTCTCTCCCCTCTCAGAAGTCCCCACCCTCCCCCACACCTCTCTCTCTGCATTTTAGAGAAAAAAATTAGTAGAGCAAAAGTTTGTTTATAGCAAAAATTTAGTTTAGAGCAAAGGATGTTAAGTAGTAGATGTTAGAGCAAAAATTAGTTAGAGCAAAAATTTGGTTTACAACAAAAGTTAGTTAGAGGCGGTAGGATTTAATTAGGGTAGAATCTTGCTTGTATAGTATATAGTGATACTAGTAGATGTTAATTAGGTTAGGGCAATAGTGGTACTAGTAGATGTTAATTAGATGTTTTTCAGTTAGGGCACTAGAGTTTTGCTAGGTTAATTAGGTTAGTAGTGCTGCTAGTAGTAGTGGTACGGTGGGTTAATTAGGTGATGTTAAATGAATAACCTAAATGAATGAAATTAGTAGTTAACTGAATTTTTTTTCCTTTCATCATTATAGAGCACTAAAGTTAATTGAATTTTGTTCTATTAGTAGTTAAATGAATTTTCTTCTACACTTTGTTTTTGAATTAGCTTGTGAAATTTGGACATGTGGTTGCTCGTGTATATTTGGACATGTGTTGCGGTGTCGAAGAGGGATATTTGAACAATGTTTCCAGGGAATGATGCTGAGTGGCCTATGTTTTGCCGGAATTGATTCATTTACATTTCGGCAAATTTCCGGTTCTCGATCTGTCCACTTTTTAGCAAAGGCCATGCCGAAATTTTCCGTGAATTTCGGCATGACTTGTGCTATAAACTAGGACATATCGAGTGCCCGGGATTTGCCGCACCGGGAAGGAGTCAACATTCCTGCAAAACAATAGGCCTTTTTTATGTCATTATTCATTTTATTAGGTCTAGAATTAATTGACTAGATTTAATCATAGGAAACATGGCTAGCAACGATGAAGGACAGGGTTCTGGTGATTGCGACGACGTCTACCGGGCGGCAGACGAATTTTTTAGCCTTACCGACGATCAACCGATGTTGTTGTTGGGCCCACCGGTGGCATCGGGGACTGAGACCGACACGCAGACCGGTGCTGAGACTGAGACCGGCGCTGAGACTCAGACCGGCATCGAGACCGGCGCTGAGATTGAGACCAGTGCTGCCTCGGGGAGCGGAGCCAGTGTAGAACCGAAAGCAAAGAGGCAACGGCTTCCTAACAAACTCAGGACTACTAGACTGGTGGTCACGGAGGTGGACGACGGCATTTTTGAGCCAAAGGCGCCCGAGGAAGCGCGTCAATGCTACGACAATCAGATAGGCTGCATTGTACGGACAACCGCCACCATCAACGATGAGAA
This sequence comes from Aegilops bicornis, assembly GCA_021605145.1. Classification (NCBI taxonomy): domain Eukaryota; kingdom Viridiplantae; phylum Streptophyta; class Magnoliopsida; order Poales; family Poaceae; genus Aegilops; species Aegilops bicornis. The sequence continues at coordinate 113,443,029 of CM038669.1, read as the reverse complement.
ACTACAGAAGATAAAAAATATGAGGGGCTCCCTCCTAAAGAAGTTTCACCAGATATTCTTGTTCCCGGGCCGGAATGAGAAGGATTATGAAGATCTAGACGAGGACCCGGCAATGAAGAAGATAAACAAACACGCCATGACCAAGTTTAGCGACGCGTTGGCCGCCTGAAAAACTCGAGTGAAAGCAAGGATCATCGACAAGAAGGAACCCTACTCCGAGATTGTAAAGGATAATCCGACAATCAGGGAAAAGCAGTTTCAAATATTCAAGGAAGCTTGCAAGGCCGAAGCTGCCAAAAAAAAGTCTAAGTACATGAAGGGGCTTCAAGAGAGGAACATTGGGAGCCACCACCTCGGAAGCCGTGGTTACGGCGGAAAGAGGTCCAAATGGGCCAAGGAGGACGCGGAAGCCGCGGAAACACGTGAAGAAGCTGGATTTTACGTTTGTCCGCCTTTATGCCTTGCACATGAACTACATCATCGGGGTTGAGCAGATATCTCATATCTGTGTCGCTGACCCGTACTACATGCACGAGGGCTTCTTGGGTGTCTGCGCAGAGCACCGTGTATACGTGAGGGAATACACCGTGTGTACTTATTTTGCGCAGCGGCGGGCGCGCCGTCCTCATCATCCTATACCCCCGATTCTCCCACGCTATTTACTTGGACTCGTCGAAGAACATTCACAAAAAGGATTACACCCACATCAAGGATGTTCTCGACAGTGCTATGTTTTACTACCAAGAAAGGGGTGGAGAGGTCAGGGACAAGAAGAGAAGGGGCGGCGGTGGTCGCCTTGACCCATAAGACCGACTTCTGCTGCATCCAGCAACCGAACGATTCTCTTAATGATGGATTCTATGTCCTACACCACATGCTGGAGTACAGACGGGATCACCAGAACCTTCGCATGTCACCTAGATCCCGCGACGCCCATATTCTGCAATGGGCAAAGAATGTAGGAGATATCGAGGATCATCGACTTCGAGTCGAGTTCTATCACATCCAGCGCGAAATTTCCCAAATCATCATGAAGGAGGTCGTCGGAAAAACAGGGATGTTCTACGAAGAAGGAAAAATGTCGAGGGAAGACGTCCGAACACGGGTAGCCGCTCAACGTCTCGACCTGAAGCCTTTCACTAGGCTCGGGGACTATCTCCCTGACATGGATGGATGGAACGACATGTTGGAGTGATTGTCGATATATGACAATGTGTTCGTTTAGTCCATACTTTACGTATGACAAAACTTTAAGTTATGCGGTGAAACTTTATTTGTGATGTAATTAAACCGTCCTCCTCCTCGACTAGCGAAAATCACTCTAGTTAGGGCATTTTGGGGTACGATGAACTTTGTTATTTATGCTTATGATATGTTGTTTCTATTTTTGCCAAGTATGTCTCTTTCTGTTGCTCAACTATATATGTTGCATATCATCGACTCATGTGATGATGCATGTGCATAGATCATCGATGGTGAATAAGTGCTACGCCAGGAGTATATATACGACAAGTGGCGGAGTGTCGAACCCAGTGTCTTTGGTTTCCGGTTTTTCGAGCGACACTTGATGGTTAGTTTAGGTTCACGCTAATGCGAGAGAGGGATACGACCTCATGTACTCAAAGTGATAGCTCTTCTCGCGTATAACATTGTTTAGATGGATGACGATGTATTTGCAAGTAATCGAGACTTGTATCGCTATTTTCGAGATGATGACGAGAGACCACTTTATGTTGGATGATGATTATGATGATGACATGATTTGATGAGACTAATTGTATGTATATGCTATGATTACATTTGTATGTGTATGATATGCTAAAGATTATTGTATAAAGCCTATTCAAATACAAAACAAATACAAAAACAAATATGCAGGGAAAAACTAATAAAACTAGTAGTAGCGAGGGGGGAAATTTAGCGATGGCGCCGCCTTATCGATGGCGCTTCCCGATGGCAATGGCTGCAGATAATATCAGCAGCGCCCTTTTTTAAAGAGCGCTACAGATATTCATGTATAGCAGTAGCGTGGGACAACAGGCGCTACTGCTATACATTAGCTGTAACGCCTTATTAGTAGCGCCGGTCCCCGCGCTACTAAGAGGCCCAAAACCCGCGCTGCTGCTAGGCTTTTCCCTAGTAGTGATGAAGTGTCATGTGAAAAGGAAAACTTAGGATTATGGGCTCATCTCTAGCCGCCGCCACCTCCTCCTCCATAAAAAAACTAGGGTTTCTGCTTCTCACCGGCGCCGCCGCAAATCCGCCTCCTCCCCGGTGCCCCTAGAGCCATGGGGGGCGCGGTGGATCTCGGCAAGGGCCAGCAGGGGGCTTCGTTTTTAGTCGTTGTCGGTGTCAAAACCGGCGGATCTCGGGTAGGGGGTCCCGAACTGTGGGTCTAGGCGGATGGTAACAGGAGACAAGGGACACGATGTTTTTACCCAGGTTCAGGCCCTCTCGATGGAGGTAATACCCTACTCTGCTTGATTAATATTGATGATATGGGTAGTACAAGAGTAGATCTAACACGAGATCGTAGAGGCTAAACCCTATAAGCTAGCCTATGGTATGATTGTTGTTAGATCCAGCGGACTAAAACCCCCGGTTTATATAGACACCGGATAGGTTAGGGTTACCAGAGTCGGTTACAATGGTAGGAGATCTACATATCCGTATCGCCAAGCTTGCCTTCCACGCCAAGGAAAGTCCCATCCGGGACACGGGGACGAAGTCTTCAATCTTGTATCTTCATAGTCTTGGAGTCCGGCCAAGATGATAGTTCAGCTATCCGGACACCCCCTAGTCGGGACTCCCTCGGTAGCCTGAACCAGGCTTCAATGACGACGAGTCCGGCGCGCATATTGTCTTCGGCATTGCAAGGCGGGTTCCTCTTCCGAATACTTCATAGAAGGTTTTGAACACCAGGATAGTGTCCGGCTCTGCAAAACAAGTTCCACATACCACCGTAGAGAGAATAATTCTTGCACAGACCTGCTGACGTATTCTGCAGCGTGACATCACACCACGGCCAAACCTTTATACGAATCATTTTTTACTGTTCCACCTTAGCGCGTTTAGCGAGGCGGTTTCCTTGGCACGTCTTCATCAAGGCGTAGATCGCGCCCCCTTATTCCGGGATTCTCATCAAATACGGACGTGGGTAACCCAACCGTGCCCGTTGGCACGCCTCCTCTACCGAAGGCGAGTCCTAATCGACCACGGGGAGGGCTCTTGGTATTCAACCTCTTTATAATGAGACCAAGGCCCTCTTCTTTTTACACCCTCCATCGAGTTCGCCTCGCGCTTGAGTTCTAACACCCAAAGCTTCAGATTTAGGCGCTTGGACCTTCGACGATGTCCGGCTCCGACCAAGACGGCCGATGGATGTCTTCTTCCGTCCACGAAGAAGATGTGCTAAAAGCTGCGAGACGCCAGGTATCTAACCGGCGAGATCTCGCATAGGCTGCCTGCTCTAGGGCAGGTCATTCCCACTCCCGAGCCCGGCGAGAGCGTGGTGTTCGTGTCACACTTCCTTCAGGGTTTAGGCTTCCCGACAGATCCCTTTGTGCGGGGGCTCATGTTTTATTATGGGCTGGATTTCCATGACTTGAATCCGGAGTCCATCCTCCATATCTCGTCATTCATTGTCGTATGTGAGGCCTTCCTCCATATTATCCCTCACTTCGGATTGTGGCTCAAGACCTTCAAGGTGGAGCCGAAGATGATCGAGGGGCAACAAGGAGAGTGCGGAGGGCGGTCATAAGCAAGTGTCTTTGATGCTCCGTGGCCCGAGGGCTCTTTTCAAGAGGAGCTTGGTTTGTGGCAACGGAGTGGTTTTATATTACCGCTCCGGGGCACCAAATGGGTGGCGCTTCCGCCTTCCGCTCGAGTCCACCACAGCGGTGGCGTCATGGGTCAACAAGGGGCTCGGCTGGGGGCCATCCAAGGGCGTTCCTCATTGCGGGGCCGTGTCGAGACCTCCAAGAAAGAGAGATTAATCTGGTCGCGATGGCGCGAGTTATGTTGATTGGCGTATACGCCTGCAAACGCCGCCCCCTACGTTTGTGGGAATTCAATCCGGAGGGACCACGAGCTCTCCATCATTTTATGGGTACGACACCCGTGGAGATGTATAAACTGTTCTTCGGATCACAAGAGAAGTGTCCGGACCTGACTGAGGACGCATGACTAAGCTGAACCGCCCAGATACTCAAGTAAGTAGTCCTGTAACCGGACAAGCTGTTCATTCATTTATCATATATATGCCCTTTAAAGGAGCCGTTTCTTGAACATGAGTGGATAGCCAAGGCAAAGTTAATAAGGTGTCCGGCTCCCCTCCCAGAGACCACGCCGGATCCCATGCTGACCAAGATGTTGAAGGCCGCGCCTTTTGAAGAAGGTGAAGGGGGGAGCGGGGAAGCAACTGCCTCTACGAAGGAGGCTATCAAGGAAGGAGGAATTAAAAGTCCCATCTTCCGAGGAGAGAAGAGGACCGCTTCGGAAGATCTAGAGGTCAAGGCCTCAAAGAGGGGAAAGAAATCTTCGTCAGAGAGTCCGGCGCTGGGAAGTAACCCAGCCCCATAAGTAAAAAGAAGGGGTCTTGTAAATAAGGAACATCCCTGCATTTATTTCTGAAGATAACCGAAATTGTACCTTGTAGTTCGGATCTCAGCCCTTCTCAGCAGAGCTCGTCTTGAGGATCTTCTTCCGGAGATGATGGAGAGCCAACGCCTCCACTGTCGCACCTTCATGTGAGGCGGACTCCCTGAGGTGTCGTCATGGAGGGTTTTCGCCCGAGTCCGGGCGGGCGGAAGGTCCGCGCCAACGGGCGTCTTGATCGGAGGAGCTGAAGGATCTGCTCGGGCGGCGGCTATCTCGAGAAGATCACCGTGCTCTAATGGGTACGGTGATTGAAAGAATTGCATCCGGCGAGAGCGGATCGCATGAAGCCGCCAGTTCTTGTGACGGGGTTTGAGGCACGCAAAATGCTGTACCTTCCGATAGTTATGCATATAGAATGCGCTGTATGGATAGTAGCCCACGAGACTCGGTATGTTGTCAAAATTGACAGCGTGCGAGGATCATAATCTCGATTATAACATTGCGCCGCTCCTAAATAGGTGGCGGGCGTCCGATAACCAGCCGGATCGATGAATTTGCCGAACTAAAGCGGCAACTTGACGAGGCGGATCACGGACATCGCGCTGCTCAATAAGCGGTTTGACGAGTCACAAGGTATCACGACTTCTCCGGACACCTGGTAAGGTAGCTTGACGCCCATGCCTTACTACTTGTATGCTTAATGCAGGTGGTGCCGCTGCCGTGGAGGAGCTGCGGGCGGAACTCGCCCGAGCTAAAGAGCAAGCCAGAAGTAGTAATGCGGCCGCTTTAAGGGTGGTCGAAGAGCTAAAAGCCGAACGGGCTGCTCACTGCCGAAGCAAAGAGAAAATGGCCGATATGGCCATAAAGTTGAAGAATACTACCGACCGCTGCGAGGTTCTTGAAAAAGAACGTCAAGTGGAGCAACAGGGCCTGAAAAAGGCCACCGCCGAATCCAAGGATGCCCGTTCCACTTTGAGAGCTGCCAAGGAGGAGCCGAGTCAGGCCGGGGCTATTGCGGCTGGAAAACCGTTTCTGCTGCGGAGGAATTATCACGGATCCGGTATGCTCGATTGGACAAGTTGTGGAGTTTGGAGGATGCTTATCTGGACTTAGCGGCGCGCTTCTGAATGATTGAGCACTTCCGAGGCCGGAAAAGGGGCACAAAAGGGAAGAGCTATACTGGTCGCAATTCCATAGTCCGGGCGTCCTCTTCCGTTGACCGATCGGTTGGCGAATGGGCGAGCTGAATCGATTATCCGGACTTGCCATGAAGCATGTCATGACTCATTTGTGGCCAGCGGACCCCAGCCAAAGAGTTATTTTGGTTTAGTGCAGCAGTTACGAAAGAGCGTGGATGTCGCCTAGAGGGGGGTGAATAGGCGCTTTAAAATAATTATGGTTTAGGCTTGAACAAATGCGGAATAAACCTAACGGTTAATTTGTCAAGCTACAGAACCTACAACAACTAGGCTCACCTATGTGCACCAACAACTTATGCTAAGCAAGATAAACTACTAGGTGATAGCAAGATATATGACAAGAACCAATATGGCTATCACAAGGTCAAGTGCATAAGTAAAGAGCTCGGGTAAGAGATAACCGAGGCACGCAGAGACGACGATGTATCCCGAAGTTCACACCCTTGCGGATGCTAATCTCCGTTTGGAGCGGTGTGTAGGCACAATGCTCCCCAAGAAGCCACTAGGGCCACCGTAATCTCCTCACGCCCTCGCACAATGCAAGATGCCGTGATTCCACTAAGGGACCCTTGAGGATGGTCGCCGAACCCGTACAAATGGCAACCCTTGAGGCGGTCACCGAACCCGTACACTTTGGCAACCCTTGGGGCGGTCACGGTACCCGTCAAATTGCTCAGGCGATCTCCACAACCTAATTGGAGACCCGGCGCTTGCGGAGCTTTACACCACAATGATTGAGCTCCGAACACCACCAACTGTCTAGGGCGCCAAGGCACCCAAGAGGAACAAGCTCTAGGGTGCCCAAACACCCATGAGTAATAAGCTTCTCAAACTTCACTTCCACGTATCACCGTGGAGAACTCAAACCGATGCACCAAATGCAATGGCAAGGGCACACGGAGTGCCCAAGTCATTCTCTCTCAAATCCCACCGAAGCAACTAATGCTAGGGAATAAAATGAGAGGAAGAACAAGAAGGAGAACACCAAGAACTCCAAGATCTAGATCCAATGGGTTCCCCTCACACAGAGGAGAAAGTGATTGGTGGAAATGTGGATCTAGATCTCCTCTCTCTTTTCCCTCAAAAACTAGCAAGAATCCATGGAGGGATTGAGAGTTAGCAAGCTCGAAGAAGGTCAACAATGGGGGAAGAACACGAGCTCAAAGTGTCCTGGTTTTGTCACGGCAGATGTCCTCATGAAAGGACTTAGTCGTGGAGCCATCTCTACGGGTTAACTTGAAGGTGTTAAAGCGGACGCAAAGACACAAGAGTTTATACTAGTTCGGCCCCTTCAATGAAGGTAAAGCCTACGTCTAGTTGTGATGGGATTGATGTGGTCTCGATGGCTAGGGAGCAAATAAGCTTTGCCTAGGCCTCGAGTAGTTGTTGTCTCTCCTTGAACCGTCCCGGGTCGTCCCCTTATATACACGGGTGACGCGCTTGCGTCGGTTGAAGAGTCCCAATCTCCGGTTCATACTGCGTATCCGGGTTGGTCTCTCCTATTTCTAACTTACGGTACAAGTTTACATACCAGGCGGTTTACGGCTCTGAGTTCTAAACCGACTACGTGCCTTGGGCCCTTACTTTCATGCTTGGGCTTTTACACGTTGAACTCTTGATGAAGTTAACCCGGCCCAGATAGGCCGGTTTACGCCCAGTAGTAATATCCCCAACATTAGGCCCCAGATTGATTTGAACAGGTTCATGTCAATCCTTGATAAAAACCTTCATCTTCAATATCTTCTTGTAGTTGTTGAACCGCCGTGATGTCACCTTCTCTAGTTGCTGTAAACTGGCATGACGTCCCCATAAAGATAGCATTCATGATACCTTCTTTGTTTAACAGATCCGCAATAACCGAGGCGACTACTGCTTCCCAGATTTGTGGTTCCTTGATTCACGCGCCTGACACAGGTCTCTTGCCATATAAATAGGACCGAAGGGTCATTCCTTTTCTTCCCTCCGTCCCCTTTCTCTTCGTCTTCCTCGCGTCACCAGCCTCGGAGCTCCGCCGCCGCCATCGACCTCTGCACCGTCTTGAGCCGCTGCATCAACCTGAACGCACCAGAGAAACGCAGCAATCTTCCACATCTCCTCAACTCTGGTAGGTCCTCAGTTCCCCTCGACCTAGATTCGTTCTAGGGTTTCTTGTTCTTGCAGCGCTCCATTAACTGTTCATGCTCATACCAGACTCCTGGATAGATCCGTGACACCTTGCTCTGATTAATAGTAGTTTTTAGCATCCGCCTGTAATCTCGTGCTCACGTCCGTAGATCTCGCACATCATCTCCTGCTCATTGCATCAATACTGCTCTGCTTTATTATTTTTTTGGATATTTTTCTTTTTTACGATGCGGCGGATCCTTCGTTGTAGGGAAATCTTGCGAAACCTGTTTCTGCACACTTAGCCGTTCGCAACCTCAATTTTTTTCAATATTTAGACCAGGCGGTTTAACTTAACATAGAAAAAAATAAATAAACCAGTATACACCATTAGTCCCCTAGTTGAACCGCCAGAACTTCTTAAGCAGACACTGTCGCTTCATAGAACTCCGGTTTAGATGTAGTTGTCTCCGTTTTAGCCTTGTACACCGGTTCTCTCTTTGTCCCAACACATTTCTTGAACCGGATTTATATTTTTTGTAGATAGCCAAACAAGTATATGAGTGCAACTGGGCTCCTTCTCGTGTCACCGAAACTCAATTAAACAATCTGGTCCTGACTGGCGCTTTAAGCAGTAAAGATACTATCCATTGGAGGGTTCCTGGCAAAGAATGTCCACCCACACCTCAAGAAGGAGAGGTTGTAGTTTTCGCAGATCACTTAGCCCGGGGTTTCAACCCGCCCGGTTCAAAAATTTACCGGGATGTGTTAGCCAATTTTCAACTCCGTCTGCAAGATACGAGCCCCAGTTCATTTACCAATATTTGTCACTTCCAAGTGCTCTGTGAGGCATACTTTCAAGAAAAACCCACAGTTGAACTGTTTAGAGACTGCTTCCATCTAAACCGTTGCACAGAATTCACTGACGGGCCCAACACAGAATTGGGTGGTGTGGCGATTCAAAAAAGAAAGGAGGTCACTTATCCTCATGTCAAACTGCACAGCCACCCCAAGGAATGGAATCAAACATGGTTCTATTGCAAAGACACTTCTCCGCCAATGAGAATCCTTTGCCGGTTTACGTCGGGCGACTCGATAATACACATCCCTTTCCGCAAAGATTAACCGCCAATGAAAGAAGTAAATGCATCGCTCCTCAACTCTCCAAGCTCGAGCCTTCATGGCCAATGGTTTAACCGATTTGATCTCGCACGCTGTTGGATATCATGGAGCATACTGCCCCTCTCCCAGCGCTCCGGTTTAATGTGTGAGTACACTGGTAGCGTCAACGACCCCCTCCTACATGTTAATATCCAGCTTACCGAGGATGAGGTCACCGAGGCTGTGAAGAAAATGTTGAACGAACCGGAACACCTCTGTGCCCGAACCGGTCTACTCCCCTTCTGTGCTACCAACAAACCACCATCTGTAAGACTTGACTATTTTTACTAAATATATTACTGCCATTTCGGTATCACTTTTAACATCAAGCTGCTGCTTAATCGGGGTGATGACCCATTACGAGCAAGAAACTTCCACAAGAGAAACCGGAGAAGCCGGACAAACCGGAAAAACCAATCCGCAAAAGACCAAAGCTGTCGAAGACTGCTCATAAGAGGAAAACCACTGCATCTTCTAATCCGGTACAGATGACGATGTGGGTAACCCGGACCTTGAGGTAGAACTTGATTAAGCTTGGCTTACTTTTCATACGCCTAATTAATGATGATATTTGTCAGGATGATGCTGAGACCAGTAATGCTGATGTTGTAGAGGTAACTATTCCTTCCTCTGACTCAAATCCTTTGCCTTCACTAAAAATCCGTCGGGCAAACCAGAAAATTAAATTTTCTCATCCCCTTGCTTACTTGGATCCCAAATTTCTTATGAAGACTCAACAACATGAAGCTCGCCGCACAACTCGGCAATGACGGGTAGTTACCTCCGCGGTTTACCGAACAGTCCGGTTCGTAAACGTCGTTCGAGAGGTCTCTAATTTGCTTGTCGATTGCTTGTCCTAAAGCAGGCTGTTTTAAATCAACCTCTTAATCCATCGACTCCGATTATCGGTCACTTCCCATTCCTCATCTGGCGAGTCATCACCACTCATTTGCCACCACTTAAAACCGTGCTTGGGTAAGTTATATATTTCATATTGTTTCTCTTGCATCATTGCGTAGTATATGCCGTGTTGTTGTTATTGTGCCTTTTAGGGCCAAGCCTAGACCGAGCAAAAAGGCTCAAATGCGGATAAAGCGGCCGACGAAGAGGCGCCCTGAACGGACGGCGCCCCAAATCTTGAAGCGGCTATTTGTGAAGATCGCCCAATGATCCGCCATCGCAAGATGGCGATTTTGTTCTTGAAGAAAGGCACTGTTGACACCTCCCATCCTGGCGACCAGCCCGAAGCCCAACCGGATTGACAAATCCACCGGTCCAATCCGGCCTGGCGACAAACCGATTGTCCTGGTCAAACCGGCGATACCAAGGACGATGACGTTGTGATCACTGGCTTTGGCCACAACGAACCGGGTAATCCGGTCGCTTTATCCAAACATTCTGCCAAAGAAGAATTTGCCACTATGAGCAAGGGCAAGTGGCATGTTGATCTCGGCAACTTCTGTTGCTCTGAACCCCCAAGACCTTCATTCTGGCTACTTGAACCGGCTATATACCAGCCGTGATTATGAAGCTGGCCTGGTGAAGATGATGAAATAAAAATTCGAGGTAACCTCCATGTTCTTTTCCTGCTTGGATATTTCAATTTTCGTTAACTCTCCTAGCTCCCAAGGGCCGGTTCAACTTAGTATAGTTAAACCGGGACTTAACATAAACTCAATGCTTCAGAATCCGCTGATGTAGCCCCCAAGGGCCGGTTCAACTTAGTATAGTTAAACTGGGACTGTAATTTACATCGCCGCATCAGAACATGTTCGAGCAAATAGCCATTAGCCCCCAAGTGCCAAGTTGAATACCTGTATTGAGCTTGGGACTTTTTGATTTCATTGGCAGATGAAGATCAAATATGCATTAGCCCCCAAGTGCCAAGTGTATGACTGGTTATGCACTTGGGACTTGTAATGAAGATATTAACATACTCCCTTTTTGTTGCAGAGTGAGATACGCCAACAAGCCTCACAAATCAATGATCTTCAAGAAAATCTGAAATCTCAACAAGCAGAAACCTCCAAGGCCAAGGATGAGCTGAAAACTGCCTTGACTACCATGGAGTAGCTCAAGGAGTGGTTCAAGTCTGAGCGGGCGGTGGGATCTTGAAAAGGCCGCTTTAACCAAAAAGGTTGAAAATCTGAAGCTGCCCTTAAACCGGTGGTAGATGAGCTGACCAGCGTGAAGCGGCAAGTGCATGCTATATTTGCTGCCATCTTTGGTAAGCTTCCTTTGGCTTCTGTGATAACTTGTCCTTCTTATAATAAGTCCGGTTTGTGATTTCTCTTGTAATGTTGTAGGCACACGCATTGGTCACTTGGGGTCAGATATTCGGATGAAACTGAAAGCTGCCTACACTTTAATCGAACAATTTGTACCTTTGGGTAGCCGGATCATCTCCACTGCATCACATAACAATCCAGCGCCCTCTTTAATTCAAGACACTCTTAGGAGGTTGTCAATGCTTCCCGCCTGGGTTAAAGAGCTGAAGAAATCTGCTGCTCGAACCGGTGCCATTAACGCCTTAATCTGGGCAAAAGCATGGGTGCCAGATTTCGATCTTGTTGAGGCAGCTCAGGGCTATCCCGATCGAAGGAAGGCGGTTCGTAGTTCAACGAAGATGACACGAGAAGCGATAAACCGGGCGGTCGCCCTCGGCTTGTCAATTGGCGAAGAGGCAAACTTGTCGCATTATCAAGCTCAATATGACGATCGGAACAAGCGAGTAGCTGCTCCTATTCGATGCGTAGAACACGATCCCTCCGATCCGTAAGCATACTTACGCTCGATATTGAACCATCTTCCCTGATCCATGAAGAGGCTGTCTTTCAAGCTTTAATGGGAATCGATGGACCACTGTTGACTTCGGCCGCTGGGTAGGGATGAAGAAGCGAGCGGCGCAGACGGACCACAACCCTCAGACCGGGGCGGCGAGCAAGCATGAACCGGAAGCCGGTTTAAATAGCTGCTTCATTATATTCCGCCAAGAAAACAATGATCTTATTTGGGCACCATGTTGCCTTGTAATAGGATAGCCCACACTTTTGCTTTTAATATGCCTTTGTGCATGAGTACTGATACTTTTGCTTGAATGATCGAAAACTTCAATCTATATTGCCTGCAGTCACAAAATCTTAAACCGCCACAGCAGTTTGTGCCGCCAGCCGGCTTGTGACGTTCATATATATATATATATATATATATATATATATATATATATATATATATATATATATATATATATATATATATATGAAATAACATATTGAGGTATATAATCAAAATTTGTGATACAAAAATACACGCCATCATTTGGGCATAAAGTTGGCCTAGCCAATCTTGAAGCGGAGGTTGTATAAACCATTACCGTCAAAGGAGAAAACAACTCCTGTGTCTATAATGCCGGTTTTCCATGTAAACTGTGCCGGGTCATGACAAGCCCCCTGTTACTCCATAATAGGATGTTAACAGAAAAAGTCAAACCGGAAAAATTATCTCTGGATTATAAATGGACCGAATTCCGTCAATTGATAGTTCGAACCGGTTTAAAAATGTTATCGGTTTAAGAAACACAACAAAAATCAAATAACAGTAATGAAAAAAATATGGAAGCAAAGGTAATGATAAAACCGTTTGCAAAAAGAGGCTTTACTGAGCCGATCAGATGGTGTTACCATGGTCGGACACGACCAAGCTCCCAATAAGGTGTAGCCCTGGTTCAAGTCAGCCAGGTCCCCAAGCGAACCGTGGCATTATGCCGATCAAGTGGCGTGGCAATGGTTCGGGTTCGACCAAGCCCCAAGTGACTCTATGGCCTTAGGCCGACCAAGAGGCGTGGTGGTTCGAGACTTGACCATGTCCCCAAGTGATCTGGTGGCTTTTAGCCTATCAAAAGGTGTTGCATTGGTTCGGACACCGACCAAGCCCCCAAGTGATACCATAAAGCTTTTGAAAAGCAAACTCAAGGGGTAAAACGGAGGCCGCTTTAAGACGAACAACTCCATGTAACCACGCATGATGTAATGTAACAGATACCCGCTTTAGCCGAGGCTCGGTTTATTACTTTATTCATAATATATACACTTTGTCATAATATGTACATAAGTAGAGCCGATGGCTCGGTATAATAAGGCCGAAGATGAGCTATATTCCATCGCCTGTTGGTCTCCTCCTCGGCGTGCGTGAGTCTTTATGCTCTCGAACATCGATCGAGATAAATGCGACCCGTTGTGCGATTCTTCGCGACCACGAAAGGTCCCTCCCAAGGTGGGGATAACTTGTGCATATCGGTCTGGTCTTGGATGAGCGAAGCACCAAATCTCCTTCTTGAAAAGTTCTAGTTCGACCGGCGACTATGGTAGCAGCGAAGATCCTCTGGTAAATCGCCGAGCGGGCAGCTGCTATGTCACGCTCCTCATCGAACCGGTCCAAAGCGTCTTGCCGTGCCGTCTCGTTGTCCGCTTCAACATAAGCTGCCACACGAGGTGAATCATGACGGATGTCATTGGGGAGAACCGCCTCCGCTCCATAGACCATCAAGAACGGTGTGTATCCCGTGGATCTGTTAGGCGTAGTATTGATACTCCATAACACAGATGGTAGCTCTTCTACCCAACAACCCGGTGTCCTCTGCAAAGGGACCATAAGCCGGGCTTGATGCCTCTCAAGATCTCTTGATTAGCCCTTTCCACTTGACCATTGGACTGTGGGTGGGCTCTTTGAAGAAAGCGTCAAGCGGATGTGTTCACGTTCGCGAGAACTCTTTCATGGCACCTTTGGACAAATTGGTACCATTATCTCGTGATGATACATGTGGAAAACCAAACCGGAAAATCACCTTTTTGATGAACTGAACCGCCGTGGCGCGTCACACTTGGCCGTAGTGTTCTGCTTCTACCCACTTTGTAAACTTGTCAACTGCCACCAGGAGGTGGGTCTTCTTGTCCTTGGACCTTTTGAAAGGTCCAACCATATCCAGCCCCCGGGTTGCAAACGGCCAAGTAATTGGAATCATCCTCAATTGTTGGGCCGGTACATGAGCACGTCTGGAGAACTTTTGGCAGCCATCACATCGTCTGACCAGCTCTTCCGCATCAGCATGAGCAGTCAACCAATAGAAACCGTGGCGGAACGCTTTAGCCACCAAGGATTTTGAACCGGCGTGGTGACCACAATCTCCTTCGTGGATTTCACGCAATATTTCACAGCCTTCCTCGGGGACACACAGCGTTGAAACGCATACGACACGCTGCAATGATGCAATTCGTCATTAACAATGGTCATAGACTTAGATCGCGGACTATCTGCCGGGCCAACGTCTCATCTTACGGTAACTTCGCCCTGGTTCATGTACGCAAGATAAGGAAGCGTCAATCCGGAGTGGCGTGAAGAGCTGCCACCAATTGAGCCTCCGGATCAGGAATAGCCAAATCCGCTTCACCAGGGAGCTTGACCGACGGGTTGTGTAGCACGTCTAGAAAAACATTGGGCGGGACCGGTTTGCGTTGAGAGCCCAACCGGCTTAAAGCGTCCGCCGCTTCATTCTTCCGACGGTCCACGTGGTCCACCTGATAGCCCTTGAAATGACCTGCGACAATATCCACCTCACGACGATATGCAGCCATGAGTGGGTCCTTAGAATCCCAAGTGCCAGACACCTGTTGAGCCACTAGGTCCGAGTCACCGAAGCACTTAACCCGGCTTAGATTCATCTCCTTAGCCATCCGGAGACCATGGAGCAAGGCTTCATACTCAACTGCATTGTGAGTACAAGGGAACATTAAGCGGAGAACGTAACAAAACTTGTCACCTCGTGGGGAAGTTAATACGACTCCAGCCCTCGAGCCCTCCAATTGCCTGGTTCCGTCAAAATGGATGGTCCAATATGTGTGATCCGGCTTTTCTTCAGGTGTTTGCAACTCCGTCCAATCATTAATAAAATCCACAAGTGCTTGAGACTTCACCGCCGTCCGAGGCACGTACTTCAGACCGTGCAGCCCAAGCTCTATAGCTCACTTAGCAATCCAGCCAGTCGCTTCCCGGTTCTGTATGATATCGCCTAAAGGAGCAGAACTGACCACCGTGATGGGGTGCCCTTGGAAATACTACTTCAGCTTCCGGCTTGCCATGAAAACTCCATATACCAGCGTCTGCCAATGCGGATACCTTTGCTTAGATTCGATAAGTACCTCACTGATATAGTAAACCGGACGTTGAACCGGATGCTCCTTCCCTGCCTCCTTCCGCTCCACCACAATGGCCATGCTGACCGCCCTGGCATTAGCAGCAACATATAACAAAAGCGGCTCCTTGTCAATGGGAGCGGCGAGCATAGGCGGGTTGGCCAATTGCCGCTTTAAGTCCTCCAACGCTTCGTCGGCTGGACTCGAACAAACCGATCATCTTTTTCAAAGATCTCGGTACAAAGGGATGGCCTTCTCTCCGAGGCGGTGATAAACCGGCTCGGTAGCGGCAATCCGCTGCCAAACGCTGACATCGTTAATACACTTCGGTTTAGCCAGGAGGTAATAGCCGTAATCTTCTCCGGATTAGCTTCAATTCCCACTGTTGGACACGAAAACCCAATAACACTGCTTGGAACACCAAAGACACATTTGGCCGGGTTGAGCATCATCTTGTAAACCCGCAGGTTGTCAAAGGTTTCCTTCAAATCGTCAATCAGTGTCTCTTTCTCCCTTGATTTGACCACAATATCATCAACATAGGCGTGCACATTACGGCCGATCTGTTTATGCAGGCAATTATGTACACGGCGTTGATAAGTTGCTTGGGCGCTCTTGAGCCCAAAAGGCATAGATACATAGCAGAAGGCTCCAAAGGGAGTGATAAACGCCGTCTTCTCCTGGTCCTTAACTGCCATCTTGATCTGATGATACCCGGAATATGCATCCAAAAAGCTCAAACGCTCACAACCCGCGGTGGCATCAATAATCTGGTCAATGCGGGGGAGGGCAAAAGGATCTGCTGGACAGGCCTTGTTAAGATCTGTGTAATCCACACACATGCGCCAAGTGCCGTTTTTCTTAAGAACCAGCACCGGATTAGCAAGCCACTCTGGATGGAAGACTTCAACGATAAAATCAGCTGCTAAGAGCCTGGCCACCTCCTCTCCAATGGCCTTGCGCCTTTCTTCGTTAAACCGGTGGAGAAACTGCTTCACCGGTTTGTACTTGGGATCAACATTAAGAGTGTGCTCAACGAGTTGCCTCGGTACACCTGGCATGTCAGAAGGCTTCCATGCAAAAATGTCCTGATTCTCACGGATGAACTCGATGAGCGCGCTTTCCTATTTCGGATCCAAGTTGGCACTGATGCTGAACTGCTTGGACGAATCGCCAGGCACGAAGTCAACAAGCTTAGTCCCAGCTGCCGATTTGAACTTCAGGGACGGATCATGCTCTGTAGTTGGCTTCTTCAATGGAGTCATGTCCGCCGGATCAACATTGTCCTTATAATACTTCAGTTCCTCGGTGGCACAAACCGACTCTGCGTAAGCCGCATCTCCTTCCTCGCACTCCAAAGCGATCTTGCGGCTCCCATGAACCGTTATCGTCCCCTTGTGACCCGACATCTTGAGCTGCAAATAGATATAACAAGGCCGTGCCATGAACTTGGCATAAGCCGGCCGCCCGAACAGGGCATGATATGGACTTTGGATTTTTACCACTTCAAACGTCAATGTTTACGATGCAGAGTCATATTCATCACCAAAGGCCACTTCGAGCTATTTTACCAATAGGATATGTTGACTTGCCGTACCACACCATGGAACCTTTGTATTGGACGGTTTGAGATGTTTATCCGTTAGCCCCATACGATGGAAGGTTTCATAGTATAGGATGTTAATGCTGCTCCCTCCATCCATGAGTACCTTGGTGAACTTATAACCTCCCACCTGAGGTGCCACCACCAGGGCTAGCTAACCCGGATTGTCGACCCGGGGAGGATGATCCTCTCTACTCCATATGATGGGCTGCTCCGACCAGCGTAGGTAATGGGGCACGGCCGGTTCAACAGCATTGACTGTCCGCTTGTGAACCTTCCGGTCTCGCTTGTCTAAGCTAGTGGTGAAGACATGGTACTGCCCACTATTCAACTGCTTTGGGTTGCTCTGATAACCCGACTGTTGCTGCTGCTGGTTGTAACCACCTTGGTTATTCTGATTGTTATGTCCGCCCGGATTACCATTAAATCCTGAACCGGAATTTCCTCCACCGTAACACCCGGCCCGGATCCTGAACCGCCGCCAGAACCTTGATCATACCGGAAAGCATTATAACTCTTGAACTCCTGCATAATGTAGCAATCCTTCCAGAGGTGGTTTGCTGGCGTCTCCTTCGTCCCATGCTTCGGACAGGGTTGATTCAATAGGTAGTTCAAGCGGTTCGGATTGGGATTAGGCGCTCCACTTCGATTCGGCTGTTTACCCTTGCGCCGCTGGCCCTTATCCTGCGCGTTGGTGTTAGCTACGAAGTCCATGTTGCCATTCGTTTTACGCTTGCCCCCACCATTTCCTGCCGAGTGATGTTGCTGGCCCTTGGAGTTGCTGTTCTTCCTTCCCTTCCCTGTCTCATCATCATCAGACTCGGGATCCTTGGTACTATCAGAATCAGCATACTTCACTAAAGCGCCCATGAGAGTGCCCATGTCATTACAAAACCGCTTCATGTGCCCAACTTCAACTTCAAAGGCTTGAACCGGCGGTTGCCCTCCGAGTTAAGATCGCAGAGTCGGCGTTGATCCGGTCGACGAGTGCAAGATTTCCAAACGCGCGCGTACTCCAATGGGTTGTTGACTCTTCCCCTGGACACAAGCCGCCAAGTCCACTACGGACATGGGCTGCTTACAGGTATCTTTGAAATTCTGGATAAACCGGGTCCGCAACTGGGCCCATGAATTGATAGAGTTGGGCGGCAAGCTCTTCAACCAGGTATGGGTCGTGCCTTCGAGCATCATGGTGAAGTACTTTGCACACGCGGCCTCATCCACATCCAGCATCTCCATGGCCATTTCATAACTTTCTATCCATGCTTCTGGAGCTAAATCGGCAGTGTAATTTGGCACCTTGCGCGGACCCTTGAAGTCTTTGGGCAAGCGCACATTGCGTAAAGCGGGGACGAGGCAAGGCACCCCCAACGAGCTAGAGGTAACCCCAGGCTCGACCGAGATGGTCGGACGAACCGGCATAAGGTGATAAGCCTGATGCTGTGCTGCTAACTCGGCCTCCCTGCGCGCTCGGGCCCGGTCCGCCACCTCCTCGGCGTTATCGACGCCACCTGTCGGGTTGTTGCCACGGGGCGCACCACGCCGTGCATTACTTGATACAGCCGGTTCATCCACGTGCCTGCTATAGCTCCGGCTTGGGCGGGGGGTAGAGTGGATCCGGTCGCGTTGTCACGAATCGCTTCTGTTGGACCAAAGCTGTCCTAAGGAGCTCCTTGACCCGGGCGCGTCTCTCGCCTGTGGTGAATCACCTTCAATTGGAATAGCCTCCAGCCGTGCCGCAGCTGCAACAAGGTTATCCATCGGGTTGGAGTAGTGACCGAGGTGTTTGCACAACTGAGGCGCATGGCGTTATGGCGAGGTAGATCTATTAAGCGGGGATGGACCGCGCGCCCGTCCAGTGCTTCCGCCCGGTTTACCGCCGGCGGATTACTGGTTCCCGCTCCGGGGGTGTTGAAGAGGTCTCTTCCTTCGAAAGCTGAAGGCAAACGGGATCTGTATTTCCTATTCATGACTTCATGTGACGCGTTCTGATCCAACATGAGCCTATAAGCCTGCGCATCTAAAGCGGCCCGCTCTGCCGTCATCCTGGCGTCTGCAGCTGCTAGATCCGCTTTAGCCTGAGTGATTTGTTCCTTCACCTTCGCGATCTCTGCGTTATGAGCGTCCTGATCCGCCGGGTTAGCTTCTGCCATGAGCGCAGCCAACACATCGAACAGATCTGATAAAACTTGAGCCGGCGGGCGCACAGGGCCTCCTGCCCCGGCAGCCGTCGCCGCTGTTGAACCGGCGATCATCGCCACAGCAGTCGAAGAATGAAGCGCTGCTTGTGTACCGTCCATGAATATTCCAACCCTGTTGGGCAGTTCAGAGGGGTCCGGAATACTATCACCATCGGAACAGCCCCCAATCCGGCCATCTTGTAGCTGATATAGAGATTCAGTTTCTCCGGTTGACGACTCGTCGTCAGAGTAGACGACGGTTTCGCCACCGCATTCTGATCCGTCCTCATAACTTCCTCCGTGGATGACTCCCACAAAGGCACGCTTCACGGCCGGTTTAACCTGGGCAGATCTCGTACGCTGAGCCGTCTCGACGAGGTCAGTGCAGATGTCCGGCTCAGGCCCTGGCTCACCGATCTTGCCGATGAAAACGTGTATGCCACGAAAGGGGACCCGGTATCCGTACTCGATTGAGCCGGCCTCGGGGCCCCATCCTGCGTTGTCGATGCAGAGCTTGCTGCGACGACTCTTGGTCATCCGGCCCACAGCATAGCCTTCGAGTCCTTCGAAATCGCCCTCCAAGATCATCAAACCATCGTGCGATAGCCCCACGGTGGGCGCCAACTGTCGTGGTTTTGTCACGACAGATGTCCTCATGAAAGGACTTAGTCGTGGAGCCATCGCTACGGGTTAACTTGAAGGGGTTAAAGCGTACGCAAAGACACAAGAGTTTATACTAGTTCGGCCCCTTCAATGAAGGTAAAGCCTACGTCTAGTTGTGATGGGATTGATGTGGTCTCGATGGCTAGGGAGCAAATTAGCTTTGCCTAGGCCTCGAGTTGTTGTTGTCTCTCCTTGAACCGTCCCGGGTCGTCCCCTTATATACACGGGTGACGTCCGTCGGTTCAGAGAGTCCCAATCTCCGGTTCATACTCGTATCCGGGTTGGTCTCTCCCTATTCCTAACTTACAATACAAGTTTACATACCAGGCCGATTTACGACTACAGGTTCTAAACCGACTACAGGCCTTGGGCCCTTACTTTCATGCTTGGGCTTTTACACCGTTGAACTACTGATGAAGTTAACCCGGCCCAGATAGGCCGGTTTACGCCCAGTAGTAATATCCCCAACACAAAGGATAAGGTTCAATGGGGAAGAAGCCCCCCTTTTAAAGGTGGGGAAAAATCCAACCGTTATGCTCACAGCCCGCACGGAGCGGTAGTACCGCTCGACATCACGGTACTACTGCTAGGGGTAGCGGTACTACTGCTTGCGAGCGGTACTAAAAAATTACATCCGTGCCTACCACCGCTGGACTTGTGATGAGTTTTTGGTCCCGATCGGAAGTAGCCACGGAAGTAGCTGCGGTAGTACTGCTCCAAGCGGTAGTACCGCTCCCAAGAGCGGTAGTACCGCTCCCAAGGGCGGTAGTAAAAAATTACTTCCGCTCCTACCCGCGGTAGTACCGTTGCAGCCTTTTCAGAACACCAAAACTACCATAACTTCTGCATTACGACTCGAATTCAGCGAAACCAAGTTTGTTGGAAAGCTAGGGACAAGGGCTAACACAATATTGAGAGAAATACCAATAATAAGCAAATGAGAAAAGGCCCAAAATAAAATGGTGAGAACCCTTCCTCAGAAAAGATCGGTAAAACCTCCAACACCGAAAACATCATAGAAGACGCATGCAAACTCCGTTTTCGATGAACTCAAGCTTGTCATAAAGATGACCATAAGCTCTAAGACTCACAAAGAGAACCAAACAAGAACCAAGAAACATGATGCAAGGATGCAATGGTTTGATCTCTCGACGAACGATACGATCAAGCTACTCACTTGAGAGCCCCCCTTGATAGTACGGCTATCGATCCTATAACCCGGTCTCCCAACTACCACCATGAGACCGGTAAAATAGAAAACCTATCAAGGGCAAACCTTTGCCTTGCACATGATCCACTTGAGCTAGATGATGACGATCTTGTCCTCCTCAAGATGGACCACCTTTCTTGATTGTGTTGGGTCGATGGAGACTAGATGATTGCTCCCCCATACTCCACTATGGGTGAGCCACTCTTCGACACATCTTCACAAGTCCATTGACACCACAATGGATGGCAAGCTTCAAGCACTTGATCTCTTCGTGATGCTCCACTTGAACTTGCACACGGCAATCTTGATGACGATCACCACTTGATGTCATCCTTTCCATGGGTTGTATGATATCTTCCTCTTGGCGCAAGCCCATGGACACGCACCTAACCCCACATAGACTCTCACATAGACCATGGGTTAGTACACAAAGTGCAATGGATAATGCTTACCATACCATGGGATCACTTGATCCCTCTCGGTACATCTTCTATGCTTTGTGAGTTGATCAACTTGATTCACTCTTGACTTAGTCTTGATCAACCTTGAATCTTTCCAACTCTATTCGTTTGGATGATGTCTTGAAGGTAAACATGAATGATCACACAATCTTCTTCTTCAAGACATGCTTGCAATAAGCTCAACACTCACATGACCAATCTTTGGATAATTCCTTAATAGCACCTTGGTCAACACATAAACTCCTTGAAACCAACACATGGACTTCAAGAAATGCCTATGGACAAATCCTTCAAATATAACTCAATGCAACCATTAGTCCATAGAGAATGTCATCAATTACCAAAACCACACGTGGGGGCACCGCATGTCCTTTCAATCTCCCCCATTTTGGTAATTGATGACAATCACTTTCAAGAGAGTTTATATAAGGAATTATGCATCACCATGCAATGCAACAACCAATAATGCACGCGTATGAGATGCAAATGCTTAGGAACAAAACCAAAGCAAGGAGAAATCTCTGAAGACTTCTCCATAAAACTCTATGAAACTTCTCCCCCATTGGCATCGATTGCCAAAATGGGCGAAAAGCTAAGAAGATCAATATAAAAGGTGTTCCTCCAAAAGTTGTGTATTTCTCAACAAGAGAGTGGAATGCTATACACATATCCAAAGGTAATACTTGGAGGAAGACCAACTATATTGAGGCACCAAGATTGCAAAAGAATGATATGCCACAAAGACATAACAAAGAGAGAAACAAGCAATCAAGCAATCAAAAGATACCAATTGAAGCAAGCTATAAAAAGATATCAACTGGACCAACTAGACCAAAGATCCTACGAGCCACATGAAAAAGATATTATGATATGAGCAGAGGATTGTTCTAAAGAAACTAGAGAAGCTCCCCATGATTTGTGCACATCAAGAATTTTTGTATTTGGATACAAAGTGCACAAAATAGGATCATAGCTCCCCAAAGTCAATGAAACTAACAACAAGTGCAAGAGAGCATATAGGAAACTAAGCCTAGCGCTTGCAACAAGCACATGGTTGAGAAACATTGTAAAAGAGGCAACTTAAGAATAGGCTCAACCAAAATGATGTGTGTGAGTCATGGCAAAGCACATGAGAAGACTAATATACGGATGAGCACAAGCATCAACATAGTCTCGAATGAATGAGATACACTGTGCAAAGCCTTTCATTCTCACACACAACTAGCAAATGGGTTCACAAGCTTACTAATAAGAAAATAGAGAACCTATGCTTGTGACAACCCGTGGTGAAGATAGACGATGAGAGGCTCATCAAGACGAGGGGTACCAATTAAGATGGCAAAAGCCTCGTAAAGGTAAGCAAGAGGAAAATAATCTTCACCACACAAGAGTGCAACAAGATGCAACGATAGAGGACACTCACTCAAGGCAAAAGCTTTCACGGAGTCACCAAAGAAATAACATAAGAAAGACAAGGTGGACATGAAAGAAAAGATATCAACTAGAGATGTAATTTCTCTCAAGTGTATAAGGTTCTAGGTAGACAAAATCATGATGATATATATCTACAAAGAGGGATGTACACCCAAAATAGTTACAACATGGAGGAACAGGATATCCACAAGGAAGTCATAAATATACCAATAAGATATTTGCTTGAAAGCATAGCACTTGGCTAGATATGGTCTTATTGTATATAAATGAATTCCTACTGCATGAACATCAAAGACATCACAACTAGCAACATGAGATCATATTTGAGATGCTTTGAGAAAGGAAACAAGTATCACAAGAAAGAATGAAATATATGCCATGATACAACCTACACAAGGTTGATGCAAGTAATGTGTGCATGTAGTAGATGATGATACTTATTACCGGGATACCATTGGAAGGATCTAGTAGATACCAATTGAAGGTAGATAGTAGTTCATTGAACATCCTAGCTTGACTCAATATGCACATGGTGACAACACCTTCCTTGTGAGTGAGCCGAGCATCCAATGCATCTCCAAATGTTCCTATAAGAACAACACAAACTAAACGGTACCCAAACTCACCGGGACCAAATAGTTAGAAACACCAATACATAGGACAAACTCCACATAAATATGTGCACATAGATATGAAAATAAATATCATGCACATCTCATCCAAATTGAGACTAGGTGGAGTTTCTCCCATATATTGAGTCAAAGAAAGAAAGCATGCCAAATAAAATACATGAAGAAAACATGCATGCTCAAGACTTCAAAACCCGAAACCAAAAGACAAAGAAATGCCAAGTGAAAAGGATACCAAATGAATAAAACATCACTTGGAGGATATCCATAAAAGATACATCAAGGAATGAGATATCCATTGATACACTCAAAATAAAAGATATCAAACTCCCAAAAGAGAGGATGGTTCCAAACAAACCAAGCTCTCTACAAAGTTTCATGATAGCACAAAGTACCAAAACGAAAACGGCTTGCCTTCCACCAACACACACTTGATAAGGATCGCAAGAAGAGTGTTCTGTAGAGAATAGGATAGCTCCCCCAAGACTAGTGCATTATAGAGAATTTGCATTTGAATACAAAATGCACAAGGTGGGATCACCACTTTCACTATATCTAGAAAACACTAGACAAGGACGAGAAATAAAAAAGATCCACAAGTGGTAGGGAAGGGAGTTGACACAAACCTTGGCAAGAGAAAAGTAAAAATAAAAACAAAAGGCAATGTAAAGATGATCAATAAATTCTACCACAAAAGTGAGTACCAATTGTCAAAAGACAAGAAGTAAACGGAAATAATTCCCGGTGGTAGATAGCAAGGATATCCGACATCATCTTCACACCAAACACAAGCAAATTGCATCTTGTAGAGCTATCATGCCACCTAGGAACAAAATAATTTACAATATCAATTCTAGGTGACAATATCTCAAATGTACACATTTTCTAGGCTAGTAATACACACATAGCATATTACTCCCCCATAATGTGATACCAATTAAAGATAGACAAGAGGCAATTAAAAAGATCCAACAAGAGATAATTAATGGACAATTTAGAATTTGAATTTCTCATGAGAGATATACCACCTAGAGACTAGATACTCTTGAAATATCAATATTAGATGGTATTACTCATGTACACACATTTATAGGATTCTGAGGTGCACAAAGCACATCACTCGCCCATAATTGGATATTCCATTAATCTCTCACAAGAGCCAACTAAGAAATAAACAAGATGCAAAAAGGCTCAACACAAAACACACATGTACATGATGTGCAAACCAACATGCACATACTTGATTTCTCAAGATAAGCAATTTGGAAGCACAACATATACAAGCACATGCAAGATACAAAACCACAACATGCTAAGGGACAAGTAACTTTTAATGTAAGCAATTTAAGCACGAGTTACCGCAAGGAGGAACATTGGATATATGATAGAAAGATAATCCGAATGACTTGGCTTGACACAATATGAATGATGAGGACCCCTTAAATCTTCATAATGTAGCCAAGTCTCCAATGACCTCCAACAACACCTATTGATCAAGTTTGAGCTAGTTGGTCCCCAACCAAGTTGGGTCCTAAGAGGTTAATCACAATAGGCTTGGCCACCCAGATGGTTCTTTTCTTGACACCACTTTGAGTACCAACAAACTTGGCAAACACATTGCCAACCTTATCCTTCCCAAGAGAATAGACATCATCAATAATAATTGGGTTGGATAAGTTACCACTAGTGCATGAAGAAGCGACGTGGCCTTTCTCACGACATAAGTAGCAACGTCTACTCTTCACTTTCTTCTCACTTGATTTCTCAACAAGAGAAGCATTAACTTGAGTCTTCTTGGGAAGTGGCCTTTCTTCAACTTGAGGTTGAGCATGAGATTGAACTTGTGCCCTCTTCCCTTGTTGCTTGACTCTAATGGCCTTCTTCTTCAATGGGCAAGATCTAACATGATGCCCTTCTACTTTGCACTTGAAGCAAACAATCTTGGCCGATTTCTTGACTTGTTCTTGGCCCTTCTTTTTGTTCATCTTGGACTTCTTCTTCTTATTGGAGTTGAATCCAAGTACACCTTTGTCATTGGGGATTTTTGCACACTCAAGATATTGTTGAGTGTGGATTTCCCTTCATGACTCGTTTCCAAGTCTTTCTTCAAAGAAGTGACTTGGGCCTTGAGCTCTTTGATTTCCTCTACATGGTTAGTCTCAATACAAGTACTAGAG
Source organism: Aegilops bicornis (assembly GCA_021605145.1). Classification (NCBI taxonomy): domain Eukaryota; kingdom Viridiplantae; phylum Streptophyta; class Magnoliopsida; order Poales; family Poaceae; genus Aegilops; species Aegilops bicornis. The sequence goes on along the minus strand of CM038669.1, from coordinate 113,417,422 downwards.
GAAGTATAAGCTTCATTGTTAGAGCAACAAGGCAAGGAAAGAAATTCATCACCAGATGTACCAACATTGTGAGTAGATGAATTACAAGGACTAGCACATATCAATATAGCATTTTGACTAGAAGTAGTGCTAGTATCCACATGAGGCTCACTAGATGTTACCCTAGCAAGCATGGCCTCATGAGCTATCTTTAGCACATTATGGGATACTAGAAGATCATCATGAGAGCTTGTGAGCCTTACATGATTTTCTTCCAACATCCCATAATTGCTAGATAGCAACTCAAGTTGAGCCCTTAGCTCAACATTCTCCTTCAATATGGATGCTTCACAAGAGATAGAGTTAGTAGCACAAGAATCATCATTAGCAACAAGAGGAGAAGACAACTTGGCAAGCTCTTTTGAATATGAAGCTTTAAGTTGAGCATGAGACTCGGTGAGTTTGATGAGCTCACTCTTAATGACCCTTGAGCCATTTTCGAGGTGCTCAAAGTCCTCAAGGAGTTTAGCATGCACAACTTCAAGCTCCTCATTTTTATTTTCAAAATCATTGGCCACCTCGAGAACTCTATCACGAGATTCCCTCACTCTAGATAATTCTAGAGCAAAAGTCTCCTCAAGAGATTCCTTGGTGGTTTGTTCAAGTTCAAGAGCTTGAGAGAGGTCCGCAATCTCATTAGCGTAATCACGCTCATGACCTTCCATTTTATCAATGATGACCTCATGCTCCTCAAGACGAGATTCCAACTCATCAATATATTTCTTGCCCTCAATAGCAATAGACATGATTTCCATGAAGTTGGAACGAGCAATTTTATTCTTAAGAAGAGCTTTAAAAATCATTTCCCCTTAATTTTTAAGGAGGCAACATCATCACTCTCTTCATCATAATCAACATCATCATCACTCTTGCCATCATCAATATCATCACAAGATATATTGGGATTCAAAGTGGGAGATACCTTTGAAGCCTTGGCCATAAGGCAAAATGCAATAGATAATGATAAGGATCCCTTGAAGCACCATTCAAGACCACATCTTGTTCCATGGAGTGTTGGGTTTCATCTACATTGTTAGCACAACAACTCGAGGAAATACATGCATTTTTATCATGGCAACAAGATATAGCAAGCATATCATCATGAGATTTAGTCAAGCAATTTCTACATGATATGAAAGGACTATGAACACAAGCAATTGAAACATTTGGAGTGCTCGAAGTGCTAAGGCCCAAAGACGGAGCATTGCAATAATATAGTGATGAAGAATCATCCACAAAAAGCACACTATCATCATTGCAATGACCGACTCTACTCACCATATCATTACCTTGTGGCAAACCACATGTAGGTGAAGTAGAAGAAGTTGAGAAGACTATACGGCCGGAGGTGGAGGGAGAACAATCATCCCTACAAATCTTGGACACACCATATTTATCTCGAAGCTTCGTCCACAACTCATGAGCATCCCGGAACGGCATGAGTTGAAATATAACTACATTGCTCAAAGCATCGAAAAGCACATTAGAAGCTTGAGCATTGTGATAAGAGTTTTTCTCATCCTCTAAAGATAATCTTTGGGGATCCTTTGGAGGAGAAAACCCATATCTACTATTCGCTCCAAATTTGGGTCCATGACCCTAAAGAGATTAAGCATGCGAATTACCCAAACATCAAACTTTGTGCCATCGAAACTAAGAGTGTCAGAGAATCCTAATCCCCTAGTCGACATCTTTACTCTCTAGGCGGTTAAGCCCAACAAAGAGAGACAAGGCTCTGATACCAATTGAAAGAACGTGGATGTCGCCTAGAGGGGGGTGAATAGGCGCTTTAAAATAATTATGGTTTAGGCTTGAACAAATGCGGAATAAACCTAGCAGTTAATTTGTCAAGCACAAAACCTACAACAACTAGGCTCACCTATGTGCACCAACAACTTATACTAAGCAAGATAAACTACTAGGTAATAGCAAGATATATGACAGGAACCAATATGGCTATCACAAGGTCAAGTGCATAAGTAAAGAGCTCGGGTAAGAGATAACCGAGGCACGCAGAGATGACGATGTATCCCGAAGTTCACACCCTTGCGGATGCTAATCTCCGCTTGGAGCGGTGTGGAGGCACAATGCTCCCGGAGAAGCCACTAGGGCCATCGTAATCTCCTCACGCCCTCGCACAATGCAAGATGCCGTGATTCCACTAAGGGACCCTTGAGGGCGGTCACCGAACCCGCATAAATGGCAACCCTTGGGGCGGTCACCGAACCCGTACACTTTGGCAATCCTTGGGGGCGGTCACCGGTACCCATCAAATTGCTCGGGGCAATCTCCACAACCTAATTGGAGACCCCGACGCTTGCCCGGAGCTTTACACCACAATGATTGAGCTCCGAACACCACCAACTGTCTAGGGCACCAAGGCACCCAAGAGGAACAAGCTCTAGGGTGCCCAAACACCCAAGAGTAATAAGCTTCTCAAACTTCACTTCCACGTATCACCGTGGAGAACTCAAACTGATGCACGAAATGCAATGGCAAGGGCACACGGAGTGCCCAATTCATTCTCTCTCAAATCCCACCGAAGCAACTAATGCTAGGGAAGAAAATGAGAGGAAGAACAAGAAGGAGAACACCAAGAACTCCAAGATCTAGATCCAAGGGGTTCCCCTCACATAGAGGAGAAAGTGATTGGTGGAAATGTGGATCTAGATCTCCTCTCTCTTTTCCCTCAAAAACTAGCAAGAATCCATGGAGGGATTGAGAGTTAGCAAGCTCGAAGAAGGTCAACAATGGGGGAAGAACACGAGCTCAAAGGATAAGGTTCAATGGGGAAGAAGACCCCCTTTTAAAGGTGGGGAAAAATCCAACAGTTATGCTCACAGCCCGCACGGAGCGGTAGTACCGCTCGACATCACGGTAGTACTGCTAGGGGTAGCGGTACTACTGCTAAGGGTAGCGGTACTACTGCTTGCGAGCGATACTAAAAAATTACATCCGTGCCTACCACCGCTGGACTTGTGACAAGTTTTTGGTCCCGAGCGGAAGTAGCCACGGACGTAGCCTTGTAGTACTGCTCCAAGCGGTAGTACCGCTCCCAAGAGCGGTAGTACCGCTCCCAAGGGCGGTAGTAAAAATTACTTCCGCTCCTACCCATGTTAGTACCGCTGCAGCCTTTTCAAAACACCAAAACTACCATAACTTCTGCATTCGGACTCCGAATTCGACGAAACCAAGTTTGTTAGAAAGCTAGGGACAAGGGATAACACAATCTTGAGAGAAATACCAATAATAAGCAAATGAGAAAAGGCCCAAAAGAAAATGGTGAGAACCCTTCCTCGAAAAAGACCGGTAAAACCTCCAACACGAAAACATCATAGAAGACGCATGCAAATTCCGTTTTCGATGAACTCAAGCTTGTCATAAAGATGACCATAAGCTCTAAGACTCACAAAGAGAACCAAACAAGAACCAAGAAACATGATGCAAGGATGCAATGGTTTGAGCTCTTGACGAACAATACGATCAAGCTACTCACTTGAGAGCCCCCCTTGATAGTACGGCTATCGATCCTATAACCCGGTCTCCCAACTACCACCATGAGACCGGTAAAATAGAAAACCTATCAAGGGCAAACCTTTGCCTTGCACATGATCCACTTGAGCTAGATGATGACGATCTTGTCCTCCTCAAGATGGACCACCTTTCTTGATTGTGTTGGGTCGATGGAGACTAGATGATTGCTCCCCCATACTCCACTATGGGTGAGCCACTCTTCGGCACATCTTCACAAGTCCATTGACACCACAATGGATGGAAAGCTTCAAGCACTTGATCTCTTCGTGATGCTCCACTTGAACTTGCACACGGCAATCTTGATGACGATCACCACTTGATGTCATCCTTTCCATGGGTTGTATGATATCTTCCTCTTGACGCAAGCCCATGGACACGCATCTAACCCCACATAGACTCTCACATAGACCATGGGTTAGTACACAAAGTGCAATGGATAATGCTTACCATACCATGGGATCACTTGATCCCTCTCGGTACATCTTCTACGCTTTGTGAGTTGCTCAACTTGATTCACTCTTGACTTAGTCTTGATCAACCTTGAATCTTTCCAACTCTATTCGTTTGGATGATGTATTGAAGGTAAACATGAATGATCACACAATCTTCTTCTTCAAGACATGCTTGCAATAAGCTCAACACTCACATGACCAATCTTTGGATAATTCCTTAATAGCACCTTGGTCAACACATAAACTCCTTGAAACCAACACATGGACTTCAAGAAATGCCTATGGACAAATCCTTCAAATATAACTCAATGCAACCATTAGTCCATAAAGAATGTCATCAATTACCAAAACCACACATGGGGGCACCGCATGTCCTTTCAAGTTCCTTGGTGCGGTACCGCGTATCGACGCAATGAAGCGGTCGGCGTGTATTGAGGGAGCGCGGATGGCTCTGGCCCGTGTCAAGACATACTGGGCGGAGATGAAGGCCACCGACGTTGCATCCCAAGATTCGGACAGAAGCCAAGTACCGCCGAGCACTATTTTGAGGAAGTCTGCAGGCGCTCGTTTAATAGAGACGCAGTGCTCGAAGGATATTATGTTTAAATGACATGTATGATTTGTGAAAACAATGTTTCAATATAATATAAGAGCTTTTTATACTTGTGCGCTCAAGTAATAAACTACTCCTGTATGCCGTTGATGTATATGTATATATAACCTGAAAGATGGTAGTCCTTGGCTTTCAGCCCCCACGCACATAGTGCGGGGTGTTTGCAAAGAAGGCGCTTTTTCACACTTAATCCAACGTCTTGGTCCTATTAAGGAGGTGGTAGCATAGCAAACTAGGCAACCGGACTATAATGCTTTATCACTTTCACTTGGCCATAGGAGTTCGAGGGTGGGGCTACTATATAGCCCCTGGGGGCACCGCACTCTCCCGAATTCGGGGTGTGTATGTGCCTGGCCGAAAAACAGTCCTTCGTTAATTCGGAGGAATTCTAAACATTCCAATGAGTCATCGAGTGGTTGACCAGTCTCTCGCTATATCATGACAGTCAGTTTTCGGCTTTCTCTACTGAGGTGCTCGCCCGGCCGAACCGGGGCACAATCGCAGTAGTTCTCCTGGTGCCGCGTTAGCCGATAGAACAGAACGTAAGGCAGCAAAACACAGGAGCCGGGCAAACCCAACATTTGACCAAAGACATGATTCGGAGCTGATGCATATAAGGCCTAACTCGAGACGCCCGAACACTCCCTAAGGTATTCGGTCTTTATAAAACGGGCAGAATAATGCCCTAAGCCCCGGTGTCCGTGCATCGCGCAAAATTCTGGTGCGGCCAATGCCAAAACGCCAGCCTCCTCCTTGGTTATAGTAAGAAACCAGGGATGTATATCAACAAGAGACAAAAAAAGGTTTACGCAGGTCTTAATCTGAAAAGAATCCTTGCAACGGGTCCCTCATCGCATCGTCTGCGCTGTGTCTCCGTTGTGCCGTATCCTGGGCGGGTGTAGCACGTTGTTCATCTGTAAAAGAGAGGAACTTAGTTTAAAAAGAAAAAAGATCGTGCGAAAAATGTACTTTATACTAAATAAACAGAGTACGATTCAAAGAAGTGAATAAAATTGAGCTTTATTGTCTCTTGTTGTACATGCGTGCAGCCCCTTGTATGGGGGTATGCCGCTAGTAGGCGCCGGACTCGTCTAGCCGTGTCCGGGGTTTGAATGACCTATTCAGTGCTTTGATTAGCGGAGCCGGATTGGTGTGAGGCTGTCAAGGCAGTCTCACGTTCTTCCGTGCTCGAGTAACACTTAATACTCCCTTTTAATGAGATGATGCCGCGTGGACCAGGCATTTTAAGTGTAAGAGATGCATAATGGGTATTGCGTTAATGCGGCAAAAGCTTTACGCCCAAAGAGTGCTTGATAGCTACTTTGAATGGGGCGATGTGGAAGGTTAACTTTTCATGGCGGAAGTTGTCGGATGGGCCGAACACAACTTCTAGCGATGAGAGCCCGCATAATGGGCATATGGGCCTGGCATTACCCCTTTGAAGGAGGTGTTGCTATGGCGAATTTTGGTTGGGTCTATCCCCATCCTGCGGATTGTGTCCCGATATATCGTGTTTATGTCATTGCCGCCATCCATGAGGACTTGTGTAAATTGGAATCCATCGATTATAGGATCCAATATCAAGGCAGTCCATCCTGCGTTCCGGATACTTTCGGAGTAGTCCTGATGGTCGAAGGTGATTGGTTTTGACAACCAGTGTTGGTACTCCGCTAGGGTAGTATGTGCGGCGTGCATCTTAATGGGTGTCGCTCTATTTTTTCCTTTTATCACGTGAAGTGAGTTTACTATTTTAACCTCCTGTGGGAAATTCTTTTGTTTTCCGGTGCTCTGCTTGTGGGGTTCGTCATCATCCTCACTTGGTGTCTCGAGCCCCTTGTGTTCGGCGTTGAGTCTGCCGGACTGTTTGAAGACCCAACAATCTTTGTGGGTATGGTTTGCAGGCTTCCCAGGAGTACTGTGGATTTGACATATCTTGTCCAAGATTTTGTTTAAGTTGGATAGCTCATCGTTGTTGTCCTTAAGGGGCAGTTTTTAATTGTTCTGTCGTGAGTTTTTGAATCCGGCTTTGACTGCCGTGCTCTTTGGACCGTTCCCTTTAATCCGGTGCTGGTCCTTGTTGCACCGTGGTTTCCCATTTCCATCCCTGACTTCGGATGTACTTGGGTCGCTGGTGCTGCATCTTGCTAGCCAGCTATCCTCTCCCGCGCAAAAGCGGGTCATGAGGCTTGTTAATGCGGCCATTGTTCTTGGCTTTTCTTGGCCGAGGTGTCTGGCGAGCCATTCGTCTCGGACGTTGTGTTTGAAGGCTGCTAAGGCTTCTGCGTCCGGACAATCGACTATTTGGTTCTTTTAGTAAGGAACTTGTTCCAGAATTTCGTGCTGACTCTCCGGGCTGTTGAGTTATGTGACTTAGATCGTCTCAAGATCCGGAGGGCGGACATAGGTCCTCCCAAAATTTGCCCAAACGCATCCTCGAGCTCTTCCCAGCTTCCAATGGTATTTTCGGGGAGGCTTTTAAGCCAATGCCGAGCTGGCCCTTTGAGTTTGAGGGGTAAGTATTTTATGGCGTGGAGATCATCTCCTCTAGGCATGTGTATGTGGAGGATGTAATCCTCAATCCGGACTCCAGGGTCTGTTGTTCCGTCGTATGCCTCTATGTTTACGGGTTTGAATCCCACTGGAAATTCATGATCCAGCACCTCATCGGTGAAACATAGGGGATGTGCGGCGCCCCTGTATTTGGGTGTGTCGTGATGTTCGGATATTTGGCGTGTTGCATTGCTTTGAAGAGCTTGCTTTCTCGGCCCATAGATGGACCTAACTGGGCCATCCTTTTGATGTGAATCCTTATGCGGATCGCGTACCGGCTTGTGTGCGGCGCCATTTGCCGCTCTCTTTTGCCGTGGGGTCGCCCATCCGACCGGTAGCCTTCTTACTTTTTGATTGTGGGGGCTCTAAGGCCTCCTCATCAAATTCGGGCAGTAGTTTTCTTTGGGTAGCTCTTTGTTCGGGCCCATCGCCGTGTTTGTCTCATGTGTTGAATACTTTGCTCCATCTGATTCTGAGTGCATCTTCCGCTGTTTTGAGCTTCCGCTTCTGCTTTTTCAGGCTACGCGCAGTGGCGACGAGCCTTTTGTGGAGGTTATTCTGCTCCAACAATTTGTCCGGCGTGAGATCATCCGGACTGTTATCTTCGCCGGGGACGGGTTGTTTATCCAAGTTGTCCTGTTTGGACGGTTGCTCGATAGCATGTTCATCGTCCACCGGTTCGCCCTGCTCTATGGCTGGGTCTCTGTTGAGGCGGGACTTGGTGCGGCGTTTACGTTGCCATTTTGACTGCTTTTCGAGGGATTTATCCTTCGTAGCGTCCCGTTGTTCTTCGTCTTCATTTCCTTTAGGTGTATCCACCATGTATACATCATGGGATGAGGTGGTTTTCCAGCATCCTATAGGCGCTGGTTCATGGTTGTCTCCTACATCGTCGTCCATACTGTCGATGTCTTCGGAGTCGAAATCGAGCACGTAGTGTAAGCTTTCAACAGTGGCTACGAAGTGGGTGGTGGGTGGGCGTTGAATTTCTTCGTCGTCTGCATCCCAACCTTCCTGTCCGTAGTCCGGCCAGGGCTCTCCGGATAAAGAGAGAGACTTTAGTGAATTCAGGATGTCGCCAAAGGGCGAGTGCTGAAAGATGTCCACGGCAGTGAACTCCATGACCGCGCCCAATCTGATTCGATTGGCGGGGATGCGGAGGGTTCGAGTCCGGAGAGGAGTCCGCACCTGAGTCAAGGTCTTCGCAGCGACAGGGATGGAGTTCGCTCAATCGCCGTAGAGATCGTAGCCCGAGGCGGTGTCCAACCACTCGTCCTCGATCGGGGAATCCGCCCGGACTAAGGGTCGGAGCGGATCTTTGGTGCGGCCTCCAGTGGCACTGTTCGGCAGAGCTAGATCATACCCATCGAGACAAAGGCGGCTCGCCGGGTTATGGCTCGAATCCGTCAAGATCAAGTCTCCGCGGACATCGGGCCGTATAGTTCAAACTTCCAAATCTGACTGATGGCGGGCGAAGCTGATCTGCTCCAGATGGCCAAGCTTAATTGGCCCGCAGGCAAAGCCGCCGAATACGAAGATCTGTCCGGGAGAAAAGTCTCACCCTGGACTGTCATTGTTGATGATCAAGGAGCCATCGGGCCTATGGGTGACGACACAGAAACTCTCAATGAAAGCACCAATGTCGGTGTCAAAACCGCGGATCTCGGGTAGGGGGTCCCGAATCGTGCGTCTAGGCGGATGGTAACAGGAGACAAGGGACACGATGTTTTTACCCAGGTTTGGGCCCTCTCGATGGAGGTAATACCCTACTCCTGCTTGATTAATATTGATGATATGGGTAGTACAAGAGCAGATCTACCACGAGATCAGAGAGGCTAAACCCTATAAGCTAGCCTATGGTATGATTGTTGTTCGTCCTATGGACTAAAACCCCCCGGTTTATATAGACACGGGATAGGTTAGGGTTACACAGAGTCGGTTACAATGGTAGGAGATCTACATATACGGATCGCCAAGCTTGCCTTCCACGCCAAGGAAAGTCCCATCCGGACACGGGACGAAGTCTTCAATCTTGTATCTTCATAGTCTTGGAGTCCGGCCAAAGATGATAGTTCGGCTATCCGGACACCCCCTAGTCTAGGACTCCCTCAGTTGTTTCTTTCAATTTTGCTAGGGTTTGTGTCCTGCTCAGGAAGACGATACGGCGGCGGCTCCCTGAAGATGAAATAAAGGTATCACCGCCTAGCCCCCGTTCCGGCAGTGCGTCTAGCACCTTTGGTGGGCAAGTTGAGGTGTGTCTCCGGCGGATCTATCTTTGGTAGATCTCGTCAGTTCGTGTGTCTTCAAGTTGGATCCTTCTGATCTATGTTATTCTTCATCTGCGGCGGTTGCTGTTCTGGTGCGCTGGCCTATGGGGTCTTAGCACGACGACTTTTCGGCTGTCTACTACAACAAGTTGTGTCCGACTCCGGCGATGGAGGGGCGATGACGATGGCGCGCCTTCAGATCGCTTCAGTGCTTGTAGTCGTTGGTAGGTGGTCTACGGATCTCAATATAATTTTTATTATTTCTGGTATTTGTTGTACTGCCATGATTAAAAATGAATAGATCGAAAACTTCCATAAAAAAGAAAAGAAAAGAAAAACATGGAAAAAACATAACAAGTGAGTCACAACGACATCTAACAAATCAATAATTTTTACAAACATAACCCCACGAAAATGAAATAACTAATTACAGACATAGGTTCCTTCAAAAATTTCACAGGAAAAGAAACTGTGCTCTAATTTATCTTCTGCTAGTAATAGTACTGAAAATGGCAGTCGCATAGTCCCGCTCCGATCATGGCCTTGCGAGCAAGCACTGACGGTCATAGCGGTGCCATCACCACACAACGTCAACGCCGCCTCGCTCCGCCTCCAGCTACTGCCAGGCTGTCGCGCACGAACCGGGGCATGTGAGAAGAATTGGGAAGCGTAGAACCCTTCGTCTGGGCCGCATTGTATTATATAGAGATCATGCCGTGGCTTACAAGGGAGAGATCGATCAGGAGAGAAGGAGATCGATCATGTTCGGTACAGGAGGTTTAACAGAAGTAGAGATAAGAGGAGATAAGATTACAAAGAATTTAAACTACTCTCTTATCTCTATACAACATATTCTAACATTCCCCCTCAATCTGAACCGAGTGAACTTTACCAAGATTAAGATTGTTCTTGAATTCATTCAATCTTCCTGTAGTAAAAGGTTTTGTGAAGCCATCAGCAAGTTGATCACCAGTTGGTATAAATCGAATATCAAGTAGCTTGCGAGCTACTCTTTCTCTGACAAAGTGAAAATCAACTTCAATATGTTTAGTTCGTGCATGGAAAACAGGATTAGCTGAGAGATAGATTGCACCGATATTATCACACCATAACCTCGCAGCTTGTGGAGCCTTGATCCCAAGCTCATATAATGTAGTCTCAGATTCCACATCACCTCAGCTGTAGCATTAGCCAAAGCTTTATACTCAACTTCTATACTGGATCTAGAAACAGTGGCCTGTTTTCTTGCACTCCATGATATAAGATTTCTTCCCAGGAACACAGCAAAACCACCTGTGGACCTTCTCATCATCAAGACACCCCCGCCTACCGCATCGTAATAGGCAAGAATAAGCAAAGACATGGACTTGACAATCTGAAGTCCAAGACCTGTGGAGTATTTGAGATACCTTAAAATCCTCTTGATCGCAGTCCAGTGTGTTGTTCTAGGTGCATGCAAATATTGACACACTTTATTAACAGAATAAGATATATCAGGACATGTAAGTGTCAAATACTGTAAAGCACCAACAACACTTCTATATTTTGTTGCATCATCTGATCCAAGTGCTTCTCCACTATTAATTGTAAGTTTTTCTGACGTTGAAATTGGTGTACTCACAGGTTTGCAATGTTCCAATCCTACTCTCTTGAGTATATCACAGTGTATTTTTCTTGTGTAAGAAGTATCCCATCCTTTATCTGTTTAACTTCTATACCAAGAAAATAATGAAGATCACCTAAGTCTTTGAGAGCAAATTCCAACTTCAAATCCTTAAGCAAACAGGTTGTAGCATGTGCACTTGAACTGGCAACAATTATATCATCAACATAAACTAGCACAAAAATAGTGATTTTGCCTTTATGATAAAAGAACAATGAAGTATCTGCTTTAGATGGTGTAAATCCAAGTTGTTGTAATTGCATATTCAACCTGGAATACCAAGCTCTTGGGGCCTGTTTTAAACCATATATAGCCTTGTCCAACTTACAGACATGGTGTGGTGCACTTTGATCCTCATATCCTGGTGGTTGCCGCATGAACACTTCTTCCTCAAGAACACCATGAAGAAATGCGTTCTGAACATCTAGCTGACGTAAGCTGCAACCTCTGGAAACAGTAATAGACAGTACAAGTCGAACGGTAGCTGACTTAATAACAGTACTAAATGTATCTTCATAATCAATACCAAATCTCTGTTTGAAACCTTTGGCAACTAATCTAGCTTTGTATCTGTCTATGCTTCCATCAGATTTTCTCTTTATCTTGTATACCCACTTACAATCTATGATATTATGACCCTGCCTTGGTGGTACTAAATGCCATGTTTTATTTTTCATGAGTGCATCATATTCATGATCCATAGCTTCTTTCCAATCTTTATGTGTAAGAGCATCATGCAAACAGGTTGGTTTTCCAATATGACTGAGAAACGCACGCTTAACTTTGTCATACCTGACCGTACCATCAGTATATTCCTTCTTTTTTTTGACAATACCTGACTGAGATCTGGTGTGCCGGCGCAGAAGTGTTGGTGACGCAGGCGCAGGCGCAGAAAATCCCGGTTCAGAAATTGGCGTAGGAGATCCTGTGGCGGACGGAGACGCAGAAGATGGCGCAGAAGATCCCAGCTCCGGATCCGAGGAAGATATCCGCGCAGACCCTGTCGCATCCAGCAGCGCGCGATCCAAGGAGGATCCAGACTACATCGGTGCGTCGCGTGCGTCAGCTGGATCGAGGCGCGGACTCCCATCGTCCAGGGCGCCACGTGGAGACGCGGTTTCCCCCGCGCGGGGGAGGCGCGTGGGCTGGCGGGGTCCACCAGCCGCAGCCTGTCGGCCATATCCCCCGCGGGAGAGTTGGAGGCCTCCTGATTGGCTGCATGGGGACCCGGCACAGTCCTGACACGCGGATCAGCAGGGGATCGCGTGCGGCTGTCGGCCTGCCAGGAGATCAGCCTCGTGCTCTGCGCCAAGTTCGTCCTGTTCCGGACACATAAAATCACAGCCTGTTTTGGCACAAATATCATTAGTAGCACTGTTTTGAGTGGAATTTTGCACATGATCAGCCTTATGTAATCCATCCCCGTGATCAGAAAGAAGTTCTATCTCAGCACGAAGTAGGGCTCCGGCGTTTGGACGGAGTTTGGCAAAAGGAAAAAGAGTTTCATCAAACACAACATCCTGAGAAATATAGATTCGTCCAGTTGAAACCTCTAGGCACTTATAACCTTTGTGAAGATTACTATACCCAATAAAGACGCATTGAGTAGAACGAAACTCAAGTTTATGACGATTGTATGGACGTAGGTTGGGATAGCAAGCACACCCAAATATTTTGAGAAAATTGTAATCGGATGTTTGATGATAGAGACGCTCTAATGGAGTGATGTTGCCAATAACTTTGCTAGGGAGACGATTTATAAGATAGGTGGCAGTGATAAAAGCTTCATCCCAATATTTGAGAGGCATAGATGCATGGGCAATAAGAGATAAACCAACTTCAACAATGTGACGGTGTTTCCGCTCAGCGGAGCCGTTCTGTTGGTGAGCATGAGGACAAGAAACATGATGTTCAATGCCTATGCTACGGAAGAAAGAGTTGAGTTTTTCATACTCCCCTCCCTAGTCACTTTGGACCGCCGTAATTGTTCGATCAAAGTGTCGCTCAACAAGTTTTTGAAACTCTTGAAATACAGAGAAAACCTCAGATTTGTGCTTAAGCAAATAAATCCATGTAAATTTGCTATAATCATCAATGAAACTGACATAGTATTTCTTTCGACCAAAAGAGTCTCTTGCATGTCCCCACACATCACTAAAAATAAGTTCTAAAGGAGCATGAGATACACTATTTGACTTGGGATAAGGTAGTTGGTGACTCTCGGCATATTGACAAGCTTCACAAACAGACTCACTATTTGAACTATGTGACAACAAGAGATTGCCTTTATTGACTACTTGTTTAACAATGATCGAAGATGGATGTCCTAATCTTTGATGCCACCTTGCCAAAGATGGCTTGATGACGGAGAAAGCTTGATGACGCTTGCGACTAAATGCTCCGAATGTGATGGGGTAGAGACCTCCAATGCATCTACCGTGATGAAGGAGTTCCCTTGTTGCCCGATCCTTGATAAAAAAGTAACGAGGGTTAGTTTCAAAGAAGACATTATTGTCATGAGCTAAACGAGACATGGATGCAAGATTTTTATCAGCTTGAGGTACATGAAGGACATCTTTGAGAATGAGATCACGTTTAAGTGTAGGGGAATTATTAATAAGGGCTTGACCAATGTGTTGAATTTCCATACCTCCACCGCTTGCGGTGTGAATTTGATCGCCGCCATGGTACTGTTCACGAAGAGCAAGTTGTTCTAGCTCGCTTGTGACGTGATCCGTGGCACCAGAATCGACGTACCACACCCTTCTCCTCCTTGTTCACGCATGGTCAGAAGAACATGCTTGGCATCAGCGACGAAGTTCTCGTCATAGCGATGCCAGCAATCCATCACCTCCTGACCCGACTTCTTGCAGAGTTGGCAGCGAGGACGTGCTCGGGAAGAAGGAGGAGGAGGAGGGCGGCGGCTGTTGTTGTTGTGGAAGCCACCACCCCGCCTGTTGTTAGCCTGTTGCCGCCGCCGCCGGTGTTGGTGTAGCCAGATCGCGCCGTTGTTGGAGTAGTCGGCGGTGTTGCACCCGTCCGCCGGCCGCGTTGCCCTTCGGTGACCGCGCCCACGGCCGCGCCACGAAGACGGAGTTGGCGTGACGATCGCCGGATGTTGGCGCCGTGAAGGAGGCCGAGACGGGCGTCGAAGCCGAGGAGCTGACTGCATAACCTCAGACGGTGATCGGCTCCACCCGAGCGGGCGAGGGCGGAGACCACAGGATTGTAGTCCATGTCGAGGCCGGGCGAGGATCTTGGACACGATCTCCGGATCGAGAGCCAAGCGGCAGTGCAAAGCGACCTCATCGGTAAGACTTTTAATTTTGCCAAGGTATTCTGCCATAGACATGTTACCTTTTTGAAGATTTGTGAGCTCAATGCGCGTGTTGATTGCTTGAGCTTGGCTTTGGGCAGCGAACATAGCATGGATCGTAGTCCACACTTCGGCTGGCGTGGAGAGCGTGGCGACCTGAGCGAGGATCTCGCGGGATAGGGATCCCATCAAGAACCCTTGGAGCTGCTGCTGCTGTGCATACCAGAGGGATCGAGCGAAGTTGACTACCTGTGTGTCCGTCCCGTCCTTGGTGATGGTGAGCGTGGCCGGCGGTGGCGGGCACTCCGGGTTGAGGTGGTGTTCCATCTGGGCCCCCTTGATCTGGGGCAGCACAATGGCTTTCCAGAGAAGGAAATTTTTCCTCGTGAGCTTCTCTTGAGGTGGCGATCCGAGCAGGGAGGTGTTGGTGGAGGTGGAGGAGGAGGAGGCAAAAGCGGATGATGATGATGTGGTGAGCGTGCCCATGGTGCTGGCCGTCATGGCGGCGGTGGTGGTGGACATGTTGCTCGGTCGATGCGGTAGCTAGATGCGATCTATTCCTGATCTATAGAGGAAGAGGCTCTGTTACCATGTGAGAAGAATTGGGAAGCGTAGAACCCTTCGTCTGAGCCACATTGTATTATATAGAGATCATGCCGTGGCTTACAAGGGAGAGCCACATTGTATTATATAGAGATCATGCCGTGGCTTACAAGGGAGAGATCGATCAGGAGAGAAGGAGATCGATCATGTTCGGTATAGGAGGTTTAACAGAAGTAGAGATAAGAGGAGATAAGATTACAAAGAATTTAAACTACTCTCCTATCTCTATACAACATATTCTAATTGGGCACCGCGACCTCGACGCCCCGCGCCGTGATGTTGGCTCCGCGCCCTTCATGAGGTCCGACGCAGAGCTCCGGCAGCGAGGCCCTTCTACTTGCCAAAGAAGGCGACATCAGAGGACACGGGCGAAGTTTCGCTGGTGTCCGCCGATGCACGCCGATAGTAGCTGTCGTCGAGCAACTCGATGTGGACGGTGAGGTTGAACACCGGCGAGAGCCTCCGCCACGGTCGAAGCTCCAGAGGTCCCGCTTGGTCCAGCCCTTCAACCGGGTGATGGCGAAAGTACTCGGGCTCGGTCGGCAGGGTTGCGGCGAAGAGAAAGCCCCCAAGCACAATAAGGAAACAAACTAGTAACGCAAGACCAACCAGCTGCACCACCTCTCGACAGGACATCCGTTCGCCAGTCGTCCTCGCTGTTTGTGCTCCCTTCAGCGGGAGCATGGTTTTCACTTTCAGTGGGATTTCGATGAAATTCACTGAATTTCATTAATTTCAGCAGACACTGAAATATTACGTTTCGGCCAAAATATTTCGGCAATTTCAGTAGTACACATAAATTCAAATGTTTTTTAAAATATTTTTCAAATGTTTTCAAATTTTTTATTGAATTCAAGTGAATATTTCAGCCCTTTGACTGAAATGAAAACTGAAATCACTGAATTTTGGTGATTTCAGTTGGTGCTGAAATTTTTCTGAAACTGAAATTAAAAACCATGAGCGGGAGTCGCTGGTCCGGCGATGCGTCCGCGGCCATGCTCGTAGTTTGATCGATCGGGAAAACCCTAGTGCGTGCGTGATCGCTTCTGTCCTGTCTGCGCTAGATCCGTAGTTGTTTAGTTGGTTTCCTATGTCTAGCTTCGTTATATAGCCGATCGACGCCATGAACTGCACGGTAGCCAAGACTGCATATCCCACAAGAAAGACAATTGTTATTATTTACGAACACTACACCACGGCTGAAAACTTCTCTGCCCACATAGTTAGCTCGAGAAGACCAACAGTTTTATATAATCGATGCGATGAGGGGGGCGACGGGGAGTGCGGCCGCCGGGATCCCGGCGGGGTCGCGGCCTGCTCCCTCCGGTGAGCGGCGGCAGGTGGGGGGCCGGTTCTGGGCCCTTGCCGACGCCGACGAGGACGAGGGGGATGAGGACACGGATGCGGCGCCGTCATCGCCGCCTACTCCGACGCCCTCTGATCTGTTGTGTGAGCTCTTGGGTGCAGGTTATGACAAAGATGAGGTCCCTTCCACCGTCGACAAGGTTTTGCCCCTCGAGGATCCGGCTAGGGTCGGGCTTCATGCGGGAGAAACCAAGGAGATGCTGCGCCGGGTGGTTCACCGGAGAATGGCAGCGACGGCGATCCGGCCGTGGAAGGGCCCCTTGCCTAAGGTACGTCTACCAAATTTAACCGTTTTTGATCTGATTCGGCCGGATTCTTGGACTACTGTGAAGAGGAGAAAGTGCGCTCGCCGGGCAGTGCCTCGATTGGCGCCAGAGATGACCGCGGCTGTGCCACCGGTGGTCATGGCGATCCGGATCGGGGCGGCTCGCCAGGAGCGTTTGAATTCGCTCCTAGGCCGAGACGCGTTGTATTGTGGTGTTGGGCCGGTGGGTTTGAGTGGGCTAGGGTCCGCTGGGTATGAGGCCCAGCAGGAACCGGTTTCGCTGATATCCCAAGGCATCGAGGCATGCACGTCCAGATCGTTGTCGCTAGTTCCTGCACCATGCCCTAGGGCTCTCGTTAGACGAACGCCGAGACGACGTTCTGCGGGGAGTGGCCGGGCGCGCCGCATCTTGCCGCTAGGGGCCATGGCGGGGCCTGGAGGTGCTCCGCCGCCGGGGAAGAAGCCGGCTGCGTCGGGTGGCTGGCAGCTGCCGAGGGCGCCGCCGCCAGCCCGCAGCAGCGAGGGTTTTGCGCCACCGCCGGCAGCCGACGCTGGTCGTGGAGCAGTGACTACGGCGGGCCGAGGAGCTGCTGGTGGAGCGCCTAATGTTGCGGCGGGTCGCGGCGCTGGCGGTCTACCCGCTGCCCGGCCACCGACGGCATCTCCGGTGGTCGTTCCCTCGGCCGGACGTGGAGGGCCGGTCCTCGGTCCTCGCCCGGTGGCGCCCGGCGTGGCCAGTGTGGTTGATGTGGGTCGCGGTGCAGCGCCGCCTAGGCCTCCCGCGCCGAAGATGGGCTTGCAACCGTTGCCGGCTCCGCCGCCACGTTACGTTGCTCGGCCGCCTCAGAATCGGGCTGCGCCGATGGGGTCGCAGGCGCCGCCGCCGTAGATCAGTGCCGTTGGTGGTGCCTCAGCTACGCCCAGGGGTCAATGGGGGGATGACGGTTATAATGCCTATGGAGCTGGGCAGCACCGGGGTTCCTCGTCCACGGGTGGAGGTCGTGGATATGCTTGGCAGAGCGACGGATCAGCGGAGAGGCCGTTCTTGGGTCCTACCGGTGGTTTTGTCGAGGGGGCATCTGACCCGAGTCATCGGCAGCGGGGTGGTTTCCGCGGCCATCGTGGCGGTTATCGTGGTCGTGGTGGTCGGTACCGCCCACGACAACCTCCGCCCACCGTGGTTGTCGAGCAGACGACCGCTGGCGGGAGTACCGAGGAGCCGGTGTTGATCGGTCAGGCTATGGAGGTTGTGACGGCTCTCACTAGTGTTCGTGTTCCGTGAGGATGAGACTATGGGTGATGTGTCCGTGGAGATGCCGGACAGGGCCGATGCTGATAGGGCGTCCAAGTGGGGGCGCAAGAAAGAGAAAATGTTGTGCTATCGATGTGGTGATAAGGGTCATTTTATTGCTGAGTGCATAGATGTGTTATGTGACACTTGTGGTATGCCAGCTCATGATTCGGGGGATTGCCCACTTCTGAAAGATCAGGCACCATCTCTCATGATGTATGGAGTGTATTGTGTTGAACTCACGTTCTTTGAATCTCCTAATGAGAGGGAGGTTCCTGATGAGGCCCAGAGTATGACTACTGGGATTGTTAAGGTGACTAGAGGAGAGGTCTCCGAGACTCAGATTGTGCAGAGGCTCCGGGAGCTGGCCCCTGGGGACTTTCAGTGGGAGCTTGTCAGTCTCGCGGATAAGATGTTTCAGGTTGAGTTTATTTCGGTGGAGGATCTGCAGAGGCTCCTCAGTTTTGGGATGTGCAAAGTGTCGGGCACCGATTGCATCCTTGAGTTTCATGAGTGGAAACAGGTGGAGCCTCAGGGCAAGCCACTTACTTAGGCGTGGTTGCGTTTTTCCGGGGCCCCTTCCAAGCCGATGCAGGATGCTAGGGTTGTGGCTAGCTTGGGAATCATGGTGGGGAAGCCTGAGCGTGTGGATACGGCTTTCACCAGAGCTCACGGGATTGCTCGTATATTAGTTAGTATTTTGGATATTGAGTGTGTGCATGAGGTCTTCAAGTGGACTTATCATGGAAAGGTTTTTGACCTGCTGATTGAGTTTGAGGACGAGACCCTGTTGGCCGGGGGGGCTAACGGGGCTGACGTCAATATGCACGAGGGTGATGACAGCGCGGGAGCAAAGGAGATTTCGGTCGATGATACGGGACGACAGTTGTCCAAGGGACCGGGGTCCGGGTCTACGACGACCGAGGATGGGGCGGTTCCACCATCATCGGTGCCTACGACGACTCTGAGATTTGGGGCTTTCGGGCCTACGTCGGCACCACCGAGGTTGTGGAGTGATCGGGTGGATTTGGATGAGTCTATAGAGCTCGCGCTACCTGCTTTGGTTTTTGAGGATGCTGTGAGTCCCGCTCCTCGGGCTTCGACGATCTCGGTCAGGGGAGAGGATGAGCTACGTGGGCACGTGGCCTCTTCCTTGGTTCTCTCCTCTTCTACCGAGGTGCAGGTGATGGAGGGGGCGGTTCAGCTTTTTGTTGGGGACTTGGGGCAGGTGGCCCCCGTGTCCTCCCTTCCGTCGATCTTTGGGACGAGGCCTCGGCGGTGGCGGTCTTACCTTTGGGAGGGATCCCAATGCGTGTGGGCTTGGATCCCCTTCTCCCGCCGCTTGGTCTCGCTTTGGAGGTTGCGGTATCGCCTTCGAGAGGGGGCTCGGGGCAGGAGGCCTCGGG
Source organism: Aegilops bicornis (assembly GCA_021605145.1). NCBI lineage: Eukaryota > Viridiplantae > Streptophyta > Magnoliopsida > Poales > Poaceae > Aegilops > Aegilops bicornis. Next base: position 113,398,058 of record CM038669.1, on the reverse strand, counting down.
GCCTTACTCTCTTGGGGCGCCTATGATGGCCGCCCCTCCGGCGCTGGGGGGGGGGGGGGGGAGTTCGGGCAGGTGGCCCAGGCACTTTCCCCCGATGCGCTGCCGTCTCCGCCCTGTGGGGCGTGTCCGACTTCTCCGGCATTGGCGAGGGCCTCATCGGGTCCTGGCATTAATACCAGGTCGTCCGCGGAGGATGACCAGCTTCATGTTCGGGGTGCGACAGGAGGCCACACCCCGAGCAGGATTTCTCGTGAGGAGGTCATTGCATTTGGAGGGATTCTGGATCCGATTTCTGAGGGACGACGGTTGAGCTGTCGTCTCCAGAATCATCCGGAGGTGGACGACATTCAGCAGCGGTGCGCTATGAGGGCGGCCAAGCTTCGTGACGTTGAGGTCACTACTGGTATGTCGGTCAATACATATCATTCCATTTTGCATTTTTCTACCGATGAGATTGTCGATAATGCAAATAAGTTAGGAGTTTCACTAGGTAGTAATGCTACTGAAATTTCAAATTCTGTTAATGACTGTCGGTCTCAAAACCGGCGGATCTCGGGTAGGGGGTCCCGAACTGTGCGTCTAAGGATGATGGTAACGAGGACAGGGACATGATGTTTACCTGTGTTCGGGCCCTCTCTATGGAGGTAATACCCTACTTCCTGCTTGATTGATCTTGATGATATGAGTATTACAAGAGTTGATCTACCACGAGATGGTAGAGGCTAAACCCTAGAAGCTAGCCTATGGTATGATTGTGTATATGTCCTCTATCGACTAGCCTGGCCACGGTTTATATAATGCACCAGAGGCCTAGGATAACAAGAGTCCTAGCCGAATACGCCGGTGGGGAGGAGTCCTTGTCTTGATCGCCAAGTCTTGTGGAATCTTCCTTGTATGCGGCAGCTGTCCGGACTGGCCCATGAGTATACGGCCATGGGGTCCTCGGCCCAATCCAACTGATCGGGAGACGACGTGGTGAGTACCCCTAGTCCAGGACACCGCCGATAGCCCCCTGAACCGGTCTTCAAGTTAGGGACGCTCCTCGATTCTTCCGAACTCTTCTTCATCTTCGTTCGTCGGTCTTGAAAACTGGTTCAACAAATCTTCTCATCTTTGATCTTGAGGATCGCCGAAGTGCATCCGAAGAGTTTACACGTCGGGTATCCGAGGAGCCCCTTTAAGTTTCCGGCCTTTATCAATGCCTTGTTATTTTTATGCCATACCTCGGGTTTGAAGTTGTTCCCGGGAGGCAGTGTCCTCTTGCGTCCGAGCTCTAACGCCGGACTGCATTCGACGTATCTTTTGCAGCCGAGCACTAATGTCGGACTGCTTTCGAGCTCCAACGCGGGACTGTGTCCAAGCTCCAACGTCGGACTGTGTCCAAGCTCCAACGCCGGACTATATCCAAGAAGTCATAGATCATCTTGGTCCAAAAAAGTTGAAGGAGTTTAGCCGATCTTAATGCCGGAAATTCCCTCTATGGAGCTAGCCGCTAGCGCCCGAGCTTTATGCCGGACTGCTTCCAAGGTGGTGCACCACCCCATCATGGGCTGATTTTTTGTGAATATTTTTAACTGGTGCAGTTTATTGTGTGCCGATGTATATCCAGTAGCCCTCAAGGTGTGTATCAGTCTAAAACCCGAGATGCACCTGAAGGCAAGCATAAAAACCGCTGTTCCCAGTAGCCCCTGAGACTCAGGTCGATGCGCGAAATCGGCCTGAGGATCAATTCCTAGCTCGGCATCATACATAGGAATTAAAATGCAGTGTAATATATTAGAGATAACAGTGATCGGCGAACGGGCCCCTGAGAGAGGGTCGTGAGAAGTCGCCGCAATATACTAGCTTGATGCCGGATAGGTCCATATGGTACCTATTATTGTCCGAAGACATGTATGCGCATAGTTCGTTCAAGTCGAACACTGAGCACTTTGAATTCTTTGCATTGAATAAGCAATGCAGTAGCCCCCAAGACACTGGTCGGGTGGCAACACCAGATCAGGGGATCGATGTGCCCCTTTAATATTTATAAATAATGAGCACGGAGCCCAGTAGCCCCCGAGCCTTAATGTGGGCACGGGTGGCCGAATTAAGGATCGATATCCAGAGTAAAATCACATATTATGTGTAATGATTTTATGTATCCAAGTACTTTACATCATTATTTTGACTCCATTGCGACCGTTTAAAAGTGGCCCATCGTCGGCTTCTACCCCTTGGTAGATACTACACAGGGTGCTTCCGCACTAACAAAACAACCCTTAGCCGACGTCTCGGTGCCCGAAGGCGGTTGTGTTAGCGGAAACGAGGCAATCGGATATGCGGGCTTTATAACTTTCGCTTAATCATAGGAGCTTTAAACTGGGAAGGTAGCTATGAGCCCCCAGTTAGTGTTCGGCGACATCGGAGGTCAAGCCGTAAACACTTAGGCCAATGTTATGAACGGCCCGTCATTCAACATAGTCATCGGATCGTTGACGAGTTTACGCCTATTGTGACAGTCAGTTTTCGGCTTTCTCCACTGAGGTACTTAACCATGCGAGCTGGAGGCACAATCGCAGTGGTTCTCCCTTTGCACACCTAGTCGAACAAAGCGGAACGTAGGAGGCAAGAACAGGAGCCGGGCAACCCAACTATTGACCGAAGACACAATTCGAAACAGATGCATATATAGCAATATCTGAGAATGTTTTTGCCGAATCCCTAAAGGTGTCCGGCGCTTAATCGCAAGACTAATGCCGGAAATGCACAAATAGTTTAAAAGTGCCATAGGCTCGAAAAGCCAAAAAACTTATTCAAAAGTTTAATGTCCGAACTAGATCAAGTGTTCGGTGCCAATCCGAAAATTGGACTTTAAAAAAAAAAGAGGTGCGTCTGCCGTGCTTTAACATGACACATCCTATCTCAAGACTTCAAGCGGGTCAGCCTATGGCTTCAACCTCCTTATCCTGAAGGCAGAGTGCTTCTCCGAGGCTAGTTTAGCAAACTGCACTCGAGCGGATTTAGAGAGAAGCAAGGCTATCCAGCTATTGACCATACACTTGCATCGAGAAAGGAGTGATAGAAAAAAGACTTTGCAACGACCAAGAAAAAAAGCAGCTCATACTAATTTAAGAGCCTCCAAGTGACTTGGGTAAAAGAATTTTATGTATAATGATTGTATGTACCAAAGTACTTATATCATATCTGTGTTTGCCCGAACTTTAAACGCGTCTTAACCGACCGTCGGCTTCTCCCTCTTCGGTCAAAAGACCGAAAAGTGTTATGTACTCCACCTGTCGAGAATATCGACGGTGTTTCCGATAACCAGGCAATCAGGCCATAAGGTTGTAACAGACAAAGCGCGCTCTGGGAACTTATGCTATATTACGAACATAGTGTAAGAAGCATCTTCGAAGAAAATAGTACCCGCGCCGTTACCTTTCTTCGGCTGCTCATTGCTACTATGAGACTTATGCAATAGATTTTTTGTACTCATGAGTTCCGTTGTGTGCCGACCATAATTGAAAACAGTAAGAGCGCTAGCTTTCAGCTTCACCCAGTCTGAGGTACGGCTCGGATGAACCGATCGTGACAATCGCAGAGGTGCACCCTTTACTCCTAGCCGAACAATCAGGAAAGTAGGGGTAAACATAGGAGCAAGGCAACCCAGCTTGCAAATCACTTAGGTCAATATGGTGCATATTATGGCGTAATACACGAACAAGGAACGAAGCCGTACAAGTATAATCATTTGCAAGAGGAAAGGCTTCACAAAAGAAGCCCCCAAGTAAACGGGGTATTTGAATTTATGTGTCACAAACAAAGTTTGGACAAGGAAGTTTTTCGCAAACAACCTTTTGTCAAAAAGGTATAATGCTTGGTCGGACCGAACAAAATTTAAAACTGAAAGTTTTTTAGCATGAAAGCGACTTAGCTGGTTAATGTGCTCGGTGTTGATGACACGGTCCTAGCTTGATGTGGGACAAGGTCCCAGCCCCCAAGCCGGTCTCGAGGTGGCGGAGCGAACAGCTCGACAATCCGAAGTGGCGACGTAGTACGGCCAATGTAGGCCGGCAGAGTGACGCCGAAGAGACCATGCGACGCAGTCAAAGTCCATTACCTACACATGTAAAATAGTGCGGTCCAGGAAATAATAATAATAATATATATAATCCTTGCGTAATTGCTTTGCACAAAAATAATTTATTTAAAGATATGTGGCCTGGTCTTTGAAGCCAATGTCGATGCGTATGGCGTCGGACGCAGTGACAAAGCCTGAATTTGCAGGGCGGTCCGGGCTCCGGATGCGGCGTTCGCCGAACTATGTACGGAAACTGACCGAACCACCACGCGACCTTTGTTAATGTGGCCGCCATTTGATAGACCTGTGTACAGATGATGGAACAAACCAGAGTAATAATTCCTTAAGAAAAATAAACCAAACAACCAAAAATTGTTTGTATTAATACCACCGGTTTTATTTGTTGTAGTAGTCCGAAGAAAAGCGACTCCCAAAATTGGGACTCGGTCCGCATACCCATTGCCTGATGGGCGAGGAAGCGATGGCATGGCGACGCTGGTAAAGGTTGACTCACCGAGGCAAAGCCCCCAGTCCAGCTGACGTGACGAAGCTGGTCGGCTGGTGTCGCCGAAGTTACCGGAGTGCGCTGATGAAGGGACGACGAAGCCCCCGGTCCGGCCGAGGAGATGGAGCAGATCGATGAGGAGATGTTGCAACTGCCATGTCAGCCGAGTTGTTGAAGTAGTTCGGTGTTGGTGGACATTGGTTCGATGAAGCAACAGTTCGCCACGCGCCGATGAAGGTCGTAACTTGTGGCGTGGTCAATCTTGGCTTCTTTGAAGTGGCGTCTTGGCGATGCCGGGGTGCCCGCTCCGTGTAATTCGTGGGGCGGTGATGTTTTATCTTTGGTGATTCCGAACTCTTGTTCGGCTCGCCGAGGTGAGTATCCGAAGAAGTTGAGCTCGGCTCAAAAAGCGACGACATGTCTAGAGCAGGTCGGAAGGCGTGGAGCTATATTGCCGGACTGGTTTGACACCAGCGTGATGGCGAAGATTACCTCAGAGGAGGATTAAAATTTTATGGGCGTGTGTTAAAAACAATGCGCAATATCTTAGAAGAAAATTCCTTTTAAAAAGGTTGTCAAATATCACGTTCATAAAGAAACATGAATCCGGGTCAGATCCGTATTCGTGTAGGAAACAGATCTGAAAAGTGATGACCTAATCGGGAGATTCCCGGAGTTTGAACGGTCGGATCGAGCCGAATGTTTGACAGGTGGTAGATATAGGAATTTCACACCCGATCAACGGTTGGATCTTCCAAAGGACGTCCGAGTTAGATGCTAGACACCACGCTCCGAACTCGTCCAGATTCAATGCGGCTCTGGTATATCGGAGATTGCCGGAGATTCCTCCATCGAAACTCGACGAAATTTTCCAGGGTCATTGTAGACTCAATTCCGCACAATTCCACTGAAGCAGTCATTAAAGCGACACTCGAGGAGGCGGTGGTGGCGGATACAAGTTCGCTGTCCGTAAAAATAAAGACACGCTCGAGGGCAATGTTGACGTTGAACCCCCGGGCTCCCTGGATGATTCCTCCATGATCTTGATAGAGATCGGAGTTGATGTTTATAAAGGCCCTCATCCGAACATGACGATCGGAGGTAAGGCGCGGTCCTTGGTCGAACCAAGGTGACCAGTCGAGCTGGTGACGAAGATGCCGAAGTCGCAGTTGATCTGCCGGCGAGCCATCAACCTTTTGCCGAACACACAGTGGAACTCTCAATGAAAGCACCAATGTCGGTGTCAAACCGGCGGATCTCGTGTAGGGGGTCCCGAACTGTGCGTCTAAGGATGATGGTAACAGGAGACAGGGGACACGATGTTTATCCAGGTTCGGGCCCTCTCTATGGAGGTAATACCCTACTTCCTACTTGATTGATCTTGATGATATGAGTATTACAAGAGTTGATCTACCACGAGATCGTAGAGGCTAAACCCTAGAAGCTAGCCTATAGTATGATTGTGTATATGTCCTCTGTCGACTAGCTTGGCCTCGGTTTATATAATGCACCAGAGGCCTAGGATAACAAGAGTCCTAGCCAAATACGCCGGTGGGGAGGAGTCCTTGTCTTGATCGCCAAGTCTTGTGGAATCTCCCTTGTATGCGGCAGCTGTCCGGACTGGCCCATGAGTATACGTCCATGGGGGTCCTCGGCCCAATCCAACTGATCGGGAGACGACGTGGTGAGTACCCCCTAGTCCAGGACACCATCAATGACCTTCTGGATTTAGAGGCTGAGCGAGCTTTAGAGATGATTCGTAACTTAGCAGCGGTTAAGCCCATGAGTGATTCAGAGTTTGATGCGTTGGGGGTCAGAGTGCTCGATAATTTTTGTGCGGATCTTATTCCTCCCATGCCTGAGTCGGAGGAGGAGGATGAGACATCTGTGATTTATGTCGCGAGACCTGCTGAGACTGGTTGTGAGGACCGGTTGCAGAGTCAGAATGCCACCAAACGCAAGTGGAAGCGGAAGGTTTATCCGGTGTCTGCAGTGCGTAGGAGTGCTAGGATCCGTACGGCAAAAAAATTCCATGATGAAGTATGAAAGGAATCTTTTGAAATAGCAGAGGTCTGAAAGACTTGGCTAAAAGAAGGTTTCTGGCGGATGCGTCTCTTGAGCATAGATTAGATTTTATCGCTTTATCGGAAACTGGTAGAGATAATTTTGCACCACAATTTCTAACTACCTTGTCGGGAGGAATTGATTTTGACTGGCATTGTTTGCCACCGAGAGGGAGATCGGGTGGGATCTTACTCGGAGTTCGATGCGATTCGCTCGAGGTTCGAAGTGTGGTTATGGGAGATTTTGCAGTCAAGTTTCGGGTGTGGTCAAAGGCCGATGGGTTCAACTGGGCTTTGGTGGCGGTATATGGGGCCGCACAGCCTGAACATAAGCCTGAGTTCTTGGCTGATCTGGTTAGGATTTGTGGCTCTGAGCAGCTACCTATCCTGGTTGGGGGTGATTTTAACATCATTAGAAGGCGTGAGGAAAAGAACAATGACAACTTTGATGGCAGATGGTCTTTCATGTTTAATACTATCATTGAAAGCTTGGATCTGAGAGAGATTGAGCTTTCAGGAAGAAAATTCACTTGGGCTAACGCGATGCCAACTCCGACGTTTGAAAAGTTGGATCACGTGTTGGCTAGCGTTGAATGGGAACAGAAGTTTCCCTTTGTAACTGTTCAGGCTCTTTCCCGTGGAATTTCTGACCACGCGCCATTATTTGTTGACTCTGATGAGGCCACCCACGTGGGAAATAAAAATGCATTCTCTTTCGAGCTTGCCTGGTTTGAGCGAGACGGCTTCTTTGATCTCATAGCCAGGGAGTGGGCTAAGGATTCCGGAGGTAAGAATGCGCTTGAGCGCTGGCAGAATAAGATCAGGCATTTGAGAAGTTTGCTGCGTGGATGGGATAAGCATCTTAGTGGGATCTATAAGGTCGAAAAGGAAAGGCTCCTTAACCTTATTCAGTCCTTAGATGTAAAAGCAGAAACCACTGTTCTGCCACCCTCGGAGCTTCATGCCAAGCTTGACGCGGAGATGAGGCTGAAAGAGCTTCTTCGAGAGGAGGAATTGAAGTGGGCGTTGCGGGCCAAGGTCCGGCGAGTAGTCCAGGGGGACGCGAACACTCAATTCTTTCACATGATCGCTAATGGTAAACGCAGAAAGAAGAGTATCTTCCAGCTTGAGCAAGATGAAGGAACGATTTTAGGACAGGAAAACCTAAAACTATACATTACCGAGTATCCAAGCAGCTGTTTGGACCCCCAGAGGATAACTGTGTGTCTCTGGATGAGTCCAGGATTGAGGATGTTCCTCAACTTACAACAGTGGAGAATGATATTTTGGCGGCCCCTTTCACTGATAAAGAAGTCTTCGAGGCTATATCGCAAATGAAAAATAATAAGGCTCCCGGCCCGGATGGTTTTCTGGCTGAGTTCTATAAGAAGTGCTGGTACATCATTAAGGGGGATTTGTTGCCCTTGTTCAATGATCTCTTCTCTGGGCAGCTTCAGCTTTTCCATTTGAATTTTGGTAACCCTTCTTCCTAAGAAAACAGAGGCTGTGAGAATTGAGAAATTCAGGCCAATCTGTCTTCTCAATGTTAGTTTCAAAATTTTCACCAAGGTCGGGACTAATAGGCTCACACAGATTGCGCACGCTGTGGTGCAGCCTACCCAAACTGCTTTCATGCCGGGAAGGAACATCCTCGAAGGGGTTGTGGTCCTTCATGAAACGCTCCATGAGATCCACACGAAAAAGCTAGACGGAGTTGTTTTCAAGGTGGATTTCGAGAAAGCGTACGACAAAGTCAAATGGCCTTTCCTTCAGCAGGCCTTACGCATGAAGGGTTTTGACGAAGCTTGGCGATGCCAGGTTGAATCCTTCACGCAAAAAGGGAGTGTTGGAATTAAAGTGAATGATGACATCGGTCATTATTTCCAGACACACAAGGGCCTGAGACAAGGTGATCCAATGTCTCCTATTCTGTTCAACATCATGGTTGACATATTGGCAATTCTGATAGGAAGGGCCAAGGAGGCTGGTCAGGTGGGTGGATTGGTGCCTCATTTGGTTGATGGAGGGGTGTCCGTCTGCGATGCAGCTGATGATACAATCATCTTTATGGAGCACGCAATTGGCAGCGAGAAATATGAAGCTGGTGTTATGCTTATTTGAACAATTGACCGGATCAAGATCAATTTTCATAAAAGCGAGTTGTTACCTTTGGTAGAGCCAATGAGGAACAGGAGGCTTATAGGCAATTGTTTGGATGCGAATTGGGGTGTTACCTTTCACTTACTTAGGTATACTCATTCACCATCGTAAGCTGACGAGCAGAGAATGGAAGAGCATCGAAGACCGGTTTGAGAAGAAACAAAGTTGTTGGAAGGGCAAACTCATGTCTTATGGAGGCCACGACTAATACTTATTAATTCGGTGCTCACGAGTATGCCTATGTTTCTTATCTTTTTTCAAAGTCCCAGTTGGTGTTAGGAAAAGACTGGACTTCTATCGATCCCGGTTCTTCTGGCAAAGTGATGAAACAAAGAGAAAATACCGACTAGCCAAATGGGATATCATCTGTCGATCAAAGGACCAGGGGGGCCTTGGTATTGAGAATCTTAAAGTCAAGAACATATATCTTCTCAGCAAGTGGCTGTATAAACTTTCAGTTCAAAACGAGGCCACATGGGCGCAGATTCTTCGAAGTAAGTATCTGCAGTCCAAGACGTTGTCCCAGGTGACAGCGAGACCCACATACTCGCCATTTTGGAAGGGGCTTATGAGAGTTAAAGATGCCTTCTTTAATAGAACTAAGTTTATAGTCGGTAATGTCAACACCACTCGCTTCTGGGAGGATACTTGGCTTGGTGAAACGCTGTTGGTGCTTCAATATCCGTCCCTGTATCGTATTACTCAACGACGTGATGCTCTAGTTGCCACGATTTTGCAGTCCATTCCCCTTAATATTCAGTTCAGGAGGGCGCTTGTGGGCGACCGGTGGGAAGCATGGCTTCACTTGGTGAGTAGACTGATGGAGGTTCAGCTATCTCACCAACCTGATAAGTTGTGTTGGAAGCTTACTAGGTCTGGTGAGTTCTCTGTCAAGTCGATGTATATCGATGTCATTAACCCAAGTGTTATATACAATGTCATTAACAAAAGTGTTATACCAAGTTCCAAAGAGGTTCGGAAAGTCAAAGTTCCTTTAAAAATTAAAGTGTTTATGTGGTTCGTGCATAAACAAGTTATTCTAACAAAGGATAATTTGATTAAGCGCAACTGGACAGGATCTACTAGGTGTAGTTTTTGTGATCGGGACGAAACCATCAAGCACCTCTTCTTTGACTGCCCTTTGGCAAAGGTTTTGTGGCACACGGTGCATATTGCCTTTAACATTACTCCTCCGAGTCAGTTCGTTATTTGGAACATGGCTTCTTGGGATAGAGTCCGAAACAGCCAGACACATTCGTGTAGGAGTATGTGCTTTGTTGTGGGCAATTTGGAATTGCAGAAATGATTTGACCTTTAACAGAAAAACGAATATTCATTTTTTGCAGGTTTTATTCCAAGCTACTGCGCTGATCCGTATGTGGTCCTTACTCACTCCGATGAAGGCGAGGAGGCGTTTGATTCTTGGATCTGTCCGGTGGGAGATGGTAGCGGGATATCTTCAACCATGGCGATCATGTAATAGGATAGGTAATTAGTTTAGCTATCTTTGTTTTGCCGACCGGTTGTGGCTTTTGGGCCTTGTGTTTACGGGCGCTTGTGGCTCTTTGTGAGCTCGCCGTTATTTTGCTTTCAGACGTGACGACCTTGTTGAACAACTTTTATTTATTTATCTTTGTGGCCGTATACATCGTTCTGATGCGGCCGAGGAGACCCTCCTTTTCGAAAAAGAAAAAAAAACTACACCACGGCTCATATTCACATAGACACCTGTAATCTGAAAAATGCATTGGAATAAAAATAATAATTTCGATCACTCACGTACTAATTTAAAAATCATTGCTCAATGGATAATAAAACATAGGACGCTGATAACACCCACGTCCAGTGGGTGTTAAGGGGTCTGGCCACACATTTTGTGTGGTGTCTAAGAGAACTAGCCCACACGCTTACATATGAACAAAACAAGTAATGCCCACGCGCCTCTTTTTTTGCCTCGCGGTCCCTCCACATGCCTGTGTGTGGGCAAAATAGATAACACCCACACGTCCGTACGTCAGGCCTCCTACCTCATGGTCCCGCACGCCCCGCGCGACAGTCACCATGCGTCCCTGCAGTTGTCATGGTCCGGACCCTCTTTCATGTTCATCTAATTGCAGTTGCCATGTTACTGAACTACAGTTGCCATTCGGAGAACTACAGTTGTTATGGTTGCTCAACTGCAGTTGCCATCTCAGGTCAAGTGCCAGATGCCATTTTTGGGCAACTGCAGCTATTGCCATGTGTGGTCTGGTCTACTACAGTTGTCATGATTTAAAAACTTTAGGAGTTGCCACCTACTAACACTAGGCAGTTGCCATGTAGCACTACAAACATACATGGAAAAATAACATGTTCGGGTCAAGAGAGAGTTGTCATCTGCTTACAAGCATATTAGGGCAGTTGCCATGTACCCTGCAAAACGCATGGCAACTGATAGCTTTAGGTGTGGGAGAGGAGACGGGCGTGTGGGCGAACTGATAAACACCCACACATCAGCCCCTCTGTGTGCATTGAAAACTGGCGTGTGGGTAAATTGTTAAACGCCCACACACCAGCACCTCCGCGCGTGGAAACGGACGTATGGACGACCGGATGAATGCCCACACACCAGCCCAATCCTGCGTGGCATAAAAAATCTGGCAAAACATGCCAAGATTCGTGCAAACTCACATCGACGTTGATCCAAACGCCTACACGTGTTGACGTTAGTGTTTCCGAAAACATATGCATGCCTCGAAGAAATACTCTAGCCACACATAAGACATCACCTCACGTGGCGTTTTAGGTCTGAAGAACCGCTCCAAACTGCAGTAGCCCCTGGTAGCAACACCAACATAGAGACATCAAATTTTACGTGAAAAACCCTGAAGCTGGAGTAAAAAAATCAAATCTTCTTACACTACTATTAAATATGGTAGGGTTAGGGATTACACCATAGTCTCTCATACGACGAGATTACACTATCTTTGATTACAATAACAAAATTTGAGGTTGTAAGAGTTAGGGATTGCTTTTTCGGTAAGAGTTAGGGATTGGAAAAATACATCAAAGATGCTGAAACCACAACTTAGAGGAGACAAGATGGGTACAAATATCCTAGGGAGCAACATACTTTGCTATGGAATCTTCTTTTATTAATTTTCCCTCTGCTTTTCTTTCTCTCTTGGTTTTGTTTACTTCTCGAATGGGCGTTAACATGTAATCCTGGGCCAGGGAACTGAATGTGGTACTGGTTTCATTTTCTTAATAAAAGTGAGACTAAGCTTGGCTCCTTTTGATCGACAAAATGCTAACGAGTAGTTTTTTGTCACATCTTTTGGTCGGTCGGGCTGGATGGTAGCACACAACCACAGTACCACACGCAAAGGATTTGTTGATGTCGTTGCCACGTCGAGGCTCGGCGGCGCATGGCTCTGTGGCATCATGGGTAAGAAAGGAGGGTAATATTTGTTTAGATGGAACATCATGCATTCCATTAGCTAGTGGATCCGGCGAGATCACCGACCACAACACCTATTACATCCTAGGGTAATATTTTGTTTTGCGGAAATGTTAACGCTCATACGTGTGGGCGTTAGCCAACTCACCCACACGTCTCTATCGCCGTTCAGTAACTTCTGCACGAATCTTGGCACGAATTAGCTGATTTTGTATGCCACATAGGACAACTCGCGTGTATGATGTGTGAGAGAGGTCGCCCACACATCCATTTTACCACACGAAGGGGCCGGTGTGTGGGCGTTTAGCAGTTCACCCACACATCAGTTTCAGTCACGCACAAGGGCTGGTGTGTGGGCAGTTTGCCATCTCGCCCACACGTCCGCCTCCTCTCCCACACCCAAGCTGCCAGTTGCCATGCGTTTTGCAGTGTACATGGCAACTGCCCTAGTGTGATTGCAAGCAGTTGGCAACTCTCTTTTTTTTTACCCGAACATGTCAGCTGCCATATGTTTGGCATGGTACATGACAAACTGACCTAGCGTGCACGTAAGCAGATGGTAACTCTTTCTTTTTTAAATGGCAACTGCCCTAGCGTGCTTGTGAGCACATGGCAACTCTCTCTTTTACCCGAACATGTTTTTTGCCATGCCTTTTTTTGTAGCGCTACATGGCAACTGCCTAGTGTTAGTAGGTGGCAACTCCTAAAGTTTTGAAATCATGGCAACTGCAGTAGACCAGACCACACATGGCAACAGCTGTAGTTGTTCAAAAATAGCAATCTGGAACTTTGACCTGAGATGGCAAATCGCAGCTTGAGCAAACATGGCAATTATAGTTGTCCAACATGGCAACCGTAGTTCAGCGATATGGCAACTGCACTTAAACGAACATGGACGAGGGTCCGGCCCATGGCAACTACGGGGCGCGCGGTAAAGTGTCAAGTGGGGCGTGCGGGACCACGAGGTACGAGGCCTGACGTATCGGGCGTGTGGGCTTATCTATTTCGCCCACACGCACGCGTGTAAGAGAGACCGGGAGGGGAAAAAAGAGGCGTGTGGGCGCTAGTTGTTTTGTCCACACACGTATCATTTGGTCTCTTATATGCACACGTAACGTGTGGGCAGATTCCTTAACGCCCACACGTGTAACAGTTAGCGGCGTCCTTTTGCGGTGGGCTTTTGGATCGGCCAGTTGTTTGAAGAGGTTTCTTACACAAACCTAGTTTTTCATGGAACTTGTTTTTCGCAAGAAGCTCGACTTTGGTATATTAGTTCTACGCCGTTGAGACATTTATTTGGGCTGTTTTCTGTATAAAACCGTCTCAAGTGCCACAATTTGAGTAGGGACGAATTTTTGTCACCAAAAATCACCTCTGCGAGATCAAGTCTAATGTTCATATTTGTAGTAATGTTGTTTTTTGAACAGTTGAACGGGAAATTGTTGTCATTCTGAGATAGGCATGCTGGTGAAACAGGCTAAAACGTTGGTTCTTTTCTATTTTCTTTGGACTGTCACATTTATAATGCATTTGTATGCAGTAGCTCATGAGCTCGCTAAATTTGGTATAAATTCAGTTATGGCTGATTCCCATGCCATCTGTGTACAAGTTTAATGGATTGATGTATTGCTAAAAAGAAAAACAAGCTAACTTAGAGCATTTAGAACCGGGCTCTTCAAATGTCCCTTACATGTCCAGGAGGATGGTCGGGTCACCTTTTGGACAGGAGAGAAGGAAAAAAGGCACCAAATTGGACCACTCACTTTGTCCTCATACGTTCCGGATGCCTGTTAACCCTCATATCAAGCTCATATATTCGGAAGATATGAGGGTTCACGGACGCGCTGGTCATTATCCGGTCAATCTGCCAAATAGGACGCGGCCCAGCTGTATGCGGAACGGCTCTTGCTAGTCCGCCGCTCGGCTCGGGATGTGGACCATTGTTGACTGCGCCTACGGCCAAAGCCATATTCTTTCTCTTTTCTCTCTTTTCATTCTCATCAATTATATAAATATGACTGGACAATTTAATGACAAAGTGAGAAATCTTTACCTAATAATAAAGAGACTATAGCTTCTGGTCGTCTGTCATCAAAATTGCCCCCAAACTTGTAAAATATTACCAACCGATGCCACCTATAAGTGATAAAAATGCTTCACACAGAGAAATCCCTGCATGAGCTGGCCCAGTAGTAACCTTTTATACTGCGATCTGCATGCTGGGAGAGGAAACACCGCCTGTATGGGCCGGCCTATGTCCAGGCGGCATGTTTTTTAAATTTCATATTTTTTTCTCATTTAAATAATTTGATAATTCAAAAACATTCCTAGCATTAAAAAATGAGAATTTCTAAGTAAAATGTTCGTGGTTTTTAAAAAATGTTCGCATATTCAAAAAAATGTTTGAGATATCAAAAAATGTTAATATTTATTTAAAAATATCGTGTATTCAAAATGTTAATGAAATTGAACAAAATTGCCAGTTCAAAAAATATTCCCCTGTGTTCATAACTTAAAAACCTGTTCGTAACTTACAAAAAAAATTATTGATTCATAAAATGTTCGCTGATTCAAAAAATGATCATGCATTTCAAAAAATATTCATTAAAACAAAAACAATGTTCATGCATTTCAAAGATTGTTCCACCAAACAATTCCAAAAAATGTTCGTCGATTCTAGAAATGTTCGCCTATTCAAGAAAAATATTTTTGAAATGTTCAAAATTAAGACAAATTTTTGCAAATAGTATAAACTGTTCATGATTTTAGAAAATGTTCAAAAATCTGTAAAAATGTTCATGAATTAGAAAAATGTTCACGATGTCAGATATGTTCGTGAATTAAAAAAATCATGATTTTAGAAACTGTTCACAATTTCATGAAAATGAGAGCGATAGTGTATCTCAGTGATGCATCAAAATGTTCATGATTTTTTCCGGTTGAAACGCATGAGCCCTTCTGCTAAATCAAAAGAATGTTCATGATATTAAAAAAATTGTGCCACAAATTTCCAAAAAAAATATTCGTCAATTCTCGAATTGATCGTCCATTCAAAAAATGTTTAAAAGATATTCACCATTTTTAAAAATGTTTGCAAATTGTATTTAACATTCATAAATTCAGAAAATGTTCTTGATTTTAGAAAATGTTCGAAATTTTGAAAAAGTGTTCATGGATTTGAAAAATGATCACAATTTTAGATATGTGCACGAGTTTTAAAACATGTTCATAATTTTAAGAAATTGAGAGTGATACTGCATCCCGGTGATGCAACAAAATATAGTCATGGCCATTGGAGATTACGAAAAAAAATCTCCCGCTGCAACGCACGGACCCTTTTGCTAGTACGATTACATGCATGTATAAATATACTATATCACTAAGCTCCTTAAGATTGGAGGCCTTACAATCAATTGAGGTCTCCAATTGAGATTTGATCACCCAATTGTGACCGGGTCAACAATTTATCAAAACTTTTGTACAAAATATTATGCTTTCTAATTTTTAAATTTTCACAATTAATTGAAGCTACAATTTAGAATTGGGTCACGTGATTTTGACTGGGTCAACAATTTATCAAGGGGCTCTTCCATTTAATTATTTTAATTCTCTATGTTCCCTAATTTTATAGCTATTTTATTCGATTGGGGTATTCAATTTTGGATTTGATTTACGATTTGATCAGGCCAACGATTTTTCAAATCAATCAGCAGCAACCGGCCTATAAAAATATATCAACCCCTCAAAGACTCCCATCACCTAGAAAAAAAGCGTCACCATATGATACTATAGCACGAAATACAGTACATGCAACCATTGATGAAAAAAATATTCTCACATAAATATGGGTGATTAGCGGATGGCATAGAATCACAGCGCGAAAAGCCTAGCAAATAACCGCATTATAAATAAACATAAAACACACTCCGTCGTCTCCCCCACCGGTCAAACTAAATATTCCATCAATTTCAAAATAGAAGGGTTATTAGTTTTTTGGAAAGTCAAATTTCTTTAATCTTGACCAAGTTCAGAGCCAAAAATATTGACATCCAAAATATTAAACAAAAAAATGAAAATTCATTTCATGATAAAGCTAATAACACCGATTTGATATTATGAATTTTGATATATTTCTCTATAAATTTGATCAAATTTAAAGAGGTTAGACTTTTCAAAAAAGTAATACACCATATATTTTGAAATAAAGTGAATAAAGAAATTTAAGAATCCTAACAAATTCAGCGGCGCTGCAAAGCGCGCTCAACCCTTCTAGTCAGGATTTAAAACGGACTCGCCCGAACAACTAAGAAGCAAAATTTTAAGGGAAACGTTAATAGACGGCGCACCGGCCGAACCGTTGCGCTGGTCGCGCGCGACGCGTTCGATGAAAGAGCGATCCTGTGGCCCAGCGCGCGTCCCCCTTAGGCCCACCTTATCCCCTCCTGATTGTCTTCCTCCTCAACTCGTCTCCTTTCTTTTTTGCATCTCCATGGCCTGGTCCCAGCCATGGACGCGAGCACCCTCGAGCTTGACCTCTCCCCCTCCTCTATCTCTACCTTGTCACCAGAACCACGGTTTTGCACACCCTCACCACCGCTGTTGCACGGCCCACCCCTGCTACTACTCCAAGCTTTCTTTGTCGGGCTTCTGCAGCCGGCGACGATGCTCGAACGACATTTTTTTTGCTTCAACCGAACGGCGGCTGTCAAACGAGACTAGGGCAGTGCTACAACCGGCAACTTCGGAAGCTACAACCGGCTTTGGTGAAAGCTACAACCAAAGAGTAGAAAATTGAATCCAGAGACAAAAAAGCTACAACCACCTATACGAGTGTTACAACCATTGACAAAAAAGCTTCAAACCTATATAGAAAAGCTTCAACCATCAACAAGGGAAGCTTCAACCAGCCACTATCAACTGAAAAAGCTGCAACCGTTAAGAAAAAAGCTTCAATCTTAGGTGAAAAAAGATTCAACCGAAAAACATACAAAGTTTCAACAGGGCACTGCAAGATGAAAAAAGTTGCAAGCGTTTACAAAATAAGCTCCAATCGTAGTTGAAAAAAGCTTCAATCGACATGATGAAAAGCTTCAATCTACGAAAAAAGCTTCAACCGGCATGGAAAAAGCTTCAACCAGTGTGATAAAAAAGTTTCAACCAGTGTGCCAATGGTGAGAGCGGCGGCGTTGAGAGCTGCGGTCAGGGGGCACGACATTGTAACGACGGGGTGTGGTAAGACTGGCGGTTGCTAGGTGCCGCAACGACAGCGAGCGTCGGCGTGCTTCAAGAAGCGTCGTTTTTTAGCTACAAGGGAGTGACGGCTTCTGCTTTGGACCGGCGGCGACGAGGACGACGGCAAGCGGCGAGCACATCCGATGGCGTGGGGCGGCGGAGGAGGGCGTCGGCGAGGTGGTGGCGGCGGACAGAGGAGGGCGTCTAGACGGCGAGCTGCGCGGGGAGGAAGAAGGAGATGGGGAAAAGTCAACACGAGTAGATCAAACGGCTGGGAGTCGTTACATCGGACGGCTGGGGGTCGACCGGCCGAACGGTTCGGCCGGCGCGCCGGCGCCTAGCACTGCCCAAATTTTAGGGGACGGCTACATATGCCATTAGCGCACAGAGTACTCTACCGACACTCCGCCGCTACCAGCCACCAGCCTGCTTCCGAAAGCAAATCCTGCTTCTTTTTTCTGGAACCAAAACTAATCCTACTTTCTGTTTCCCTATCGGAGAAGGAGCCAACTCAGCCAAGGCGGCAACCATCATCAATTCCCCACCCCCACCACCATGACCACGCGCACGACACACACCCGACCGCCGTGGAGGCTTCGGCATGGACGGTTTGCGCGATAACTCCCGGCCGCCCTTTCACGGCATCGACAGCCCTCTCCCCTCGCCGTCCGAATTCCGCGTGAGTTCTAGCCGGCGACGGCGCCGCTCCTGCGCGCAACGCTCTGCTGACACCTCCCACGCATCGCACCAGCGGCCGAGCCCGTCACCGCGCAGAGAGCCGCACCGCGAGCATCCCTACCGGCATAAGCGCAGCCGCAGCCCTCGCCTCGAGTCGGCACGCAAGCTGGTTCGCCATCTTCCAAGTGGTCTCGGTTGGAAGCCGGCTCTTCGAGCCTGCTGGCTCCGCCTCTGATGGGTGATGGCAGCACGACCCCTGACTGCCCGAGTGAATTGTAAAAAACATCGACATTGAAGGCTAAGGTTGCAGAAATCACAAGTCTCTAATTTTGCGCCTAAAAACACTAATTCCTAGGCTAATTTTTTGCAAAAACCACAAGTCGCTCGGTTCGCTCGTTTTAAGTGGGATTATGACAAGTGGGACCCGCTTTTGTCGACGTGGCATAACTGTTCATCCGTTTGACTCGTTAGACGCCGTGCGCGGGCCGGCTCGAGCCGGAACCCTTTTGACTGGTGCCTCCCTCGAATCGTTACAGGCCCACCCACCACAACCTTCATTCGCTCGCGCTCTCTGCTCCCACTCGTTCGCCGCCGTCGACACGTCCACATCTCCGACCGCCGCCGCCGCCACCGCGTTGCCATGGTTTCTGGAGTGAGGATGATGGCGGCGATGAAGGTTCACACGGCGTATTACCAAGACGCCACCTCGTGTTCGTAACGGCATCGTGCGGGTGATTTGGTAGAAATAGGGTTAGGGTTTGGATTTGGGGATTTTCCTCTTGAGCTAGATCTGAAGTTTTCTTCCCAAATCTCTTGCTTTCCTTTGCACGTGCAGATCCCTGCTACCACGGATGACTCCGAATTTGAGGGCAAAGATTTTGTTTTGTGCCATGAACACCGGAAGCGAGCGGAAAGACTTGTTGCTTTCGAGGGCATCTATACTGGCAGGAGGTTCCTTGCCTGTGTTGTGAAGGTATGTGTCAAATTTCTGCTAATTAGCTGTTGTGGTCTAATCATTTGGTCATTGTTTAGTACCTATTTTGGTATTTAGCAGATCTGGCTTGTTAGTTAGGCTGTTTAAATATGTGCCCAATGCTTATTGGCTCAATGAAGTCATTGTATTTATGTGAGCATCTGTGCAGAGTGTTGTGGCATGTTCATTTGTTTATATGTGAGCATATGACAGTGTGGATAAGTGAGGTTAATTGTTAATATGTCAGCATGTGACAGTGTGGATAAGTGAGGTCATTTGTTAATATGTCAGCATGTGACAATGTGAACAAGTGAGGTTTGTTTATATGTCAAGCATGTGCATGGGGTTGGAAGCACTTATTAAAAATTGTTATTAAGTACTGCTGCCGTAGTTGCTTTTAGTTAGTAAGCACTCATTATTTAGATTGCCTAATTGTTGGTACTGGTTGGAGTACCTACTTGTTATTAATAAATAACTCATCTTGGCATGTAGCTCATATCTTGCTGTTTAACACTGTAATTTAACAGGATGGTAAAAACTGTGGACTAGTTGAATGGGTTGATCCATCTTGGCCAGCTACAATGGAGAATGCACTATCCAAGTTGTGGGATATGTATGAAGAGTCCAAGAGAAACAGGACTGAGGACAACCTGATGAACTCATTTGCTGTTCACAATCTGACACAAGAGAAGATCAAGCTGCAGGCCAGTTATGACAAGTTGGTTGGAGATGTTCAAGCCCTTTTGGATGAGAATGAGAGGAGGGCCCAGATGGAAAGGAAGCCTGATGAGAGAAAGCTCCAGGAGAAGTATGGCATGGTTAAGGACCTGACAGTATCTCAAGCCAGTGTCATTCGGAACATGAAGTTTAAGCTTGTTGAAGAGAAGACTAAGTTGCAGGCCCATATTGATGAGCTTGAGAAGGTTGTGGAGCAGACCAAGGCCAAGCTGAATGGGATCAAGGCAATCTTAGATGAATGAGCCACGATTAGGCGATAATGGTCATGGAGTTCATGGTCATGTATGGATCTCCTTATTAGTTATGTAATGGTCCTGTATGGATCTCCCAATTATGCTACTTATTAGTCATGTATGGATCTCCAAATTATGCTACCTATTAGTTATGTAATGTTCATGTATGGATCTCCCAGTTATGCTACATATTAGTTATGTAATGGTCATGTATGGATCCCCAAATTGTGCTACTAATTAGTTATGTATTGCTTATGTATGGATCTCCCACTATGCTGAATGTGATGAATTTTGATGTTGATTTGTATATCTGAAATAGCCCTATACTCACTTAGGTGGTTTTTTTGACGTCGTGGCACCCTAGACTCATTTAGGTGGTTTTTTGACGTCGAGGCACCCTAGAATCATTTGGGTGGTGTTTTCGACGTCGAGGCACCCTAGACTCATTTAGGTGGTTTTTTCGACGTCGTGGCACCCGACTCATTTAGGTGGTTTTTTCGACGTCGTGGCACCCTGGACTCATTTAGGTTGTTTTTTCGACGTCGAGGCACCCTAGACTCATTTAGGTGGTTTTTTCGACGTCGAGGCACCCTAGAATCATTTAGGTGATTTTTTTCGACCTCGAGGCACCCTAGACTCATTTAGGTGGTTTTTTCGACGTCGAGGCACCCTAGACTCATTTAGGTGGTTTTTCGACGTCGAGGCACCCTAGACTCATTTAGGTGGTTTTTTCGACATCGAGGCACTCGACTCATTTAGGTGGTTTTTTCGACGTCGTGGCACCCTAGACTCATTTAGGTGGTTTTTTCGACGTCGAGGCACCCTAGAATCATTTAGGTGGGTTTTTCAACGTCGAGGCACCCTAGACTCATTTAGGTGGGTTTTTCGACGTCGAGGTACCCTAGACTCATTTAGGTGGTTTTTTCGACGTTGAGGCACCCTAGACTCATTTAGGTGGTTTTTCGACGTCGAGGCACCCTAGAATCATTTAGGTGGTTTTTTCGACATCGAGGGACTCTAGACTCATTTAGGTGGTTTTTTCGACGTCGTGGCACCCTACACTCATTTAGGTGGTTTTTTCGACGTCGAGGGTGCATCAACCATCAAGTTCAACAAGCATCAACATCATGCATTCAAGTTCAACAACCATCAAAAGGCAACAAAAGGCATCAACTATTACTCATTTAGGTGCAACTACCATCAACATCCAGCATGAAGTTCAACAACCATCAAAAGGCAACAAGTTCAACATATAGTTCAAAGCAGCCAACAAAGGCATCTAGTTCAACATATGGTTCAAACCTGCCAACAAAGGCATCTAGTTCAACAGCCAACAAAGGCATCTACTTGAATAGCCAACAAAGGCATCTAGTTTAACAACCAACAAAGGCATCAAATTCAACAACCAACATGGGCATCAAATTCAAGCAGCCAACAAAGGCAACATCTAGTTACCAGAAGCATAAAGGTACTCTTTCATCTTGTAGGAAACTGTCATCTTCCTTCCAGTCTGTCTTGGAGCATGAAATGTTCCCCTATGGCCTGCAGCAGATGTAGAAGATGTACTAGCTGGGGTAGTTTTCTTCCTGGGAGACCTCCTTGGAGGAGCAGTAGGTGCTGGGGTAGCATTCTTCCTGGGAGACCTCACAGGAGGAAGCGATGAGTGCGATGGCAGTAGTGCAGCTTTCTTCTGGAAGGAGCAAGAGGGTGGAAGTTGCGATGGGTGCAGCTTTCTTCCTGGGAGGAGTAGTCCCAACATCTGTTGTACATGGAGATGGCCTCTTCCTTGTTGGTGCAGCAGCTGTAGATGAAGCAGAAGCATGTGACCTGTTTGGCTGCATTTAAAAAATAGAAACAATCATGAACTATAAATTACAATTGAGACATAACTACTGTAAATGTAAACAAAGATGCTTAGCTAACCTGATGCTTTGGTTTTGTCTCATAGCAAGAGCTGGTTTCAAGGGCTTGGAGCACCACAGTGTATCTGTGCCCTACAAGTTTGCAGTTGCTACAAGTAATGGATGCCATCCTAGATGTATCTCTTAGTCTTTGGCTTCTCAAATTGGTTTTTCCTCCTCTTTGTTTGTTGCTTCCCAACTTTGTCTCTGAAAACTGGAGGCTCTATGTCCTGAGTTCTTGTCCTTGGCCATAGATTTGGACCAGGGACCGGAAATATGATATGGCCATATGCTTTTTGGTACATTTCCTTCTTGAAGAAATCATCAACAAAGTCTTCAGGTTGTAACTTAGCTTTCACAATTGCAGAGACTGCATGGTTGCAAGGCATAGCAGTCATATCCCACTTCCTACATCCACATGTTACATGCAGCAAGTTCCTTTGAGTAGGTGTTATCTCCACTACTAACTTGGTAAATGTTAGGACCAGCCATCAAAGATTGGCACCACCTTGAGTTGTACTTTGCCTCCTCTAACATCTCTGCATATGTTGGCCAAATCTCCCAATTTGTTGTCTCTGTCTTAGTTCTATTGGTGTTAAATTTGACCATCAATTTAGTCCTAATTCCTTCCAGCATGGTCTTTATTGGCTTCCCTCTAACATCTAGGATCATTTTGTTAAACACCTCACTGATGTTGTTCACAACTAGGTCGATCTTCTTGAGTAAAATCCATTGCATGTCTAGCCCATGTATGAACCGGTACTTTATTAAGCCATGCCCAAGCTGCCTTACACTCTCTTTTCAAATCATTCATTGCAGCTAGGTGTTCATTCTTAGTATAAGAGTAACTAGCTGCATCCATGTGTTTCTTTAATTCATCACCTCTAAAACCAGCAGTTTGGAAATTCTGATAAATGTGTCTAAGGCAGAATCTTTGTGGACAATTGGGAAAAACATGGTTTACTGCATTTAAAAGGCCTGTTGACACAATATGAACTAGAGATAAATATTGGTCCATTTGAATTGTTCACAAAGCAATGTGCATATGAAAAATTAATAGTACAATAGAAATATGAGAAGAGAAGTTTACCTTCTGCCTATCAGAAATGATAGTATAATACCCAAACTTTCCACTTTCTCCACCAAGTGCATCTTTGAGTTGTGTTAAGAACCAGGTCCAGTATACATGTCCTCTTTGTCAACAACTCCAAATGCTATAGGGTATATGTTGTTGTTTCCATCCCTTCCTGTTGCAGCAAGGATCTGCTGACCTGTTGACAGCTTGATAAAACAACCATCTACCCCTGCAAAGTGACAAATGTGAGAAGATAGTGTATTTAATGTGGCCAAATAACAAAAACACTACACAAGTTACAACACAATGTACCTATGAATGGCCTACATCCATTTAAAAATCCTTCTTTGCAAGCATTAAGACAGTAGAACAGGCCATGGAACCTTGGGTTCTTGCTTGGGTGCTGTGGCAAATGCTTAGTGGTCACAACACATCTACTTCCTGGGTTTGTGTCCAAAACAGCCTGCAAATAATCTCTAATCCTAGTGTATTGACCTCTCTGGTCTCCTTGGACAACCTTCAATGCTTGTTTCCTAGCCCTATTGGCCATATGGGTTGAGATCTCTACTCCATATTTCTTCTTCAAATTCTGCATTATTGTGGTGATTGGTGTGTATCAATTCTCAGCATATCCTCACACTGGTGTGCCACCCATTTTCCTGTGACCTTTGTATTCTCTGCTACTGCTGGGCATGTGTGCAGAAGATTAGCCTTCTGATGCAAAAAGTAGTTTCATTTGCAACAACAGAAGCTGCAATGTAGAAAGGACATTTCACATTAGTGCACACAACTATGATGTTGTCATTGCAGTTTCTGTGGAAGTCATAGTTCCTATTCTGACTTATGTGAAATGTCTGAAGTGCTCTCCTAAATTGGTACACATTAAGGAAACAAAGATTTCTACAAAACTGCTCCTCTGGGTTCTCTCTTTCTTCACTGTACCACTTCCTTGGTTTTGCTTTATATGCTCTGCTCTTCCTTCCATTGGGCAGAATAAAAGGTGCATTCTTAGCTCCATCATCATATTCCTGCTTCAAATCACCTACATACTCCTCATCTGATGATGGTACCCACACATCCTCAAATCTTTGCTCCAAGCTTGAATGTGACCTCTTGGTTGGCCCTTTTCTTTTTTCCTTCTTCTTTGGTGGCTCCTGTTGTTTCTCCATCTGCTCATCCTCCTCCACTTGCTCCACCTGCTCCTCCTCCTCATGCTCCATCTGCTCCACTTGCTCCTCTTCCTCATCTTCCCCATACACTTCATCCACATCAGTGTCTCCTTCAAAATGAAGGAGTGGGTCCTCTCTCTGCCTCCTCAAATCATTAAGCCTGTTAACAAAGTCCTCATCTGCATCCGGATCGAGTCATCTTGATTAGAAGAACTGGTAGTTATTGCTTAACCATTTGAACATGCTCAGATGCCTCCTTATGTTTCCTAAAGTTCTCAATCTTGGTTCTCCTCTTTAGCTCCATTAGTGTCTCCTGCTCATCTTGCTCCATAGCAATATCTATGTTTGTGCTCTGCTGTGTGGAAAAGAACTGAAGTGGCTCTGACTGCCTCTGTTTATTTGATTTCTCAGGTGATCTGAATAGAACTCCAGAAGGATTGACTTCATAGACAGATTTTTCTCCTAATTGACTCAAAGGAACCTGCTCCTCATACAAATAGCCTGCATTCAAATCTGCAGGTCTTGGATCAGTGACCCTAATCACTGTCAAATTCACTATAGTCTGATCCTTATTAGCAATATGGTCAAGCATTTCATCCACCTTGTCATCATTAGAAATTTCTACCAATCCTTCAATACTCACACCAGGCTCCCTCACAAAGTAAATGTAGTCATTCAGCCCATATCCCTCTGTCTCTATTAATGCTACCAAATTGTGATATGTGATGTCTGAAATGTAGAGGGATCTCTCCAAGTTGTCTCTTTCATGGAAGTGCATTCTAACTTCCCAAACAGCATCGTCCAAACTAGACAACAAGATAAAACAACAATTCTAATTAACATTGCATAATTACTATAAAAAAGTTCACAGTAATATGCTATAATTAACACTGCATATTAACAAAAATACTTTACTTTGCTCTTATTGGCACTGTTCTAATTAACAATGCATAACTACAAATGAAGCTACTCTAATTTGCCCTTTATTCGCACTGCTTTGATTAACAATGCATAACTACAAAATAAGTTACTCTAATTTACCATTTATTGGTACTGCTCTAATTAACAATGCATAACTAAATATGTAGATACTCTAATGTACTCTAGTTAACACTGCATATTAACAAATAAGCTACTCTAATGTGTTCTGTATTGCCATTTCTCTAATTAACAGTTCACATTGCTACATATCAACTAAATAAAATTAATATGACACATATATGAGTCTGACAGTGGGCTATTCCCCTGCCCCCTCCCCCAAAATCAAATTGAGTGTTTCAGTACCCAAGCTAGGTTTAACACTGCAAAACAAAATAACCACACATACATACAGCTCAAGATCCATTACCGAATCCTAACCCTAACCCTAGAATATGTACAAATGAGGTTAACTTACTAGACGCCGCCGAATCCTAACCCTAACCCTAGAATACGTACAAATGAGGTTAATTACTAGACGCCGCCGAATGACGAGCCCCACCGGTGGCTTTCCATCGGATCCACCTTCACGGCCCTGGCCCAAGATCTAGCCGCCCTTGAACTCCAGAGTGTTGGGGGCTGGGGTTGAACTCTTTGTCCGAAGGGGCGCCGGGTTTGAGCTGCGAGAGATCCGCCTCCGGTGGCATGTCGTCTCCGCCACCGGCAGGCCCACCGCAGTCGCCGCCACCACTCGCCGTCGCCATGTCTGAGAGGAGAGGGTGTGGGGGAGGGACAGAGATGGAGAAGAGCTAGCGGGAGGGAGGGACGGTCGAAAGGGTTCGGCTCGAGCCGGCCAGACGCCAGCGTCGGCGGCGTCTAACAAGTCAAACGGATGAACAGTTATGCCACGTCGACAAAAGCGGGTCCCACCTGTCATAATCCCACTTAAAACGAGCGAACCGAGCGACTTGTGGTTTTTGCAAAAAATTAGCCTGGGAATTAGTGTTTTTGGGCACAAAACTAGAGACTTGTGATTTCTGCAACCCTAGCCTTCAATGTCGATGTTTTTTGCAATTCACTCTGACTGCCCTGACAGTCCCATGTAATTATCTACCTCTGTTCTTGGGACTAGTGCTAGTATATAGTGTACTCATTTTCTCTTCTTCTATCAATAAAAAGATACTCAAGTTTTGCGTATTCACAAGAAAAAAGTAAAATGCGTCTTACATTGTGGGACTGATGGAGTATCTTTTTACTTGTTTGGCTCTGTGTTTCAAGTTTTTGTGTTTGTTGACGCAGATACTGTTACGAGGATGATCAAAGGATAATATTTGGGCAATATGGCGTCTCTGATGGTTCAGGGATCACTGACAGGTAGTATAATTTACAAAAATTTGCATCAGATTTGTACAGGCCTCATTTAAAGATGCAGATATGTTCTTTTTTTAGAAAAGGAGGATGACCCCCGGCCTCTGCATTTGAGCGATGCATACGGCCACAATGCAGATATGTTCTACACTTGATAGGAAACAAACTTGTTATATATATCAACTCTATGATTGGACTAGTGCAATCAAAAGAGCATGATGTTCTGGTTTTTTGATACACATTGGAAACAGTTTTACTTGCCTAGTGTCATTTTTAGTAGCTAGCAGTTTTTTTTTCTTTTTCGAAAAGGGGGGCTCCCCGGCCTCTGCATCAAGAGTGATGCATAGGGCCATCTTATTAACTAGAAATCAAATTGTGCCAACAAAGTTCCAAAGTCTCAAGCTGAAAGAAAGAAAAGACAGCTCACCTTTGGCGGAGAAGGCTAGAAACACAAACTAGCCATAAAAAGATGCCACAACCGGCTGGCTAAACAAGGGTAGGTAAATTAATTGCCTATCCTATTACATGACCGCCATCCAAACCGGTTGAAGATATCCCGAGCTACCATCTCCCAACGGATAGACCCAGTAACCAAATGATCCCTGGCCTCCATCGGAGTGAGTAGTGACCACGAACGGATCATTGCCGTAGCTCAGAAAATAACCTGCAAAAAATGAATCCGTGATGTTCTGTTAAAAACCAAATCATTTCTGCAAAGCCAGATGGTCCACAGCAAAGCGCAGACTCCAACCCGAATATGTCTTGCTAAGGTAGACTCAATCCCATTAAGCCAAGTCCCAAATAAAGCATTAACAGTATTCGGTGGAGTAATGTTGAAAGCAATGTGGACCGTCCGCCAAAGGACCTTGGCCAACGGGCAATCAAAAAAGAGATGTTTAATCGTCTCATCCCGATCACAGAAACTACACCTAGTAGGTCTTGTCCAATTACGCTTTAATAAGTTGTCCTTTGTTAGAATAACTTGTTTATGGACAAACCACACTTTTATTTTTAAAGGAACTTTGACATCCCAGACATTCTTGGAAGTTGGAATGGAGCTCGAATTAATGACATCAATATACATTGACTTAACTGTAAATACTCCAGACCTAGTCAACTTCCAGCGTAATTCATCAGGTTGGTCAGAGAGTTGAACCTCCATCAGTCTCCTAACTAAATGGAGCCAAACTTCCCAACGATTGCCCGCTAGCGACCGTCTAAACTGAATATTAAGGGGGATAGATTGAAATACCGTTGCCACTAACACCTCACGTCGTTGAGCAATACGATATAGAGACGGATATTGAATGGCCAAGGGTGAATCGCCAAGCCAAGTATCCTCCCAGAAACGCGTAGTAGCACCGTCTCCAATAACAACTCTAGTCCTATTGAACAGTAATTGTTTGACTTTCATGAGACCTTTCCAGAAAGGTGAGTCAGTCGGCCTAACTGTTACCTGGGACAGAGTTCTAGTCTGGAGGTACTTGCTGCGAAGGATCTGCGCCCACATGGCTTCAGTCCCAGAAGCGAGCTTCCACAACCACTTACTAAGAAGGCATCTGTTCTTAACTTCAAGATTCTCAATACCAAGCCCTCCTTAGTCTTTGGGTCGACAGATAATATCCCAGTTGTTGTCTGAATGACTAAATGTGAGTAATCTGCCGATGTTTATTGTCCATCATAGTAGCTATGTACTGAACCAGTTGTCTAAATAGGGAACCCGACGGCAAACTGGAGGATCATTCATATAATGCGCTGGTGGACGACTTTATGGGTGCTGTGGTGGAGAACTGGCGTGAGCCAGCCAACTTCGATCAAGCAGCGCGTGAAGAGCGTTACCAAAAGCAGACGAAGCGATTCACTGAGTTAGCTCTGAAACGTTACAACAAAAACAAAAACAATAAGGTAAATACATTTAAGGTTTTTTGCTGCAAGAGTGTGATTTGTTCAATTAGGGCCGCTAGAGAACTTGTTAACATGTAACTCCGATAAAACCTTATCTGCCACTCAAGTAACTTCAATAGAACCATGTTACTATGTGCTGCACACAGGCCACAAGAAGAAAAGGTTCCTTTTAGGATATCACAGTGAAATACGACAGCAGAATTGTATTAGTAAAGCAACACGTGAAATGCTGCAACTAAAATCCATATTCAGAAAAAACATTTCCCTCATTTCCCCAATGTCTAAGCTGACAAATTTGATACTGAACATAATAACACAATAATACTCATAGAACATAAGGTGAGTAACAGAAACCAAAGATATAACTTAGCACATAAGCTGACTAACCGGACAATTTTACCTTTGGTGGAGTCAATGTTCCCCTGCACAGCAATGGGAGAACCAAATATGAAAGATTGAGAAATTTAAACCTTGTCCTTTTATTATTATTATTATTATTATTATTATTATTATTATTATTATTATTATTATTATTATTATTATTAAGTTGTACTCCATCTGTTCCTGAATATAAGATGTTTTGGCAGTTCAATTTAAACTGCCAAAACGTCTTATATTTAGAAACAGAGGGAGTAACAAGGACTGTCCTCTTCACTATGTTTCATTTCAGAGAGGGGGTGAACGTTAATGATTAAGATAAATGCGTTGGTCAATGTTTTATAAAAAAATTGCTTTCTTTATCAATTGTATAGATGTTGAAACTTGTGCAGTGTCATACTTGTTGAGCTTGTTTTTATTCGTGACAATGGCCAGGTTAAGTATTCACTTGTTGAGGCAATAGATGGAGCAATATTTCATGAGCGATCTTACGATTACGCCCATGTGAACTTCTATGCTAATATTAAGAATGGCCCAAAGAAGAACGATCCTAAAATGCTTGTTTTTGCTTAGCTCAAACATGTTAGACGGCGAGTTAACGCAATGGCTCTCACGTCTTTCCATTTTCTTGATGAGAAGAAACAAACCAGTAAGTATTTTTAGATCTTCTAGTTTGCTTAGTTGAAAATTGCTTAGACATCTCATGAATTGTTTTACAGCTGGACGTCGTGATGTTGCTCGGAGCTTGTGCGTGATTCGGGATATATGTCATTGATATGCTTGTACTAATGATATCAAGCACCCCGAGGGATCAAGCTATAAGGCAGGCCACTTTGCTGCCGTATCATATTACTTTGAGGATTAGGTACACGATTTGTTAGGACTTGTATTTTTAGGTGGCCATAGGCCCCGGTACAATAAGCAAAAAATCCCTTATAGAATGAGGAAAATACAAAGGGTACTAAACTCATTGTAAATCTACAACACCGAGTTTGAATAGACCGAAGCCATGACTTGCTTTAGTATGGGCCTTCGTAAACAAATTCGACAACTGTAACTTGAAAGGCACATACTAAAGAGCAATAACCCTGCACACCAACTCACAAGAAAAAGCACCAACACCAATATGTTTGATGAGCTCATACTTCAAAGGATTGCACAACATTGGCAACAGTTGTACTGTCTAACAATAAGTAGTAGGTGTAGTAGCGGAGATACTAAACTCCTAAAGTAACCACCATGACCAAGTCTATCATGTCGTCAAAAGAGTCATAGCTAGCAATTCAGCATCTGTACTCGAACATAAAACTTTAGTTTGTGTTTTCGTCTTCCAAGCTATGAGAGGACCACCAAGAAAAATGCATTAAGCAGAATGTGAACGATGATCTGAGAGATCAGTAGCCCATGTAGTGTTCAAATAGGCCTGAAGTTGTAAAGAAGCGAACTAGAGCGAAGGAAGAAAAGACGGTGAAAATCGCACCATAAAGTTATCGGAGGACACGAAGATGACTAGGCGAAGTTATCCTTAAAAAAATTGAAGATGACCAGGCCATGATTATCCCCTTTTTTAAGACAAGGAAGATGACTATAGTAAACAGATGTGGAAGCAAAAACAAATGGACACAAAATACTCAGATGAGTGACAGCTATAGACGAAGTCACCATAGACTCCTCATAGTTGA
The DNA here is from genome assembly GCA_021605145.1 of Aegilops bicornis. Classification (NCBI taxonomy): domain Eukaryota; kingdom Viridiplantae; phylum Streptophyta; class Magnoliopsida; order Poales; family Poaceae; genus Aegilops; species Aegilops bicornis. Next base: position 113,367,578 of record CM038669.1, on the reverse strand, counting down.
CTGGAACGTGCCCTCCCACTGTACGAACATTGCCGTAAAGTGAAATAAATCCAGAAAATGCGAGCACCAGTGTAAGACTTAAACTTTGCTGGGTTGGGGATACCATTGTCCTTCTAAACAGGTTGGTTCGCACGTTCTCCAAGCTTGACAACAACCAATATAGGCAAAGTCTTTCCTTCTCCACAAGAAAAGTTCTTCTCCTCCCGTCAGCGTCGCCGCCGGTCCGCCCCATCTCTGATGGCCTCTAGGCCGTGGAGGTGCGGAGGATCTCGGCCCCCGCCGGTGGGAGGGACCCCGTTCTCATTCTTGTTAGATTCAACGTCTTGGTTGGGGCTGTGCGGCGGCGGCGATGTCTCTTAGCAGGAATAATGTCACCCACGTTCTATCCTTGTCCCAATAGTGTTGGGGAACGTAGCAGAAATTCAAAATTTTCCTACATGTCACCAAGATCTATCTATGGAGAAACTAGCAACGAGGGAAGGAGAGTGCATCTACATACCCTTGTAGATCGCTAAGCGGAAGCGTTCATGAGAACGGGGTTGAATGAGTCGTACTCGTCGTGATCCAGATCACCGGAGATCCTAGTGCCGAACGGACGGCACCTCCGCGTTCAACACACGTACAGCCCGGTGACGTCTTCCACGCCTTGATCCAGCAAGGAGAGAGGGAGAGGTTGAGGAAGACTCCATCCAGCAGCAGCACAACGGCGTGGTGGTGGTGGTGGAGCGTGGCAATCCAGCAGGGCTTCGCCAAGCACCACGGGAGAGGAGGAGGAGTCACGGGAGGGAGAGGCGCCAGGGCTTGGTGCGGCTGCCCTCCTCCCCTCCACTATATATAGGGGCAAGGGAGAGGGGGCGCAGCCTTGCCCCTTCCTCCAAGGAAGGGGTGCGGCCAAGGGAGGGAGGTCCATCCTCCCAAGGCACCCTCGGAGGTGCCTTCCCTTTAGGATTCTCCTCCCCAAGTCTCCTTGGCGCATGGGCCTCTTGGGGCTGGTGCCCTTGGCCCATATTGGCCAAGGCGCACCCCACAGCCCATGTGGCCCCGGGCAGGTGGACCCCGGTGGACCCCGGACCCCTTCGGCACTCCGGTGCATAATACCGATAAAGTGCGAAACTTTTCCGGCGACCAAAATAAGACTTTCCACATATAAATCTTTACCTCCGGACCATTCCGGAACTCCTCGTGACGTCCGGGATCTCATCCGGGACTCCGAACAACATTCGGTAACCACATACAAACTTCCTTTATAACCCTAAGCGTCGCCAGACCTTAAGTGTGTAGACCCTACGGGTTCGGGAACCATGCAGACATGACCGAGACGTTCTCCGGTCAATAACCAACAGCGGGATCTGAATACCCATGTTGGCTCCCACATGTTCCACGATGATCTCATCGGATGAAACACGATGTCGAGGATTCAATCAATCCCGTATTCAATTCCCTTTGTCTAGCGGTATTGTACTTGCCCGAGATTCGATCGTCGGTATCCCGATACCTTGTTCAATCTCGTTACGGCAAGTCTCTTTACTCGTTCCCTAACACATCATCCCGTGATCAACCCCTTGGTCACATTGTGCACATTATGATGATGTCCTACCGAGTGGGCCCAGAGATACCTCTCCGTCACACGGAGTGACAAATCCGATCTCGATTCGTACAACCCAATGAGACACTTTCGGAGATACACCTGTAGTGCACCTTTATAGTCACCCGATTCACGTTGTGACGTTTGGTACACCCAAAGCATTCCTACGGTATCCGGAGTTGCACAATCTCATGGTCTAAGGAAATGATACTTGACATTAGAAAAGCTTTAGCATCTGAACTACGATCTTTGTGCTAGGCTTAGGATTGGGTCTTGTCCATCACATCATTCTCCTAATGATGTGATCCCGTTATCAACGACATCCAATGTCCATGGTCGAAGCTGTAACCATCTATTGATCAACGAGCTAGTCAACTAGAGGCTTACTAGGGACATGGTGTTGTCTATGTACCCACACATGTATCTGAGTTTCCTATCAATACAATTATAGCATGGATAATAAACGATTATCATGAACAGGGAAATATAATAATAACTAATTTATTATTGCCTCTAGGGCATATTTCCAACAGTCTCCCACTTGCACTAGAGTCAATAATCTAGTTCACATCGTAATGTGATTAACGGCGATAGGTCACATCGCCATGTGACCAACATCCAAAGAGTTTACTAGTGTCGTAAACTAGTACACATCATCATGTGATTAAGACTCAATGAGTTCTCAGGTTTGATCATGTTTTGCTTGTGAGAGAGGTTGTTAGTCAACGGATCTGAACCTTTCAGATCCGTGTGTGCTTTGCAAATTTCTAGGTCATATTGTAAACGCTGCTTCCACGCTCCACTTGGATTTATTCCAAATGGTTGCTCCACTATACGTATCCGGTTTGCTACTCAGAGTCACTCGGATAGGTTTTAAAGCTTGCATCGACGTAACCCCTTACGCCGAACTCTTTATTACCTCCATAATGGAGAAACATGTCCTTATTTACTCCAAGGACAATTATTGACCGCTGTCCAATGATCCATTCCTGGATCATTCTTGTACCCTTATCGACTCATGGCAAGGCACACTTCCGGTGCGGTACACAAAGATAGCATACTATAGAGCCTATGTCTGAAGCATAGGGGCGACCTTAAATCCTTTCTCTCTTTTCTGCCGTGGTCGAGCTTTAACTCTTAACTTCATACCTTACATCTCGCAAGAACTCCTTCTTTGGTGATCCATCTTGAACACCTTCAAGATCATGTCAAGGTATGTGCTCATTTGAAAGTATTATTAAGCATTTTGATCTATCCTTATAGATCTCGATGCTCAATGTTCAAGTAGCTTAATCCAGGTTTTCTATTGAAAACATCTTTCAAATAACCCTATATGCTTTCCAGAAATTCTACATCATTTCGATCATCAATATGTCAACAACATATACTCATCGAAATTCTATAGTGCTCCCACTCACTTCTTTGGAAATACAAGTTTCTCACAAACTTTGTATAAACCCAAAATCTTTGATCATCTCATCAAAGCGCACATTCCAACTCCGAGATGCTTACTCCGGTCCTTAGAAGGATCATTTGGAGCCAGCATAACTTTTAGCATCCTTAGGATCGATAAAAACTTTCGATTGTATCACATACAACCTTTCCTTACAAAACTGGTAAGGAAACTCGTTTTGACATCCATCTTTGATTTCATAAATGCAGCTTATGCTAACATGATTCCGACTGACTTAAGCATCGCTACGGATGAGAAAATCTCATCGTAGTCAACTCCTTGAACTTGTGAAAAACTCTTCGCCACAAGTCGAGCTTCATAGACGGTGACATTACCGTCCACGTCCGTCTTCTTCTTAAAGATCCATTTATCTCAATGGCTTGCCGATCAGCAGGCAAGTCCACCAAAGTCCATGCTTTGTTACGATACATGGATCCTATCTCGGATTTCATGGCTTCTAACCATTTGTTGGAATATGGGCCCACCATTGCTTCTCCATAGCTCGTAGGTTCATTGTTGTCTAGCAACATGACATTCAAGACAGGATCACCGTACCACTCCGAAGCGATGGCGTCCTTGTCGCCCTCTACGAGGTTCGGTAGTGACTTGATCCAAGTTTCATGATCACTATCATAAGCTTCTACTTCAATTGGTGTAGGTGCCACAGAACAACTTCATGTGCCCTGCTACACACTAGTTGAAGTGATGGTTCAATAACCTCATCAAGTCTCCACCATCCTCCCACTCAATTCTTTCGAGAGAAACTTTTCCTCGAGAAAGGACCCGTTTCTAGAAACAATCCCTATTGCTTTCGGATCTGAATTAGGAGGTATACCCAACTGTTTTGGGTATCCTATGAAGATGTATTTATCCGTTTTGGGTTCGAGCTTATCACGATGAAACTTTTTCACATAAGCGTCGCAGACCCAAAATTTTAAGAAAGCGACAACAGGTTTCTCCAAACCATAGTTCAAACGGTGTCGTCTCAAGCGAATTACGTGGTGCCCTATTAAAGTGAGTGCGGTTGTCTCTAATGCCTAACCCATGAACGATAGTGGTAATTCGATAAGAGACATCATGGTACGCACCATATCCAATAGGGTGCAACTATGATGTTCGGACACACCATCACATTATATGGTGTTCCAGGCGGTATTAATTGTGAAACAATTTCCACAATGTCTTAATAGCGTGCCAAAGCTCGTAACTCAGATACTCATCTCTATGATCATATCATAGACATTTTATCCTCTTATCACGATGATCTTTAACTTCACTCTGAAATTACTTGAACCATTCAATAATTCAGACTTGTGTTTCATCAAGTAAATATACTCAACATCTACTCGAATCATCTGTGAAGTCGAACATAACGATATTCCATCGCATGCCTCAAAGCACTCATTGGACTGCACATATCAAAATGTGTTACTTCCAACAAGTTGCTATCTTGTTCCATCTTCTTTGAAACCGAGGTCTTTCGGTCATCTTGCCCATGTGGTATGATTTGCATATCTCAAGTGATTCAAAATCAAGTGAGTCCAAAGCGATCCATGGAGTTTCTTCATGCGTATACACCAATAGACATGGTCCGCATGTCTCAAACTTTTCCAAAACGAGTGAGTCCAAAGATCCATCAACATGGAGCTTCTTCATACGTTTTACACCAATATGACTTACATGGCAGTGCCACAAGTAAGTGGTACTATCATTACTATCTTTTATCTTTTGGCATGAAAATATGTATCACTACGATCGAGATTCAATAAACCATTCTTTTAGGTGCAAGACCATTGAAGGTATTTATTCAAATAAATAGAGTAACCATTATTGTCCTTAAATGAATAACCGTATTGTGATAGACATAATCCAATCATGTCTATGCTCAACGCAAACACCAAATGACAATTATTCTGGTTTAATACTAATCTTGATGGTAGAGGGAGCGTGCGATGCTTGATCACATCAACCTTGGAAACACTTCCAACACATATCGTCAGATCACATTTAGCTTGTCTTTGTTTTTTCCGTAGCTCTTTAATTTCGTGTTACTAACACTTAGAAACCGAACCGGTATCTTAATACCACAATTGCTACTAGGAGTACTAGTAAAGTACACATTAACATAATGTATATCCAATATACTTCTATCGACCTTGCCAGCCTTCTTATCTACCAAGTATCTAGGGTAATGCTGCTCCGATTGGCTGTTCCCCTTATTGCGTAAGCACTTAGTCTCGGGTTTGGGTTCAACCTTGGGTTTCTTCACTTTGGAGCAAGAATCGATTTGTCGTTTCATGAAGTGTCCCTTCTTGCCCTTGCCCTTCTTGAAACTAGTGGTTTCACCAACCATCAACAATTGATGCTCCTTCTTGATTTTTACTTTTCGCGATGTCAAACAATGCGAATACCTCAAGGATCATCATCTCTATCCTTGATATGTTATAGTTCATCACGAAGCTCTAGTAGCTTGGTGGCAATGACTTTGGAGAAACATCACTATCTCATCTGGAAGATCAACTCCCACTCGATTCAAGTGATTGTTGTACTCAGACAATCTGAGCACAAGCTCAACGATTGAGCTCTTCTCCCTTAGTTTGTAGGCTAAGAAAATCGTCGGAGGTCTCATACCTCTTGACGTGGGCACGAGCCTGAAATCCTAATTTCAGCCCTCGAAACATCTCATATGTTCCGCGACATTTCAAAAAAAAACGTCTTTGGTGCCTCAACTCTAAACCGTTTAACTGAACTATCACGTAGTTATCAAAACGTGTATGTCCGATGTTCGCAACATCCACAAACGATGTTTGGGGTTCAGCACACTGAGCGGTGCATTAATGACGTAAGCTTTCTATTGTCCGCATAATCGCTACTTTCAACTTTCAACTATATTTTCTCTAGGAACATATCTAAACAGTGGAACTAAAGCGCGAGCTTCTGACATAATTTGCAAAAGGTCTTTTGACTATGTTCAAGATAATTAAGTTCATCTTATGAACTCCCACTCGAATAGACATCCCTCTGGTCATCTAAGTGATTACATGATCCGAGTCAACTAGGCCGTGTCCGATCATCACGTGAGACGGACTAGTCATCATCGGTGAACATCTTCATGTTGATCGTATCTACTATACGACTCATGCTCGACCTTTCGGTCTCTGTGTTCCGAGGCCATGTCTGTACATGCTAGGCTCGTCAAGTTAACCCTAAGTGTTTTGCATGTGTAAAACTGTCTTACACCCGTTGTATGTGAACGTAAGGATCTATTACACCCGATCATCACGTGGTGCTTGAAGCAGCGAACTTTAGCGGTGATTGCAGTTAGGGAGAACACTTCTTGAAATTGTTCTAAGGGATCATCTTATTTACTACCGTCGTTCTAAGTAAACAAGATGCATAAACATAATAAACATCACATGCAATTATATAGTAGTGACATGATATGGCCAATATCATATAGCTCCATTGATCTCCATCTTCAGGGCTCCATGATCATCATCGTCACCGGCATGACACCATGATCTCCATCATCATGATCTCCATCATCGTGTCTTCATGAAGTTGTCTCGCCAACTATTACTTCTACTACTATGGCTACCGGTTAGCAATAAAGTAAAGTAATTACATGGCGTTGTTTAATGACACGCAGGTCATGCAATAAATAAAGACAACTCCTATGGCTCCTGCCGGTTGTCATACTCATCGACATGCAAGTCCTGATTCCTATTACAAGAACATGATCAATCTCATTCATCACATTCTTCTTGGCCATATCACATCACATAGCATACCCTGCAAAAACAAGTTAGACGTCCTCTAATTGTTGTTTGCATGTTTTACGTGGCTGCTTTGGGTTTCTAGCAAGAACGTTTCTTACCTACATAAAACCACAACATGATATGTCAATTGCTATTTACCCTTCATAAGGACCCTTTTCATCGAATCCGTTCCGACTAAAGTGGGAGAGGCGGCACCCGCTAGCCACCTTATGCACCAAGTGCATGTCATTGGTGGAACCTGTCTCACGTGAAGAGTACGTGTAAGGTCGGTCCGGCCGCTTCATCCCACAATACCGTCGAAACAAGATTGGACTAGTAACGGTAAGCATATTGAACAACATCAACGCCCACAACTACTTTGTGTTCTCTGGCGTGCAAAGAATCTACGCAATAGACCTAGCTCATGATGCCCTTTGTTGGGGAGCGTGGCAGAAATTCAAAATTTTCCTACGTGTCACCAAGATCTATCTATGAAGAAACTAGCAACGAGGGAATGAGAGTGCATCTACATACCCTTGTAGATCGCTAAGCGGAAGCGTTCATGAGAACGGGGTTGAAGGAGTCGTACTCGTTGTGATCCAAATCACCGGAGATCCTAGTGCCGAACGGACGGCACCTCCGCGTTCAACACACGTACAGCCGGTGACGTCTCCCACGCCTTGATCCAGCAAGGAGAGAGGGAGAGGTTGAGGAAGACTCCATCCAGCAGCAACACAACGGTGTGGTGGTGGTGGAGGAGCGTGGCAATCCAGCAGGGCTTCGCCAAGCACCACGGGAGAGGAGGAGGAGTCACGGGAGGGAGGGAGGCGCCAGGGCTTCAGGTGCGGCTGCCCTCCCTCCCCTCCACTATATATAGGGGCAAGGGAGAGGGGGGAGGCGCAGCCTTGCCCCTTCCTCCAAGGAAGGGGTGCGGCCAAGGGAGGGGAGGAGTCCATCCTCCCCAAGGCACCTCGGAGGTGCCTTCCTCTTTTAGGATTCTCCCCTCTCCAAGTCTCCTTGGCGCATGGGCCTCTTGGGGCTGGTGCCCTTGGCCCATATTGGCCAAGGCGCACCCCCTACAGCCCATGTGGCCCCAGGCAGGTGGACCCCAGTGGACCCCGGACCCCTTCGGCACTCCGTTACAATACCGATAAAGTCTGAAACTTTTCGGCGACCAAAATAAGACTTCCCATATATAAATCTTTACCTCTGGACCATTCCTAACTCCTCGTGATGTCCGGGATCTCATCCGGACTCCAAACAACATTCGGTAACCACATACAAACTTCCTTTATAACCCTAGCGTCATTGAACCTTAAGTGTGTAGACCCTACGGGTTCGGGAACCATCTTGAGACATGACCAGAGGCGTTCTCCGGTCAATAACCAACAAGCGGGATCTGGATACCCATGTTGGCTCCCACATGTTCCACGATGATCTCATCGGATGAAACACGATGTCGAGGATTCAATCAATCCCGTATTCAATTCCCTTTGTCTAGCGGTATTGTACTTGCCCGAGATTCGATCGTCGGTATCCCGATACCTTGTTCAATCTCGTTACCGGCAAGTCTCTTTACTCGTTCCGTAACACATCATCCCGTGATCAACCCCTTGGTCACATTGTGCACATTATGATGATGTCCTACCGAGTGGGCCCAGAGATACCTCTCCGTCACACGGAGTGACAAATCCAGTCTTGATTCGTGCCAACCCAATGAGACACTTTCGGAGATACCTGAGTGCACCTTTATAGTCACCCGATTACGTTGTGACGTTTGGTACACCAAAGCATTCCTACGGTATCCGGAGTTGCACAATCTCATGGTCTAAGGAAATGATACTTGACATTAGAAAAGCTTTAGCATACGAACTACGATCTTTGTGCTAGACTTAGGATTGGGTCTTGTCCATCACATCATTCTCCTAATGATGTGATCCCGTTATCAACGACATCCAATGTCCATGGTCAGGAAACAGTAACCATCTATTGATCAACGAGCTAGTCAACTAGAGGCTTACTAGGGACATGGTGTTGTCTATGTACCCACACATGTATCTGAGTTTCCTATCAATACAATTATAGCATGGATAATAAACGATTATCATGAACAGGGAAATATAATAATAACTAATTTATTATTGCCTCTAGGGCATATTTCCAACAAATAGTGCATCTAGCATCGTCGGAGGGCGTGTGGAGGTTTGTTTCCGTCGAATCTCGCGGGATTTGGTCGATGCTGTTCTTCGATGGATCTGTTTGGATCCGGTCTTCGTTCGTCTTCGTTTGGGTGTTTACAGGTTTGATCCTTCTGATCTACGACTTTCTTCATCGACGATGGTTGCTACTCTTATGCGCTGGTCCTATGGGGCCTTAGCATGACGACTTCCCGACTGTCTACTACTACAAGGTTTGTCCGGCTCCAGTGAGAGAGGGGCGATGATGGCGGCATGCCTTCGGCTCGCTCTAGTGCTTGTAGTCGTTGTTAGGTGGTCCATGGACATGGTTGTAATTTTTATTGCCCCTGTAGTTTTTTAAACTTTGATGATTGAAAATGAATAGATTGGATGTTTCTCGAAAGAAAAAAAACATGTTGGTTTGGCTGTGTTCTTTTTCTGCGTGCATGAGAGTATATAGTACGTATGTGACAAGGGTGTCCCTTTCATGTACTACAAAACTTGTGTGCATGTATTCGCGGAAAAAACAACTTGTGTGCATAAATGTATGGGTTTTTTTTCGAGAGTACGTCAATGGTGTATCATATTTTTATAAAGGGAGAAGGTTAATTACAATAAAGGCCTAATGTGGATGCAAACATCTACAAAGGCACATCGGCACCTTACACCAAAGTAAAACAAAGATCACTCTCTCACAAAAGGGTCTAAGCCACCAACTCCAAAACCTGCCTCACGCCACTCTTTGATCTTCTTGTTGTTACCTGTTGAAGACCCTAGCGTTTCGTTGCTTCCATAACAACCAAACGGTACCAATCACGAAGGAGCCAAAACCACGCCGAGACTTGCCGGAGAAGTTAATTCTTTGGCCAAGCCACCTGTCCTGGAACGTGGCCATAGTGGAAGGGATGTCAATGTTGATCTGGAGCCTGTCGCAACACCCGTGCCACATTTCCCTCGCGTAGACACAACTCCCGAAAATATGATCCACGTTATCTCCTTCCTGTAGGCAAAGGTAGCAAGGTGACGGCTTGTCCTGAAGTTCGTGCCTCGTGCGATGGTCAGACGTCCAAAGGCGATATTTGGTTGTCAACCATGCGAAAATCTTGCACTTTAGAGGTGCCCAGCTCCTCCTCCAAATACACTCGTCCAGCGCGTCATTTTTCATAAACGTATGTGAAAAGGGTTCCGTGGAGGTTACGTGCGTCGGCCCTCGAGAAAAAGGGAAAACGCAGATCAAGCTTCCTCTCGGATAAAACCAAGTCCTCCACTGAACGTGCACGGTCACGTCACGGGTCACCTTACAAACCTCTAGAGTCTAGACGATCGTCAGCGAGTCTGCACACCACTTCGACCCAAACACGATGGACGCCGCGGCGGCGTCTCCTTGCCCTGACGTACTCCTCAAAATCTTGAGCCCTCTCCTCCACGCACCCTCGCGAGGTGCCGGTAGCGTCTGCCTACGCATGGCGGGCAGCCGTGGGCGGCATCGGCGACCTCCTCCTCCCGGACTACTTTCCCGAGCACGCCTTCCCGGAATCTTCTTCACCATTATCGGCTGCCGGTCTGATTCCTCCTTCTTCGCCCCGCCATGGGCGCGCCCAGGCGGGGCGGCAAACTGGCTTCCGGCGCCTTGCGTATCCACGCGAGGCAACCGTCTGCCGGCTGTACAGCGGCCTTCTACTGCCGAGGATCGGGATACTTTCGTGTTCAACCCAATGACCGGGCGATGCACGCCGAGGCCGAGCTGCCGCGCCCTTCAATGAAGAGTCCCGTCGACGCCATGTCCCTCGCCTTCGACCCGGCCGTGTCGCTGCACTTCGACGTGTTTGTCTTCAAGAAAGATGTGTCAGCACAACATAGCAAACAAGCCGAGGCACTAGTAGAAAAAGGGCCTATAGTACCGGTTGGTGAGAGCCTTTAGTCCCGGTTCATGAACCGGGACTAAAGGGTCGATACTAATACCCTCACCCTTTAGTCCCGGTTCTATCCAGAACCGGGACAGATGGGCCTCCACGTGGCACATCCACGAGCTCAGGCGGGAGGGCCTTTGGTCCCGGTTGGTGGCACCAACCGGGACCAATAAACATCCACGCGTCGACATTTCTTTAGCTCTGGTTTTGTTTTTTTAAAGGGGGGTTTGGGGGTTTTGGGGGTTAATTTAGGTGTTTCATATATTGTGTTATAGCTAGCTAATTAATAGAGAAAAGTGTCCTTTCTTTTGTCGTGCTTGGTCGACGCCTTCGTACTATACATACGTATAGAGAGGACTAACTAGACATGCTAGCTAGCTAGTAATTAAGCAAGCAGAAGATCGTCATGAACATATATATGCATACAGAGAAGTGATATCGACCACCTCTCCTTCTCCGAGATTGGTCGAACAACAAGTTCTCGTATATCTATCCGACACTACCGGCTACATATATACAATAATTATCTTTTACAATACGGACGCGTGGTCCACATAGTATTCCCGTCTTCAGCGATCACATAGTCAAGAAAGAATGCCGCCAATTCCTCTTGAATTGCTCGCATGCGATCTGGTGCTAGGAGTTCATCACCTTCGAAACATCTAATTTTATGAAAGGGGTCTATATATATATATATATATATATATATATATATATATATATATATATATATGAATGAATGAAACTCAACACAAATGATGGTAATAAAATAAAATTGTGAATATTTTTATTTACGCACTTCAAATTGTTTGTCGGAGTAGCCCCTCTCACGATGTCGTGTGGCGGATGGACTCGCATAAGCGTAGTATCCACGAAATCATTCCCTTGTTCCTGCCACAACCACTTTACAAGAAACAGAGGTCAATCAAACTGATAATTAGCAAGCACATGCTAAATGGTATTGATGAAACTAGCGCTTGAATCACTAGGAGATGCGCGTGGAATATGCTACTATATAGTACTTACTTTCGGGTGTCTAAATTGCAGCTTCTTGGTAGTCCCGGAGCTTTTTGGTGAATTTCCCCAAGCCCTGCCATACAAAGAAAACAATTACTTGATATCGAAATGAACAAAGTTGCGATATGGTGGATAATGATCGATTTAACTTACTTCTCGAGCATTTCAGTCATTTCTGCATACTCCTTGGGATCTTTTCGTCTCGAGTCTAAGGCGATTACTACTCCTGCTCAAGCTTAATCTCTAGGAGAATATAGTGGAACCTGCATGCGCATGCATAACTCATCAATATTACATTTCTATAACTGGACTAAATAAGGGAAACCGAATATGCCACAAGACAAGAACACTCACGTGTAGTTGTAAGGAAAGAGTATTGTATTTTGTGTTCATTTATTTCCAACGATCGTAGCAAGTTGGCCTCGGTTTCGGTGTACGATATTTAACCTCATTTGCATCTATGAGATATGTTTTAATGAACCCAATATCACCCACTTTTATTTTCTTCATTTCTGCGATCTTCAATCTGCATATTATTGTGAGGATATTTATAAATACATGCAATGAAAGAGCTGAGTTATATAGAGATACTTAATGACAGAAGTAGTACTACTTACAGACGATGGCAGGTGACCGTTGCTTTATCGAGGGCCAATTGATTGAAAAACTGATAGAACTCCTCAAATGGAATAGGCAGCAGTTCAATTCCAAGGAGGTCATGCTCCTTTTAACTCTCACATACAAAGTATTCCTCCCCTCGAGACTCTTTGCAGGTTTTCATGTACCAATCATGCAATCTTCGCATCATCGTTGTTAGAGAGCTTTCATCTTTGACGAGAGGCTTCCCGTACTCGTATCTTTGTATCTGCACCTCCAAGAAATCAAATTGTACATCGTCGGGCAGGTAATCTTCAGGATTGCCATAACCGGCACCATCCTCGGATCGGCGATGTCGCTAGCGAGCACCTTGAGCGGGGGCACGATTGCCCGGCTTGTTCGCCGAGCTGGGAGATTTGTTTCCCAGCTCGTCGTTCTTTCATCCTTTGATCATCGACAGTACTTCCCGATCTCTCCGCTTCGCAAATGCCTTTCCAATAATGCGCTCATAGTTGCCTTTCGGCGGAGACTTGGGTGGTTTTGTCGAGGCAGCAATCTTTCGCTTTGACCGGATCTACCTTCTCCTCCGGAGGTGGATGTCTCTTTGCTTTCAACCCTTGAAACCAGTCATCCACTTCCGTCTGCGCGATCTTCGCGTTTTCCTCCTCGCTCCTCTCGTACGGTAACTTCTCTGGAGTCTTCAGAGAAGGACCGAATCTGTATCTCCTCCCGCCTTTGGCTGTCTTTGCTAGACGCCCGGCAGAAAGCGAGCGGAGCGGATGTCTTCTTTCCTTGCTTACGAGGCGGAGGAGAAGGACTACGACGCCGGAGCAGCCGGAGCGGCGGCGGGTCTCTTCCGCCTTGCCGACGAGGCGGAGAAGGAGGAGGCTGGCTGCCGGACGCCACGTGCAAAGCGGAGAAGGAGGCGGAGTGCCGCCACGCGCCGGAGAAGGAGCCGGCCGAGTACCCTGATCATCACTCGCCCGGAGGAGGAGGCGGTGGAGGAGGCGGAGTGCACTGACTCGCCGGAGGAGGAGGAGGAGGCGGAGGCGTCCAGTTCGGAAGGTTGATGAGATCCTTCCGCCATAGGCATGGAGTCTTGAGCGAGAACCCGGCCGATACTCCCCTTCACCGGTAGGGTGGTCAAGCCGGAGGTCCTCAAATCCCTCCGTTATTTCATCGACCATCACCTTAGCATATCATTCTGGAATCGGCCGACAGTGAAAAGTTGAGTCGGGTTTAGTAGGATAAACAGAGCCAAGAGCCGCCTTGACCTTCCAATTGCTCCATTGCGCCATAAGGTGGCAACTTTGACATCCGTGATAGCATCCACGGGATAGTGGCGAGGCCGTCACGGCATGCTGCTCTGGCTGAAGCAGCTTCGGTGGAAGCCACGCTGCTTCTCGGCCGAGATGGCGGGGTAGCTTCGGGGAAGCTTGGCGGAGTCGTTTGTTGTGATCTGCTGCTTCTCGTTCCTCTTCTCGTTCCTCTAGCCCCATTACCCTTTCGTTGCAGCGCTTTGCATTAGGCTCAGCTCCAGTTTCTTCCTCCTCTCATGGGTTTTGTAACCCCTGCGTCCGGAAATCCAGCCTTCCACGAAATGGAGCTGGCGTGCCTCGTGTCCGTCCAGGTGCTCGAGGATTCGAGGGCCATTGTGAGCTCGTCCTTCTCCCCTGCAGAACGAACTTCCCTTGCTGCGCTGCTTCGATATAATGCTTAAGCCTCTTGACTGGTATGTCCAATTGTTCGTCCGTCCAAATGCACTTCCCGTTATAGGGTCCAAGGATCCGCTGCCCGAAGAACCAAGTCCGGCAATGGTCGGCCAGTTCATTGTCTCGGTTCGATCCCTTTATCAAGCGAGATCATTGTCAGCCTTGGCCCACTTAGGTCGGGCTATGAGGTAGCCACGACCCGTGCGATGGTGAAGCTTCTTCTTCGCAGCATTTCTCTTGTTTGTCGCTGACATCTTTTTACTCTTTTCCGATGTCTTGTAGGCCACAAATGCGGGCCATCATCTCGATCTTCTCATATTTGCCCGTGAATTCTGGTGTCTCATTTTTTTCGACATACGTATTGAGGTCTTTCTTCCAATTCCTGAATAGTTCTCGCCATCTTCTTAAGAGCAAAAGACTTGATTAATGGCTCTATTCTTGGCTTCTCCGGATCATCCTCTGGCGGTAGGGTAAAATTTGACTTCAGCTCGGTCAAAGATCATTTTCTGCATATCATTGACACAAGACACCTCGGGGTCTTCGTTCTTAGGCTTATACCATTGGTGGATTCTCGATCGGGATCTTGTCCCTAACCGTAACCCCACCTTTGAGCAACAAATGCCTTCTTTGTCCGGTAGGGTTCAATCGGTTGGCCGTCGCGCGATTTGTATGATCTCAAACTTTTCATCCGAGCTCAACTTTTTCTTGGGCCTCGTCTCTTTACGAAGTTGTGCTCGATCCGGAGGGCTAGAAAAAAGAACAAAGACGACAGTTAATTAATATGTGTACATATATACCAAAACAAAGGCGAGAGCTAGTCGGCCTGAGCTTAACTAATATATATACCTGGCGGACTCGGTTTGGTGATCACCGGAGCCGTCCTCACGGTCTACTTCTTCACCCTCTCCTTCTTGCACCGGCATTGGGTCATCGGAGCCATGTAAATCATAGCCACCGCTTCTTCACCCTCTCCTTCCGGACCATCGTTGGCGTTGAGAAACATCATCGAGGAGGCGGCATCACTTCCGTGTGCGATTATGTCCCTCAACAACGCTTCTTGTGCTTCGTCTCGGGGTGTCCATAGTTTCTACAAATATTTACAACATGGCAATTATTATTCAAACATGACAGATATGGATATATTAGTGCCAACATAGAACTAGCTAGCTAATCACAATAAGGAATCATATTAGTGGCCTCGACGCTGCTTCTCTAGGGTTTGGGGTGGCCTCGACAACGCTTCAAGGGTTAGGGGGTGGCCTCGAGAACGCTTCAAGCTAGGAGGGGTGCGTAATATCGACCCCCCCACGTGTTGAAGCTATCGGGAGGGGGCGGCGTTGAAACAGTACATCTATGTCCCACAAGTGGCGTGGGCATCGGCGCCCATGATGGGGTAGAGGGTCGTGGATCGCCCGGCGGTCGAGGTCGAGGGTCGAAGATCGCCGAGGTCGGGAGGTTGCCTAGTGTCAAAGGATTCAACAAAACCATGTCTTCATCATTAGGCGAAAATGTAGGTGCATGATGGTGCGAAGCTCTCCAAAGTTGTTTTGGAGCGGAGTCCCGAGATAGGATAATTCGCTTTTTGGTACAAAGTTCAGCAAAAGGCAAATTGTCCTATCCGACTCCATTCCGGCTAACTTTGGAGAACTTCGCACCATCATGGCATGGTTACTTCGGCTAATGATGAAGCCATGGATTTCTTCAATACTTTGACACTATAGGAACCCTCGACCACGAAACCTTCGACCCTTGACCCCTTAACGACCCTCGACTCTCTACCCTAGTTCCCGACCCTCGACCCCTCGGCGATCCTCGACACCCTCGTTATATCAACAACGACGCAACATACATATACATGGGAAAATAATGTTATCAGGGAGGGGGTATCGGTACCCCCCCCCCCCTCGTGTCATAGTTTCTTCTTTCTCCTCTATTCCTTTCTTTCTTATTCTCCTCTTCTTTTTCTTCTTATCCCTCGAGAAAGGAAAATAAGGAAAAGGAAGAATAGAGGATGAAGGTAGAAGGAAGAAGAAGAAGAAAAAAGAAGAAAAAAAAAGGAGAAGAAGAAAGAATAGAGGAGAAGAAGAAAAATAGAAAAAAATTCTATTTTTCTTCTTCTCCTCTATTCCTTTCTTCTTCTCCTCTTCTTTTCTTCTTTTTCCTCTCATTCTTTTCTTCTTCTTCTTCATTCTTCCTTCTTCGTCTTTTCTTCCTTTTCCTTATTTTACTTTTTCCTCTACACAAACCTAATTAAAATGCACTAACCTAATTAAAATTGCAACTTTCTATATATGAACAAAAAACTAAACTAATAAAAATAAAAAACATATACATTATAGCCACATACACATATACATCACATATGAACAAAAAATAAACTAATAAAAATAAGGAAAAGGAAGAAAAGAGGAAGAAGGAAGAAGGAAGAAGAAGAAGAAAAAAGAAGAAAAAAAGAGGAGAAGAAGAAAGAATAGAGGAGAAGAAGAAAAATAGAAAAAAATCTATTTTTTCTTCTTCTCCTCTATTCCTTTCTTCTTCTCCTCTTCTTCTTCTTTTCCTCTCATTCTTTTCTTCTTCTTCTTCCTTCTTCCTTCTTCCTCTTTTCTTCCTTTTCCTTATTTTACTTTTTCCTCTACACTAACCTAATTAAAAATGTAACTTTCTATATATGAACAAAAAACTAAACTAATAAAAATAAAAAACATATACATTATAGCCACATACACATATACAACACATATGAAAAAAATAAACTAATAAAAATAAAAAAAGCAGGCGGCTCGTGACTCGGCGGCTCACAACGAGGCGGCCGGCGAGGGCGACAGCGTCGGCGAGGCGACGGCGACAGGCTCGAGGCGCGAGGCGACAGCAGGCTCGGGCGGCGCAGGCGGGCGACGAGGCGGGCTCGGGCGAGGCGACGACTCGGGCGGGCAGGCGTGGCCCGGCAGCAGAAGGCGATCGTGGGGCGGCCGAAGGGGCCTTCGAAGCGCAGCGGCAACGGCGACGATGGCGACGCAACGACGTCAGCCAGCGGCAGCGTCGAAGCGCTGGCGCAGAAGCGGCAGCGACAACGGCGGGCGTCGAAGCGGCGTATGAACGGGCGCGGCGGCGAAGACGGCGTCGATCTGGGCAACTGGCGGCGTCGATGAGCTCGGCGTCGTCGAAGGCGAGGGAAATCTGAAATGTCCCAGGTGTTTTCTTATATAGCAAGTGCATTAGTCCCGGTTGGTGCCTCGACCCGGGACTAATGCCCCCCTTTAGTCCCAGTTGGTGCCACCAACCGGGACCAAAGGCCTGTTTTCAGCAGCCCAAAGGGCGGGAAGCGGCAGTCGGTTGGTGGCACCAACCGACTAAAGGGGGCATTAGTCCCGGTCGACGACCAACCGTGATTAAACCCCTTTAGTCCCGATTGGTGCCACCAACCGGGACCAAAAGGTCGTGTCTTGCCTGCGCCAAATGTTTAGTCCCACCTTCGCTAGTTGAGAGGAGCCGCACGATTTATAAGTTGCGGTGCGGCTCCCTCTCGAGCTCCTCTCTAAAGCGGGCTTTCGGGCCTAACTCGCCACTGTGCTGTGGGCCTCTTGGGCCTTCCGTGGGCTGAATCACAGCCCATAGGGTTTCTAGTCGTATTCGTGCCGTGGGGGCCCGATGGGTGGCACTTTTTTTGCTTTATATTTTATTTCTTTTTCTTTTAGTTTTAGAAAAAATATAAACTTTCTATTAGTGCCATTAATTTTAAAATTTGAAAACACTTTTTTGTTTTCTTTGTTGCTTTATTTATTTTATTTTGTTTCTACTTACAACAAAATACTTATTGTTGCTATTTTATTTTTTCAAGTTTTTTGTTTTGTTTTCTGCATTATTTATTTTCTTTTGGTTTTTGCTTTATTTTTAATTCTTTTTGCTTTTAGGTCAGCAAAATTATAAACTTTCTGTTAGTGCTTTTAGTTTTAGAAAAAATATAAACTTTCTGTTTGTGCCATTAGTTTTAAATTTGAAAACACTTTTTTTGTTTTCTTTGTTGCTTTATTTATTTTATTTTGTTTCTACTTACAACAAAATGCTTATTGTTGCTATTTTTATTTTATTTTTCAAGTTTTTTTTGTTTTGTTTTCTGCATTATTTATTTTCTTTTGGTTTTTGCTTTATTTTTTAATTCTTTTTGCTTTTAGGTCAGCAAAATTATAAACTTTCTGTTAGTGCCATTTGTTTTAGAACAATTATAAACTTTCTGTTTGTGCCATTAGTTTTATAAAATTTGAATTCTTTGAAATTTGTGTGAATCACAAGTTTGTGAGCTCAACAAAGGCGTAGAGGGCGGGCTTATAAACTGGTGTGAGCGCCCTTCGGTTAGCGAGGTTTTCAAATTCATAGTTTTCAAATGAACTCTCAAAAAGTTGGCATAGCATGTTCATGAACAAAACGGACACTGGTATCATACTCGTGTGTAACAAAGTTGGCATGGTATCATCAGAATAGTTGCGGGAGAAAGTCTTCACTTTTTCTTCGCTTGTGTCATTTGCTTATTGCTTGTAGTAACCATGGATAATCTTCATCGTTTATCGGGATGCTTGGGTCAGCCTTGACTTTGAAGGAGGAATTTCATGAAACTTTTCATACTCTTGAGACATGTTTGTCTTGCCCTCCACTCCCGGGATGTCCCTTTTTCTGAAAAGAACTATGTGGCGCTTTGGCTCATTGTATGATGTATTCGCTTCCTTATCTTTTCTTTTCCTCGATGCGGTAGACATGTCCTTCACATAGATAACCTGTGCCACATCATTGGCTAGGACGAGCGGTTCGTCGGTGTACCCAAGATTTTTCGAGATCCTTTGTTGTCATTCCGTCTTGTGGGTCTACTCAGACTTGCCTCTGACAGATTGACCCACTTGCACTTAAACAAAGGGACCTTAAAATCTACTCCGTAGTCAAGTTCCCATATGTCTACTATGTAACCATAATATGTGTCATTTCCCTTGTCGGTTCTTTGCATCAAAGCGGACCTTTGCTATTTTGGTTGGTGCTCTTTTCATCTTGGTCAATCGTGTAAAATGTATTCCCATTTATCTCGTATCTTTTCCAAATCATTACAGTCGAAGATGGTCCCCTGGACAACAAGTACAACTCATCACAAACAGTGTTGTCACCTCCGAGGCGTGTTTCCAACCAACTGCTGAAAGTCCTGATGTGTTCACATATAATCCGATCGTCGCCTTTGCTCGGGTGTTTGGGCGCAGACTGTTCTTGTGTTCATCGACATCTGGGGTCACCAAGGTAGAGTTACGTAGAAGCTGTGTAGTGTGCTTGAGACCAAGAATATCCGTCCTGCATATTATTGAGTCTCTTCCAAGCGTGCCTTTTCGGTCAGTCTCCCCTCATACATGATTTAGGAAGACCTATCTTATTGAGGCCGGGAATGAAGTCAACACAAAACCCGATGACATCCTCGCTTGATGGCCCATGGAGATGCTTCCTTCGGCCTAGCACGGTTCTGAACATATTTCTTTAGGACTCCCATGAACCTCTCAAAGGGTACATATTGTGTAGAAATCTGGGCCCCAGAATGACAATCTCGTCGACTAGATGAACTAGGGCGTGCGTCATGATATTGAAGAAGGATGGTGGGAACACCAGCTAAAGCTGACAAGACATTGCGCCACATCACTCCTTAAGCGTTGATACGATTTCTGGATCGATCACCTTCCGAGATATTGCATTGAGGAATGCACATAGCTTCACAATGGCTAATCGGACGCTTTTCCGGTAGAAGCCCCCTCAATGCAACCGGAAGCGATTGCGTCATAATCACGTGGCGATCATGAGACTTTAGGTTCTGGAACTTTTTCTACGGCATATTTGTTATTCCCTTTATATTCGACGAGAAGCCGGTCGGGACCTTCATCTTGAGCGGGCATTGAAAGAATATTTCTTTCTCTTCTTTAAGAGCGTAGGCTGGCGGGACCTTCATACTTTGCCCGGAGGCATGCCCTCTTTTTCGTGCAAGCGTTGCAGGTCCTCTCGTGCCTCGGTGTATCTTTTGTCTTCCCATACACGCCCAAGAAGCCCTAGCAGGTTCACGCAAAGGTTCTTCGTCACGTGCATCACGTCGATCAAGAGCCGGACCTCTAGGTCTTTCGATGAGGGTAGGTCCCAAAATATAGATTTCTTCTTCCACATGGGTGCGTGATTCTCGGCGTCATTCGAACAGCTAGTCCGCGGGACCCTTTCCAAAGATTACGTGTAAATCATTGACCATAGCAAATGCGTGATCACCGATGCGCATGGCGGGCTTCTTCCGGTGATCTGCCTGCGCCTTTGAAATGCTTGCCTTTCTTTCGACATAGATGGTTGGTCGGAAGAAATCGGCGATAGCCTAGGTACACATTCTTCCTGCAGCTTCCCGGTATATACTATCGGTGTCAAGTAAACAGTGCGTGCATGCGTGGTATCCCTTGTTTGTCTGCATCTGAAAGGTTCTTGAGAGCGGGCCAATCGTTGATGGTCACGAACAGCAACGCCTTTAGGTCAAATTCCTCCTTTTGTGCTTATCCCACGTCGACACCGTTTCCATTCCACAGCTGTAAAAGTTCTTCAAATAATGGCCTTAGGTACACATCAATGTCGTTGCCGGGTTGCTTAGGGCCTTGGATGAGAACAGGCATCATAATGAACTTCCGCTTCATGCACATCCAAGGAGGAAGGTTATACATACATAGAGTCACGGGCGGTCTTTGTGATTGCTGCTCTGCTCCCGAAAGGATTAATGCCATCCGCGCTTAAAGCAAACCATACGTTTCTTGGGTCCTTTGCAAACTCATCCCGATACTTTCTCTCGATTTTTCTCCACTGCGACCCGTCGTGGGTGCTCTCAACTTCCGTCTTTCTTACGGTCCTCAACGTGCCATCGCATCAACTTGGCATGCTCTCCGTTTACGAGCAGACGTTTCAACCGTGGTATTATAGGAGCATACCACATCACCTTCGCGAGAACCCTCTTCACGGGAGGCTTGCCGTCAACATCACCGAGGTCATCTCGTCGATCTTATACGCAATGCACCGCATACCGGGCATGCGTTCAGATCCTTGTAGGCACCATGGTAGAGGATGCGATCATTAGGGCATGCATGTATCTTCTCCACCTCCAATCCTAGAGGGCATACGACCTTCTTTGCTGCGTATGTACTTTGTCGGGCAATTCGTTATCCTTTGGAAGCTTCTTCTTCATTATTTTGATAGCTTCTCAAATCCTTTATCGAGCATGACATTCTCTGCCTTCCGCTTTGCAGCAATTCGAGTACGGTACCGAGCTTTGTGTTGCCATCTTACGCAATTGGGGTACAACCCTTTTTTGTGATCCTCTAACATGCGATCGAACTTCAGCTTCTCCTTATGACTTTCGCATTGTGTCCTTGCATCGACAATGACCCGGCGGAGATCATCATCATGGGGCACATCGTCTGGTTCCTCTTGATCTTCAGCAGCTTCACGTTGCAGCACCATCGTGCACATCGTCTGGTGCATATTGTTGTTCAGTAGCATCACCGTATTCAGGTGGCAAATAGTTGTCATCGTACTCTTCTTCCTTGCCGTCTTCCATCATAACCCCTATTTCTCCGTGCCTCGTCCAAACATTATAGTGTGGCATGAAACCCTTGTAAAGCGGTGGGTGTGAAGGATTTTCCGGTCGAGTAAGACTTCGTATTCCCACATATAGGGCATGGACAACACATAAAACCATTCTGCTTGTTTGCCTCGGCCACTTCGAGAAAAGCATGCACGCCCTTAATGTACTCGGAGGTGTATGCGTCATCGTACATCCATTGCAGGTTCATCTGCGTGCATTATATATAATTAAGTGTGTCAAAAATCATTACAGAACATCATGAATAGATAATTAAGTGACCAAATTAATCGAAGTTCATCATCACACAAAAACCAAAGTACATACATAGTTCTCATCTAACAACATAAAGCTCTGCAGAGCATCTAAATTAATTAAACCATACATTGAAACTATGTAAAATATTTCAATGTGAAAACAAATACGATCATAATCGCAACCAAGGTAACAACTGATCCAACGGCATAATGATACCAAGCCTCGGTATGAATGACATATTTTCTAATCTTTCTCATCTTCAAGCGCATTACATCTATCTTGATCTTGTGATCATCGACGACCTCCGCAACATGCAACTCCAATATCATCTTCTCCTCCTCAAGTTTTTTTATTTTTTCCTTCAAGAAATTGTTTTCTTCTTCAACTAAATTTAACCTCTCGACAATAGAGTCGGTTGGAATTTACGGTTCAAAAACCACCTAGATAAATAAAAAATATGTAAGGTTTGTCGGCATAATTTTAATAAAAAATAAATGAACCAATATTTATGAAAATATAATATATACCACATCCGAATCATAGGCAGGGGCCGAGGGCCGACGGGGCGGATACCAAAACCATCGCACTATATAAGATGCAATAATAAAAGTAAGAAAATAATACAAGTAAGAATATTTTTCCTTTCGAGAAGAAGATAAGAACAAGAGGCTCGCCACGGTGGTCTTTGGCGATGAGATCGGCGCGGGTGATCGGCAGCGGTGAAAGGCAGGGGCCAGGCGTGACGGACCGCTAAACCTAGACAAATATTGAGGAAAATGGAGGTTGGAGGTCGAGCTTGGAGAGGAGAAAGCTTAAGTAGTGTGGCTCGGGCATTTCATCGAACACCTCATGTGCATAGGAGGTGAGCTAGAGCACCACAATGCCCCCCCTCGCCGGCAAGAGAAAAACAGAGCAATGGATCGGAGTGCTCTGCTTTCATGACGAGGGGTATATATAACAGCACTATTGGTCCGGTTCGTGGCATGAGCGGGACTAAAGGAAAACCTTTGGTCCCGATTCATGCCACAAACCGGGACCAATAGTCAATCTTGCCAAGAGCGGGACCATTGGTCGGTTAAATCCACCGGCCAAGGACCAAAAGGTCCGGACGAACGAGACCAATGGCCCACGTGGCGGCCGGCCCTGGACTCACGAACCGGGGCAAATAGCTCCATTGGTCCCGGTTCTGGATTGAACCGGGACTAATGGGCTAAACTGCCCTGGACGATAGCCCCTTTTTCTACTAGTGAGGCTTCAACGCTCGAGCAAGTGAAGGATGAGGTGGTCGAGGAGGAGGAGCCGAGGGAACATGTGTTGCCTTTGGAAGTGTTCTCGTCGCGTACCTGGCAATGGGAGAAACGAGAGTTCATGCCTGGGCATTGTGCCCCAGGGAACCTCTATGACGTCCTCGCGACCACTTCGCCTAGTAACCAAACGGTGTGGTCTTCCGAGTACTGGCGCGGGTCGCTCTACATGCATTGCCACTATAGCGTCCTCACGATCCTACGTCCGTCAAAGGGACTTACAACATGGTTAGACTCCCCGGGAAACCCTGCACAAGGTGCATATACACGTTGCCTTGGAATTCCATCTTAGCAAACTATGAAAGAGGGATTCACTACGTGACGGTCGATGAATTGCATCTTCAAGTATGGATGTTAACCGATTCGACGGATGGTCAACTAGATTGGACACTAGCACACAATGTTAGCCTCAACCCGCACGGTCATATGATTAAGCCTCTTGCAATACATCCCAAGGTGACATGGGGTGTTGTCAGAAGCAGGACTGGACCGACTAGCATAGGCTACAATGACGATTATGATGACTTGGAAGAGAAGGAGGACGGAGCCGGAACAAATGACTCTGAATATTTTTGGGACTCGGACAATGACAACTTTATCAACGTGGTTGGAGGAGCTGTCCACCTTAAGCCGTCGGAATGGGGTGACCACTGTAGGATTGTAGGATTCCATCCTCACAAGAATGCACTCATGCTCGTACTTGATTGGGCAGTGGTAGTGTACTATCTCGACATGTCGAGGATGCAATATCTAGGCGACTCACATGAGTTCTTTAAGAGACCCTGAGCAAGATGCTTTCTATGTCAAAGGATCGTTTACTTACCGCCCTTGCTACAAGGACGTGCTATGGGTGGGGAAATTTTCCATGCTGTCTTAGACTGGTATCTGGCTCTATTATATATAGCATTGGAGATGCACTTTACCCCTAGGCTTAGTATCGTTTCTATGTATGCTTTCCTGCGTGGTTATATACATAGTTCTCATTGAACGGATTTTTTGTTCTGAGACTTACGCAATGAACGGATATGTGTGCTGTTTATTTCTTGTGTACAAGCAAGAAATTACTCTGTCTTTTTAGTACTCCGGATCACTGGTGTGCGCTCGTATGGTTACATATATATTGTTTCTTGTTTGATCCGGTATATATAGCTTCTTCGTTACTAAGTTTCATGCACCCCTCCCCCAAGTTGATCTGCTCCTGTTGTTTCTTGAAGTTTTGATATTTTTCATGTTCTTGCATTTGCACAAGGGCTCACTACTGTTGGAGTTGTGTCGAATATAGTGTACAAGGCCGTCCGCCTTCATCGCCGACATCCGATCGATGGCCGTCCGCCTGTCGCCGCCGCCACCGCCGCCCCTGCCGGAGCCTGATTAGGCGCCTTGTGTGATGATGATGATGTTTTTTTCTTTCCTTCTGGGCTTGTTGAGCTGTGCCCTCAGCAGAACCTATGTACTTTGTCGTGAGACTTGGGTGTGTGTGTGGACTTGTGTGGGTTTGTATGCTCTGTGGCGGTTTGCTTTATTTATAAAGCGGGGCGAAAGCCTTTTTCGGTAATATAGTGTACAAGGTAGGTTACAGTTGGACTTGTAGTTGTATTGTGTTTATATAGGATGTGGAGTCGTGTCCTAGTAGGACACTAGTATCCTAGGCCTCTCTTATATAGCGGGGTTAGACACATGATGTAACCTATGCCAACATAATAGCACCGGAACGCAGGGGAGGCCGGTGGCATGTGCCGGCGTCCAGGGCGACTGGATGCGGTATTGTGATGGTGTTACGGGGAGGAGCGCCCATAGTCAGGCCCCGGGGATGTAGCCATATCGGTGAACCTCGTTAACAAATCTCGGTGTTGTGCTCGTGTGATTGCTTGGTCCTCGGATGATCGACGATATGCCTCGGATTTTATTCTAACAAGTGGTATCAGAGCTAGGTTGTTCGGAGGTCGTTGTGTTGATTTAGAGGAAGAGCGGGCGTGGCGTGCAAGGCGACGGCGATTTGTTCCAAGCCTCGGCGAGATGCGATCGGAATCGAGGCGAGTCGTCTTGGCGGTGGATCGATGGATTGATCGGGCGGCGTACTCAAAGCGCCGCGCTGAGATCGTTGGCGCTGGCGGCCTATCATGCGAGCAAGCCCAGGCGGGCAGGCCAAGCAAGCCCCAAGTGGGGCTGCGGCCCGTCTTGTTAGGCAGGCGGTAGCGGCAGCATGAGCGAGATGGCTGGTGAAGCGAGCCTGCAGGAAAGCGCTTCTGAAGCAGCGAACCGTGTGATTTGTTTGAGAAAAAAAAAGAGGACCGAGTCCTTGTGTGCGGCAGCAGACGAAGGTAGCAGATCAATTGGGAAGGAAAATCCATCAAAGCGTCGTATTCTGAGAATAGTATGGCATTGGCAGGACAAGGCAATAGCTAGCGTCGGGAGTTGTGCCCGGAGCTACATGAAAGACCAAGTTTGGTTGGATTTTGCTATTAGTACATGGGGGTGTACCTCATCAGGTTTTGCTTGTGTACTTGGGGCATTGTGTGAAGCTTAGATAATTTTTCACAGGGTATGTTGTACAAAGAACTATGGCGCCAACGGGACCAAGTTTAAGGTGGAGAAGTTCGACGAAACTGGAAACCTTGGGTTATGGCAGACATGGATGAAAGATTTGTTGGAACAGCAGGGATGCTTGAAGGTGTTGCGGAAGTCATGTCAGTTGAGATGGACTTATCATGTGATGGATGGAAATTCGTGAAAGACGATTTGGGAGCCTTGAGCGTGTCGTTGCTTGTATCGGACAAGTTCGGCTGGGTTGGGCTAGACGATCTGACGGATCGGCCTTAGTCGGTTGGTCTGAGAAAGGCGGTGGTGGGATCGGCAAGCGACATAGGAGCGTGATGCTAATGGTGACTGACTTTTGGGCGTGGAAACACGTGGCACGGGCCTGAGTGCTTGTGTGGCTTCGACAAGACTATGGCGCGGGGTTGATTCAAGATGGTATACACATGGAGCTTGGAGTCAACGGGGCACGGGGTGGCACGTACAACCACAATGGAGTCATGTTGAAGGTGGAGTTGGAGTCTGTAAGACTTCACTCGGTGCTGATTGAGGGGCTACGGCATAAGCCTATTCAGCAGGAAAGCGAGTGACGCGCAATTCGGACTGGAGCTCAATGGTTTGATGTAAGCGTGAAACTCGTCATCGGTCGGTGATGATCCGTGGTACTCTGCAGTGGGGGTTGAGTGGTGTGGTTTCGCGACCCTTGAGACTCGACCGGGACAGCGGAGGCTCGGCCAGTAATAAGCGGCGGCGTGCAGTCTTGCCGCAGGACATGGAGACGGGCCATGGCTCTGGTGGTCATACATGTGGTGAGACAACTGCGAATTTGACTCAAAATGACTACAAGCAACGATGAAATTCCTTCATGTTTCAGACAGGCGGTCAAGAAAGGAGCGGTGATGTTGAGTTCAGGTAACTCTTACGTGTGACACCCAATATGTGAGTTGTTCACTTTCACGCAGGTCAGTGATCAGTGTGTGATGGCGTTGGACGGATACTCTGGAAGTTGGGAGCACAGACTAGAGTAAAGAGGAACTTAATTTGCTCGGGTGTTGACTGTGGTCAAGAAAAGAAGGGACTACAAGTTGCAGGTGAAGTCACATGGAGTCTTTGGAGTAGCAGCGGTGCTCATGGGATAAACTCAAGTTCAATGTACATGGAAGTTTGATGCATGGATAAATCCAGGATGGTGGAGAATATTCGCCAAGGTGGAGTTTGTTGGAGCTGTGTCGAATATAGTGTACAAGGTAGGTTACAGTTGGACTTGTAGTTGTATTGTGTGTATATAGGATGTGGAGTCGTGTCCTAGTAGGACACTATTCCTAGGCCTCTCCTATATAGCGGGGATAGACACACGATGTAACCTATGTCAACATAATAGCACCGGAACGCAGGGGAGGCCGGCGGTATGTACCGACGTCCAGGGCGACCGGGTGCGGTATTATGACGGTGTCACGGGGAGGAGCACCCGTAGTCAGGCCCCGGGGATGTAGCCATATCGGTGAACCTCGTTAACAAATCTCGATGTCGTGCTCGTGTGATTGCTTGGTCCTCGAATGATCGACGGTATGCCTCGGATTTATTCTAACAACTACAACACGGTAGAGTATCCAAGGTGTTCTGTAGTAGGCGACTTAAAACCGCCCTCACTTACCTTGGCCGGGTCAGCCACTGACATAGTCGTCCAGGTCAAAACAGAATTGACTTTTAAAATGCGAATTGACAGAGTTATATAATAATGGTTATCACATAGAGTGGGATTCCATGCCTTGGAGGCACTTTCCACATGAACATATAACAACTTTCAAGGCACTTCCATGATAATTGGACGTCTAACAAAAATTAGAGCAGCGACGACATTAAAACCCAAGTTTGCAGTTGCAGCGCAACAGTGCTTACTGTACCCATTGTAGCTAGTGTGCCATAATATTTCTGTACAAGCTGACCTGACAAAAGAACTACTTACTTCCAGCTTGCAAAACGATTTGACCTAGGAGTAGCTATTAACATGCGTATGCCCTAGACTGGCCTAACTAGTCTCTGAAGAGGACTTGGCGTTCAGTTCTCCTGTGTTGCAAAATCGCCATGGGGATGGAGGATGCATGTTGAAAACGTAAGCAACTGGTCCTGCTACTCGCCCATCTTGTTGACGGATGCACCGAAACCATCCAAGAGGCACTCCATTCAATAGGAATGATTCACCCAGAAAGAAGAAACACTCTCTTGCCATTCTTTCCACCTATAAAAACAGCAGCCAATGTCTGCCATTTTTAGCAGTGGACTGATAAATAATGTTGCTTGTTGACTAAGCTGAGATTCGGAAGGTAATTCTCAAATGTTAAAACAGGCCATAGGTACCAGCAAATAAGTAAATAAACTACCATGAGTCATGCACACAAATGGCGTACCTGCATCTTAATAAATTTTGTGTTATTCATGATCAAGATGACCTGCAAACCAGATAATGTTTCCGGCAAGATCTTGAAGGCAATATACTCAAAGAACTTCTGCAATAGTTGGTGGTTGATTGCTTCACCAGAACCATAATCATCTAACAAAATAATTCGCTGTAATTTCGTCCAAGGAACTGGCAGTTCATGTTCACCTCCAATAGTTAGATGAGAAGGATCAGCGACATTCAGGACTATGCTGAGGTTGTTTGCAACTGAATTATGCTCAGCCGAATGCAGATCAGGTGTACGGGCAACTATCTTACGAAGTTCATGAGAAAACTTCAGATTTTTGTCATTCACGACAAGAATGTGACCATTTTCACCTCTAGTCAGCAACTTTGTCCAACCTATGTCAGCACGCCAGGGTAGTTCTTCTGGGTTTATTTCAGATGCAACTGATGAAGAGATCAAAGAGTCACAATCATGTGGAAATGGACAAGAGCTGCTCTTTATACAACCCTGATCAGAGGAACAGCATGTCAGAAGAAAGGAGTTTAATTCATACCCATCGAGTTGTCAAAATACCAAGTTAACATAAACCTGCAGTTTTTTTTAACATATACTCCCTCCGTCCCGTCCCAAGATAAGTGTCTCAACTTAGTACAACTTTGTACAGAAGTTAGTACAAAGTTGAGACACTTATTTTGAGACGGAGGGAGTACATGCAGTTAGGTAGATACAATTTTAACCAAATGCATGTTGGCATAGTATCACTGTTGTCAATGTCATTTGACCTGTCACCACCACTTTATTCATAGTTTCATCAATGTGTTACATTTTATTAATTCATAGGGTAATATTACATTAAAGAATATGTCAAGTCCTTCGCTGAGGCAGGGAAAAGTGTTATCAAGTAGTTCAGTAGAATCTTGAGGATCTAGGTTTGGAGTTCAGTTGGTCTGCATCCGGCTGTTTATAATATGATGTACTAGGTTGCAGGGATTGTGGTTACTACAATTTCAGATATGAAAATAGGGCAATCCTTCTATTAAAATATCTTACTCAACACACATATAAAAATAGACAAATAACATTTCCTGCAAATGACGTGGGGAAGAAAGGACAGGTGAAAATAGCATGAAAGACCGCAACAGTCTACCTTTAATGTGAGGAAGAACTTGCATGCTGGTTTGGGGTCATCAGCCAAAATGTCAAAAGTGTTGTCAACATACTCCACCCACTTCTCACCTCCAAAGGCTGGTTGGGCATTACCACCAACTTGTTCGTCTGCAAGTTGTATCTTCATCTGTGAACCAATCAAGAAGCATTATGTTTGCATGGAGAAAATATTTATTCTACATTATGTCTTGTATACGGGTAACTTGACAAGGCATAAGTTATATAATACAACTCACCTCTTTGATAGCCTTCTTCAGGTCATTAACAATGTCAGTGGCTCCAAAATCAGTTCTTGAAATATAAGGGTGTGAAGCACACCTCCACTGTGGATCTAAATGAGAATTATCAGCTTCCAACGAGAATGAAGGCATATGCTCTGTCTCCGGCAATTCAGGGTCACGACATGCATGGTGGAATTCAGAGGTCTGAAGGTACTTTGGAGGACTGATTTTCTGAAGAAAAGGAGGCCTAAAGCGGTGCAGTGTGCTCATAATATCATCATCTGTTTAAAAGAAAGAGTTAACAACAAGAAATATCCATGTATTGTATTTTTGGAAAGCATTTTGATAATTGCACTTCTCTGAGTAGGTCCTCACACGAACTATGTATATTTCGAAGGAACAGAAAACACTGATGTATATAACACAGTAGGCTACAGCAGGCAACCCTTTCTACCATCTTATGTACATTTTCAAACTTTTAGTGGAAAAACTATGATAATGCAAGAGTATCTGGCGCACATCAATAGATGCAAATTGTGCAATCAAAACACACATACTAGTGGGCAGTGGCGAAGCTAGCACAGGGTTTTATACCTAGGGCTAAGCTATCTTAAGTGATGCACTTTAGTGATTTTTCATATATTAATTCTAACAAGAAATTACAAAGGCTATTATCACTAGGCCTAGGGCTATAGCCCCAACTGCCCTAGGCCTGTCTCCGCCACTGCTAGTGGGAGTACCTACTCCTAGTACAAAATCCACTTCACAAACTTTTTATCACAAGTTAAAGGACATACAGATTTCAGAGATGTTGTTAAGTGCTTTCGGCACCAGATTGTGAAATCTACACCAGTCTTCTTCATTTTTCAAGATCAAGGGCCCAGATGCATTTGATTCTTCGTTCTTGGCTATATTTATCAGGTACTCCAGACGAAACTTATCCTGGAAAAAAATAGAACATGTAACTTTAGTGAAAACAAAATAGTGCTAACAGAATCCAAAAAAAAAGTACATTTTGGTTAATCAATAATAATTTTCATTAAGGCCCATGATATATCATCCTAGCATTAGCCATCCATTAGGAAAGGTACTACCAGAAAATGATATAAAAAGATAATGAGCGTTTATATTTGTAATTGTTAGTAAAAAGGACTTGAAAGTTAATACTAGAAATTTCAAAAAAAAAACTAACAAAAGGCCCTCAACCAATGTACAGGGTATTTTGTTACAGATAAGATAGGATGTACCTTAAACATATACTGCCAAAATTGAAATGCCCGAAGATTTCCGATGAGTGTAGCTTCCTTCTTGCCAATTTGTTGAGAGCTACCCTCATCAAAGTAATTGTCTCTAATCTTCTTGCGCTGTAAAACATAAATTAGGACATAAGCATGTTCTATTGTTATACAAGCATCTCAATAGATGTAACTAGAACATACCATTGCTTGATCACCAAAAGGTTGCAGTATAGGAAGTGGTTGAATGTCCAACATAATGCCTATCAGGATTCCTTCATGGAGATACCCCATCTCACCAAATTTCAGGGTAAGAACAGAAGCACGGAACGATAACGGCAAACTATTGAGCAAATAGCCATAAAAACTGGGCTGATACCCTCCACTCAAAGCTGGCTGAACCGCATCAATTTGAACAAGAGTCTCTAGTGCATCTTTAATAACAGCAGACTCTGGTGGATTGAGAATTTTTTGCAGCAGGACTGGCGACAAAGAGTGACAGTTAGTGATAATATTACCTTTTTTCGATAAAGAGTGAGAATATTAGCTTAATATAAATATATACGAAGAGTTACACAGTGTATAATGATCCCACATACCCAAATACGTTTTGTTTTAAATGCATGTACTCTGTTTTTTAAGATCTTGCTGACTAATATGCAAAGAAGTATTTGGTGTTTTTTCTAACTTCAATAACAAATTATTATAAGGTCAAGTTCTTCATCTGGCTCGCTAGCCTCAACCGATGCTGGACGGTGGAGCAGCGGGCGGGCCATGGACTGCAACATGTGCTGGCCTATTTATTCTGCGACCAGACGCTGAACAATGAGGCACCTGCTAGTCGACTACCGCTTTGTGCTGTGGACCTGCAACGAATTCCTCTCTTGGTTGTGATCGACCTGGCGCCCGCCAAGACCCGGCAAGGACCCCTTCGAATCATTGAACGGTGGTTCACAGCACACAGCGCCACTCCAAAGCCGGTAAGGAAATGCCCTAGCTTCCATGTCCTCAGCTATTGGGATGATCTGGAAGCACAGGAACGGCTGCACATTCAACTGCAATCAGCCTTGCCATCTACGCTTAGTCTATCAAATCAAGGAGGACGAGGTGAACTGGGCGTCTTGGGAGCACTATGTCTTAAAAGGTGTCCCTCTCATGTTCTTGAGATTTCCATTAATTTTTTTTTGGGCACAATTGTAACCTTAGCCAACTTGGGCTTGTAAATAGTACTACTAGTATTTATATATATCCAATTCATCAAGACGCAAGCTTTGAAGTTTCTCAAAAAAATACATAACAAATTATTATAGAATTTAGAAGTCACATCTATATATCAATGGCTGTATAAAGTGTTAAAAAATGCACACTTGGGGACACTGGATAAAATATTTAAATACGAACAATCCAACTAATAATGAGCATCAAAACGGAAATTCTTACTACAATGATGACTAAGTAGGCAATCTTGAAAATTTGAAAAAATAAATGATGATTCTGATGTCTTAAGATGGGCACAGTGATAATTCTGTAAAGGGTTTTTGCCTCAGTACGGCGCTATAACAATTATTACAAACCTTGAAGCAAAAGTGGCTAATGATGCCAAAGGAAATCTGTATTGACAGCAACGGGCTTGATTATCCTTATCCTAATCAGATCATAGATTTCTACTTATCCATGTCCTTTTGAAAATACTAATACATTATACATAAACCTAATCAACCAGGTCTAAGGTCATCTTGGCTCCCTATGTAAATTCTGTCGCTGATTTGTATATTAGTTCATCTCTTGCTGCACTCGCGAATGAATTTTTGCTCATGGAAGCATGGTGACTGACTGCATGCAGAATGCTGCATGATTTTCTCTAGGAGGACAGGAACAGCCTGTGGAAAACTGGAGGAAAACAAGAGGACCGCATGAAATCTAATTATTCAATTGCTGAACTATAAACTAAACAGGAGTGACTATTTTATTAATCTGTATCTGGTTCAACATCCCAACAAGGAACCAGCAGTTCCAGTGCAGCAGAAACTAGCAGTTACTGGAATTCCCAGATCCAATCAAGAATTGGTAGTTCAGACACTCATCTTAGTTAACTACAAGTAGAATTTGCTCTGATCCTCTTCTATATCTCTCGTTGTCACCGGCATTCCTTAGTTGATATAATATGGTTACTAGATAGACGCAAAGAAGAAGCCTATATTCTCTTAAAAGAGAAGATGAAAGCAATGCACCACGAACCTAGCTAACCAAAGCTTCCTAGAAACTTCTGTGTAGATATTGGACTAATTCTTTGTCACACTCTACAGTACAGCAGAAAGATGTGAACACATTAACAATAGTACAGATGATGCAGATCATTCTCATTGAAAGAAATATCATACTGTAGTTAAGAGCAAGTTGCACAAAGCCCATAAGTACAAGTGAGGAGGATGCATCAAGGTCACAGAATTCTAGAATTGCTCCTTAGTTCACTGTTCTTGTTTTCGCACTATATTTTACGTTCATAATCCCAGCACAGAAACATCAATCAAGATTAGTTGAATTGCAGAGAAAAATTACCGGTGGGATCATTCATAGCTCTGGACTCTGCACAACATATCATGAGTGCTTGCTCTCTTATGGATAAACTTAAAATGGCAGGGCTTTCATGATCAGGAAAGGTGTTGTAAAATGGCTCTGTTACCAAGCGAAAATTTGACCATCACAGGTCCGGCCTGTCCTGCCTTTCCGCTGCTCAGCCTAGAAAAGTTATAACTAGTATCAAACTTGAGTGTCAAAAGTAAGTTTAATATAAATAGCATCAGTATTTTTGTGATATTAACCTGGGACTTGGAAATCCATACAAGCTTAACTGAGTTAATTCTCCTGACTGGATTCCAGTAGACTTGCAATGATCTGCAGGAATCAATAACATAAGCAACTCCTGGAATAGTGACAGGCAGTTCAGCCATGTTTGTCGCCAGTATAACCTGCAATTAAAAGATTCAACTGACTGAGTGAAAGGATAGTTCATTGCAAAATAAGAGGACATTGCTCCAACTATGTAAACATTGTATGCATCCATGCTAAATTTCACCTCTCATGCATCCTGTTATATTCATTCAGTTACAATTTTTGTGGTTACCTTCCCTCAGAAAACTTCTGTGGTTACCATAGTCGATTTATAGACTAATACTAGTAGGGGGCAGCCGCACTGGTGCCCTTGTGGCCAAGGATCAAAACACAGGTCTGACTGTACTTCGTATAGTACAACGTGTGCCTACTAGTACAGTACCAGTACAGAATCAAATTCTAGGAAATGTGAAGTGAGAGGGTGACAAGTGCTACAATGCAAACTTTAGGGGTCAAATACAGAACTTATCATGAAGTTTTGTCACATTAGATATTTGATAGTGGATACAAGCTTTGCGTATACCCTATGAATGTATCTATCCTGTAGAATTTGCCCCATGTGATGCTATGCTACATTGGATAGTTTTATAACGAAATCTATGCAAATATTTTAAATGACTGTCTGAGTATACAGACAAGTACGGAGTTCAATTTGAAGTGGAGAGTTTTTCTTCATAGGAATCTAGGCTATTATTACTGATCTATGCAAAGCCTCCGAATTTTTTGCGATATTCTTGTGATCCAAAAGATCCTCAAACTAGCTACAGTGTAAATGTAACTGATCGCTATGATTTATATTGATCCAATTTTGTTCCAAACTGAACTAATGATGATGATGATTAGCAACTCCAAACAAGGAGGGTTAAAGATACTGGATGCTACAATATCCTAAACAAGGTCCTCCAGCACACCACTCCTCCACACCACCTCCCAGAATCAGAATTCATTTATTTTCGATGTTATTATTCCCCAGAAAAAGTGAGGCCTGATCCTGGTCCTTACATTGGATAAGGCACATGGTGGAAAAATAAACAAAATTGGAATCCATATGTTGCCGACCGGTGGTAGGAAAATGGATCTATCCCGAAATGAAGAGACATGTCGTTTTGGCAATTAGCCATTGCAACAATACAATGGCAGTTAGCAAATAATGATAGTGATATTATATGTTAGAGATAGTCCGGGATTCGTGCTTGTGGTATACCATATATACCACCTGTAAGTATTCGTGTTTGTGGTATACCATATATACCACCTGTACATGTACTTGGCCTAGAGAGCATGGGAATACACAAATTGCTATTCCACATAGTATCAAGGTTCCGATTATCGTGTTCAGTTCCGTAAATACTGCATAGAATACGTACCCTAGTCCATACGTTCCATAAATACTATTACTCCATGTGCATTACGCTCTAATTTTAGCATTATGCCTCACTACTAGCACCACATAGCTTAAAAGAACGGGCAAGTATTTCAGGTATAAAGCATGCAGTTGAACTACTAAGTTAAATTGGAATATAACAACTTTTACCTTTCGGCAAGACTTTGAGGCCTTCATAGTTTCAAGAGCTTCATCAGTGTCAATGCTGCGATGAAGAATATGTATCTTGAAAATTGAACAACCAGACAACACATCCCATTGCTGCTCCAATGCATAGTATGTTGGAAGAAAAACCAAAATACCCTTTTCAGTGTCTCGTTCACTTGCATGTATGTGCAACAATAACTTGTTGATAAGTTGATACACGTCAGGACTAAGATAAGCTTCTGCCTTGCAATCTAGTCCAGGGCAATACTTCGTCCGGGGTGATTCAGTTTCAGAATCCATATTCAGAATATCAACAATCTGAACAGCATTCCATTGTTATCAGGTGATAAGCAATAGTAAGGGAGCAAAGTAGAAGGTGTTAACCTAACATATTGATTGTGTAAAAAATTGACAAACAAAGATGGTCCAGGAAAGGTACTCCTCCATCCCACCATTGCTACTAGTGCTACTACTTTTTTTCTATTACTGACAGCATTAACAATTATTATAATAGGAACAATAACAGTAATGAAGTTGGCGTGTTATGGTGCGAAAATAAAATATGTGAAAATGACCAAGTAATATATCAGAATGTTAAATCCGTTGTAAAATATATGAACAAGCAAATACATAAACTACAGCATGTTTGGTACTCAGATATTGTAAAAATTAGAAGGTACATCATGCAACTTGGAATATATTAGACAGTGAACAAGGATAATTCACTTCATTTTGGAGCAAGAATCAATACATACCTGCTCAAGATATTGGACTTTTCTCTGGAAGTTAGAGCATGAACTGCTCGGGATGGTAATCAGTTCAACCTTTCCAATATCTTTAAAGTACTCAACATATTGTGTGCTATCAATGGTAGCAGACATCAAAACTAGCCTATGTGCAGAGTGGCATGACATGTATTAGCAATCAGCAGGAAGGAGTTGAGATCATTTCTATGGTAGACAGAAACCATCAATATGAAAAATAAAAAAACTGAATAGAATACACTGATGCTTGTTACCAGAGTACATACCTTGAGTCATTAAATGCGTCATCATAAACTGCATGACATAAGCAAGGACAAGATCAGATTCCACAGACCTTTCATGAATTTCATCAAGAATGATAACCTTATATTGCAATGCAGCAAAGCCCTTATGACGCATTTGCTCCAACACAACACCAGCTGTTTTGAAGACAAGTTTTGACCTGATTCATGCATTAAACAAGACTGGAAGTCAATACCATAGCAGTGCAGCCCAAACGATTTACAACAAAATTGTTGAGTGGGTAAGAATGGATCATGAGGTTCAGATGGATAAGATACTTAACGTAGAAGGCTATATGTTGGAAATCTGGAGTCAAAGAAGCTAAAGTAGAGATTAAGCTGCCATTATGGTGATATTCCCTACATCACTGAACTGCATGCTAACTATCCAGATCATCTCCTAACTCGGCAGTATAATGAAGATGAGGAAACTGACATTATATTTCATTCTAGGCAAGGATGGCACTCCAAACTGACAGGTGCTAAAAGCTTAAAAGATAAGAAGCAATATATTTTATTTGTATATGCATATGCATTATTAATTTTGAAATAATCAATATTGAATTGCCAATATAAGTAAAAGCAAAATCGAACAAAATCATTAATGCATGTAGATAACTGGATATAGATATGAATGTTAAAACATGTCTGCATGACTAGTACCAAAAGTGCATGCCACAAGTCATATATTTAAGTGGGATAACAAAAATTAATGAACAACAAGGATTCAAGGAATACAGGTGTATAGCATGATTTTCCATAAAAAAAAATTCAAACAAGGTGGTTTTCCATTTTCAGCTGCCATGGGTCAACCTACCCCGAGTAATCTATACTGCCTGCAGTTCAGTTTGGAAGATATGGTCATACTGATTTCTTTAAGGCTCCTAAGCACTCTATGTCCATTTTCACAAAAATCGTAGCACCAAAGGTCGTATATGAAGTAGTTCCGATCCTTCAAGTATACTTGATGTGGCTGCCTAGCTAAGCTACGGTAGTCTGCACAATAATGTCTGTGGAGATCAACACAGAACTAGAAGGAATATTCTAATGAATGCACTACCTAGAGTGGCCTATATGATGGGGCCACCGATTCACAAGGAAGGAAGTTACCTTGTCGAGATGAGATTGCTCATATTCGAGTGGCCTATATGATATCCAACCTCTTCTCCTAGCTCCCAATTGCGAGACTGCGCCACCATTTGAGCAAGGGCCACCACCGCAAACCTCCTAGGCAGTGTGCACATAATGGGCTCCAGATTTTCTTCTAGGAGGAATTGGGGAATCATGGAGCTCTTTCCTACAACAAGATAAACAAGGGGACCATATACATTATCAGTACAAAAGAAGGCCTAAATTTACATCTGAGCGCAGGACAGAATATGTCAAATTTAGACTGAACGTGCTGGTGTAAACAGAGCAATCGGAAACTTGGCATCACGTGAAGGAAGCCACATGGATGGAATCAGCACCATAAAATGGAACGACGAATGTAGCTGAGTGTAGCACGAAATCTACAACAAGCGGACGCAACAAGCAATTAACAAATCTGAACTGAACCCCACACGTACTAGCACCAGAGAAATCAAAATACGAAGAAAAGGGGTCGCCATCGACCGTGACAAATATGGCACCATCCCGCCCCAAAATCCCTGCCGGCTTCATCATCCACTTCCCCTAAAACCTGTGAAGGGACAACGGACCCCGTGGCCAAGGTTTCAGTCGCCCTTGAGTTGTTTCCAATCCAGCCGAAACTCTGCTCCAAGACCCGCACGTACTAGCGCCAGAGGAAACCAAAATTCAAAATACGAAGAAAAGGGGAATCTGAGACAAAATTGGAGGGTGATGCGTGAGTACTAGAAGAATAAGGGGTCGCTCTAGACCGAGAAAAATGCAGCACCATCCTGGCCCCAAACCCCTGCTGTGTTCATCCTCCACCATCCGGGTCCCCCCTAAAACCTGCGAAGTGAACGAGGTCTCCGAGGGCCGAGACCAAGGTCTCAGTCGAAGTTGTAACCCCGCTCCGGAGTTCTTCCCAGCCCCTCGGAAACTCTGCTCCGAAACCCTCAATGCCGCCACGCCACCCACTGCGCCCCCCAAAAACCCCAACGAACAAACAGGCAGAGGAAACCCAACGGACAGCAGCGGGAAGCGAGCCGGCCTTCTTCCCAAATGGCACCGTCAAATCACCCAGAGCGCGAGCAAGCGGCCGAAGCAGAGAGGAGGGAGGGGATACTAATTACCGCATCCGGTGCCCCCCACGATGATCGTGACGCGGTTCTCCTTCACCGCCTGGACGATCCTGCCGCGGAGAGCCTCCACGACGCGCGTCGGCCGCGGCCGCGCCGCCTCCTCTTCCCCCTCCGCCATGGCCGGCCTCCCGAGGGGGGGAGGTGGGCGGCGGCGAGGGCCTTCTCTCCTTGCAATGCAAGTTTCGGCTCCGCGCCTTTTTGCTTGGGCTCTCGTCGCTCGGCGGGCGGCCTTCGCTTCCCTCTCTGTGAGAAGGGTGGCAGCTTTTTGACGGGGCAGGCGGAGCCCCCGGTGTGTGGACGGTGGACCGAGCCTAGGAGAGCCCGTGACCAGCGCCCTCTGCTCTGTGGTGCATCAACACCGGGCTCACACACGTAGGATCGAGTCCCAGCCTCCCGCCGCTGCGAACCCAAGTTACTTTTCACTTCCATTCACTCTGTTTTTCACAGCTGGCAACAGCGGGGCCTCGGCGCACGGCAAGTTGGCTGACTGCCACGTTGAGCAGCGCGTCAACCCCGAAGAGACAAGGGTGCTACTACTGCTTCGTTTTGATGCTTCTAGCGGGTGGAGAAAATTGTGAAGTAGTATAAAAAATTCTGGAAAAAATTGTGAATGTTCACATGTTATACAAATTAGGGTTTGGAACAATGCTCGATACCCTGGGTGGGTACGGCTGTCATATATTTATAAAAGGGAACCGTACAAATACAGGTTATGTTACAACACGTATATCTAATATATACTTAGTCTAACACCCTCCCTCAATCTTAGCTATGTCCTGAAACACTCAGAAGGTTAAGATTGCGACGACATCCTTCAAAAGAAGGCAAGGGCAAGGGTTTAGTGAAAATATCAGCAAGTTGATCCTTAGAAGAAACAAATTTAATCTGAAGGAGCTTCTGAGCAACACGTTCCCTCACAAAATGATAGTCAACTTCGATGTGTTTCGTTCGGGCATGAAATATTGGATTGGTTGACAGATACGTAGCACCGACGTTATCACACCAAAGAACAGGTAGCTGAGTTGGGGAGACCTTCAGCTCTCGAAGCAATGACTGTACCCACATGATCTCAGCTGTGGCATTAGCAACAACTTTGTACTCAGCTTCGGTACTACTCCGAGACACCGTAGCCTGCTTGCGGGCTTGCCAGGCGATCAAGTTAGGTCCAAAGAATACTGATGTCCCCATGGATCGCCGATCATCCGGACTACCAGCCCAATCGGCATCGAAAATGCCGAGATCGATCCGAGCGTCGGTGAAGATGGAGTCCATAGGAACTAGTGTGACGAATATAGCGCAAGATACGCTTAACGGTGACCGGTGAGAAGCACGAGGTGCATGAAAATGCTTGGCACACACGGTTAGCGCAAATGATATATCCGGCGAGTAATGAGCAAATCTGCAGTCCACCCACAACGCTGCGGTACTCGGTGGCATCCTCGGGAGAGAGCAAGTCACCGATAAGAGTTGTCGGTTTATGCATGGCGGAACATGGAGTCATAGCAGTCTTGCCTTTGCAACATACCTCGCAGACGACGCAAGAGATCACGAGAGTACTTCTTCCGAGTAAGAGTCAAGCCACCATCGTAATGAAGAACCTCGGGCCCGTAAAATAATGAAGTCTCCCAAGATCCTTAACAGCAAACTCGGCGCCAAGAGAGGACACAAGCCGATCTGTAGCGATGGCGAACAGCCCGACAAGAATAATGTCATCAACATAGACCAGAACATACATAGTCACCTCAGGTCGCTGAAGAATAAATAGAGACGTGTTCGCTGTAGAAGGAACGAACCCATGTGCACGAAGAGCAGCACTAAGACGGGCATGCCAGGCATGCGGGGCCTGCTTCAGACCATAGAGAGCCTTGACAAGGCGACACAAATGATGTGGCTGAGCAGGATCAACAAAACCTGGCGGCTGTCGCATGTAAACCTCTTCTTCCAGAACGCCATGAAGGAAGGCATTCTGAACATCAAGCTGTCGAAGTGACCATCCACGAGTAACAGCCAAGGAGAGGAGAACACGAATAGTAGTTGGTTTAATACAGGACTGAACGTGTCTGCATAATCAATGCCATACCGTTGCTTGAATCCCTTGGCAACCAGGCGCGCCTTGTACCTCTCAATGGAGCCATCAGCATGCTTCTTCACCTTGAATACCCATTTAGAGTCAATGATATTGACACCAGATGGAGGTGGAACGAGACGCCAAGTGTTGTTTTTCCGAAGAGCACAGATCTCCTGCTCCATCGCAGCACGCCAATGCGGAATGCCAAGTGCTGCTCGAAAATGTCGTGGTTCAGTTGTAGGATCAGCCTCAGCATGCGCCACACAAGCCGCAAGCCACACGACAGTGCCATCGGTGCGCTTCTTCGGCTGAAAGATGCCGCTCTTGCTGCGAGTATGGGGCCGCAGGACGACAGGTGGCGGTGGCGATGGAACTGTCACAACAGAGGGCACGATCAGAGTCGGCGAAGACATGCTGGGTGGCGTCGACGAGCCAGGCGACGAGGATGCAAATGGTTGGCGAAGTTCGCCACCAGGGAATCAGTGCCCTGGCCCATCA
This sequence comes from Aegilops bicornis, assembly GCA_021605145.1. NCBI lineage: Eukaryota > Viridiplantae > Streptophyta > Magnoliopsida > Poales > Poaceae > Aegilops > Aegilops bicornis. The sequence goes on along the minus strand of CM038669.1, from coordinate 113,326,340 downwards.
AGACCACGGCTCAAATAACCCAAAGGCGATGGCGGGCCGCCCAGCGACAAATGGGTCGACAAAGCGACAGAGAGGCCACCCGAGACAAGCGCGAGGCCGCCAGCCCAGGCGACGGAGAGGCCGCCCGAGACAAGCGCGAGGCCGCCAGCCCAGGCGACGGAGAGGTCGCCCGAGACAAGCGCGAGGCCGCCAGCCCAAGCGACGGAGAGGCCGCCCCAGGCATGTGCGAGGCCGCCAGCCCAGGCGACTCGGGCGCCCCGTCGGTTCCACGTGCATGGGACATGCACGCATGATCGACGTCGGGGACAGTGGGCGTAGCGGCGGGGGCAGTCAACAGAGCAGCAGCCAGCGCAGTAGTGTCCACATCATCATCAAGTAGCTCAAGTCGAGTGCCTCGTCCAATTCCTGCACCATGGTTAGGCAACAACAAAGGAGAATATGCAGCATCCACAAATTGATCAGGCAAAACTGGAAAAGAGTGCAACTCGGTGACGGGAGTATCGGTGCGTGACGTGAGTGTGGAAAACGGGAAGACAGTCTCGTCAAACACAACATCGCGAGAAATGTAAACACGATTCGGAATGTGAAGACACTTATAACCTTTGTGGAGAGGACTGTATCCAAGAAACACACATTGTTTGGACCGATACTCAAGTTTATGCTTATTATACGGACGAAGATGTGGCCAACAAGCACAACCGAACACTTTGAGTAGGGAGTAATCAGGAGTTTCATTGAGCAACACTTCCAGCGGAGACTTCATGTGAAGAAGTCATGTGGGAATCCTGTTAATCAAAAAACAGGCAGTAACAAAGGCATCGCTCCAGAACCGAAACGGGACAGAGGCATGCGCAAGAAGTGTTAGGCCAGTTTCAACTATGTGACGGTGCTTGCGCTCGGCACCGTTCTGTGATAATATGAGGACAAGACACATGGTGTGAGATGCCAAGCTTCTGAAAGAAGGTGTTAAGATTACGATACTCACCACCCCAGTCTGACTGGACATGGATGATTTTGTGCTTAAGCAGTCGCTCAACATGTGCTTGAAATTGCATAAAGACATGAAACACATCAGATTTAAGCTTAATAAGATAAATCCAAGTAAAGCGGTAAAGCATCGATCAAACTGACATAATAGTTGTGACCACTGACAGAAGTTTGGGCATAGCCCCATACATCGGAAAACACAAGTTCAAGAGGAGCCGTGACAACACGACTCGATGCAGAAAAAGGCAACTGATGACTTTTGCCTTGTTGACATGCATCACATGTTGGAAATATGCCCTAGAGGCAATAATAAAAGCATTATTATTATATTTCCTTGTTCATGATAATTGGCTTTTATTCATGCTATAACTGTATTATCCGGAAATCGTAATACACGTGTGAATCTTAGACAATAATACGTCCCTAGTAAGCCTCTAGTAGACTAGCTCGTTGGTCAACAGATAGTCATGGTTTCCTGACTATGGACATCAGATGTCATTGACAACGGGATCACGTCATTAGGAGAATGACGTGATGGACAAGACCCAATCCTAAGCATAGCACAAAGATCATGTAGTTCGTTTTGCTAGAGCTTTTCCAATGTCAAGTATCTCTTCCTTAGACCATGAGATCGTGCAACTCCCGGATACCGTAGGAGTGCTTTGGGTGTATCAAACGTCACAACGTGGCTGGGTGACTATAAAGGTGCACTACGGTATCTCCGAAAGTGTCTGCATTGGTTTGACACGGATCGAGACAGGATTTGTCACTCCGTGTATGACGGAGAGGTATCACTGGGCCCACTCGGTAGTGCATCATCATAATGAGCTCAAAGTGATCAAGTGTCCGTCACGGGATCATGCATTACGGATTAGTAAAGTGACTTGCGTAACGAGACTAAGCGAGGTATTGGGATACCGGCGATCGAGTCTCGGGCAAGTAACATACCGTCGACAAAGGGAATAGAATACGGGTTGCTTGAACCCTTGACATCGTGGTTCATCCGATGACAACATCGAGGAACATGTGGGAGCCAACATGGGTATCCAGATCCCGTTGTTGGTTATTGACTGAGGTCGTCTCGGTCATGTTCGCATGTCTCCCGAACCCGTAGGGTCTACACATAAGGTTCGGTCACGCTAGGGTTATTAGGAAGACAAGTATGTGATTACCGAATGTTGTTGAGTCCGGATGAGATCCCGGACGTCAAGAGGAGTTCCTAATGGTCCGGAGGTAAAGATTTATATATGGAAAGTGGTTAAATGGACTCAGGAAAGTTTCAGGTATACTGGTAATGTACCGGGCCACGGGAGGGTTCGGAGGTCCACCGAGGGGCCACCCCTCGGGGGCCACATGGGCTGTGTGGGAGGGAGCCAGCCCCTGGTGGGCTGGGCGCCTCCCACCTGGGCCCATGCGGCTAGGGCTTGGGAGGGAAACCCTAAAGGCGCCCCTAGCTTGGGGGCAAGCCACCCTCTCCTCCTCCCCTTTGGCCGCCCCCATCTAGGGTTTCCCCTAGATGGCCGCCCCTTGCCCTCTCCTCCTATAAATAGAGGGGTGAGGGGGAGGGCTGTACACACCATTGAAGGCGCAGCCCCTCCCCTCCCCAACACCTCTCTTTCTCCGTGCAAGCTTGGCGAAGCCCTGTCGGAGAACTGCCGTACCTACTGCACCACGCCGTCGTGCTGCCATTGGAGTTGTCTTCCTCAACCTCTCCTTCATCCTTGCTGGATCAAGACGGAGGAGACGCCATCGTCCCGTCGTGTGTTGAACACGGAGGTGCTGTCCTTTCAGTAGCTTGGTCATCGGTGATCGGAATCACGTTGGGAACGACTCCATCATCACCACTCCTCGAACGCTTCCGTACTCGATCTACAAGTGGTATGTAGATGCAAACTCTCTCTCTCTCTTGACTCGTTGCTTAGATGAACTCATAGATAGATCTTGGTGAAACCGTAGGAAAATTTTAATTTTCTGCAACGTTCTAACAAGGGCATCATGAGCTAGGTCTATGCGTAGTTCTCTTTGCACGAGTAGAACACAATTTAGTTGTGGGCGTGGATCTTGTCAACTTACTTGCCGCTACTAGTCTTATCTTGCTTCCAGCGGTATTGTGGGATGAAGCGGCCGGACCAACCTTACACGTGCGCTTACGTGAGACCGGTTCCACCGACTAACATGCACTAGTTGCATAAGGTGGCTGGCGGGTGTCTGTCTCTCCCACCTTAGTTGGAGCGGATTCGATGAAAAGGGTCCTTATGAAGGGTAAATAGAAGTTGACAAGATCACGTTGTGGTTATTCGTAGGTAAGAAAACGTTCTTGCTAGAACCCTAATTGCAGCCACGTAAAAGATGCAACAACAATTAGAGGACGTCTAACTTGTTTTTGCAGCAATTGACATGTGATGTGATATGGCCAAGTTGTGATGAATGATGAATGACATATTGTGATGTATGAGATCATGTTCTTGTAATAGGAATCACGACTTGCATGTCGATGAGTATGACAACCGGCGAGGAGCCATAGGAGTTGTCTTTATTTTTGTATGACCTGCGTGTCATTGAAGAAAGCCATGTAACTTACTTTACTTTATTGCTAAAACGCGTTTAGCCATAGTAGTAGAAGTAGTCGTTGGCGTGACAACTTCATGAAGGCACGATGATGGAGATCATGGTGCCATGCCGGTGACAAGATGATCATGGAGCCCCGAAGATGGAGATCAATGGAGTTTTATGATATTGGCCATATCATGTCACTACTATATAATTGCATGTGATGTTTATTATGTTTATACATCTTGTTTACTTAGAACGACGGTAGTAAATAAGATGATCCCTTACAACAATTTCAAGAAGTGTTCTCCCCTAACTGTGCACCGTTGCTAAAGTTCGTAAACTTCTAAGCACCACGTGATGATCGGGTGTGATGGATTCTTACGTTCACATACAACGGGTGTAAGACAGATTTACACACGCATAAAACACTTAGGGTTAAACTTGACGAGCCTAGCATGTACGGACATGGCCTCGAACACGGAGACCTAAAAGGTCGAACACGAGTCGTATAGAAGATACGATCAACATGAGAATGTTCACCGACGATGACTAGTCCGTCTCACGTGATGATCGGACACGGCCTAGTCGACTCGGATCGTGTAACACTTAGATGACTAGAGGATGTCTAATCTGAGTGGGAGTTCATTGAAATAATTTGATTAGATGAACTTAATTATCATGAACTTAGTCTAAAACTTTTGAATGATATGTCTTGTAGATCAAATGGCCAACGCTCATGTCAACTTGAACTTCAACGCGTTCCTAGAGAAAACCAATTTGAAAGATGGCCGGCAAGAACTATACGGACTGGGTCCGAACTTGAGGATCATCCTCATAGCTGCCAGAAACAATATGTCCTAGAAGGACCGCTAGGTGGCGCTCCGTCCCGGAAGAACCAAGACATTATGAATGCTTGGCAGTCTCGTCTTGATGATTACTCCCTCGTTCGGTGCGGCATGCTTTACAACTTAGAACCGGGCTCCAAAAGTGTTTTGAGCATCACGGAGCATATGAGATGTTCGAGGAGCTGAAACTGGTTTTTCAAGCTCACGCCCGGGTCGAGAGATATGACATCTCCGACAAGTTCTATAGTTGTAAGATGGAGGAAAATAGTTACATCGGTGAGCATATTCTCAAGATGTCCAGGTTGCACAACCGTATGACCCACCTGAATATTAACCTCCCCGATGAGGCGGTCATCGACAGAATCCTCGATCGCTCCCACCAAGCTACAAGAGCTTCGTGATGAACTACAATATGCAGGGGATGGTAAAGACCATTCTGAAGTATTCTCTATGCTGAAGTCACCGAGGTTGAAATCAATAAAGAACATCAAGTGTTGATGGTCAATAAGACCACTAAGTTCAAGAAGGGCAAGGGTAAGAAGAACTTCAAGAAGGACGGCAAGGAGGTTGCCGCGCCCGGTAAGCAAGTTGCCGGAAGAAGTCAAAGAATGGACCCAAGCACGAGACCCAGTGCTTTTATTGCAAGGGAAGGGTCATTTGGGCGGAACTGCCCCAAATACTTAGCGGACAAGAAGGCCGGCAACACCAAAGGTATATTTGATATACATGTAATTGATGTGTACCTTACCGATTACTCGTAGTAACTCACAGGTATTTGATACGGTGCCGTTGCTCATATTTGTAACTCACGCCAGAGCTGCGGAATAAGCGGAGGCTGGCGAAGGGCGAGGTGACGATCTTGGCGTCGGGAATGGTTCCAGTCGATCACGATCGCCGTCGGCACGCTACCTCTTCATTTACCTATGGGATTAGTTATGAACCTTAATAATTGTTATTTGGTGCCAAGTTTGAGCATGAATATTGTATCTGGATCTCGTTTAATGCGAGATGGCTACTCATTTAAATCCGAGAATAATGGTTGTTCTATTTATATGAGAGATATGTTTTATGGTCATGCTCGATGGTCAATGGTTTATTCTTAATGAATCTCGGCGTAGTATTACACATGTTCATAAGCGTGAATACCAAAAGATGTAAAGTTGATAACGATAGTCCCACATACTTGTGGCACTTGCCGCCTTGGTCACATTGGTGTCAAGCGCATGAAGAAGCTCCATGCTTTGATGGACTTTTGGAGTCTTTAGATTATGAATCATTTGACACATGCGAACCATGCCTCATGGGCAAGATGACCAAGACTCCGTTCTCCGGAACAATGGAGCGAGCAACCAACTTGTTGGAAATCATACATACCGATGTATGCGTTCCAATGAGCGTTGAGGCTCGCGGAGGATATCGTTATGTTCTCACTCTCACAGATGACTTGAGTAGATATGGGTATGTCTACTTGATGAAACACAAGTCTGAGACCTTTGAAAGGTTCAAAGAATTTCAGAATGAAGTAGAGAATCAACGTGACCGAAAGATAAAATTCTTACGATCGGATCGTGGAGGAGAATATTTAAGTCACAAATTTGGTACACACTTAAGAAAATGTGGAATCGTTTCACAACTAACGCCGCTGGAACACCTCAACAGAACGGTGTGTCCGAACATCGTGTCGCACTCTATTGGATATGGTGCGGTCTATGATGTCTCTTCTTGATTTACCGCTATCATTTTGGGGATACGCTCTAGAGACAGCTACATTCACTTTAAATAGGGCACCGTCTAAGTCCGTTGAGACGACACCGTATGAATTATGGTTTGGGAAGAAACCTAAGCTGTCGTTTATGAAAGTTTGGGGATGCGATGCTTATGTCAAGAAACTTCAACCTGAAAAGCTCGAACCCAAGTCAGAAAAATGCGTCTTCATAGGATACCCTAAGGAAACCGTAGGGTATACCTTCTACTTAAGATCCGAGGGCAAGATCTTTGTTGCCAAGAACGGATCCTTTACGGAAAAGAGTTTCTCTCGAAAGAAGTAAGTGGGAGGAAAGTAGAACTCGATGAAGTACTACCTCTTGAACAGGATAGTAGTGCAGCTCAGGAAAATGTTCTGTGATGCCTACACCAACCGAAGAGGAAATTCATGATGATGATCAAGGTACTTCGGATCAAGTTGCTCTTGAACCCGTGGGTCCACTAGGACACGCCCGCACTGCAGTGGTATGGCAACCCTGTCACGGAAATCATGTTGTTAGATAACGGTGAACCTTCAACTATGAAGAAGCGATGGCGGGCCCAGATTGCAACAAATGGCTAGAAGCCATGAAGTCCGAGATAGAATCCATGTATGAAAACAAAGTGTGGACTTTGGTGACTTGCCCGATGATCGGCGGCGATAGAAAACAAATGGATCTTTAAGAAGAAGGACGGACGCAGATGGTAATGTCACCATCTATAAAGCTCGACTTGTCGCTAAGGGTTATCGGCAAGTTCAAGGGATTGACTACGATGAGACTTTCTCTCCCGTGAGCGAAGCTTAAGTCCGTCCGAATCATGTTAGCAATTGCCGCATACTATGATTATGAGATATGGCAGATGGACGTCAAAACAGCGTTCATAACGGTTATCTTAAGGAAGAGCTGTATATGATGCAGCCGGAGGGTTTTGTCGATCCTAAGAACGCTAACAAAGTATGCAAGCTCCAGTGATCCATTTATGGGCTGGTGCAAGCATCTCAGAGTTGGAACATTCGCTTTGATGAGATGATCAAAGCGTTTGGGTTTATGCTTGCACTTATGGAGAAGCCTGTGTTTACAAGAAAGTGAGTGGGAGCTCAGAGCATTTCTCATATTATATGTAGATGACATACTTTTGATGGGAAATGATATAGAATTCTTGGACAACATTAAGGCCTACTTGAATAAGTGTTTTTCAATGAAGGACCTTGGAGAAGCTGCTTATATATTAGGCATCAAGATCTATAGAGATAGATCGAGACGCCTCATAGGTCTTTCACAAAGCACATACCTTGATAAGATTTTGAAGAAGTTCAAAATGGATCAGTCCAAGAAAGGGTTCTTGCACAGATTGCAAGGTGTGAGATTGAGCTCAGCTCAATGCCCGACCACGGCAAAAGATAAAGAAGAGATGAGTGTCATCCCCTATGCTTCAGCCATAGGATCTATTATGTATGCCATGCCGTGTACCGGACCTGATGTAAACCTTGCCGTAAGTTTGGTAGGAAGGTACCAAAGTAATCCCGGCAAGGAACACCGGACAGCGGTCAAGAATATCCTGAAGTACACGAAAAGGACAAAGGACATGTTTCTTGTTTATGGAGGTGACGAAGAGCTTGTCATAAAGGGTTACGTCGGCGCTTAGCTTCGACACGGTCTGGATGACTCTAAGTCACAAACCGGAATGCGTGTATATGTTGAATGGTGGAGCGATGGTAGATGCATTTGCAAGCGAAGCGTCGTGGCGGGATCTACATGTGAAGCGGAGTACATGGCAGCCTCGGAGGCAGCGCATGAAGCAATTTGGGTGAAGGAGTTCATCACCCACCTAGGAGTCATACCCAACGCGTCGGGGCCGATCAAACTCTTACGTGACAACACCGAGCTATTGCACTTGCCAAGGAGCCCAGGTTTCACAAGAAGACCGAGCACATCAAGCGTCGCTTCAACTCCATCCGTGAAAATGTTCGGGATGGAGACATAGAAATTTGTAAAGTGCATACGGATCTGAATGTCGCAGATCCGTTGACTAAACCTCTTCCGGGCAAAACATGATCAACACCGTAACTCTATGGGTGTTCGATTCATCACAATGTAACTAGATTATTGACTCTAGTGCAAGTGGGAGACTGTTGGAAATATGCCCTAGAGGCAATAATAAAAGCATTATTATTATATTTCCTTGTTCATGATAATTGTCTTTTATTCATGCTATAACTGTATTATTCGGAAATCGTAATACACGTGTGAATACTTAGACTACAATACGTCCCTAGTAAGCCTCTAGTAGACTAGCTCGTTGGTCAACAAATAGTCATGGTTTCCTGACTATGGACATCAGATGTCATTGACAACGGGATCACGTCATTAGGAGAATGACGTGATGGACAAGACCCAATCCTAAGCATAGCACAAAGATCGTGTAGTTCGTTTTGCTAAAGCTTTTCCAATGTCAAGTATCTCTTCCTTAGACCGTGAGATCGTGCAACTCCCGGATACCGTAGGAGTGCTTTGGGTGTATCAAACGTCACAACGTAACTGGGTGACTATAAAGGTGCACTACGTATCTCCAAAAGTGTACATTGGGTTGACACGGATCGAGACAGGATTTGTCACTCCGTATGACGAAGAGGTATCACCGGGCCCACTCGGTAGTGCATCATCATAATGAGCTCAAAGTGATCAAGTGTCCGTCACGGGATCATGCATTACGGATGCAGTAAAGTGACTTGCCGTGAGAGACTAAACGAGGTATTGGGATACCGACGATCGAGTCTCGGGCAAGTAACATACCGTCTGACAAAGGGAATAGAATATGGGGTTGCTTGAACCCTTGACATCGTGGTTCATCCGATGACAACATCGAGGAACATGTGGGAGCCAACATGGGTATCCAGATCCCGCTGTTGGTTATTGACTGAGGTCGTCTCGGTCATGTCTGCATGTCTCCCGAACCCGTAGGGTCTACACATAAGGTTCGGTGGCGCTAGGGTTATTAGGAAGACAAGTATGTGATTACCGAATGTTGTTGAGTCCCGGATGAGATCCCGGACGTCACGAGGAGTTCGGAATGGTCCGGAGGTAAAGATTTATATATGGAAAGTGGTTAAGCGGACTCCGGAAAGTTTGAGGGTATCTGGGTAATGTCTGGGGCCATCGGGAGGGTTCCGGAGGTCCACCGGAGGGCCACCCACCTCCCGGGGGGCCACATGGGCTGTGTGGGAGAGGGAGCCAGCCCCTAGTGGGCTGGGCGCGCCTCCCCACCTAGGCCCATGCGGCTAGGGCTTGGGGAGGGGAAACCCTAAAGGGGGCGCCCCCCTAGCTTGGGGGGCAAGCCACCCCTCTCCTCCTCCCCTTTGGCCGCCGCCCCCATCTAGGGTTTCCCCTAGATGGCCGGCCCCCCTTGCCCTCTCCTCCTATAAATAGAGGGGTGAGGGGGAGGGCTGTACACACCATTGAAGGCGCAGCCCCTCCCCTCCCCAACACCTCTCTTTCTCCGTGCAAGCTTGGCGAAGCCACAGCCGGGCCTGCCAGACCCTCTTGCACCACGCCGTCGTGCTGCCATTGGAGTTGTCTTCCTCAACCTCTCCTTCATCCTTGCTGGATCAAGACGGAGGAGACGCCATCGTCCCGTACGTGTGTTGAACACGGAGGTGCTGTCCTTTCAGCGCTTGGTCATCGGTGATCGGAATCACGTTGGGAACGACTCCATCATCACCACTCCCTCGAACGCTTCCGTACTCGATCTACAAGTGGTATGTAGATGCAAACTCTCTCTCTTGACTCGTTGCTTAGATGAACTCATAGATAGATCTTGGTGAAACCGTAGGAAAATTTTAATTTTCTGCAACGTTCCCCAACATCACACACTAGAAACTCCTTATTACTCGACTCAACAGGAAGACGATGACGATGAAGCACATGGCGCACAATGGGAGTGGCAGGGTGGCCAAGGCGAGAATGCCACTGCGACGATGACACCCGAACACCACTAAAAACTTGAGAGGCTCGTGGCACATCAAGCACATATAAGCCATCACGAGCTCGACCACTAAGAAGAACGTCCCTCGTGTCCCGGTCCTTAATAAAAAAATAAAAAGGGTGAAACTCAACAAACACATTGTTGTCACGAGTTAATTTAGGAACCGAGAGTAAACTACGTGTGACTGAGGGAACACGAAGGACATCAAGCAGGCGCAAGGTTTTAGTGGTACGTGAAAGGAGAGATGCCTGACCAACATGTGAGATGGGCATACCTGATCCATTTGCAGTGCGAACTTGATCATGGCCGGTGTAGGGCTGGCGAGTGGCCAGTTTGTCAAGCTGGCTCGTCAAGTGGTCCGTGGCACCCGTGTCCATGTACCAGGCAGGATCCACAGAGTATGATGGAGTGAAGCCAGGATCCTGTGTCGCGAGAGCAGCTTGCTTCTCATTGCCCACTCGTTTGAAGCGACGATGGCAGCGAGACGTCAAGTGTCCCTCAATACCGCAGAGTTGACACTCAACCCCACCACCACACGCCTCACAGTGGAGCCGCTTGCGGCCAGACGTCGGTGGAGGTGGAGCGGGCGGACGGGGCTGGCTGCCCGAAGATGACGGCGCCTTCTGCTTGGCATCGCGAGCACCTCCGCGAAGAGCAGCGTTCGCAGATGGACCCTCCGAGTAGACGCCAACAGAGCAGCGAGCAGCGAGTCGCTGTTCGGTGTTGAGGAGGCGTGCATAGAGATCGCGAGGCGGCATCGCGTGTCACGCCCGTTGATGTTTTCAACCAGGGAATCATAGTCCTCGTCAAGCCCATTGAGAATGAATGAAGTGAACTCCTCGTCACGAAGAGGCTTCCCAATGGATGATAGTGTATCAACCAGGGTCTTGACCTTGTTGAAGAAGGCCGTGACGGAGAGATCATTTTTCTTGACCTCACCCAGCTGATTACGGATGGCAGAAGACCGAGCCAGCGACTGTGAAGAGAAGCTGGAGTCGAGCGTGGCCCATGCATCCCTTGACGTCGCGGCAAAGACCACCATGCCGGCCACGGAGGGAGTGGCGAGGCCGAATAGCACCTGTAATAGCCTCGATCCCGAGCGATCCACCGACGATGAGCGAGGCTTGGACACCATGTGAGAACCACACAGGTGAGGGCACCGGAACCATGGCTGGCGGACAGGGCAGCGTACCATCGACATACCCCTCAAGGTAGTGACTACGCATCAGCGGTAACACCTAAGCGCGCCACAGGAGGTAGTTATCAGCAGAGAGCTTCACCGTCACCAGATGAGCAAAGTGGAACGGTCCTGGTTCGGACACTGATGCGGGAAGCTGCGAGTCATACGTCGGAGGGGCACTGTGTGGAATCACCGCATCGGCCGACGGGGGCAGCACATGGGAGTGTTGGTGATGACCGTAGGGCTGCACAGAGGGCACGCCGTAGGACTGCAGAAGTGGCGCGGTGTGCGACCCAGGAGCTCCGTAGGGCGCGCCATGCAGTGCCTCACTGGGTACGACGGGCAACATCGCATACGGCGTCGAGGACGGAGTGACGTACGGCGCAGGGTATACCCCACCGTAGGGCTGCTGGACAGGGGCACCGTAGAGGCCCTGAGCGCTGGTGCGGAACGGGAGCGCCATAGGGTTGCTGTAGAGGAGCGCCATAGGGGCCAGAAGCCAGCGGCGTATCGCGGGATTGGCCCAGGAATGCGCCGTAGGGACCAGCGCCAGAAGCCAGCGGCGCATCGCGGGATCCGCCCAGGGCAGCGCCATAGGGACCAGCAGCCGGCGGTGCGTCGCGGGATTGGCCTGGGGCAGCGCCGTAGTGCACCGGGGCGACGATCGGGGTGCCGTAGGAGGGCGCGGGAGACCGAGCCGATGCAGATGGATCGAGTGCGGGAGATCGGGACGACGCCGTCGGGCGCGAGTCCGAGGCCGCCTGCCGAGCCCAGGCGAGCGGTGTGGACGCCATGAAGGGCGAGTTCGTTGCCAGGGTCGAGGGAGGCGGGACGGCAGAGGAGGCCGACGCGGCGGCGGCGGCAGTAGAGGAGGCGGAAGCGCGGCGCGAATCGAACACGTCGTCTGATACCATGTTATACAAATTAGGGTTTGGAACAATGCTCGATACCCTTGGTGGGTACGGTTGTCATATATTTATAAGAGGGAACCGTACAAATACAGGTTATGTTACAACACGTATATCTAATATATACTTAGTCTAACATCACAAGATAAAGATAAGTGTGTGCAACCCCTAAAAGTTTCAACTCCAAATTCAAAATATACATAGAGATAAAAAACAAATGCAACATGAATAGTGTCGCAAAAAGACAAAAAAAAGACAAAAAGATATTCACATTGGTATTTGTCTTTTTCGTGTCTCTATGTGTATCTTGAGTTTGGAGTTTGAAATTTTTAGGGGTTGCACACACTTTATATCTTGTGAACATTCATAATTTTTTCAACACTTGAGTTGCAGGTACCTCTTCTTACTAGTAAACTACAGTGTGGAAATGGAACACTTGAGTACACTTTCATGTGGAAAATTTTGACTAGCATTACAACAGTCGGGTCATATCAATCAGGCCTTATTATGGGATGAACTTGGACATGTAAGCAACCGCAAAAGGGGAAAGAACTTGGGCATGGAAGCAGAGATCTGAAGTCCAAAGACATGCAAGATCTTTCAAGTGAGTTCAGGTTGATTGCATCCGGAGGCCCTTCGCTTACACTACCATAAATGGGACACTACATTGTTATTTCATAGTCATCTGATGACCCACAAGTCGTAGTCCTTTCGATAAGTAAGAATGTCGAACTCAACAAAGAGCAGAAGGAAATGATAAGCAATTTTTAACAAGGTATTCTCTGTAAGTACTTTGGTAGCAAGGTAATTCGTAACGAGTAACAAGTAATAATTGTAACAAAAGTGTAGCAAGGGGACCCAATCCTTTTTATAGCAAACAACAAGCCGAAAGTACTTCTTATAATGAGCAAAGCATTTGCGAGGACACATGGAAATTCTCGTCTAGTCACGTTCATCACGTTTAGTTGATTCGCGTTCACTACTTTGACAATTTAATATGTGGGTGGACCGGTGCTAGGGTGTTGTTCTTACTTGAACAAGAAACCCTCTTATGATTACCCCCCCCCCTCCCTTGAAAGCATCCACAATTATGAAAGAAGAATTAAGATAAATCTAACCATAACATGACATATACGGATCAAAATCAGCGCCTTACGGAATAACACATAAATTAGGATTTAAGTTTCTGTCACTCTCGCAACCCATCATCTACTTATTAATCTCCAATGCCTTCCCTTAGGCCCAAGTATGGTGAAGTGTCATGTAGTCGATGTTCACATGACATCAAAGAAAGAACAACATATATATCATCAAAATATTGAACGGATACCAACTTCACATGATTACTTTTTTTTGTGGGGTAACTTCACATGATTACTTATAACAAGACTTCTCTCATGTCCTCAAGAACAAAAGTAAATAGTCACAAATCATGTCCATGTTCAAGATCAAAGGGGTATTGAATATGCTTAAGGATCTGAACATGTAATGTTCCACCAAATAAACCGACTGGCATCAACTACAAGATGTAATCAACACAACTAGCAACCCTCAGGTACCAATCTAAGGTTTTGAGAAAAAGATTGAATACAATAGATGAACTAGGTTTGAGAGGAGATTGTGTTGGTGAAGATGTTGATGAAAATTGGTCCTCCCATGATGAGAGGAGCGTTGGTGATGTCGATGGCTTTGATTTCCCCCTCCCAGAGAGAAGTATCCCAGTGGAATCGCTTCGCTGGAGAGCAAACGTGCTCCTACCCAGGTTTCGCCTTGAGACGGCAACGCTTCGTCCCAAAAGTCTTCTCTTCATTTTTTTCTAGGGAAAATGGCATCATATAGGAGAAGGGGAGCCATGGGGGCTTGCTAGTGGGCCCACAAGCCCGGCGCTGCTATGTCTCGAGCTTGCGTTGGTTTTCCCCGAAGAGGAGGGGATCATGCAGCACAGTAGCGTAAGTATTTCCCTCAGTTTTTGAGAACCAAGGTATCAATCCAGTAGGAGGCCACGCGCAAGTCCCTCGTACCTGCACAAAACGATAGCTACTCGCAACCAACGCGATTAGGGGTTGTCAATCCCTTCACGGTCACTTACGAGAGTGAGATCTGATAGAGATAATATTTTTGGCATTTTTGGTATAAAGATGCAAAGTAAAAAAGTAAAAGCAAAGAAAGTAAATATAGTGATGGAGATTGATATGATGAGAATAGACCCGGGGGCCAAAGGTTTCACTAGTGGCTTCTCTCAAGAGCATAAGTATTCTACGGTGGGTGAACAAATTACTGTTGAGCAATTGACAGAATTGAGCATAGTTATGAGGTTATCCAGGCAATGATCATGTATATAGGCATCACATCCGTGACAAGTAGACCGAAACGATTCTGCATCTACTACTATTACTCCACTCATCGACCGCTATCCAGCATGCACCTAGAGTATTAAGTTAAAAATAGAGTAACGCCTTAAGCAAGATGACATGATGTAGAGGGATAAATTCATGCATTATGATAAAAAACCATCTTGTTATCCTCGATGGCAACAATACAATACGTGCCTTGCAACCCTTTATGTCACTGGGTAAGGACACCGCAAGATTGAACCCAAAGCTAAGCACTTCGCCCATTGCAAGAACTACCAATCTAGTTGGCCAAACCAAAGCGGATAATTCAAGAGACTTGCAAAGATAACTTAATCATACATAAAAGAATTCAGAGAAGAATCAAATATTTTCCATAGATAAGCTGGATCATAAACCCACAATTCATCGGTCTCAACAAACACACCGCATAAAAGAAGATTACATCGAATAGATCTCCACGAGAGGGGGAGAACATTGTATTGAGATCCAAAAAGAGAGAAGAAGCCATCTAACTACTAACTATGGACCCGAAGGTCTGAAGTAAACTACTCACACTTCATCGGAGGGGCTATGGTGTTGATGTAGAAGCCCTCCATGGTGGATGCCCCCTCTGGCGGAGCTCCGGAACAGGCCCCAAGGTGGGATCTCGTGGATACAGGAAGGTACGGCGGTCGAATTAGGTTTTTGGCTCCGTCCCCGATCTGTTGGGGGTACGTAGGTATATATAGGAGGAAGGAGTACGTCGGTGGAGCGTTAGGGGGCCCATGAGGCAGGGGGCGTGCCCAGGGGGGAGGGCGTGCCCCCCACCCTCGTGAACGCCTCTGGCACTCCTTGGAGTAGGGTCCAAGTCTCCTGGATCACGTTCGGTGAGAAGATTACGTTCCCGAAGGTTTCATTCCGTTTGGACTCCGTTTGATATTCTGTTTCTTCGAAACACTGAAATAGGCAAAAAACAGCAATTACAGGCTGGGCCTCCGGTTAATAGGTTAGTCCCAAAAATAATATAAAAGTGGAAATTAAAGCCCATTATAGTCCAAAACAATAGATAAAGTAGCATGGAGCAATCAAAAATTATAGATACGTTGGAGACGTATCAGGCATCCCCAAGCTTAATTCCTGCTCGTCCTCGAGTAGGTAAATGATAGAAAGAGAATTTTTGATGCGGAGTGATACTTTGGCATAATTTCAATGTGAATCTTCTTAATTGTGATATGAATATTCAGATCCGAAAGATTCAAGACAAAAGTTCATATTGACATAAAAATAATAATACTTCAAGCATACTAATCAAAATAATTATGTCATCTCAAAATAACATGGCCAAAGAAAGTTCATCCCTACAAAATCATATAGTTAGGCTATGCTTCATTTTCGTCACACGAAGATGTTCCCAACTTCTATACCCCCGATGACAAGCCAAGCAATTGTTTCATACTTAAATAATCTCAAACTTTTTCAACCTTCACGCAATACATGAGCGTGAGCCATGGATATAGCACTATGGGTGGAATAGAATATGATGATGGGGATTGTGTGGATAAGACAAAAAAGGAGAAAGTCTCACATTGACGAGGATAATCAACGGGCTATGGAGATGCCCATCAATTGATGTCAATGAGGAGTAGGGATTGCCATGCAACGGATGCACTAGAGCTATGAATGCTCAACAAAAGAAAACTAGTGGGTGTGCATCCAACTTGCTTGCTCATGAAGACCTAGGGCATTTGAGGAAGCCCATCGTAAGAATATACAAGCCAAGTTCTATAATGAAAAATTCCCACTAGTATGAAAAGGACAACTTATGAAACTCACTATATGAAAAACATGGTGCTACTTTGAAGCACAATATATGGGACTCACTACATGAAGAACAAGGTGCTACTTTGAAGCACAATATATGAGACCCACTACATGAAGAACATGGTGCTACTTTGAAGCACAAGTGTGGAAAAAGAGATAGTAGCATTGCCCTTTTCTTTTCTTTTTTTGGGCCTTTCTTTTTTTTTATTTTTGGCCTTTCTCTTTTTTTTTGGGCAATGCTCTAATAATTATGATCATCACACTTCTGTTGATTACAACATAAGGATTACAACTCGAAACTAGAACAAGGTATGACTCTATATGAATGCCTCCGTGATGTACCGATGGTGCAATGAATCAAGAGTGACATGTATGAAAAATAATGCATGGTGGCTTTGCCATGAATACGATGTCAACTACATGATCATGCAATGGCAATATGACAAAAGTAATGTATGTCATAATAATGATGAACGGAACGGTGGAGAGTTGCATGGCAATATATCTCGGAATGGCTATGGAAATTCCATAATAGGTAGGTATGGTGGCTGTTTTGAGGAAGATATAGGGAGGTTTATGTGTGATAGAGCGTATCGTATCACGGGGTTTGGATGCACCTGCCGTGAAGTTTGCGCCAACTCTCAATGTGAGAAAGGGCAATGCACGGCAATCAAGAGGCTAGCAATGGCGGAAAGGTAAGAGTGTGTATAATCCATGGACTCAACATTAGTCAAAAGAACTCATATACTTATTGCAAAAATTTAGAAGTCATCAAAATCAAGTACTACGCATGCTCCTAGGGGGGTAGATTGGTAGGAAAACACCATCGCTCGTCCCCAACCGCCACTCATAAGGATGCACAAGCCAGGTACACTTCATGTTTCAAATTTGTTACACAAATTTAACCATACGTGCATGCTACGGGACTTACAAACTTCAACACAAGCATTTCTCAAATTCACAACTACTCAACTAGCGTGACTTTGATATTATTACCTCCATATCTCAAAACAATTATCAAGCATCAAACTTATCTTAGTATTCAACGCACTCAAAAGAAAGTTTCACATATCTTGAACACCAAGTACATTAACATTAAGCAAATTACCATGCTATTAATGACTCTCAAAATAATCTAAGTGAAGCATGAGAGATCAAGTTTCTTTAAAACAAATCCACCACCATGCTCTAAAAGATCTAAGTGAAGCACCAGAGCAAAAATTATCAAGCTCAAAAGATATAAGTGAAGCACATAGAGTATTCTATCAAATTTCAATTCATATATGGCTCTCTAAAAAGGTGTGTACAGCAAGGATGATTGTGGTAACTAACAAGCAAAGACTCAAATAATACAAGACGCTCCAAGCAAAACACATATCATGTTGGTGAATAAAAATATAGCTCCAAGTAAATTACCGATGGAAGTGGATTTAAAGAGGGGATGCCTTCCGGGGCATCCCCAAGCTTTGACTTTTTGGTGTACTTGGATTATCTTGGGGGTTCCATGGGTATCCCCAAGCTTAGGCTCTTGCCACTCCTTGTTCCATAATCCATCAAAAGAATTCACCCAAAACTTGAAAACTTCACAACACAAAACTCAATAGAAATCTCGTGAGCTCCGTTAGAGAAAGATAACAAAATACTACTTTAAGGTACTGTAATGAACTCATTCTTTATTTATATTGGTGTTAAACCTACTGTATTCCAACTTCTATATGGTTCATAAATTATTTTACTAGCCATAGATTCATCAAAATAAGCAAACAACACCATAAAACAGAATCTGTCAAAAACAGAACAGTCTGTAGTAATCTGTAACTAACGCAAACTTCTGGAACCCAAAAAATTCTACCAAAATTAGACGACCTGGACAATTTTTTTATTCATCAGCAGCAATTGTAATCAGTATTTTATCACGTTCTGGTGATTTTTAACAATTCGGGCACTGAGCACAAAGATTCTGGAAATTACAGCAAGATCAAATAACTATCATCCAAGAAGATCCAATAGGTTCAACTTGGCACAAACACTAATTAAAACATAAAACCACATCTAAACAGAGGCTAGATGGATTATTTATTCTTAAACGAACCAAAAACAAAAAACACAAAATAAAATTGGGTTGCCTCTCAACAAGCGCTATCGTTTAACGCCCCTAGCTAGGCATAAAAACAAGGATAGATCTAGGTATTGCCATGTTTGGTAGGCAATCCATAAGTGGCTCTCATGATAGATTCATATGTTAATTTTATTTTCTTTCTAGGAAAATGTTCCATGCCCTTCTTTAAAGGGAATTGGAATCTAATATTTCCTTCCTTCATATCAATAATTGCACCAATCGTTCTAAGGAAAGGTCTACCAAGAATAATAGGACATGAAGGATTGCAATCTATATCAAGAACGATAAAATCTACGGTCACATAATTCCTATTTGCAACAATAAGAACATCATTAATTCTTCCCATAGGATTTTAATAGTGGAATCCGCAAGATGCAAGTTTAGAGAGCAATCATCAAAATCACGGAAATCTAGCAAATCACACAAAGTTTTGGGAATAGTAGAGACACTAGCACCCAAATCACACAAAGCATGAAACTCATAATTTCTAATTTTAATTTTGATAGTAGGTTCCCACTCATCATGGAGTTTCCTAGGGATAGAAATTTTCAACTCAAGCTTTTCTTCATAAGATTGCATTAAGGCATCAACAATGTGTTCGGTAAAAGCCTTATTTTGACTATAAGCATGAGGAGAATTTAGCACGGATTGCAACAAGGAAATACAATCAATTAAAGAGCAATTTTCATAATTAAATTCCTTGAGATCCAATATAGTGGGTTTAGCAATATCTCGATTTTTATTTCTTTCAATCCCACTTTTATCAATTTCATCATTAAGATCTAAGAACTCCGAATTCTTAGAACGCCTTCCAGTTAAAGGAAGATCATATTCAGTTTCATAAAGATTCATATTGCAAAACAAAGATTTAATAGGGGACACATCAATAACTTTTAGATCTTCATCTTGATTTTCATAGGAATTCGGTTTAGCGGCCATCTTATTGACTAAGGTAGCTTGCATATCCGAAATTTCAGCGGTCATCTTTTCAAGACGAGCGATTTGGGCTATTATACCATCAAATTCTTTGGACATATCATCGAGCTATTTATTGATATAACTCATAACACTCTTTTGTTCCTTAAGCTCGTTTCTAAAGAAATTATTATGCTCAAATTGCAAAACCATAAACTTCCTGAAATTGTTTTCGATCTCCTCTAGCCTTTTAAGGTGAAGATCACCAGATTTAGGTAGGGCCATTACGACAAACAAGAAAACTAACTCACGAGCAAACAAAAGGCAAAAGGGAAAAGAGGAGGATATTGGGAAAGAGAGGGCGAATAAAACGGCAAGGGTGAAGTGGGGGAGAGGAAAACGAGAGGCAAATGGCAAATAATGTAATGCGAGAGATAGGGATTGTGATGGGTACTTGGTATGTTGACTTTTTGCGTAGACCTCCCGACAGCGGCGTAAATCCTTCTTGCTATGTCTCGAGCTTGCGTTGGTTTTCCCGAAGAGGAGGGATGATGCAGCACAAGATGGCGTAAGTATTTCCCTCAGTTTTTGAGAACCAAGGTATCAATCCAGTAGGAGGCCACGCGCAAGTCCCTCGTACCTTCAAAAAACGATAGCTACTCGCAACCAACGTGATTAGGGGTTGTCAATCCCTTCAAGGTCACTTACGAGAGTGAGATCTGATAGAGATAATATTTTTGGTATTTTTGGTATAAAGATGCAAAGTGAAAAAGTAAAAGCAAAGCAAGTAAATATAGTGATGGAGATTGATATGATGAGAATAGACCCGGGGGCCATAGGTTTCACTAGTGGCTTCTCTCAAGAGCATAAGTATTCTACGGTGGGTGAACAAATTACTGTTGAGCAATTGACAGAATTGAGCATAGTTATGAGGTTATCCAGGCAATGATCATGTATATAGGCACCACGTCTGTGACAAGTAGACCGAAACGATTCTGCATCTATTACTATTACTCCACTCATCGACCGCTATACAACATGCATCTAGAGTATTAAGTTAAAAATAGAGTAACGCCTTAAGCAAGATGTCATGATGTAGAGGGATAAATTCATGCAATATGATAAAAAACCCCATCTTCTTATCCTCGATGGCAACAATACAATACGTGCCTTGCAACCCTTTACATCCTTTGGGTAAGGACACCGCAAGATTGAACCCAAAGCTAAGCACTTCTCCCATTGCAAGAACTACCAATCTAGTTGGCCAAACCACACGGAGAATTCGCAGAGACCTGCAAAGATAACTTAATCATACATAAAAGAATTCAGAGAAGAATCAAATATTTTCCATAGATAAGCTGGATCATAAACCCACAATTCATCGATCTCAACAAACACACCGCAAAAAGAAGATTACATCGAATAGATCTCCAGGAGAGAGGGGAGAACATTGTATTGAGATCCAAAAAGAGAACAAGCCATCTAGCTACTAACTATGGACCCAAGGTCTGAAGTACACTACTCACACTTCATCGGAGGGGCTATGGTGTTGATGTAGAAGCCCTCCGTGGTGGATGCCCCTCTGGCGGAGCTCGGAACAGGCCCCAAGATGGGATCTCATGGATACGGGAAGGTACAATGGTGGAATTAGGTTTTGGCTCCGTCCCCGATCTGTTGAAGTACGTAGGTATATATAGGAGGAAGGAGTATGTCGGTGGAGCGTCGGGGGCCCACGAGGCGGGGGCGCGCCTGTGGGAGGGCGCGCCTCCCTCGTGACCGCCTCCGCACTCCTTGGAGTAGGGTCCAAGTCTCATGGATCACGTTCGGTGAGAAGATCACGTTCCCGAAGGTTTCATTCCGTTTGGACTCCGTTTGATATTCCGTTTCTTCGAAACACTGAAATAGGCAAAAAACAGCAATTCTGGGCTGGGCCTCCGGTTAATAGGTTAGTCCCAAAAATAATATAAAAGTGGAAATTAAAGCCCATTATAGTCCAAAACACTAGATAAAGTAGCATGGGGCAATAAAAAATTATAGATACGTTGGAGACGTATCAGGCGCCACCTGAGCTTGTGGCTCACTGGTGGGGCCCTCCTGGTGATTCTTCTTCCATTATCTTTTATTAATTTAAAATGATTCTCCACAATTTTTTAGGTCATTTGGAGCTCCAGGGAATAGCTATCTTTGCTATACCTTTTGCCAGGTCCAGAATTCCAGCTGGCAGCAATTTCCCTCTTCATTTAGATCTTGGAAATTAAGAGAGAAAAGGCATTAGAATTGCATCATAAAGTGAAATAATGATAAAAAACATTATAAGTAACATTAGGCAAACATGATGCAAAATGGACGTATCATCATCCTAGTGACTTTCTATTCCAAATAACAAAGTAACTTCTGCAATAACATATTAGAACCAGAAAAAGATAGCAAAATATCCTAGAGAAGAATTTATAGCTCCCAAACTCCAATGATGTATTGTCTGCTACTATGCATGTCACCACATTTTCCTTACCTTTTTGCAGTCAACCATACAGGGAAAAAAAGCTCCACAAGTGACGAAAAGGAAGAAGCCACAGATAACTAGAATAAAAGATGACAAAAGAATAGCTCGTATGGGACACATATAGACATATCAACTGCACCAAGGAGGGAACCTTATATCATGTTTTCTTGCTGAAAAAAGACCTTATTTAAGAAATTTAATGTTAAGAGGCAAACATAGAAGATGAAGTGCACGACAACACATTTTCAACCTACATAATCACATAACATAAGAGATCATATCTATAATGAAAAAGGTGCAGTGAGCAGTGCCAAGCACAACAATTGTCTAGACCCATTGGCTAAAAAGAATGAAAATTCCAACAAAACAATGTAACAAGGAGATCAAACAATACAGAGTGGAGACAAAAGTGAGAAGTACCTTCTTCACTGCACTTCTTTCAATAGCTATAAAAAAAATCAAAATCTCCAGTCCCTATCTTGTCTGTGCAAATGCATATATTCCATCTCCTTTTCTCTAGATAGTTTAGAATATTATCCTATTCACCCTTAAGAAACACAAGCACACTTAATATAAGACCAAGAAATGAAAATGATATTATGGCAAAGCTGTAGCGAGTGAATGCTCCTTCAATATATCAACAAATGTCAATATGATTGAATTAATCAACACATCCCACTTCAACACACATTGCTCAACTCCATACAAACTTTTGGTCTGAATCGTTATCCTTTGATCTTGAAATTAGGCACTTCTCATCATAAATTACTGGTTGGGTACCTGAAACCGAAAGCAGGTTCAAGCACAAACATAGATTACTATTTAGTTATAGCACATAATTATAGCACTATGCATCAATATATTAGCTTGCAAAACATCTAACTGCAAATAACTATAAATTTATTTAGCTTTAAAGCCTCAGGTTACTTTTATCAAATTATTTTTGCTAGATTGTTCGACACATGCTTTCAGATCAGATTTTATTTTTACCATGGATGGACACATAACAATAGTATCAATAGAAAATAAAGCCATTTTATTTGGGCAAGATAGAAGGGGAAAAAGTGAGGAGCGTCAAGGTGGCGGGGCAAAACTGAGCACAACTAAGGAACAAGGGGCACGGAAGATTTCCGTGCCCCTTGTTCCTTAGTTGTGCTCAATTTTGTCCAAGCCAACTAACTTTGCTCACTTTTCCCCTCCCCACTCCACCACCTGCTCACAGAAGGCCAGGCGGAGCATTTCCGTTGGGTCAAACCCGTTAACTGTTAGATGGACGAAGTCATGATGAGTGGGACCATTAAAAGTGTTGATGTGTGGGTCCGCTTAGAATTTTGACATGTCAATGGGCCCTTGCTCAAAAACAAACCCACTCCTCTCTCGGAATATCCATTTTTTAGCACAGTCCCATCTACACCCGGTGAGGAGAAAATTCAAATAAAACACTAAAAAGTGTTCAAAAAATTCCAAATTGTTTTCATGGAAGAAAATTTAGTGCGTGAGGTGTGCTCCAAATTTCATATCATTTTGACACATGAGTTGCTCTCGGAAAAAAGAAAAATTCGGTCAGAAAAAACATGAACAATAAACTTTTTCACAGACTCTAAATTTGTCCTTTTTGCCGAGAGCTAATTGCATGTCCAAATGATTTCAAATTTGGAGCGCACCTCACGCACCAATTTATCTTTCATGCAAAAGAATTTTTTTGATTTTTTCTACTATTTTTTGTGAATTTTCTACTCATCACAGGTGCAACTGAGCTTGGGCACCGAATCACCTCATCAGACTCCAAATTTGTGTTTTTACCGAGAGCTACTCACATGTACAAATGATTTGAAATTTGAGCGCACCTCACACACCAAATTATCTTCCATGCAAAAAATTGGAATTTTTTGAATTATTCTATTATTTTTATGAATTTTCTACTCATTGTGGGTACAGCTGAGCTTGGGCACCGAGTCACCTCTTCCTCCTCCTCTCTCTCTATTACATGTGGGACCAATAGAGAAAAGGGAAATAGGAAGAAAAAAAGCTCCCTAGATCTCTCGCCATGACGGCGGCCACTGGACACGGTGGAGGTGGCTCCGTGGCTGGAGGCAGCCCGCAGACTCCTGCATCAAGGATGCCCTCCTCGCCCTTCTCTCTCTCGCCCTCGCTCGCACGCTCCCTCTCCCTCTCTGTATCTCCTCCCGGTGGAACCTTAGCGCCAGCTTGGTCGGAGTCGCGCACTCTTCTCCGACCACCCGACGAATTGAGAGCACCTCCGAGACCGCCGCACCATCATCTTCCATCCCAGTGAGTCATATGTTCTTTGATGTTGTGCAACAACCGAATCACCCGCTTCGTCCCCGACTCCGGCCGCCACAATCTAAAAATAAGATTGAAAATTGAAATTTTGCAAATTTCACAAGAAATGGACCATATCCATGTCATATTTCCATATAAGGTGACAATATTTGGTACAAACATGGGGCTTACCATGCCAAACATGATTACAAAAAGGACATTACAAAATTTTGTTATAAAAGTAAATAAATCATTTTTAAGTGCCAAAAATGATTTTTTGTGAAGCAAGTACAAAAAATAAGA
The DNA here is from genome assembly GCA_021605145.1 of Aegilops bicornis. NCBI lineage: Eukaryota > Viridiplantae > Streptophyta > Magnoliopsida > Poales > Poaceae > Aegilops > Aegilops bicornis. Next base: position 113,301,863 of record CM038669.1, on the reverse strand, counting down.
TTGAAAATTGAATCTTTACAATTTTCACATGAAATGGACCATATTGGAGGCCTACTGCTGAAAGATCTTGAGTTGTTTTGCTTTTTTGCTATATTCCATTGATTAAATGAATTTCTGGACATTTACCAAAAGTAATTCAAAATTGAACTACTAGTGTGTTATAGTTTGGTTACAAAAAGTAGAAAAAAATCATTTTAAGGTACTTAGGTAGGATTATATGCAGTATTCACAAAAATCCTTCAAAACTTCAACCCTTTTCTATGGCTAGCCATGTTGACAATGTTGACCCCATTTTGCAAAAATTGGAAGAAAATGAAAAAAGAAGTAAAAATGCAATCCTTTTGCATGGAGTCCTTTTATGTGTACTAATTTCCAGGAAAAATGATAAACTAGAAATACAATGATTATTTTAAAAAATGTTCACAAAATGGACTACCATCTATGAAGTATTCATAAATAAAGTTGAAAGATTCAACCCCTATCTATGAATAGGGTGACCATATTTGGCACAAACATGGGGCTTAGCATGCCAAACAAGATTGCCCATGGGTGGTTCTAACTTTTTGTTGTATAAATAAATAAAATTTCAATTTTGAAGTGCCAAAAGAGGGTATTTTTGAAGCAAGTAGCACAAATAAGATGCAAAAGTTCACTTATATAATTTTCACACAAAGTAGACCATATTGCCAAAAGATTTGAATTTTTGAGATTTTTTGCTACATTCCATTGATTATATGAATTTCATGACATTTAAAGAAAATAACTCATAATTGTACTACAAGTGTGTTATAGTTTGGTCCAAGCAATTGGCAAAAATAATTTTAAATAATCAAGTAGGACTGTATGTAGTATCCACAAAATAGTAGAAAGATTTAGAGAGCAGCGATTCGGTGCCCAGGCTCATCTGCAACCATGCCGAAGAAAAAAAATACAAAAAATACTAGAAAAATTCAGAAAATCCACTTTTTTGCATGGTATATAATTGTTGTGCAAGGTCCGCTCCAAATTTCTTATCATTTGGACATCTGAGTAGCTCTCAGTAAAAAAGGCAAATTTGGGTTCTATAAAAAGTTACTGCTCATGTACTGATTTGACCTAATTTGTCTTTTTTTGCCAAGAGCTACTCATATGTACAAATGTTATAAAAGTTGGAGTGCACCTCACGCATCAAATTATCTACCATACAAAAAGCTTGGATTTGTTTTGAATTTTTTGGATTGTTTCTTGATTGGGTGCAGATGAGCCTGTGTCAGAAGTGAATATTCGAAAGATTCAACACCTTTGCTATAGATAAAACTAAATATAAAATGAATTTAGGAACTTGAATCAACTGAAATGGATTTAAAATTAATATTTTATCAATTTATTAAGTTGATTGGAAATTCGAAAAGGTATTCGACACTGTCGCACTTTAAACCTGCATAGAGTAGGTTGCCCAATTACTTAAAGCCCGCACCGAGCAGCGCCAAGGTGTCCAGGTGGGCCCACTCGTCAGGCTCTCATCCAAGGCCCACTCGCCAGGAACCCACCCAGATAACGGTCAATAAGTTTGACCCAACGAAAACACTTCTTCTGGGCATTTGAGAGGTCGTGGCCAAGGGAGGAGGGGAAAGTGAGGAGCGTTAAGGTGGCGGGGCAAAATTGAGTAGTGCTAAGGAACCAGTGGCACGGAAATAGAAATCCCAAAAAACAAATGCCCTGAAAACTCCATACTATATTAAACATGAGTATATTTGTGAAAGATAATGAAGAGTCACACACGATCGCAACAAGAGGTGTCATGGTATGTCAACGACTCAGCAACAATGAACCAAGCATCACTTTTTGATGTTGAACCTTAATTTTAGTGATGTATGAGACCCAAATGTGATGACAGTAGCCCCAACCCTGCCATCACTATTGAATTCATACTCTAGCCAACTCATCCAAAAGTCCGAAATGATGGAGAGAGGTGGTAATATGTTTCAACACTCCCTCTCATGTATACGCTATTTTAGGCCTTGGACATGGGATCGATGTAGGTCTGATACGTCTCCAACGTATCTATAATTCTTGATTGTTCCATGCTATTATATTATCTGTTTTGGATGTTTAATGGGCTTTACTAAGCACTTTTATATTATTTTTGGGACTAACCTACTAACCGAAGGCCCAGTGCAAATTGCTGTTTTTTTGCCTATTTCAGTGTTTCGCAGAAAAGGAATATCAAACGGAGTCCAAATGGAATGAAACCTTCGGGAGAGTTATTTTTGGAACAAATATGATCCAGATGACTTGGAGTGGACGTCAAGAAAGAACCAAGGAGGCCACGAGGCAGGGAGGCGCGCCTGCCCCCTGGGCGCGCCCCCACCCTCATGGGCCCCTCGCAGCTCCACCGAGCTACTTCTTCCTCCTATATATACCCATATACCCCGAAAACATCCAGGAGCACCACGAAACCCTATTTCCATCGCCACAACCTTCTGTACCTGTGAAATCCCATCTTAGGGCCTTTTCCGGCTCTCCGCCGGAGGGGGAATCGATCACGGAGGGCTTCTACATCAACACCATAGCCTCTCCGATGATGTGTGAGTAGTTTACCACAGACTTTCAGGTCCATAGTTATTAGCTAGATGGCTTCTTCTCTCTCTTTGGATCTCAATACAAAGTTCTCCACGATCTTCTTGGGGATCTATTCGATGTAATTCTTTTTCCGGCGTGTTTGTCGAGATCTGATGAATTGTGGGTTCATGATCAAGATTATCTATGAACAATATTTGAATCTTCTCTGAATTCTTTTATGTATGATTGGTTATATTTGCAAGTCTCTTCGAATTATCAGTTTGGTTTGGCCTACTAGGTTGATCTTTCTTGCAATGGGAGAAGCGCTTAGCTTTGGGTTCAATCTTGCGGTGTCCTTTCCCAATGACAGCAGGGGCAGCAAGGCACATATTGTATTGTTGCCATCGAGGATAAAAAGATGGGGTTTATATCATGTTGCATGAGTTTATCCCTCTACATCATGTCATCTTGCCTAATGCGTTACTCCGTTCTTATGAACTTAATACTCTAGATGCATGCTGGATAGCGGTCGATGTGTGGAGTAATAGTAGTAGATGCATAATCGTTTCGGTCTACTTGTCGCGGACGTGATGCCTATATACGTGATCATGCCTAGATATTCTCATAATTATGCACTTTTCTATCAATTGCTCGACAGTAATTTGTTCACCCACCGTAATACTTATGCTATCTTGAGAGAAGCCACTAGTGAAACCTATGGCCCCCGGGTCTATTTTCCATCGTATAAGTTTCCAATCTATTTTTACTTTGCAATCTTTACTTTCCGTTTATATCATAAAAATACAAAAAATATTTATCTTATTATCTCTATCAGATCTCACTTTTGCAAGTGGCCGTGAAGGGATTGACAACCCCTTTATCGCGTTGGTTGCAAGGTTCTTATTTGTTTGTGCACGTATAAGGCGACTTTTGTGTAACCTCCTACTGGATTGATACCTTGGTTATTGAAAACTGAGGGAAATACTTATGCTACTTTGCTGCATCACCCTTTCCTCTTCAAGGGAAAAACCAACGCAAGCTCAAGAGGAACCAAGGTCGCAAAATTGTTTTTTATTTAATACTATGTTTTAGGGTCTTAATCTCAAGACCTTTTGGCTCTGATACCTTATTAAATCCATGCTCTAGCCAACTCATTCAAAAGTCTGAACTGATGGAGAGAGGTGGGTAATATATTTCAACAATCACATGTTTGGTGAAACTTATTGAGCAAATAGATTTGTCTACTCCTCAATTTTGAGTCTATGCATGCTATCACGTTCGAGAAAATAGGAGTCAAAGCAATAAAGATTTACTTACTGCTGTTGGTAAACGTAGCATGCAATTCCAAAAAAAATCCTATGCTCACGCAAGATCTATCTAGGAGATGTATAGCAACGATAGGGGAGAGTGTGTCTACATACCCTCGTAGACCGTTAAGCGGAAGCGTTTATCACGTGGTTGATGTAATCGTACTCTTCGCGATCCGATCACGATCCAACCGGTCTAGTGCCGAACGGACGACACCTCCGAGTTTAGCACACGTGCGGCTTGATGACGTCTCCTCCTTCTTGATCTATCAAGCGGGAGAGGAGAAGTACATGGGATCACAAGCAAGATTACGGCATGGTGGTGATGGTGGTGGTGGAACACCGACAACGCTCCGCTAAGCGTCGCCGGGACGAGGCGGCGGAACTACGGAGTAACGAGAGAGAGAGGGGTGCCAAGGGCTTTGTATGTTCTCTTGGGGCACCTCTCCCCTCTATATATAGGTGGAGGGGCATGGTAAGCAGCCCCTCCAAGCCCTAGGGCGTAGCTAAGGGGAAGAGGACTTGGACTCCAAGTCCAATCCTATTCTTACTAGGACTCCTTCCTTTTTTGCCTTCCCTAGCCACATGGGCTTTTGAGGACTTGGTGCGCCTAGCCCAATAAGGCCAGGGCGCCACCCCGCAACCCATGCTAGCCCTTGGGTCGTGGTGGAACCACTTGTGGACTTCCGGACCCCTCCGGAATCCTCTAGAACCTTCTAGAAGCCTCCCGGTACAATACCGTAAAAACTGCATCCTTTTTCGGAACCCAAAAATATGACTTCGCATATATAAATCTTTACCTCTCGACCATTCCGAGACTCCTCGTGACTTCCGGGATCTCATCTGGGACTCCAAATAACATTTGGTTACCACTCATCCAATATCCCAATACTACTCTAGCATCAACAAACGTTAAGCGTGCGACCCTGCGGGTTAGTCATGACCGAGACACCTCTCCGGTCAATAACCAACAACGAAACCTGGATGCTCATATTGGCTCCTACATATTCTACGAAGATCTTTATCGGTCGAACCGTTATGACAACATACGTTATTCTCTTTGTCTACCGGTATGTTACTTGCCCGAGATTCGATCATCGGTATCTTCATACCTAGTTCAATCTCGTTACCAGCAAGTCTCTTTACTTGTTCCGTAATACATCACCTCATGACTAACTCCTTAGTCGTTTTCTTGCAAGCTTATGATGTGTATTACTGAGAGGGCCCAAAGATACCTCTCCGATACTCGGAGTGACAAATCCTAATATCGATCTATGCCAACCCAACAAACACCTTCCAGATACCTATAGAGCATCTTTATAATCACCCAGGTACATTGTGATGTTTGATAGCACACAAGGTATTCCTCCGGTATCCAGGAGTGGCATAATCTCATAGTTGGAGGAATATGTATTTGACATGAAGAAAGCAATATCAATAAAACTGAATGATCATTATGCTAAGCTAAAGGATGGGTCTTGTCCATCACATCATTCTCCTAATGATGTGACACTACTAGGGAAAACCTTACACACAGAACTTTAGCAGTAACGCTTGTTATAAAAGGGCGCTAGTGCTACATAGCAGTAGTGCGTGCAGGATAACCGCGCTACAGATACACATGTAGGAGTAGCGCGTCTCCCTATAAACGCGCTACTACTATAGTTCTCACTACTAAGCCGATAGGCTACACATAGTAGTAGCGATCTTGTAAAACCGCGCTACCGCTAAGATTATTGTAGAAGCGTGTTTACGGTGAAAGGCACTACTGCTAATGAAAATAAAATAAAATGAAAAACAAATAGAAAAGTAAATGAAAATGAAAGAAATAGAAAAAGGAGAAAGGAAAAAAATAAAATGTAAAGAAAAATAAGTGAAAAGGGAAAAAAGGAGAAAGGCATAGCAGTAGCGTCTGTTCATAAGAGGCGCTATAGATAATGTAGCAGCAGCGCGTTTTTAGACCCCCGCTATATACAGAGAAAAGGAAATAAGGAAAGAAAAGGAAAAGACATAGCTATAGCAGTAGCGCGTTTAGTAAAAATCGCTATAACTAACTTAGCTATAGCGCTTTTTTGGTAAACGCTCTACCGCTAAGTTTGACTTAATCCAAAAGTGATTTCCCCCTGGCCACCACTTCTCCTCCAAATCCCTCGTCCCACTTCGCCGCCGTCTCCCCAATTTGCCGTCACCCCACTTTGCCGCCGTCTCCTGCCGACGTCGATGCCCCCGGAGCCACCAGAGCGGCGCGCCGTCGACGCCACCGGAGCCGCCCCCAATGCCACCGGAGCCGCGCGGCCTCATCAACACCACCAAAGCCACCGGAGCCACCCTCGACTCCCCTGCCTCCCTCGCCGTCACCGGAGACGCCCCTGCCTCCCTAGCCACCACTGCCTCCCTCGCCACCACTAGAGCCATCCTCTATAAGCCCCCTCCCCTCCTCTCTCTCTCATGCATAGCCAAAACATTGGACATAGAACTAGCTAGCTAGGTTAACTAGTTTAGTTAGGTTAATTATCTAGGTTAGTGCAAAAATTTAGTTAGGGCTTTGACAGAGAACTAGTTAGGTTAACTAGTTTCATTAGGTTAATTATCTAGGTTAGTGCAAAAATTTATTTATGGCTTTGACAGAGAACTAGCTAGGTTAACTAGTTTAATTAGGTTAATTATCTAGGTAAACTAGGTTAACTAGCTAGGTTAACTAACTAGGTTAAATAGCTAGGTTAATTAGGTTCGTTAGGTTAACAAGCTAGGTTAACTAGGTTCTCTAGGTTGGAGCAAAAATTTATTTTAGAGCATTAGGACAGAAGGGTTAGAGAAATGGAGTTCCTTTGCAATTTAATTGGGTTCTATCCTAGGCAGAGAAGGGTTCGAGAAAATAATGTGTGTGTGTGTGTGTGTGTGTGTTGTGTGTGTGAGGGAGAGAGAGAGAGCAGAATAGCTAGAACAGAATTTGGGTTCTGTCCTAGGCAGAGAAGTGTTTAGTGAGGTCATTTTGCAAAGGTTTTTGATTTTTGAAAAGACCACTATTTTTCTAGGAAAGGAATTTAGGCAAGTTTTATTTTAAAGATGATCCCTTCCTATACTTTTATTGTTGATTATATCTTTTCATTGAAGTGGTCATGTTATATCTTTTCATTGAAGTGGTTCGATTGTGCCCAAGTGGCCTTTTGTTGTTTCCAGGGAATGAAGCTGAGTGGCCTATGTTTTGCCGGAATGTTGATTCATTTCCGTTCCGGCAAATTTTAGGTGCTTGATTTGTCCACTTTTTAGCAAAGGTCATGCCATTTTCTGTGAATTTCAGCATGACTTGCGCTACAAACTAGGACATATCGAGTGCCCAGAATTTGCCGCACCGGGAAGGAGTCAATGTTTCTGCAAAACATAGGCCTTTTTTATGTCATTATTCATTTTATTAGGTCTAGAATTAATTGACTAGATTTAATCGTAGGAAACATGGCTAGCAACGATGAAGGACAGGGTTCTGGTGATTGCAACGACGTCTACCGGGCGGCAGACGGATTTTTGAACCTTGCCGACGATCAATAGGTGTTCTTGCTGGGCCCACCTGTCGCATCAGAGACTAAGACCGACATCGAGACCGGCGCTGAGACTGAGACCGACGCCTAGACTAGCGGAGCCGGTATAGAACCAAAAGCAAAGAGGGAATGGCGCCCAAACCAGCTCATGACTACTAGACTGGTGGTCAAGGAGGTGGACGATGGCATTTTTGAGCCAAAAGAGCCCACGGAAGCGTGCGCGTGCTACGACAATCAAATAGGCTGCATCGTACGGACAACCGCCACCATCAACGATGAGCAACTAAAAAAGATAGATAATATGAGGCCCTCCCTCCTAAAGAAGTTGCACCAGATATTCTTGTTCCTGGGCTGGGATGAAAAGGAATATAAAAGTCCAGATAAGGAACCGACAATGAAGAAGATAAACAAACACGCCATGACCAAGTTTAGCGATTCATTGGCCGCCTGGAAAGTAAGGGTGAAACATCGGATCGTCAACAAAAAGGAACCCTACTCCGAGATTGTAAAGGATAATCCGACAATCACGGAAGAGCAGTTTCAAATATTCAAGGCAGCTTGCGAGCCTGAAGCTGCCAAAAAAAGTCGAAGTACATGAAGGGGCTTCAACAGAGGAACATGGGGTGCCACCACCTTGGAAGCCGTGGTTACGGCGGGAAGAGGTCCATATGGGCCAAGGAGGACGCGAACGCGAAATGCAGGCATCCTGCACTTTGGCGGACTTCACCGTCCCGCAGGAGCGTGACGTCCTCAGGGCCCGGTACCATTGGGACCCAGTCAAGAAGGTTTTCGAGATGGACCCGGTCACGATGGAGTTCATGAGACTGCTGGTAATTTTAGTTTCTGATCAACTCAACTGCATGTTTAGTCATATTTGTAAACGATCCTTGCTCCTTTTACAGAGAGAGCAACACAGGATTGCGGCCGAAAGCGACTTGCCGTCAGAGGCATTGGCGAGGCCCAAGTGGGACACTCCATTCAACCAGGCGTTGAACATATTTAAATGACTCCCGGTGGACACTCGACCGTCGTATGGACGCGTGCACGGTGTCGGAGACGGCGCCACATGGAAGAAGTACTATCGTGAGACCACAGAGGAGAGAAAGGAAAGACGGAGGTTAACAGAAGAAAACATCGACAATAAGGTTGAGATTGCGGTTGAGAAGAAATCAGCTGAGACAGTCATAACAGCGGTAGCTGCCGCAAAACAGACGATTGCAAATATGTCTGATGTCTTGGTTCCGGCCATTGTCAGTTGGAGCAGGCAAAATCCAGAAAAAAATGCAACGAACTTTCCCCTTGCCGACTTCTTCGGGAGCAGCTCGACTAGCGTTGCTGTAAGTGCATCTAGTGCCCCTTAGTGATTTTGGTGTATTGAAGACTTATAGGTTAAGGGACTAATGTGTTTATGAGTGTACATGTGTCTATAAGTCTATGAGGAGTTTGATATTTACAGAGAAAGTCGACCCCTAAAAATGAAGTTCTTCGACTGAAGACTTTGTATTTCTGAAGTGAAGACTTTGAAAGTGAAGAAATTGGTGTGACCTTGAAGACTTGGTATTCATTCAAGGAACATGAAGCGTGAAGACTTTTGTTTTCGTAGTTTCATTTTCTCTTTCTTGAGTCATAGGAAACACTTTGATCAAGTTAAGGGGGTCGAGGAAATACTAAGGAAAAATTTCCATGTGATTCTCAACTCAAAATCCTACACCTACCAATCCCTTCGAGTGAAGCCATTGGAAATCTCATACAGTTCAGTCATATTCTTCAGTGACAGAGACGAAGTTCTTCTGGTCTCTGAGGAATTTGTTTTGACTGAGGAGTTAGGAATTCGCCAGTGCGGATTGCCTACAAGTGAGGAACATGATAGCCCTGAGGAATTTGATACTCAAATTTCCGACCGTTGATGTGCTACGCGCCAGCTGTCCCAAAATATCTACCCACCTAACGGTCATATTATTGAAGGGCATTTATGTCTTATCATGCCGGGCTGCTCCCTAGGCTATAAATAGCCGCCCCCTACAACCACTAGCTAGTTGGCTGCTCCGAGAGAAACTGACACTTGTCATTTGAGAGCATCCCATCCTCCGAGGATTTTGAGCGATAATCATCGAGTGAGGAAAACCCAAACCCAAACACCTACAAACCCAAAGTGATTGAGCATCACTGAAGAGATTGATCCTGCATGGATCCGATGCTTGTTACCTTTGAAAACTGTGCTTCTTCCAGACGGTTAGGCGTCATGGTCTAGAGCATCCAAGAGGAAATTGTGGATCGCCGAGTGACCGAGTTTGTGAAGGTTCGGAAGTCACCTGAAGACTTATCACGAAAGTGATTGGATGAGGTCTGTGTGACCTTAGTTCAAGGAGAATACGGTGAGGACTGTGTCCTCGTGTTTAAATACCTAGCCGCTTCCAAACCGGATGTACAATCGAGACAGCAGCTTGAACTGGTCTACCAAATCATTGTCTTCACTAAGCCAACTGGTTCTATTTCCTCAACTCTTTCATTTCCTCATAACTGTGTTGTGCACTTGTTCATATCTGTGTTTGAAGACTTTGACTGAAGACTTCCTCAATTTCCTCAGTTCAATTTCTTAAGTCTGTTTGTCTTCATCCCGTGTTATCCCGTGATTACGCTTTCTGTACTCTATGCTTGTCTTCACTTCATCATGATGACTATGCTTGTGTTCTGTTATGTTTACTTCTGAGTACTTATTCCGCTGCTAATAGTTCTTCGCTAAGGAATTTCCTCACCCGCAAATTCCTCAGTGAAGAATTCATAAAAATCGCCTATTCACTCCCCTCTAGTCGATATAACACACTTTCAATTGGTATCAGAGCAAGGTACTCCCTTGTTTTGTGTGATTTTGGTTTAACCTTTGGAGTTTTAGTTATGTCGACTGCAGGTATGAAGAAAGTGACATGCCCCATCTTCGACGGTCGTGATTATCCCAAATGGAAGGCCATGATGAGGAAGTGCCTCATGGCAATGAACAGCGAGCTGTGGACCGTCACTGAGATTGGTCTTACCGATCTATGCAAGATGGCGGATGTCGGCGTTCTGAGAACGGGGGTACCCAGACTTGCCTGCCTGCGGCCTGCGGCGTGGCCCAGCACGGCCCATCTTCATCAGCACGAGCTCAAGACCCTCGCGAGGGGCCAAGCCTCGCGGGGCGGACGACAGGAAGCTTCCTCAGGCACGACCTCGTCAGGCTGGCTCGCGAGGAGGCGGAGAGATCAAGGCGGGGTACCTCACTAGGTGCCCATGACGCAAGCCATGACGACCAAGGGCGCCAGGCGGGCGCCAGCCCGTGCAAGGTCCTCATTTCCTCTTTGGTGCAAAGGGGGCAAGCGCAGCGAGAGCATCAAGCAAAGGCATCCGCTTTGATTGCAACAAGACCAAGACCGTCGCAACGGCTGGAAGGAAGTCATCATGGAGCCCAAACTGGCGTCACCACCAGAGCCTTTGACAGGCGAGGACCAACTTTAGTCAGGATAAGTGTACTAGTGTTCCCCTTCAAAATGGTCAATTGTTGGCGCCCTTCCCGCTCAATATCTGGGAACAGGCCCAGGGCCTTTGCCTATAAATAGGACTAGCCACCCACAGGGTAGAGGCATCTGGAATCGGAGGGAGACACCTCGCCTCATCTTAGCTTGATCCACTCTGATCGAGAGCCTAGCCACAGGAACACCTCACCCTCACGAGGCTGTTCTTCCTTGTATTGTTCATCATCAGCCCAAGAGGCAATCCACCACAATGGTGGCCCGAACCAGTATAAACCCTGTGTCTCTTGTGTTGTTCCTTTCATAGTTTAGATCCTAGCGAGGCGGCGAGGTGCAGGTAGGTAGAGGGCGAGATCTCCGCGCGCACCCCAGAGTTCGAACCTAGAGGGTCTGCCGGAACCCGAAATCCGACATTTGGCGCCGGTAGGGTGTGCCGGAATTCGTCTTCCGCCGCCCTGTTCTTCGCCGACCATCGCATCCATGTCAGACGCTCGTCGGGCCCGCGCCGAGCGTCGAGCCGCTCTCGCTACCCGCGTCGCCCAGACGGCCCCCGTCGGCGGCCGCCCCCGCCGTTCCCCGTCGCCTGCCGTCAATGCCGCCACCGACCCGGCGAGGAACGAGCAGCAAGCATCGTCCCAGCATCCGTCCGTGAGGCGAGACGGCCATACTGCTACTCCTTCACTCGCCCCAACTGGTTCTTCGCCTCGCGCACACCCATGGAGGCTCGAGCTGCGCTCATCGTGGCAAACGAGCTCCTGCGCTACCGCCCAGTCGACGACGTCTACGAAGAGTGGCTCGACCGCGTCGCCGAGCTCGTCCGCGCCGCAGGGGGCTCCCCCGCGCCGTCCTTCTCACTGCACCGCGCCCCGCCCTGCGCGGGCGATGAAGCTTTCAGGCGCCTCAGCCGCCTCCCTCTCAAGAAGGCGCCACAGCCCCAAGGCGCATGGCCCTGGCGGAACCCACTCCGTCCGGCGCCAGCGCAGCAAGAGCAGAGCTGCCAAGAGGTCCCTCGCCCCCAAGAAGCTGCCCGAGTGCTCCCCGCACCGCCTCGTCACGACCGCGCACCTGCTCCAGCACGCCAAGACCTCGCGCTGCTCCCAGCGGCAGCGAATGGGAACCCGCAAGACTAGGTTCTTCGTCACCAAAGGCCTCCGTGTACACAAAGCAGGCCGTCAGCGCCTTCACCACCGAAGCCAGCAGTCGCGTGGCCCGGCAAGTTCAAGCTAGACCTGTCTCCTCGCTTCTGACCACGGCCGACCCTACGGAGTTCCTCCAGCTCTGAGCTGGGCATCAAGCCGCCAACGGGACGAGAAGGTCATGGCGAACTGGTTTCCCATGGCACTCAAGGACGGAGCCCGCACTGCTCCCCGAACTCGACTCTCGAACGACTCCTGCATGATCTCCTCCTGGGACAAGATGCGCACCCGCTTCATCGCCAACTTCCAAGGTACTTGCGACCGGCCTCCTGCCATGAGCGACATGCGCTGCATCAAGTAGCAGCCAGGGGAGACCCTGCAGAAGTACATCCAGCGCTTCAACAACACACGCCTCAAGATTCCCAAGGTGACCAAGGAGGCCATCATCTCTGCCTTCTCCGACGGAGTGCGTGACGTCAAGATGAAGGAGGAGCTGGCGATGCATGAAGGTCTGTGCACTTCCTTGGAGCTGTTCAACCTGGCGACCAAGTGCGCCAGGGCTGAGGAAGGGCGCCTTTCCCTCCTCGAGCTGCCAGCCGCAGACCCAGAAGAGAAGAAATCCAAGGCCAAGGACGTGAAGCGCAAGGGGCTGCCGTGCTCGCGGCAGAACCAGACACCAAGCGGGGCAGAGATCAGCCCGAGTCTTCCAAGGGCAGCCGGTACTGTGTGTACCACGACCTCCACACCCACAACACCAACGAATGTCAAGAGCTTCGAGCCGTGCGAGAAGGGAGAATCGGTCGACGCCCTGACCGCAACGATCGAGGCTACGAACGAGGAGGAGGATGGAACACAGGACGCTGGGAAGACCGTGGCCCTCGCCAAGGGTGGCGCGACCGACCTCGCGAGGATCGCTGGCAGGATCAGCCTCGCGAGTGAAACTGGAGGGATCAGCCTCGCAAGGATCGCCCGCAAGGAAACGCAGGCCTCCCTCCTCTGCCGCCGCAGCCAAGGAGAAATGAGGACCGTCATCAGGACGAGGGGGCTGGGGGCTTCCAGGAGCCGCGTGCGATCGCTTGCATCCTGGGCGGAGCTCAAGCCCTAGCCTCCCAGCGCATCTTCGAGCAGTTCGCCCATGGCGAATGCAGTCCTCCCAAGCTCGAGCCACGCGCCCTCTCAGTGGTCAGCGTCGCCATCACGTTCAGCTCACCGATCAACTCAAGTCTTGTGACCCACAGCGAGTCCTCCCGATGCTTTGTTACCCAATCATCAGCAACATGCAAGTCACCGGGACCCTCATCGACGGCGGAGCACGCTCAATGTCCTGTCCGTAGAGACATTCAACAATCTCCAAGTGCCTTACAACCAGCTTCAGCCAACCAAGCCTTTCTCCGGAGTCACCGATGGCTCCACGGTTCCGATTGGGCAGGTCCGCCTCCCTGTCACCTTCGGAGCGCGCGACAACTACCGCACCGAGCTCATTGACTTCGATGTCGCCCACATTCTCCTGCCATACAATGCCATCCTCGAGTACCCAGCTCTGGCCAAGTTCATGGCCGTGACTCATCACGACTACAACGTCCTCAAGATGCCAGGAAGCGGCGGAGTCATCACGGTGCCTTGTGAAGAAAGAGACGCAGTGTGCTCCCTGGAGCGAGCTTTTCAAGCCGCATCACTTGAAGACCCAGATCGCAGGAGCGTGAGGCTCCCCGAGACCGCTCCCAAGAAGAAGAAGACATCGCCAGGCCCGACCCCTCAGGAGGCAGGCCCCTCAGGGTCCGCGCCTGTTCAGGGGGCACCTCCTTCTGTCGCATAGGAAGGCGCGCCTGGCGCCCTCCTCAAGCAAGGCTCAGGGGCTCTCTCCTGGAGGGCCACCGACCTTGCTAAGGTCACGAGGGAGGCGCTTGGGCACCACTTGGAGGCGTGTTTCAAAGCACGTTTCCCTCAGGAAGGAGCAAGGCAAGGAGGGCCGAACCCTCAAGAGTTCGTCAGCCAGATCACGCAGGAGCTGCAGGAGTCAAGAGTCATGAGTGGCAGCCGTCGCTTACCCGCCGCAGCTTCCCATCCAGGCAAGGATGGTGGGCTGCGCGTCTGCATCGACATACCAGGGCTCAACCGAGCCGCCTCTCAGGAGCGCTTCTGGCCCTCACGCGTGGGGCGCTGCAAAGGTCCACCCCACAGCTACGTTCGCATGACCTACGGCATGCCGAACGCGGCCGCCACGTACTAGCGCCTCATGGGGAGCATCCTGGAGGCTCAAGAGGCCAGGCATTCCGCAGTCCTGGTGGAGATAGAGATGGTCCGCGAGGAGCCACCAGCGCCTCCGGAGCCTCCCGAGGCTCCTGGGCCCGGGGGCTCATGAAGATCGGCTTCCGCATCCCACGACGTCTGCTACTTCAACATCCCTTCGTCTTCAACGTCATCAGGTGACATCCTTCAAGTTTCATTTACAGCTGGGAGCGCCCCCCAGGGTTGCATCATTCCTAGGCCTCGTGGGTATGTTCCTGTGGCGTGTATCCCTTTTACTTCATGTTCCTAGCTTACTTTGTTGGGGGCGCCCCTCGGGCTGCATCATCCCCAAGTCGCTCGGGCCAGACCCAGCGACATCTGCCTTCCCTGCACCTATCTCAATGAACTTGCTCCTTCATGATTAACGTGCTTGACCCAGTTACCTGCTCAATTGACACCAACTGATGAAGCTGCTCCCCAACGGCACGACGCTTGCGCATGGGTCCGTCCCAGCAACGCCGACAAACCTGAATGGCTGAGCTCTCGCAGCAGCCCAAGACAACCGCCACCTCGTCAGGCCTTCAGTGCCTCATCACCTCTCCAAAGCAACCAACGGCTGACCGTCGCTTGTCATAGCGGACTCTTGTTCTTCTTGTGGTGAGCCTGCAGGATCCCTTCAAGGAGCAGCGCCAGGCGAGGCCCTCACGGCGCCTTCTTCACTCTCGTCCGCACGAACCGCTTGCACGTTAAAGGGGGGGAGGGTACCTGAGCATCGCGACTCACGGGCTCCTACTGGCTCTCCAGCCCTCACCCTCTGGCCTTGACCACAGCATCGCGACCTGGCATACCAGCGACGGCTGAGACCTGCTCGAGGGCCGGACCCGAGGACGAGAGCGTAAAGGGGAGCAAAGGCGAGAGGGAAGAGGCACGCGGGGACCTCGCCAGGCAACCCCTCGCCTGCCGATGCGTGGACCTAACGTCGCACCAGGAAGCGGTTCCTGACTCCCGAGATAAGTCGCCCTCCGGAAACACTGGCTGTCGCAGCGCCAACCTCGCACCCAATGCAATCCCGTGTTAGCAACGTCGTGCTCCTTTCTCACCGAACGATGGCTGCTTGAGCGCTAAAGGGGACCTCCTGAGCATCGCGACTCAGGCTCTTCATCGACCTTGGGCCGCTCCCCGCCTGGCCTTGACCACGGCATCGCGACCTGGCATACCAGCGATGACTGAAGCCTGCCTTGGGACCGGGACCTGTCGGCGTAGAGCACCAAGCCCTCGTGAGGTTCGAAAGGAAGAACTAAGCTAAGACAGAATGA
This sequence comes from Aegilops bicornis, assembly GCA_021605145.1. Classification (NCBI taxonomy): domain Eukaryota; kingdom Viridiplantae; phylum Streptophyta; class Magnoliopsida; order Poales; family Poaceae; genus Aegilops; species Aegilops bicornis. Next base: position 113,286,292 of record CM038669.1, on the reverse strand, counting down.
GCATCTCACACTACTTCATGGCAAGGATTATATTAACAGGCAGAACCGCAGACACCTTACAAGCCCCCACGGGGCACGCTTTTCGATTCCTCGCAGGGAACAGAGGGAACGGATCCTAAAGAAAGCTAACTACACGCGCCTCCGCAAGAGACGCCATCATCAACAAGTACGCCAGCACCGGGCGCCAACCTCATCTGTGTCGAGGCGGCGGCCTGCCGAGCCCGCCCTGCTCCGAGAGCGGCGCATGCTCGGGGGCTCGTAGCTGTCGTCGCTCGTCTCTGGAGTCGCAAAGAGCTCGGCGGAGTCGCTGGACCCTCCAACGCCTCCGCCGCCTGAGGAGCTGCTGAGGGAGCGATCGACGAGCCTGATCCTCGCCGTGGCAAGGCCCCGACCACCTCTCTTAGGGCAGCACTCCAGCCGGCGTCAGTCCGTGTCGAAGACCTCGAAGAGCATCATGGAAGCGCCGTCATACTCCAGGTGGATCGCGAGGGCGCCTCGCCTGCAGACTGAAGCGATCTCGCCCAGCCTCGAGTCATGAAGACCTTGCTCGAGCAACGATCGCGACCTCCGCTTGATCGTGAGGATGTTGCAGCCGGCGTCTGCAACCAGAGCTCAAGTATCCCCTGCGGCATCACGGGCGAAGGAGGGAGGAAGGCGGATCCAAGACTGAGGAGGCATGGCGGCGTGGAGCACAAACTCTCGGGAGGAGCCCTCGGCATGGACTCTAGGAGGCACAACGCGCACCGCCGTGACCCGCCGACGCCGACGGCGGCGTCATCCATGGCGCTCGGCGTCAACTCCTTCAGGGCCCTCAAGGTGGGCGTACAAGGGCAGGGGGAACCCTGGCGGCGGCCGCTCGCACCAAGGCCTCGACACCTCCTGCCGGGCGCCCTCATCTCGACGGCATAGGGCTAGTCGTTTCTTCGGCGGAAGCGGGTCGGGACCCTCTCGGGGAGCCTTTCCCTTCTCTTCCGCGGAGGACCGGCGGATTGGAGCCATTGCCGCAAAGTGGAGCAAAGGACGGGGAAGAAGGAGAAGAAAGAAGAGATGGACTGGAAGGGCACGCGCCGTTCCGTACTTATAGCCGGGGGAGGCCAACCGGCGACCTCCACGATCACAGGTAATCATGACCCGCTTTGCATGTAGGGACTTGTCAATTCGTGCAGTTGCCGAGGCGTCGTGGGGAAGCAGGAGCATCCACGTCCCATCAACCGCCACGCGGCGCCCAAGGCCGCAGGCTGTTAGGGCTCACAAGGGCGCCAGACTTGCCCCTTCGCTTCTCTGCTCAGCCAAGTCCAGGTGCGCCTTGGGCCCGGGGGCTACTGTCGGCGTTCTGGGAACGGGGGTACCCAGACTTGCCTGCCTGTGGTCTGCGATGTGGCTCAAGGGGTGGCCCAACATGGCCCATCTTCATCAGCACGAGCTCAAGACCCTCGCGAGGGGCCAAGCCTCGCGGGGCGGACGACAGGAAGCTTCCTCAGGCACGGCCTCGTCAGGCTGGCTCACGAGGAGGCAGAGATATCAAGGCGGGGTACCTCACGACGTGCCCATGATGTTGGGAAACGTAGTAATTTCAAAAAATTTCCTACGCACACGCAAGACCATGGTGATGGCATAGCAACGAGAGGGGAGAGTGTCTGTCCACGTACCCTCGTAGACCGAAAGCGGAAGTGTTATAACAACACGGTTGATGTAGTCGTACGTCTTCACGATCCGACCGATCCAAGCACCGAACGTACGGCACCTCCGAAGTTCTCGCACACGCTCAGCTCGATGACGATCCCCGGACTCCGATCCAGCAAAGTGTCGGGGATGAGTTCCGTCAGACGACGGGCGTGGTGACGATGATGATGCTCCACCGACGCAGGTCTTCGCCTAAGCTCCGCGACGATATGACTTCTCCAGCGCAGGGCTTCGCCTAAGCTCCGCGACGATATTACCGAAGTGGAATATGGTGGAGGGGGGCACCGCACACGGCTAAGGAACGATCCGTAGATCAACTTGTGTGTTCTGGGTGCCCCCCCTGCCCGTGATATAAAGGAGCAAGGGGGTGCGGCCAGCCCAAGGCGGCGCTGGAGGAGTCCTACTCCCACCGGGAGTAGGACTCCCCCCCCTTTCCTAGTTGGATTAGGATTGGAGGAGGGGGAAGAGGGAAGGGGGCGGCGCCCCCCCTCTCCTTGTCCTATTCGGACTAGAGGGGGAGGGGGGCGCGCGGCCTGCCCTGGCCGGCCCTTCCTCTTCTCCCTATGGCCCATCAAGGCCCATAGACCCCCCGGGGGGTTCCGGTAACCCCCCGGTGTTCCGGTAACTTCCTGTTTTCATCCGGAACCTTTCCGAAGTCCAAACATAGGCTTCCAATATATCAATCTTTATGTCTCGACCATTTCGTGACTCCTCGTCATGTCCGTTATCACATCCGGGACTCCGAACAACCTTCGGTACATCAAAACTTATAAAATCATAATGAACTGTCATCGAAACGTTAAGCGTGCGGACCCTACGGGTTCGAGAACTATGTAGACATGACCTAGAAACATACTCGCTCAATAACCAATAGCGAACCTGGATGCCCATATTGGTTTCTACATATTCTACGTAAGATCTTTATCGGTCAAACCGCATAACGATATATAATGCTTGTTCCTTTTGTCATCGGTATGTTACTTACCCGAGATTCGATCGTCGGTATCCAATACCTAGTTCAATCTCGTTACCGGGAAGTCTCTTTACTCGTTCCGTAATACATCATCTCACAACTAACTCATTAGTTGTAATGCTTGCAAGGCTTATGTGATGTGTATTACCGAGAAGGCCTAGATACCTCTCCGACAATCGGAGTGACAAAACCTAATCTCGAAATACGCCAACCCAACAAGTACCTTTGGAGACACCTGTAGTACTCCTTTATAATCACCCGATTCGTTGTGACGTTTGGTAGTACCCAAAGTGTTCCTCCGGTAAACGGGAGTTGCATAATCTCATAGTTACAGGAACATGTATAGGTCATGAAGAAAGCATTAGCAATAAACTAAACGATCAAAGTGCTAAGCTAACGGAATGGGTCATGTCAATCACATCATTCTCCTAATGAGGTGATCCCATTAATCAAATGACAACACATGTCTATGGTTAGGAAACACAACCATCTTTGATTAATGAGCTAGTCTAGTAGAGGCATACTAGTGACTATCTGCTTGTCTATGTATTCACACATGTATTATGTTTCCGGTTAATACAATTCTAGCATGAATAATAAACATTTATCATGGTATAAGGAAATAAATAATAACTTTATTATTGCCTCTAGGGCATATTTCCTTCAGCCTCCCACTTGCACTAGAGTCAATAATCTATATTACACAAGAATGATTCTAACACCCATGGAGTCTTGGTGCTGATCATGTTTTGCTCGTGGAAGAGGCTTAGTCAACGGGTCTCGCAACATTCAGATCCGTATGTATTTTGCAAATCTCTATGTCTCCCACTTGGACTTGGTCCCGAATGGAATTGAAGCGCCTCTTGATATGCTTGGTCCTCTTGTGAAATCTAGATTCCTTTGCCAAGGCAATTGCACCAGTATTGTCACGTAAGATCTTCATCGGTCCCGATGCACTAGGTATGACACCTAGATCGGAAATGAACTCTTTCATCCAGACTCCTTCATTTGCTGCTTCAAGCAGCTATGTACTCCGCTTCACATGTAGATCCCGCCACGACGCTTTGTTTAGAACTGCACCAACCGACAGCTCCATCGCTTAATAAAAACACGATCCGGTTTGCGATTTAGAATCGTCCGGATCGTTGTCAAAGCTTGCATCGACGTAACCATTTACGACTAGCTCTTTGTCACCTCCATATACGAGAAACATATCCTTAGTCCTTTTCGTATTTCAGATGTTCTTGACCGCTGTCCAGTTGATCCACTCTGGATTACTTTGGTACCTTCCTGCCAAGCTTACAGCTAAGCATACGTCAGTCCGGTACACAACATTGCATACATGATAGAGCCTATGGCTGAAGCATAGGAACATCTTTCATTTTCTCTCTATCTTCTGCTGTGGTCGGGCATTGAGTCCGACTCAATCTTACACCTTGTAATACAGGTAAAAACCTTTCTTTGCCTGATCCATTTTGAACTTCTTCAAAACTTTATCAAGGTATGTGCTTTGTGAAAGTCCAATCATGCGCCTTGATCTATCTCTATAGATCTTGATGCCCAATATGTAAGCAGCTTCACCGAGGTCTTTCATTGAAAAACTTTTATTCAAGTATCCTTTTATGCTATCCAGAAATTCTATATCATTTCCAATCAACAATATGTCGTCCACATATAATATCGTAAATCCTACAGAGCTCCCACTCACTTTCCTCAAATACATGCTTCTCCAAAAGTCTCAGATAAAACCATATGCTTTGATCACAGTATCAAAGCGTTTATTCCAACTCCGAGAGGCTTGCACCAGACCATAAATTGATCGCTGGAGCTTGCACACTTTGTTAGCACCCATTGGATCAACAAAACCTTCTGGTTGCATCATATACAGCTCTTCTTCTAGAAATCCATTCAAGAATGCAGTTTTTACATCCATTTGCCAAATTTCATAATCATAAAATGCGGCAATTGCTAACATGATTCGGACAGACTTAAGCATCGCTACGGGTGAGAAAGTCTCATCGTAGTCAACCCCTTGAACTTGTCGAAAACCTTTCGCAACAAGTCGAGCTTTGTAGACAGTTACATTACCATCGGCGTCGATCTTCTTCTTAAAGATCCATTTATTCTCTATGGCTTGTCGATCATCGGGCAAGTCAACCAAAGTCCATACTTTGTTCTCATACATGGATCCCATCTCAGATTTCATGGCTTCCAGCCATTTCGCTGAATCTGGGCTCACCATCGCTTCTTCATAGTTTGTAGGTTCGCCATGGTCAAGTAACATGACTTCCGAATAGGATTACCGTACCACTCAGTGCGTATTTTACTCTGGTTGACCTCACGAAGTTCAAGAGTAACTTGATCTCAAGCTTCATGATCATCATCATTAGTTTCCTCACTAATTGGTGTAGTTGTCACAGGAACCGCTTTCTTGTGATGAACTACTTTCCAATAAGGGAGCAGATACGATTATCTCATCAAGTTCTACTTTCCTCCCACTCACTTCTTTCGAGAGAAACTCCTTCTCTAGAAAGGATCCGAATTTAGCAACGAAAACCTTGCCTTCAAGATTCTGTGATAGAAAGTGTACCCAACAGTCTCCTTTGGGTATCCTATGAAGACACATTTCTCCGATTTCGGTTCGAGCTTATCTGGTTGAAGTTTCTTCACATAAGCATCGCAGCCCCAAACTTTAAGAAACGTCAACTTTGGTTTCTTGCCAAACCACAGTTCATGCGGTGTCGTCTCAACGGATTTAGATGGTGCCCTATTTAACGTGAATGCGTCCGTCTCTAAAGCATATACCCAAAACGATAGCGGTAAATCGGGAAGAGACATCATAGATCGCACCATATCAAGTAAAGTACGATTACGACGTTCGGACACACCATTTCTCTGTGGTGTTCCGGGTGGCGTGAGTTGCGAAACTGTTCCACATTGTTTCAAATGTAAACCAAACTCGTAACTCAAATATTCTCCTCCACGATTCGATCGTAGAAACTTTATTTTCTTGTTACGATGATTTTCTACTTCACTCTGAAACTCTTTGAACTTTTCAAATGTTTCAGATTTGTGTTTCATTAAGTAGATATACCCATATCTGCTCAAATCATCTGTGAAGGTGAGAAAATAACGATACCGCGCCAAGGCCTCAACATTCATTGGACCACAAACATCAGTATGTATGATTTCCAACAAATCAGTTGCTCGCTCCATAGTTCCGGAGAACGGCGTTTTGGTCATCTTGCCCATGAGGCACGGTTCGCAAGTACCAAGTGATTCATAATCAAGTGATTCCGAAGCCCATCAAGATGGAGTTTCTTCATGCGTTTTACACCGATATGACCTAAACGGCGATTACACAAATAAGTTGCATTATCATTATCAACTCTGCATCTTTTGGTTTCAACACTATGAATATGTGTATTACTACTATCGAGATTCAATAAAAATAGACCATTCTTTAAGGGTGCGTGACCATAAAAGATATTACTCATATAAATAGAACAACCATTATTCTATGATTTAAATGAATAACCGTCTCGCATCAAACAAGATCCAGATATAATGTTCATGCTCAACGCCGCACCAAATAACAATTATTTAGGTCTAAAACTAATCCCGAAGGTAGATGTAGAGGTAGCGTGCCGACCGCGATCACATTGACTTTGGAACCGCTTTCCCACGCCGCATCGTCACCTCGTCCTTTGCCGGTGCTCGTCTATTCCGTAGTCCCTGCTTTCGAAGTTGCAAATATTAGCAATGTAACCAGTATCAAATACCGTGTGCTACTACGAGCTCTAGTAAGGTACACATCAATAACATGTATATCACATATACCTTTGTTCACCTTGCCATCCTTCTTATCCGCCAAATACTTGGGGCAGTTCCGCTTCCAAAGGTCCAAATTGCTTGCGGTAAAAACACTCAATTTCAGGCTTAGGTCCAGACTTGGGTTTCTTCTCTTGAGCAGCAACTTTCTTGCTGTTCTTTTGAAGTTTCCTTCTTCTTTCCTTTGCCCTTTTCTTGAAACTAGTGGTCTTGTTGACCATCAACACTTGATGCTCTTTCTTGATTTCTACCTCCGCGGCTTTTAGCATTGCGAAGAGCTCGGAATTGTTTTGGTCATCCCTTGCATATTATAGTTCATCACGAAGCTCTTGTAGCTTGGTGGCGTTGATTGGAGAATTCTGTCAATGACACTATCATCCGGAAGAGTAACTCCCAGTTGAATCAAGTGATTATTATACCCGACATTTTGAGTATATGTTCACCGATGTAACTATTCTCCTCCATCTTGCAGCTATAGAACTTATTGGAGACTTCATATCTCTCAATCCGCATTTGCTTGAAATATTAACTTCAACTCCTGGAACATCTCATATGCTCCATGACGCTCAAAACGTCGTTGAAGACCCGGTTCTAAGCCGTAAAGCATGGCACACCGAACTATCGAGTAGTCATCGACTTTGCTCGCCAGATGTTCACAACTTCCGCGTAGCTCTGTAGCAGGCCCTGGCACCCAGCGGTGCTTCCAGGACGTAATTCTTCTGTGCAGCAATGAGGATAATCCTCAAGTTACGGACCCAGTCCGTGTAATTGCTACCATCATCTTTCAACTTTGCTTTCTCAAGGAACGCATTAAAATTCAACGGAACAACATCACGAGCCATCTATCTACAACAAACATAGACAAGCAAAATACTATCAGTACTAAGTTCATGATAAATTTAAGTTTAATTAATCATATTAAAAACCTCCCACTTAGATGTACATCTCTCTAGTCATCTAAGTGATTACGTGATCCAAATCAACTAAACCATGTCCGATCATCACGTGAGATGGAGTAGTTTCAATGGTGAACATCACTATGTTGATCATATCTACTATATGATTCACGCCGACCTTTCGGTCTCCGTGTTCCGAGGCCATATCTGTTATATGCTAGGCTCGTCAAGTTTAACTCGAGTATTCCGCGTGTGCAACTGTTTTGCACCCGTTGTAGATGGACGTAGAACTTATCACACCCGATCATCACGTGGTGTCCGGGTACTACTGAACTTTTAGCAACGTTGCATACTCTGTGAGAACACCTCTTGATTATTTTTAGTGAGAGATCATCTTATAATGCTACCGTCAATCAAAGTAGGATAAGATGCATAAAGGATAAACATCACATGCAATCAATATAAGTGATATGATATGGTCATCATCATCTTGTGCTTGTGATCTCCATCGCCGAAGCAAATCATGATCACCATCGCCACCGCGCCGACACCTTGATCTCCATCGTAGCATCGTTGTCGTCTCGCCAACTATTGCTTCTACGACTATCGCTCATCGCTTAGTGATAAAGTAAAGCAATTACATGGCGCTTGCATTTCATACAATAAAGCGACAACCATATGGCTCCTGCCATTGCCGATAACTCGGTTACAAAACATGATCATCTCATACAATAAAATATAGCATCACGTCTTGACCACATCACATCACAACATGCCCTGCAAAAACAAGTTAGACGTCCTCTACTTTGTTGTTGCAAGTTTTACGTGGCTGCTACGGGCTGAGCAAGAACCGTTCTTACCTACGCATCAAAACCACAACGATAGTTTGTCAAGTTGGTGCTGTTTTAACCTTCGCAAGGACCGGGCGTAGCCACACTCGGTTCAACTAAAGTGAGAAACCGACACCCGCCGGTCACCTTTAAGCAACTAGTGCTCAAGCGGTGAAACCAGTCTCGCGTAAGCGTCTGGCGTAATGTCGGTCCGGCCGCTTCATCTCACAATACCGCCAACCAAAGTATGACATGCTGGTAAGCAGTATGACATATATCGCCCACAACTCACTTGTGTTCTACTCGTGCACATGACATCAACGCATAAAACCAGGCTCGGATGCCACTGTTGGGGAACGTAGTAATTTCAAAAAATTTCCTACGCACACGCAAGACCATGGTGATGGCATAGCAACGAGAGGGGAGAGTGTCCGCCCACGCACTCGTGAGGTCAGAAGCGGAAGCGTTATAACAACGCTGTTGATGTAGTCGTCGCCTTCACGATCCGACCGATCCAAGCACCGAACGTCTGGCACCTCCGAGTTCTCGCACACGCTCAGCTCGATGGCGATCCCCGGACTCGATCCAAAGCAAAGTGTCGGGATGAGTTCCGTCAAGACGACGGGCGCAGGACGATGATGATGCTCCACCGACCCAGGGCTTCGCCTAAGCTCCATGACGATATGACTTCTCCGGTAGGGCTTCGCCTAAGCTCATGACGATATGACCGAAGTGGAATATGGTGGAGGGGCACCGCACACGGCTAAGGAACGATCCGTGAGATCAACTTGTGTGTTCTGGGTGCCCCCGCCTCAGATATAAAGGAGCAAGGGGGTGCAGCCAGCCCAAGGCGGCGCTGGAGGAGTCCTACTCCCACCGGGAGTAGGACTCCCTTCCTAGTTGGATTAGGATTGGAGGAGGGAGGAAAGGGAAGGCGCCGCCTCTCCTTGTCCTATTCGGACTAGAGGGGAGGGCGCCTGCCCTGGCCGCCTTTCCTCTTCTCCCTATGGCCCATCAAGGCCCATAGACCCCCCGCGGGTTCCGGTAACCCCCCGGTGTTCCGGTAACTTCCTGTTTTCATCCAGAACCTTTCCGAAGTCCAAACATAGGCTTCCAATATATCAATCTTTATGTCTCGACTATTTCGAGACTCCTCGTCATGTCCGTGATCACATCCGGGACTCCGAACAACCTTCGGTACATCAATACTTATAAACTCATAATGAACTGTCATCGAAATGTTAAGCGTCGCGGACCCAACGGGTTCGAGAACTATGTAGACATGACCTAGAACCATTCTCGGTCAATAACCAATAGCGGAACCTGGATGCCCATATTGGTTTCTACATATTCTACGAAGATCTTTATCGGTCAAACCGCATAACGATATACGTTGTTCCTTTTGTCATCGGTATGTTACTTACCCGAGATTCGATCGTCGGTATCCAATACCTAGTTCAATCTCGTTACCGGTAAGTCTCTTTACTCGTTTCGTAATACATCATCTCACAACTAACTCATTAGTTGTAATGCTTGCAAGGCTTATGTGATGTGTATTACCGAGAAGGCCCAGAGATACCTCTCCGACAATCGGAGTGACAAAACCTAATATCGAAATCGCCAACCCAACAAGTACCTTTGGAGACACCTGTAGTACTCCTTTATAATCACCCGATTACGTTGTGACGCTTGGTAGTACCCAAAGTGTTCCTCCGTAAACGGGAGTTGCATAATCTCATAGTTACATGAACATGTATAGGTCATGAAGAAAGCATTAGCAATATACTAAACGATCAAGTGCTAAGCTAACGGAATGGGTCATGTCAATCACATCATTCTCCTAATGAGGTGATCCCATTAATCAAATGACAACACATGTCTATGGTTAGGAAACACAACCATCTTTGATTAATGAGCTAGTCTAGTAGAGGCACACTAGTGACTATCTGTTTGTCTATGTATTCACACATGTATTATGTTTCCGGTTAATACAATTCTAGCATGAATAATAAACATTTGTCATGGTATAAGGAAATAAATAATAACTTTATTATTGCCTCTAGGGCATATTTCCTTCACATACAACGCCGAAAACGAGCCAGACAAGGTCTGACCTTAGCTTCCGAGTGTATTTTCATTCTGATCTGTGACTGTCATTGATGCTGATTGACACCTGTTCGACTTCTTGCCTTGTAGATCTACACTGAGATGTACTCGATGCCGAACGGGGACCAGATCCAGGAAGGAATGGAGAGCGCTGACTGGTAGTCCCCCGACGACCATGAAGATGACAGTGATGATTCGGACGTTGATGAGGAAGTCGACTCACCGCCTCATTCTGAAAGACGCTCCAAGCAGACACATGACCCAACAGGTGGACGTGGCAAAGCAGTTGCGCTAAGCGCGCAGGCGTTGAAGCGCATACAGACATCCACTCCCAAGCCGACGGAGAAGGCCCCGAAGCAGCCCTAGGTTGCGCCTACAAAGACTCAGAAGGCCCTGCCCAAGATTAAAGTGGACGTCCCCATTGCCTCTGCGTACATATTTTGTTTTCTTTCTTTGCTTTTGCGTTGTTTGGAAACTTCTATGCTTCTGTCGACTCATTCTCTTGCTTGACCGAGTGAGTTCTGGACCTTTCAGCGCTGCTACCTCTGGGACCTCCATGGACATTTACAAGGATCAAGATGATGAGGAGACTGAAGACGCAGCCACTTCCAAAGCGGGTATGAATCCACAACCTTGCTCTCATTTTGTCATTTGGACTGTCGGTCGACCGAAATCTAACGACCGAGTCTTATGCAGCGCCTCAAAATGTCATTGAACTCCCAGATGATGATGAAGATATGCCCCAGAAGACCACGTAAAGGAAGAGCAGAACTTCGATCAGGAGGGTGCCTGCTAGTAAGGCACCTCAGTCGACACCAGCGCCAGAGCCAGTGACTCAGCAATCTGGAGACCCGGTTCGAGCTTCACTTTCTTTCGCTATCCATGTGTCGACCGATCGTCCTTCGGCGTCGACCGCTCAAGTCCCTGCTCGGTCTATGCAACTCCATGCTTCAGATCCTCTAGCTGACTCAACCATTCCACAAGCTCCACTCTTCGTCACCCATCATGTCCCAGAGGACCAGGTGAGTGCTGCCAAGGAAGCTATACGCCAGGCAGGCCTTATGATGGAGCAGATGAAGGTGGTGCGCGAGGCCAGCCAAGCTGCTTATGATGCCAGCTCAGCTCTCCAGACCAACGTCCAGGTTAGTTGATTTCCGACTGATCTTTATCTTGACGCTTGTTCTGTTAGGATATGGTACTTGAAAACTTGCATCTGTTCACCTAGTGGGTGTTTCAACTTTTGCTGAATAGCTTTTCCACTTGAGTCGACTAGGTTGCGTCGAGTGTATCTTTGAATTAGTGGGGCACACAGAGTGCACCCACTGGGTGTAGTCCCCGAGGCCGCCGTCGAATGTTTTATTCGGCGGGGGTCTTTATCAAAATGTCTCTTTACAGTTCTTCCACTCGGTATAGACAGTCGCGTGTCGAGTGGAATCTGCACTGCTGGGGGCACGCTGAGTGCACCCACTGGGTGTAGTCCCCGAGACCGCGGTCGACTGCGGGCAGTCGGCGGTGGTCTGAGCACAAGTGTTGCCTTCTCTCTTTTTTCTGACTGGACGGACCATTTTGATTGAAAAGTCAAACCAGTGGGTGCACGCTAAGTGCACCCACTGGGTGTAGTCCCCGAGACTACTGTTGAATGTTTTATTCGGCAGTAGTCTTAGAACTCTTTTTGTCATAATGATTTGAACTTGTATCTTATCGCTCAGAAGCGATCGATCTTTGTTCCTGTCGACTGGCGTGTCTTATCTGTCGATTGCAGAAATCTTGTGCACTCGGGGCTCAATTCGCTGAACTGGAGCATAAACAAATTCAGCTCAACCTTGATCTGGAACTGGCTGAGCAAAATCTGCAGAAAGCCAAGGATGAAGCAACTGCTATGGGAGGTAACCACTTGTCGACTGTTTGTTTTGCCAGCTTTACTTTTTGCCTTTTGAACCGAGTGACTTCACTCGAACAGATGTGCGTAGTGAAAACAGACAACTCCAAGCTCGTCTGAAGAAAGTTATTTCTTTAGACAAAATGAAGCAGGCGCTGGAGCAGAAGGACCTTGACCTTGCCGCATCATAGAAGATGGCATGCGAAAGAACTGAACTTGCCGACAAGAAGCTGGCTTCGGTTGGCAAGCTAGAAGAAGAAAACGCCAAATTGAAGACTGCCATCAATGAAGCCAACAAAGAAGTCGTGCAACTAAAGAAGGACAAGGTGGCCCTGACCGACAAAGTTGGAGATCTCACTCAGAAGAGGGACGAGCTGGAGGTTTATCTAGGAGGCTCGCCAAGAAGCTGTTCCTTATGCTTGAAGGTATTTTCTATTGTCTGATTGATTTGCCATTTTTGACTCTCCATACAGCTGCCGACTCATCATTTTTCTATGTGTGCAGAATTCTGTCAAAACTTTGAGGACGAGACCGGGCGGATTGAGACCGAGCTAGACCCTATAAACTCCCCCATCAAGGATGAAGCTGCAATGAATGTGGTGCGACTGGAATCTTGCATCGCCAGTGTCACCAATTATCTCGCTCGACTGAAGGTGGCGGTATCTATCAAGGATTGACGCGGAACTTTGGCCGGGAGAAACATTCCAGAATGACCTTGAGTCCCTGATGACTCGACTCAATGAGATCCCTGGTCGAGTGCAGGCGTGGAAGAAGTCATCTGCTCGGTGTGGTCTTGGCCTGTCTCTGGTCCGCGTCCATTGCAAGGAAGTTAAAGAATAAAAGCTCGTGGTTCTCACGGTCACCAATACCAAGAAACTTAACTTCCAGTCCTTCACGGAGACCTTCATCGACGCTGCCACACGTATTGCTGATGGGATCGACCTGGACGAGTCCATCGAGCCAGCTAGCCCTCCTCCTACCGAGTGAACAAACTTTAAGTCTCACTTTAATTTGCCTCGAATTGCCGAGTGATTTTGTAACCCTTAAACTCCTTCGGGTCTGACAGCCGAGTACTTTTGTCCATGGTTCTGGACTTTGCTGGATTTATCCGAACTTGGTTTTCCTTTCAATATGGTGGCTTTGCTTTTACCGCTATCAAATCTCTTAACTCCGATTGAAGCTTGATTCTTTACTCAGAATAGATGTTGTATTTGTGACGCAGCTCTGACGAGAGGGTTGTGGGCATGAGCACTAAGTGTTGCACACGACCTGTAGCTCGTCATCCTTGCGGATCAGGATGGTGCATACATTGCACTTGTGACGCAGCTCTGTCGAGAGGGTCATGGGTAAGGGCATTAAGTGCTGCACACGACCTGCACCTCGTCGTCCTTGCAGATCAGGATGGAGCGTACATTGTACTTGTGATGCAGCTCCATCGAGAGGGTCATGGGCAAGACCACTAGGTGTTGCGCTTGACCTGCATCTCATCGTCCTTGCGGATCGGGATGGAGCGTACATTGTACTTGTGACTCGGCCACTCGGAGTGGTTTTTTAACTTAGGCGAGTACGGGGTCGCAGCTAAGCCCCCGAGTGAGAGGGTTGCTCTTCACTCAGAGGATTTTTTAACTTAGGCGAGTACGGGGTCGCAGCTAAGCCTCTCGAGCGGGAGGATTGCTCTCCACTCGGAGGATTTTTTTAACATAGGTGAATCCGGTTCGCGGCTAAGCTCCCAAGTGAGAGGGTTGCTCTTCACTCAGAGGTTTTTTCAACTTAGGCGAGTACGGGGTCGCAGCTAAGCCCCCGAGTGAGAGGGTTGCTCTTCACTCGGATTTTTGAACTTAGGAGAGTACGGGGTCGCAGCTAAGCCCACGGGTGAGAGGGTTGCTCTTCACTCAAAGGATTTTTTTAAGTTAGGCGAGTACGGGGTCGCAGCTAAGCCTCCCGAGTGGGAGGATTGCTCTCCACTCGGAGGATTTTTTTAACTTAGGCGAGTTGAGTTTGCGGCTAAGCTCCCGAGTGAGAGGGTTGCTCTTCACTTGGAGGATTTTTAACTTAGGCGAGTACGGGGTCGCAGCTAAGCCCCCAAGTGAGAGGGTTGCTCTTCACTCGAACGATTTTTTAACTTAGGCGAGTACGGGGTTGCAGCTAGCCCCCGAGTGAGAGGGTTGCTCTTCACTCGAAGGATTTTTTAACTTAGGCGAGTACGGGGTCACAGCTAAGCCCCCGAGTGAGAGGGTTGCTCTTCACTCGGAGGATTTTTTAACTTAGGCGAATCGGGTTCGCGGCTAAGCCCCCGAGTGGGGGGATTGCTCTCCACTCTGAGTGTTTTTTAAACTTAGGCGAATCGGGTTCGCGGCTAAGTCACCCACTAGGGGATTTGAACACATGTGTTTGGAACAATCATTAAGATACTGTAGAAATCTTGTCTTTGATAAGCAAACTAAATTATTCTTATTACAACTCGTCAACTCGAGTGTTTAGGTATAAAAACGGCGGAGCAGATCCGCATTCCACGAGCGTGGCCCGTCTACTTTCTTGGCTACGTTGTAAAGGTGATAAGCTCCATTGTGGAGCACCTTGGTGATGATGAAGGGACCTTCCCAGGCCGGAGCAAGCTTGTGAGGTCGTTTCTGATGCACTCGGAGCACGAGAGATCTCCTTCTTGGAACGCTCGACCTCTGACATTACGGGCATGGAATCGACGCAAGTCTTGCTGATAGATGGTCGGCCTGATCAGAGCCATCTCACGTTCTTCTTCCAAGAGATCAACTTCGTCTTGGCGTGCTTGTTCAGCTTCAACTTCTGAAAAAAGTTCCACTCGAGGAGCGTTGTGTAGTAAGTCGCTCGGAAGCACAGCTTCAGCGCCATACACCATGAAGAAAGGGGTTCGGTTAGTCGACCGGTTTGGAGTTGTTCTCAGTCCCCATAAGACAGATGGAAACTCAGTCACCCAAGCTCCAGCAGCATGCTTGAGATCACGCATCAGTCGAGGTTTTAGCCCTTGAAGGATCAAACCGTTCGCCCTTTCTGCCTGCCCATTCGACTGCGGGCGCGCAATGGATGCATAATCGACTCGAGTGCCTTGGGAAGCGCAGAATGCTCTGAACTCATCAGAATCAAAGTTGGAGCCATTATCTGTGATAATACTGTGAGGGACTCAATATCTGAATATCAGCTCTCTAATGAAACTAATGGCAGCACTTGAATCAAGATTCTTGATAGGCTCGACTTCGATCCATTTAGTGAATTTGTCGACTGCCACAAGCAAATGAGTGAAACCACTTCTGCCGCTCTTGAAGGGTCCAACCATATCCAACCCCCAAACAGCAAACGGCCAGACGAGTGGAATAGTCTTCAAGGCAGAGGCAGGCTTGTGGGACATGTTTGAGTAGAACCGGCAGCCTTCGCACTTGTCGACTATATCTTTCGCCATCTCATTTGCACGTGGCCAGTAGAATCCCGCTCGGTATGCTTTGGCTACGATGGTCCGAGAGACGCATGGTGACCACAGGTCCTTGAATGGATATCATTGAGAATCATCCGACCTTCCTCCGGTGTGATACATCGCTGAGCGACTCCAGTCACACTCTCTCTGTATAGCTGTCCACCTATCACGGTAAAGGCTTTGCATAGACGGACAATCCGACGGGCCTCGTCTTCATCATCCGGAAGCTCCTTCCTGAGCAGGTATGCAATATATGGCACCGTCCAATCGGGGGTGATGACCAAAACTTCCATGATTAGGTCGACCATGGCTGGGACCTCGATCTCAGTCGGATCAGTAGAACTTTTCGGTTGTGGGGGTGATACGTCTCTGTCGTATCTATAATTTTTTATTGGTCCATGTCAGTATTCTACAACTTTTACATACTTTTGGCAACTTTTTATACTATTTTTGGGACTAACATATTGATCGAGTGCCTAGGGCCAGTTCCTGTTTGTTGCATATTTTTTGTTTCGCAGAAAATTCATATCAAACGGAGTCCAAACGGGATAAAACTTACGGAGATTTTTTTTGGAATATATGTGAATTTTGGGAAGTTGAATCAACGCGAGACGGTGCCCGAGGGGCCCACAAGGGTGAGGGGCGCGCCCTAGGGTGTAGGGCTCTCCCTGGGCCCTCGTGGCCACTCTGTAAGGCGGTTGGTGCCCTTCTTTCGCCGCAAGAAAGCCAATATCCGGATAAAAATCGGTTCCAAATTTCATCCCAATCGGAGTTACGGATCTCCGGGAATTTATGAAACGGTGAAAGGGCAGAATCAGGGAACGCGGAAACAAAGAGAGACAGAGAAACATATCCAATATCGGAGGGCTCTGGCCCCTCCGCCGCCATGGAGGCCATGGAACAGAGGGGAAACCCTTCTTCCATCTAGGGGGAAGGTCAAGGAAGAAGAATACGAAGGGGGGCTCTCTCCCCCTCTCTCCCAGTGGTGCCGGAACGCCGCCGGGGCCATCATCGTGCGACGGCGATCTACACCAGCACCTCTGTCATCTTCACCAACATCGTCATCACCTTCCCCCATCTATCTACAGCGGTCCACTCTCCCGCAACCCGATGTACCCTCTACTTGAACATGGTGCTTTATGCTTCATATTATTATCCAATGATGTGTTGCCATCCTATGATGTCTGAGTAGATTTCCGTTGTCCTATCGGTAATTGGTGAATTGCTATGATTGGCTTAATTTGCTTGTGGTTATGTTGCTGTCCTTTGGTGCCCTTCATATGAGCATGTGCGTGGATCACACCATAGGGTTAGTTGTATGTTGATAGGACTATGTATTGGAGGGCAAGAGTGAAAGAAGCTTCAACCTAGCATACTGTCGGCGTTCTGGGAACGGGGGTCCCCAGGCTTGCCTGCCTGCGGCCTGCGGTGTGGCTCAAGTGGGGGCCCAGCACGGCCTAGCTTCATCAGCTCAAGCTCAAGACCCTCGCGAGGGTCCAAACCTCGCGGGGCGGACTACGGGAACCTTCCATAGGGGGCAGCCTCGTCAGGCAGGCTCACGAGGAGGCGGAGAGATCAAGGCAGGGTACCTCACGAGGGTGCCCCGTGACGCAAGCCATGACGATCGGGATCAGGCGGGCGCCAGCCTGCGCAGTGTCCTCTATTCCCCTTTGGTGCAAAGGAGGCAAGCACATGCCAAGGCATCAGGCAAAGGTTACCGCTTCGGTGCAATAAGACCAAGACTAGCAGAGCGGCAGGACGGAGGTCATCGTGGAGCCCAGGACGGCGTCACCGTCAGAGCCTTTGGCAGCCAAAGACCAACTTTAGTCAGGATAAGTGTACTAGATGTTCCCCTTCAAAATGGCCAATTGTTGGCGCCCTTCCCGCTCATTATTTGGGAAGAGGCCCAGGGCCTCCCTCTATAAATAGGACTAGCCACCAAGAGAGAGGGGGGAATAGACCCGCGACGAGAGAGGTCGAACCTACTAGAGAGAGAGAGAGAGAAGCGGCTGGACTCACCCAAGCAGTCCATCGCACCAGCTCAAGAACAGCCCCTCGCGAGGCTGTTCTTCCTTTGTACCGTTCTTCATCAGCCCCAGAGGCAATCCACCACACCACACACTGGAGTAGGGTATTACACCACAACGGTGGCCTGAACCAGTATAAATCTCGTGTCTCTTGTGCTGTTCATCGTTCCTAGCTTAGATTCCTTACGATCCATTAACGCGTGAGCTGGTAGGGGAAAGGTCTCCGCGCGCACCCCAGAGTTCGAACCTCAAGGGTCTGCCGGAACCCGAAATCCGACACATAGAAATTGATGCACAGGAGATTGATGGGGGACCAATATATCTTAATGCTATGGTTGGGTTTTACCTTAATGAACGTTAGTAGTTGCGGATGCTTGCTAATATTTCCAATCATAAGTGCATAAAATTCCAAGTCACGGATGACATGCTAGCAGTGGCCTCTCCCACATAAAACTTGCTATCGGTCGAGTAAAGTAGTCAATTGCTTAGGGACAATTTCTCAACTCCTACCACCACTTTTCCACACTCGCTATACTAACTTTATTGGTTCTTTATATAAACAGCCCCTAGTTTTTATTTACGCACTCTTTATATTCTTGCAAACCTATCCCACATCACCTACAAAGTACTTCTAATTTCATACTTGTTCTAGGTAAAGTGAACGTCAAGCGTGCGTAGAGTTGTATCGGTGGTCGATAGAACTTGAGGGAATATTTTTTCGACCTTTATCTCCTCGTTGGGTTCGACACTCTTACTTATCGAAAGAGCTAAAATTGATCCCCTATACTTGTGGGTTATCAAGACCTTTTTCTGGCGCCATTGCCGGGGAGTTATAGCGTGGGGTGAATATTCTCGTGTGTGCTTGTTTGATTTATCACTAAGTAGTTTTTATTTTATGCTCTTGTTTTATACCTTTAGTTATGGGTAGGAAACGCAAAATACCAAAAAAATTAGTGGTACCTACTGAACCAATGGTTGAAGAACCCTCAAAATCTATCACACTACTGAAGCTTTCTACTTGGATCATCTTCGATCCCTATGTGCTCGGGCTGAAACCCCAACTAGCTTAGTTGAAGGAAAAATCTTTAGATGAGCATGCTTGTTATGTGCGACGCCGCATATCTGAAAAGGGAAACTTTTACTGGATCAAATTCATTGTTTGCAATGCTATGCTTGGAATTTATGTGAAATATATGATATTACTTGTTGTTCTGAAAACCCTAAGAAACACCTTCCCTACCAATGTGAGTTTAGTGATAATGGAATCGTATCTTCGTATGCTAATGGTGTTTATAATTACTATGATGTTCAACAAATTGAAGAATTTGTTGCTTTTAAGGGTGCTTATGAAATTGCTTCTTTGATTGAAACGTATGATGCTAATCTTTACAAATCTAGAAAAAAATTCCATACTTAAATATTGTTATGATAATTATGCTTCTAATGCCTATGTTGAACCATATATTGAGAGAGTCTCTGCTGTCCAAGAAGAGACTAATATTTTGCAGGAGTCTATGGAAGAAGAAATTGATGAAACTGTGAGCTCATTGGATGAAAAAGATGAGGAGGAGAGGGAAGAACAAAAGGAGGAAGAGCGGATGGATCACCCGTTCCCACCATCTAATGAGAGTAACTCTTTATCCCATACATTGTTTAATTTCCCTTCGAATTTACCGAAAGATGAATGCTATGATGATTGTTATGATCCCGTTGATTCTTTTGAAATATCCCTTTTTGATGATGCTTGCTATGCTTGTGGCCAAGATGCCAATATGAATTATGCTTCTGGAGATGAGCTTGCTATAGTTCCTTATGTTAAACATGAAATTGTTGCTATTGCACCCACGCATGATAGTCCTATTACCCGTTTGAATTCTCCCAACTACACTATATTGGAGAAGTTTGCCCTTATTAAGGATTATATTGATGGGTTGTGTTTTACTAATACACATGATGATTTTGATAGATATAATATGCATGTGCTTGCTGCTCCTACTTGCAATTATTATGAGAGAGGAACTATATCTCCACCTCTCTATGTTTCCATATGATAAAATTGCAAGAAACTGTTTATACTATGCATTGGCCTTTACTATGTGTGCATGAATTGTTCTTTTATGACATCCCGATGCATAGGAAGAGAGTTAGACTTTGTTGTTTCATGATATATGTTACTTTTTGCTCACTACTAAATCACAAATCATTGCTAATTAAAATTGGCTTTGATATACCTTGGGATCCGGGTGGATCCATTACTTGAGCACTATATGCCTAGCTTAATGGCTTTAAAGAAAGCGCTGCCAGGGAGACAACCCGGAAGTTTTAGAGAGTCATTTATTTCTGCTGTGTGATTTTATAAAGTTAAAAAATAAAAATAATGTGCCAATATTTGCCTTTAGGATGTTTACATTGCTTGTTGGTTTGTGCGGTGCAAAACAGAAACTTTGGCTGTAGTGCACGATTATATATTTTTTACTGGAACGTCAAACGGTTCTGAAACTTTTTGCACTGTCTTTCTACACAAATTGTTTATTTTTCCTAATTTATTCAGAATTTTTGGAGTAACAGAAGTATGGTGAATGTTCAGATTACTACGACTGTCCTGTTTAAGACAGATTCTGTTTTTGATGCATAGTTTGCTTGTTTTGATGAAACTATCGATTTCTATCAGTGGAATAAGCCATAGAAAAGTTATATTGCAGTAGCTACAATGCAAAAACAAAATATGAATTGGTTTTCAACAGTACTTATAGTAGTGATTTGCTTTATTATACTAACGGATCTTACCGAATTTTCTGTTGAGTTTTGTGTGGATGAAGTATTCGAAGATCGAGGAGGTCTCGATGTGAGGAGAGGGAGAGGCAAGAGATCAAGCTTGGGGATTCCCAAGGCATCCCAAGTAAATATTCAAGGAGACTCAAGCGTCTAAGCTTGGGGATGCCCCGGAAGGCATCCCATCTTTCTTCAACAAATATGGGTATGTTTTCGGTTCCATTTTTGTTCATGTGATATGTGCAAATCTTGGAGCGTCTTTTGCATTTAGTTTTCACTTTTCTTTGATGCACCATGCTGGTATAAGATAGTCCATTGTTGATTTATAGAATGCTCTTTGCACTTCACTTATATCTTTTGAGTATGGCTTTATAGAATGCTTCATGTGCTTCACTTATATCATTTGAAGTTTGGATTGCCTGCTTCTCTTCACATAGAAAACCGCCATTTGTAGAATGCTCTTTTGCTTCACTTATATTTTTAGAGCGTGGGCATATCTTTTGTAGAAAGAATTAAACTCTCTTGCTTCACTTATATCTATTTAGAGAGATGACAGGAATTGGTCATTCACATGGTTAGTCATAAAATTCTACATAAAACTTGTAGATCACTGCATATGATATGTTTGATTCCTTGCAATAGTTTTGCGATATAAAGATGGTGATATTAGAGTCATGCCAGTATGTAATTGTGAATTTAAGAAATACTTGTGTTGAAGTTTGTGATTCCCGTAGCATGCACGTATGGTGAACCATTATGTAACGAAGTTGGAGCGTGAGGTATTTACTGATTGTCTTCCTTATGAGTGGCGGTCGGGGACAAGGGATGGTCTTTTCCTACCAATCTATCCCCCTAGGAGCATGCGCGTAGTACTTTGTTTCGATGACTAATTGATTTTTGCAATAAGTATGTGAGTTCTTTATTACTAATGTTGAGTCCATGGATTATACGCACTCTCACCCTTCCATCATTGCTAGCCTCTTCGGTACAGTGCATTGCCCTTTCTCACTTCGAGAGTTGGTGCAAACTTCGCCGGTGCATCCAAACCCCGTGATACGATACGCTCTATCACACATAATCCTCCTTATATGTTCCTCAAAACAGCCACCATACCTACCTATCATGGCATTTCCATAGCCATTCCGAGATATATTGCCATGCAATTTCCATCATCATCATATACATGACTTGAGCATTTATTGTCATATTGCTTTGCATGATCGCAAGATAGCTAGCATGATGTTTTCATGGCTTGTCCATTTTTTATGTCATTGCTACGCTAGATCATTGCACATCCCGGTACACCTCCGGAGGCATTCATATAGAGTCATATCTTTGTTCTGGTATCGAGTTGTAATATTGAGTTGTAAGTAAATAAAAGTGTGATGATCATCATTATTAGAACATTGTCCCATGTGAGGTTATCAAAATAAAAGTGGCCAAAGAAGCCCCCCCCCAAACAGAGAGGCCAAAGAAGCCTTAAAAGAGAAAAAATTGAAAAAATGAGAGAAAAGAGAGAAGGGACAATGTTACTATCCTTTTACCACACTTGTGCTTCAGAGTAGCACCATGTTGTTAATATAGAGAGTGTCTTGAGTTATCACTTTCATATACTAGTGGGAATTTTCATTATAGAACTTGGCTTGTATATTCCAACGATGGGCTTCCTCAAACGCCCTAGGTCTTCATGAGCAAGCAAGTTGGATGCACACCCACTTAGTTTCAGTTTGAGATTTCATACACTTATAGCTCCAGTGCATCCATTGCATGGCAATCCCTACTCCTCACATTGACATCAATTGATGGGCATATCCATAGCCCCTTGATTAGCCGCGTCGATGTGAGACTTTCTCCTTTTTGTCTTCTCCACACAACCTCCACCATCATATTCTATTCCACCTATAGTGCTATGTCCATGGCTCACGCTCATGTATTGCGTGAAAGTTGAAAAGGTTTGAGAACGTCAAAAGTATGAAACAATTGCTTGGCTTGTCATCGGGGTTGTGCATGATTTGAATATTTTGTGTGGTGAAGATGGAGCATAGCCAGACTATATGATTTTGTAGGGATAACTTTCTTTGGCCATGTTATTTTGAAAAGACATGATTACTTTATTAGTATGCTTGAAGTATTATTGTCTTAATATCAAATGATAGACTATTGCTTTGAATCACTCGTGTCTTAATATTCATGCCATGATTAGATTATGTGATCAAGATTATGCTAGGTAGCATTCCACATCAAAAATTATCTTTTTTATCATTTCCTACTCGAGGACGAGCAGGAATTAAGCTTAGATGCTGATATCGTCTCCGTCAGATCTATAATTTTGGATTGTTGCACGCCAATATTCTACAACTTTTACATAGTTTTTGGCAACTTTTTATACTATTTTTGGGAGTAACATATTGATCCAGTGCACAGTGCTAGTTCCTGTTTGTTGCATGTTTTTTGTTTCGCAGAAAATCCATATCAAACGGAGTCCAAACGGGACAAAAACTTACGGAGATTTTTTTGGAATATATGTGAATTTTGGGAAGTGGAATCAACGCGAGACGATGCCCGAGGGGCCCACGAGGGTGAGGGGCACGCCCCAGGGGGTAGGGCACACCCTGGGCCCTCGTAGCGATTGCTGACCTTCTATCGTGGAAAGAAAGCCAATATCCGGGTAAAAATCGTGTCCAGATTTCAGCCCAGTCGGAGTTACGGACCTCCGGGAATTTAAGAAACGGTGAAAGGGCAAAATTAGGGAACGCAAAAACAGAGAGAGACAGAGAGACAGATCCAATCTCGGAGGGGCTCTCGCCCCTCCGCCGCCATGGAGGCCCTGGACCAGAGGGTAAACCCTTCTCCCATCTAGGGGGAAGGTCAAGGAAGAAGAAGAAGAAGAAGAAGAAGAAGGGGGGCTCTCTCCCCCTCTCTGCCGGTGGCGCCGGAACGCCGCCGGGGCCATCATCGTGCGACGGCGATCTACACCAACACCTCTGTCATCTTCACCAACATCGTCATCACCTTCCCCCATCTTTCTACAACGGTCCACTCTCCCGCAACCCGCTGTACCCTCTACTTGAACATGCACGTTGCTTTATGCTTCACATTATTATCCAATGATGTGTTGCCATCCTATGATGTTTGATTAGATTTTCGTTGTCCTATCCGTAATTTGTGAATTGCTATGATTAGTTTAATTTGCTTGTGGTTATGTTGCCGTCCTTTGGTGCCCATCAGATGAGTGCGCGCGTGGATCACACCATAGGGTAAGTTGTATGTTGATAGGACTATTTATTGGTGGGCAAGAGTGACAGAAGCTTCAACCTAGCATAGAAATTGATGCATACAGGATTGAAGGGGGACCAATATATCTTAATGCTACGGTTGGGTTTTACCTTAATGAACATTAGTAGTTGCGGATGCTTGTTAATAGTTCCAATCATAAGTGCATAGAATTCCAAGTCAGGGATGACATGCTAGCAGTGGCCTCTCCCACATAAAACTTGCTATCGGTCTAGTAAAGTAGTCAATTGCTTAGGGACAATTTCGCAACTCCTACCACCACTTTTCCACACTCGCTATACTAAATTTATTACTTCTTTATCTAAACAGCCCCTAGTTTTTATTTACGCGCTCTTTATATTCCTGCAAACCTATCCCACATCACCTACAAAGTACTTCTAGTTTCATACTTGTTCTAGGTAAAGCGAACGTCAAGCGTGCGTAGAGTTGTATCGGTGGTCGATAGAACATGAGGGAATATTTGTTCTACCTTTAGCTCCTCGTTGGGTTCGACATTCTTACTTATCGAAAGAGGCTACAATTGATCCCCTATACTTGTGGGTTATCAGGGGGCTCCTCTGTGAAGGGATCTTCTTGAACTGATCGAGTATGGAGATGCTCCAAGAACACATTGCTGGGCATAGGTTTCCGAGTGGAACCTAACTTAGCCAGATCATCAGCAGCTTGATTCTTGATTCATGGTATGTGATGGAGCTCTAACCCTTCAAACTTCTTCTCTAACTTTCTTACTGCATTGCAATAACCGTTCATAGCTGGGCTTTTGATATCCCAATCCTTCATCACTTGATTAACCACTAAATCTGAGTCACTGTAAACCATCAGGCGCTGGACGCCGCGTAAGATGGCCATACACAACCCATACAGAAGTGCCTCATACTCAGCTTCGTTGTTGGAAGAATTAGAGTGAATATGGAGGACATAGCTGAGCTTGTCGCCTCTAGGAGATACCAGAACTACACCAGCACCAGAACCATTCAGCATCTTGGACCCATCAAAGAACATAGCCCAATGTTCCGACTGGATCTGAGTCGGTTGCTGCTGTTCACTCCACTTGGCGAGGAAATCTGCTATTGCTTGGGACTTGGTTGCCTTCTTTGCCTCGAACCAGTTGCATCCCTGTTGTTCAGAATTTCTGATAATGGAGCATCGCTGACGACTGAAACTGAGTGGTCAGAGAAATACTGTGCAATTTTCTTCGTGGTCAAATAAATTCCATAGACAAGCTTCTGATAATGCGGATATCTCTGCTTGGACGGAGTCAAGACCTCAGAAATATAATACACTGGGCACTGAACTTTGTAGGCTTTGCCTTCTTCTTCTCGCTCGACCGTGAGCACTCTGCTGACAACTTGTCCAGTGGCTGCAATATAAAGCAGTAAAGGCTCTTTGCTGATTGGGGCAGCAAGCACCGACTGGGTGGAAAGCAGGGCTTTGAGCTCTACAAACACTGCTTCAGCTTCAGGAGTCCACTCGAACTTGTCAGATTTCTTCATCGGTCGGTAAAGAGGCAATGCCTTTTCACCGAGACGAGAGATGAATCGGCTCAATGCAGCCAAACGACCAGTAAGCTTCTGAATGTCGTGCACACGCACGGGGCGTTTCATTCGGAGGATTGCACCAACCTTCTCTGGGTTTGCATCGATCCCTCATTCGGAAACGAGGAAACCGAGTAACCTTCCACCCGGGACTCCGAATGTGCACTTTGACGGATTAAGCTTGATATCACATCTTCTCAGGTTGGCAAAGGTTTCAGCGAGGTCATTCAGCAGGTCAGAACCTTTACATCACTTGACCACTATGTCATCCATGTATGCTTCCACATTCTGACTGATTGGAGTGAGCAGGCACTTCTGTATCATGTGCATGAATGTTGCATCAGCATTCTTGAGACCAAAAGGCATGCTAAGATAGCAAAAACACCTGAATGGGGTGATGAAAGCTGCTTTTATTTCGTCGGGGCCATACAGTCGGATCTGATGGTACTCGGAATATGCGTCCAAAAAGGACAGGTGCTCACATCCCGCGGTCGAGTCGACAATTTGGTCGATGCGGGTGAGAGGGAAGTGATCTTTCGGGCAGGCCCGATTGATGTGCTTGAAATCGATGCACATACGAAGTGAATCATCCTTATTAGGGACCATGACGACATTGGCGAGCCATATATCTCTCCGATAAACTCAGCTGCCGTGGTTGAGCCACCTCCTCACCAATTGCCTTCCTTTTCTCCACGGCGGACCGACGGAGATGCTCTTTGACAGGTTTTAGTTTTGGGTCGACTCAGAAACGGTGCTCAGCTAGTTCCCTGGGTACACCTGGCATGTCAGATGGTTTCCATGCAAAGATGTCCCAGTTCTCACGGAGGAACTAGATGAGCGCTTCTTCCTATTTGTTGTCGAGTGTTGTTGAGATATGAGTCAGAGCAGCATTGGGGTCGGTCGGGTGAATGTGAACTTGCTTTATTTCCTCAGACGACTGAAATGCGGACTCTGAAGCAGGCTTCTTAGCACGCAACAATTCACCCGGATCTGCATTCTTCTGGTATTCTTGCATCTCCACTGCTGCCATTTGTTCATCGGCAATCTTTGAGCCCTTCTGGAGGCACTCTTCTGCTCTCTTCCGATTTCCAGTGACTGTGATCACACCTCTGGGACCAGGCATCTTCAGCTTGAGGTACACATAACACGGTCGAGCCATGAAACGAGCATACGCAGGCCTTCCCAGAATAGCATGGTAGGCACTGTGAAAATCCACGACTTCAAATGTCAACTTTTCCTTGAGGTAATTCTTGAAATCACCGAAAACCACATCAAGAGTGATCTGGCTGAGTGAATCGGCCTTCTTCACCGGAATGACTCCGTGGAACCACATGTTGCTCTAACTAAGCTTGGACATTGGAATGCCCATCCCTCGAAGGGTCTCGTCATACAAAATGTTCAAGCCATTGCCACCATCCATCAGGACTTTGGTCAGTCGGGTGCCCCCAACGATTGGGTCAACCACCAACGCTTGCCACCCGGGGGTAGCAACGTGCGCTGGGTAATCGGACTGGTCGAATGTAATGGTTTTTTACCACTTCAGATATGTCATTATTGCCGAAGCAACCATGTTCACTTCTCTGTTGATGACTTCCAGTCGACTTTTGCATTTGATGTCAGCAAAAATCACCAAAGTGGCATTGACATTGGGATAACCATCATCCTCCTCTTTGTCTTCATCCTTATCAGATTATTTTTCCTTCTCACTGGGCCGACCCTCCTAAGCTCGAATTAGGAGTCGACATCGCCGAGTGCTATGCTTGGGATAAATCAGGTTTCCCTCTTCATCCTTCTTGGTGTGTATATGACATGGCAAATTTAGCACATCATTTCCTACTTGATCTTTCACCTTGTTGGGGATCCATGGCCCCTTGGGTTTTCCTTTGAATTTCCCTTGGGTCACAACTGCGGCTTCACTAGGACCTGCGGGTTTGGCTTTGCGCTTCTGCTTCCGACTTGAATTTCCTCCTCCGGCCTCCTGGGCGACTGGCTTGTTCTTGCCACTGTGGAGTCGGTCTTCTTCTTCGCCATTAGCGTACCGAGTGGCTATTTCCATCATTCGGGCCAGGATCATATCTCCTGTCCGACCGAATTTCAGGTTAAGCTCTCTGTATCGAACACCCTCCTTGAAGGTGCCAACTGCTAGGTGTTGTACACATTCTCCACTGTATGATGAAGAGTGGTCCACCTTTGGATATAATCTCTAAGGTTTCACTAGGCTTCTGGACACAATGTTGTAATTCAGTCAGCCCCGCTGGTCGTTTGCAAGTATCCTCAAATGTCCTGACAAACACTCGGGCCAACTCTTCCCAACTGAAAATACTACCAGGAGCCAACTGATTCAACCAAGCTCTGGCCGAGCCTTCCAACATCAGGGGGAGGTGTTTCATGGCTACATCGTCATTGCCGCCACCAATCTGCACAACCACTCGGTAATCCTCAAGCCAAGTATCTGGCTTCGACTCACCAGTGAACTTGCTTACTCATGTCGCCAACCTGAAGTTGGGAGGGATCTCAGCAGCCCTGATGGCTCTGCTGAAACATTCAGGCCTAGAAACATGTACTCTGCTGTTAATTGGACGATCTCTGTCTTGTCCTTCTCTGTGTGCCCGGTTCCTGTCGACCATACCTTGTACAAGAATTGACCTTGCATCAAACCCGGGCTCTCTTGGCTCGACTGGGACCCTCCGCTCATTGCTATACGGGCGCCTGTAATCATAATGCCAGTGCACGTATGATCCGCCCCTCAAAGGGGGCGTAGGCACTCGACGGCGGTCATCACAGCCAAGTCGATGATCATACTGCTTGTGGTTCTGACCCAGGTACAGCTCCTGGCGGTGCCCACGACCCTCACGCCGCAGAGGCAATCTTGGTGTGTGAGCCAACTGGACTGTGTCCGCCACCACGGACCTGCTATGGATCCTGTTGCGAGATGAGAAACGGTTGCGTTTTGTTCTCCTGCTGCTCGGAGCAGTGCTCGGATCTGCATCAAACCTCTTCCAGCCTCCGATTGGGATGGCTGAATCGACTCTGCTATACGAGCTGCCGCTGTAAGATTCTGGATCGGAGTGCGGTATACCTGAGGTTCAGGCAGAAACAATTGTCGCTGACGTCCACTGGATTCAGGGATCTTTTATCGAGCGTGTTCGTCAAGTGAATGTTGAAGGTTCTCCAGGCGTGCACGCTCAGCCAAAGTGGCCAGGCGCGCAGCCTCCAAGGCCTGAGCCTCAGAGGTCTCTTCGATGATGGGGGTGTGAAGCGCCTCCACATTGCGACGGTGCAGCTCATCCCTCTACTGCGAAGTGAGGGCTTCAGGATGATATTGCTCGTTACCATGTGACGGATCGCCGCCACCATCGCCGCCGCTGCCGCGACAAAAACCAGGCGGGTTGCGAGGCGTGTCGACCATCAGGACTTCTGCCGCAGGGTCACTGCTGTCGCACTCGGACAGGGTCTCGACGGAGCCAGTCGACAGATCAAATAGCCCGTAGAGAGATTCGTCGGGCTCGATTGCCGCGACTTGAGGGGTGGCCGACTGACGGGCCACCGCATGCTTTACCCACCGCAAAAGCCGCGATCGACCAGATCGCTTGCGACGATGAGCAGCGGGGAGTGAAGACCTTGCGGGAGCCGATCGATACTAAGTCGACAGCTGCTGCAGAAGGATGCCAAGGACGCACACGCGAAAGTGCGTCGGCCCGCGGATGGGGAGCGTCTCGACGTCGAGGGGGGCCTCCTAGAGCCAGGCGGAGTCGTCGGCGATGAAAACGAGCACGCCGAGACGGATCTCACGGCCCTCAGCCAAACCGCCGCCAGAAACCATGATGATGGAGATCGGGAAAATTGCAACCTCACCGGAAGTCGCTAAGACACCTGCCCCATGGTGGGCGCCAACTGTCATGGGAGTAAGTCTGACAGTAGAATAGGGGGTACGTTGGAGGAGGCATGATCCTAGCTACGATGAGGTTCTGCATGCAAGGTTTACGAGTTCAGGCCCTTCGCGGAGGAAGTAACAACCCTACATCTTGGTGCCCAGAGGCTTGGTCGACTGAATTATGCGTGAGAGTTACAGGGGGTGCGAACCCTTGTGCCAGTGGAGGGGGGTGGCTTATATAGAGTGCGCCAGGACCCCAGCTAGCCCACGTTACAGAGGGTACAATGTACATTAAGGCAGGGTGTTACTGATAACGCCAGTAATAAGAGATATAAATGATCTTTAAGGTTACAGAATGAATGTCCGACCATTGCCATCCTGAGTGACGTTAGGTCTTCTATATTCTGAGTGGTTTCTTGTATCGTTGAATGACTTCATATTGGTCGAATGGAATTGGGGTATCCGAGTGAGGTTGAAGGTCGAGTGGATCGCACTCCTTGATGAACTCGGTCGGTTTCTCTTGTTGTGCTTTGAATGTCTTTGAGTCTAGGGAAGTGTCCTTGGGTAGGGCATCTAGGTAAGGCCTATGACCCTACCCTAGGTACATGTCATCGTCACTACATTCCTTAATGGATTTCTTAAAGAAGAGTTGTATATGATGCAACTAAAAGGTTTTATCGATCCTAAAGGTGCTAACAAAGTATGCAAACTCCAGTGATCCATCTATGGACTGGTGCAAGCATCTCAGAGTTGGAATATACGCTTTGATGAGTTGATCAAAGCATATAGTTTTATACAGACTTGCGGTGAAGCCTGTATTTACAAGAAAGTGAGTGGGAGCACTACAGCCTTTCTGATAAGTATATGTGGATGACATATTGTTGATCGGAAATGATGTAGAATTTTCTGAAAAGCATAAAGGAGTGTTTGAAAGGAGTTTTTTCAAAGAAAGACCTTGGTGAAGCTACTTACATATTGGGCATCAAGATCTCTAAAGATAGATCAAGATGCTTGATAAGACTTTTGATGAGTACATACCTTGATAAGATTTTGAAGGAGTTCAAAATGGATCAGTCAAAGAAGGAGCTCTTGCCTGAGTTGTAAGGTATGAAGTTGAGTAAGAATCATAACCCGGCCACGGCAGAAGATAGAGAGAGAATGAAAGTCATTCCCTATGCCTCAACCATATGTTCTATAAAGTATGCCATGATGTATACAAAACCTGTTGTGTACCTTGCCATGAGTTTGGCAGAGGGGTACAATAGTCATCCAGGAGTAGATCACTGGACAACGGTCAAAATTATCCTTAGAGGACTAAGGAAATATTTCTCGGTTATGGAGGTGATAAAGAGTTCGTCGTAAAGAGTTACGTCGATGCAAGCTTTAACACCGATATGGATGACTCTGAGTCTCAATCTGGATACATATTAAAAGTGGGAGTAATTAGCTAGACTAGCTCCATGCAGAGCATTGTAGACATAGAAGTTTGCAAAATACATACGGATCTGAATGTGGCAGACCCATTGACTAAACTTTTCTCACAAGAAAAACATGATCACACCTTAGTACTCTTTGGGTGTTAATCACATAGCGATGTGAACTAGATTATTGACTCTAGTAAACCCTTTGGGTGTTGGTCACATGGTGATGTGAACTATTGAACTATTGGTGTTAATCACATGGCGATGTGAACTAGATTATTGACTCTAGTGCAAGTGGGAGACTGAAGGAAATATGCCCTAGAGGCAATAATAAAGTTGTTATTTTATTTCCATATTCATGATAAAGGTTTATTATTCATGCTAGAATTGTATTGATCGAAAACCTTATTACATGTGTGAATACATAAACAAATATCATGTCCCTAGTAAGCCTCTACTAGACTAGCTCGTTGATCAAAGATGGTTAAGGTTACCTAACCATAGACATGAGTTGTCATTTGATAACGGGATCACACTACAAGGGAAAAGCCTAGCAGTAGCGCGGGTATTTTGCCTAGTAGTAGCGCGGGATGCCGTGCTACTGATAAGGCGCTACAGCTAACATGTAGCAGTAGTGTGTGTCGTCCCACGCTACTGCTATACATGGCAAGCAGCAGCGGGCTTTAGTGCCACACGCTGCCGCTAATAGCTGCAGCGCTTTTAACTAGGACGCGCTACTGGTAAGAGAGCGCTACTACTAACTTTATTCCCCTCACTACTGCTAGTTTTATTAGTTTCTGTTTTTTCTGCATATTTGCTTTGTATTTGAACAGACTTTATACAATAATCTTTAGCATATCAAACACATACAAACGTAATCATAGCATATACATACATATAGTCTCATAAAATCATGTCATCATCATAATCATCATCCAACACAAAGTGGCTCTCGTCATCATCTCGAAAATAGCGATACAAGTCTCGATTACTTGCAACTACATCATCATCCATCTAAACAATGATATGAGTTTGTATCCCTCTCTTGCATTATCGTGAACCTAAACTAACTATGGTTGTCGCCGAAACCGTAAACCGTACACCTAGGCTCGACACTCGCCACTCGTCAGATACTCCCCGGCGTTGCACTTCTTCGTCATCGATGGTCTATGCACCTGCATCGTCACATGAGTCGATGATATGCAACATATATAGTTGAGCAACAGAAAGAGACAGACTTGGCAAAAATAGAAGCAACGTATCATAAGCATAAATAACAAAGTTCATCGTACCCAAAATGCCCTAACCAGAGTGGTCTTTGCTAGTTGAGGAGGACCTTTTAATTAGATCACAAATAAAGTTTCGTCGTGCATAACTCAAAGTTTCGTCATTCACAAAGTATGGACTAAACAGACACATTGTCATATATCGACAATCACTCGAACATGTCGTCCATCCATCCAAGTCAGGGAGATAGTCCTCGAGCTTAGTGAAACGCTTCAGGTCGAGATGCTGAGCGGCTACGCGTGGTCGGACGTCTTTCCGTGACATTTGCCCTTCCTCATAGAACAAACCTGTTTTGTCAAGGACCTCCATCACGATGACTTCGGCAAGTTCATGATGGATGTGATAGAACTCAGCTCGAAGTCGATGATCCAGGATATCTCCTACGTTCTTTGCCCATTCCAGAATATGGGCATCGCCGGATTTAGGTGACATGCGAAGGTTCTGCTGATCACGTCTGTACTCCAACATGTGGTGTAGAACATATAATCCATCTCTAAGAGTATCACTCGGTTGCTGGATGCAGCAGAAGTCGGTCTTATGGCCGAAGGTGGGTCTGCCGTCCCTTTTCTTCTTGTCCTTGATCTCTCCACCCCGTACGCCGTAGTAAAAGATAGCACTGTCGAGAACAGACTTGATGTGGGTGTAATCCTTTTTTTTCATGTTCTTCGACGAGTCCAAGTAAAGAGCGTGGGAGTATCAGGGGTAAAGGATGATGAGGACGGCACGCCCGCCGCTGCACAAAATAAGTACACCTCAAATTAATTAGCCTCCACAAGGCACGAGAATCGCCTCCTTGTCCTTATTGGCGACCATGAAATCGGTGATGTAGTTCCTCGCGTATTCACGGTGCTCTGCGCAGACTGCCAAGAAGCCCTCATGCATGAAGTATGGGTCAGTGACACAGATATAAGGTATCTGCACAATCACGATGATGTAGTTCATGTACAAGGCATAAAGGCGGACAAATGTAAAATCCAGCTTCTTCAAGTGAAACATGTCGAAGATGTAATCGAATCGAAGGAATAACTTGTCCGCGGCGCATATGTGGATGTACGACCTTTGCCGCGGCATGTTAACCACGTAGAGTGGGTATCCTAGATTTTCCGAGGCGATGAGGCTTTTCTCTCTCCACAGCACGTTAACCACGTAGACCGCTACCTTAGGTAGGATTGGTTCACCGGGGAAATGCCATTTTGCCGCACCAGGGATAGGTATACGATCTTTAACCCGAGGCTGCTGAGGCGGCTGGATCATAGAAGCAACTTTGTTGCCTTTCCTCGATCTCTTCCTATGCTTCTTTGGTACCGGAAGGTCGTCTATAATACATTCAGCCTCCGGAGGCGGCAATTCAGGTACCGACTCATGACGCTCAGACCCTGAGTACTCATCATAGGCACCAGTATTGAGATACTGTTGATTGTCATTGTCATCCTGCTCATCCTCATCTATGGCGACATCATCAGCGACTAATGAAGCCTCTTCCTCACCCCGTCCGCTATCATCCAGCACGACAGCCGGCGCTAATTGGGTAGGTGGGCTGTTGATGTTCATACCTTGCTGAGGTTTTGTGCTCATGGGTGTGCTCATGGCTGCCTCCAGACGAAGCAGACTCTTTGGCCACAACAGGACCCACCCATTGCAACCGCCAAGCCGCTGCGGGGTCTCGTCATCATCCCCCTAGTATCGGAGGAGCCATATTCTCATGGCCCGGTTTGACACTGGCCACGGAAACCTTGAAGACGTCAGGGGGGATCGGCCGGCTGTGGTACAATGGTTCCTTCGGCTTAATTACCGTCGCCTTCCCCACGTCCACCTTCTGGTCGCTGATGGTGTACAATATGGTGCACGGGGTTACATCGGCCTGCAAAGACAAGTCTGCGACGTGAGACATCCGAAAGGCAACGGAAACGGGAAATTATACATTTATTGAAGAGGGCCGGTGTGACAGATACCGTGAGGGCGTTGAGCTCAGCCAAAGATGGAGCACCGCCAAGCATGTCCGAGACAGAGGACGGGCTATTATGAGCAGGTGTGGGAGCCATTGCAGGAGCAGGTGTAGGTGCTCGTCACGGGGAGCAGTCAGGGAGCTGGTGCGAGGCAGTCTTTGGTGCAATGAAAGTGCGTTATATCGACTAGAGGGGGTGAATAGGCGATTTTTATGAATTCTTCACCGAGGAATTTATGGTGAGGAAATTCCTTAGCGAAGAACTATTAGCAGCGGAATAAGTACTCAAAAGTAAACATAACAGAACACAAGCATAGTCATCATGATGAAATGAAGACAAGCACAGAGTACAGAAAGCGTAATCACAGGATAACACAGGATGAAGACAAACAGACTGAAGAAATTGAACTGAGGAAATTGAGAAAGTCTTCAGTCAAAGTCTTCAAACACAGATATGAACAAGTGCACAACATACGCTTATGAGGAAATGAAAGAGTTGAGGAAATAGAACCAGTTGGCTTGGTGAAGACAATGATTTGGTAGACCAGTTCCAACTGCTGTCTCAGTTGTACATCTAGTTGGAGCGGCTAGGTATTTAAACCTGAGGACACACGGTCCTGGACACACAGTCCTCACCGTATTCTCCTTGAACTAAGGTCACACTGACCTCGTCCAATCACTTGTGGTAAGTCTTCAGGTGACTTCCGAACCTTCACAAACTCGGTCACTCGGCGATCCACAATTTCCTCTTGGATGCTCTAGACCATGACGCCTAACCGTCTGGAAGAAGCATAGTCTTCAAAGGTAACAAGCGTCGGATCCACATAGGATCAATCTCTTCAGTGATGCTCAATCACTTTGGGTTTGTAGGTGTTTGGGTTCGGGTTTTCCTCACTCGATGATTTTCACTCAAAGTCCTCGGAGGATGGGATGCTCTCAAATGACAAGTGTCAATTTCGCTCGGAGCAGCCAACCAGCTAGTGGTTGTTGGGGGCGGCTATTTATAGCCTAGGGAGCAACCCGACATGATAAGACATAAATGCCCTTCAATAATATGATCGTTAGGTGGGTAGATATTTTGGGACAGCCATGCCAGAGTACAAGAACGGTCGGAAATTTGAGTATCAAATTCCTCGTGGCTATCATGTTCCTCACTTGTAGGCAATCCAAGACCGGCGAATTCCTAACTCCTCGGGCCAGAACAAATTCCTCAGAGACCAGTAAGAACTTCGTCTCACATCAAGAATATGACCGAATCTGTATGAGATTTCCAATGGCTTCACTCAAGGGGTTGGTAGGTGTAGGATTTTGAGTTGAGCATCACATGGAAATTTTTCCTTAGTATTTCCTCGACCCCTTTAACAAAGACGGTGTTTCCTATGACTCAAGAAAGAGAAAATGAAACTACGAAAACAAAAGTCTTCAAGCTTCATGTTCCTCGAATGAATACTAAGTCTTCAAGGTCACACCAATTTCTTCACTTTCAAAGTCTTCAGAAGGTCTTCAGAAATACAAAGTCTTCAGTCGAAGAACTTTGTTTTTAGGGGTCGACTTTCTCTGTAAATATCAAACTCCTCATAGACTTACAGACCTGTGTACACTCATAAACACATTAGTCCCTTAACATATAAGTCTTCAATACACCAAAATCACTAAGGGGCACTAGATGCACTTACAATCTCCCCATTTTTGGTGATTGATGACAATATAGGTTAAGTTTTCAACGGGGATAAACATATGAAGTGTAAATTCTGATATTGAGGAATTTGGTTGCAAGATATAGAAGAACTCCCCCTGAAGATGTGCATAGTGAGGAATTTGCTTTTGAAGCAATGCACACTTGATGCCTCTGCCCCGATAACAGCTGGTGCCTTGCCCTTTTCATCAGCTGAGGAATAGGTCTGCTTGATGTCAGGATCCCAATTCTAAGTCACACCGATCTAGCCTGTAACACCTCATATCACTTTGCGGCCTCACGCACGGTATTCCCACGGGTGTCGCCTTACCATCGCCCGGGACCGTTTGTGCCTTTTGGCTCACGTATATGATAGTGTCGCTAGCATCCATATGACAGAGAACCCGGGCCGACATGGCTAGTCGTGAACCCAAAACGACACTAACTTACGGGGACAAGCATACATGAATCAACATCGAGCATGTCGGCCGCCAGCTGTGAATCCGGGGTCAGAGCACTGGCTAACAGGACTCGGGAACCCGGCTGTAGCAGTAAGGCAGACTCGGATGTCACCGCGTGACATTTCCTCAAGGGATGTATACAGGAACGGCGTGAAACGCATGCCGACTACCAAGTGTTCCGGAGCAGTAGTGTTGGGCTAGCAGGACTCCGGTGAACCGGGCTGTAGTGGACTACTATGGCTCATGGAAGCACTAGACTACATTTCCCCATAAGAGAGGCTGCCAAGGATAAACAACTAGATTGTCGGATCCCACACATACCAAGCATTTCAATCATACACACAATATGCTCGATATGTGTAAATACAGGCATCACAACAAAACTCTACAACTCAAAGTACTTTATTTAAAGGCTTCGGAGAGCCATACATAACATGTTCATACAGGTAGGGGTCACATGACCTGACACTCAAGTCATACAAACATACAAGCACATGCGGAAGCAAACTTGTCTGAGTACAGACAACTAGAAAGAAAGAAGGCTTGATAAAGCCTGTCTATCTACATAGGGCCCTTCACAAGCTCAGATCACCACCTGGGTGGCAAGTCACTCGTCAACGTCGAGATCTACATAGAAACCATCGGAAGGGGCGGTGTTGTTGTCTGAAAGCAGTAATTAAAGCAACATGAGTACAAAGGTACTCAGCAAGTCTTACAACAGATCCTACTATACATGCACATCCTCAAGAAGGTAGTGGAGTTATTGCAGCAAGCCATCTTTGACTCTTGGCTAAGCTATCCTACGAGACATTACTTGTAAAATAGTTTTCGCACACGAGTCCACTAATCACCATCTCAATACTCCATCGTGGATCCTCCCTCGTCATCCACGAGAGGGCCATCCGCGATACCCACACTTATCTTGAGTCTTTTAGTAGTAACCATTAACTTGTCTATGAACTGCATAAGCGACCAAGTAGTCCTTTATCGCGGACGCGGCTATTCGAATAGTCTGATACCCTGCAGGGGTGTAATTCGTCACACATGTTTCCACCATTTAGCGTTTGCACACGACAATTTGCTCGGCAGACTTCAAGCGAAAGCCGACGTGGGTGTAGACCACGACCTGACTAACCACACAAGTCTCTAGTCCAGGTTTATCGCCTATTCGAGTTCCATCCGCAAGGAAATCTGGCCAGGGTGTCCTCAACGGCCCCAAACGATGTGTGCAGGGTTCCCGAGACACCAAACCGGCGACTCGGTACACCGTGCCAAGAGACTACCGCATCATAGCCCACCCCTAAGGTCCGCGCTGCGCACGGCCTCCAGCAACTACAAACACCAGAAACTACTTGCAACTCCTGGACAGAGGACGAGACGGGTTAGTAAGTCGTTCGGGGTCATATTTCAGGGCCCAATGTGTGGTAGTAGCTGAATCTTAAATCACGCATACAGATCTCAGTTCTTAAGGACGGTCAACAACCCACCATGTACTCCTACATGATCTCTCATCGATACCTTTACCAAACCATGTTCAACACTTCATTCTCATTACCGACACAACCATTCACTCTAGTTCATCACCCCGATTAGCCAGACCTGACACGACTCTAAGAATAGCAAGTATAGCATGGTAGGAAACACGAACATGGATCAAT
The DNA here is from genome assembly GCA_021605145.1 of Aegilops bicornis. Classification (NCBI taxonomy): domain Eukaryota; kingdom Viridiplantae; phylum Streptophyta; class Magnoliopsida; order Poales; family Poaceae; genus Aegilops; species Aegilops bicornis. The sequence continues at coordinate 113,248,700 of CM038669.1, read as the reverse complement.
CAACTCCTACACATGCTAGTGGGTTTCATCTAGTTACTGTGGCAATGACAGGTCATGCAGAGGAAGTGGGTTCAACTACCGCAACACACATCAGTTTGAAATGCGTTGTCTTAATGCAGTAAACGAGAGCAGAAGCGAGAAGATGGGTTTGTATCGAAATGATCAATGGGGTTGCTTGCCTGACAGAGTGGTAGTGGAATACTGCCCTTCAGTTGGATATTCGTGAATATCCTAGGAGGCAGAACCTACCACGAAGAACACATCGAAACACAATCACCACATGGCAATATGCAACAATATGATGCATGCAATGACATGGCAAAATGAGTGTGTTATGGCTAATGCAACTTAGAACAGATTGGTTTGAGTTCATTTGAATCAAGGATTCAAATGCTAACCCAAAATAAGAGGTGATATTAGTGCATTAGCTTGTTTCATCTAAACAGCAAGGTTAAAGTGTTCTGACATGCATGAAACCAGTACAGATGGAAATATTGAATTTTTCTGATCAAATTTCATATACAAATCTTTGCATTTGGAGTTACAGATTAATTTCTATGAATTTTTTAAGTTTGTAGTATTTTCTGGAATTACCTGTATAAAAATAAATCCTGAAAATACTTGCGTCAGCAGTGCGTCATGGTGACGTCAGCGGTCAACGGAGCCGGTCCAGGTCAAATCGACCAAGGTCACGTCATCAAGAGTTAGTTAAACTGACTAAATTTAGTGAGAGCTAAACCTGGGTTAATTAGCACGGCGGGCCCCACTTATCATAGACCCAGGGGGGTCAAACTGGGCCCACCCGGTCAATGGTCAGCGGGGTCAACTCGCCGGCGTTTAGCCGCCGGCGAGGCCAGACGCGGCGGGGCGATGCGGGTTTCGTGCTCCGGCGACCAAAAGGGCGGCGGAGACCATCTACGAGTAGCTATGAGCGAGCCGCGTCGAGTGGTGGTGGCGGTTGGGCTCGGGGTCGCCGGAAACGACGCCAGCGACAAGCTGTGCGGCTGCTGGAGTTCGGGTGAGCTCGGACTCCTCACTAGGGGGCACGGCAAGGGGCGTGCGGTGGTGCTACGGTCTCTTGGCGATGCGGTGAGGCTAAAGGGCATGGTGGTGTGGCCGTTGGGTGGCCGGAGCATCGTCGGCGATGAGGTTGGCGGCGGTGCATGCGATGAAGCTCCATGCGGTTGCTATGGTGCTCGAGAGCGAGAACGAGAAGGAAGAGGAGGTAGCTGGGCTCACGACGGTCACGTAGGAGCAGACGGCGCGGTCGGGGACGAGTTGGCGCGGCGGTGATGGCGAAGGGGATCTCCGGCGGTGGCGGAGTCGGGCGTGGTCGTTGCGGTGGCTTCGGGGCAAGCAAGCGCTCGGGGCTCGGCCTGCTCGAAGGAGAGTAGGGCGGCGGAGCTTCTGGACACGGTGGCGCGGCGCGGGGACAACAAAGAGCGCGGCTACATAGGCGGTGTGGCGACAGGTGCATCGGCCATGGCGGGAGAGGGCGAGGGAGAGAGGCAGGGGGCGTGTGGGGGTGTCCAGGCGGTCGAGGGGGCGACGTGGAGGTCGACCAGCGCGTCCAGAGCCGCGGGCGTCAAGGAGGTGGCACTGCATGGCGAGCTCGACGCCAAGGCCACCTCTCCGCTTTCCTGGCGAGAGGAAGTAGCTGGCTGGCACGGGCCAGCATAGTGCTTGGCCGGCCAGTGGGCTGCCAGGTAAGATTCTCTCCCTCTCTTTATTCTGTTTTTTTCTATTTTCTCAGAATCGTGTGGCTTTATTAAAAATAGTTAGGCACTTTCCAAAATCCTGAAAATAATTAGGGACTCTGTTTAGATTATTTCCAACAGCCCACACTTATTTCCAGAATTATTTGGGCATTTAAAATATTTACTAGCATTTAAATGCCCAAATGCAAGTTACATATGATTTAATTCAATGATATTGTGATGACCTAGAAAATTGTGAACCCATTTTGTCAGAGGTTCTAACCCAAGACAAAAAGGGTGGACTATTTAGAAGGGCATTTCAGGTTCATTGAAAATGATTTTCGTAAACCCTAGTTGTTTTCAAGGGGGGTGATGGGGGTTCTGTCATCCCCATTTCAAGTTTCTGGAAAAGTAAACATGATGCAATACTCTAATGCATGAACTAGCTAGGATGTGACAACTCACCCCCACTCAAAAGAATCTCGTCCCGAGATTTAGGATCCGTTGGGAAGAAGGTGGGGTACTCAAGTCGAAGATGATCCTCCCTTTCCCAAGTAGCTTCTTTCTCGGAATGGTGTGACCATTGAACCTTGAGAAACTTGATATTCTGGAGTCGAGTGGTATGCTCAGCTTGGTCAAGGATGCGAACGGGATATTCCCGATATGTGATATTATCTTGGAGATCAAGCGTTTCGTGGTCCACTCCACGGATAGGATCCGAGAAGCAACGCCTGAGTTGAGAAACATGGAAGACATCATGAACTCTGGAGAGATGCGGAGGTACTTCCAATTGGTAGGAAACTTCCCCTCGTTTGGCAAGAATGCGAAAGGGTCCAATGTAATGAGGAGCCAATTTGCCTTTGATACCGAATCGATGAGTTCCCTTCAAAGGAGTAACCCGAAGGTAAGCCTTCTCGCCAACTTCATAAGTCATGAGCTTATGTTTGCGGTCATATTGGCTCTTTTGATGAGATTGGGCCGCTTTCAATTTCTCACGAATAATGCGAACCTGCTCTTCTGCTTCCTGAATCATGTCCGGGCCAAAGAGTTGTATTTCCCCGGTTTCTGACCAGTTAAGAGGCGTCTGGCATTTTTGTCCGTAGAGAACTTCGAAAGGAGCTTTGCCCAAGCTAGCTTGATAACTATTGTTATAAGCGAACTCGGCGAATGGAAGGCATTTCTCCCAATCCATACCGAAAGAGATGACAGAAGCTCGGAGCATATCCTCCAGAATTTGATTGACTCGTTCGACTTGACCACTTGATTGGGGGTGGAAGGCGGTGCTAAAGGAGAGACGAATTTCCATAGCATTTTGGAAACTTCCCCAAAATCGAGAGGTGAAAAGACTTCCACGGTCTGAGTTAATCTCCAATGGAACACCATGAAGAGACACCATTCAGGATATGTACAAGTCAGCTAGCTGGCTAGCGGTTATACTCTCACGAACAGGTAGGAAGTGGGCTACTTTGGAAAGACGATCGACAACGACGAAGATAGCATTATTCTCTCTCTTAGTCCTGGGAAACCCGGTAATGAAATCCATACCGATTTTATCCCATTTCCATTTAGGAATAGCCAAAGGTTGAAGGGTGCCAGCAGGCCGTTGATGCTCTGCTTTAACACGACAACATATGTCGCAACTAGCAATGTATTGATCAATTTATCTCTTCAACCTAGTCCACCAAAACCTCTAGCGTAGGTCTTGATACATTTTTGTACTACCGGGATGAATGGTGAGAGGGGATTCATGAGCTACCTTAAGGATCAACTGACGTAGATGTTGGTTCTTGGGAACCACCAAGCGGTTCTTGAAGAATACAACACCTCGCTCATCCATGGAAAAACATTTAGCAACTCCTCTAGCGATGTTTTCCTTAATCCAGGATATGCCCTTATCACGCTTCTGGGAAGCTATGATTTGATCCGTAAGGTTAGGCTTCGCCACCAGGGTGGATAGGAATCCTCGAGGAACAATGTGAAGGTTAAGCTTACGGAATTCCTCGTGGAGAAGTGGTTGACTTTGTTGTAACATCAAGTTGTTACAATAAGATTTACGACTTAGCGCATCAGCCATGACATTGGCTTTGCCCAGGGTGTAAGTTATTCCTAAGTCGTAATCTGTGATCAACTCGACCCAACGTCTTTGCCTGAGATTCAAATCCGGTTGGGTGAAGATGTATTTCAGACTTTGGTGATCGGTGTAAATCTCGCAACGATTACCGAGAAGGTAATGTCGCCATGTTTTGAGTGCATGGACTACAGCTGCAAGCTCTAGATCATGTGTTGGATAGTTATCCTCATGTGGACGCAACTGTCGAGAAGCGTAGGCAATCACATGACGATCTTGCGTGAGTATGCAACCTAGTCCTTGTCGCGAGGCGTCGCAATAGATAACAAAGTCCTTAGAAAAATCTGGTGGCACGATGCACGACCGATGTCGCGCCTTTAGTTCCTGAAAGCTGAACTCTCACTGTGGGGTCCACTCGAACTTTTTATCTTTCTTGAGGAGTTCATTTAGAGGTTTAGCAACCTTGGAGAAATTCTCGACGAAGCGGTGACAGTAGCTCGCTAAGCCAAGGAAACTCCGAACTTGCTTGACCGTTTCAGGTGGAGTCCAATCAAGGACGGCTTGAACTCGCTCGGGATTGACAGAAATACTCTTACCAGAGATTACATGGCCTAGATAGGTCACTTCTGGCAACCAAAATTCACACTTGGAGAATTTGTCATAAAGGCGATGCTCTCGAAGTTTCATCAATACTAGCCTTAGATGCTCGGCATTTTGTTTGAATTTGAGTGGCATTTGAAGTTTCAGAAGTTTTGGAGTTGTTGGAATTTGAATTCAAGGTTTGGCAGTTGAAATTTATTTCAAACCAATGCCTGACAATACTTGAGACAAAGTATGAGAGGAGTAAACATGACACTCCAAAAATGTCAGAAGAAAACATTGCCAAAAAGTTTGAATTCAAATTTGAGTTTTATTTGGAATTTTAGAAAATGACTTTTTATAAAGTTTGAATTTTGTCCTTGAAAAAATGTTCAAATTATAGGGAATATTCCCCTGATCATTTTGATATATATATGTCCTATATACAATATTTATATTTATATATTTTTCCCTATCTCAAATATTCAAAAAAAATATATAGAAAAAGCCCTACGGCCAGTAGCCAACTGCCCAGAAGACTCCAGCGGCTCGAGCATGTGCCAGCGGCCCAACCAACAACAACCGACCGGCCCAAATCACGCCTCGAGCCGCCCAGCCGAGCCCCCTCGCCTGAAACCCTTCCGTGATCGGTCGCCTGCCCGACTCTCTCTCTCTCCTCTCACGACACCGGCCCCACCACCTTCTTCCTCCCAAGCCAACGCCACACCGCCACGGAATCCCGCGAGATCCGGGATCTCATCCCGATCTCCTCGCCTCGACCTGCCCCTCGCCCAAGTCGTCCCCCCCTATATATACCCCCCCTCGACCCCGTTTCTCCCCTCGCCCCCACGCTCGACCCTCTCCTCTCGCCGCCGGAGACCCGAGAGCGCCGCCGCGCCATTGTCACCGCCCCGACCGCCCCGGCCACCCTCGAGCTCGACCGAGAGCACCACCGGAACCCCCTTGGTCCGCCACACCCGTCGGAGGTCCCCGCCGACGTCCCCGACCACTGGAGCCGCCACGCCGTTGCCGCCCGAGCCGCCGTCGCCGTCGACCCCGTCGGTAAGTCGCCGGACTCCCCTCCGCCGTCCGATCTAGAACGAACGGTGTAGATTAGACCCCCCGAAGCATTAGGTTTAGTTTAAGTGAACCGGTTTATTCCGGTTTAGATCGGTTTTATTAGGGTTTAGTTGGACCGCCGACGCGGTTTGTTTTCTGTTAAACCGCAAAGCGTAGGTTAGTTATTTAACGCCGAAGCGTTAGATAGGCCCATTAGCCAGTTTTTCGTTTTAGTTTTATTTTTCGTTTTCTGTTTTAATAGAATAGTTTCAGTTTTGAAAAATTCATATCTTTTAATATACTTAATATTTTTAAGTGATTCTTTTTTTGTTGGTTTGCAAATTTATTGTAGTTTCTGTAGAAAATATAATTAGTCATGTTAAAATTATTTAAAATTGTTTTATTTTAGATTTAGACAGAATAGTAATTCTGCTATAAAATGAGTTAGGAATATTATTTTTTAGTGATTCTTTTTGTCACAACTTTGTTTTGACATTGCCTAACCGTAGGAATTTATTTGGGTATTTTAGAAATTAATAAAAAATAGTTTAACCAGAATCATGTTATTCCTATTTATTTAACTAGCTACTGTTTTCCTATTGTTTTAATTAGCAAATAAATTTATTTTTCCTATGTGATAGTTTATTCTAGGTTAGTTTCTGTAACTTTAGAGCATGAACTTTTATTTATAATAAATAAAACTTTTATTTTATTTTTTCTTGCTAGGATTGTTTTAGGCCTAATAGGAGTTTTATAATAGCTTTTAAGGTGATTATTTTTGCTCCTAGTTGCTTGATGATTTCTTTTCTGTTAAGTTAGCAAATACCCATGCTTAGGTTCTGTTAAGAAAATTTTGATATGTAAAACTAATCTTAGTTGTTGCTTGATGTGGTGAAAACTTTGAGTTGGATTTCTTCGAGTTTTTCGTTGGGTTTTGGTTCAATTGTTTTATGTGTTATGTTAGTATGTTGTTATGTTAAGTGATCATATGTTGTATGCTTATTATGATTGTTGTTTGCCTCGGTAGAATTTCCGGAGTGCGAAGCTTGCTACCACGAGTCCCTAGCTTTCGAAGATCGTCAGCAAGGCAAGTCATTGATCATATTTCTTTTACTATACCTATGATTTTATTTGCATTAGAATTATACCTCCCCACCATGCATGCAGTAGGAGAAAGTTGAAGTTATGTTCTTGAGTAGTATCATGAGGTAGGATGAACCCAATTCCCCTTGTTACCATTGCCGGGACGAAGTAGTTTATTTTTGCTATGCTCAGAGACGGGTTCGTTGAGTGAATTCATAAGGGAGATGTGAGAGTCAAGATGATGAAAACCCCATGAACTTCAAGCTCAAGATGGACTTCAAAACTCACTACTGGGTGGAGGATTTGCTGACGGCACCTGGAGAACCCAGTGGTTGGCGGGATGCATGGAGAAGCGCCATGACATCTTGCGGAAAGCTTCACCCAGCCACGAAGAGACGGATGTATACCCCATTGACGGAAGCTTACTGCAGCCGCAAGCCATTATGGGCTCGCTTGGTCAACCCTAGTTGTGACTCTGGCGGACGGTGCTACGAGATGTAGAAGAACGGTAGGATTGGATGGGTACCGGCAAGGGCCGAGGAACTCTTCTAAGACCCTGTTTCGTTCGTCCCGTCTTCAAACACCATGAAGTGCGAAGACTTAAAAGGAGGGAACGATTCTTGCGGGTAAAGTGCGCAAACCTCTGCAGAGTAAAGATCTAATCGATTAGCCGTGTCCCCGGTTACGGACAATTTGAGCCTCTGGAACTTGGAAGTATTTCGGAAATCTCAACACTGAAATTAAGAAATTAATTGAGGGGATTATTTAATAATTGGGAATGAGACATTGGTTGGTGGAACCATCTCAATAATTATCAACAATTTTGTAGTATTTGCAAGCAAGTCCACTGTTGTAGGGAAAAACTGGCTTTTCGCAAAGCAATGAAACTTAGAGCCCCATGTACCAAATTGCATATAGTGTTAGTAATTTTATTGTTATTCTCTCTTCATGACTTGCCGGCATATTCAAAATGCTGACCTACACGGCTGCAACGCCTTATGTTGCGCAGGAGTATTCCGATCAGGAGTGAGGCTACGATCCGCTTGGCGATTGCCCTTTGGAGTCGGATGGACTCGCTATTCTTCTACGCTCGCAGCTTTACTTAGTTTTATTTCTCATGAGTTGGCCTTCGGCCGAATTTATTCTATTGTAATAAAGACTCGATATGAGAATCGTGTAATAAATTCAGGTGTGATTGAACTTTGATTATTTCATCAATGTACTGTGAGTGCCAACATGATCTTGGGATGGTACATGCATACGTAGACTTGACCGATTTTGGGTCGGGTCGCCATGTAGATGGTATCGAGCACACGCTAACCGTGAGGGACGTAACCCCTAGGATCGGAAAGCCATAGGAAGAGACTATTTATTTTATGTCCTTATCATTCCGTAATTCTCCCTGCTCATTTCTCGACTTCTCTCCGATTTTCAACATTCTAGATGGCCGCCGAGTTCACCCCAGTTTTGCTACCGGAGTTTTGCCAGCCAGATGAGACGATGCCCTTCGGTAAGAAGCTGGTCCAGATCGTGAAGAAACGGAAGATTGCTCTGCCCTCAATCACCGGGAAGCCTACCAATGCGCTTCCGACGGATACCCGCTACAGGATTGAGGTGCACATTCCAGGGAGAACCTTCGGAGGACATACAGAGCCTATTGACTTTGAGTTTACCGATTTCAATTGGATCCTCGGAAGAGACATGGCGATTTATCGTGCACTTGGACATCTCAGAGAAGAGTACAGGGCCGAGCTCGATCCATCAGACCTCGCCATGATTTCTCGCAGAGCGAGAAACGGAGATATCATCCGTACCATAGAGGACGACTCCATTCTCTCATATGTCCAAGACTTGGAGTGTCTCCTCAGGAAATGGGAGATCCAGACTCGATGTAACTCGAAGGTACACCGGAGACTGTTGTTCCGTGAACTGGAACTGGAGGAGAAGGCACACGCAGACTTCCTTGACCATGAGGAAGAAATCGCGGATTTCATGGAGAGAGTCGACAAGCTGAAGATGGACGTTGCCGCATTAGAGGAAAAGAAGGACTTGGGAGAAGACCTTTTTCCGAGTGGAGATGACGGACCTCTCGTGAGCAATGATCAGGATTATGAAGGGAGCTCCACTGAAGAAAGCCGCAAGAGGAGGCGCCGCATCAGAGGACGCCACACCGGAGGACACCGCAGCAGAGGACGCAAGGATTATTGATGAAGACATTTAGTCGACTGCCATGTTATTTTATTTTCGTCGATCAGTTAGGCCGTTATTTTCGATTAGTCGTGAGATATTTGTAATCGAGATTGAACCATGTTTGAGTGGATTGAATAAATGATTGGTGTGATTATGTTTGTGCATTCATATGGGTAGTGATATTTTCTCATTAGACCCTTGTTCTATTCTAATTTTCTCATCCACTCCAAAACACCAGATGCCTCCTAGACGCGTGACCCCGGTCTCAACTTTCCGCGGAGCTCACCCAAATGATCCAAAGCAGCGTAATGCCCTCATGCAGATGCTCATTCGTAACCGTAACAACAACAACAACAATCCACCGCCACCACCCCCTGTTGACAACTTGACCCGCTTCCTAAGGCTGAATCCGCCGTTGTTCTCTAGCAAGACCGAGCCGATTGTGGCCGATGATTGGCTCCGCAAGGTCAGAAGGGAGTTAGTCACTGTTGGATGCACAGATGCAGAGAAAGTGCGCTTTGCCGCACATCAACTTGATGGACCTGCAGCCTCTTGGTGGGAGAACTACACCGCCACTTATCCCATCGCCACCATTACGTGGGATCAGTTCCAACAGCTTTCCGCACCGCTCATGTTTCAGCCGGAGCCATGAGTGCGAAGAAGCGTGAGTTCCGCAACTTACGCCAGGGGAACCGTACTGTGGGGCAGTACGTGGATGAGTTCAACAAGTTAGCTCGCTATGCCCCGGATGATGTGGCCACAGATGCCGCAAAGCAGGAAAAGTTTCTCGAGGCACTCAATGACGAGCTGGGTATGCAGCTAATGGTGGCTACCTTCAACAACTACCAGGAGCTGGTAGACAAGGCCACCATACTTGAAGGCAAGCAGCAGCAGATTGATAGTCGCAAGCGGAAGTATGGCCGGGAAGTACAACTCGAGCTCAAGCAGAAGCCCCGTTATGCCCCATACTCAGGAGGGCATACCCATCACAACCATGGAGGACATAACCATGGAGGAAACGGGAACAACCGCAACCAGGACAACAAGTCAGGCAATGGAAACGGCAATGGAAACGGTAATGGCAACCAGCATCGTCCTGCCCCGACTCAGAAAGATCTGAGTCACATCACCTGTTTCAAGTGCCAGAAAACAGGGCACTATGCCACCGACTGCCCGGAGGCCAAGCAGAGGAATGGAAACGGCAATGGAAGCTCAGCGAAGAAACCCAATCCTTTTCCTCGTGCTCAGGTGAACCACATTGACGTGGAGGACGTCTATGATCAGCCGCATAATCGTGGTTGGTAAGTTTTTATTAAATTCACATCCAATATTGGTACTCTTTGATTCTCGTGCAACGATTCATTCATATCAAGGGTAGTTGTGGAAAAGTACGGGTTGCCCACTAGAACCCTTAGAAGCCCTCTTCACGCCGGGCCCGCAGAGGAGAAATGATGGCGTGCTTAGGCTGTCATGCAACCCTCAACATCGTAAACCATAAATTTCTCGCAGACCTCATAGTATTGGAAACCCGGACCTTGGATGTAATCCTAGGCATGGATTGGTTGACGGTTTGAAGGAAACATAGATCGTGCTCAAGAAGTCGATTCTCGCTCACCACCCCGGAGCGTAAGAGGATCAAGTATGTATCCGCACGTATCCCGATGAAGAATCAGTGCATTCCCTCACGGAGTTGTTCAGAGGAAGTGCCAAGAGTACAAGATTTTCCGATGTGTTTCCTAAGAATTACCAGAATGCCACCGGACAGAGACATTGAATTTCTGATTGAGTTATTGCCCCAAGACAGCTCCAATATCCAAGAGACCCTATCGGATGCCCCCGAACGATTTGAAAGAGATCAAGAATCAAATTAATGAGTTATTGGAGAAGGGATATATTCGGCCAAGCTCATCACCTTGGGGAGCCCCAGTTCTCTTGGTAGAGAAGAAGGATGGAACCCTGAGAATGGTTGTGGATTATCGTTTGCTAAACAACGTGACCATCAAGAACAAGTACCCTCTGCCGATGATTAATGATCTATTTGATCAGCTAGTTGGAGCCAAGGTATTCTCCAAGATCGATCTTCGATCAGGGTATCATCAATTGAAGATCCGTGAAAAGGATATACCCAAAACATCATTCACTACTGTGTATGGTTTATATGAGTATACCGTCATGTCATTTGGATTGACTAATGCCCTCGCATACTTCATGAATTTGATGAACAAGGTATTTATGGAATATCTGGACAAGTTTGTCGTGGTGTTCATCGATGATATACTGATTTTCTCCAAGAGCGAGGAAGAGCATAAGGAACATTTATGCCTAGTTCGAGAAACTCCGAGAACATCAGTTGTATGCCAAGTTCAAGAATGTGAATTTTGGCTGAAGGAAGTCGGATTCCTCTCGGACATGTTATTTCAGGAGAAGGAATAGCAGTTGACCCCGCCAAGGTGGAATCACCACCGATTGGCGCCGCCCACCTCGATCAAGGAGATCCGCAGCTTTTCTCGGACTCGCAGGATATTATCGGAGGTTTATTGAGAACTTCTCGAAGATTGCCAAGCCTATGACTGAGCTGTTGAAGAAGGAAGCCAAGTACATTTGGACCGAGGATTGTGAAGCCAGTTTTCAGGAATTGAAGAAATGTTTGGTTACAAATTTCAAAGATCGATTTTGCGGACATACACAAGGATTACCAGTATATTGTGACGCTTCTCGCCGTGGACTCGGAGGAGTACTCATGCAGGAAGGAAAAGTTGTAGCTTATACCTCCGCATAGCTACGACCTCACGAGATGAATTATGCCACACATGATTTGGAGTTAGCAGCCGTAGGGCATGCACTCAAGACCTGGAGACATTTCCTTATCGGAAACCGTTGTGATGTTTACACTGATCATAAGAGCTTGAAGTATATTTTCACGCAAAAAGAGTTGAACCTCAGGCAGAGGAGATGGCTAGAGTTAATCAAGGACTATGACATGAGATTGCATTATCACCCAGGGAAGGCTAATGTTGTAGCAGATGCTTTGAGCCGTAAAAGTTATGTGAATACTCTTGTAGCAGGAGGATTACCCTGTGAGTTAGTCGATGACCTCGTAGATCTCCGACCGGAGATAGTTCCGAGAGGATATGTTGCAACTCGAAGTTCAGTCCACTTTGGCCGAAAGGATTCGTGAAGCCCGTAAGTCGGACAAGGAAATTGATGAGATAAAGAAAAGATGAATGAAGGAAAAGCTAAAGGGTTCCGTAAGGATGAATACGGAGCTATATGGTTCGAGGACCGTGATTATGTGCCCAATGATCCCGAACTCGTGAAGCTAATTCTTCAGAGGCTCATGATTCACCGTACTCGATTCACCCCGTAACACCAAGATGTATCTGGATTTGAAGGAAAGTTTACGGTGGATGTATGAAGAAGGATATTGCCGAGTACGTAGCAAGATGCGATGTTTGTCAACGAGTAAAGGCGTAACATCGTAAGCCAGCAGGTTACTTCAACCTTTGCCGATTCCCGAGTGGAAATGGGAAAAACTTGGAATGGATTTTATCACAGGATTACCCGGACCCGCTCGTGTTATGATTCCATCCGGGTAGTGGTTAATCGATTGACCAAGGAAGAACACATCATTACCGTGAAGACTACCTATACCAGTGCTAAGTTAGCCAAGATATACATGACCAAGATCGTATGTCTGCATGGAGTTCCGAGGAGTATCGTGTCAGATAGAGGAACACAATTTACCTCAAAGTTTTGGAATCAGTTGCATGAAACTTTGGGTACGAGGCTGGAGTTCAAGATGCCTTTTCATCCGCAGATGATGGATGCATCGAGAGAGTCAACCAGATTCTGGAGGACATGTTGAGAGCTTGTGTGCTAGACTATGGGTCTAGCTGGGATGATAATTTGCCATACGCAGAAGTTCTCATACAACAACAGCTATCGCACCAGTCTCAAGATGGCCCCTTTCAAGCTCTATACGGAAGGAGGTGCGTAACACCATTGCGTGGGATGGTGTTGGAGACCTAACACTTTTCGGTTCCGACCTTATCGTAGATTCCAAGAGAAAGTCAAGCTGATTCGAGATAGGCTCAAGATAGCTCAATCGAGGCGTAAGAGTTATGCCGACAAGAACGCAAGGAAGTAACTTACGAAGCGGAGATCGTGCATATCTTCGTGTGTCCTCACTTCGTGGAATCAAGAGGTTCAAGGTCAAAGGAAAGTTAGCACCCGATTCATTGGCCCCTACAAAATCCTCGAACGTCGTGGGAGAAGTTGCATACAAGTTGGAATTGCTGGAAGGATTGTCCGAGTTCATAATGTCTTCCATGTTTCTCACCAAGAAGTGTCATGCCGACATGGCTGATATTCCGTTGAGAGACACAGTGCCCCTAGAGGCCATACAGCTCGACAGTGATCTGACTTATAAGGAGAAACCCGTCCGAATTCTCGAGACTGCGAACAGTCACCCGCAGCAAGATCATCAAGTTTTGCAAGGTGCTGTGGAGTCATCATTCCGAGGAGGAAGCCACCTGGGAGCGAGAAGAAGACCTCCTTCGAGACCACCCGCACCTATTTGCTAGCCAACCCGAATCTCGAGGGCGAGATTCATCTTAAGGTGGGTAGGTTTGTAACATCCCAAATTTCCTATTTGGAATGTTTTACAATTATAGCTAAGCATCTATGCATTTTGTTTGATTTTGAGTGGCATTTGAAGTTTCAGGAGTTTTGGACTTGTTGGAATTTGAATTCAAGGTTTGGCGGTTGAAATTTATTTCAAACCAATGCCCACAATACTTGAGACAAAGTATGAGAGGAGTAAACATGACACTCCAAAAATGTCGAAGAAAACATTGCCAAAAAGTTTGAATTCAAATTTGAGTTTTATTTGGAATTTTAGAAAATGACTTTTTATAAAGTTTGAATTTTGTCCTTGGAAAAATGTTCAAATTATAGGAATATTCCCTGCATCATTTTGATATATATATGTCCTATATACAATATTTATATTTATATATTTTTTCCTATCTCAAATATTCAAAAAAAATGTAGAAAAAGCCCTAGGCGCCGGCCAGGCCAACCGGCCCAGCCAAGACCAGTGCCCAGCCAACTGGCCAACCGGCCCGACCACGCCCAAATGACGCCGGCCCAGCCGAGCCCCCCCTCGCCCGAAACCCTTCCGCATCGGTCGCCCGCCCGACTCCTCTCTCTCCCCCTCTCGCTGACACCGGGCCCCACCACCTTCTTCCTCCCCAAGCCAACGCCACCGCGCCGCCTCGCCGGAATCCCGCGAGATCCGGGATCTCATCCCGATCTCCTCGCCTCGACCTGCCCCTCGCCCAAGTCGTCCCCCCCTATATATACCCCCCTCGACCTGCTTTCTCCTCGCCCCCCGACCCTCTCCTCTCGCCGCAAACCCTCGTCGGAGACCCGAGAGCGCCGCCGCGCCATTGTCACCGCCCCGACCGCCCCGGCCACCCTCGAGCTCGCCCGAGAGCACCACCGACCCCCTTGGTCCGCCAGACCACCGAAGGTCCTCACGACGTCCCCGACCACTGGAGCCGCCGCGCCATCGCCTCCCGAGCCGCCGTCGCCGTCGACCCCGTCGGTAAGTCGCCGGACTCCCCTCCGCCGTCCGATCTAGAACGAACGGTGTAGATTAGACCCCCCGAAGCGTTAGGTTTAGTTTAAGTGAACGGTTTTATTCCGGTTTAGATCGGTTTTATTAGGGTTTAGTTGGACCGGACGACGCGGTTTGTTTTCTCTTAAACCGTGTGCGTAGTTTAGTTATTTAACGCCAAGCTGTTAGATAGGCCCATTAGCCAGTTTTTCGTTTTAGTTTTATTTTTCGTTTTCGTTTTAATAGAATAGTTTCAGTTTTGAAAAATTCATATCTTTTAATCTACTTAATATTTTTAAGTGATTATTTTTTGTTGGTTTGCAAATTTATTATAGTTTCTGTAGAAAATATTATTAGTCATGTTAAAATTATTTAAAATTGTTTTATTTTAGATTTAGACAGAATAGTAATTCGCTATAAAATGAGTTAGGAATATTATTTTTAGTGATTCTTTTTGTCACAACTTTGTTTTGACATTGCCTAACCGTAGGAATTTATTTGGGCATTTTAGAAATTAATAAAAATAGTTTAACCAGAATCATGTTATTCCTATTTATTTAACTAGCTACTGTTTTCCTATTGTTTTAATTAGCAAATAAATTTATTTTTCCTATGTGATAGTTTATTCTAGGTTAGTTTCTGTAACTTTAGAGCATGAACTTTTATTTATAATAAATAAAACTTTTATTTTATTTTTTCTTGCTAGGATTGTTTTAGGCCTAATAGGAGTTTTATAATAGCTTTTAAGGTGATTCTTTTGCTCCTAGTTGCTTGATGATTTCTTTTCTGTTAAGTTAGCAAATACCCATGCTTAGGTTCTGTTAAGAAAAATTTTGATATGTAAAACTAATCTTAGTTGTTGCTTGATGTGGTGAAAACTTTGAGTTGGATTTCTTCGAGTTTTTCGTTGGGTTTTGGTTCAATTGTTTTATGTGTTATGTTAGTATGTTGTTATGTTAAGTGATCATATGTTGTATGCTTATTATGATTGTTGTTTGCCTCGGTAGAATTTCCAGAGTGCGAAGCTTGCTACCACGAGTCCCTAGCTTTCGAAGATCGTCAGCAAGGCAAGTCATTGATCATATTTCTTTTACTATACCTATGATTTTATTTGCATTAGAATTATACCTCCCCACCATGCATGCAGTAGGAGAAAGTTGAAGTTATGTTCTTGAGTAGTATCATGAGGTAGGATGAACCCAATTCCCCCTTGTTACCATTGCCCGGGACGAAGTAGTTTATTTTTGCTATGCTCGTAGACGGGGTTGGTTGAGTGAATTCATAAGGGAGATGTGAGAGTCAAGATGATGAAAACCCCATGAACTTCAAGCTCAAGATGGACTTCAAAACTCACTACTGGGTGGAGGACGGTTGACGGGCACCTGGAGAACCCAAAGTGGTTGGCCGATGCATGGAGAAGCGCCATGACATCTTGGAAAGCTTCACCCAGCCACGAAGAGACGGATGTATACCCCATTGACCGGAAGCTTACTCAGGCAGCCGCAAGCCATTATGGGCTCTCGCTTGGTCAACCCTAGTTGTGACTGGCCGGACGGTGCTACGAGATGTAGAAGAATGGTAGGATTGGATGGGTACCGGCGGTGGCCGAGGAACTCTTCTAAGACCCTGTTTGCTCGTCTCCGCCTTCAAACACCATGAAGTGCGAAGACTTAAAAGGAGGGAACGATTCTTGCGGGTAAAGTGCAAACCTCTGCAGAGTAAAGATCTAATCGATTAGCCGTGTCCCGATTACGGACAATTTGAGCCTCTCAGAATTTGGAAGTATTTCGGAAATCTCAACACTGAAATTAATAAATTAATTGAGGGGATTATTTAATAATTGGGAATGAGACATTGGTTGGTGGAACCATCTCAATAATTATCAACAATTTTGTAGTATTTGCAAGCAAGTCCACTGTTGTAGGGAAAAACTGGCTTTTCGCAAAACAATGAAACTTAGAGCCCCACAGCCAAATTGCATATAGTGTTAGTAATTTTTATTGTTATTCTCTCTTCATGACTTGCCAGCATATTCAAAATGCTGACCTACACCGCTGCAACGCCTTATGTTGCGTAGGAGTATTCCGATCAGGAGTGAGGCTACGATCCGCGCTTGGCGATTGCCCTTTGGAGTCGATGGACTCGCTATTCTTCTACGCTCGCAGCTTTACTTAGTTTTATTTCTCATGAGTTGGCCTTCGGCCGAATTTATTCTATTGTAATAAAGACTCGATATGAGAATCGTGTAATAAATTCAGGTGTGATTGAACTTTGATTATTTCATCAATGTACTGTGAGTGCCAGCATGATCTTGGGATGGTACAGACACAGAGACTTGACCGATTTTGGGTCGGGTCGCTACAGAGATGGTATCAGAGCACACGCTGACCGTAGGACGTAACCCCTAGGATCGGAAAGCCATAGGAAGAGACTATTTATTTTATGTCCTTATCATTCCGTAATTCTCCCCTGTTCATTTCTGACTTCTCTCCGATTTTCAACATTCTAGATGGCCGCCGAAGTTCACCCCGCTTTGCTATACCGGAGTTTTGCCACCAGATGAGACGATGCCCTTCGTAAGAAGCTGGTCCAGATCGTGAAGAAACGGAAGATTGCTCTGCCCTCAATCACCGGGAAGCCTACCAATGCGCTTCCGACGGATACCCGCTACAGGATTGAGGTGCACATTCCAGGGAGAACCTTCGGAGGACATACAGAGCCTATTGACTTTGAGTTTACCGATTTCAATTGGATCCTCGGAAGAGACATGGCGATTTATCGTGCACTTGGACATCTCGTAGAAGAGTACAGGCCGAGCTCGATCCATCGAGACCTCGCCATGATTTTCGCAGAGCGAGAAACGGAGATATCATCCGTACCATAGAGGACGACTCCATTCTCTCATATGTCCAAGACTTGGAGTGTCTCCTCAGAAATGGGAGATCCGCACTCGATGTAACTCAAGGTACACTGAGACCTGTTGTTCCGTGAACTGGAACTGGAGGAGAAGGCACACGCAGACTTCCTTGACTATGAGGAAGAAATCGCGGATTTCATGGAGAGAGTCGACAAGTCAAGATGGACGTTGCCGCATTAGAGGAAAAGAAGGACTTGGGAGAAGACCTTTTTCCGAGTGGAGATGACGGACCTCTCGTGAGCAATGATCAGGATTATGAAGGAGCTCCATCAAGAAAGTCACAAGAGGAGGCGCCGCATCGAGGACGCCACACCGGAGGACACCGCAGCAGAGGACGCAAGGATTATTGATGAAGACATTTAGTCGATCGCCATGTTATTTTATTTTCACGATCGCTTAGGCCGTTATTTTCGATTAGTCGTGAGATATTTGTAATCGAGATTGAACCATGTTTGAGTGGATTGAATAAATGATTGGTGTGATTATGTTTGTGCATTCATATGGGTAGTGATATTTTCTCATTAGACCCTTGTTCTATTCTAATTTTCTCATCCACTCCAAAACACCAGATGCCTCCGAGACGTGACTCGGTCTCAACTTTCCGCCGGAGCTCACCCAATGATCCAGCAGCAGAATGCCCTCATGCGTATGCTCATTCGTAACCGTAACAACAACAACAACAACAACAACAATCCACCGCCACCACCCTCGCTGACAACTTGACCCGCTTCCTAAGGCTGAATCCGCCGTTGTTCTCTAGCAAAGACCGAGCCGATTGTGGCTGATGATTGGCTCCGCAAGGTCGGAAGGAGTTAGTCATCGTTGGATGCGCAGATGCAGAGAAAGTGCGCTTTGTCGCACATCAACTTGATGGACCTGCAGCCTCTTGGTGGGAGAACTACACCGCCACTTATCCCATCGCCACCATTACGCGGATCAGTTCAACAAAGCTTTCCGCACCGCTCATGTTTCAGCCGGAGCCATGAGTCTCAAGAAGCGTGAGTTCCGCAACTTACGCCAGGGAACCGTCTTGGGCGATGCGTGGATGAGTTCAACAAGTTAGCTCGCTATGCCCCGGATGATGTGGCCACAGATGCCGCAGCAGGAAAAGTTTCTCGAGGCACTCAATGACGAGCTGGGTATGCAGCTAATGGTGGCTACCTTCAACAACTACCAGGAGCTGGTAGACAAGGCCACCATACTTGAAGGCAAGCAGCAGCAGATTGATAGCCGCAAGCGGAAGTATGGCCAGGGGAAGTACAACTCTGGAGCTCAGCAGAAGCCCCGTTATGCCCCATACTCGGGAGGGCATACCCATCACAACCATGGAGGACATAACCATGGAGGAAATGGGAACAACCGCAACCAGGACAACAAGTCAGGCAATGGAAACGGCAATGGAAACGGTAATGGCAACCAAAGATCGTCTCTGCCCGACTCGTAAAGATCTCGAGTCACATCACCTGCTTCAAGTGCCGTAAAACAGGCACTATGCCACCGACTGCCCGGAGGCCAAGCAGAGGAATGGAAACGGCAATGGAAGCTCAAATAAGAAACCCAATCCTTTTCCTCGTGCTCGGGTGAACCACATTGACGTGGAGGACGCCTATGATCAGCCGTATAATCGTGGTTGGTAAGTTTTTATTAAATTCACATCCAATATTGGTACTCTTTGATTCGGTGCAACGATTCATTCATATCAAGGGTAGTTGTGGAAAAGTACGGGTTGCCCACTATAACCCTTAGAAGCCCTCTTCACGCCGGGCCTGGCAGAGGAGAAATGATGGCAGGCTTAGCTGTCATGCAACCCTCAACATCGAAACCATAAATTTCTCGCAGACCTCATAGTATTGGAAACCTGCACCTTGGATGTAATCCTAGGCATGGATTGGTTGACGAAGTTTGAAGGAAACATAGATCGTGCTCAAGAAGTCGATTCTCGCCACCACCCCGGAGCGTAAGAGGATCAAGTATGTATCCGCACGTATCCCGATGAAGAATCAGTGCATTCCCTCACGGAGTTGTTCAGAGGAAGTGCCAGAGTACAAGATTTTCCCGATGTGTTTCCTAAGAATTACCAGGAATGCCACCGGACAGAGACATTGAATTTCTGATTGAGTTATTGCCCGGCACAGCTCCAATATCCAAGAGACCCTATCGGATGCCCCCGAACGATTTGAAAGAGATCAAGAATCAAATTAATGAGTTATTGGAGAAGGGATATATTCGGCCAAGCTCATCACCTTGGGGAGCCCCAGTTCTCTTGGTAGAGAAGAAGGATGGAACCTCGAGAATGGTTGTGGATTATCGTTTGCTAAACAACGTGACCATCAAGAACAAGTACCCTCTGCCGATGATTAATGATCTATTTGATCAGCTAGTTGGAGCCAAGGTATTCTCCAAGATCGATCTTCGATCAGGGTATCATCAATTGAAGATCCGTGAAAAGGATATACCCAAAAGATCATTCACTACTGTGTATGGTTTATATGAGTATACCGTCATGTCATTTGGATTGACTAATGCCCTCATACTTCATGAATTTGATGAACAAGGTATTTATGGAATATCTGGACAAGTTTGTCGTGGTGTTCATCAATGATATACTGATTTTCTCCAAGAGCGAGGAAGAGCATAAGGAACATTTGCGCCTAGTTCTGGAGAAACTCCGAGAACATCAGTTGTATGCCAAGTTCAAGAATGTGAATTTTGGCTGAAGGAAGTCGGATTCCTCGGACATGTTATTTCAGGAGAAGGAATAGCAGTTGACCCCGCCAAGGTGGAATCAGTCACCGATTGGCAGTCGCCCACCTCAGTCAAGGAGATCCGCAGTTTTCTCGGACTCGCAGGATATTATCGGAGGTTTATTGAGAACTTCTCGAAGATTGCCAAGCCCATGACTGAGCTGTTGAAGAAGGAAGCCAAGTACATTTGGACCGAGGATTGTGAAGCCAGTTTTCAGGAATTGAAGAAATGTTTGGTTACGTTTCAAGATTGATTTTGCGGACATACACAAGGATTACCAGTATATTGTGACGCTTCGTCGTGGACTCGGAGGAGTACTCATGCAGAAGGAAAAGTTGTAGCTTATACCTCCGCATAGCCACGACCTCACGAGATGAATTATGCCACACATGATTTGGAGTTAGCAGCCGAGGGCATGCACTCAAGACTGGAGACATTTCCTTATCGGAAACCGTTGTGATGTTTACACCGATCATAAGAGCTTGAAGTATATTTTCACGCTAAAAGAGTTGAACCTCGTGCAGGAGATGGCTAGAGTTAATCAAGGACTATGACATGAGATTGCATTATCACCCAGGGAAGGCTAATGTTGTAGCAGATGCTTTGAGCCGTAAAAGTTATGTGAATACTCTTGTAGCAGGAGGATTACCCCAGGAGTTAGTCGATGACCTCAGAGATCTCCGACTGGAGATAGTTCCGAGAGGATTTGTTGCAACTCTGGAAGTTCAGTCCACTTTGGCCGAAAAGATTCGTGAAGCCCAGAAGTCGGACAAGGAAATTGATGAGATAAAGAAAAAGATGAATGAAGGAAAAGCTAAAGGGTTCCGTAAGGATGAATACGGAGCTATATGGTTCGAGGACCGTATTTATGTGCCCAATGATCCCGAACTCAGGAAGCTAATTCTTCAGGAGGCTCATGATTCACCGTACTCGATTCACCCCGGTAACACCAAGATGTATCTGGATTTGAAGGAAAGTTTCTGGATGTATGAAGAAGGATATTGCCGAGTACGTAGCAAGATGCGATGTTTGTCAACGAGTAAAGGCAGAACATCGAAGCCAGCAGGTTACTTCAACCTTTGCCGATTCCCGAGTGGAAATGGGAAAAACTTGGAATGGATTTTATCACAGGATTACCCGGGACCCGTTCAGGTTATGATTCCATCTGGGTAGTGGTTGATCGATTGACCAAGGTAGCTCACTTCATTCCCGTGAAGACTACCTATACCAGTGCTAAGTTAGCCAAGATATACATGACCAAGATCGTATGTCTGCATGGAGTTCCGAGGAGTATCGTGTCAGATAGAGGAACACAATTTACCTCAAAGTTTTGGAATCAGTTGCATGAAACTTTGGGTACGAGGCTGGAGTTCAAGATGCCTTTTCATCCGCAGATGATGGACAGACCGAGAGAGTCAACCAGATTCTGGAGGACATGTTGAGAGCTTGTGTGCTAGACTATGGGTCTAGCTGGGATGATAATTTGCCATACGCAGAAGTTCTCATACAACAATGCTTATCGCATCACCAAGATGGCCCCTTTCAAGCTCTATACGGAAGGAGGTGCGTAACACCATTGCTGTGGGATGGTGTTGGAGACCGAACACTTTTCGGTTCCGACCTTATCAGAGATTCCGAAGAGAAAGTCAAGCTGATTCGAGATAGGCTCAAGATAGCTCAGTCGAGGCAGAAGAGTTATGCCGACAGTAAACGCAAGGAAGTAACTTACGAAGCGGGAGATCGTGCATATCTTCGTGTGTCCCCACTTCGTGGAATCAAGAGGTTCGGCGTCAAAGGAAAGTTAGCACCCCGATTCATTGGCCCCTACAAAATCCTCGAACGTCGTGGAGAAGTTGCATACAAGTTGGAATTGCTGGAAGGATTGTCCGGAGTTCATAATGTCTTCCATGTTTCTCAGCTGAAGAAGTGTCATGCCGACATGGCCGATATTCCGTTGAGAGACACAGTGCCCCTAGAGGCCATACAGCTCGACAAAGGATCTGACTTATAAGGAGAAACCCGTCCGAATTCTCGAGACTGCGAACAGAGTCACCCGCAGCAAGATCATCAAGTTTTGCAAGGTGCTGTGGAGTCATCATTCCGAGGAGGAAGCCACCTGGGAGCGAGAAGAAGACCTCCTTCGAGACCACCCGCACCTATTTGCTAGCCAACCCGAATCTCGAGGGCGAGATTCATCTTAAGGTGGGTAGGTTTGTAACATCCCAAATTTCCTATTTGGAATGTTTTACAATTATAGCTAAGCATCTATGCATTTTGTTTGATTTTGAGTGGCATTTGAAGTTTCAGGAGTTTTGGACTTGTTGGAATTTGAATTCAAGGTTTGGCAGTTGAAATTTATTTCAAACCAATGCCTGACAATACTTGAGACAAAGTATGAGAGGAGTAAACATGACACTCCAAAAATGTCAGAAGAAAACATTGCCAAAAAGTTTGAATTCAAATTTGAGTTTTATTTGGAATTTTAGAAAAATGACTTTTTATAAAGTTTGAATTTTGTCCTTGGAAAAATGTTCAAATTATAGGGAATATTCCCCAGATCATTTTGATATATATATGTCCTATATACAATATTTATATTTATATATTTTTTCCTATCTCAAATATTCAAAAAAAATGTAGAAAAAGCCCTAGGCGCCGGCCAGGCCAACCGGCCCAGCCAAGACTCAAAGCGGCTCCAAACACAACCGACTGCCCACCACGCCTGAGCTGCCCAAATGAGCCCCCTCGCTCAAACCCTTCCAGATCGGTCGCCTCGCCTGACTCCTCTCTCTCCTCTCACGACACCGGCCCCACCACCTTCTTCCTCCCAAGCCAACGCCACCTTGGCCGCTGAATCCCGCGAGATCCGGGATCTCATCCCGATCTCCTCGCCTCGACCTGCCCCTCGCCCAAGTCGTCCCCCCTATATATACCCCCCCTCGACCCCGTTTCTCCCCTCGCCCCCTCGCCCGACCCTCTCCTCTTGCCGCAAACCCTCGTCGGAGACCCGAGAGCGCCGCCGCGCCCTAGTCACCGCCCCGACCGCCCCGGCCACCTCGAAGCTCGCCTGAGCACCACTGAACCCCTTGGTCCGCCGCACCACTGAAGGTCCTCACGACGTCCCCGACCACCGGAGCCGCCGCGCCGTCGCCGCCCGAGCCGCCGTCGCCGTCGACCCCGTCGGTAAGTCGCCGGACTCCCCTCCGCCGTCCGATCTAGAACGAACGGTGTAGATTAGACCCCCCGAAGCATTAGGTTTAGTTTAAGTGAACCGGTTTTATTCCGGTTTAGATCGGTTTTATTAGGGTTTAGTTGGACCGGCCGACGCGGGTTTGTTTTCTCTTAAACCGCTGCGTGTAGTTTAGTTATTTAACGCCGAAGCGTTAGATAGGCCCATTAGCCAGTTTTTCGTTTTAGTTTTATTTTTCGTTTTCTGTTTTAATAGAATAGTTTCAGTTTTGAAAAATTCATATCTTTTAATCTACTTAATATTTTTAAGTGATTATTTTTTTGTTGGTTTGCAAATTTATTATAGTTTCTGTAGAAAATATTATTAGTCATGTTAAAATTATTTAAAATTGTTTTATTTTAGATTTAGACAGAATAGTAATTCGGCTATAAAATGAGTTAGGAATATTATTTTTTAGTGATTCTTTTTGTCACAACTTTGTTTTGACATTGCCTAACCGTAGGAATTTATTTGGGCATTTTAGAAATTAATAAAAAATAGTTTAACCAGAATCATGTTATTCCTATTTATTTAACTAGCTACTGTTTTCCTATTGTTTTAATTAGCAAATAAATTTATTTTTCCTATGTGATAGTTTATTCTAGGTTAGTTTCTGTAACTTTAGAGCATGAACTTTTATTTATAATAAATAAAACTTTTATTTTATTTTTTCTTGCTAGGATTGTTTTAGGCCTAATAGGAGTTTTATAATAGCTTTTAAGGTGATTCTTTTTGCTCCTAGTTGCTTGATGATTTCTTTTCTGTTAAGTTAGCAAATACCCATGCTTAGGTTCTGTTAAGAAAAATTTTGATATGTAAAACTAATCTTAGTTGTTGCTTGATGTGGTGAAAACTTTGAGTTGGATTTCTTCGAGTTTTTCGTTGGGTTTTGGTTCAATTGTTTTATGTGTTATGTTAGTATGTTGTTATGTTAAGTGATCATATGTTGTATGCTTATTATGATTGTTGTTTGCCTCGGTAGAATTTCCAGAGTGCGAAGCTTGCTACCACGAGTCCCTAGCTTTCGAAGATCGTCAGCAAGGCAAGTCATTGATCATATTTCTTTTACTATACCTATGATTTTATTTGCATTAGAATTATACCTCCCCACCATGCATGCAGTAGGAGAAAGTTGAAGTTATGTTCTTGAGTAGTATCATGAGGTAGGATGAACCCAATTCCCCTTGTTACCATTGCCCGGACGGCGTAGTTTATTTTTGCTATGCTCGTAGACGGGGTTGGTTGAGTGAATTCATAAGGGAGATGTGAGAGTCAAGATGATGAAAACCCCATGAACTTCAAGCTCAAGATGGACTTCAAAACTCACTACTGGGTGGAGGACGGTTGACGGGCACCCTGGAGAACCCAGTGGTTGGCCGGGATGCATGGAGAAGCGCCATGACATCTTGCGGAAAGCTTCACCCAGCCACGAAGAGACGGATGTATACCCCATTGACCGGAAGCTTACCTGTGCAGCCGCAAGCCATTATGGGCTCGCTTGGTCAACCCTAGTTGTGACTCTGGCCGGACGGTGCTACGAGATGTAGAAGAACGGTAGGATTGGATGGGTACCGCAGAAGGGCCAGAGGAACTCTTCTGAAGACCCTGTTTACGTTCGTCCGTCTTCAAACACCATGAAGTGCGAAGACTTAAAAGGAGGGAACGATTCTTATGGTAAAGTGCGCAAACCTCTGCAGAGTAAAGATCTAATCGATTAGCCGTGTCCCCGGTTACGGACAATTTGAGCCTCTGTAACTTGGAAGTATTTCGGAAATCTCAACACTGAAATTAATAAATTAATTGAGGGGATTATTTAATAATTGGGAATGAGACATTGGTTGGTGGAACCATCTCAATAATTATCAACAATTTTGTAGTATTTGCAAGCAAGTCCACTGTTGTAGGGAAAAACTGGCTTTTCGCAAAGCAATGAAACTTAGAGCCCCACAGCCAAATTGCATATAGTGTTAGTAATTTTTATTGTTATTCTCTCTTCATGACTTGCCGGCATATTCAAAATGCTGACCTACACTGCTGCAACGTCTTATGTTGCAGAGGAGTATTCCGATCAGGAGTGAGGCTACGATCCGCGCTTGGCGATTGCCCTTTGGAGTCAGATGGACTCGCTATTCTTCTACGCTTCCGCAGCTTTACTTAGTTTTATTTCTCATGAGTTGGCCTTCGCCGAATTTATTCTATTGTAATAAAGACTCGATATGAGAATCGTGTAATAAATTCAGGTGTGATTGAACTTTGATTATTTCATCAATGTCGTGAGTGCCAAAGATGATCTTGGGATGGCATGCATACGTAGACTTGACCGTTTTCGGGTCGGGTCGCTACAGAGATGGTATCAGAGCACACGCTGACCGTAGGACGTAACCCCTAGGATCGTAAAGCCATAGGAAGAGACTATTTATTTTATGTCCTTATCATTCCGTAATTCTCCCCTGTTCATTTCTGACTTCTCTCCGATTTTCAACATTCTAGATGGCCACCGAGTTCACCCCAGTTTTGCTACCGGAGTTTTGCCAGCCAGATGAGACGATGCCCTTCGGTAAGAAGCTGGTCTAGATCGTGAAGAAACGGAAGATTGCTCTGCCCTCAATCACCGGGAAGCCTACCAATGCGCTTCCGACGGATACCCGCTACAGGATTGAGGTGCACATTCCAGGGAGAACCTTCGGAGGACATACGGAGCCTATTGACTTTGAGTTTACCGATTTCAATTGGATCCTCGGAAGAGACATGGCGATTTATCGTGCACTTGGACATCTCCGAGAAGAGTACAGGGCCGAGCTTGATCCATCAGACCTCGCCATGATTTCTCGCAGAGCGAGAAACGGAGATATCATCCGTACCATAGAGGACGACTCCATTCTCTCATATGTCCAAGACTTGGAGTGTCTCCTCAGAAACGGAGATCCAGACTCAGAACTTCAAGGTACAACGGAGACTGTTGTTCCGTGAATCGAACCGGAGGAGAAGGCACACGCAGACTTTCCTTGACCATGAGGAAGAAATCGCGGATTTCATGGAGAGAGTCGACAAGTCAAGATGGACGTTGCCGCATTAGAGGAAAAGAAGGACTTGGGAGAAGACCTTTTTCCGAGTGGAGATGACGGACCTCTCGTGAGCAATGATCAGGATTATGAAGGGAGCTCCACTGAAGAAAGCCGCAAGAGGAGGCGCCGCATCAGAGGACGCCACACCGGAGGACACCGCACTGTGAGGACGCAAGGATTATTGATGAAGACATTTAGTCGACCGCCATGTTATTTTATTTTCAAGATCAGTTAGGGCCGTTATTTTCGATTAGTCGTGAGATATTTGTAATCGAGATTGAACCATGTTTGAGTGGATTGAATAAATGATTGGTGTGATTATGTTTGTGCATTCATATGGGTAGTGATATTTTCTCATTAGACCCTTGTTCTATTCTAATTTTCTCATCCACTCCAAAACACCAGATGCCTCCGAGACGTGACTCGGTCTCAACTTTCCGCCGAGCTCACCCAGCTGATCCAAAGAGCGTAATGCCCTCATGCGGATGCTCATTCAGAACCGTAACAACAACAACAACAACAACAACAATCCACCGCCACCACCCCTCGCTGACAACTTGACCCGCTTCCTAAGGCTGAATCCGCCGGTGTTCTCTAGCAGCACCGAGCCGATTGTGGCTGATGATTGGCTCATAAGGTCGGAAGGGAGTTAGTCACTGTTGGATGCACAGATGCAGAGAAAGTGCGCTTTGCCGCACATCAACTTGATGGACCTGCAGCCTCTTGGTGGGAGAACTACACCGCCACTTATCCCATCGCCACCATTACGTGGGATCAGTTCCAACAGGCTTTCCGCACCGCTCATGTTTCAGCTGGAGCCATGAGTCTGAAGAAGCGTGAGTTCCGCAACTTACGCCAGGGGAACCGCATCGTGGGGCAAGATGTGGATGAGTTCAGCAAGTTAGCTCGCTATGCCCCGGATGATGTGGCCACAGATGCCGCAGCAGGAAAAGTTTCTCGAGGCACTCAATGACGAGCTGGGTATGCAGCTAATGGTGGCTACCTTCAACAACTACCAGGAGCTGGTAGACAAGGCCACCATACTTGAAGGCAAGCAGCAGCAGATTGATAGCCGCAAGCGGAAGTATGGCCAGGGGAAGTACAACTTCGGAGCTCAGTAGAAGCCCCGTTATGCCCCATACTCAGGAGGGCATACCCATCACAACCATGGAGGACATAACCATGGAGGAAACGGGAACAACCGCAACCAGGACAACAAGTCAGGCAATGGAAACGGCAATGGAAACGGTAATGGCAACCAGCATCGTCCTGCCCCGACTCAGAAAGATCTGAGTCACATCACCTGTTTCAAGTGCCGTAAAACAGGGCACTATGCCACCGACTGCCCGGAGGCCAAGCAGAGGAATGGAAACGGCAATGGAAGCTCAAATAAGAAACCCAATCCTTTTCCTCGTGCTCAGTGAACCACATTGACGTGGAGGACGCCTATGATCAGCCGTACAATCGTGGTTGGTAAGTTTTATTAAATTCACATCCAATATTGGTACTCTTTGATTCTCGTGCAACGCATTCATTCATATCAAGGGTAGTTGTGGAAAAGTACGGGTTGCCCACTAGAACCCTTAGAAGCCCTCTTCACGCCGGGCCTGGCAGAGGAGAAATGATGGCAGGCTTAGGCTGTCATGCAACCTCAACATCGAAACCATAAATTTCCCGCAGACCTCATAGTATTGGAAACCCAGATCTTGGATGTAATCCTAGGCATGGATTGGTTGACGAAGTTTGAAGGAAACATAGATCGTGTTCAAGAAGTCGATTCTCGCTCACCACCCCGGAGCGTAAGAGGATCAAGTATGTATCCGCACGTATCCCGATGAAGAATCAGTGCATTCCCTCACGGGAGTTGTTCAGAGGAAGTGCCAAGAGTACAAGATTTTCCCGATGTGTTTCCTAAGAATTACCAGAATGCCACCGACAGAGACATTGAATTTCTGATTGAGTTATCGCCAAGACAGCCCCAATATCCAAGAGACCCTATCGGATGCCCCCGAACAATTTGAAAGAGATCAAGAATCAAATTAATGAGTTATTGGAGAAGGGATATATTCGGCCAAGATCATCACCTTGGGGAGCCCCAATTCTCTTGGTAGAGAAGAAGGATGGAACCCTGAGAATGGTTGTGGATTATCGTTCGCTAAACAACGTGACCATCAAGAACAAGTACCCTCTACCGATGATTAATGATCTATTTGATCAGCTAGTTGGAGCCAAGGTATTCTCCAAGATCGATCTTCGATCAGGGTATCATCAGTTGAAGATCCGTGAAAAGGATATACCCAAAACATCATTCACTACCAGGTATGGTTTATATGAGTATACCGTCATGTCATTTGGATTGACTAATGCCCCTGCATACTTCATGAATTTGATGAACAAGGTATTTATGGAATATCTGGACAAGTTTGTCGTGGTGTTCATCGATGATATACTTATTTTCTCCAAGAGCGAGGAAGAGCATAAGGAACATTTATGCCTAGTTCGAGAAACTCCGAGAACATCGCTTGTATGCCAAGTTCAAGAATGTGAATTTTGGCTGAAGGAAGTCGGATTCCTCGGACATGTTATTTCAGGAGAAGGAATAGCAGTTGACCCCGCCAAGGTGGAATCACCACCGATTAGCGGCCGCCCACCTCACCAAGGAGATCCGCAGCTTTCTCGACTCGCAGGATATTATCGGAGGTTTATTGAGAACTTCTCGAAGATTGCCAAGCCCATGACTGAGCTGTTGAAGAAGGAAGCCAAGTACATTTGGACCGAGGATTGTGAAGCCAGTTTTCAGGAATTGAAGAAACGTTTGGTTACAGCCCCAGTACTGATTTTGCCGGACATACACAAGGATTACCAGGTATATTGTGACGCTTCTCGTCAAGGACTCGGATGAGTACTCATGCAGGAAGGAAAAGTTGTAGCTTATACCTCCGCATAGCTACGACCTCACGAGATGAATTATGCCACACATGATTTGGAGTTAGCAGTCGTAGTGCATGCACTCAAGACCTGGAGACATTTCCTTATCGGAAACCGTTGTGATGTTTACACCGATCATAAGAGCTTGAAGTATATTTTCACGCTAAAGAGTTGAACCTCGTGCAGAGGAGATGGCTAGAGTTAATCAAGGACTATGACATGAGATTGCATTATCACCTGTGGAAGGCTAATGTTGTAGCAGATGCTTTGAGCCGTAAAAGTTATGTGAATACTCTTGTAGCAGGAGGATTACCCCTGTGAGTTAGTCGATGACCTCGTAGATCTCCGATCGAGATAGTTCCGAGAGGATATGTTGCAACTCGAAGTTCAGTCCACTTTGGCCGAAAGGATTCGTGAAGCCCAGAAGTCGGACAAGGAAATTGATGAGATAAAGAAAAAGATGAATGAAGGAAAAGCTAAAGGGTTCCGTAAGGATGAATACGGAGCTATATGGTTCGAGGACCGTATTTATGTGCCCAATGATCCCGAACTCAGGAAGCTAATACTTCAGGAGGCTCATGATTCACCGTACTCGATTCACCCCGATAACACCATGATGTATCTGGATTTGAAGGAAAGTTTCTGGTGGACAGGTATGAAGAAGGATATTGCCGACTACGTAGCAGTATGCGATGTTTGTCAACGAGTAAAGGCGTAACATCGAAGCCAGCAGGGTTACTTCAACCTTTGCCGATTCCCGAGTGGAAATGGGAAAAACTTGGAATGGATTTTATCACAGATTACCCAGACCCGCTCAGGTTATGATTCCATCTGGGTAGTGGTTGATCGATTGACCAAGGTAGCTCACTTCATTCCCGTGAAGACTACCTATACCAGTGCTAAGTTAGCCAAGATATACATTACCAGGATCGTATGTCTGCATGGAGTTCCGAGGAGTATCGTGTCAGATAGAGGAACACAGTTTACCTCAAAGTTTTGGAATCAGTTGCATGAAACTTTGGTTACGAGGCTGGAGTTCAAGATAACTTTTCATCCGCAGATGTATGGATAGACCGAGAGAGTCAACCAGATTCGGAGGACATGTTGAGAGCTTGTGTGCTAGACTATGGGTCTAGCTGGGATGATAATTTGCCATACGCAGATTTCTCATACAACAACAGCTTATCGCACCATCAAGATGGCCCCTTTCAAGCTCTATACGGAAGGAGGTGCAACACCATTGCCGTGGGATGGTGTTGGAGATCGAACACTTTTCGTTCCGACCTTATCGTAGATTCCAAGAGAAAGTCAAGCTGATTCGAGATAGGCTCAAGATAGCTCAATCGAGGCGTAAGAGTTATGCCGACAAGAACGCAAGGAAGTAACTTATGAAGCGGGAGATCGTGCATATCTTCGTGTGTCCCCACTTCGTGGAATCAAGAGGTTCGGCGTCAAAGGAAAGTTAGCACCCCGATTCATTGGCCCCTACAAAATCCTCGAACGTCGTGGAGAAGTTGCATACAAGTTGGGAGCGAGAAGAAGACCTCCTTCGAGACCACCCGCACCTATTTGCTAGCCAACCCGAATCTCGAGGGCGAGATTCATCTTAAGGTGGGTAGGTTTGTAACATCCCAAATTTCCTATTTGGAATGTTTTACAATTATAGCTAAGCATCTATGCATTTTGTTTGAATTTGAGTGGCATTTGAAGTTTCAGGAGTTTTGGACTTGTTGGAATTTGAATTCAAGGTTTGGCGCTTGAAATTTATTTCAAACCAATGCCCCATAATACTTGAGACAAAGTATGAGAGGAGTAAACATGACACTCCAAAAATGTCAGAAGAAAACATTGCCAAAAAGTTTGAATTCAAATTTGAGTTTTATTTGGAATTTTAGAAAAATGACTTTTTATAAAGTTTGAATTTTGTCCTTGAAAAAATGTTCAAATTATAGGGAATATTCCCCTGATCATTTTGATATATATATGTCCTATATACAATATTTATATTTATATATTTTTTCCTATCTCAAATATTCAAAAAATGTAGAAAAGCCCCAGCCGCTGTGCCAGCTAACTGCCCAGCCAAAGACCCAGCGGCCCGAAAGCCAAAGCGGCAGCCAAATTACACAAGCCGAACCGACCGCCCAGCCACGCCCGAGCGCCCAGCCGAGCCCCCTCGCCTCGAAACCCTTCCGCAGACGGCCGCCCGCCCGACTCCTCTCTCTCCTCTCACGACACCGGCCCCACCACCTTCTTCCTCCCAAGCCAACGCCATCGCTACCGCCTGCGGAATCCCGCGAGATCCGGGATCTCATCCCGATCTCCTCGCCTCGACCTGCCCCTCGCCCAAGTCGTCCCCCCTATATATACCCCCCCTCGACCCCGTTTCTCCCCTCGCCCCCTCGCCCGACCCTCTCCTCTCGCCGCAAACCCTCGTCGGAGACCCGAGAGCGCCGCCGCGCCATTGTCACCGCCCCGACCGCCCCGGCCACCCTCGAGCTCGCCCGAGAGCACCACCGGAACCCCCTTGGTCCGCCGCACCCGCCGAAGGTCCCCGCCGACGTCCCCGACCACCGGAGCCGCCATGCCATCGCCACCCGAGCCGCCGTCGCCGTCGACCCCGTCGGTAAGTCGCCGGACTCCCCTCCGCCGTCCGATCTAGAACGAACGGTGTAGATTAGACCCCCCGAAGCGTTAGGTTTAGTTTAAGTGAACGGTTTTATTCCGGTTTAGATCGGTTTTATTAGGGTTTAGTTGGACCGGCCGACGCGGTTTGTTTTCTCTTAAACCGCGTGCGTAGTTTAGTTATTTAACGCCGAAGCGTTAGATAGGCCCATTAGCCAGTTTTTCGTTTTAGTTTTATTTTTCGTTTTCTGTTTTAATAGAATAGTTTCAGTTTTGAAAAATTCATATCTTTTAATCTACTTAATATTTTTAAGTGATTCTTTTTTTATTGGTTTGCAAATTTATTATAGTTTCTGCAGAAAATATTATTAGTCATGTTAAAATTATTTAAAATTGTTTTATTTTAGATTTAGACAGAATAGTAATTCGGCTATAAAATGAGTTAGGAATATTATTTTTTAGTGATTCTTTTTGTCACAACTTTGTTTTGACATTGCCTAACCGTAGGAATTTATTTGGGCATTTTAGAAATTAATAAAAAATAGTTTAACCAGAATCATGTTATTCCTATTTATTTAACTAGCTACTGTTTTCCTATTGTTTTAATTAGCAAATAAATTTATTTTTCCTATGTGATAGTTTATTCTAGGTTAGTTTCTGTAACTTTAGAGCATGAACTTTTATTTATAATAAATAAAACTTTTATTTTATTTTTTCTTGCTAGGATTGTTTTAGGCCTAATAGGAGTTTTATAATAGCTTTTAAGGTGATTCTTTTTGCTCCTAGTTGCTTGATGATTTCTTTTCTGTTAAGTTAGCAAATACCCATGCTTAGGTTCTGTTAAGAAAAATTTTGATATGTAAAACTAATCTTAGTTGTTGCTTGATGTGGTGAAAACTTTGAGTTGGATTTCTTCGAGTTTTTCGTTGGGTTTTGGTTCAATTGTTTTATGTGTTATGTTAGTATGTTGTTATGTTAAGTGATCATATGTTGTATGCTTATTATGATTGTTGTTTGCCTCGGTAGAATTTCCGGAGTGCGAAGCTTGCTACCACGAGTCCCTAGCTTTCGAAGATCGTCAGCAAGGCAAGTCATTGATCATATTTCTTTTACTATACCTATGATTTTATTGCATTAGAATTATACCTCCCCACCATGCATGCAGTAGGAGAAATTTGAAGTTATGTTCTTGAGTAGTATCATGAGGTAGGATGAACCCAATTCCCCTTGTTACCATTGCCCGGGACGAAGTAGTTTATTTTGCTATGCTCGTAGACGGGATTGGTTGAGTGAATTCATAAGGGAGATGTGAGAGTCAAGATGATGACAACCCCATGAACTTCAAGCTCAAGATGGACTTCAAAACTCATTACTGGGTGGAGGACGGTTGACGGGCACTGGAGAACCCAAAGTGGTTGGCCGGGATGCATGGAGAAGCGCCATGACATCTTGGAAAGCTTCACCCAGCCACGAAGAGACGGATGTATACCCCATTGACCGGAAGCTTACTGTGCGCAGCCGCAAGCCATTATGGGCTCGCTTGGTCAACCCTAGTTGTGACTCGCCGGACGGTGCTACGAGATGTAGAAGAACGGTAGGATTGGATGGGTACGGCGGTGGCGAGAGGAACTCTTCTAAGACCTCTGTTGCTCGTCCCGTCTTCAAACACCATGAAGTGCTAAGACTTAAAAGGAGG
The DNA here is from genome assembly GCA_021605145.1 of Aegilops bicornis. NCBI lineage: Eukaryota > Viridiplantae > Streptophyta > Magnoliopsida > Poales > Poaceae > Aegilops > Aegilops bicornis. Next base: position 113,215,199 of record CM038669.1, on the reverse strand, counting down.
GAACGATTCTTGCGGGTAAAGTGCAAACCTCTGCAGAGTAAAGATCTAATCGATTAGCCGTGTCCCCGTTACGGACAATTTGAGCCTCTGGATCTTGGTATTATTTAGGAAATATAAACACTGAAATTAAGAAATTAATTGATGGGATTATTTAATAATTGGTAATGAGACATTGGTTGGTGGAACCATCTCAATATTTATCTACTATTTTGTAGTATTTGCAAGCAAGTCCACCGTTGTAGGGAAAACTGCTTTTCGCAGCAATGAAACTTAGAGCCCCACAGCCCAAATTGCATATAGTGTTAGTAATTTTTATTGTTATTCTCTCTTCATGACTTGCCGGCATATTCAAAATGCTGATTTACACGGCTGCAACGCCTTATGTTGCGCAGGAGTATTCCGATCAGGAGTGAGGCTACGATCCGCGCTTGGCGATTGCCCTTTGGAGTCGGATGGACTCGCTATTCTTCTACGCCCGCAGCTTTACTTAGTTTTATTTCTCATGAGTTGGCCTTCGGTCAATTTATTCTATTGTAATAAAGACTCGATATGAGAATCGTGTAATAAATTCAGGTGTGATTGAACTTTGATTATTTCATCAATGTACTGTGAGTGCCAGCATGATCTTGGGATGGTACAGACACAGAGACTTGACCGATTTTGGGTCGGGTCGCTACAATCGAGGTATACCACGACGAATTTATCCCAATACTCCATGAAGATCGAGTTCATTAACCGAGAGAAGGTGGCTGGAGCATTGGTTAAACCGAAGGACATGACGGTGTACTCGTATTGGCCATAACGAGTAACAAAGGCCGTTTTAGGAATTTCCCCGTTCTTGATTTTGATTTGATGGTAGCCCGACCTCAAATCCATTTTGGAAAAGATTGAGGATCCTGCGAGCTGATCATACAGATCGTTGATCCTGGGGAGCGGATACTTGTTCTTGATAGTGACCAAATTGACAAGTCGGTAATCTACAACCATCCGATCCGTTCCATCCTTCTTCTTGACGAATAGGACAGGGCAAGCCCATGGAGAAGAACTAGGACGGATGAAACCCTTTTGCAAGGACTCATCGAAGTTGTTTCCTAAGCTCGGCTAGTTCTAGGGGTGCCATCTTATAGGGTCTTCTAGAGATTGGGACTGTTCTCGGACAAGGTCTATCACTTAACTCAACATCCCCCGCTGTGTGGAACACCTGGCAGTTCTTCTGGAAAGACATCCGGAAAGTCACGGACTACCGGGATATCTTCAAGGTCGGGAAGAGGGTTGGCATTTAGGGAGTAGAGCTGACACTTAGACACTCGGGTCAAAACATTGACTGTCTTGCCCGATGGATGGGTGAGTTGAACAGTTCTAGTAGAGCAATCAATCTTAGCATAATGGGCTGACATCCAGTCCATACCCAAAATGATGTTTATGTCCGAGGATTTGAGAGCTATCAGTGATGCAAGGAAGACCAATCTATCGACAAGAATTTCATTTCCATGGCTTACTTGAGAGGTTTGCCATTTATAACCAGGGGTTTGAATTACCATGGAGGTGGGCATGTCACAAAATGTGGTGTTGTGCAATCGAGCATAGCTCTCAGAGATAAATGAATGAGATGCTCCAGTATCGAAAAGAACAGTTGCCGGATGGCAATTAAAAGGAGCATGCCGAGGACGACGTTGGAATCATCATGAGTCTCCTCAGCTGAGACATAGTTGACATGACCACGTGCAGTGGTGGCGGGCTTGGCGTAATAAGTCTTTCCCGCCGGCTTACCACGGCCAACGGACTTTCCAGGCTGATTGGGGTTGTTCTGGGGGCACTCGCGCAGGTAGTGACCCGTCACTTCACACTTGAAGCATGTCACAACATTGGGGCGTGGAGCAGCATTAGCAGTGGGGCCACCATAGGTCTTGGGTGGTGCATACTGCAGGTTGGGGCGAGGTGCCTCAAAGGATGGCCTCGGAGTGAACCTGGGTGGCAGAGCTGTGTTTGGAATCCAGACCCGGCGTTTCTGAGACCCAGAGCTGGATGAAGAAAAAAAGTCACGGGAGTGCTTGCGTGAAGCTTCATAGTCAGTATGACCTGTCTCAACACTGATGGCCTTATTGACCAGCTTCTGGAAGGAGGTGCACTCGTGCAGACGAAGATCACGGCGAAGCTCGGGGCTAAGTCCCTTGCGGAACCTTGCCTGCTTCTTGGCGTCGGTGGATACCTCTTCAGGAGCATAACGTGCCAGATTTCCAAACTCACGGCTGTATGCATCCACGGTCAGTCTGCCTTGGGTGAAATTGCAGAATTCTTCCTGCTTACGATCCATGAGACCCTCCGGAACGTGATGCTCACGGAAAGCCTCACTGAATTCAGCCCAAGTAGTGATTTGGCCAGCTGGGGCATAGCCTCAAAGTTTTCCCACCAAAGTCTAGCAGGGCCTTCGAGGTGATAGGCAGCATAGGTAACCTTATCAGCTTTGGCTACGTTGGAAGAACGTAGCTTATGGGTGACGTTGCGAAGCCAATCATCCGCATCGAGGGGCTCGACGGAATGATTAAACTTCGGGTACAACTTGACAAAGTCATTGATTGACACCAAGTCGTTCCTCTGATGACGCGGCAGATTCTCGCTCAATTCGCTCTAGCAAGCGGTTGGTCTCACGCTTGTTTCTTTCCGCCCAAAGATAACTTTGGCCGTAGAAGGCGGTTGAGGCAGATTCTCATCCCTAGCTGCACTGGCTTCACCCTACTCCAGGGCGGAAGGGTTGTTGCGGGTGTTGACCATCCTAGGAAAAACAAGACAACAGTTTAGACAAGGATGGCAAAATCTTGGCAAGGAAGTGCGGAATATAATGGACGACATGGAATGTTGAGATGTTCATTTGCACGACATGCTAATATAGAAACTGCCATATCTATACCATCGGTCATACACACTGTACATAGTTTAGTACAAGCCCAGGCTAAAGTACAACTACGGTGAAAGACGTTACATCTCATCGAGGCATTCCAAGCTCCTATACATTATTTTTCTACACCTCCGAAACGTGATACACACCAAGTCGTATCCCATGAGTCACGCAGGACTGTGGAGAATACAACTGTTACAATACTAGTGAAGCTACTACCAACTCAGACGTCTCCGTAGTAATCTTCATAAAGATTACCACCATGTCCTGGGAGCTGAGCATGATCATCTGGAAACAGTCGGTCCTGTGGAGCTTGCGGTCCATAAGGACTCGGATGTGGCCTTGGTCCAACGAACGGTGGCAGACGGGGTCCACGGGGTGGAGTGATGCCTCCTACATCACGCCATTCCATACAATCTGGCAGACCAGACCGCACGGGGTACAAGTCCCTCATGTCCATATACCAAGCCTGCACGGCAGTGCAAACCGTGTCGAGTGGCCCGGGATCGTAACGAGCGTTGAAGAGCTCCATTCGCAAGGCACGATTCTCACGGTCCTTGTCCTCAAGCATCTCGGTGGTGGTGCGGAGTAGTGAATCCTCATGGGTAGAGTCACAGTAAATAGCCTGATAGTACCCTTGTGCCCCAGGGAGTGATGCTGGCATATAGCGGCAATCAGTGTTCCGAAGCAAGGCAGTTCTGGCTCGTATGATAGTCATCCTCGAGTAAGCTGCGTCCTGCAAGGACATCTCGATGGTAACCCCAAGTCCATATGAGCAATGGAAGGGTTCAGTAGCTCCAGGATAGGAAGGGTATATCCTGACTGTGCAAAGATATTGGCTTTGATTAAAGTCTCGAAACTGCTCCTCGACGGTATACTCAGGGTACCATCGATAGCCTGTCTCGATCATCACTCGGACCAGCATGGCCGCCCCACTGTGTACATCGAGGCACCGAGTCAGACGAACCACTTGATTCTGGGAAAGGGTGGCCATCTGAAAGCACGAAATAATGCAAGGCATTAGAATTTTCTAGGAGAAATCGGACAACATAACGGATGTAAATGCTCAGAAAAAGATTTGAGACATTCACAACAGTTTGCAAAACCACTCAACAACATCATATCAAGGTTCTAGTTCAACTGACAACATACTAAAAGTAGTAGAAACTGAACTGAGGCATGGAACCAACAACCCTATAAGTTACTACGGATTAGTAACACGTGAACCTAATAGAGAGAAGAGAGCCTAATCTTTAACCCACGTAGAATGAGAAGAGAATGACTCAGATTAGAGCGCATAAGGAAAAGGAGTAAAAAGAGCCTTACATTCCCTCCCACAATCAATTCCCTTACATATAACTAAAGCATTTCTAGACTCGACATCGACCAGTTTGGCTCAACGAACCTACAGGCAGTCCGGCTCTAATACTAATGCTGTCAGGATCCCGATTCTAAGTCACACCGATCTAGCCTATAACACCTCATATCACTTTGCGGCCTCACGCACGGTATTCCCACGGGTGTCGCCTTACCATGGCCCGGGACCGTTTGCGCCTTTTGGCTCATGTATAATAGTGTCGCTAGCATCCATATGATAGAGAACCCGGGCCGACATGGCTAGTCGTGAACCCAAAATGGCACTAACTTAAGGGGACAGGCATACATGAATCAACATCGAGCATGTCGGTCAGCAGCGTGTGAATCCGGGCTGTAGCACTGGGCTAACAGGACTCCGGGACCCCGGGCTGCAGCAGGCTAGGCAGACTGGATGTCACCGCGTGACATTTCCCGAAGGGATGTACACAGAACGGTGAAACACATGCCCGGCCGATCAAGTGTTCCGAGCAAGAGTGCTTTGGGCTAGCAGGACTCCGGTGAACCGGTCATGTGAGACTACTATGGCTCATGGAAGCACTAGACTACATTTCCCCATAAGAGAGGCTGCCAAGGATAAACAACTAGATTGTCGGATCCCACACATACCAAGAATTTCAATCATACACACAATATGCTCGATATGTGTAAATACAGGCATCACAACAAAACTCTACAACTCAAAGTACTTTATTTAAAGGCTCCGGAGAGCCATACATAACATGTTCATACAGGTAGGGGTCACATGACCCGACACTCAAGTCATACAAACATACAAGCACATGAGGAAGCAAACTTGTCTCGAGTACGCATAACTAGAAAGAAAGAAGGCTTGACGAAGCTGTCTATCTACATAGGGCCCTTCACAAGCTCAGATCACCACCTGGGTGGCAAGTCACTCATCAACGTCGAGATCTACATAGAACCCATCGGAAGGGGCGGTGTTGTCGTCTGAAAACAGTAATTAAAGCAACATGAGTACAAAGGTACTCATCAAGTCTTACAACAGATCCTACTATACATGCACATCCTCAAGAAGGTAGTGGAGTTATTGCAGCAAGCCAGCTTTGACTCTTGGCTAAGCTATCCTACGAGACATCACTTGTAAAATAATTTTCGCACACGAGTCCACTAATCACCATCTCAATACTCCATCGTGGATCCTCCCTCGTCATTCTACGAGAGGGCCATCCGCGATACCCGCACTTGTCTTGAGTCTTCTAGTAGTAACCATTGACTTGTCTATGAACTGCATAAGCGACCAAGTAGTCCTTTACCGCGGACGAGGCTATTCGAATAGTTTGATACCCTGCAGGGGTGTACTTCATCACCCATGTTTCCACCATTTAGCGTCTGCACACGACATGTGCTCAGCAGACTTCAAGCGAAAGCCAACGTGGGTGTAGACCACGACCTGACTAACCACACAAGTCTCTAGTCCAGGTTTATCGCCTATTCGGGTTCCATCCGCAACGAAATCCGGCCGGGGTGTCCTCAACGGCCCCAAACGATGTGTGTGGGGTTCCCGAGACACCTAACCGGGCGACTCGGTACACTGTTACACGAGCCTACCGCATCACAGCCCACCCCTAAGGTCAACAAGGCTATCGGCCTTCAAAGAACTACAAACACCAGAAACTACTTGCAACTCCTGGACAGAGGACGAAAGGGGTTAGAAAGTCGAGCGGGGTCATATTTCAGGGCCCAATGTGTGGTAGTAGCTGAATCTTAAATCATGCATACAGATCTCAGTTCTTAAGGACGGTCTCAATGAAACAACCCACCATGTACTCCTACATGGCCTCTCATCGATACCTTTACCAAACCATGTTCAACACTTCATTCTCATTACCGACACAACCATTCACTCTAGTTCATCACCCCGATGAGCCAGACCTGACACGACTCTAATCATAGCAAGCATAGCATGGTAGGAAACACGAACATGGATCAATCAAATCCTACACATGCTAGTGGGTTTCATCTAGTTACTGTGGCAATGACAGGTCATGCAGAGGAAGTGGGTTCAAATACCGCAACACACGGCAGTTTGAAACGCGTTGTCTTAATGCAGTAAACAAGAGCAGAAGCGAGAAGATGGGTTTGTATCAAAATGATCAATGGGGTTGCTTGCCTGACAGAGTGGTAGTGGAATACTGCCCTTCAGTTGGATATACGTGAATATCCTCGGAGGCAGAACCTACCACGAAGAACACATCGAAACACAATCACCACATGGCAATATGCAACAATATGATGCATGCAATGACATGGCAAAATGATTGTGTTATGGATAATGCAACTTAGAACAGATTGGTTTGAGTTCATTTGAATCAAGGATTCAAATGCTAACCCAAAATAAGAGGTGATATTAGTGCATTAACTTGTTTCATCTAAACTGCAAGGTTAAAGTGTTCTGACATGCATGAAACCAGTACATATGGAAAGATTGAATTTTTCTGATCAAATTTCATATATAAATCTTTGCATTTGGAGTTACAGATTAATTTCTATGTATTTTTTAAGTTTGTAGTATTTTCTGGAATTTCATGTATAAAAATTAATCCAGAAAATACTTATTGCGTCACCAGTGCGTCATGGTGACGTCAGCGGTCAATGGAGCCGGTCCAGGTCAAACTGACCAGTGGGTCCCGTCTGTCAGTAGTTAGTTAAACTAACTAAATTTAGTGATCGCTAAACCTGTGTTAATTAGCAGGGCGGGCCCCACTTGTCATAGACCCAGGGGGTCAAACTGGGCCCACCCGGTCAATGGTCAGCGGGGTCAACTCGCCGGCGTTTAGCCGCCGGCGAGGCCAGACACGGTGTGGCGATGCGGGTTTCATGCTCCGGCGACCAAAAGGGCGGCGGAGACCATCTACGAGTAGCTAGGAGCGAGCCGCGTCGAGTGGTGGTGGCGGTTGGGCTCAGGGTCGCCGGAAACGATGCCGGCGATGAGCTGTGCGGCTGCCGGAGTTCAGGTGAGCTCGGGCTCCTTGCTAGGGGGCAAGGCAAGGGGCGTGCGGTGGTGCTACGGACTCCTGGCGATGCGGTGAGGCTAACGGGCATGGTGGTGTGGCCATTGGGTGGCCGGAGCATCGGCGGCGACGAGCTCGTTGGCGGTGCGTGCGATGAAGCTCCATGCGGTCGCTTTGGTGCTCGAGAGCGAGAACGAGAAGGAGGAGGAGGTAGCTGGGCTCACGGCGGTCATGTAGGAGCAGACGGCACGGTCGGGGACGAGTTGGTGCGGCGGTGACGGTGAAGGGGATCTCTGGCGGTGGCGGAGTCAGGCGCGGTCATTGCGGCGGCTTCGGGGCAAGCGAGCGCTCGGGGCTCGACCTGCTCGAAGGAGAGGAGGGCAGCGGAGCTTCTCGACAGGGTGGCATGGCGCGGTGACAACGGAGAGCGCGGCTACGTCGGCGGTGCGGTAGCAGGTGCGTCTGCCATGGCGGGAGAGGGCGAGGGAGAGAGGAAGGGGCGTGTGGGGGTGTCCAGGCGGTCGAGGGGGCGACGTGGAGGTCGACCAGCGCGTCCAGAGCCGCGGGCGTCAAGGAGGTGGCACCGTGGCGAGCTCGCGCACGCCGGCGTCACCTCTCCGCCTGCTCTGGCGAGAGGAAGCTGGTTGGCACGGCCAAGATCTTGGGCCGACCACCGGGCTGCTGTGTAAGATTCTCTCCTCTCTTTATTCTGTTTTTGTTTTTTTCTATATTTCTGTAACTGTGTGGCTTTATTAAAAATAGTTAGGCACTTTCAAAAATCCTGAAAATAATTAGGGACTCTGTTTAGATTATTTCCAACAGCCCACACTTATTCCAGAATTATTTGGGCATTTAAAATATTTACTAGCATTTAAATGCTCGAATGCAAGTTAAATATGATTTAAGTCAATGGTCTTGTGATGACCTAGAAAATTGTGAACCCATTTTGTCAGAGGTTCTAACCCAAGACAAAAAGGGTGGACTTTTTAGAAGGGCATTTCAGGTTCATTGAAAATGATTTTAGTAAACCCTAGATGTTTTCAGGGGGTGCTGGGGGTTCTGTCATCCCCATTTCAAGTTTCTGGAAAAGTAAACATGATGCAACACTCTAATGCATGAACTAGCTAGGATGTGACACTTGAGGACTTCAATCAGGGGCAAGTAGCCACTACAAAAAAAATACACTTCCGTGATGATACGTGTTTGTCACAAAGAGGTCGCGTTTTTTGTCATGCATGTACATCCATGACAAATTTATGACAGAATCAAGATAGTCATACCTGTGCTATCGTAGAAGTGTTCCATGACATTACCAAAATTATCATCACAGAAGTGTCCACTTCCATGACGATAAATCGCGCGTCACAGAAGCGCTTTCGTCAAGGGTGACCGACACGTGGCATCCACCGTATGGGAACGCCGTTAAGCTATCGGGTCGGGTTTTGGATCCGATAACCCGTTACAGCCCCGACCAATGGGGATTTTCCACGTGTAAAATCATCATTGGCTGGAGGAAACACGTGTCGGCTCACCGTTGGGACAGATGTCATCCACTCATTGGACGGAAGCCGCCTATGGTACGTCGACACGTGGCATGGCCCATTCCTGTGAAAAGGTCGGCCCAGTAAAAATTAGCAGGCGAGCCCATATAAGGCCTACTTGTGTCAGGTCCATTTAAGCCCACGGCCCATACGAGATGAGCCAATTCGGCCCGTCAACGGCCCGTTAAAGATTTGACACCATTGCAGCCCATCGCCGATTCGAGCCCGTTAATAGCCCGCTCTATATCCGGGCTCAATATCGGCCCGATGAGATTTCGGCGTTAACGCCCGCTTAATGGATGGGCCAATTTTCGTGATGTAGATCTTTCGCCTTTTAGCGACCCATTTAAATGTTGGGCTAGTTTCCGGCCCGGTGTGTCTTTCAGCCTATTGACGGCCCATAAATCTGATGGGCCATTTGTTGTCGGACCTGAGTTTCGGCCTTTTAGCGGCCCATTTAAGTGTTGGGCTAATTTTCTGGCCCGGTGTCACTTTTCACTGTTGACGGCCCATAAATCAGTTGGGCCATTTTAGTCGGACCAGTTTTGGCCTTTTAGCGACCCATTTAAGTGTTGGGCCAATTCCCGGCCCTGTGTGACTTTCGGCCTGTTAACGGACCATAAATGAGTTGGGCCATTTGTAGTCGGAGTTTTGGCTCTTTAATGGCCCATGCCCTTCATGGTCCAATACCAGCCCGGTTTCTCTTTCGGCCTGCTGAAGGCCCACAACACAGTTGTGCCATTTACAATACGACCTGACTTTCGGCCTCTTAGCGGCCCATGGTCTTCATGGTCCAAAGATAAGCTCGCTATCTCCTTTCGGCCTGCTAAAGGCCTACAGTATAGTTGGGCCATATGTAGCCCAAACTTAGTAACGGCATGTTAACGGCCTGTGAAATAAACTGGGGCCACCTGTTGCCCGCTTCGAAGTCGGCCTGTTAACGACCCGGGAGGTAAGAGGGCCGACAATTAACTTTCGGCCTAGTAACAGCCCATTAAATTAATGGGCCCACTAAAGTTCGTACATGTCTTTAGGCCAAATTAGATAATTTGAGCCCATTACGACGAGCAATTATGCACAGGACCAAAACCGGTCACGCAAAGGTACGGCATACAGGAATAACGTTGCACATCCAAAGATATACTACAGAAATTACATCCATCGGGCAATCAAAGATTGATGCCGATTGCAAATAAATGAGCGTAACCTAACCATCTACAACGTCACAATCTTCAACCTCAAAGATGATGACGCCCATAAGCATGTTGGCAAGTTCTTTCGCTTTACTACACTTTTTCTCGAAAACATTGATCGCTTGTTGTATCGCATTTACTCTGCACCTCTGATTCATCCACCATTTTCATCATTGCTTCAGCCATTAATTGGTTCACAAACATATATTTATTCCGTTGCATTCGAGACAGAGGATACTGAACAGATTCAGATGGCGATTTTGGCAGGCTTGTATTATTGATAGTGGAGAGTGTCTCGACCATCGTGATCATAACATAAATTAGGACGGAACCGAACAGATTAATCATGAGTTATTGCCATATTACCTGGCCTAGATTTACCGGAAAGAAACAATGGGGTTGCCTTTGCTGTTTTCGTAGTTTGTCTTCTTATCTTCAAAGAGCCTGCACAAAATTAACACACTAAGCGTTGCTATCATTGGCCAAGTTAGATAATAGGAAAGCAACATTGACACAACGAACGTTTGGGCAAGTAGCCTACACCAAATTAACACAATATGGCACAGCTATCATCAGCCGTAAGGTAGTACGAAGCAACATTGACACAATGAATGAATGGGCAACCAGAGAAGCACTACAATTCAGTAATGTGCGTGATATGAGATAGTACATTCATGCAGCTCAGTATGCAAAACTACCAGGCAGTTTTCCTTACAAAAATCAACATTGGCGCCTTTAACATTTTGCTACAACTAATTTTAGATCAGATAAAGGTTAGATTCACGCCGATTAACAAAATACATGTTGATGTAAAAATATAGTGATATACAACAGGTACTTACATCAGCATTGGAGCACAGAGAATTCCCGCAAGATATTTTCCTCGAATACGATCCCGATGGAGGAAGTCTTCTATTGTTTAACCTTATTTTCTAAAAGAGATATGGGTAAGAAACATGTAGAAAATATGATCAGAATGCTATAAAATTTCATGATGCGAGGATACGCACACGCTTCTTAGAATGGAGTTGACATTCTTTTGCTGGATCGAGCGGACTAGTTCTTTGGCCCTTTGGAATCTGCTTATTATCGATTGGGAGTTGGGTTTCTCTGTCCGGAGCAAGATTCTATGAAAAATGGAGTTGGTTTATTATCTCCCGGCGCTTGGATCTTTTGCTAAGCCCTGGTTTGTAACCCTTCGATTCTAACAGAGCCGTCTTCCCTTGCATGCCTTATATAGAAGAATGGTGATTCAGTTATAAAACATGCTACAAAGAGAGATGGAATAGGTAATCAAGAATAGAAAGGCATGACATATTGACATGTATTCCTCCATCCGGCAATAAATGGACGGGTCTAGGCGTATTTCAGTTCTAGATATATCCAGTTTTATCCATTTCGCGACATTTAATCCGGACGGAGGGAGTATGATGTAAGAGCAAGGGATACGACAGACAACACAAGAAAAAAACACCGAAAACCCCACTGCAGAACCAAAGTATTCAAACCCACTTATATGAGATAGTACACTCATGCATTTCAGATGCAAAACTACCAGGCAGTTTTCCTTACAAAAATTAACATTGTGGCCTTTAATCATACATTTTGCTACAACTAAATTTAGATCAGATAAAGGTTGGATTCACGCCGATTAACAAAATACATGCTGATGTAAAAATATAGTGATATACAACAGGTACTTACATCTACATTGGAGCACAGAGAATTCCTGCAAGAATCTTTCCTCATAAACGATACCATTGTAGAAATTCTTCTATCTGTTAAGCTTATTTTCTAAAAGAGAGATGGGTAAGAAACATGTAGAAAATATGATCAGCATGCTATAAAATTTCATGATGCAAGGATACGCACACGCTTCTTAGAATTTAGTTGACATATCTTTGCTCAACTTGAGCGGACTAGTTCTTTGGCCACTGGAATCTGCTTATTATCAGTAGGAGTTGGGTTTCTCTGTGCTGGAGCAGTATCTATAAAAACTGGAGTTGGTTTATTATCTCCTGGCGTTTGGATCTTTTGCAAAGGCCTTGTTTGTAACCCTTTAGATTCTAACATAGTCGCTTTCCCTTGCATGCCTTTTATAGAAGAATGGTGCTTTAATTATAAAACATGCGACAAAGAAAGAGATGGAATAGGTAATCAAGAATAGAAAGGCATGACATATTGACATGTATTCCTCCATCCAAAAAATGGATGGGTCTAGGCGTATTTCAATTCTAGATACATCCTTTTTTATCCATTTCGGCAACATGTAATCCGGACGGAGGGAGTATGGTGTAAGAGCTAGGGATACGACATGACAACACAGCAAAAAAACTAGTTGAATGTAAAACTATATGCTAGCGGAATACGTACAAAAATAACCAAGGCAACATACACGTATATGATTGGGAAAATAAGATGGCATTGCAACAGAGCACTAGAACAACACTTCAAAATAAAAAACATGGTATGGCGTATGATGAAGTACATCTTGATGAATAACAATGCATAAGATATTCGTAGCATGATGTCCAAATTAAGCTGATGGCATTGCGATATAGTAGAATGACAGTACTTGAATTTGAAAACATGTTATCATGAATGGAATAGGTACTGAAAAATAGGAAGGCATGACATATTTACATGCATGATCAGCATGCTAAGCACATGGCATTGCAACAGAGTAGATACACTCCAGGACATTATATGCATGTTGTACCCATATCACAGGCCAAGTTAGAGGAAGGACCTTGTGGGGTGAAGAGGATTCATCATCTTTCTGCAAGTCTTCTGAAGAACTGCCTTTACATGTTCCATCATATTGGGTATCATTGACATCAAGTTTATTGGCCTTTACATTGCTCCGTGAGGTTCTTGTGGATATATCGGTGTGTGCAATTATATCTCGACATGCATGGAAGACAACTAGTAGTTAGATTTATGTAAATGAGTGCCTCAGGGAGACGACATAAATAGTAGGACTGGGGTTAACTAGCAGCAACAGGTCTCATAAACTAAAGGGAGAACATGTATGAAAGCTACGTAATATGTATCGCTTGTACTCGAGATTAACTAGATGGCACACAAAAGTATTAAAGAACAACATAGGTAATACTAGAAGTGGTATAATACTATAATCACCAGCCTGTGGGATAGCATTGGGCGATGGATGATAACTATGGAATAAGCGTTACCTAAAGAACAAGTATCTTAGCTGAACTATGGAACAACGTGAACTCCTGAACAAGACCCGTAAGAGATCAACATGAATATACAGTGAAATGTGATGATCTATTTTCCATGCTTAGATGAATAACAAAGCCATAAATGTTGCACACAAGTAAGATGAGGGTACAACCTATCTGGCTGCCATCCATAGGAGTGAGCATCATGTGCTGACTTGTCGATGGCCCTGCAGTTGTTGTGGCTGTCCATGTCGGGCACACGCATTCGATGCAGGGAACTGTTGAGTGGGGACTGTAGCGCCCTTCTGGTGTATGCTTCCCTTGTTGGAGCAGCTGCGGTGAGTCAGAAGACGGTGTGTCTGGAGATGCAGATAACGCATAAAGTTAAGAACGACATATCTCTTTGATCCGAAGAAATGCACTAAGAGATCAACAGCAAGGTACGAGAGTGGTCACACGTCTGTTGACTGAAGACTAAATTGGGGTCACACGATTTTATTTTATTTTGGTACTGTCCGATCTATGCCAGATGGCTTGATGGCCGTCTTGTGCCTCCCGGCTGACATTGTTCGGAATCTTCCCCAAAGAGCCAGCGACCAACGGCAAAGCAGCTTGCCTCCGTCGTCCGTGGCCCCATCCAAAACCCTGCTCCCCGCCCCACCGCACTGCCGTGGTTGCACCGCCCCCGGGCCAATCCACAAAGACTCCCCATCATCCAGATCCGGCGGCGGCAGTACCTTCAACCCACGCAACTCTAAAAGATAGCCATCTAAGCGCTGCTTCCACGGCGAACTTGCGGCCCCACACCCTTACGTTAGACACCAGCCAACCGGCAACCTAGGAGCTCCACCGCCTCGAGGGGTGCTGTTTCCCATTGGGAATCGATTGGCCCGTAATAAAATTCGCATAACCGACGCCTAAATAAAGTGATTTCAGATGAGGGTGCGACCTATCCGGGCGGCATGGTGAAGTAGGCAGGTCCAGCCGCCGAGTCGGTGAGGCCGGGCGTTGCGGTGGTGACCGGGCGGCGAAAGAGCGATGTCGTGGATTTGCCGACCACGCTGAAGCAGCGCTAGGACTCTGGACGGATCTGAAGTTGGAGCCGCTCCAGCGCCGTGAACAACGACGGGGGTGAATCGGCTCCGGTACGGTTCACGCGGCCGTCGTCGAGGCAGCACCAGCAGCACGGAGTAAGAGGCACACGGCCCAGTGCACGACGGCAATTGGACAGCGTCTCCGGCATTAGGGAGGAGGGCAGCTGTGAAATTGGTGCGGTGGGGGCGCCATGGAGGTGGGGCTGAGGTTTCGCGGCTCGGGAGAAGGGAGCTTCCCGGGGAGAAGGTGATTTGGCGCCCACGAGGTATGAATGGGGGCGGGCGGGGGAGGGGGAAATTGGGAGGGGGTGGAGCCATGTCTTACGGACGCATTTGTCTGAAATGTGAGGGGGAGTTACAGTTCTACCCTTGCCTATAGGCTTCTCGGCTTGGGTCTGTGTACTGAGGGTCAGAGATAGTAGAGTAACTTTGCTTCTCCCCAAATAGTTCTGGGTATCGTTTTCTTGCGAGGAGGGCGTGTTTTGAACTATAGTGGGCGCGAGCGATTCGGCCGAGGAGAGCGTGTTTTGAAATAGTGGGCGCGAGCTATTTCGGGCGGCAGTGTGTTTTGCCGACCATGGTTTATGAATTATTCAGCACATGTCATTTCGGCCGAGGAGAAGGCGCGCTTGGATGAAGTTACGAACCTACCCTTGATGTACAACGGGTCAATTGATGCGTGTCCCACATAGGACTGTAATTTCGCCTCCCATTTATTTGCTCGGCTAATTCCACCGAGCAGAGAGGATGTTTAACGGTTCGTTCAAATTTTGGGAGAACGAGCATCCACGTCTACCTTAGCAAGTCGATTCGAATCAAATTTTGAAATATTAGCTTGCCACTTCTTTTTTAGATGGAGAGATGATGCTCGGGAGTAATGTGTTTTTACATGCTCGTTGCTAGCGATTTATTATATGACAAATAGTTGACCCACTCAAAAACGCGAATCAAACCCAAAATGAAATATCTCGATTCAATGAACTAGCTTGTTCAGTAGGTCAAAATAGTGAACTAAATTCAAAATTGAACACCTCAATCGAGTAGCATGTTGTACAGTATTATAGTACGCCAGGAACATGTTGAACGACAAATTAATGAACTTGTTTGATATACGCATATATCCGTTCATGTGTGGATTGCATAACATGGTCTCCAATTTAAATATTTGAATGCAAGTTTATATCAGTCTTTGATGCATAAAAGCGACCTCCCCTCTCCGGACTCCTGTTCTCTCTCTCTCACTCACTCTCTCGCCGACAATCTTCAATTCTGCTGCACGATCCCACACAAAAACCTTGTTGGTCCCTCTCCCTTTCTCTCTCTCTCTCTCTCTCTCTCTCTCTTTGTGTGTGTGTGGGGGAGGGTCTTTCTAGTCCTCATTCATATATACATCATCTATAGGTCTCTCTCAAGACACTATGTATGATACTCTAGCTAGTCCAAGCTAGATATCTTGGGTGCACTCATCGTATGCACACAAATTCCTTGGCTCTTTGCCTGTAACTCTCTCACGCACCACTATGTCGCCCCTGAGCTCTTCCCCCTCTCTCAAACTCTCCATCCACTGGGTCACACATACACATGCATATCTCACTCGCACTGACAGGGCCCATCTAAAATTCTATCTCTCTCCATCGTTCTCTCTCCATCTCACACGCACACACACACACACAATCTCATGCCCAGCTAGCCAAGTATGATGGTCTCTCACTCAATTGTAGGCACACGCAGTCCCCCTATATGTATATCACTAGCTAATCTTAGTCTCCATCACAAACATGTGCATGGTCTATCTCGATTTCTCTCGGGGCATCTTTCTACCGCTCACGCACTCCCTCGATCTCCCACCCATATAGTCCCCTCACGATCTCAAGGGGATCTCTCTATCACAAACACACCCTCTCTCCCTCCCCTTGCGCCCATGCCATCCATGTGTCCCTCTCGACCTTTTTTCCTTGTTGGCCAGACCTCTATTGGACATGTGCTACATGGGTGTCTCTCTCCGTTGCAAACAATCACACACTAGCTATGTTCGTGTACCTCCTCGCCTCGCTTTTCCATCTTGGAGATGCATGCGTGATATGTTCACATAAGAAATGAAAAAACACACTCACTCTCTAATTTATCGTTTGTTGTCACTTTCTCTTTCACACACATACTCTTTTTGCACACTTACTCATTCTCCTTCACACGCACTTGATCTGTCTCGACTGAGGCACTCACCTCCGTCCATAGCACATAGATTTATTGAAAAGTCAAACATCACAAAGTTTGACCATGTAATGCGGAGTAAAAGAATTACATCTAGTACGGCAAACATATACCATTAGATTCACCATGAGATGTAGTTTTCTATGATGTATCTTTGGTATTGTAGATATAAATAACATTTGCGTAAACTTGATCAAAGTTTCCAAAGTTTGACTTCTAAAAAATTTACATGCACTGCATTATCGAGCGGATGGAATATCTCTTTCCCCCTCTCAGCTATCTGACACACCACTCAGCCTTATCGGGGCTCCTCAATCTCTCTCAAACTTTATTGGTCAGTTTGGTTCGTGACCTAACCCTCATGCCTTGATGGTCGGTACTGCCTGGTGTGGACGTGAGATGTAAAATATTTCTGCCTGGCCAGGCTTGTGTGGTGCTGAAGCGTTTGGTTCATGCAGGCCAGGCAAAGCATCAACGTCCCATCAATCAATCCATGCATCAATTATGTAATTCTAATATCCATCCATGTTGTTGTTAGCCTCGTGGCCGCACGACCAGGCACGGCCAGGCGTTCGAAATCAGTCGCCTGGGCCAGGCTACTTGCAGTGTCTGGTGTTCAGCCAAGCTAATTAAAGTGCAAGGGAACCCAGGCCAGGCGGGATTTCTTTTTCACAGGGTATCAACCAAACAAGCGTGCATGAAATCCAGCCACAACCCCAGGCCACGCAAAAGATGCTCATGACGCAAGCCAAACGGGCCTTATATCTCCCTGGTTCACACATACACATGTCTCGCTCAAGGCTATACATATAGACCCATCCAACACTCTCCGCCCTTGTTCTCTCTCCATGTGACACGCACCCCCTAAGTACCATAATCCCTCACTCCATCATAGGCTCTATTTGGATCCATGGGTTAGAGTTAGTTTGGGTTAGTTTGGAGTCAACTAACCCAAAAAGGTCCAAACAGAGGGTTAGTTTAGGTTAGATGCATCTAACCCATCCAAAAAACTAACCCATCCAAGAGGTGCATATTTGTGTTAGTTCTTCTCGACCACTAATAAACACTTTTTTCTCTCGCTCTCCCCATGCAGCAGATCCCTCCCCACTTCCTCAAGCTTCTCGTCCTCTCCCTCCTCCCTCTTGCACCGCCTGTGAAGGTGCCTCGCCGTATCCACGCCTCCATATAACCCTGCCATCCAAACACCTCTTTACTTAGAGTTAGTTCAGGTTAGAATCTAACTCTAACCTCTAACTGAGTTAGAGTATCCAAATAGGGCCATAGGCGCAAGCACTCCTCCTAAGTATGATTATCTCTTACTAGCCATCGTGAACACACGTATTGTCTCCTTCCATCCATAAGTCTATCTCGATATCTCTCGGGCATCTTCTATCGCGCACACACCTTGTCACTCGATCTCCCACCCATGTAGTCCCATCACGATCTCCAGGGATCTCTCTATGACAAACATACACTCTCTCCTACCCATGTCTGCATTTTCTCCAGACGCCTCTCTCGACCTCTCTCCCTTGTTTATCGGACCCCTCTTGGCCACGTGCTAGGGTCTTCCTCTCTCGGTTCCAAACAACCACACACTATCTCCTCACCTTGCCTCCGTTGTCGAAGATGCATGTGTAATATGTTTGCATAAGACATGCACGCTTTTTCTCCACTTTTATCGTGTGTTGTCCATGTCTCTTTCACACACACACACACACACACACTTTTTTCACTCTCTCTCTCTCTCTCTCTCTCTCTCTCTCGTCAGGGACTCTGTCACGTCCATAAGCATATGGATGTTTTGAAAAGTCAAACCTTAGAAAAGTTTGACTAGGTATATGTGGAGAAAAACATTTACATCTGTAACGATCATTAGATTCATCACAACATGTACTTACTTCATACTATCATTTATCTTTGGTATTGCCGATATAAGTAATTTCTTTATAAACTTGGTCAAAGTTTCAAAAGTTTGACTTTAAAAAAAGTTGTAACTACATTATCGAATGGAGGGAGTAGCTCTTTCTCTCTCTGCTATATCTCACGGGCCTCCCTCTCACTCGAACTCTCTATACCGACGGATTATACGATCACCGTGTCAACAGATAGCTCATATATTGTTTAGTTGACCGGTCAACCAATCCACATGCCGCATTGTCAGCTCGTTTTCTGTATCTTGGTGTGCTGGCCCATGTGGCAGTGGGTGAAAATAAGTAAACTAGAGGCCCATATGACACGCGGTGAAGGAAACAAAGTTGAAACCACTCGGGGTAGCACCCCGCACGCTAGTAGATTGAGGGTGCATTGAGGACAAACTTCTTGCGCGCGAAGGACGCACTCGCGCACAATTCAACACTGCACGGCGGCATGCACAGAAGGACGCACTCGCGCACACCCAGCACACAACAGCACACGTGTACACCGGCGTCGCCGCCGGTTGAGATAGACAGCGAGGCAGCCAACAAGCGGAGGCCGCTCGATCCAAAACCGCATCCGGCGAGCCTGGACTTCATCAGCAGCCTCCCCGACGACATGCTGCTCATCATCATCGGCCTCCTCCCCACCAAATCTACCGTGCGGACCGCCTGCTCTCCCGGCGGTGGCGCCCTCTGGCGCCGTCCCCTCAACATCACCGTCGACAGCTGCCTCTGCGACGGGGATTGCAAACACATGGCCGCACTCTCCAAGATCCTTTCATCGCACCCTGGGCCAGCCAGACGCCTTGACATCCGCATGTTCAGTACCAACTCCAAGGTCCAACCCAAGTTCGACGAGTGGTTCTTATCCCAAGCCCTAGATCAGCTCGAGGAGCTCAGCTTTGAAGCTGGACGATGTCGCTCTCTGCCGCCATCTGCGCTACGCCTCACGCCAACGCTGCGCCGCGCCAGCTTTAGCTCCTGCTATCTTCCCGAGATTAATGCCGCGCCCGCCCTTCTTCTCCCTCAACTCAAGCAGCTCGACCTCTTCGACGTTGTCATCTCGAAGAAGGCTATGGAGCACCTGCTCCGCAGCTCTACTGCGCTCGAGTACCTTCGTCTTGAGCAGATCCACGGGTCATTAGCCTCCACATCGCCTCGACGAGTCTCTGCTGGATCTATGTGTCTTGCTGGCCCCGCAACAAGACATCAATTGGGAAGAGATCACTCCAACTGTTCCACATTATGGTCATTGAGAATGCGCCTTTCCTTGACAGATTGCTTGTATCGGATCTAGAAGGTCCAACAAAAATCAGGGTCATTGACGCGCCGAAATTGATAGCGTTGATGTACTCGTCTGCCAAATTCTCCGAACTCTTTATTGGATCCGTAATCGTTCAGGTACATCACTCATCTTCTTCTCCGTCTTCTTGAAATTCACATTTTTAAATTTCTTCTTGATGTATTTACGACCGTCTTCCAGAAAATGATTCCCACAAGCTTGACCTAGTCCATGCGCAAAGTGAAGATCTTAGCACTAAAATCTATTGGCCCCAATCTGGATCAAGTTGTTGGATTCCTTACATGCTTTCCATGCACGGAGAAGCTACTCATCGAGGTGAAACTTCTTTCCTATTAGTAAATGGTAATCACAACGTAGCTCAATTTTTTTCGTAATTTTCCCAAATTACGGTGATAAGTGTAGTGTTCAAAACTACATCTACGCACTGCACCGAAAGAAATGTTTTTAGTATTTTTTTCTCACGTGATCACCTGCATCATTTTTATGTTGTACTACTATAGTAGCCTAGGCTAGTCATAGTGGAAAGTAACTTAGACTACTCCAGTAACTCTATGGTTACCCTAAGAGCAAGTACTACCTCCGTCCTGGTTTACTCTTCCAATTTTGTAGTATCAAAATTTGACCATAGATTTAATTGACAAAATGTTAATGCATGTCACTAAGATCTATATCGTTGGATTCAGATTTGAACATAATTTCAAATGGTGTAATTTTTAGTGACATGCATTAGCATTTTCTTAGGTAAATCTATGGTCAAAATTTTATACTAAATCTGAGTAGTATTCCTCGTCCCAAAATTCTTGTCTTACATTTGTTTAGATAGGGATGTATCTAACACTAAAATGTGACTAGATACATCCGTATTTATACAAATTTAAGACAAGAATTTTGGGACGGAGGGAGTACAAAAGTGGGCTATGTAGGCCAAAACATGTGCCAAATTCACTTGTGATGCATTTGGCATCGATGCCCCTCCATTGCTCACCTGGTGCCCCATTCTGGAGCACCTACTTTGCTCACAGTGCCAAATTAACTCACGAATGAAAAAACACTGCGTGGGAGAGAGAGAGGACTGAGGCAATAAAAAAACACTTGTTTGGGAGAGTGAGAGGCTGGTGTAGTTGGTTTGATTGATTTGTTTATACATGTGGGTCTGTGTGCACAGCGGTGCCAACTCTCCCACATCGCGAGAGCGGTGCCAAAATCTTTTGATTTGACATCGATGCGTATTATGTGGCATACTTTTGCGAAATATGGCATCGGCCACATAGTGGAAGGTAACAAATGCCCAAGCTCTTCACGTGCTCCTAGTTAAATGAGAGGAAACAGAAACAGAGAGAGAGAGAGAGAGAGAGAGAGAGAGAGAGAGAGAGAGAGTGAAAAAATATCACTAGCCAGCCAACCCTATCGTATGAGCGAATGATATTAGTACCTCTTGATGACACGGCAATCTTATGCAGCCAGCTGCTCTAATATGTTCTCTCCTTTTGCAGATAAAAAAAGACCCGAAAGTAAAAAATGTGTTGCACTATAACAATCTCATCGAATGCCTTGATCTCCATCTTACAGAAATTGATTTGATCAACTACCGAGGCAGCACATCTGAAATTAAATTGGCCAGGTTTTTTGTTCTGGAGGCAAGTGTGCTCAAGGTAATCAGGTTTGGCGTTCTCTGGCGCAACAATGAATGGCATGCTGATCACCGCAAGCGTCTAAGCCTAAATGACAAAGTCTCCGCAGAAGCTGAATTTGTTTTTGAAACATCAAGTGGCCAGAGACTCGAAAACTTATTTGCCCATTAGTGACTTGTCAGGGCGGTGGATTTTAGTTTGTACGATAACGCTGCATCCACCTAAAGTAACGAAAGTTCTTACGTGAACTTCCTAGTAATTCCCTCTTCCTAGGTGCAGCATTACTCCTAACATTTGTAATATCAGTTTGAAACTTGTAATATTGCCGTATCCTATTCCTGCGTTTTCAAAATCCTGCGAATCAAACAGGTCCTGAGTTGGTGATGATGTTGTGCCTCCCATCTTTCACCAAAGAGTCAGCCGGATCTAGATCTGACGCATACAAACCAAGCTTCTCCATTTTTTGCAAAAAGATGCCCGCACTTGTTCCCTATTTACAAACAACTCCTTGTCTCTCACAATTAGCCTTATCTCCTCCCCACCACATCTAGAAGGCCGGGGAAAAATTTGGCGCGATGGCCGCTGCCGGAGCAGTCCACCCCCAATCTTAGTGTTCCGTGCAATGCACGGGCATCTACGCATGGGAAATTATGTCGAACAGGGCTAGTTGTAAGCAGGCTAGCTCTACAGCCATGATGATAGTGACTGCAGACGGTGAGGCTGACTATGGTATGCCGAACACGGCGCCTATACTCAGGTGTCATCTCCGGTGCAGGGTCTTGTCACTTCACTGTGAGGAGCATCACGTAATAATTTGACCAACGGGTAGTACAGTGCTAGTACTCCTAGGAGTACTACATTGGTAGTACTACTACTAGTACTAGTAGCACCACCGTCTGGATTTATGAGTACTACCACGTCCATCTGGATTTTAGTATTTGACTAGCAATATCTAGTAATGCATGTCACAAAAAATGTACTACTCCCTCTGTAAATAAATACATGGTGTTTTATTCCGATCGGAGAGAGAACTTAATGTTTTCTTGCTAACTAGAGTCTTAATAGGATTACACGCAATGAACTAAACACTGCATGTCATGTTTGGTAGTCTCAAGTCATTGAAAGCATGCACGACCCACATCTCTCATTGGTTGATATGTCACGAAATAAGAAACAAGGAGGGAGTTAATGCACCGTGCCTAAGTGTTTTGGGATTATTTGGTTTTCGTAATGTGACTTACACAACATTTTTGTTTACATGCATTAACATTTTATTAGTTAAATCAAAGGTCAAAACTTGGCGCAAAATGCAAAGGGGACCAATAAACGAGTAAACATCAAACTTCTCTCGCTTGGCCCCAACTAGAGGTCCGGTGAGATGACTATACTGCACCGGCACGGAGGGGGACGCAGCTTCATTGACTTACAGCAACTGCCTTTGGGTGAATGACACGTGGGCCACAGGGTGGCTGGCCCACCTATCATACGGCCAAATGCAAAAAAGTGCGATGAGGGCCGAGGAGTAGTAAGAAATCCTACTCACCTAAGCATGATAACCAAGGGCAAGAGTGATCACTCGAATGGCAAGATCAGTTGACTAGTAGAAGCTAAGCTAGACCCATGGAGGCGATGAGTGCGAGCATTAGCCGGCTGCGCCAGATGGTCCATGACACCGGCCTGCGGCCCGGCAACGAGGAACGTCTCCAGGTAGTATTGCTTGAGGCCAGCAGGGCGAGGGGCCGCTTGGACGACAGCTTGTCTCCTCGTTCGACGAGGTCCTCGTCGGTTTCCTCGACAAGTTCACCGTCGTCAAGAAGCTCGTAGACGACTTTGGCGTAAGCCTTCAGCCGACGCGCCCAGGCTCTGCGATGCCCGCCACCCTCAACGGCCACTATGGTGACAACCTCTTCGAGGCACTTTGGCCCCGCGGCTTCACCGTCACCGCCGGAGAATGTCCACCTTTGAGGTCGCGCTGCGCAGCGCGGGCGCAGCAAGACACCATGGACATAATCACCCACGCTCTGGCGCATGCAAGAGGAGGACGATAGGACGCTGGCCTTCTTGGACCGCAGGGCAACCTTGGACGACTGCTCGTAAGCACGTTGAGCTCGCCGCCAACGCCGCTGCTCCTCACACGCCGGTTGGTGACCCGCGCACTAGGGCGTGAGGATGTCGTTGATGGATCCGTATGTATTTTTATCTTTCCACAAATCCATGTATTAGTATATGATACTACAGTAATTATCTTACCTTTCGCATCAACTTCATAATTTTCGTACGTACTCCATGCATGAACGGCGCCAGAACCAAACTTCTCATTACTCTAGGTAAAATCGTTATTTTCTATCTATCGATCGCGCCATGGAGCAGAACCAAATTTTACAAGTTACGAGTTCAAAAGGAAAAGCCTGCCGTGTTCGCGTCGCACCCCCACACGGTTGGTCCAGCACGCCGCTCAAGCGGGAATGCGTGCGGTGTTGCATTTTCACTTACAAGTGGGATCGCAGTTGAGGAAACCGACTATCGGCAAACCCCCACCCCACCCACTGCACGATGGCTGAGAAAACAGGAGGGAGAAGAGATGGTTGTAGCACGGACTCCAAGAAAATTGGTGTCGGATGGGACTCATGTGGGTGGCGTGTGCCGTAGTGCTAGACGTGAATGCTAGTTATGGCCCATGCCACCCCACTATATTGAGCCTATATCGAGGTACAATACGTAGAACAAATTTCCTGTAGTCCGTTCTCAGCACTCCTCTATCTCTCTTCTCAGCCAGCCAGCGGACGCGCGGAGCCCATCGTCTGTTTGCTCACATGCGGTCCCACATGTCAATGAAAACGCAAGCGGACCCACTGAACCTGCACATCTTTCACCTCGACGTGCTGGTGATGAAAAACAAATCCAAGATAGATCTTCGGTGGGCGCTTTTGCAGTTACTCAAGAGTAGTAAGATTCTATTTACAGTTTAACCCAAGATGCACATCTCGTGGCTTCAACTTATCAACTATACCACTCTATTTTCTTTCATTACACGACCTGGATGCTGGATGTCCCACGTGTCGGCAAAAGGAGGAAGAACCCGACCAAATCTTCGGTTGTGCTCTCGGATTAGACTAGTTGTGCTAACTTAAAATTTTATTGTGTACTCCTCCGTTCCAAAATACTTGACTTCCATTTGTCCAAAAATGGATGTGCCTATATACTAAAACATGTCTAGATACATATATATTTTGACAAATAGAAGGCATGTATTGTGCAACGGAGGGAGTAGAATGGATGCAAGTTTTTTTATTGGGAAGAAGAGTACATCCATATATTGATAGAGCGCAATTTAGTAGATGTTCTATCACTTTTAGCTAGCACAGAGGCTATAGATGAGATTAGTGCACTTGTTGATACTCCTACTTGGTATGCGTGTTGCTGCTTAGACGCAGAGAAAAACGGACCGGAGGGAGTACTAGAATAGAGCCTAGACATGAGACTAGATGCGAGGAAGCAACGTCTACTTATTTACACTCGAAGAAGAAAGAAGCACGCAAGATCGGGCCTCCGCAGATCAACAATGAATGCATCGAGAAGGCACTAATCCAACTTACAGGAGTAGTAAAATGTATTCTTGTGGTTCTTGTTTTCTTTGGTCTTGCTTTTCTACTCAAAATTATCGTTGGAGTTCATGCAAAACGGAGGTCCGTTTGGGGTCGTGCGTTGCAGTTGGCCTTACAAGTGGGACCGCAGTTAAGGAAACCGACTATCGGCAAACCCCCACCTCACCCGCCGCGTGATGGCTGAGTTAGAGAAACAATGAGGTTGAAGAGATTGCTCTAGCACGGACTCCAAGAAATATGATGTCAGATGGAAGTCGTGCTGGTGGCGTGTGTCGTACTCCTGGACGTGAATGCTTGTTCTGGCCCATGCCACCCTACTACTCCTACTAGTTAGTACTACTATATAGTACTACTAGTAGTATCGAGGATTCGAGGTGCTGGTTACGTAGTACAGTATGGCTACAGTAAAAACCACCCGCACGACGCGCAAAGCATGTGAAGCTAGTACAAATAGTGTACTACTGTTGTTGATTGGCCCCGTCCGATAACCTGTTGCAATGCACGTACACTTATGTATTCGGAAAATATTTTTTTGCCTCGTCGCACCACTCACTCACGTATAACTCGAAAGCCATTCATAAATTTAGTAAGTTTATCACATGCATATCATTTTATTACATACAACAGGTCATCAACCCACAACGACAACGAGGATACATTATAAATACTAAAGTTTTCACCACACAACAAATAACAAGCAATGAAATGAACTTCAACTCAACCATTCCTCGGCGTTGGAAACGCTTGCTTTGAACCACAAGTGATTCTCTGGGACGGACCATCCATTGTCGATCTGGAGACCAACGCAGGATCGATCATCCAGTCAAGCAGCCTACTATATCAAGATTAGGCTAGGGAACCACCCAAATGTCCGAGGTATAGACACGCTTGCTTCTCATAAATGGTAGTAACGTTGTGTCAACAACGATTGGATCGCCTTTCACCATCATTGGATAGTTTTGTCCAAGGAAGAGCGAAGTTTTCTCCAAGATTATCAATTACGTACTGTGGAGAAGGAGTTGGCGCTAGCACACTAGTATCCATCCCGAATACCATGCAACGGGTGTTGGAATAGGTCCGGAGAGTGCGACCATGGGAGACTACACCTGCTTCCTTAGCAATAACATCATCAGTGGGCTGTATACACACGAGAAGAGGTGATCCATCAGAATTAGTTGCCAGCGCCAAATAGTATATGGGCACCGCCGTCCTCATGCTCGTGATCATCACCATCATCATCTCCCCTTGGTTATAAAAATCTTCAAGTATAGGTGGTGGAATGTTCACAGGACCTTGGAAACACAAGAAGAAGGTTGGATGCATGTGGATGAAACAATTATAATTACGGTGGAAGACAAACATACTGAAACAACGAGGATGCCATGCAAAAACAGTGCCACGAGTGGTGGCAGCAAACACAAGGCCCTCGTATTGAATTGCATCACAGTACTCATCCGTGTACAAAAACTGATTTTTGAGCAATACCCATCCAGTCAAACCACTGACGACGGAAACAAGCTTGTCGAAGATAGCAACAACTTCATAGTTGTTGTAATTCCAAGAGTGGTTGGGGACTCGAGAAATTGCTATCTTCCATAGAAGACAGTCACCATGATTGTATTTGAATGTGCGTACAATACCGTTGTGCTCGACCTCTGGGCAGTCTGCTGAGATTTTTGGAAGTGGAACCCGGTCACGAGTGTACACATTCACAAGTTCCCACTCACAGTTGGACCCAATGTAAACAACCCAATCTCCATTTGTACCTGCCCAAGCCTTGCCCTCAAGCGATGGCATCTTAACATCATAATGATCATTATCAAGCGGCATCAACTTGCACAGTATGAGGCCTCCGTCGTGATTTACACCACCATCGTGGTCACGGCGAAGAAGATAGGGGAGATCAAACCGCTCCTTGACTCTTGGGTTCCTTGTAATGATGTTATTAGTTGAGTCGAGAATGGGCTTGAACAAACCTGCCATGCTAGCCGAGGTGATGACGTCTCACCGATCAATGAGTTCCTCCACCACGTCATCTTTCAGATCGGGGCAAGAATAACAGCGTCATTTCCATCCTGTTCCCCCCATGGAGAAGACGATCGAACAATGGCAGAAGAAAGGGTGAAGGGCTGAAGGAAAATGGAGGAGGGAGAGGAAGAGCGTATGACAATAGCCCAAATCAATAGGGAAAGGCGAAGAGTCGGTGGATGGTTGCCGCTTGCCACACGGTTCACGAAGGGGCGCCCCGGCCTACACGTCGGTTCGGAAATACTCCTACTACTCGCCGTTGTCTCACTGATATGTGGATCTGGACCACATGTCAACGATACATGGTGTGTAATTTCTCGTGCAAAATGCGATCTGGCTGCGTTGGCCCGAGGTGCCGCACTAGTTATCGGCCTTTATTTTTTTAATGGCGCGCCGTTCAGTTTTGAAGCACGATAAGTGGTACTGTACGTAGAGAAAATATAAACTACTCTACCACTACTCCACCTCCAGTACTAGTAGTATAAAGAAGATATATAGGCTGGAGCTTCAGCGCTTTCTTGCCAAGGGCTGCCCACTTGCTTCTCACACTACCACCCTCTCTCCAGATATAAAAAGACGGTCCCTCTCTCCCTCCTCACCGGTGGTCATAGATCCGCCGGGGAAGAAAAGGACGTGCAGCATTGACGCACTCGTCGTCGGCGAGCGAGGTCACGCACTGACGACAAGGCCGTCCTCTCAGAACTAGCGCCCACGCGGGATCGCTGCCGTAGAGTGTGCAGAGGACGACGACCACGAGCGAAGCCACTTCCCGCCGACCCTCACGTATGCGACCTCTTTTTGAACCATACCCTTGCTCTATTGCCCCATCTGGCACGTCGTTGCATGTGGATCTTTTTCCACTCCACCATCTTCCCAATTTGCTATCCTCTGCTCTGCTGGCCACGCAGACGAAAACAATAATTTGCACTATTAAAGGAAACCCTACTTCATGCAGACTAATGCATGTCTGGGTTGAATAAGGAAAGGAAGGGAGACTGTTCTGTCCAAGAGAGTAGGCATCGTACGCGCATCTAGGTTGATAAGGGGAAATCAGTAGCTAAGGAACGAGTCTCGTGTCTCTTGGTTGAAGAAGGGTAGAAAGGCATGACAACGCAATAGAGAATGACTAGGTCGATCGGTTTGTTGTCCTCACATAGGAAAAAGGTGGCTAAAGAGAACAAAAATGGGACGTAATCCACATATGCTGCCTGGATATTTGTTTCTCTGGGCAACCATACCTCCCTCACCACTCTGCGTCCGTGGAGGTACATCGTACTAGTGCGCCCACTGTCCGAATGGTTCTCCCATGCTCTTATTGCCACTTTTTTTGCTGTTAGTATAACGCCAGCAGTCAAGTCAAGCAATGCTACTGCTAAAGTGATGCCACATTTAACTAATGCCGCTCTTAGTCTAATGCCACAGATAAATTTAAGCAGTGCCATTTAATGTCACTGGATCATTTCAGGGTTAGCTGTTGATTGTGGATGTATTAAAGATTTTTCAGCTAAGGCATTCTAATGCTGTTGCACAGCCAGTATAGCAACGATGAAACTTGTTACTACCTTTAGATTTTTGCACTGTTAATGCTTATAGATTACATACCTCACTTTCATGAGATAAGTTAATTTTTTTGTACAGTGTCACCAACATGCCAAGGTGCTGATGTCATTTTATTTTGGTTAAACTGCACAGACAATTATGAACACAAGAGGAAAGGTCAAGAGTGGGCACCTCCTCCTCCGGCTGTTCTCTTGATTATCAAGAGGAAAGATCAAGTTTTTATGTTTGATCGATTATCAAGATTGGGATAGCAATTTTTAAGGTCCCCCCGAGTTCGAAATGATATTTACCTTGGAGGTACATGGTTTGCAATTTTTTTGTACTGTCATTAGTTAATAATGCTAGTTACCTTCAGACTTTTGTATTTAGTTTAATGCTCATGCACAGCTAGTATACCAATGCTGAAACTTGTTACCTTTACATTTTGTATTGTTAATTCTTATAGAAACCTTCCAAAGGCTAGAGTTTATTGAAATCTGTTCAAGAAATCCATTGTATTGTACCCTGTAATAAACTAACTACTCTATTGTTGCACTAGCCACTGGATTAGTGTATATTTGTAGTATTCGAATGGTGTTGCATTAGCGTATGGACATAAATAAAGTGTGGCAAGCTTTCCCAGATATGTGCTCAAGAAAACTACTACCTGTTTTTCTAAATACTAGACGCTTGGGTACTTTAAATTGAACCGAAAACATTTTATATTAAGGAATGTAGGGTGTAGAGTTCACGCAAATTATCCCGTAAAGCTAGTCACACCTTTGTTAAAATTAATGTTCATTATGTTATCGGAGGAGGTCTCAGATGTTTGTCTCTAATGCCTGTCTACTACATACCCGACATCATGATGTAATGTTAAGTCATTTCCTTTTGTACAAGTGTAACTAAATTGTCAAGGCGGTGATGGCATTTTATTTTAGTAGAACTGCACAAAATTTGCTTAAAAGAAGAGGAAAGGTCGAGAATGGCTCAGTTTTTCAAAAAAACTATGTATGCCTTCCCGACATCACCGTTGTTGCTTTATTTATTCCTTCAAACAGGTGGTTAGAAACAGTCTTGCTACCTTTTCCCATTAAGAAATTGGAATGCTTATATTTTGAGTCTATGCTTCAACTAGTGCCACTTTTATAGTAATCACACTTTCAATATCTATGCAAACAGGGATGCTCGATTTTAGTGGAGCTGCACAAAAAGTCCAACTGGTTCAACATTAGGAGCATGTTTTTTCCAAACCTTTATATCCAATTGGTGGCACTATGAGCTGTTCATTACGAAGGTACATGGTTTGCTACTATCTTGCTACTCTATTTGTATTGTCCTTAGATAGTAATGCTAGTGGATTGCATGTGAATTTATTGGAATGGTGGAACTACATTGGAGGTGCAGGACAAGATTCAATGATTGTATGCTCAAATACGGTTGTATTGATTTCACCTCTTCCATCATCGCGAACATGGTGTGGTATATGTTTACTAGCTGCTTGATATTTGTGCAGACAGAGATGTCTGCCAGTTGCTATTTGGCAAACAAACAAAGTGTCCGCAATTTTGGTTGAACTGCACAAGGGAATAGTATAGTCACTGCATGCAGTGCCATTTGAAAATAGACACAAAGATTGGATAGTCACTTCATGGACTGCAGAAAAGTAGTATTGTACTATTTACTGGCCAACACTTGGTGCTTCATTGCTTTGGTCTGATTATACAATGGGCATCATTTTCCCTAAGTTAAAGTTTGTATTCCGAAAATTGATCTTATGTATGGGAATCGTACTAGTTAGTTTTAATTGCGAGCAAGATCCGAAGTGGCTGATCTTTGCTTTTGGAGCTACATATTTGTATATGATCTGTGAATCATTGAGATGCATTAATGATTACTTATTTCTGTTCGCTCGGTGTTTACAAGTTCTTGATCGATCACTAGCTAGTCTACAAATGCGCACTGGCAGTTTTATTTGCGGCGCAAGATGCGAAGTGGCAGTCTTTTGAATAAAAATGCCTACCTCTGAAGAAACTGACAAGCTACACTATCGATCCTACACGGATAAAAATGCCTACCTCTGAAGAAACTGACAAGCTACACTATCGATCCTACACGGATAAATAGCGTATCACGCACGTACTACCTCCTTTCCGGTTTGCAGGGCTCAATTCAAGAAACGGCCTACTCGATCCTACACGAATAAATAGCGGATCACGCACGTACTAGTACCTCCTTTCCGGTTTGCAGGGCTTAATTCAAACCTCTCACCAACCAAGGTACTCCCTCCGTTCGGGTTTATTAGTCCCGTGAGCAAAGCAGCAAGACCAAGGCATGGCAATAATTAACGGCATGCAGAAGTTTAAGCCTAATTAATTCCAGCGATTTAAGTGGCTGCATGCGTGCCCTCGGCTGCGACTCGTTGCATGCTGCTTCGTGTACTGCATGTGAGCGATTCTGAGTGCCTGCATGCAGCCGGCCGTAATTAAGGCAGCTAACTGATGCGAAAAAAGATACGCTTTAATTGTTGCGGGCTTTTTAAATCAGTGGAATCATTATTGATAAGGAGGGAGATGATTCGAGTGCACTCGTTTGACCGCCATGCCGGCGTGCGACCGAGACGGGGCCAGGACGGCACAGTCATAATTTCAGTTTCCCTAGTTTTCCACGGCAAGCTGGCGTGCTAAGCCATTATGCATTGAATTCGGATGACCGTCGCGCTACCTTTCCCCTATAAGTACTGTTTCCCGGCATTCTCCAGTGCCACCATGACCCAACTCGCCGTATCCTCATAAGCCCCCACCAGCCCGACGTCGCTCGCCACGTCTGCCATGCCCCCGCCCGTCCGTGGAAGGCGACGCCGGAGGCGGTCAACGCCGGAACTAGTGTTCGGTTTTTCACCGGAAGGCAGACGGAGGGAGGAGGCATTCTATCTGTCTTTAGATGGCAATGCACAGATCGAGGAGTTGTTGGAGCGCGACTGCATGGCGGAGGAGCAGGAGTTGTTGGAGCGCGATCGCCTGGCGGAGGAGCAGCATAACACCGATTTGCGCCGCCAGCGGGACATGAAGCAGCAGCGCACCGACGCTCTGAGTCGTGAGAAGAGCGCCCGCAATTGGGCCGACTACGTGGAGGCAGGCGCCCGGCAAATATCCTTGGAGGCTGTCGGGAACGCACGCGTTCACGACGCCGATTTTTACTACCAACTCGTCAAGTGGGTTTCCCGCTTGGAAGCCGAAGCTTCGGTGGACCACGCCGGCATGGAAAGGGCCAGCAGCGAAAGCAACGCACCCTATCGCACCTCCGGCAAGTCCGAGGCGGCGCGAGACGCCGGTGCGGCGTTTAAGCGTGTACCGCGGCATCGTCTAGTTAGCTAAGAGTAAGTTAGTACTTGTCTAGTGGGAGTAGATAGTTAACTTGGCTATGATGGTTGTCAACGTGGAAGTTCAAGATTACTCTATATGTGGATCGGACACTGTTACTTTGCTCTCAAGGTTGAACTTTCCGTTTGAGCGTATGGAATGGGCTGTTATTTTTTAAATGGGTTGTATTTGTCCTCCACGGGTTTAGAGGCTGACTTGTGGGCCTCGCAAGTTGACGCCACACAATCAGGAGATGATTGTACGTGGAGAGGATTACAAGGACCCGCCAAGGTCATGGCGACGCATAAGCAAGTGCCTCATTATTTCAAGCCAATAAAAAATGGCTCCTCCTAGTGGATTTCGACATCCGGGTCCCATGCCATTGTGAACGTAGTCAATAAAGCGAGATAATTGCACAACGAGCGGTGACACTAGGGACCCAAAGAGTTCGCCCAGCTTATTTTTGTTTTGGGTTAATTTGATAAATGCCTCCGAGAAATGCCCCAGCAATTTTAAAACTTTTAAATATTCCATTTCATGCCATTTCTAGTGGCATTTTTTGAAGTCTGGAGTGGCGTTTTTGAAAGTTTGCAAAAATTGCAGTGGCATTTTTCAAAGTTTGGAAATTGCAGTGGCAGTTTTATGAATCGCCATAATTGGAGTGGCATTTATCTAATATGTTTTTGAGACGGAAGCAGGGTGTCAACTGGGCTGTGCGGGACACTCTGGCATGTCTAGACAGCCTTTTCTTTTATGTTTACCACAGACCAGCCCAGTAGTTTTTTTTCTTTTTGAAAATGGCTAGCCCAGTTTTTCTGTGATTTGTCAAGTAAGTCACTTTATCGTGCCTGTTGGGCTGAGACGAGGAGAGCTTCATTCTACTGGCCAAGAAAATGGCCTGTCAAGAATGAGAAATGGGCTGTACATTTTTAAAACACATCAAACCGGCAATTAGTTTCAAATATCTTTTTTTCATTTCGAGATTTTAAATTGCATTGATTTTTATGCATGGACAATTTATTGGATTTTATATTGATATACATTTATTTTTAAAATCAGACCGAATGTGACTCGAAATTTCGGGATTAAAAACAGTTCAGACCGCACCGACATATGCAAAATTTCGTACAATTTTTTAATCGTGGCCACAATATGGGCTGTAATGCTAACAAAAAGAATATGGGCTCCAAAAAAACCCGTAAGAATTAGCAAATGGGTTGTAAACTATTTGAAATAATGGCAGATGGGCTGTATGCTATTTTCCACAGATTTGAGGCTTTCCACAGATGGACTGTATACTGTTGGATGTCCATCCAACGGTCGTCGTGATTCTTCAATCTCTGCTATTCCTGCTCTAGCTGCTCAAACAAGCACCGCGGACTGCTGCTTCCCTCCTCCTCATGCCGGGTCAGGTTGCCCCAAGAGCCTCACCGCCCCATCGTACTCCCATCGCTGGCCTAGCTATCCCTCTACTCACCCTCAGTCCCACACATGTTGTTATTCTCCGGCGACGGCAGACGAACCAGTAAACCCTCGTACTCCTCCGCGTGGGAAATAACTGCCGAGTATTCCCTGGCTCCGTGTCGTTCCCTTCCTAGGCCTCGCCGTCGTCCACCGCCGTGGTGCTCTCGGCACGGCCTGGTCAACATGGTCAATGAACGACATCCATCGAAAGTGGACTGTACATGGAGAGGCCGACACCGGGTCCCACAAGGAAATGCCTCCTTATTACGCCGCAAAATAATGATTCCTCCACCGACATCCGGGACCCACCGAAAGGGCCTCAGATTTTGCGAAAAAACGTTATCATTACCGACAGTCGGACCCACCAGCTATATCTTCGCACGCAAGGAAGTGCCTCCTTATTACCACCAAAAAAAAGAATACCCCCTGCTAGCTGGGACCCAGTATAGTGGGCCTACTAAGTTGACGGGGATGAAGGGCTTTGTCAACTTAGTCAATATGCACGATTCTAGCTCGACTGACCGTACGATGTCCATCCAACGGCCGTAGTGCTTCTTCAACCTCTGGTCTTCTTGCTCCAGCCGCCCAATGTAGCGCCGGTCGTGCCGCCTGCTCCTGCCTCCCGTGGCCGGCTGTGCTGCCGCGGAGGCCTCACCGCCACCTACTACTCCCACCGCTGGCCAGGCCATCCCTGCACTCACCCACACCCCTGTTATTCTCAAGGGCGACGCAGCCGCAACCAACCGATGAACCCTCGTACTCCTCTCCGTGTGGGCATCCACTGCCGCGTCTTCCCCGGCTCCGCGTCGTCCCCTTCCTAGGCCTCGCCGTCGTCCACCGATGTGGTGCTCTCGGCGCGGTGTGGTCAATGTGGTCAACGACCGAATTCCATCGGAAGAATACTGTACGTGGAGAGGCTGACAGCTGGGTCCATGGCAGCCGCAAGGAAGTGCCTCCTTATTACGCGGAAAATAATTATTCCTCCACCTGACAGCAGGGACCCATCGGACGGGCCACCAGTATTTCGCGAAAAAAACGTTTGCCCCTGACTGCTGGGACCCACCCGACGGGCCACCATATTTCGCGAAAAAAAGTTCCCCCCGTTGTCAGCTTGGACCCACCGGAAGTGCCTCCTTATTACGCACAAAAATGAATACCCCCGATAGTTGGGACCCACCTTGGTGGGAGGCTGACTTAGGGCCTACTAAGTTGACGGGGACGGAGGGCTTTGTCAACTTAGTCAATATAAACGATTCTAGCTCCAGTGACTGTACGATGTCCATCCAACGACCGTAGTGCTTCTTCAACCTCTGGTCTTCTTACTCCAGCCGCCCAAAGCAGCGCCGGTCGTGCCGCATGCTCCTGCCTCCCGTGGCCGGATGTGCTGCCGCGGAGGCCTCACCGCCCCCTACTATTCCCACTGCTGGCCAGGCCCTGCGGCGACGGCAGCCTCACACCGCAGCCGAACCAGTGAACCCTCGTACTCCTCTCGGCGCGGGCTTCCACTGCCGCGTCTTCCCCGGCTCCCCGTCGTCCCCTTCCTAGGCCTCGCCGTTGTCCACCGCCCTGGTGCTCTCGGCGCGGCGTGGTCAACGTGGTCAAGGAACGATTTCCATCGGACGTGGACTTTATGTGGAGAGGCTGATAGCTGGGTCCACGACCGCAGCAAGGAAGTGCCTCCTTATTACGCACAAAATAATTATTCCCCCACCTGACAGCAGGGACCCACCGGACGGGCCACCGTATTTAGCGAAAAATGTTTCCCCCTGTCTGCTGGGACCCACCAATTACATCTTCGCACGCAAGGAAGTACGTCCGAAAAAATGATTCGCCCCCCTGACTGCTGGGACCCACCAGCTACATAGTCGCACGCAAGGAAGTGCCTGACAGTTGGGACCCACCTGGTCGAAGCGTACGTAGCGTTGTCATTCTGGTCGTGAACGTGTACGTACATACTGGTCGATGTAGAGGCGCGCACGTGTCGTAGATGTAGAGGCGCGCACGTGTCATAGTAGAGGCGCGCACGTAGCATGTACACGTACGTACAACGGCGAGGGAGCAAGAAAGAAAATACGGCCACGTACGTACATACGGGCAGGGTCTCGAACACCTACTCGTGCATACGTACATGGCTGGGTCGGAACGGAGAAACAACATCGTCGTCGTGTTCATGGGGAGCCAACCGGCTGGGTCGGAACGGAATGCGTGGTCGTGTTCATCGGGAGGGCTTGGGCCGGAACAGGCGATGGAAACTAGGCACAGGGTACCGTACAGCGGAGAAGCGGCCTTGTGTTCGACCGCCACGTTAAAGCAGGGTCCTGTTGATCGGGAGGGCTGGCGTACCGCAAAAGCGGAGGAAGCGGACCTCCTATGGTCGAAGCAGGGGTCCTGTTGATCGGGAGGGGTGTGGCGTACCACAAAACAGAGGAAACGGACCTCCTACGGTCGAAACGGGGGTCCTGTTGATCGGGAGGGGTGTGGCGTACCGCAAAACGGATGAAACGGACATGTGTTGGAGCGCTACGGTCGAAACGGGGGGGATGGGGGAGGGCTGTGGCGTACCACAAAATGGGACTCCACGGGATACTGTTCATCTCCACCGTCGACCTCCTCCAGCCTCCACGGGCTACCGTCGACCTCCTCCAGCCTCCACGGGCTCCTGTTCATCCAGCCTCCACCGCGCGCCGGCTACTGTTCAACCACCCCTCCACACGGGCACCCCTGTACCGTCTACTGTTCATCCAGCCCTCCACACCACGGGGTCCTGTTCAACCACCCCTCCACGGCCACCCCTCCACCGTCTACTGTTCATCCAGCCCTCCACACCACGGGTTCCTATTCATCCAGAGGCAACGCCACCGCTCCGTTCATCCAACCCCCCCCACCCATAGCGCTCCTTTGTTCATCCTAGAGGCAGCATCGATCGGCTTGATTAGCGGCAGTAGTGAAGGAATCGCTCCATCGGGTTCGATTAACGACCATCGATCGATCGCTCGGGTTCGATGTAGCGTAACTGCGGTCTGTCGCTCGGGTTCAGTTAGAGCCAACGCCTCGCACACACGCGCGTACGTATGAGAGAAACACGCATCGCTCCGCCCCCGACCTCCCATCATGGCAGCAACTCCCGAAATTTTCCTCCCCTCGCTTCTACCACGGTTTTTCCGTCATGGGCCGGCCCAAAGAATGTCATGCAGCTGCGTCTCTGGCCCGCCCAGGACGAAAAGCCCATTTTCTGTCATGAATTTTTGTCATAGAAGTAGGAGCCCACCACATCTATGATGATACCAGGTTTTGTCACAATTATCGTCATAGAAGTGTCATATGTATGACAGAAAAAAATTCGTTCGGCCCAAAATGTCACGGATGTGTCTTTTTTTTTGTAGTGAGCTGAGATGATTATGAAAATCAGCCTTGTAGTTGAGTGAAGACCTTGTTCTGAGGAATCTCATGATCCAGGGTGCATAAGGCTTCAGCTCAAACGGAGAGAGTGCGACATTTGTCAAAGTCCTCATGGAGAAATCGTGATGATTGACAGGAATGCCATGAATGATGTTGAATACCAGATTCTTCATGATGCCAACAATTTCCTCATCAGATGAGTCGTGGCCTTTGATTGGACTCATAGTCTTTGTCAGAATGCGATAGACTATCCTTGGTACATACTAAAATTCCTTCACGAGGAATTTTGTCCTTGAGGCTTGACCAGGTTTCAGAGGCTTCATAAGAACTTGCATATAATGGGCAGTCAGTTCAGGCTCTTGGTACAGTAACGAAGCTCCTTGTGTGGAGGACCGATGGGCGGCGTGAAGTAATTCAGAGGCGGTGCCTTATAGTGAGTGTTTTCGGTCATCGGTCCAAAACCCGAGGAGTTCACATCGTCGGCATCTCTGTGATGAGCAGTGTTGCGTAGAATTGAAGAATGAGTTCTTCATTCCAATCAACTATGTCTGTGCAAAAGTTGAGGAGGCCTGTGTCATGAAGCACACTGAGGACAGGTGTCAAGCATGGTAGTGATTCCATGTCCACATGAGGAATATGCTCGTGGTCGAAGACTTTGTCCTCGTTGAAGAGCAGTGAAGAATAGAAGTTGGCCTAGCTGGCGGTCCAGAAGTGCTTCCTTCTAAGACGAGCAGAATCATAGGGATTGTAGTCAGTGAAGAACACGTGCTCGCCGAAGAAATCATCAACCTTGAATTTCTGCTTCTTCGAGAATGGATCCTTTGGCTTGGGGTGAGGGGTGTCAGTCAATTGCATCACCACCTCAAGAATCATAATCTCAGGTTCCACATGCTGAGGAATTTCAGCTTCTTCTTAAGTGACAGCCTGGGTCTTCAATTCTTCATTAACATTTTCTTCAGCACTAGTGGCTGGAATTTCTTCATGGACAGATGGGGTTGCACGAGGTTCTTCAGATCGCATTTGTACTTCAAAGAGCAACAGGGACCGAGGAATTTCTTTGTAAAGGTGTGAACAGTGGAGAGTTGGGGTCTTGACTTTCCCAAAAGTCATCATTCAAAGACTGGTGTGGTACAGCCAATGTCCACATCTTCATCTTCCATTTCTTCAACGCCCGCCTCTACAGAAGTAAACTGAGGCATAGGCGAGGAAACAGCTGGAGTTGAAGGGATTGGATCCACTTCAATTTCTTCATCCAACTGCTCTGAAGGATTCTCTTCATCGGATCGCTAGGAATCACATATTCTTCATCATAAGGAACAAGGTCCTTTGATGGCATGGTTGAGATAGGAGCAACATCAATGGGGTATGCAAATGAGCTGGTTAAAGACTTCCTCTTCTTCGGGGATGAAGAATCTGATGAAGTTGATGCCTTCCTTTTCTTCATTGTTGGATGCTCTGCAGCCTTAGTCTTCTTCACATCTAAAGCAGATGGAAGGATCAGAGTTGGGGTAGGCATAGGAGGAGCAGAGGAATTTGGTTGAGTTTCTTTAGGCACAACTGATGCAGTTGCCCTGACTTCTTCATTTTCTTCAAGCACGGCACTAGTGGATGCCCTGGCAGTTTCATCAGCGGCTGGAATGCAGTCATCATCCCTGGAACTCACATTTTCTTCAGCAGCCTGAATGTCATCAGCGGTGCTGGCATGTTCTTCAATCGGCTGAGCAGATGCTTCAACCTGAGGAATTTCTAGTTGCGATAGAGCTGCAACATTTGGAGTGAACTTTTCTGTCAACTTCACAAAACGGACTTTGGCTCCAAGCCCGGTCAACAGTTCTACATCAAATTCATCACTGAGTTTCTTGATCTCAGATTGAATATTGACAAGTTCTTTAGTTTTCATAGACACAATGTGTTTCTTCAGAAAACACTCCTTCTTGTACTGCGCTTTCTTTATCTATCTAGCCTTTTGAAATTTCCATTCCTCTTCTTGGATGAAGGCAGTCAGCATATGACTTTGACCAGGAGTCAGCTTGAAATCAGGCATAGGCGTGTTAGGGTCCTTGTGCCAGAGATCAATGTAGTCGAGGATCAACTTTGGATCCAAAAGCAGAGGCACATTTGTGCCCTTGGATCTAGCGGCCTTGACCTGCCTATCTCTGATGATTTCAGCAAGTTCTTCATCATCAGCTTCGTCTTCATCAGAGGGCACTTGGAAGGCGACCTGCTTTTTGTGAGGACTTGGGTGAGAACCTCGTCCAGCAGTGGCCTTTGTCTTCAGCAAAGAGGGGCCTGTTGAAGGATTTGGTGCAGCTGAGGAACTAGCAGAAGCTCCTGAGGCAACAGAGATGCCTGTAGTCCTTTGGCACATGTCAAGATGCACATGTGCAGAGGATTTGGTCAGAGCAGCTGAGGACTTGAGCGGAGGAGCTGAGGATTTTGAAGGAGCAGGAGCAGCGTGAGGAATTGGCCGTGAGGGCTTAGAGGATTCTGGCCGTGAGGGCATATCTGAGGAACTCGGCCGTGAGGGCATTGAAGGAGAAGCACTTGGCTTGTGAGCAGGCTTCTTTGACATGGCCTTCTTTGGTTTTACAGAGGCCTCAGAGCTTGGCCCATTCATCAGGATAATCCTCACCGCACTTGAGGCTAGTGGGATCAGCTATTTGGCCAGGTGCCAATGGAGGTCTTGGGCATGGAGGATTTAGCGCGGATTTCTTCATGTATTTGGGAGTAACATATTCGTACTCCCTCCACTCTCTTGCCCATCTCCTTTGTCGGGGGATGGACCCCAGGCAGGCAACGGAACCCGGATGCTCTTCAAAAAACAACAGGGCTGGCACAGCCCCTCAATACCGGCACGCGCTTGGCCGGGTCGCTCGACTCGGCCAAGCCCCGCAAGCCGTCCAGACTAGCCGACCCAGCAAGACACGTCGACTCGGCCCCAACAACTAGCGCAATACAGCCAAACCAGGCACGACCGAAGCCTCCTCGACAAGCCAGCACCACCCGTGGCGTGCTACGCAATCCAGCCGTGGGTCAACTCCCATCCCATCCAGGCCGTATGATGGGGACGAGTCTTCAATCAACGATGACCGAGGAAACAGTGCCCCGCCCATGTCTCTGGTCAGCAGGAGCGTGGCAACAGTGCCCTCACCTACCACGACTGTGGTCGGCGTGGTTACAAAGGTGCCCCGCCCTCACCGGCGGCGATAAGCGGCAACCCGACGGAGAGCAGCATGCAGCGACTCGACTCGGCCACGCACTGATGATCGACAGGACGGCGCACAGTCCCCCTAGGCATGCGGGGCCCCCACCTAGGGGAACCCGGCGAACCACAAGCCCTCAGCGGGACCCAGCCCGGGTCCCCGAACACCGACAATACGGACCCACCGACTTGTAACATTACCATTGTACCCCAGAGGGGTTGGACTATAAAACCCCCCGGGAGCCCACGATCATACGGGGGTGCAAGCGAGAGGGCAAGTAGAAAACACATATGAGAGCAAAGCAAGTAAGCATAGGACTAGCCACAAAACAGCAACACCGGAGAGAAGGAGCAGCCCAAGCCTTGGCCAGCTTTCTTCCTCCTCCATACAGCTCCAGGAGCAACATTGTACTATCGATCATCCAACTACACTCGGCAGGACTAGGGGTATTATCTCTTCGGAGAGCCCCGAACCTGGGTATGTCCAGCGTCCCGCACCCGCTCATGCCAACCCCGCCTCTGGAGTCCAACAGCGCCCTCGAGCCTCCTCCTCTCTTTAGCCATCCCTTGGCATCTGCTATGCGCCCACCACGACAGTTGGCGCCATCGTGGGGCAGCTCGAGGAGCTGGCCGGGAGCATGCTTCAGACGGGGCCCTTCTCCTACACCGACGAGTTCGTCGCGCTGGCGGACGACGTCGTCGGCGCGCTTGCTGCCTCCTTTGTCGCGCTGCGCATCTCCGTTGCGTTCGCGGCCGACGAGTACCCCAACGAGGTGCTCAGCTACTGCGACTCTCCCCTCTCCCTCGGCGGCGGCGTTTCCGCTGGGGCAACGGACGTCCATGTGGAGGTCTTCGTCACCGGCGACGGCGCCTCCTCCTCGTCGAGCAAGAGGAGGAAGGCTGCCGAAGCCAGGGCCGCAGCGGATCGGATCGAGCCGTCTGATCCGTTGCGTGCCGTGATGCAGAGCCTCCGCATCCCCATCGGCACCGACATCGATGCCACCAACGTCACTGAGGCCTGAACCCAGCTCGAGCAAAGGCGCCGGCAGATGCTGGACCTGTCTGAGACGCTCGCCGCCACTCAGCATCGCCTGGACGCCACTCAGCTGGAGCGTGATGCCGCCTATGGATTCACGCCCGCCGTGGCCTAGCCAAGCCGGGTCACCGATGTGCGTGCCCGGGGAGGAGCGACCGGCCGGGCCCTCGATGCCGTCCCAACCGTCTACGAGACCCCAACGAAGAACATGTGCGCTGCCCAGGCAGCCGCAGCCGGCCTGGACCAGGTCGCGGGTGAGGAGCTGAAAGAGCGCATCGGGTACAGCCAAAGATAATATCATCAACATATATTTGGCACACAAACAGTTCACCATCATAAGATTTAGTGAAAAGAGTAGGGTCGAGTGAACCGGCTCTGAAGCCTTTCTTCATTAGGAATTCCTTTAAAGTATCATACCACGCCCGTAGAACTGCTTGAGGCCATAGAGGGCCTTATTGAGTCTGGAGACTTTGTCGATGCTATGGATCTTCAAACCCCGGGGTTGAGCAACATATACTTCTTCCTCAAGCTTACCATTGAGGAATGCACTTTTCACATCCATTTGATATAAAGTGATATCATGATGGTTAGCATAAGCAAGTAATATGCGAATAGCCTCAAGTCTAGCAACAGGTGCAAAAGTTTCATTGAAATCAATTCCTTCCACATGTGTGTAGCCTTGAGCTACTAGTCGTGCCTTATTCCTCACCACATGGCCATTTTCATCTTGCTTGTTGCGGTACATCCACTTTGTGCCAATGATATTGTGCTTGCGAGGATCTGGATGTTTAACCAGTTCCCAGACGTTGTTGAGCTCGAACTGATGTAATTCTTCTTGCATGGCTTGAATCCACTCAGGCTCCAGAAATGCTTCAT
The DNA here is from genome assembly GCA_021605145.1 of Aegilops bicornis. Taxonomy (NCBI): domain Eukaryota; kingdom Viridiplantae; phylum Streptophyta; class Magnoliopsida; order Poales; family Poaceae; genus Aegilops; species Aegilops bicornis. The sequence continues at coordinate 113,173,369 of CM038669.1, read as the reverse complement.
CTACCTTAGTGGGCTCTGTAATAGAGACAAAAGCGTAGTGCCCACAGAAGTTAGATAAATGTGAAGCTCTTGAGCGTGTGAGAGGACCTAGTGCTTCGATGTCATCGATGATCTTTTCAACTTGCACTTCTCTTGCAAAGCGAGGATGAGCTGGTTGTCGTCGAGGAATTTGATCAGCATTTTCTTCAGCACCATTTTCTTCAGCACCATTTTCTTCAGCATTTTCTTAAGGTGCATTAGCTCGACGTTCTTCACGTTCTGGAATGAATTCTTCAGCAGATTCTTCGGTAGGAATGACATCCTCAGTAGCCTTGAACTTGATAGATTCCTCAGGTGCTGGTTCATCTATCACAGAAGGTAGGTGCTCTCTTTGCGAGCCATTAGTTTCATCGAACCGCACATCTACAGTTTCAACAACCTTGTGAAGAATGTTGTTGAAGACTCTATAGGTGTGCGAGTCCTTTCCGTAACCAAGCATAAAACCTTCATGTGCTTTCGGTGCAAATTTGGAGTTGTGATGAGGATCTCTAATCCAGCATTTAGCACCGAAGACTTTGAAATAACTCACATTGGGTTTTTTGTCAGTGAGGAGTTCATAGGCAGTCTTTTTGAAGAATTTGTGAAGATATACTCTGTTGATGATGTGGCAAGCAGTATCAATTGCATCAATCCAGAAATGACGAGGCGTTTTGTATTCATCAAGCATAGTGCGAGCCATCTCAGCAAGAGTCATGTTCTTGCGCTCCACGACGCCATTCTGCTGAGGAGTATAAGCAGCAGATAACTCATGAGTAATACCAAGTTCATCAAGATAGTCATCAAGACCAGAGTTCTTGAACTCAGTTCCATTGTCACTTCTGATGTGCTTGATCTTCACACCAAAGTTGGTTGAAGCCCTCGAGGAAAAACGTTTGAAGACTTCCTGCACTTCATGTTTGTAAGTAACAATGTGTACCCATGTGTAACGAGAGTAATCATCAACAATAACAAAGCCATATTGAGATGCATCATTTGAAACTGCAGAATAATGGTTAGGGCCGAAGAGATCCATGTGAAGCAATTCAAATGGTCGAGTAGTAGTCACGATAGTCTTAGCTGGATGCTTAGCCTTTGTCATATTCCCAGCTTCACAGGCTCCGCATAAGTGATCCTTGGGGAATTTGACATTCTCAATGCCAATGACATGCTTCTTCTTCGCAAGCATGTGCAAATTCCTCATGCCTGCATGACCAGGTCGTCGATGCCATAGCCAGCCTTCTGAAGCTTTTGCAAGTAGGCTACGGCTGGTTGTGGTCCTGTCTGTAAATCAACAATATACAAGTCTCCTCTCCTAAAGCCTTCGAAGACTTTGGAATTGTCAGCTTCCATGATCACAACACAAAGATACTTGCCAAAGACAACAACCATATCAAGATTGCAAAGCATTGAGATAGACATGAGGTTGTATCCTAAGGACTCGACGAGCATGACTTTGTCCATGTGTCGATCCTTTGAGATCGCAACCTTACCTAGACCCAATACCTGACTTTTGCCTTTGTCAGTGAAGATGATATGCTTCAGATGCGATGGTGATAAGGGAGCATCCATCAATAGATTCTTATGCGCCGGTCATGTGATTTGTACATCCACTATCGAGGACCCGGTCGGTGGCTTTGGGTTGATCATCCTGCCAGATGAATTAGTGCAGCTTACGAACTCATATACTTCATCAGTGAAGAATATGACATCAATTCATCAGATCAATTTCATCAAGCAATAGAACAGATAAAGCAGTATGAGGACGTGAGAAATGAAGGTTCATTTCTTCATGATTAGCCTGCGTCCTTTCAGGCACTCTCAGGTCTCCAGCAAATTCTTTAGACGTTTACGCACGTCTGGAGACCTGACCCTGCAGAAGAGATTAGTTATTTTTCTTCACCACCCACATCTGAAGGGGTGGCAAAGAATTCATCACTCTGCGAGCTCCATACGAGAAAGGTGGCAGAGAAGCCAACCCATTTTGTTTCACATAAGAGGAGTTAGGATAAGCATATGAATAAGCAGAGAAATTCTTCGAGGACTTATGAACATAATGGTTAGAAGAATAATGCTCATATTCATAGCCCTTAGCTCTTCCCTGCGAAACAGAGTTGTTAGCACGATGATATTCATATGAGGACTTTGATCCTTTTGAGGAATTTGATCCATGTGAGGAATTTGGTCCGTATGAGGACTTGGATCCATATGAAGAATTTGATCTAGGGTTCCTATTCCTCACAGGTGGTGTCATGATGACATTCACCTGAAGACTTTCAAGGCATCTTTTGGGAACCCAGATTTTCTTCATAGGGGAACAGTTCCTGCAGTTAGTGCCAACATATCTAGCAAATACTTCACCATTCTGATTTTTGAACAGTTTATAGTTGGAGTCAAATGACTCATCAGAAGAATGAGGAGATTCACATGTAAAGCCAGATAGATTAGATGGATCAACTGGAGGTCCCTTTGCAGAAACCCATGAGGTTTTGGGGTACTTCTCAGGCTTCCAATATGTACCATTAGCATTGAGTTTCCTCTCAAAGGAAATACCCTCTTTCCTAGGGTTCCTGTTGAGGATCTGCTTTTTAAGCACATCACAAAGAGTCTGATGCCCTTTGAGGCTTTTGTACATGCCTGTCATGGACAATTCCTTTAGCCCTGCATCATCAGTGATATTAGCAATGTCCTCAGATGAGGAATTAGTTATAGCAGAGACCGGTGAAGAATTTGTAGCATTAGAAGCATTTGAGCATTCAGGTGAGGAATTAGCAGATTCACGTTCAATGCATTTCAAACATGGAGGAACAAATTCTTCCTGAGCAGCGCTTATTTGTTGAGCAAGTAATGAATCACGCTCCTTCTAAAGATCTTCATAACTCACTCTTAGCTTCTCAAGATCTTGCTTTCTCTGAAGAAATTCATAAGAAAGCTTCTCATGATCAGATAAGAGTGTTATGATGACCTTGAAGGTTGTCAAACCTAGTGTGAAGTCTCTGGAGATTTTTAGTCAAGGTTTTAGTGCGATCCATTTCTTCACCCAACATATCATCACTTTTGTCTAGCATATTTTGAACCTTTTCCAAGGCCTTTTGTTGTTTAGTGGCAATACAAACAAGCTTGGTATAGCTAGGTCCAAAATCATCATCAGATTCATCATCACTAGACTCGGATGAGGAACATTCGGTTACCTTGGCACCTTTTGCCATGAGGCATGGTGCAGAAGATGATGGTTCAGGTTCAAAAGTCATCGTTTTGAGTAATTCCTTGAAATCCTCAAACCAGGGATCATGACAAGTTCGATGACCTTCATAGACGTCAGAGATTCGGTCCTAGATAAGCTTCACATTGCAAAGATGCATAATGTGCCTGAATTCATCCCTGGATAGGCAGGAACAGATGATATCCTTCGACATGATGTCAAGTCGAGTGTACTTGCGAATACCATCAGTGTCCGCTGTCGGATTTCGGGTTCCGACAGACCCGATAGGTTCGAACTCTAGGGTCCGCGCGGAGATCTCGCCCTCTACCTACCTGCACCTCACCGCCTTGCTAGGATCTAAACTATGAAAGGAACAACACAAGAGACACAGGGTTTATACTGGTTCGGGCCACCATTGTAGTGTAACACCCTACTCCAGTGTGTGGTGTGGTGGATTGCCTCTTGGGCTGATGATGAACAATACAAGGAAGAACAGCCTCGCGAGGGTGAGGTGTTCCTGTGGCTAGGCTCTCGATCAGAGTGGATCAAGCTAAGATGAGGCGAGGTGTCTCCCTCCGATTCCAGATGCCTCTACCCTGTGGGTGGCTAGTCCTATTTAGGCAAAGGCCCTGGGCCTCTTCCCAAATATTGAGCGGGAAGGGCGCCAACAATTGGCCATTTTGAAGGGGAACATCTAGTACACTTATCCTGACTAAAGTTGGTCCTCACTTGTCAAAGGCTCTGGTGGTGACGCCGGCTTGGGCTCCACGATGACTTCCTTCCTGCCGTTGCGACGGTCTTGGTCAGGTTGCACCGAAACGGATGCCTTTGCTTGATGCTCTCGCCTGCGCTTGCCCCCTTTGCACCAAAGAGGAAATGAGGACACTGCGAGGGCTAGCGCCCGCCTGGCGCCCTTGGTCCTCATGGCTTGCGTCATGTGAAGGAAATATGCCCTAGAGGCAATAATAAAGTTATTATTTATTTCCTTATACCATGATAAATGTTTATTATTCATGCTAGAATTGTATTAACCGGAAACATAATACATGTGTGAATACATAGACAAACAGATAGTCACTAGTATGCCTCTACTAGACTAGCTCATTAATCAAAGATGGTTGTGTTTCCTAACCATAGACATGTGTTGTCATTTGATTAATGGGATCACCTCATTAGGAGAATGATGTGATTGACATGACCCATTCCGTTAGCTTAGCACTTTGATCGTTTAGTATATTGCTAATGCTTTCTTCATGACCTATACATGTTCCTGTAACTATGAGATTATGCAACTCCGTTCTTTGGAGGAACACTTTGGGTACTACCAAGCGTCACAACGTAATCGGGTGATTATAAAGGAGTACTACAGGTGTCTCCAAAGGTACTTGTTGGGTTGGCGTATTTGAGATTAGGTTTTTGTCACTCAGATTGTCGGAGAGGTATCTACGGGCCTTCTCGGTAATACACATCACATAAGCCTTGCAAGCATTACAATTAATGAGTTAGTTGTGAGATGATGTATTACGGAACGAGTAAAGAGACTTACCGGTAGCGAGATTGAACTAGGTATTGGATACCGACGATCGAATCTCGGGTAAGTAACATACCGATGACAAAAGGAACAACGTATATCGTTATGCGGTTTGACTGATAAAGATCTTCGTAGAATATGTAGGAACCAATATGGGCATCCAGGTTCCGCTATTGGTTATTGACCGAGAATGGTTCTAGGTCATGTCTACATAGTTCTCGAACCCGTAGGGTCCGCACGCTTAACGTTCGATGGCCAGTTCATTATGAGTTTATAAGTTTTGATGTACCGAAGGTTGTTCGAGTCCCGGATGTGATCACGGACATGACGAGGAGTCTCGAAATGGTCGAGACATAAAGATTGATATATTGGAAGCCTATGTTTGGACTTGGAAAGGTTTCGGATGAAAACAGGAAGTTCTGGAACACCGGGGTTACGGAACCCCGGGGTCTATGGGCCTTGATGGGCCATAGGGAGAAGAGGAAGGGCCGGCCGGGGCAGGCGCGCCCCCTCCCCTCTAGTCCGAATAGGACAAGGAGAGGCGGCGCCCCTTCCCTCTTCCCTCCTCCAATCCTAATCCAACTAGGAAAGGGGGAGTCCTACTCCGGTGGGAGTCGGACTCCTCAGCGCCGCCTTGGGCTGGCCGCACCCCTTGCTCCTTTATATCTGAGGGGCAGGGGCACCCAGAACACACAAGTTGATCTACGGATCGTTCCTTAGCCGTGTCTGGTGCCCCTCCACCATATTCCACTTTGGTCATATCGTCATGAGCTTAAGCGAAGCCCTGCGCCGGAGAAGTCATATCGTCACGGAGCTTAGGCGAAGCCCTGCGTCGGTGGAGCATCATCATCGTCACTGCCTTCGTCGTCTTGTGGAACTCATCCCCGACACTTTGCTGGATCGAGTCCGGGGATCGTCATCGAGCTGAGCGTGTGCGTAACTTCGGAGGTGCCGTCGTTCGGTGCTTGGATCGGTCGGATCGTGAAGGCGTCTGACTACATCAATCGCGTTGTTATAACGCTTCCGCTTACGGTCTACGAGGGTACGTGGACAGACACTCTCCCCTCTCGTTGCTATGCCATCACCATGGTCTTGCGTGTGCGTAGGAAATTTTTTGAAATTACTACGTTTCCCAACAGTGGTATCAGAGCCTGGTTTTATGCGTTGATGTCATGTGCACGAGTAGAACACAAGTGAGTTTTGGGCGATATAAGTCATACTGCTTACCAGCATGTCATACTTTGGTTCGGCGGTATTGTGAGATGAAGCGGCCCGGACCGACATTACGCGTACGCTTACGCGAGACTGGTTTCACCGCTTCGAGCACTCGTTGCTTAAAGGTGACGGGCGGGTGTCGGTTTCTCTCACTTTAGTTGAACCGAGTGTGGCTACGCCCGGTCCTTGCGAAGGTTAAAACAACACCAACTTGACAAACTATCGTTGTGGTTTTGATGCGTAGGTAAGAACGGTTCTTGCTCAGCCCGTAGCAGCCACGTAAAACTTGCAACAACAAAGTAGAGGACGTCTAACTTGTTTTTGCAGGGCATGTTGTGATGTGATGTGGTCAAGACGTGATGCTATATTTTATTGTATGAGATGATCATGTTTTGTAACCGAAGTTATCGGCAATCGGCGAGAGCCATATGGTTGTCGCTTTATTGTATGAAATGCAAGCGCCATGTAATTGCTTTACTTTATCACTAAGCAGTAGCGATAGTCGTAGAAGCAATAGTTGGCGAGGCGACAACGATGCTACGATGGAGATCAAGGTGTCGCGCCCGGTGGCGATGGTGATCATGACGGTGCTTCGGCGATGGAGATCACAAGCACAAGATGATGATGACCATATGATATCACTTATATTGATTGCATGTGATGTTTATCCTTTATGCATCTTATCCTGCTTTGATTGACGGTAGCATTATAAGATGATCTCTCACTAAAAATAATCAAGAGGTGTTCTCCCTGGTATGCAACGTTGCTAAAAGTTCATAGTACCCGGACACCACGTGATGATCGGGTGTGATAAGTTCTACGTCCATCTACAACGGGTGCAAAACAGTTGCACACGCGGAATACTCAAGGTTAAACATGAAGAGCATAGCATATAACAGATATGGCCTCTTAACACGGAGACCGAAAGGTCGAGCGTGAATCATATAGTAGATATGATCAACATAGTGATGTTCACCATTGAAACTACTCCATCTCACGTGATGATCGGACATGGTTTAGTTGATTTGGATCACGTAATCACTTAGATGACTAGAGAGATGTCTGGCTAAGTGGGAGGTTTTTAATATGATTAATTAAACTTAAATTTATCATGAACTTAGTACCTAATAGTATTTTTTGCTTGTCTATGTTTACTTGTAGATAGATGGCTCGTCTTTGTTGTTCCGTTGAATTTTAATGCGTTCCTTGAGAAAGCAAAGTTGAAAGATGATGGTAGCAATTACACGGACTGGGTCCGTAATTTGAGGATTATCCTCATTGCTGCCTGGAAGAATTACGTCTGAAAGCACCGATGGGTGCGAACTGCTTGTGAGAGCTACGCCGAAGTTGTGAACGTCTGGCGAGCAAAAGCGATGACTACTCGATAGTTCGATTGTGCCATGCTTTACGGCTTAGAACCGGGTCTTCAACGACGTTTTGAGCGTCATGGAGCATATGAGATGTTCCAGAGTTGAAGTTAATATTTCAAGCAAATGCCCGGATTGAGAGATATGAAGTCTCCAATAAGTTCTATAGCTGCAAGATGGAGGAGAATAGTTACAAGGAACATATACTCAAAATGTCCGGGTATAATAATCACTTGATTCAAGCTGGAGTTACTCTTCCGGATGATAGTGTCATTGACAGAATTCTCCAATCACTGCCACCAAGCTACAAGAGCTTCGTGATGAACTATAATATGCAAGGGATGACCAAAACAATTCCGAGCTCTTCGCAATGCTAAAAGCCATGGAGGTAGAAATCAAGAAAGAGCATCAAGTGTTGATGGTCAACAAGACCACGATTTCAAGAAAAAGGGCAAAGGAAAGAAGAAGGGAAACTTCAAAAGAAGAACAGCAAGAAAGTTGCTGCTCAAGAGAAGAAACCCAAGTCTGGACCTAAGCCCGAAATCGAGTGTTTTTACCGCAAGCAGGCTGGACCTTTGGAAGGGAACTGCCCCAAGTATTTGGCGGATAAGAAGGATGGCAAGGTGAACAAAGGTATATGTGATATACATGTTATTGATGTGTACCTTACTAGAGCTCGTAGTAGCACACAGGTATTTGATCTTTGGTTACATTGCTAATATTTGCAACTCAAAGCGAGGGACTACGGAATAGACGAGCACCGGCAAAGGACGAGGTGACGATCTTGCGCGTGGGAAAGCGGTTCCAAAGTCAATGTGATCGCGGTCGGCACGCTACCTCTACATCTACCTTCGGGATTAGTTTTAGACCTAAATAATTGTTATTTGGTGCCAGCGTTGAGCATGAACATTATATCTGGATCTTGTTTGATGCGAGACGGTTATTCATTTAAATCAGAGAATAATGGTTGTTCTATTTATATGAGTAATATCTTTTATGGTCACGCACCCTTAAAGAATGGTCTATTTTTATTGAATCTCGATAGTAGTAATACACATATTCATAATGTTGAAACCAAAAGATGCAGAGTTGATAATGATAATGCAACTTATTTGTGGTAATCGCCGTTTAGGTCATATCGGTGTAAAAGCATGAAGAAACTCCATCTTGATGGGCTTCGGAATCACTTGATTATGAATCACTTGGTACTTGCGAACCGTGCCTCATGGGCAAGATGACCAAAACGCCGTTCTCCGGAACTATGGAGCGAGCAACTGATTTGTTGGAAATCATACATACCGATGTTTGTGGTCCAATGAATGTTGAGGCACGCGGCGGGTATCGTTATTTTCTCACCTTCACAGATGATTTGAGCAGATATGGGTATATCTACTTAACGAACACAAATCTGAAACATTTGAAAAGTTCAAAGAGTTTTGAGTGAAGTAGAAAATCATCGTAACAAGAAAATAAAGTTTCTCTGATCGGATCACGGAGGAGAATATTTGAGTTACGAGTTTGGTTTACATTTGAAACAATGTGGAATAGTTTTCAACTCACGCCACCGGAACACCACGGAGAAATGGTGTGTCCGAACGTCAGTGTCGTACTTTACTTGATATGGTGCAATCTATGATGTGTCTTACCGATTTACCGCTATCGTTTTGGGGATATGCTTTAGAGACGGCCGCATTCACGTTAAATAGGGCACCATCTAAATCCGTTGAGACGACACCGTATGAACTGTGGTTTGGCAAGAAACCAAAGTTGTCGTTTCTTAAAGTTTGGGGCTGCGATGCTTATGTGAAGAAACTTCAACCAGATAAGCTCGAACCGAAATCGGAGAAATGTGTCTTCATAGGATACCCAAAGGAGACTGTTGGGTACACTTTCTATCACAGATACTGAAGGCAAGGTTTTCGTTGCTAAATTCGGATCCTTTCTAGAGAAGGAGTTTCTCTCGAAAGAAGTGAGTGGGAGGAAAGTAGAACTTGATGAGATAATCAGATTCTGCTCCCTTATTGGAAAGTAGTTCATCACAAGAAAGCGGTTCCTGTGACAACTACACCAATTAGTGAGGAAACTAATGATGATGATCATGAAGCTTGAGATCAAGTTACTACTGAACTTCGTGAGGTCAACCAGAGTAAAATACGCACTGTGAGTGGTACGGTAATCCTATTCGGAAGTCATGTTACTTGACCATGGCGAACCTACAAACTATGAAGAAGCGATGGTGAGCCCAGATTCCACGAAATGGTGGAAGCCATGAAATCTGAGATGGGATCCATGTATGAGAACAAAGTATGGACTTTGGTTGACTTGCCCGATGATCGGCAAGCCATTGAGAATAAATGGATCTTTAAGAAGAAGATCGACGCCGATGGTAATGTAATCGTCTACAAAGCTCGACTTGTTGCGAAAGGTTTTCGACAAGTTCAAGGGGTTGACTACGATGAGACTTTCTCACCCGTGGCGATGCTTAAGTCTGTCCGAATCATGTTAGCAATTGCCGCATTTTATGATTATGAAATTTGGCAAATGGATGTAAAACTGCATTCTTGAATGGATTTCTAGAAGAAGAGTTGTATATGATGAAACCGTAAGGTTTTGTTGATCCAAAGGGTGCTAACAAAGTGTGCAAGCTCCAGCGATCAATTTATGGTGCAGTGCAAGCCTCTCGGAGTTGGAATAAACGCTTTGATAGTGTGATCAAAGCATATGGTTTTATCTGAGACTTTTGGAGAAGCCTGTATTTACAAGAAAGTGAGTGGGAGCTCTGTAGCATTTATGATATTATATGTGGACGACATATTATTGATTGGAAATGATATAGAATTTCTGGATAGCATAAAAGGATACTTGAATAAAAGTTTTTCAATGAAAGACCTCGGTGAAGCTGCTTACATATTGGGCATTAAGATCTATAGAGATAGATCAAGACGCTTAATTGGACTTTCACAAAGCACATACCTTGATAAAGTTTTGAAGAAGTTCAAAATGGATCAGGCAAAAAAGGTTTTTTACATATTACAAGGTGTAAGATTGAGTCGGACTCAATGCCCGACCACAAAGAAGATAGAGAGAAAATGAAAGATGTTCCCTATGCTTTAGCCATAGGCTCTATCATGTATGCAATGCTTTGTGTACCGGACACGACGTATGCTTAGCTGTAAGCTTGGCAGGAAGGTACCAAAGTAATCCAGAGTGGATCAACTGGACAGCGGTCAAGAACATCCTGAAATACACGAATAGGACTAAGTATATGTTTCTCGTATATGGAGGTGAAAAAGAGCTAGTCGTAAATGGTTACGTCGATGCAAGCTTTGACACTGATCCGGACGATTCTAAATCGCAAACCGGATACGTGTTTTTATTAAACGGTGGAGCTGTCCGTTGGTGCATTTCTAAACAAAGCGTCGTGGCGGGATATACATGTGAAGCGGAGTACATAGCTGCTTGAAGCAGCAAATGAAGGAGTCTGGATGAAAGAGTTCATTTCCGATCTAGGTGTCATACCTAGTGCATCAGACCGATGAAGATCTTACGTGACAATCTTGGTGCAATTGCCTTGGCAAAGGAATCCAGATTTCACAAGAGGACCAAGCATATCAAGAGACGCTTCAATTCCATTCGGGACCAAGTCAAAGTGGGAGACATAGAGATTTGCAAAATACATACGGATCTGAATGTTGCGAGACCCGTTGACTAAGCCTCTTCCACGAGCAAAACATGATCAGCACCAAGACTCCATGGGTGTTAGAATCATTCTTGTGTAATCTAGATTATTGACTCTAGTGCAAGTGGGAGATCAAGGAAATATGCCCTAGAGGCAATAATAAAGTTATTATTTATTTCCTTATACCATGATAAATGTTTATTATTCATGCTAGAATTGTATTAACCGGAAACATAATACATGTGTGAATACATAGACAAACAGATAGTCACTAGTATGCCTCTACTAGACTAGCTCATTAATCAAAGATGGTTGTGTTTCCTAACCATAGACATGTGTTGTCATTTGATTAATGGGATCACCTCATTAGGAGAATGATGTGATTGACATGACCCATTCCGTTAGCTTAGCACTTGATCGTTTAGTATATTGCTAATGTTTTCTTCATGACCTATACATGTTCCTGTAACTATGAGATTATGCAACTCCCGTTTACGGAGGAACACTTTGGGTACTACCAAAGCGTCACAACGTGTAACTGGGTGATTATAAAGGAGTACTACAGGTGTCTCCAAAGGTACTTGTTGGGTTGGCGTATTTCGAGATTAGGTTTTTGTCACTCCGATTGTCGGAGAGGTATCTCTGGGCCTTCTCGGTAATACACATCACATAAGCCTTGCAAGCATTACAACTAATGAGTTAGTTGTGAGATGATGTATTACGGAGCGAGTAAAGAGACTTCACGATAGCAGATTGAACTAGGTATTGGATACCGACGATCGAATCTCGGGTAAGTAACATACCGATGACAAAAGGAACAACGTATATCGTTATGCGGTTTGACCGATAAAGATCTTCGTAGAATATGTAGAAACCAATATGGGCATCCATGTTCCGCTATTGGTTATTGACCGAGAATGGTTCTAGGTCATGTCTACATAGTTCTCGAACCCGTAGGGTCCGCACGCTTAACGTTTCGATGACAGTTCATTATGAGTTTATAAGTTTTGATGTACCGAAGGTTGTTGAGTCCCGGATGTGATCACGGACATGACGAGGAGTCTCGAAATGGTCGAGACATAAAGATTGATATATTGGAAGCCTATGTTTGGACTTGGAAGGTTCCGGATGAAAGCAGGAAGATTCTGGGAACAGGGGGTTACGGAACCCCGGGGTCTATGGGCCTTGATGGGCCATAGGGAGAAGAGGAAGGGCGGCCGGGGCAGGCGCGCCCCCTCCTCTAGTCCGAATAGGACAAGGAGAGGGGGGGCGGCGCCCCCCTTCCCTTTTCCCCCTCCTCCAATCCTAATCCAAGTAGGAAAGGGGGGGAATCCTACTCCCGGTGGGAGTAGGACTCCTCCAGGCGCGCCCCCCTTGGGCTGGCCGCACCCCCCCCCCCTTGCTCCTTTATATACGGGGGCAGGGGGCACCCCATGACACACAAGTTGATCTACGGATCGTTCCTTAGCCGTGTGCGGTGCCCCCTCCACCATATTCCACTTCGGTCATATCGTCGCGGAGCTTAGGCGAAGCCCTGCGCGGAGAAGTCATATCGTCAGCGGAGCTTAAGCGAAGCCCTGCATCGGTGGAGCATCATCATCGTCCTGCGCCATCGTCTTGTGGAACTCATCCCGACACTTTCTTTGGATCGAGTCCGGGATCGTCATCGAGCTGAGCGTGTGCGAGAACTCGGAGGTGCCGTCGTTCGGTGCTTGGATCGGTCGGATCGTGAAGGCGTGCGACTACATCAACAGCGTTGTTATAACGCGCTTCGCTTCACGGTCTACAAGTACGTGGACAGACACTCTCCCCTCTCGTTGCTATGCCATCACCATGGTCTTGCGTGTGCGTAGGAATTTTTTTGAAATTACTACGTTCCCCAACAGTATGGCGCAACCCTCCTGGACCCCCTGGGGTTGTCCTTGTTTCCAGTAATGCTCCGCAGCCACTGCTCCACCATCTCCTCGGTGACCTCCTCTGGGTCGACCCGAGCGGTGAAGTTGGGGCCTGAGTACATCCACATTGGATGGTCGCGAGCTTGAAGAGGCTGGATGCGTCTGCTGAGAAACACTTCCAACAAATCCTGTCCGGTCACGCCATCACGGACCAGTTGGACCACCCGGTCGAATAACATGGACACCTCTCCCTTCTCTTTTGGGGTAACGATCAGCGAGGAGGGTTGGCGAACCCGATCCATGGTGGAAGGAGGAAGACCGGTCGACAGACCAGGAGTCAGAACATCTTGGCAGTAGAACCAGGTCGACTGCCACCCTCTAACTGAATTGGAAAGAGTCATGGGTGGAAAAGTACTCCTACCCCTCGTCTGAATCCCTAGACCCCCACACATTTGGATCACATGCGTCTTTTCATCAATCAGATTTGCCTTCTTCACAGACTGAGAGCGACAAGTAAAGATGTGCTTGAACAAACCCCAACGCGGTCGACAACCCAAGAAGTTTTCGCGCAGGGAGACGTATGCAACAAGGAGTGTGATTGTGTTTGGGAGAAGTGATGAAGTTGGGCACCAAAGAAGTTCAGAAAACCTTGGAAGAAAGGATGGGGAGGCAGAATGAAACCCCGGTCGACGTGGGTGGCAAGCAGAACGCACTCACTCTCTTGCGGTCGGGGCTCGGTCTCGTTCCCCCGCAGCCTCCATGACCCGTGGGCGATCAAGCCTCCGCTGGCCAGATCCTCCATATCCTCCTTCTGGATCGTAGACCGAATCTAGTCCCCTGGATCTTGCCGGGCGGCAGACCGGACCTCGACGACGACCCCCCGACTCGTCTTCTTGCCCTTCGCCGTCGCTGTCGCCTTCTTCGCACGCTCCAGGGCCACCGTCTTGTCCTTTACCATCACGGCAGACTGCGCACGGGCAGGACAGCAGTGTCGAGAGTGGAGGCAGACGCGGTGGAGAAGCAGAGGAGGAAGAAGGGGAATAGGGCGCACTATGCAACACATCGACTTCGACGCCTTTTATGGGGATGTTTCCGAGTGGCAGAATCGTGGGCCCAAGTGATCCTGTCAAATCCCGCAACAGTCACGCGCCGGATACGTGTCGAAAAAGGTGGCGCAAGAATCGAGGCGCCTCTGTCTATCCACTCTGTTTACTACACCATGCCCCATCCCGCACGTTTCCCCGAAATTTCTAATCCCGTGAAATCCGGGAACCGTAGAGAAATCAATCACACCGAAGATTTCGTACCATATCAACACTCGAAGATTGTCAGTTAAGTTCACTCGACGACCTCTGAATCGATCAAGGCGACTGAAATAAGACCGAAGCTTCAACTCGAGTCACGAACCCCGATGATATGCCTCCGAAGTATAGAATCAAGTCAGAGCTAGCTTCAGCTCTTTTTCCACTCGAACCTCAATCCATTCGGGGGCTAATGACGATGACATGTACCTAGGGTAGGGTCATAGGCCTTACCTAGATGCCCTACCCAAGGACACTGCCCTAGACTCAAAGACATTCAAAGCACAAGAAGAGAAACCGACTGAGTTCATCAAGGAGTGCGATCCACTCGACCTTCAACCTGACTCGAATACCCCAATTCTATTCGACCAATATATGAATTCATTCGATGATACAAGAAACCACTCGGAATATAGAAGACCTAATGTCACTCAGGATGGCAACGGTCGGACATTCATTTTGTAACCTTAAAGATCATTTATATCTCTTTATTACTGGCGTTATCGATGCGCATACTTAATGTACATTGAACCCTACGTAGCATTGGGCTGGCTGGGGTCCTGGCGCACTCTATATAAGCCACCCCCTCCACTGGCACAAGGGTTCGCACCCCCTGTAACTCTCACACATAATCCAGTCGACCAAGCCTCCGGGCACCGAGACGTAGGGCTGTTACTTCCTCATCAAAGGGCATTAACTCGTAAACCTTGCGTGCACAACCTCATCGTAGCTAGGATCTTTCCTCCTCCAACGTACCCCCTATTCTACTGTCAGACTTACTCCCACGACATGCAGTTTTGACGTCCATTTGCCAGATTTCATAAAATGCCGCAATTGCTAACATTATTCGAACAGACTTAAGTATTGCTACGAGTGGGAAAATATCATCGTAATCAACACCTTGAACTTGTCAAAAACCTTTTGCGACAAGTCGAGCTTTGCAGGTAGTAACACTACCATCAGCGGCCGTCTTCCTCTTAAAGATCCATTTATTCACTATGGCTTGCCAATCATCGAGCAAGTCAACCAAAAGTCCATACTTTGTTCTCATACATGGATCCCATCTCAGATTTCATGGCCTCAAGCCATTTTGCAGAATCTGGGCTCATCATCGCTTCCTCATAGTTCGTAGGTTCGTCATGGTCTAGTAACCTGACTTCCAGGACAGGATTACCGTACCACTCTGGTGCGGAACATGCTCTGGTTGACCTACGAGGTTCGGTAGTAACTTGATCTGAAGTTTCATGATCATTACCATTAGCTTCCTCTCTAGTTGATGTAGGCATCACGGGAACGGTGATGAGCTACTTTCCAATTCGAGAGAAGGTACAATTACCTCATCAAGTTCCACTTTCCTACAACTCACTTCTTTCGAGGGAAACTCCTTATCTAGAAAGGATCCATTCTTAGCAACAAAGATCTTGCCTTCGGATCTGTGATAGAAAGTGTACCCAACAGTTTCTTTTGGGTATCCTATGAAGACACATTTCTCCGATTTGGGTTCGAGGTTGAAGTTTTTTCACATAAGCATCGCAACCCCAAACTTTAAGAAATGGCAGCTTAGGTTTCTTGCCAAACCACAGTTCAAACGGTGCCGTCTCAACGGATTTAGATGGTGCCCTATTTAACGTGAATGCAACTGTCTCTAATGCATAACCCCAAAATGATAGTGGTAAATCGGTAAGAGACATCATAGATGACACCATATCTAATAAAGTACGGGTACGACGTTCAGACACACCATTGCGTTGTGGTGTTCTAGGTGGCGTGAGTAGTGAAACTATTTCACATTGTTCTAAATGAAGGCCAAACTTGTAAATCAAATATTCACCTCCGTGATCAGATCGTAGAAACTTTTGTTTTCTAGTTACGATGATTCTCCACTTCACTCTGAAATTCTTTGAACTTTCAAATGTTTCAGACTTGTGTTTCATCAAGTAGATATACCCATATCTGCTCAAATCATCTGTGAAGGTCAGAAAAGAATGATACCCGCTGTCGTGGAATTGTCACGGCAGATGTCCTCTTGCAAGGACTTAGTCGTGGAGCCATCGCAACTAGGAAGCTTAAAGGGGTTAACGGGACAAGGGACACGAGAGAGGTTTTATACTAGTTCGGCCCCTTACGAAGAAGGTAAAATCCTACGTCTAGTTTGGTTGGTATTGCTAGGGTTTCGATGACCAGGGAGCGAAACACGCTATGCCCGGTTCTCGATTTGATGTTACTTGCCCTGAGCCGCCAGCGGGTCGTCCCCTTATTTACACGGGTTGACGCCCTGCGGCCTACAAAGTCCTGGCCGGCTCATAAACAATGTCTGGCTCGGTGACTAGTTAATCTTGCCTTATAATACAAGTCACGCCATTACGACGGTTTATCACTATGGGCCTTGAGTCACCTGTGGGCTTTAGGCCCTTTATTGAACCGCTATCTTCATGCTTGATCTTGGGCTTCATATGATGAATCACCTTTGCGTAACCCGGCCCCTCCTGGGCGACTTACACAAATAGTTATATCCCCAACATTAGGCCCCAGATTGACTTGAACCGGTTCATGTCAATCTTGAAATATCTTAAAGAAAGGCCTTCTGTCTTCTGTCTGCGCCAAGGTTATAACTCGTCGTGACGTCATCTTTTGAATCCATGATCACTCGTCGTGACGTCATCTTCTATTAAATGCATTATTTTACTCCGTCATATCCTTAACGGATCTTTATCTTTACTGACCATTCCAAAAATCGAGGCGTCGAAGTCATTGGATAATGATGCCTGGCCTCCTCGTTTCTCGCGCTTTCTCAGTCGGTCTTCCCTTATAAATAGGTATGACCCCTAGGTCTTTTCCATTCTCCCCCTTCTTTCATCTTCTTCCTCTCGCGACTTCTCTGCTGTTCGAGCTCCACCGCCGCCGCCGCCGCCGCGGAGCACCGTATCCTCGTCGACCTTGGCCGCTACATCGACCTGATCCGGCCAGAAAAACGCGACGAACCTCCGCATGACAACTCTGCATCTGTAAGTTTCTTTTTCCATGTTCCTCAGATCTGCATTGATATTTTTGAGTTCGTCGGTGTTCGTCGCTGTTCGTCATGAGCCCTTCATAGATTTCACCTCCGCTGCCCTTTTCTCATCTTAAGATAGTATAAAACTGCTGTGGAAGCTGTTTCGCACTGATTTCAAATGCAAATAGATTCCTTTCCTGTGTACAGAGGCTTCATTCGAGCATATGAACTTATCTGTACAAGTTTTAGGTCTGGGATTTTTCCTTTTCTGAATGACCGTTTGATCCCAAATAATAGCTGCAACCTGCGAAACCTGTTTGTTCCATACTGCTCTTGGTGGTTTAAAATAACTTAATTATTTCTGAGTCCCATGGCGGCTTAAATAACCAGATATAATTAGCCATATGTCATTAGGCCCCGTCGCAAGCCGCCATCTTGAAGATACTTTAAAATATTCTCCTTCGGGTTAAATTGAGCAGGAAATTTTTTATCTTGTCATAGGCTTCCATCCGCATAATGGCACCCAAGGCTCCCAAAGCACCTGTGTAACATCCCAAATTTTCAATTTGGAATGTTATACATTAGGTCATAATGCATATCATATTTTCTCGCATTTTTCCGATCCTAGAAAATTTCACGCAACTCAAGGACCTTCGGAGAGAGTTGGGGATTTCATTATTTTCATATTTGGGATTTCTCAAATTTTGAAAATATAGGATCATTGGATTTATTTAATTATCTTCATAAGTTTTTCCGATAAAAAAATTTAAGAGAGGGAATAACATGACTTTCCCAACATTTAGGAAAAATGAAGATTTTATAAATAAATCAAATTTTGGTTTTTGAAAGTTTATTTGCTTTAGGCAAAAAAAAATGAGCATTTTAAAAATATGCATTTTTGCCCCGTTTTAAAGTTCATTTTGTTCGACTCATTTTTAGGAGTCAGGGAAAATTAATTTTATTTAATTTGGAGTTCGTTTGGTTTTATTTTAAATTCGTTTAGTTTTGTTAAAAAAAAACGCCGTCGCCCGCCTCGGCCAAGGGCCCAGCCCACCGCCGCCCGGCCCAACTCCCTCCCTCCCCTCATGCGCCCAGGAGATCAGCCCGCTTGTTGGCCGAGTCCGGCTCGGACCCACTCCGCCGCCCAGCTTGCCCTCCCCCAAGGCACGAGCCCCCAACCTATTTATCTGCTGCCGCCCCCCCCCTCTCCTCACCGAGCCGCCGCCCCACTTTGAAGGGCCTTGCCGCCGCCTTTGTCGTCGCCCTCGCCGCCCTCGCCGCCCGACCCGCCGACCCGTCGCTTGCCGGAAGCCGGAGCCCACGGCGACCTTCTGGAGAGTAGCACCTCGCCGCCCCGGTCCGGTTTTGTTTCAAAACCCGATCCGATTTTCTCGCGTTACCGGTTTTTAAAACCCTAGATGGTTTTATTTTTTCGGTTTTATTATTTAGTGAACGTTCACCGACCCGTTCGTTTCAATGAACGTGTTCCTCGGATTAGTTCTTTTAACGAACGTCCGCTGTCTAATCCGTTCGTCGTTTTTCTTTTAATTGGATTTAATCCGTTATTTTCCGAATTCGATTTCCGATTCGATTTTCAAATCTGTTTATTTTCTCGCTCGTTTATCGGAATCAGGTGATTCAAGCGCCTGGAGTTTCGTTACGAAACCGCCGTTCCGACTAACCTACTTAAACCAAGTTTTGCTACTGTAAAATTTTGACCTAGTTTCAGATTGCTAAAACCGAGTCGTTCTCTCTCGACTTTCGACTTTCGATGCTTTATTTGATTTGATTCTTTTGCAACCAGGGTTCTTAAGTTGAACTCTCTGGTTAGATCTTTTATTCGAGATTTCCCTGTGCATTAGTTGAGTACTTATTGTATGCTTGTTGTTTGTCTGCGTTAGATCACCCGGAGTGCGCCGCTTGTTACTTCGAATCTCTAGGTCTCGCGGATCATCAGCAAGGCAAGTAACACTTGATCATACCTTTTCTACTACCCAGTTTTTATGCATTAGATCAAACCCTCAAACACTTGCATGTTTAGGATCTAATTAAATTGTGGGATTGGGAAGTAGATTGAGGTAGTACCTATTACCTGTTTACTTAAGAAACCTTGGGAGTTACTTCTCGTTTGCTTATTATGCCATGCTATGCTAGTAGGCGTGGATTGGGTGAGTGAATATCCATGACAGATGTGAGATTGCTAATTAATGGTTTATCTAAGGTGGCAACCTAAACACACATCTGGGTGGATTGAGGCACCTGGTTTCTATCAGACTTGCCTGTATTTCTTGGACCGCCACCTGTGCTCTAAGGGATCATAAGATTATTCAAGCTGGAAACTTCCGTGTGCAGCCACAAGCCCATTATGGGCTCTGGCGTGAATTGACTAAGTTGTGCGAACTCTTACGGGTAGGCTAGCTGATGTAGGGGATGTAGGTTGGTACGGTCTACCCACATGTAAGGTGCTAAGCGCTTCGAAAGACTATGTCTCGGTCATCCGCTTCTCAAACACCATGTAGTCACGAGAACCAAGCGGAGGCGATCGAGTCTTGTGGGGAAAAGTCGCCAAACCTCTGCAGAGTGTATAAACTAATCATGATTAGCCGTGTCCCCGGTTATGGACGTTTTGAGTATCTGGTAATTGAATATCATGTGAATCTCAACATGTTACTTCTAATAAATGTATTGGGTTTTGATGAGTACTTTTTAACTGGGATTGAGGATGCTGTCAACCATTCTCAATGTTTAACAACCACCATGATAGTTAATAAAATTATTCCTTTGTTGTAGGGAAAAACTAGCTTTATGCAAAAATGTAACCGTAGAGCTTTACCACCAGCCCTATATGCATGTAGTATAGCTTATTCTTTCGTTGCTCTCTATGTGTTACATTGCCAGCATATTCCATGTGCTGACCCGTTTTCGGGCTGCAACTTTCACGCTATGCAGACTTTTGAATGACGAGTAAGGTGTTAGGTCGTGGTTCTATACTCGGTGATGCCGATGGAGTTGATGGACTCACTTATCTTCCAAGCCTTCCATTGTTATTGTTAGATGGCCTTAAGCCATATTATTGTAATAAGTTCCCTTGTGGACAACGTTGTAATAAGTGTGTGATTGCTCGCTATAAATCCTTCAAGTACTGTGTGGTGTCGGCATTCTTGATCCAGGGATGACCGAGCACGTAGACTTGATCCATTCGTCTGGTCGCTCTGAGAGATGGTATCGAGCACCACGCTGTATGAGACACGACCACTAAGTTAAAGCCATAGATCACTACTCTCTTCCCATTTTCTAACTCCTCATCTTTTCTACTCTTTAGGATGTCAGGCGCGAAGATCAAGTACACCCAACCAGATGAAGGCACACCTTTTGGATTTCACTTGAAGGAAGTCGCCAAGTACCTGAACATCGGACTACCCAGCTTCACCGGAACTTTCAACGCCACTCTGCCTGAAGAGGAGCGCCGAAGATTCAAGCTCACGTTCGGAAGGACATTCGCCCCAATCACCAAGCCTATAGATAGTGTTTTCGGTGCACCAACTTGGAGTCCAGGAAAGAGCATGGCAGCTCACATCACCATGGGACGCATTGGAGAAGTTTACCAAGAAGACCTCAAGGACACTATCTACCAGATTTGTGGACGCCGAGATGACCACTGGGACATAGTCAGCACCAAAAAGGATAGATCCATTGCAGCATTCATCCAGAGTTAAACCAAAGCACATTCGACGCCAGGAGAACCAAATGTGCAACGATATGTTGGAGTTGCAGAACGCAAAGGGAAGGATCATCGAACTTGAAGAAGAACTAAAGACTACACGCAAGGACTACATGCACGAGATCGTAGCTCTAGCAAGACACAATAACGATCTTAAGTACGAGATCGAAGAACTCAAGAAGAAGCTGGCGCTCAGGAATGAAGACCAGTATGTCGGTTGCCCAAGCGACTACATCAACATCGACGACACCGATTCGGATCCAAGTGAACCCGACTTTGAAGACGAAGTCGAGCGGACATCATGGAGTCTTCCACCGGTTCAAATTAGTAGAAGTCCCCCACATATTAGTAGTATTCCCTCCATGTAAACATTTTAGTACACGCACTTTTGCGATAGTTAGATCGTTGTAAGCCCTTGTTTGATTGAATGAAGTGATATTGTGTGCATTGCTCATGTGCATTTGGGTAGTGATTCCCCTTAGATCTCATTCTACTCTTAATTTCTCTTCTTTTCTAAACCCATCAGATGCCTCCGAGACGTGACCCCGGGTTCGTTTTCCCGCCAGAGATCACCCAACTGATTCAACAGCAGAATACCCTGATTCAAACATTGGTGCAGAACCAGGGCAACAACAACAACAACAACAACCCACCACCACCACCACCTGCGGATCATTTAACTCGTTTCCTTAGACTAAATCCGCCGGTGTATTCCAAAGAGCACCGAGCCGATTGTAGCAGATGATTGGCTCGCAAGATAGGAAGGGAGTTGACCACTGCAGGATGCACAGATGGAGAAAGAGTGAAGTTTGCAGCACATCAGCTTGAAGGACCCGCAGCAGCATGGTGGGAGAATTTTACAGCCACTTACCCCATAACTTTCCTGATTCCTTTACCATCATCTTATTAACATTAATTTCCTTCAGGGGGACACGGGAAATAGCCAAGCAGTTGAGGAAGAGGTAACTATAATTTCCTCCTACTCCGAGCCTTTGCCAAGGCAGAAAGTCTGAAGAGTGACCCGGAAAGTAAGATTTTCACATCCTTTAGCTTACCAAGATCCTCAATTTCTTTTGAAGCAACAGGCTCATGATAGCCGGAGGCAGACTCGGACCAGCAAAGACGAGGAACTCTCCTCCGGCTTACTTGACGTAACAAGGAAACGCCGGGCTGAGGTCATCTCCGATTTACGTTCTTCTTTACCTTTGGCGGGTTTCATTCGTCAACCCCTCATTTCATCTGATTCAAACTATCAGGATACTTCACCTTCCTCCAACGAGTCCATGCAATCCAACATGCTGGCTTTCAAGACTGCTCCAGGGTAATGTTGACTTATTTATTTTTATGCTTATCTTACTCATGTCTTTGTACTAACCCTTCTGATTGGCACACAGCGTACAAGTAAAGCCCAGCAAAAGGGCGAAGAAAAATAAACCGGCCAAAGAGCCAGCCGTGACTGACCCGGAGCTCGGAACAACCATTCCTGGCGCCTCCAGACATGAGCCGCCTCCTAAACCGGCCCAAGATATTCCCACACCAACCTCTGATCCGCCTGCCGAACAGGCTCTAAACAGTTCTGATAACCCGGAGGTTCCTAGCCCGGCAAGAACGGATGATCCGGAAGTCGAGATTCTTAAGACTCAGTTTGTTGAACCGGGAAGACCCACTATTCTTGCTAAGTGCTCTGCCAAGGACGAACTTTCTGAGCGCCAAAAAGCCAAGCTGGACGTCACTGACTACACTCATCTCAGCGTTGGAGAAATTGTTTTTGGCTATATAAGTCAAGTGCACAGCAGCCGTGCTCTGGAAGTTGATATGGTGAAGCAAATACACCAAAAATCTGAGGTATTACTCTCGTTGATATTCCTTATTTCTCCTTACTATATCAGCCCCCAAGTCTATTGCTTATGAGAAAAATATGCTGTAGACTTAGAATCTGCTTAGCACGGCTTGTCAGACGCCCGGCTTATCCGGTAACACTCGTAGGCCGGCTTTAAAAGAAGATATTTGAACCGGCGCAGGATAATACTTTGAACTGCAACATGCATTAGCTCCCAAGTGCCAAGTATCTTTTGCTTGCAAAGTGCTTGGGAATTAATTTCCATGAACCCCGTAGTAATTTAAAGTTCTTCAGCATACATTAGCCCCCAAGTGTCAAGTAACTTTGCTTGCAAAGTGCTTGGGACTTAATGCTATATGATAGCAATGCTGATTGTAGCCCGGCTTTGATTCAGGCCACCACAAGTCAATTTGAGTCGGAAATTGCTGATTTGAAGAGTCGCCTGGCAGCTCAAGAGACTGAAGTCCAAAAGGCCAACTCCAAATTTGAGTTCAGCATATCTGAACAAGAAAACTTGAAGAAGAGCTTTGAAGGCGACAAGAAGGTATGGGCTGATGAAAAGGCCTCCTTAGTCACCCGAGGCGGAGAAAGCGAAGCGGCTCTCGGACACTGTGGCTGAGTTAACCGGCTTAAAACGCCATATATCTCGGATGGCCTCGGCAATCTTTGGTAAGCTATTCTACAAGTGTTAAATCGTAAATCTTTTTTCGACAAGTATTTTGTTTGTCATCTTGGCTCACCCGATGTTTGTTAATCTGAGGCTCCAGAGTTCCATTACGAACGTAACATGTTAACAATGCTGAAGGCGGTTTATAAATCATGGAACAACTCTACACCGGGTCACAACGCGCTTTAGCCGTTGTGGCTTTGTCAAATAATGTTCCCAATCGCCTGGCTGATGTATTGAAGCGACTTCATGCTCCCTCAACGGGTCCAAGAATTGAGACGTGTCTCTGCAAGAGCCGGAGCCATAGCCGCCTTAAGCCGGGCTAAGGCATGGTTACCAGAGCTGGACCCAGCCGACATCTCCCTTGAATATCCAAGCTTTAAGGAGGATGGCACCCCCTTTGATGAGAAGGATTTCACCACCTGCGTGAAAGAAATACGTCCTGTGGCCACTCTGATCGGGAATGATACGAATCTCACCAAGTACCGGCCGGGTTACGACAACCAAAATCAGAGGATCGCCACGCCACATTATGATGCAGTCAGCTTGACCCTCCAATTCGTAAGCATACCTTCTCCCCCGAAGTCGATCCGGCCGGGTTAATTGATGATGAAGCTGAATTTGAAGCTTTGAGTGGCATTGACTAGTCATCATCAACCTTCCAGGATAGAGCAACCGACAGAGGAGCGGAAAGGGATGACCCGGAAGCTTCAGGCCAACAAAATGAATGATCCACCGAGCGTCTTATTTTTATGCCTTGTAGAAAACAATGATTTATTATCCAGACTCAGGGAGTCTTGTAATAGGGTAGAAGAAAAACTTGATTTTGTCGTGCCATCGCGCACGTTTGAGGCGCTCAACACTTGTTCAAGCCGCCATTGTGATATTCTTCCGGTTTATATTGATCTTCTGCTTTAGTTGCCCTGCATACAGAACAAAAACGCAAGTCCCTTGGCGGCTTACCGCATGGAAGGTCATTTATCTTACAGATAACCCGAAATATGAATCAAAACATCATAAAAGGCTGGTTCTCAATTATATCCTTAAGACATAATCGTATCAGCATACCTGTGATCTTTTGATTACCTTGCCGGCTTATGCGACCCGAACAATGAGGGTAAGCTTTTTAATCCTAGAACCTTGCACATATGATGCTTGTTATGCACCAATAACTGTATTTGATCAAGAGTAAGCTGGTGGGATAAAATCACCCCATAAGTACTTTCAGAAAAAGATCTGCAACCCGTCAAACAATTACGATTTGCAAAGTTTTATTTATAAGAGATAGACAAAATTTAAAGGCCACTGATTCGAATACGATCAGTAAATCATTCCAAAGGGGTTAAGCTAAGATTCGAATACGATCATTTAGCCCCCAGTGGCTTTGGCGATGCCGATCAAGTGGGTATCGACAGCTATGTTCTCTTTGGTTCGAATACGACCTATGTTTGAACAGGAAGCCCCCAAGTGACCATAAGAGTTGTTTAATGACGCTGATTCGAATACGATCCACGTCAGACCCAGAGGGGTTGAGCTATGATTCAGATATGATCAAGAAGCTCCCTAGTGGGTTTGGAAGTATGCCGATCAAGAGGGTATCGACAACTATGTTCTCTTTGCTTCGAGACCTATGTTTGAACAGGAAGCCCCCAAGTGATCATGGCTAGATTCAGATATGATAATAATCCGTACCAAAGGGGAAGCCAGATTCAAATATGATCCGCTCCATATTGGTTGTTCCAACCACATAATAAAGAAGACATGTAAACATTTGAGGATGAAAAAGGGACGGAGGTCCTGCTTTATTGCTTTTCATAATATATACATCTCAAAATATATGTACATCCTGAGAGCCGGTGGCTCAAGTATAGTAAGACCGAAGATGAGCGATATTCCACGGCCGACGGGTCTCCTCCTCCGACTTATGTGAGTCTTTGCATTCTCGAACATCGATGAGGTAATATGACCCGTTGTTCAGGTTCCTGCTGACCACAAAGGGTCCTTCCCAAGGGGGAGATAGCTTGTGCATATCGGATTGATCCTAGATGAGCCGGAGCACCAAATCTCCTTCCTAAAATGTCCTGGACCTAACCCGGCGGCTGTGGTAGTGGCGCAGGTCTTGCTGGTAAATCGCCGAGCGGGCTATTGCCGAGTCTCGCTCTTCATCCAACAAGTCAAGTGCATCCTGACGAGCTCGTTCATTATCAGCTTCAACGTAAGCCGCCCAGCGAAGGCGAGTCATGACGGATGTCACTTGGCAGAACCGCCTCTGCTCCGTACACCATGAAGAAAGGTGTATAACCCGTAGATATGTTAGGTGTAGTGTTGATGCTCCAGATCACAGAGGGTAATTCCTCCACCCAACAACCCGGCGTCCGCTGTAAGGGGACCAAGAGCCGGGGTTTTATCCCTTTAAAGACCTCCTGATTGGCTCTTTCTGCTTGACCATTGGATTGAGGATGAGCCACCACCGAAACATCAAGCCGGATATGTTCTCGTTGATAGAACTCTTCCATAGCACCTTTGGAGAGATTAGTGCCATTATCAGTTATGATGCTGTGTGGAAAACCAAAGCGAAAAATCACCTTTTTCATGAACTGAACCGCCGTGGCTGCATCACCCTCTTGACCGGCTCTGCCTCAACCCACTTTGTAAATTTATCCACTTGCCACCAGGAGGTGTGTCTTTTTATCCTTAGACCTTTTGAAAGGCCCGACCATATCAAGCCCCCAGACTGCAAACGGCCAAGTAATTGGAATCATCCTCAATTCTTGAGCCGGCACAAGAGCTCGTCGTGAGAATTTTTTACAACCGTCACATTTACTGACCAGATCTTCCGCATCAGCATGAGCTGTCAGCCAATAAAAACCATGACGGAAAGCCTTGGCCACAAGAGATTTTGAGCCGGCATGATGACCACAATCGCTTTCATGGATCTCCCGAAGTATTTCCTGCCCTTCCGCATGTGATACACAATGTTGAAACGCCCCAGTGATGCTGCGATGATGCAACTCACCCTGAACAATTTTCATGGACTTAGACCGCTGGGTGATTTGTCTCGCCAAGGTCTCATCCTCAGGCAACTTTTCCCGGGTCATGTAAGCCAAATATGGCACTGTCCAATCCGGGATGACGTGAAGAGCCGCCAACAACTGTGCCTCCGGGTCTGGAACAGCTAAGTCCTCCTCTGTGGGTAACTTGACAGAAGGATTATGCAAAACATCCAAAAAGGTGTTAGGCGGTACTGGCTTATGTTGAGACCCTAGCCGGCTTAAAGCATCAGCTGCCTCATTCTTCCTTTGATCAATGTGCTCCACTTGATAACCTTTGAAGTGCCCAGCTACAGCATCAACTTCTCGATGATAAGCCGCCATGAGGGGGTCCTTGGAGTCCCACTTGCTTGACACCTGTTGAGCCACGAGATCTGAGTCGCCCAAACACCTTACCCGGCTCAAATTCATCTCTTTTGCCATCCGAAGACCATGGAGTAAGGCCTCATATTCAGCTACATTATTAGTACAAGGAAACATGAGCCGGAGCACATAGCAAAATTTGTCACCTCGAGGGGAAGTTAAAACGACTCCAGCCCCCGAGCCTTCCAACTGCTTGGATCCATCAAAATGAATAGTCCAATATGTGTTATCCGGCTTCTCCTCGGGTGTCTGCAGCTCTGTCCAATAATTGATAAAGTCCACTAGCGCTTGAGACTTAATAGAAGTACGTGGCAGATACTTCAAACCGTGAGGCCCAAGCTCGATGGCCCACTTGGCGACTCGTCCTGTGGCCTCTCTATTCTGGATGATGTCTCCCAAAGGAGCAGAACTTACCACAGTGATTGGGTGACCCTGGAAGTATTGCTTAAGCTTCCGGCTCACCATGAACACCCCATAAACAAGCTTCTGCCAATGCGGATATCTTTGCTTAGACTCAATGATCACCTCACTGACGTAGTAAACCGGTCGTTGAACCGGATGCTCCTTGCCAGCCTCCTTGCGCTCCACCACAATTGCAACACTGACAGCACGTGAATTAGCAGCCACGTAGAATAGCAACAACTCTTTATCAATGGGAGCCACAAGAATCGGCGGTTCAGACAACTGTCTCTTTAAATCTTCAAAGGCAGTGTTGCCAGCATCATTCCAGACAAACCTGTCTGTCTTCTTCATCAGCGGTATGGCCTTCTCACCTAACCGGCTTATGAACCGGCTTAAAGCAGCGATACGACCTGCCAGTTGCTGAGCATCATTGATGCATGCCGGTTTATCCAAAGAGGTGATTGCCTTGATCTTCTCCGGATTAGCTTCAATACTTCTGTTAGAAACCAGAAAACCCAAAAGTTTGCCCGCTGGCACACCGAACACACTTTTGGGTGGGTTAAGCATCATCTTGTAGACCCGGAGATTATCAAAGGTCGCCTTCAGATCATCTATCAAGGTTTCCTTCTCTCTAGACTTCACCACTATATCATCCACATAAGCGTGAACATTGCGCCCAATCTGATTGTTGAGACAGTTCTGTACACACCGCTGATAAGTCGCCTGGGCACTCTTGAGCCCAAAAGGCATAGACACATAGCAGAAGGCTCCAAACGGAGTAATGAAGGTCGTCTTCTCCTGGTCCTTAACTGCCATCTTGATCTGATGATAACCAGAGTAAGCATCCAAAAAGCTCAAGCGCTCACAACCCGCCGTATCATCAATGATTTGATCAATACAGGGGAGAGCAAAAGGATCAGCCGGGCAAGCCTTATTTAAATCCGTGTAATCCACACACATCCACCAGGTGCCATTCTTCTTAAGTACAAGCACCGGGTTAGCCAACCACTCTGGGTGAAAAACTTCAACAATAAACCCGGCCGCCAAGAGCCGGGCCACCTCCTCACCAATAGCTTTCCGCCTCTCTTCGTTGAACCGCCGAAGAAACTGCCTGACCGGTTTAAACTTCGGGTCAATATTAAGAGTGTGCTCAGCGAGTTCCCTCGGTACACCCGGCATGTCAGAAGGTTTCCATGCAAAGATGTCCCGATTCTCACGGATGAACTCGATTAGCGCGCCTTCCTATTTGGGATCCAGATCGGCACTGATGTTGAATTGTTTGGATGAGTCGCCTGGAGTAAAATCAACAAGCTTGGTTTCATCAGCTGACTTAAACTTCATCGCCGGGTCATGTTCTGTGGTCGGCTTCTTCAGAGGTGTCATATCTGTCGGGTCAACGTTATCTTGATAAATTTTTAGCTCCTCAGCTGCGCAAGCAGGCTCGGCATAAGCCGCATCGCCCTCCTCACATTCCAGGGCTATCTTTCGACTCTCATGCACAGTAATGGTGCCCTTGTGACCCGGCATCTTGAGCTGTAAGTAAACATAACACGGCCGTGCCATGAACTTGGCGTAAGCCGGTCGACCAAACAGAGCGTGATATGGGCTCTTGATTTTGACCACCTCAAAGGTTAATTTCTCAGCCCTAGAATCATATTCGTCTCCAAAGGCCACCTCCAGCTCAATCTTTCCAACTGGGTATGCTGACTTACCAGGCACCACCCCATGGAAAACGGTATTGGATGTCTTCAAATTTTTGTCAGTCAACCCCATACGCCGAAAGGTCTCATAATAGAGGATGTTGATGCTACTACCTCCATTCATAAGTACCTTAGTGAACTTATATCCACCGACTTGAGGTTCTGCCACCAAGGCTAACTGACCCGAATTGTCAACCCGGGGAGGGTGATCCTCTCTACTCCACACAATAGGCTGCTCCGACCACCTTAAATAATGGGGAACCGCTGGCTCAACAGAGTTCACAGCCCTTTTATGAAGCTTCTTGTCCCGCTTGCATAAGCTAGTGGTGAACACATGATACTGTCCACTATTCAGCTGCTTTGGATTGCTTTGATAACCTGACTGCTGCTGCTGCTGACCTCCCTGACCAGACTGCTGGTGATTATAGCCACCTTGATTTCCCTGAAAGCCGGAATTTGAACCGCCACCCGGGCCATGAAAACCGCCGGCACCTGAGCCGCCACCCGACCCATGATTGCCATCGAACGTGTTGGATTTCTTGAAAGCCTTCATGATTGCGCAATCCTTCCACAAGTGAGTGGCTGGCTTTTCCCGGGTACCGTGTCTCGGGCAGGGTTCATTAAGTAGCTGCTCAAGAGATGAACCTGACCCGCCAGATCGAGGGGGCCACCTCCCCTTGCATCTCTGATCATTACCCTGCGCATTAGCATTGGCCACAAACTCCGGATTACCATCAGCTTTACGCTTGTTGCCTCCTTGATTTGTCGGGTTATGTTGCTGGCCCTTTCCATTGCTGTTCTTCTTTCCCTTCCCCGTCTTTTCCTCATCAGACACAAGATCCGCGGTATTATCAGAATCAACGTATTTGACTAGAGCCGCCATCAGCTGACCCATATCATTACAATCACGCTTGAGGCGCCCCAGCTTCTGTCTCAGCGGTATAAATTGGCAATTTTTCTCCAACATGAGGACTGCAGAGCCGGCATCCATCTTGTCAGACGAATGTATTATCTCCTTGACCCGGCGCACCCAATGAGTGGTAGTTTCACCCTCCTCTTGCTTACAATTAGTTAAGTCCACAATGCACATCGACTGTTTGCAGGTATCTTTGAATTTCTGAATGAACCGGGCCTTTAATTCTGCCCATGAGCCGATGGAATTGGGCGGCAGGCCTTTTAACCAAGTCTGGGCCGTTCCGTCCAACATCATGGTGAAGTACTTAGCCATTGCCGCATCACTGACCTCTAACAGCTCCATGGCCATCTCATAGCTTTCGATCCACGCCCCAGGCTGTAAGTCGGCCCTATAATTTGGCACCTTCTGGGGTCCCTTGAATTCCTTAGGCAGACGCACATTACGTAAAGCCGGCACTAAACAAGGAACATCGCCGGTTCTGGTGGCCACTCCTGCCTCAACAGACATCGTCGGATAATCCGGGAGATCTTGATAAGCGATCTGCTGAGCCGCCAGTTGAGCCGCCCGCTCATCCTCCTAACGTATCTAGTCCTACACCGTGTTATAACCGCCGGGTTGGTTACGGCGCTGGGCGTTGCTTGATAAAGCCTCCGACTCCATGTGCCTGCTATAACTTGGAATCCGGCTTGGGCGAGGAGTCGAATGAATCTTGTCTCGACTATAGGAATAGGCCTCTTGTTGAGCCAGGGCCGTCTAGACGAGTTCTCTGATCCTTCGCGTCTCCATCGCTGTTGGATCATCGCCGTCCACCGGGAGAGCCGCCAAACGTGCTGATGCTGCGATCAGGTTCTCCATGGGGTTAGAAAAATGACCCGGTGGTGTTGGTACATAGCGGGGCAGGGCCATCACCCGAGGCTGAACCGGTCCCCTGGTCCGGGTGTTATGAACTGGTTTGCTTCTAGCGGGTTACTAGGGCCGGCTCCGGGTGTGGTGAAGAGGCTCCGAGGATCATAAACCGGAGGCAAACAGGATTGAGTTTTCTGGTGTCTCCTCCTCATCACCTCGTTAGACGCATTCAGGTTCATCGTAGGCTGGAAAGGCATCTGACTGGAGCTGTTGGGCCCGTGCATCCAAAGCCGCCCGCTCCGCGGCCAACCTAGTGTCCTCAGCTACTAAGGCCTCCTTGGCCCGAGCTATTTCTTCACGCACCTGTGCCACCTCTGCATCACGCTCATCTTGATTTGCAGGAATAACTGTGGCAGTTAAAAGGGCCGTTAGCTTGTCCATGAGATCAAGCAACACACGAGCGGCGGGCGCCGGGGCCTCTGCCCGGCCGCTCTTGACCGAATGTTATTGCTGCCGCAGCTGTAGAGTTTTGGCCGGGTTGAGTACCAGCCATGAAGACCCCTACCCAGCTAGGCGGCTCAAAGGGGTCCGGAATACTGCTGCCATCGGAACAGCCCCCAAGCCCGCCATCTTGCAGTTGATACAATGAATCCGTCTCACCAGTGGATGAATCACCATCGGAGTGGACGGCCGTCTCATCGCCGTCGACAGATTCTTCACAAAGTTCTCCTCCATGGATGCAGCCCACGAAGGCACGCTTCACGGCGGGTTGAGCACGGGCGGGTCTCGCACGCTGAGCCGTCTCGATGAGGTCGGTGCAATTGTCCGGCTCAGTGCCTGGCTTACCGATCCGGCCGATGACTATGTGGATTCCGCCGAAGGGAACCCGGTACCCGTACTCAATTGAGCTGGCATCGGGGCCCAAACCTTCGGCGTCGATGTAGATCTTGCCGCGAGGACTCTTGGTCATCCGGCCCACGGCGTATCCCTTGAGCCCTTCGAAGTTGCCCTTCAAGAACTCAAATCCATCGTGCGCTGGCCCCACGGTGGGCACCAACTATCGTGGAATTGTCACGGCAGATGTCCTCTTGCAAGGACTTAGTCATGGAGCCATCGCAACTAGGAAGCTTAAAGGGGTTAACGGGACAAGGGACACGAGAGAGGTTTTATACTAGTTCGGCCCCTTACAATGAAGGTAAAAGCCTACGTCTAGTTGGGTTGGTATTGCTAGGGTTTCGATGACCACGGAGTGAAACACGCTATGCCCGGTTCTCGATTTGATGTTACTTGCCCTAAGCCGCCAGCGGGTCGTCCCCTTATATACACGGGTTGACGCCCTGCGGCCTACAAAGTCCCGGCCGGCTCATAAACAATGTCCGGCTCGGTGACTAGTTAATCTTGCCTTATAATACAAGTCACGCCATTACGATGGTTTATCACTATGGGCCTTGAGTCACCTGTGGGCTTTAGGCCCTTTATTGAACCGCCATCTTCACGCTTGATCTTGGGCTTCATATGATGAATCACCTTTGCGTAACCCGGCCCCTCCTGGGCGGCTTACACAAATAGTTATATCCCCAACATTAGGCCCCGGATTGACTTGAACCGGTTCATGTCAATCTTGAAATATCTTAAAGAAAGGCCTTATGTCTTCTGTCTGCGCCAAGGTTATAACTCGCCGTGACGTCATCTTTTGAATCCGTGATCACTCGTCGTGACGTCATCTTCTATTAAAAGCATTATTTTACTCCGTCATATCCTTAACGGATCTTTATCTTTACTGACCATTCTGAAAATCGAGGCGTCGGAGTCGTTGGATATAGATGCCTGGCCTCCTCGTTTCTCGCGCTTTCTCAGTCGGTCTTCCCTTATAAATAGGTATGACCCCTAGGTCTTTTCCATTCTCCCCCTTCTGTCATCTTCTTCCTCTCGCGACTTCTCTGCTGCTCGAGCTCCGCCGCCGCCACCGCCGCCGCGGAGCACCGTATCCTCGTCGACCTTGGCCGCTACGTCGACCTGATCCGGCCAGAAAAACGCGACGAAACTCCGCAGCAACTCTGCATCTGTAAGTTTCTTTTTCCCTGTTCCTCAGATCGTATTTTTGAGTTCGTCGGTGTTCGTCGTTGTTGATCATGAACCCTTCATAGATTTCACCTCCGCCGCCCTTTTCTGATCTTATGATAGTATAAAACTGTTGTGGAAGCTGTTTCGCACTGATTTCAAATGCAAATAGATTCCTTTCCTTTGTACAGAGGCTTCATTCGAGCATATCAACTTATCTGTACAAGTTTTAGGTCTGGAATTTTTCCTTTTCTAAATGACCGTCTGATCCCAAATAATAGCTACAACCTGCTAAACCTGTTTGTTCCATAATGCTCTTGGCGGTTTAAAATAACTTAATTATTTTTTAGTCCCATGGCGGCTTAAATAACCAGATATAATTAGCCATATCTCATTAGGCCCCGTCGCAAGCCGCCATCTTGAAGATACTTTAAAATATTCTCCTTCAGGTTAAATTGAGCTGGAAATTTTTATCTTGTCATAGGCTTCCATCCGCATAATGGCTCCCAAGGCTCTCAAAGCACCTGTAACTTGCAACTGGGTCAAATCTGTTGTTACTGAAAACACCTTGTCTGGTTTTGTGAAGACTGGCTATCTGCCTGAGAAAGAAGTCATGTCCTATCGTGCTCCTAATCCATGAGAAGAAAAACATCAACCCAAGGAGGGGGAAGTGATCGTTTTTACTGATCATATGAACCGGGGCTTCTCTCCACCTGGCTCAAAATTCTTCAGGGATGTGTTACACTTTTTTGACCTCAGACCTCAAGACATTGGGCCCAACTCCGTGTCAAACATTTGCAACTTCCAAGTCTTTTGCGAGGTATGCCTTGGAGAAGAACTCAACCTATTGCTTTTCAGAGAACTCTTTTACTTAAATCAGCAGAATGAACGTGCCAACGGGCCCAGCCTAGAACTTGGTGGCATCTCCATTCAGCGACGGGGGGACTGCCATTTCCCATATGCTGAACTGCCAAGCCACCCTAAGGATTGGAACCATACGTGGTTCTATTGCCAGGATACTTCTCCGGCTGATGAGAACCCGCTGCCCGGCTTTCGTGCTTTGCACCTTGAATCCAACCATCCACTGCCTGACAAGTTATCTGCTGCTGAACGCCTACAGATTGCTCCTACCATAAAGAAAATCAAAGCTCTCTTGGGGAACGGCTTAGATGGCATTGACTTGGTCCGTGTCTGGATCTCATGGCGGGTAATACCGTTAAGCCGCCGCCCCGGCTTGATGTGCACTTACACAGGCGAAAAAGATGACCCGCTGTGTCATTGTCCTGACGACTTTCCTAATGACATGATTGAAGCCACGACCCAGTCTCTTTTGAAAGAGGGCTCTGTGGTCAGCAACACTTTCGGCTTGCTTCCATTCTGCAAGAATAACCCGACTCCTGCAGTAAGTTGTCAATCTAAAAATTTACTCTTTTTGTAGAATGCCTTGCTTTTACTCATCATCTTTTCTTATTATTCACAGGCAAAAGAAAATTTTTGGAAGGTCAAATATGATAATGAGGCCGCCAAACAGGCCAGAGCGGCCAAGAGAGCCGAAAGGAATACCGCCAAAGCCGGAGCTCAGAGGAAGAAGAAGCCAAGTGCTTCAGGTTTGCTTAAACTAGATGATTCCTCTGATGATGATGAAGAGGTAATCCTTAACTTTCCTGATTCCTTTACCATCATCTTATTAACATTAATTTCCTTCAGGGGGACACGGGAAATAGCCAAGCAGTTGAGGAAGAGGTAACTATAATTTCCTCCTACTCCGAGCCTTTGCCAAGGCAGAAAGTCCGAAGAGTGACCCTGAAAGTAAGATTTTCACATCCTTTAGCTTACCAAGATCCTCAATTTCTTTTGAAGCAACAGGCTCATGATAGCCGGAGGCAGACCCGGACCAGAAAAGACGAGGAACTCTCCTCCGGCTTACCTGACATAACAAAGAAACGCCGGGCTGAGGTTATCTCCGATTTACGTTCTTCTTTACCTTTGGCGGGTTTCATTCGTCAACCCCTCAGTTCATCTGACTCAAACTATCAGGATACTTCATCTTCCTCCGGCGAGTCCATGCAATCCAACATGCCGGCTTTCAAGACTGCTCCAGGGTAATGTTGACTTATTTATTTTTATGCTTATCTTACTCATGTCTTTGTACTAACCCTTCGATTGGCACACACATTACAAGTAAAGCCCAGCAAAAGGGCGAAGAAAAACAAACCGGCCAAAGAGCCAGTCGTGACTGACCCGGAGCTCGGAACAACCATTCCTGACGCCTCCACACATGAGCCGCCTCCTGAACCGGCCCATGATATTCCAACACCAACCTTTGATCCGCCTGCCGAACAGACTCTAAACAGTTCTGATAACCCAGAGGTTCCTAGCCAGGCAAGAACGGATGATCCAGAAGTCGAGATTCTTAAGACTCAGTTTGTTGAACCGGGAAGACCCACTATTCTTGCTAAGTGCTCTGCCAAGGACGAACTTTCTGAGCGCCAAAAAGCCAAGCTGGACGTCACTGACTACACTCATCTCATCATTGGAGAAATTGTTTTTGGCTATATAAGTCAAGTGCACAGCAGCCGTGCTCTGGAAGTTGATATGGTGAAGCAAATACACCAGAAATCTGAGGTATTACTCTTGTTGATATTCCTTATTTCTCCTTACTATATCAGCCCCCAAGTCTATTGCTTATGAGAAAAAATATGCTGTAGACTTAGAATCTGCTTAGCACGGCTTGTCAGACGCCCGGCTTATCCGGTAACACTCGTAGGCCGTATTTGAAAGAAGATGTTTGAACCGGCGCAGGATAATACTTTGAACTGCAACATGCATTAGCTCCTAAGTGCCAAGTATCTTTTGCTTGCAAAGTTCTTGGGACTTAATTTCCATGAACCCCGTAGTAATTTAAAGTTCTTCAGCATACATTAGCCCCCAAGTGTGCTTTACAACAATATGACCTAAATGGTAGTTCCACAAGTATGTTGCACTATCATCATTGATAACCCACAAGTATAGGGGATCGCAACAGTTTTCGAGGGTAGAGTATTCAACCCAAATTTACTGATTCGACACAAGGGGAGCCAAAGAATATTCTCAAGTATTAGTAGTTGAGTTGTCAATTCAACCACGCCTTGATAACTTAGTATCTGTAGCAAAGTATTTAGTAGCAAAGTAGTATGGAAGTAACGGTAACGGGCAAAAGTAACAGTGATAGTTTTGCAGCAATTGTGACAGTGGCAACTGTAAAGTAACTAAGCAAAGAGCAATATGTGAAAAGCTCGTAGGCATTGGATCGGTGATGCAGAATTATGTCGGATGTGATTCCTCATGCAATAGTTATAACATAGGGTGACACAACTAGCTCCAATTCATCATTGTAACGTAGGCATGTATTGCGAATATAGTCATACGTGCTTACGGAAAATAACTTGAATGACATCTTTTGTCCTACCCTCCCGTGGCAGCGGGGTCCTATTGGAAACTAAGGGATATTAAGGCCTAGAGTACCGGACCAAAGCATTAGTACTTAGTGAATACATGAACTCCTCAAACTACGGTCATCACCGGTAGTGGTCCCGATTATTGTCACCTTCGGATCATAACACATAATAGGTGACTATAGACTTGCAAGATAGGATCAAGAACTCACATATATTAATGAAAACATAATAAGTTCAGATCTGAAATCATGGCACTCGGGCCCTAGTGACAAGCATTAAGCATAGCAAAGTCATATCAACATCAATCTCAGAACATAGTGGATACTAGGGATCAAACCCTAACAAAACTAACTCGATTACATGGTAAATCTCATCCAACCCATCACCGTCCAGCAAGCCTACGATGGAATTACTCACGCCTGGCGGTGAGCATCATGAAATTGGTGATGGAGGAAGGTTGATGATGACGACGGCGATGGATTCCCCTCTCGGAGCCCCGAGCGGACTCAGATCAGCCCTCCCGAGAGAGATTAGGGCTTGGCGGTGGCTCAGATCGTAAACGCGATGAATCCTTCTCCCTGATTTTTTCTCCCGAGCGTGAATATATAGAGTTGGAGTTGAGGTCGGTGGAGCACCAGGGGCCCACGAGGCGGGCGCACCGAGTAGGTGCGCCCCCACCCTCGTGGATAGGGTGTGGGCCCCCTGGCCTTGATTATTTCGCCAGTATTTTTTATTAATTCCAAAAATATTCTCTGTGAAGTTTCAGGTCATTCCGAGAACTTTTATTTCTGCACAAAAATAACACCATGGCAATTCTGCTGAAAACAACGTTAGTCCGGGTTAGTTCCATTCAAATCATGCAAGTTAGTCCAAAACAAGGGCAAAAGTGATTGGAAAAGTAGATACGACGGAGACGTATCAACTCGCCCAAGCTTAAACCTTTGCTTGTCCTCAAGCAATTCAGTTGATAAACTGAAAGTGATAAAGAAAAACTTTTACAAACTCGGTTTGCTCTTGTTGTTGTAAATATGTAAAGCCAACATTCAAGTTTTTAGCAAAGATTATGAACTAACCATATTCACAATAACATTTAGGTCTCATATTTACTCATATCAATGGCATAATCAACTAGCGAGCAATAATAATAAATCTCGGATGACAACACTTTCTCAAAACAATCATAATATGATATAACACGATGGTATCTACTTAAGCCGTTTACGAGACATAAAACATAAATGCAGAGCACCTCTGAAGATCAAGGACTGACTAAACATTGTAATTCATGGTAAAATAGATCCATTCATAGTCATACCCAATATAAATTAATAGTAATGGATGCAAATGACAGCGGTGCTCTCCAACTGGTGCTTTTTAATAAGAGGGTGATGACTCAACATAAAAGTAAATAGATAGGACCTTCGCAGAGGGAAGCAGGGATTTGTAGACGTGCCAGAGCTCAATATTGAAATAGAGATAAATAATATTTTGAGCGGCATACTTTCATTGTCAACATAACAACCGAGAGATCTCGATATCTTCCATGCTACACACATTATAGGCGGTTCCCAAACAGAATGGTAAAGTTTATACTCCCCACCACCAACAAGCATCAATCCATGGCTGGCTCGAAACAACGAAAGTGCCTCCAAATTAGCAACAGCCCTGGGGGAGTTTTGTTTGCAATTATTTCGATTTGATTTGCTTAGAGCATGGGACTGGGCATCCCGGTGACCAGCCATTTTCTCTTGAGTGAGGAGCGGAATCCACTGCTCTTGAGAATAACCCACCTAGCATGGAAGATACAGACAACCCTAGTTGATACATGAGCTATTCGAGCATGCGAAACAGAATTTCATTTGAAGGTTTAGAGTTTGGCACATACAAATTTACTTGGAACGGCAGGTAGATACCGCATATAGGAAGGTAGAGTGGACTCATATGGAATAACTTTGGGGTTTATGGAAGTGGATGCACAAGCAATATTCCCGCTTAGTACAAGTGAAGGCTAGAAAAAGACTGGGAAGCGACCAACTAGAGAGCGACAACAGTCATGAACATGCATTAGAATTAATAAACATTGAGTGCAAGCATGAGTAGGATATAATCCACCATGAACATAAATATCGGGAACGCTATGTTGATTTTGTTTCAACTACATGCGTGAACATGTGCCAAGTCAAGTCACTCGAATCGTTCAAAGGAGGATACCACCCTATCATACCACATCACAACCATTTTAATAGCATGTTGGCACGCTAGGTAAACTATTATAAACTCCTAGCTAATTAAGCATGTCATAAGCAACTATAATCTGTAATTGTCATTTCAAATATGTTCATTCATAATAGGCTGAATCAGGAACGATGGACTAATCATATTTACAAAAACAAGAGAGGTCGAGTTCATACCAGCTTTTCTCATCTCAGCCAGTCCATCATATATCATCATTATTGCCTTTCACTTGCACAACCGAACGATGTGAATAATAATAATAATAGTGCACGTGCATTGGACTAAGCTGGAATCTGCAGGCATTCAATACAAAGGAGAAGACAAGATAATATGGGCTCTTGGTTAAATCAACAATAATGCATATAAGAGCCACTTCAACATTTTCATTATGGTCTTCTCCTCTCGACCCCCAAAGGAAAGAAATAAAACTATTTACACGGGAAAGCTCCCAATAAGCAAAAGAAGAACAAGAAATCTTTTTGGGTTTTCTTTTTGATTACTACTACTACAAGCATGGAAAATAAACTAGCTAGAAGCTACAACTACTTTTTTTGGTTTTTCTTAAGGTTATTCAAACACACAAGAAGAAAGCGATAAAAGAAAATAAACTAGCATGGATATTACAGTGAAAAAGTATGAGCACCGACAACTAAAATGAGTGTGTGAACATGAATGTAATGTTGGTGAGAAATACGTACTCCCCCAAGCTTAGGCTTTTGTCCTAAGTTGGTCTACACCCACAGATCAAGATGGTCCTCTCTAGTGTACTGAGGAGGATCCTCGGGGTGCCACTGGTTAGCGAGCTCCTGCGGATCCCACTGATAAATAGACTCCTGATATGGGTCAGGAGATGGCTCTAGCTCAGGCTCTGGGGATCGTGTTTGCTCCCAATATGCATAAATGTCATCGGGCAAGATGATGTATGTGCCTGAATAAATGTTAAACAGAGAAGGTGCAGGCAGGGTAATAATCTGACAAGTCTTTTCACTGAATACCAGGTTATAAATGAGTCTCTTATCCTTATCATGGCAAATAAAATCATGTGCTACCATACTTTTGTAGTGTAAGAAAATAGGGGGCAACAACTTTTCTTCTTTCTCAAAGTGCCTAATAGGTATCTAAAAATATTTAGCAAGACGCGAAGCAAAGATACCTCCAAAAATGGGGCCCTTTGTATGGTTTAGACTCAACCCTTTAGCAACCATAGCACCTAAACTGAAAGTTCTGTTGCGAAATAAAGCATGGCGCAAAATGGCGAGGTCAGGAGCACTGAGGCCCCCACTGTTCCCGCGGCCAATTAAACATCTACTAGCAAATATTGCATAGTAACGTAGAATGGGGAAATGTATGCTAGTAGTTCTTGCTTCTAACACTTTTCTCATTTCCCCCACAGCAATCATATCAATAAATCCTACCACATCTCTAGGATGTGGTTCCTCTATGTTTCCCTCAAAGGGCCACTTTCAAACCCCACAAAAGTCATAAAGTGACATCTCCTTATACTCATCATATAAATAAAAATCCACCGAAGGTGGTGACCTCCTAGCCTGGAAATGAAAATTTTGCACAAAAATATTAGTGAGTAGGAGATACTGATCGAGCTGGTCGTGGAGGAAGTCGGTGAGGCCTGCATTCTCAGCTAAATAATAAAAATCATCATGAATCCCGGCTGCCCTCAAGAAATCATCAGAAGGCCATTCACACGGCCGAACCTCCGCGGTCCGAGGAAGATTATATTTGGGCCTGTTATCCTCTTCACTTTGTTTATCTTTCGAGCTTCGGCTCGAAGAGCCCCTCAATAATCTCTTCATCATTTTTTGAAAATTTCTGAAATTTTTAGTAACTTAAAATAAAAGTGAATCAAACTCAACAAGATTGATAGCAACTATTCCCACAAGTGCCTAGAGACTATATCATGCATTTGAACTACTTGGGACCATATAAATTTGACATGCAAGCTCAAGAACAGGGTCACCTAGGAAGAAAAATTTGCAATGAATAAAGCACTAGAACAAAAACTAATTGGACCATTGGAGGAGTCACATACCGAAGAGCAATCCCCCAAAGCAGTTTTGTGAGTGGAGCTTTGAGCTAGGAGATCGAAAATGGCAGCAAGATGAGCTAGAGGTCGTGCTTGAGCTGGTTGGTGATTTTTTTGGGAGGAAGAAGAAAAGTGTGTGGGTGCAGGAATAAGTGGAGGGGGGCCACCAGGGGCCCACGAGGCAGGGGGCGCGCCTAGGGGGGTGGGCGCGCCCTAGACCCTCGTGGCCAGGTGCTTGCTCCCCCTGGTGTGTTCTCAGTGCCAAATATTCTCAGATATTCTAGAAAAATCATATTTCATTTTCAGGGCATTTGGAGAACTTTTATTTTCGGGGTATTTTTTTATTGCACGGATAATTCAGAAAACAGACAGAAAATACTATTTTTGCTTTATTTAATCTAAATAACAGAAAGTAAAAGGAGGGTACAGAAGGTTGTGCTTTCTAACTTCATCCATCTCATGCTCATCAAAAGGAATCCACTGACAAGGTTGATCAAGTCTTGTTAACAAACTCATTTTTAAAAACATGGAACCGGAGAAATTTTGAAGAACACTAGGTTACCTCAACGGGGATATGCACATCCCCAACAATAAGGATATCATATTTCTTCTTGATAGTAGGAGGAGGAAATTCAAAACCTCCAATAATAATTGATGGAATTTTTCCAATAGAATTGATATTGTGGACTTGAGGT
The DNA here is from genome assembly GCA_021605145.1 of Aegilops bicornis. NCBI lineage: Eukaryota > Viridiplantae > Streptophyta > Magnoliopsida > Poales > Poaceae > Aegilops > Aegilops bicornis. The sequence continues at coordinate 113,132,198 of CM038669.1, read as the reverse complement.
TGTTTCCTCGGAAAGTGTACCGTATGCTCATTTCCATTAACATGAAAAGTGACATTTCCTTTGTTGCAATCAATAACAGCCCATGCAGTATTTAAAAGGGGTCTACCAAGGATAATCGACATACTATCGTCCTCAGGAATATCAAGAATAACAAAGTTCGTTAAAATAGTAGCGTTTGCAACCACAACAGGCACATCCTCACAAATACCGACAGGTATAGCAGTTGATTTATCGGCCATTTGCAAAGATATTTCAGTAGGTGTCAACTTATTCAAATCAAGTCTACGATATAAAGAGAGAGGCATAACACTAACACCGGCTCCAAGGTCACATAAAGTAGTTCTAACATAGTTTCTTTTAATGGAGCATGGTATAGTAGGTACTCCTGGATCTCCTAGTTTCTTAGGTACTCCACCCTTAAAAGTATAATTAGCAATCATGGTGAAAATTTCAGCTTCCGGTATCTTTCTCTTATTTGTAACGATATCCTTCACATACTTGGCATAAGGATTCATTTTAAGCATATCAGTAAAATGCATACGCAAGAAGATAGGTCTAATCATTTCAGCAAAGCGCTCAAAATCCTCATCATCCTTTTTCTTGGATGGTTTGGGAGGAAAGGGCATGGGTTTCTGAACCCATGGTTCTCTTTCTTTACCGTGCTTCCTAGCAACAAAATCTCTCTTATCATAACGTTGATTCTTTGATTGTGGGTTATCAAGATCAATAGCAGGTTCAATCTCTACATCATTGTCATTACTAGGTTGAGCATTAACATGAACATCATCATTAACATTATCACTAGGTTCATGTTCATCACCAGATTGTGTTTCAGCATCAGAAATAGAAATATCATTGGGATTCTCATGTGTGTCAGCAACAGGTTCACTAGAAGCATGCAAAGTCCTATCATTTTTCCTTTTCTTCCTCTTAGAAGGACTAGGTGCATCAACATTTGTTCTCTGAGAATCTTGCCCAATTCTCTTAGGGTGGCCCTCAGGATACAAAGGTTCCTGAGTCATTTTACCCCCTCTAGTCATAACTCTAACAACATTATCATTTTTCTTATTATTTAATTCATTGAGAAAGTAATTTTGAGCCTTAAGCACTTGTTCTACTTGAGTGGTAACCATAGAAGCATGTTTACTAATGAGTTTAAGTTCACCTTTAACTCTAGACATATAATCACTCAAGTGTTCAGTCATATAAGCATTTCGTTTCAATTGTCTACCAACCTAAGCATTGAAGTTTGCTTGTTCAACAATAAAATTATCAAACTCATCTAAGCATTGGCTAGCAGACTTATAATGAGGAATATCACCTTCATCAAATCTATAGAGAGAATTTACCTTTACTACTTGTGTCGGGTTATCAAGACCATGTATTTCTTCAATAGGTGGCAAATTAAGACCATGTATTTCTTCAATAGGAGGTAAATTCTTAACATCTTCAGCTTTAATACCTTTTTCTTTCATAGATTTCTTTTCCTCTTGCATATCTTCAGCACTGAGAAATAGAATACCCCTTTCCTTCGGAGTTGGCTTAGGAGTTGGTTCAGGAAGTGTCCAATTATTTTCATTAGTCAACATATTATTCAATAGCAATTCAGCTTGATCAACTATTCTTTCCCTGAAAACACAACCAGCACAACTATCCATGTGGTCTCTGGAAGCATCAGTTAGTCCATTATAAAAGATATCAAGTATTTCATTTTTCTTGAGAGGATGATCAGGCAAAGCATTAAGTAATTGGAGAAGCCTCCCCCAAGCTTGTGGGAGACTCTCTTCTTCAATTTGCACAATATTATATATTTCGCTTAAAGCAGCTTATTTCTTATGAGCGGGGAAATATTTAGCAAAGAAGTAATAAATCATATCCTGGGGACTACGCACACAACCAGGATCAAGAGAATTAAACCATGTTTTAGCGTCACCCTTTAATGAGAACGGAGATAACCTAAGGATATAGTAGTAGCGAGTTTTCTCATCATTAGTGAACAGGGTGGCTATATCATTCAATTTAGTAAGATGTGCCACAACAGTTTCAGATTCATAGCCATAGAAAGGATCAGATTCAACCAAATTAATTATCTTAGTATCAACAGAGAAATCATAATCCTTATCAGTAACACAGATAGGTGAAGTAGCAAAAGCAGGGTCATATTTCATTCTAGCATTCAAAGATTTTTCTTTCAGCTTAGCTAATAATTTCTTAAGATCACTCCTATCATTGCAAGCAAGAAAGTCTCTAGCAGTTTCTTCATCCATAAGATAACCCTCGGGCACAACAGGCAATTCATATCTAGGGGGAGAATCTTCATCATCACTTTCATCAATATTATCAGTTTCAATAATTTCATTCTCTCTAGCCCTAGCAAGTTGTTCATCAAGAAATTCACCTAGTGGCACAGCATTATCAAGCATAGAAGTAGTTTCATCATAAGTATCATGCATAGCAGAAGTGGTATCATCAATAACATGCGACATATCAGAATTAATAGCAGAAGCAGGTTTAGGTGTATCAACCTTACTCAAAACAGAAGGTGAATCAAGTGCAGAGCTAGATGGCAGCTCCTTACCAACCCTCGTAGTTAAGGGATAAATTTTGGTTTTCTTGTCTTTCAAGTTCCTCATAATGACCAGCAGATATATATATCCCAAGTGACTCAAAGAATATAGCTATGCTCCCCGGCAACGGCACCAGAAAATAGTCTAGATAACCCACAAGTATAGGGGATCGCAACAGTTTTTGAGGGTAGAGTATTCAACCCAAATTTATTGATTCGACACAAGGGGAGCCAAAGAATATTCTCAAGTATTAGCAGTTGAGTTGTCAATTCAACCACACCTGGATAACTTAGTATCTGCAGCAAAGTACTTAGTAGCAAAGTAGTATGGAAGTAACGATAACGGTGGCAAAAGTAACAGTGATAGTTTTGCAAAGAATTGTGACAAATGACAACGGTAAAGTAACTAAGCAAAGAGCAATATGTGAAAAGTTCATAGGCATTGGATCGGTGATGGAGAATTATGTCGGATGCGATTCCTCATGCAATAGTTATAACATAGGGTGACACAAAACTAGCTCCAATTCATCAATGTAATGTAGGCATGTATTCCGAATATAGTCATACGTGCTTATGGAAAAGAACTTGCATGGCATCTTTTGTCCTACCCTCCCGCGGCAGCGGGGTCCTATTGGAAACTAAGGGATATTAAGGCCTCCTTTTAATAGAGTACCGGACCAAAGCATTAGTACTTAGTGAATACATGAACTCCTCAAACTACGGTCATCATCGGTAGTGGTCCCGATTATTGTCACTTCGGGGTTAACGGATCATAACACATAATAGGTGACTATATACTTGCAAGATAGGATCAAGAACTCACATATATTCATGAAAACATAATAGGTTCAGATCTGAAATCATGGCACTCGGGCCCTAGTGACAAGCATTAAGCATAGCAAAGTCATAGCAACATCAATCTCGTAACATAGTGGATACTAGGGATCAAACCCTAACAAAACTAACTCGATTACATGGTAAATCTCATCCAACCCATCACCGTCCAGCAAGCCTATGATGGAATTACTCACGCATCGGGCGGTGAGCATCATGAAATTGGTGATGGAGGAAGGTTGATGATGACGACGGCGACGGATTCCCCTCTCCGGAGCCCCGAACGGACTCCAGATCAGCCCTCCCGGGAGAGATTAGGGCTTGGCGGCGGCTCCGTATCATAAAACATGATGAATCCTTCTCCCTGATTTTTTCCCCCCGAATGTGAATATATAGAGTTGGAGTTGAGGTCGGTGGATAACCAGGGGGCCCACGAGGCAGGGGCGCGCCCCCCACCCTCGTGAATAGGGTGTGGGCCCCTGGCCTTGATTGTTTCAGCAGTATTTTTTATTAATTCCAAAAATATTCTCCGTGAAGTTTCAGGTCATTCCGAGAACTTTTATTTCTGCACAAAAATAACACCATGGAAATTCTGCTGAAAACAGCGTCAGTCCGGGTTAGTTCCATTCAATTCATGCAAGTTAGAGTCCAAAACAAGGGCAAAAGTGTTTGGAAAAGTAGATACGATGGAGACGTATCAATCATCAACTTTGTATCTTTTGGCATCAATAGTATGAATGTGTATTACTACGATCAAGATTCAATAAACCATTTACGTTGGGTGTATGACCATGGAAGGTTTTATTCATGTAAAGAGAACAACAATTATTCTCTGACTTAAATGAATAACCGTATTGCAATAAACATGATTCAATCATATTCATGCTCAACGCAAACACCAAATAACATTTATTTAGGTTCAACACTAATCCCGAAGGTAGAAGGAGTATGCGATGGTGCCCTTATCAACCTTGTAATCACTTCCTACACACATCGTTACCTTGCCCTTAACTAGTCTCTGTTCATTTTGCGACTCCTCTTTCGAGTTACTAATCTCAGCAACTGAACCGACATCAAATACCCTGGGGTTACTATGAACACTAGTAAAGTACACATCAATAACATGTATATATAATATACCTTTGTTCACTTTTCCATCCTTCTTATTCGCCAATTATTTGGGGTAGTTCCGCTTCCAGTGACCATTCCCTTTGCAGTAGAAGCACTCAGTTTCAGGCTTAGGTCTAGCTTTGGGCTTCTTCACGGGAGTGGCAACTTGCTTGTCATTCTTCTTGAAGTGCCCTTTCTTTTCCTTTGCCTTTTTTCTTGTAACTACTGGTCTTGTTAACCATCAACACTTGATGCTCTTTCTTGATTTCTACCTTCGCCAATTTTAGCATCGCGAAGAGCTCGGGAATCGTTTTCGTCATCCCTTGCATATCATAGTTCATCACGAAGTTCCAGTAACTTGGTGATAGCGTGACTAGAGAACTTTGTCAATCAGTTTCTTATCTGGAAGATTAACTCCCACTTGATTCAAGCGATTGTAGTACTCAAACATTCTGAGCACATGCTCACTGGTTGAGCTATTCTCCTCCATCTTGTAGACAAAGTACTTGTCAGAGGTCTCATACCTCTCAACTCGGGCATGAGTCTAAAATACCAATTTCAGCACTTGGAACATCTTATATGCTCCATGGCGTTCAAAACGTTTTTGAAGTCCCTGTTCTAAGCCGTAAATCATGGCGCACTAACTATCAAGTAATCATCATACCGAGCTTGCCAAACGTCCATAACGTCTGCATCTGCTCCTGGAATAGGTCCGTCACCTAGCGGTGCATTAAGGACATAATTCTTCTGTGCAGCAATGAGGATAATCCTCAGATCACGGACCCAGTCCGCATCATTGCTACTATCATATTTCAACTTATTTTTCTCTAGGAACATATCAAAAATAAACGGGGAGCTACATCGCAAGCTATTGATCTACAACATGGATATGCAAATACTATCAGGACTAAGTTCATGATGAATTAAGTTCAATTAATCATATTACTTAAGAACTCCCACTTAGATAGACATCCCTCAAGTCATCTAAATGATCACGTGATCCAAGTCAACTAAACCATGTCCAATCATCACGTGAGACAGAGTAGTCTTCAATGGTGAACATCTCTATGTTGATCATATCTATATGATTCACGTTCGACCTTTCGGTCTCCAGTGTTACGATGACATGTCTGTACATGCTTGGATCGTCAATCTTAACCTGAGTATTCCGCATGTGCAAAACTGTCTTGCACCCGTTGTACGTGAACGTAGAGCCTATCATACCCGATCATCACGTGGTGTCTCAGCACGAAGAACTTTCGCAACGGTGCATACTCAGGGAGAACACTTATACCTTGAAATTTAGTTAAGGGATCATCTTATAATGCTATGCCGTACTCAGCAAAATAAGATGCATAAAAGATAAACATCACATGCAATCAAAATATGTGACATGATATGGCCATCATCATCTTGTGCCTTTGATCTCCATCTCCAAAGCACCGTCATGATCTCCATGGTCACTGGCTTGACAGCTTGATCTCCATCGCAGCGTCGTGGTCGTCTCGCCAACTATTACTTCTACAACTATCACTAACACATAGTGATAAAGTAAAGCAATTACATGGCGTTTTCATTTCATACAATAAAGCGACAACCATAAGTCTCCTGCCAGTTGCCAATAACTTTTATAAAACATGATCATGTCATACAGCAACGTATATCACATCACAACATGCCCTGCAAAAACAAGTTAGACGTCCTCTACTTTATTGTTGCAAGTTTTACATGCCTGCTATGGGCTTCTAGCAAGAACCGTTCTTATGTACGCATCAAAACCACAACGATGATTTATCAAGTTTGTTGTTTTAACCTTCAACAAGGACCATCCGCAGTCAAATCCAAAAGTAGGAGAAACAGACACACGCCAGCCACCTTTATGCAAAACTAGTTGCATGTCTGTCGGTGGAACCGGTCTCATGAACTTGGTCATGTAAGGTTGGTCCGGGCCGCTTCATCCAACAATGCCGCCGAATCAAAATAAGACATTGGTGGTAAGCAGTATGACGATCACCGCCCTCAACTCTTTGTGTTCTACTCGTGCATATCATCTACACAAGATCTATCTAGGAGATGCATAGCAACGAGAGGGGAGAGTGTGTCTACGTACCCTCGTAGACCGTTAAGCGAAAGCGTTTATCACACGGTCGATGTAGTCGTACTGTTCGCGATCCGATCACGATCCAACCGATCTAGTGCTGAACGGACGTCATCTCCGAGTTTAGCACACGTGCGGCTCGATGACGTCTCCTCCTTCTTGATCCAGAAAGAGGGAGAGGAGAAGTACATGGGATCACAACCAACATGATGGCATGGTGGTGGTGGAACACCGACAGCGCTTCGCTAAGCGTCGCCGGGACGAGGCGGTGGAACTACGGAGTAACGGGAGAGAGAGAGAGAGAGGGGCACCAAGGGCTTGGTGTGTTCTCTTGGGCACCCCTCCCCTCTATATATAGGTGGAGGGGCGTGGTAAACAGCCCCTCCAAGCCCTAGGGCGCAGCTAAGGGGGAGAGGACTTGGACTCCAAGTCCAATCCTATTCCTACTAGGACTCCTTCCTTTTTTGCCTTCCCTAGCCACATGGGCTTTTGAGGACTTGGTGCGCCTAGCACAATAAGGCCAGGGCACCACCCTGCAGCCCATGCTAGCCCTTGGGTCATGGTGGAACCACTTGTGGACTTCCGGACCCCTCCGGAATCCTCTAAAACCTTCTAAAAGCTTCCCTGTACAATACCGAAAAACAGCATCCTTTTCCGGAACCCAAAATATGATTTCCCATATATAAATCTTTACCTCTCGACCATTCCGAGACTCCTCATGAAGTTCGGGATCTCATCCGGGACTGCGAACAACATTTGGTTGCCACTCATCAAATATCCCAACACTACTCTAGTGTCAATGACCGTTAAGCGTGCGACCCTGCGGGTTCGGGAATTATGTAATCATGACCGAGACACCTCTCCGGTCAATAACCAACAGCGGAACCTGGATGCTCATATTGGCTCCTACATATTCTACGAATATCTTTATCGGTCGAAACGTTATGACAACATACGTTATTCCCTTTGTCTATCGGTATGTTACTTGCCCGAGATTCGATCGTCGGTATCTTCATAGCTAGTTCAATCTCGTTACCGGCAAGTCTCTTTACTCGTTCCATAATACACCACCTCATGACTATCTCCTTATTCATTTTCTTGCAAGCTTATGTTGTGTATTACCGAGAGAGCCCAGAGATACCTCTCCGATACTCAGAGTGACAAATCCTAATCTCGATCTATGCCAACCGAACAAACACCTTCGAAGATACCTATAGAGAATCTTTATAATCACCCGATTCGCCAGGACGTTTGATAACACACAAGGTATTCCTTCGGTATCCGGGAGTTGCATAATCTCATAGTCGAAGGAATGTGTATTTGACATGAAGAAAGCAATAGCAATAAAACTGAACAATCATTATGCTAAGCTAATGGATGGGTCTTGTCCATCACATCATTCGCCTAATGATGTGATCCCATTATCAAATGACAACTCATGTCTATGGTTAGGAAACCTTAACCATCTTTGATCAACGAGCTAGTCTATTAGAGGCTTACTAGGGACACGCTGTTTGTTTATGTATTCACACATGTATTAAGGTTTCCGATCAATACAATTCTAGCATGAATAATAAACCTTTATCATGAATAAGAAAATATAAAATAACAACTTTATTATTGCCTCTAGGGCATATTTCCTTCAGTCTCCCACTTGCACTAGAGTCAATAATCTAGTTCACATCGCCATGTGATTAACACCAATAGTTCACATCACCATGTGACCAACACCCAAAGGGTTTACTAGAGTCAATAATCTAGTTCACATCGCTATGTGATTAACACCCAAAGAGTACTAAGGTGTGATCATGTTTTGCTTGTGAGAGAAGTTTAGTCAACGGGTCTTCCACATTCAGATCTGTATGTATTTTGCAAATTTCTATGTCTACAATGCTCTGCATGGAGCTAGTCTAGCCAATTACTCCCACTTTCAATATGTATCCAAATTGAGACTCAGAGTCATCCAGACGGTGTTAAAGCTTGCATTGACGTAACTCTTTACGACGAACTCTTTATCACCTCCATAACCGAGAAATATTTCCTTAGTCCTCTAAGTATAATTTTGACCGTTGTCCAGTGATCTACTCCTGGATCACTATTGTACCCCTCTGCCAAACTCATGGCAAGGTACACAATAGGTCTGGTATACAGCATGGCCTACTTTATAGAACCTATGGTTGAGGCATAGGGAATGACTTTCATTCTCACTCTATCTTCTGATGTGGTCGGGTTTTGAGTCTTACTCAACTTCATACCTTACAACTCAGGCAAGAACTCCTTCGATTGATCCATTTTGAACCCCTTCAAAATCTTATCAAGGTATGTACTCATCGAAAGTCTTATCAAGCGTCTTGATCTATCTTTATAGATCTTGATGCCCAATATGTAAGTAGCTTCACCGAGGTCTTTCTTTGAAAAACTCCTTCCAAACACTCCTTTATGCTTTCCAGAAAATTCTACATCATTTCCGATCAACAATATGTCATTCACATATACTTATCAAAAAGGCTGTAGTGCTCCCACTCACTTTCTTGTAAATACACACTTCACCGCAAGTCTGTATAAAACTATATGCTTTGATCAACTCATCAAAGCGTATATTCCAACTCCGAGATGCTTGCACCAGTCCATAGATGGATCACTGGAGTTTGCACACTTTGTTAGCACCTTTAGGATCGACAAAACCTTTTGGTTGCATCATATACAACTCTTCTTTAAGAAATCCATTAAGGAATGCAGTTTTGACATCCATTTACCAGATTTCATAAAATGTTGCAATTGCTAACATGATTTGGACCGACTTAAGTATCGCTACGAGTGAGAAAATCTCGTAATCAACACCTTGAACTTGTCGAAAACTTTTTGCGACAAGTCGAGCGTGCAAAACATACAATTGTCCTACCCTTAAGTTATAGCCATTTCTCCCACAATAGGTTCCCCAATCAAAACAAGATCATTATTTATTCTCCAAGACAAATACGAATGTAGATGCTAATTGAGCTAGGAAAAATCGAAAGAACGAAGAACCTGTAAAGTGAAGAGTCGGTCTATGATCTGCACCTCGGATCATCACCTTGTACTTTTATGAACTTGTTGATGTACCTGCACACGAACCACCTAATCAATAAACTTTGAGACTGAGATAGCTAACCTAGAATTATGAAGATGCTATACCCTAAGACCTAAACACGTGTGTTTCGTAAAAATGCAATATATATAATCCATTATGGCATGATGGACTTAATTGTGAGAACAAAAACAAACCAAGGTACAAAAAGTTCTAGACAAGAATCGCTAGGAGAGTGAACAATATATAGAGACCCAAGTAGATTTGTTAACTCCAGAATTGCACTGGACCAACTTATGCAAGTCTCACATTTCATTAATTGTGTCTTCTCTCTCGAGGGTTTTCATTCCGAAATATAGACAAAACTAGAGTTATCACTTTGTAGAATGGCAAGGTAACTTATTTAGGTAAATTTGAATTAACCAAATATGTTTGATATATCAAGTAGTATGACTATGAAAGATGTACTACTATAGACAAGTTTGCAAGGAAAGAATGTTGAAATGGTGATGTGCTAAAGTTAATTATCATATATGCATACAATTTAAATGTTGGAAGGATGACAAACAACAACTAAATCACAAAAATGAGAACAATATGCAACACGGAGCACATAGTTTTCTCTAAACGTTGAAAAGAAATAATACTACTTTTTGGCCTGACTGAATTACATTGACAATAATAAACAAAAAAAATAAACTACTTCTATCTAGAAGACAATGAGTACAAAAGGATTGCTATCGTTTGCTTACCAATTGATGAATACACTTATTATAGTTGAAGGAATATAGCTCATACATTGATTGCTTGTATCTGCGTTGGTATTTCCCCGAAGAGGAGAGGATGATGCAATACAACAACGGTAAGTATTTCCCTCTATTATGAAATAAAGGTTATCAATCCAGTAGGAGAACCCAACAACACTATGTAAGCGATACCTGCACACAAAGAACAAATACTTGCAACCCAACGCGTAAGAGGGGTTATCAATCCCTTCTCGGTATTGAGATAGATAAAATTGTATGAGATTGGATAAATAGATCTGAAAAAAAACACAAAATAAAATAAATAAAGAAAAAGTGCAGCAAGGTATTTTTGGGTTTTTAGAATAATAGATCTGAAAACAATATGATAGAAAATAGACACGTGGGCCGTAGATTTCACTAGTGGCTTCTCTCGAGAAAACAGCATACGGTGGGTAAACAAATTACTGTTGGGCAATTGATAAAAGAGCAAATAATTATGACGGTATCCAAGGCAATGATCATGTATATAGGCATCACGTCCAAGATTAGTATACCGACTCATGCCTGCATCTACTACTATTACTCCACACATCGACTGCTATCCAGCATGCATCTAGTGTATTAAGTTCATGGAAAAAGGGAGTAATGAAATAAAAACGATGACATGATGTAGACAAGATCTATTCATGTACGAATACATCCCATCTTTTTATCCTTGATAGCAACGATACATGTGTGCCTCGCTACCCCTTCTGTCACTAGGTGAGGACACCGCAAGATCGAACCCATCACAAAGCACCTCTTCCCGTTGCAAAAAAAAAACCAATCTAGTTGGCCAAACCAAACCAAAGTTTCGTAGAAGAAATACGAGGCTATAACAATCATGCATATAAGAGATCAAAGAAGACTCAAATAATATGCATAGATAGAACTGATCATAAACTCGCAATTCATAGGATCCCAACAAACACACCGCAAAAAATTATTACATCAAATAGATCTCCAAGAACATCGAGGAGAACATTGTATTGAGAATCTAAAAGAGAGAAAAAGTCATCTAGCTAATGCCTACAAACCCATAGGTCTGTGGTAAACTACTCACGCATCATCGGAGGAGAACCAATGAGGATGATGAACCCCTCCGTGATCGTGTTGCCCTCCGGCAAGGTGGTGGAACCTCTAGATTGGATCTCGTGGTTCTGAAACTTGCGGCGGCTGGAATTGTGTTTCCTCAACTCCCCTAGGGTTTCTAGAATATTTGGGTATTTATAGAGCTGAGAGGCGGTGGAAAGAACTCTCGTGGGCCCCACTACCCACCTGGGCGTGCCAGGGCCTCTGGCGCGCTCTGGTGTCTTATGGGCCACACGGGCCTCCCCTCTGGCACTTCCTTGGCTCCCAAGTTGTCTTCTGGGCAGAAAAAAATCTGCAAAAAGTCTCGGTGCATTTGGACTCTGTTTGATATGGATATTCTACGAAGTAAAAAAACAAGCAAAAAACAGCAACTAACATTGAGCACTATGTCAACAGGTAAGGCCCAAAAAATGATATATAGTTGCTACAAAATAAATATAAAACATCCAAAAATAATAATATGACAGCATGGAACAATAAAAATTTATAGATACATTGGAGACGTATCATACATAAAGTGCCATTCGACCGCTGGCAAGAACATAAGCAACACATCTCTTCAGGAAAACCATTTTGTCCATCCTAGTTCTAGAAGCAACAAGCTTAACTATAACAATCAATGGATTAGAAAAGCACTAACAAAAATAAGGGGAAATGGCTAGTGTATCATTCTCTATTAATAGCATGACACCTTCTTAAGCTTTTCTTATCACCCATATTACATGGGCTAGAGAAATTTTGAAGCTCAAGGAGAAGATCCATATATATCATCTAGCTGCTTTAACATATTAGAGCCTGAAAATGCCACACCAAATATGATAGTAACATACATAATACTTCCATGTGTAAGATGTCTGCATAAGCTCGTAGTTATGTCCAATTCATCACCAGAATGCGTATATTCATATAGGACCAAGCTAAAATATGCCAGTGCACATAAATATTTATTGCTTCAACTTTTTTCAACGAGTGGTGCAACCAGACGCTGCCACATGTTGCGTACTACCCATCCTCAGATTTTTATTTATTTTCTATTTTTCTGCACATGTTTTATTTTTTGTTTTTTGCTTGGTTTTTGCTTAGGTTTTGTTGGATTTTTATTTCCTGTGAGAAGCACAACCTGTGCTTTTCACGAGAGGCATAGTATGTGCTTCCCCAAAATGGAAAAGGCACATCATTTGCTTCCACGAGAAGCGCAATTGTGTTTCGAAAAGAGCATATTATGCTTTCCCGAAAATAAAAAAGTATAACAAGTACTTCAGCAAGAAGCATAGTTGTGTTTCTTGAAAATAGAAGAGCGCAACCTTTGCTTCCATGAGAAGCACTGCCGTCCTTCGTAAAAAAAGCATAATTGTGCTTCCATGATAAATGGAAAAGCACAACCTGTACTTCCGCGAGAAGCACAATTGTACGAAAAAGCACAGTTGTGCTTCCCCCGAAAAAGGTGAAAAACACACAATGTTCTTCCAAGTTCCGGTTTTTGTGGGTTTCAGTTTTTACCCCTTTTTTCGATTCCTGGTATTTTTTGTCTTTTATGAAAAAAGTTTGTCAAAACCTATTAACATGTGATCTAGTTTCAAAAATCTTGACATGAGAGATCCAACGGTGAAAACTGTGTTGTGATTTGTATGCATGGTTTAAAAGTAAAAAAACAAATATAAGAAAAAAAGAAAAACTACCAGGTCACGACAAGTAACGCACGTGAAGTCAGCCACGACTTGTCACTACCAGAGAATGGTGGGAGTAACCTTTGCAAAGGGTACCCCTTAATTAGTGATTTTGATGTGTCCCTAATAGTAAGCGCTACTCGTGAATCACTGGGAGTGGGTTGATCCAATAGCGCTCGCTACACGGGGTTCTGTTGGTATCTTCGCGAAATTTACAACGATTTTTCTGTTTTGGAAGGCCTTTTTTCGGTCCTTTGGTTTTTTGGTTTCTTTTTCCTTTTTCTTTGTACCGTCTATTTTCTATCCGCTTTTCCCTTATTTTTTTTCTTTACTAAAATTTATGAATTTTTTTAATGGAATTTATTTCCTTTTTACAAACTATTTTTTTACCCCTGAACTTTTTTAAAATTCATGAAGTATTTTAAAATTTATGATCATTTTGAAAATTCATGAGATTTTATAATACACAAATATTTTTTAATTTGTGAACCTCTTTTTGAATCCGTTAACATTTTTTGAAATCATGAACTTTTTCCAAATACATGAACTCGTGATCTTTGTTCAAATCCACGAACATTTTTTCACATGTGCCAACATTTTAAAATTAAAATTAACCGATCAAGATATATTGTTGTGGTAATGAAACCGACTGACTAAAAAACAAGTGAAAAAATTGAAAACAAAAACAGAGTGTGCACTCTTGAAGATGGGATTCTCATCGTGCGCTTGGGCCTGTCCCATGTTTTTTCTTTTTGCGGGTGAGGGCCTGTCCCATTTATATTGTCGTATGAGCAATTGGGGATGCAACCTGTAACTGGATGGTTAGAGGTATAATTGTAATTTTATCCCATCAGGGTTCAAGTCCTGGTGCTCGCATTATTTCTGAATTTATTTTAGAATTTTTGATGATGCGCTTGGGTGCATTTATAGGGATGAGTGTATGCGCGTACGTATGAGTGCTTGCGTCTGTATTGTATTAAAAAAGGAACAAAACTAACTATGGCCTTGTATAATGTTAGGTGTTTAGGAAGATGCTTAACAAAATAAATCAAGTTTTTTTTCTAAAGCACCAGTGTCTAATTCTATAGAGACGTTTGAGTAAGCGTCTATCCTATTTAAATAAGCATCGGTGTTTTAAAGAAAAGTCTATTTTTATAAGCAGCTACCCTAAACTCCTTGCAATGCACAAAGCCTAATAAATATCACCAACTAGTGTTAGCTAGCGAAGGAAAAAGCGAGAAGGCCCTCAGGGAATTAAGCGTTCTTTTGGGGCCTGAACTTTGGACCTTTAGAAAGAGTAAAATGCATTGGCGGTTATTGAATTTGTATTGATGACTCATTTTAGTCACTATACATAAGAATATGTTCAATACGGTTATTATACATGATTTTCAGTGAATATACCGTCACTGTCTCACCGTTTTGCTTCGTATTTGATCTAGTTGACCGGTCAAACAGCGGTGCCTCCTCAGCTCTATCTCTGGCTACGTGGCTCCCAACTGTCAGCGGATGACAGCAAAAACTAAAATTATGCGCATGGGACCTTCCGGTGCAACCTATGCACACTAGCCAAGTGAGCGCATATAACTTTTTTTAAATATACTCCCATCGTTTCTAAATATTTATTTTTCTAGAGATTTCAACAAGTGACTACATATGGAGCAAAATGAGTGAATCTACACTCTAAAATATGTCTATATATATCCGTATGTGATAGTTTATTTAAAATTTTTAAAAAGACAAATATTTAGAAACGGAGGGAATGTATATGTAAATAGACTACTTATTACATATACGACGCAGGCATACAGCACACACGTACACATTAGCACAGAGCACGCATGACACGCACCACACACGCGCCAGGGACAGAACCTTTCGACCCTAGGGTCGAACCGTTTCCTGCGGTTGTAGCCGCCGCCAGCCAAGCGAATGCACGCGCACCGGCTGTACTTCTCGCCGCGCCCACGCACACCCTGTAGCTTGCGTTGCCACGCCGGCTTCACGTCCGTGTCAACTCGCCACGTCTGGCGCCCACCCTTGTAACTCATGCCTCTGCACCAGCTGCACGTCTGTCTCGCCGTCGTCGGCAGCACCACAGCCACAACCACCACCACCACACGCCGGCCGTCCGTGACCTCTGGAGCGAGCGCTCGCGCGTCGCGCCAGCGCTCGCCCTGCAGCTTGTGTTGCGCGACAGCTGCTCGAGGCACGACGGAGCCGGGAATGGAGGTCATGCTGCTGTCGTGGAGCCAGGAACACGACGTGCACGTTCAACGCTGGGCAACTCGCCTAAGGCGCCCCCGTCTACACTGAAAATACAGAGAGGTAGGGTCGAACCTTAGGTTTACCCGTTGCCCTCTTAGACGAGGTGCGGTCTGAACCGTGGCCCTGGGATTTTGCGACAGGTTCACAGCTCCAGTAACAGTTCCAGAACGGACCGGACCATTTGAATCTTGATCTAACCCGCCGCCCGTCGATCGAGAGAACGTGCACGCATGACTGACTACATGGAGGGTAGCTGCATGGATGCGTCGCTGCCGAGAGGCCTGGCCGTCCGTACATATCGCGTACGTCCATCAAAACATACTCGCCGACGCCGTCCATGCGTGCGCGTGTGCTCGGTGTGCGTTGTGTGAAATGTATATATAATAAAGCGTTAATCTCTTTGTTTGACACAAAAATGTGTGCGCTCAACTGGCAAAGACGTTGCCGCGGCAGCTAGAGCCTGCATGCGTAGAATTTTAGTTTCTTTAATTATTTGTTTCACCCGTGACAAGTGGGATCTGCATTGACAAAGCGAGGAAATGAGCTGAAGAGGTGCCACTTGTACTATTTGACCGGTCAACTGAATAATATACAGTGAGATAGTGACCATATAATAATCAGAATTCATGGTATAGTGACCGTATTGACCGTCTTTTTATGTACAGTGACCAAAGTGAGCTATGGACATAAGTTCATTGACTGTCAGTTCATTTTGCTCCTCTACAAACAATCTATTCTTTGAAGGGACAATTTCATTGCATTCCGCTAATTACATCTTCAAAAGGGCCATGCTCTTGCAGCAATGGAGGCCTTTAGGAAGAAGGCACGACAGTGACGCGGCGGCGGAATATTTAGGAGGATCAACCAACTTCATGTTCTTCACAAGAACTTTTAGGGTGTCTTTTCTAGGGTGCATGTAACATCCCAAATTTCCAATTTTGAATGTTATACATAGGTCATCATATGCATATTATATTTTATTTGCATTTTGGTTTTGATCCTAGAAATTCTAAGCAACTCAAGGACCCACAGAGAGAGTTGAGGATTTCCTTTATTTTCATATTTGAAATTTTCTCAAATATTAAAAAGAGAATCATTTTGGTTTTAATTATTATTCTCTCCGAAAATATTTCCAATATAAAAATAAATGAGAGCAGATAATATAACTTCTCCAAAATAAAAAAAATATTGGAGGAAAAATGTTAAAATCAAATAAATATTATATTTGGATTTTTATTTGCTATTTTATTTGAATTAGAAAAATATGCATTTTTTCAAAATTGCATTTCTAGGCCAGGAAAATGTTCACCTTGTTCTAAATATTTTATTTAGACGGTGAAAATTGTTTTTGGCATTTTTAGATTTTTTTTATATTTTATTTAGAATTTTTCCTTTTTCGACAAAATTTTATTTAAAAAAAAGTCTTGACCGACCGGGCAGCTCCAGCCCATCGCCTTGCCGCCTCGACCCCGAGCCGGTCTCTCGCTCCCACACGCGACGCCGCCCGCCTCCCGCAAGCACCCCACACGACCCACTTTATAAGCCGCCCTCCCGCCGTGCGCCACCCGCCCAATCACCGCTGCGCCGCCCTTGTGACGCCGCCCGCGCCACACACCGCTTCGGCCACTCGCCCATCGCTACTCGCCCAGCGTCAAGCGCCGCTGCCCGCCTGCCGGAAGCCGCCGGACCTCGCGGATCTCGCCGGCCGTTTTTTCGGTTTAGGTAAAAAACCGTATCGGTTTTTTTAGAACCCTAGTTTCGGTTTTTATTTTAGATCGGTTCGGTTCGTTTCGTTTTTTGTTTCATTATTTAGCGCGCGTCCGCTCGTTAGTTCGTTTTTAACGAACGCGTTAAATCGATTCGTCTCTCTGTTATCAACGCGTTCGCCAGTAGTCTTTTTCTTTTTATTTTATTTTCCGACAGGGACCTATCCGCGATTACTTTTATCGCAGATTAGCCCCTGATCTTCAAACCCTCGCAACTTCTTAACCATTCGCCCAAATCCATTGAAACCAATGCCAAAATCTTCGTCTCGAGCCCCTCTTTATGTTTAATCAACTTGAACATGATTTTGACAATTTAAAATTTGGTTTCAAGCAGTTTTGTTTTCGAAGTTCTTTTGATCGTAGTTTCAGTTTCGTAGCTCCGATTTGATCGATTCGTTTTGCAAATCGAAGTTCTTCAGTTGGACTTTCAGTTTGGATCTTCTTATTTGAGTTTTACCCTTGCATCAATGCTTGAGTGCTTATGTATGCTATTGTTTATTTGCGATAGAATTTCCGGAGTGCAAAGCGTGCTACTACGAGTCTCTAGGTTTTGCGGATCGTCGGCAAGGAAAGTAACACATTGATCATACCCCTTTATTACCCAGTTTTTATGCATTAGATACAATCCTCAAACACTGCATGACTAGGATGTGATTAACATGTGGGTATTGGGAAGTAGATGATGAGGTAGAACCTATTGCCCTTTTTATTATCAAACCCTTGGGAGTTACCACTACGTTATCCTTATACTGCTATGCTATGCTCGTAGACGTGGTTTGGGTTTGAGTATATCCATGGCAGATGTGAGATTATTAATTAATGGTTAACTTAAGGTGGCTACTTAAATACACATCTGGGTGGATTAGTTGCAGGCACCTGGGGATATACCAGCGTTGTCCTTTGGTTCGCCACCCAGGCTCAAAGGGATCATAAGATTATTCATGCTAGAAACTTCCGTGTGCAGCCACAAGCTATTATGGGCTCTAGCATAGTTGGGTATGTTGCATGACCTCTTTCAGTGGTAGACTAGTAGATGTTGGGGATGTAGGTCGGTACTATCCACCCAGATTAAAGAGTTAATGTTTCTAAAAGACTGTGTCTTGGTCATCCGTTTCTCAAACACCATGTAGTGCGAGAAATACAACGGAGGAGATCGAGTCTTGTGGG
Organism: Aegilops bicornis; assembly: GCA_021605145.1. Lineage (NCBI taxonomy): Eukaryota > Viridiplantae > Streptophyta > Magnoliopsida > Poales > Poaceae > Aegilops > Aegilops bicornis. The sequence goes on along the minus strand of CM038669.1, from coordinate 113,113,778 downwards.
GAAAAGTGCGCAAACATCTGCAGAGTGTACAAACTAATCATGATTAGCCGTGTCCCCGGTTATGGGCATTTTGAGTATCTGGTTCTTGGATTATCATGTTGATCTCATCACTCTAAATTAATTTGTTGGGTTATTAATTACTTCTAATTAGGATTGATATGGGGATTTACCATTCTCAATGATTTATCAACTACCATGATAGTTAAATAAAATATATTCCTTTGTTGTAGGAAAAATTGGCTTTTCGCAAAACATTAAAACCATGGAGCGTCCACCAGCCATATATGCATGTAGTGATAGCATTTAGTCTGTTCATTGCTCTACTGTGTTATATTGCCAGCATATTGCATGTGCTGACCCATTTTGGGCTGCAACATATCATGTTGCAGACTTTTCAGACGAAGAGTAAGGTGTGCTAGGTCATTGTCGTGCACTCAGCTATGTCGTTGGAGTTGATGGACTCACTTTATCTTCCAAACCTTCCGTTGTTATCTTATTTAGATGGCCTTAAGCCATATTTATTGTAATAAGTTCTCTTTTGAGACATTCGGTGTAATAAGTGTGTGATTGCACTCTGTTATAAATCCTTCAAGTACTGTGTGGGTCAGCATTACCGATCCAGGGATGACACTTATACGCAGAGATTTGACTGTCTGAGGTCGGATCGCTACAAGATGGTATCAGAGCACACGCTGATTGTAGGACACGACCACTAAGATAAGCCATAGGTCACTCTTCTCTACTCATTTCTGAATCCTCTCCATTTTCCACTCTATAGGATGGCGGACTCAAGGAACAAGTTTGCACAACCAGATGAAGACACACCTTTTGGTCGACACTTGAAGGAAGTCACTAAGTACCTGAACATAGGAATACCAAGCTTCACCGGGACCTACACCGCCACTTTACCAAAAGAGGAGCGTTGGATGATTCGAGTTCAAGTTCCAGGAAGGGAATTCACGCCAGTTACTCAACCCATAGAGTTTTCCTTTGGTGCACCAACCTGGAGTCTAGGAAAGAGCATGGCGGCCCACATCACCATGGGGCGCATCGGCGAAGTTTATCACAAGGAGCTTAAGGACACCATCTACCAGATATGTGGGCGTCGAGATGAGCAATGGGAGATTATCAGCACCAGGAGGGACAAATCCATTACAGCCTTCATCCAGGAGTTAAACCAGCACATTCGTCGCCAGGAGAACCAAATGTGTGGAAGCATGATAGACCTGAAGAAGGTGATGACCAGGAACTTGGAGCTTGAAGAGGAACCCAAGTCTACACGCGGCGGATACGAGGAGGAAATCACAATACTAGTGGAGAAGAATGACGACCTGACGAGGAAGCTAGGAGTATTAATGGGAGACCCCGCGCCAGGAGGAAATGACGACCATCCCGATGACATTCGTTCTGAAGACTACATCATCATCGACGAAACCGACTCTGACCCCGACAGTAGTGATGATGATTATGAAGATGAAGCTGGAGCAGATATCATGGAGTCTTCCACCGATCAAAATTTCTAGTTGACCACCATATTATCAGTAGTTTTCCCCCATGTATATAGTAGTAGTCCGAGCACTGTAACGATAGTTAGATCGATTGTATGCCCTTGTTTGAATTGATTGGTGTGATATGAATGTGTTTGTCTCATGTGCATATGGGTAGTGCTTTCTCACTAGACCCCTTTCTATTCTAATCTCTCCCCTCTAAACCCATCAGATGCCTCCGAGACGTGACCCTGGATTTGCCTTCCCAACGGAGCTCACCCAACAGCAGAATGCCTTGATGCAGCTACTTGTACAGAACCAAGGCAACAACAACAACAACAACAACCCACCGCCACCACCTCCTGTTGACAACTTAGCCCGTTTTCTAAGGTTGCAGCCGCCGGTGTTTTCTAGTAGCACCGACCCAATAGTTGCTGATGATTGGCTATGTAGGATTGAAAGGGAGTTGACCACCGCAGGTTGCACAGATGCTGAAAAGGTGCGTTTGGCCGCACATCAATTGGATGGACCCGCAGCCTCATGGTGGGAGAATTACACAGCCACTTTCCCTATAGCCAATGTCACTTGGGAGCAGTTTCAACAAGCATTCCGCATGGCTCATGTCTCAACTGGAGCTATGAGCATGAAGAAGCGTGAGTTTCACAACTTGCGCCAAGGAAATCGTACTGTGGGGCAGTACGTGGATGAGTTCAGTGATTTAGCCTGCTATGCCCCAGATGATGTGGCCACGGATGCCGCTAAGCAGGAGAAGTTTATGGAAGGGATGAATGATGAGATGAGTATGCAGTTAATGGTGGCAACATTTAACTACTACCAGGAGTTGGTAGACAAGGCTCTTATGATTGAAGGGAAGCAGCGGCAGATTGAGAGCCGCAAAAGGAAGTATGGACAAGGGAAGTACAATTCAGAGCTCGTGAAGCCTCGTTTTACCCCGAACTCGGGAGGATATACCCATAACCATGGAGGCCACACCCACAATGGAGGAAGTTCGGATAACCACAGTGACCCCAAGAATGGAAATGGGAATGGAGCAGGCAGTAATCAGAACCGCTCTAACCCAGCCACACCCGCCAAGAAGGACCAAAGTCACATTACTTGTTTCAAGTGCGGGAAGACTGGACACTATGCCAATGAGTGTCCTGAACCTAAGAATGGAAATGGCAATGGAAGCTCTCAGAAGAAGCCCAACCCTTTTAACAGGGGAAAAGTGAACCACATGAACGTAGAGGAGGTTGAAGAGCAGCCAGATGCAGTTATCGGTAAGTTTTTGGTTAAGTCATTTACCGTTGTCGTTCTTTTTGATATTAGCGCGTCGCATTCATACATTTCAAGGGGATTTGTGGACAATTTTAAGTTACGCACCTTAGCCCTTAGGTCACCCATGCTAGTAAGCTCACCAGGAGCAGAGTATATGGCCAGCCGATGGTGCGATCGGATACCCTTAACCATTGGTAGCCATGTTTTCCCCTCAGACCTAATAATTTTGGAGTCACAAGGATTGGATGTGATACTAGGTATGGATTGGTTATCGAAGTATGGGAGAAACATTGACTGTGCTAGCTCACCACCCCGGAGGGAAAAAGGATTAAGTATGTATCCCAGCATGCGTTGAGGAGGACCCAAGTAAATTCTCTCACGGGAATTGTTCAGGAGGAAGTGCCTGTAGTGAAGGATTACCCGGATGTATTTCCATAGGAATTACCAGGCATACTGCCGGATCGAGACATTGAGTTTTTGATAGAGTTGTTGCCAAGCACCGGACTGATATCGAAGAGACCATACCAGATGCTCGCAAATGATCTGGAGAAGATTAAGAAGCAGATTGAGGAGTTATTGGAGAAAGGTTACATTCGACGAAGTTCGTCACCGTGGGGAGCCCCAGTGCTATTGGTGGAGAAGAAGGATGGATCCTTGAGAATGGTTGTTGATTATCGTGCATTGAACAAAGTGACGATCAAGAACAAGTACCCACTACGATGATCAATGATTTGTTTGATCAGTTGCAAGGAGCTAAAGTATTTTCCAAGATCGATCTGCGATCAGGATACCACTAGTTGAAGATCCGAGAACCGGATATACCTAGGACAGCCTTCACACACAAGGTACGGGCTATATGAGTACACTGTCATGTCATTTGGATTGACTAACGCCCCAGCCTGTTTCATGAGTATGATGAATAAGGTGTTCATGGAGTTCTTGGATAAGTTTGTCGTGGTGTTCATTGATGATATTTTGGTGTACTCGAAGGATGAAGAAGAACGCAAGGAGCATTTGCGTTTAGTTCTCGAGAAGCTCAGGGAACATCAGTTGTATGCCAAGTTCAGCAAATGTGAGTTTTGGTTGAAGGAAGTAGGATTTCTTGGACATGTCAGATCAGGAGAAGGTATAGCCATGGATCCTACCAAGGTTAAGTCAATCACTGATTGGCTATCACCCACCTCAGTTGGAGAGATCCACAGTTTTCTTGGACTCGCGGGATATTATCGGAGATTCATTGAGAATTTTTCTAAGATTGCGAAGCCTATGACGGAGTTGTTGAAGAAGGACACCAAGTTCAAATGGACAGATGAATGTGAGGCAAGTTTTCAGGAGTTGAAGAAACATTTGGTTACAGCCCCAATGCTGATTCTGCCGGATATACACAAAGATTTCCAAGTGTATTGCGACGCTTCCCGCTTACGACTTGGAGGTGTACTTATGCAAGACGGAAGAGTTGTTTCATATGCCTCACGCCAGCTCCGACTGCATGATTTGAATTATGCCACACATGATTTGGAGTTAGCAGCTGTAGTTCATGCACTCAAGACCTGGAGACATTTTCTAATTGGAAACTGTTGTGATGTGTACACGGATCACACGAGTTTGAAGTACATTTTCACACAGAAGGAGCTGAATCTCAGGCAAAGGAGATGGTTGGAGCTTATAAAGGATTATGATATGAAGTTGCACTATCATCCAGGCAAGGCCAATGTCGTAGCAGACGCTTTGAGCCGGAAGAGTTATGCCAATACCCTCGTAAACGGAGGATTACCAAAGGAGTTAGCCGAAGATCTCAGGGAGCTACATTTGGAGATAGTCCCTAGAGGTTTTGTCGCCGCAATGGAGGTTCAGTCGACATTATTGGGAAAGATTCGAGAAGCTCAGAAGGATGACAAAGAGATTGCCGAGATAAAGGAGAGAATGAGCAAAGGAAAAGCCAAAGGTTTTCGTGAGGATGAGCACGACACCTTATGGTTTGAGGACCGTGTTTGTGTACCCAATAATGCAGAGATCGGGAAGTTGATACTTCAGTAAGCTCATGACTCGCCATACTTGATACACCCCGGAAACACCAAGATGTATTTGGACTTGAAGGAGCGTTTCTGGTGGACGGGTATGAAGAAGGATATTGCCAAGTATGTAGCCGTATGTAGGGGTGGAAAGTGGTAGCGGATAATCCGAAATATCCGATATTCGTATTCGACAAAATGCCTATTCGTATCCGAAACATCCGCATCCGAACCAAAATGGAAATGGAAATTATCCGTATCCGAATTTATTTAACAGATAAAAAATAAAATATGGCATGAGATTTTGACACAAATATGGATATGGAAGTGGCTATATCCGTATCCGAATAATATTATGGGAGGTAATTTTCAAAATTGTTGCCCCAAAGATTCCAATTACCCAACATAAATGCCAAATAAGTGGTCAAATTTTACTCTTTGCATGATTAAACTTAGAAACTATTATGCATTACAATAGTATTTATTTATAAAATTATTTATCATTGACTTATTGTATGTCACAAGTTGATTATTTCATGTCACATAGCTATTGGCGATATACTTAAGCAAGATGTTACTATTATTCGTATCCGCTCCGAATCAAGAAAACATCCGATACGTATCTGTATTCGAATAACATCTGAGCTGCATCCGTATCCGATAACATCCGTATTCGCATTCGTATTCATTTTGAAAATATGAAAATGGAAGTGGTAAGAGCACTATCCGATCCGCATCTGATCCGTTTCCACCCCTAGCCGTACGTGACGTATGTCAGAGAGTGAAGGCAGAACATCAGAAGCCAACAGGATTACTGCAGCCTATGCCGATACCCGAATGGAAGTGGGATAAGCTTGGCATGGATTTCATCACCGGATTGCCCAGGAACCGACCGGGATATGATTCTATCTGGGTAGTAGTGGATCATTTGACCAAAGTGGCTCACTTTATCCCAGTGAAAACCACCTATACGTGTGCGTAGTTGGCCAAGATATATATGACCAGGATCGTATGTCTGCATGGAGTTCCAAGGACCATTGTATCAGATAGAGGAACACCGTTTACCTCAAAGTTTTGGAATCAGCTGCACCAGACCTTGGGTACCAGGCTAGAGTTTAGTACAGCTTTTCATCCGCAGACAGATGGACAGACTAAGAGAGTCAGTCAGATTCTGGAGGACATGTTGAGAGCTTGTGCGCTAGATTATGGTTCTAGTTGGGATGATAATTTGCCTTACGCGGAGTTCTCACACAACAACAGCTACCAGGCCAGTATGAAGATGGCACCTTTCGAAGCTTTGTATGGAAGGAGGTGCAGGACACCGTTGATGTGGGATGAAGTTGGAGAACGTCAGTTGTTTGGACCAGATTTGATCAAGGAGTCCGAAGAGAAGGTTAAGTTGATTCGAGATAGACTGAAGGTAGCTCAGTTCAGGCACAAGAGTTATGCAGACCCAAAACGCAAAGAGGTAGTCTATGAAATCAAAGACAGAGCATATCTTTGTGTGTTGCCTCTGCGAGGGGTTAAACGTTTTGGAGTTAAAGGAAAGTGAGCCCCGAGATTTGTAGGACCATACCGAGTTTTGGAACGTATGGGAGAAGTGGCCTACAAGCTGGAGTTACCCGAAGGACTGTCAGGAGTTCATGATGTGTTTCACGTTTCCTAGTTGAAGAAGTGCCATGCTGAGATGGCCGATATCCCTCTCAGAGATACAGTGCCCCTGGAATCAATTCAGTTGGATAGTGATCTGACCTACGAGGAGAAACCGGTCAAGATTCTCGAGTTTGCCAGCCGAGTTACCCGCAGCAAGGTTATCAAGTTTTGCAAAGTTCAGTGGAGCCACCATACCGAGGATGAAGCCACCTGGGAACGAGAGGAAGATCTATGGAAAGACCACCCACACCTATTTTATAGCCAACCCGAATCTCGAGGGCGAGAGTCACCATAAGGGGGGTAGGTTTGTAACATCCCAAATTTTCAATTTGGAATGTTATACATAGGTTGTCATATGCATATCATATTTTATTTGCATTTTGGTTTTGATCCTAGAAATTCTAAGCAACTCAAGGACCCATGGAGAGAGTTGGGGATTTTATTTATTTTCATATTTGAAATTTTCTCAAATATTGAAAAGAGGATCATTTTGGTTTTAATTATTTTTTCTCTTCGAAAATATTTCCAATATAAAAATAAATGAGAGGAGATAATATGACTTCTCGAAAATAAAATAACTATTGGAGGAAAAATGTTAAAATCAAATAAATATTTTATTTGGATTTTTATTTGCTATTTATTCGAATTAGAAAAATATGCATTTTTTCCAAAATTGCATTTCTACGCTAGAAAAATGTTCACCTTGTTCTAAATATTTTATTTAGATGAAAATTGTTTTTGGCATTTTTAGATTTATTTATATTTTATTTAGGATTTTTCCTTTTTCGGCGGATTTTTCTTAAAAAAAAGTCTTTGGGCCGATTGTCTTTGAAGCTCAGTAGTCAGCCTTGTGTCGCCTCAGGCCGAAGTTGGTCTCCGCCTCAAGACGCACCACCGCCGTCGTGGCCGCCTCCTGCAAGCACCCCCATGACCCCCTTTATAAGCCGCCCCACCCGCCGCTGCGCCACCGCCCAACCCGCCGCTCGCCGCCACCGCCGCCGTCTTTGCTCGCCTTGCCCGCCACCTCTGTTCCGCGCCAGCCGCCCGCCTCGCCATAAGCCGCCGGACCTAGCAGATCTCGCCGGCCGTTTTCGTTTTAGGTAAAAAACCGTCCCGGTTTTTTTAGAAACCCTAGTTTCGGTTTTTATTTTAGATTGGTTCGGTTCATTTTTTCGGTTTCGTTATTTAGCGAGCGTCTGCTCGTTAGTTCGTTTTTAACGAACGTGTTCGTCCGTTCGTCTCTATTAACGAACGTTCGCGCCGTAGTCATTTTCTTTTTATTTTATTTTCGGCCAGGGACCTATCCGTGATTACTTTTATCGCAGATTAGCCCCTGATCTTCAAACCCTCACAACTTCTTAACCGTTCGCCCAAATCCAGTGAAACCAACGCCAAAATCTTCTCTCGAGCCCTTCTTTCTGTTTAATCAACTTGAACATGATTTTGACAATTTAAAATTTTGTTTCAAGCAGTTTTGTTTTCAAAGTTCTTTTCATCGTAGTTTCAGTTTCGTAGCTCCGATTTGATCGATTCTTTTTGCAAATCGAAGTTCTTCAGTTGGACTTTCAGTTTGAATCTTCTTATTTGAGTTTTACCCTTGCATTAATGCTTGAGTTCTTATGTATGCTATTGTTTGTTTGCGATAGAATTTCCGGAGTGCGAAGCGTGCTACTACGAGTCTCTAGGTTTTGCAGATCATCACCAAGGCGAGTAACACATTGATCATACCCCTTTATTACCCAGTTTTTATGCATTAGATACAATCCTCAAGAACTACATGACTAGGATGTGATTAACATGTGGGTATTGGGAAGTAGATGATGAGGTAGAACCTATTGCCCTTTTTATTATCAAACCCTTAGGAGTTACCTCTACGTTATGCTTATACTGCTATGCTATGCTCGTAGACGTGGTTTGGGTTTGAGTGTATCCGTGATAGATGTGAGATTATTAATTAATAGTTAACTTAAGGTGGCTACTTAAATACACATCTGGGTGGATTGGTTGCTGGCACCTGGGGATATACTAGTGTTGTCCTTTGGTTCATCACCCAGGCTCAAAGGGATCATAAGATTATTCATGCTAGAAACTTCCGTGTGCATCCACAAACTATTATGGGCTCTAGCATAGTTGAGTATGTTGCATGACCTCTTCCAGTGGTAGACTAGCTGATGTAGGGGATGTAGGTTGGTACTGTCTACCCAGAGTAAAGAGTTAATGTTTTTGAAAGACTGTGTCTCGGTCATCCGTTTCTCAAACACCATGTAGTGCGAGAAATCCAACGGAGGAGATCGAGACTTGTGGGGAAAAGTGCGCAAACCTCTGCAGAGTGTACAAACTAATCATGATTAGCCGTGTCCCCGGTTATGGACATTTTGAGTATCTGGTTCTTGGATTATCATGTTGATCTCTGTCACAGCCCTAGAATTTGGTTGCAGTTAGTTGCATAAGCATCCATGCCATCATGTTTAATTTCAAATGAATTTGAAATGGGGGATGTTCAAACCCTAGCATCAAATGGAATTCAAATAGGCCCAACCTAAAATATTTTCAATGATCCCAAAATGCCCTTAAAAATGTTCATAATTTAGGGAAAAGGGTGAAAACCTTATCCTGTGATGATGCATATTTTTCATTGGCATTTTAGGTCTTTGAATTAACTAACTACTTATTTGAATTAGAGTTGTAAAATTCTATAAGTAGTATTATAGCTCCAATAATTTTGGAAAATATGGTGGGGCTGTGTAATAATCCTTTTTGCATCCTCAAAGTTTTTCCAGAATTTATAAAAAATGATTTAGTGGCTAAACTAAATCAAAAAAGAGGAAATAAAATAGAAAAAGAAAAACTAAAAAAAAAGAGAGAGATAGTAACTAGCCACTTACCTTGGCCCAGCGTTGTAACCGGCCGGCCAAGCCCACCAGCGCCCTCCCTGTCGTCTTCCTCCTCGGGACAAGAGGTGGGCGCAGGCGTGTGCGCCAAGCACGCACGCCAAGCCTAAACCTCCTGCCTCCCTGCCTGTCTCCCCGTCGCCCTGAGGACGCCACGCGACCCCCTTGACGCTCTCTCGCTCTCCCTCATCCTCATCCTATCGCCTGGACCTCTCTCTCTCTCTCTCACCACCGAATGGAGCCGTCACCACCGACGCCGCTCAACGCGGCCACCGTAGTCGTCTCACCCCGCCGACGTGGTCATGAGCTCCGCAGCAACCTCTCCGTCCTCCTTGCTGATGTCTACTATGCAACCTTCTTCTTGTAGACGTTGTTGGGCCTGCAAGTGTACAGGTTTGTAGGACAGTAGCAAATTTCCCTCATGTGGATGACCTAAGGTTTATCAATCCGTGGGAGGAGTAGGATGAAGATGGTCTCTCTCAAGCAACCCTGCAACCAAATAACAAAGAGTCTCTTGTGTCCCCAACACACCCAATACAACGGTAAATTGTATAGGTGCACTAGTTCGGCGAAGAGATGGTGATATAAGTGCAATATGGATAGTAGATATAGGTTTTTGTAATCTGAAATAATAAAAACAGCAAGGTAAGTAATGGTAAAAGTGAGCACAAACGGTATTGCAATGATAGGAAACAAGGCCTAGGGTTCATACTTTCACTAGTGCAAGTTCTCTCAACAATAATAACATAGATAGATCATTTAACAATCCCTCAACATGCAACAAAGAGTCACTCGAAAGCCACTAATAGCGGAGAACAAACGTAGAGATTATGGTAGGGTATGAAACCACCTCAAAGCTATTCTTTCGATCGATCTATAAAAGAGTTCGTACTAGAATAACACCTTAAGACACAAATCAACCAAAACCCTAATGTCACCTAGATACTCCATTGTCACCTCAAGTATCCATGGGCATGATTATACGATATGCATCACACAATCTCAAATTCATCCAACCAACACAAAGTAGTTCAAAGAGTGCCCCAAAGTTTCTACCGGAGAGTCAAGAAAACGTGTGCCAACCCCTATGCATAAGTTCATGGGTGGAACTCGCAAGTTGGTCACCAAAACATACATCAAGTGGCACGTGATATCCCATTGTCACCGCAGATAAACACGGCAAGACATACATCAAGTGTTCTCAAATAAAGACTCAATCCAATAAGATAACTTTCAAGAGGGAAACTCAATTCATCACAAGAGAGTAGAGGGGGAGAAACATCATAAGATCCAACTATAATAGCAAAGCTCGCGATACATCAAGATCGTGTGAAGTCGATAACACGAGAGAGAGAGATCAAACAGATAGCTACTAGTACATACCCTCAGCCCCAAGGGTGAACTACTCCCTCCTCGTCATGGATAGCGTCGGGATGATGAAGATGGCCACCGGTGATGGGTTCCCCCTCCGTGAGCCTTAACGGACTCCCGAGAGGTTTTTGGTGGCTATAGAGGCTTGCGGCGGCGAAACTCCCGATCTATCTTGATATTCGATGTTCTTAGGGTACGAGGGAATATATAGGCGAAAGAAGTTGGTCGGGGGTGCTCCAGGGGCCCACGAGACAGGGGGCGCCCAGCAGGGGGGTGCCCTCCTATCTCGTGGAGTCCTCGAGGATCTTCTGATTTGAACTCCAAGTCTCCAGGATCATATTCTTCCAAAAAATAACGCTGCCGAAGGTTTCATTCCGTTTGGACTCCGTTTGATATTCCTTTTGTTCGAAATCTGAACAGCAATAAAAACAGCAATATATGGGCTGGGCCTCTGGTTAGTAGGTTAGTCCCAAAAGTAATATAAATGTGTAAAATAAAGCCCATAATCATTCAAAACGGGTAATATAATAGCATGGAACAATAAAAAATTATAGATACGTTGGAGACGTATCAAGCATCCCCAAGCTTAATTCCTGCTCGTCCTCGAGTAGGTAAATGATAAAAAGATAATTTTTGATGTGGAGTGCTACTTGGCATAATTTCAATGTAATTCTTCTTAATTGTGTTATGAATATTCAGATCCGAAAGATTCAAGACAAAAGTTTAATATTGACATAAAAATAATAATACTTCAAGCATACTAACTAAGCAATTATGTCTTCTCAAAATAACATGGCCAAAGAAAGTTATCCCTACAAAATCAAATAGTCTGGCTATGCTCTATCTTCACCACACAAAGTATTTAAATCATGCACAACCCCGATGACAAGCCAAGCAATTGTTTCATACTTTTGACATTCTCAAACTTTTTCAATCCTCACGCAATACATGAGCATGAGCCATGGATATAGCACTATGGGTGGAATAGAAGAGTGGTTGTGGAGAAGACAAAAAGGGAGAAGATAGTCTCACATCAACTAGGAGTATCAACGGGCTATGGAGATGCCCATCAATAGATATCAATGTGAGTGAGTAGGGATTGCCATGTAACGGATGCACTAGAGCTTATAAATATATGAAAGCTCAACAAAAGAAACTAAGTGGGTGTGCATCCAACTTGCTTGCTCACGAAGACCTAGGGCATTTTTGAGGAAGCCCATCATTGGAATATACAAGCCAAGTTCTATAATGAAAATTCCCACTAGTATATGAAAGTGACAACATAGGTGAGGGAGTCCTGGACTAGGGGGTGTCCGGATAGCCGAACTATCATCTTTGGCCGGACTCCTGGACTATGAAGATACAAGATTGAAGACTTCGTCCCGTGTCCGGATAGGACTTTCCTTGGCGTGGAAGGCAAGCTTGGCGATATGGATATGTAGATTTCCTACCATTGTAACAGACTCAGGTAACCCTAACCCTATTCGGTGTCTATATAAACCGAAGGGTTTTAGTCCGTAGGACTAACAACAATCATACCATAGGCTAGCTTCTAGGGTTTAGCCTCTCCGATCTCGTGGTAGATCTACTCTTGTACTACCCATATCATAAATATTAATCAAGCAGGAGTAGGGTATTACCTCCATTGAGAGGGCACGAACCTGGGTAAAAACATCATGTCCCTTGTCTCCTGTTACCATCCGCCTAGACACAGTTCGGGACCCCCTACCCGAGATCCGCCGGTTTCGAAACCGACATTGGTGCTTTCATTGAGAGTTCCTCCGTAGTCGTCACCTATAGGCCCGATGGCTCCTTCAATCATCAAGAATAACGCAGTCCAGGGTGAGACTTTTCTCCCCGGACAGATCTTCGTATTCGGTGGCTTTGCACTGCGGGCCAATTCGCTAGGCCATCTGGAGCGGATCGAAAGCTACGCCCCTGGCCATCAGGTCAGATTTGGAAGCTTGAACTATACGGCCGATGTCCGCAGAGACTTGATCTTCGACGGATTCGAGCCACGTACCGAGCGTGCCGCCTTTGTCTCGATGGAGTACGATCTAGCTCTGCCACGAGCGGCTGCCACGGAGGCCGCACCAGTGCCCACTCCGACCCTTAATCCGGAGCCGGTTTCGCCGATCGAGGACGGTTAGTTGGACACCGCCTCGGGGGCTGAAAACTCCACGACAATTGAGCCGAACACCATCCCTGCCCTTTGCGAAGCTCGTGACTCCCAGTGCCAGACTCCTTTCTGGACTCCGAACCTCCCGCGCCTCTACCAGTCGAATCCGACTGGGCGCCGGTTATGCAGTTCACCGCCACAGACATCTTTCAGCACTCGCCCTTTGGCGATATCCTGAACTCATTAAAGTCTCTCTCTTTGTCAGGGGAGACCTGGCCGAACTATGGTCAGGAAGGTTGGGATTCGGACGACCAAGAAATTCAACGCCCACCCACCACCCACTTTGTAGCCACTGCCGATGATTTAACCGACATGCTCGACTTCGACTCCGAAGACATCGACAGTATGGACGACGGTGCCGGAGACGATCAAGAGCCAGCGCCCACGGGGCACTGGAAGGGCACCTCGTCATATGACATATACATGGTGGACATCCCAAAAGATGGGAATGGCGATGGAACGGCGGAGGATGACCCCTCCAAGAAACAACCCAAGCGCCGACGTCGGTGGCGCCGCTCTAAATCCCGCCACAAGAAAACGGCGATTCCGCACGGGAGACAATAATACCCGGACAAGGTCAAGATGACCCCTCAAGCAGGACTCAGCGCAGGAGGAGGGAGAAGCAAGTCCGCACGACAGTGCGCAGAAAGAGAGGTAGAGGACGATAATTATGCGCCCCCGTCCGAAGACGAGGCAAGCCTCGACGACGACGAATTCGTCGTGCCAAAGGACCCCGTCGAACAAGAGCGTTTTAAACACAGGCTCATGGCCACGGCAAGCAGCCTTAAGAAAAAGAAGCAACAGCTTAGAGTCGACCAAGACCTGCTAGTCGACGGATGGATCAAGTCCTTGGTACCAAGAGTATGAACTCGAATGCCCTCCAAAAGCTACCCCAAACGCAGCCGTTGCCTCGATCGTGAGGAGGAAGCACCCACGTCACCAACGCACCACATGGCAGACCGGCCACCCTGCGGGCCACGACAGAGAAGCCTCTCGCCCTCCGCTCAAGCCACGCCCGGACGCCGCTCAAAAGTACCAAGGCACGGAAAACGCTACGGACTTGCGAGATATATTGGAGGATATGGCAAAGCATACAAGATCGATCTCTACGGTCGGCGTGGGCGTAACGACTCGGGATGATTACCATCACGCCGGATACAACAAACCCGGCCGGGCGAACACGATGAGACAAAGCTCATATGAGCTACGCCGTGATATAGCCCAATACGTAGGCGCCAAGACACCCACTATGCTTCATGATGAAGTAATGGATCATCAAATCCACGAGGGCTTCAAACCCGTAAACATCGAATCATACGATGGTACCACAGATCCTACGGTCCGGATTGAGGACTATCTCCTCCATATCCACATGGCCCGTGGTGATGATCTACATGCCATCAAATACCTCCCACTCAAGCTTAAAGGACCAGCTCGGCATTGGCTCAACAGCTTGCCAGCAGAGTCAATCGGTTGTTGGGAGGACCTGGAAGCCGCATTCCTTGATAACTTCCAGGGCACATATGTGCGACCACCAGATGCCGATGACCTTAGCCATATAATTCAGCAGCCAGAAGAATCGGCTAGACAATTCTGGACGCGGTTCCTAACAATGAAAAATTAGATCGTCGACTGTCCGGATGCAGAGGCGCTAGCAGCCTTCAAACACAACATCCGCGATGAGTGGCTAGCCCGGCACCTAGGACAGGAAAAGCCGAAATCCATGGTAGCCCTCACCACACTCATGACCCGCTTTTGCTGGAGAGGACAGCTGGCTAGCTCGAAGCAACAACTTGGCCAAACACCTGGTAGTTCGGATACCAAGGACAGCAATGGCGTGTCGCGTCGCAACAAGCATAAACGCCGCATTAAGGTGATAATGCTGAAGATACGACAAGAATGCCGGATTCAGAGGCTCTAAACCCGGTCACGGAAGAAGCCATTCGAAAGAAATACCTGTGGCCCGTCCAACTTGGACCGGATACTCGATCGCTTGTGCTAGATACATGGCACCCCGAAAAACCAGCCAACCACACCAACAGGGATTGTTGGGTGTTCAAGCAAGGTGCAAGCTAAGCGCGAAAACAACGACAAGGGGCTGCATAGCGATGACGAGGAAGAGCCCCGTCACGAACAATAGAGGATGAAGGGCTTTCCCACACAAGTGCGGACGGTGAACATGATATACGCAACCCACATACCCAAAAGGGAGCGGAAGCGCGCACTAAGGGACGTGATACGCGATGGAGCCAGCCGCCCAAGTTCAACCCATGGTCTTCCCGCCCGATCACCTTCGATCGAAGGACCACCCCACTAGCATCCGTCACGGCGGTTTCTCCGCATTGGTTCTTGACCCAATTATTGACGGATTTCACCTCACCGTAGTCCCGATGGACGGCGGCAAAGCAGCCAACCTGATTTATCGTGATACGGTCGCAAAATGGGCATAGACCCGTCAAGGATCAAACCCACAAAGACGACCTTTAAAGGCGTCATTCCAGGTGTAGAGGCCAACTGCACAGGCTCCGTTACACTTGAAGTGGTCTTCGGATCCCCGGATAACTTCCGGAGTGAGGAGTTAATCTTCGACATAGCCCCGTTCTGCAGCGGCTATCACGCACTGCTCGGACGAACCGCATTCGCAAAATTCAATGCGGTGCCGCTACGCTGCATTCTCAAACTCAAGATGCCAGGCCCTTGAGGCGTAATCACGGTCAATGGAAACACCGAACGCTCCCTCCGAACGGAGGAGTATACGGCCGCCTTGCGGCGAAGTGCGTAACAGCCTCTTAAGGCAATTCTCCATCCGCCAATAAACAATCGAACACCGCTGCCGCGCCGGAGTAACCTACAGCAAGACCGCCGCACGTTCCGAACAAGCGTAGTAATGCAGCCCCAACCCCAGCCCTCGCGAACTCGCTGAAGCCGATTACTCTGGCGCACGTAATTGCGCTCAAGCACCATGGGCATAGGGGACGGGCCACGACCACGGCATGCCCAGAATGCGGCTAGACCGTACTAGGGGCTCCCGTTTGTGTCATTCCTTTTTTTTCTTTTTCTTCCTTTTACTTTCAGGACTCTGTTCTCCAGAAGCCTTGTCCGGCATTCGCGCCGAATACATGATGCAACAACTAGGGAAGCAGAAAACTGCGTCGAGTGTCCAGGTGGTCTCTATTACGAAGCAAGATACCTGCTTTTACATACCACACCGCAAACTTACCCTGGAAGGGGACATGTCAAAAGTCCCGCACTCGCTTATCGCACAATTTGTATCGCTCGCTTTTATTTGCGCTTTCTTTTGAATAACCAATATATAGCTCTTGCCTATTATTGCATTCTTTCCCATTATATATGTTCATTTATGACATTGCGCAACCGCATAATTTGGTACGGCCAATACACCAGGGGCTTATGTACCCCAAAAACATGGTGTGACAAGTCCGAACACTTTCACAAGTGCGGCACCGAACTTATAGCATTATATGCATCGGCTCCGAATCATGTCTTGGGTCAATAGTTGGGTTTGCCGGCTCCCATGTTTTGGTACCTTACATTCCGTTATATCGGCTAAGGTAGAAGGCTGGGAGAACCACTGCGATTGTGCCCGGTTGAGCTGGGTTGAGCACCTCGGAGAAAGCTAAAACTGACCGTCATGATAAGGCGAGAGCCGGTCGCTGTTCGAGAGGTTTCTTCGAGTCCCTAAAGACTTATGCCGCTTAGAGCGAGGAACCGACATTGTCCGGCCAAGGCGTGGATAGCGCCCCGAACTCGGTCTTCCGAATACTAGGGGCTTCGCCGAAATTTAAAATTATAGAATTCTATGGCTAAGTGAGAGTGTTCAAGCATTATAGTCCGGTTGCCTGGTTCATTGCGTTGAGCGCCTCCCTCGAAGGACCCAAGAATGGGAACAAGAGCACTCAAGTTTATCCCGAACACCCCAGCACTCGTGGCATGGGGGCTGAAGCCAACGATTCGCCATCTCAAATTTGATAAACGGCCGCACAGAAGGTAATATTTTAAATTCAAAAGCATTGCTTAGCGCATATGAATTTTTTTTCAGCGTACAGGATAACAAATGCGAGTCTACTCAAATATTACATCTTTGGAGCATTCACCCGCTATAAGACTATAAGACGGGCACCCTTCAGGACGCCCTCATAATACTTCTCGGGCTTGCGATGTTCTTTGCCTGGCGGCGGCCTGTCCGTCACCAGCTTCTCCGCGTCCAGCTTGCCCCAGTGCACCTTGGCACGGGCAAGGGCCCCTGAGCACCTTCAATACAGATGGAGCGCTTGATGACTTTGATCCATGGACAGGCATCCACCACCGCCGTGACTAGCCCGGCAGTAGCTCCTGTGCATGGCCTCATTTGGCCACAACTGATCTATAACGCCCTTCATGGCCTGTTCACGACCTTGTGGAGCTCGACCAATTGCTTGCTTGGTCGCTCAAGGGCACTGGTGTTCAGCCTCGATATCGAGACCAAAACACCTTTTCCGTCGAGCTCCCTTCTTCGGCTCGGTAGAAAGAGGCGGCATCGGATACACTCCGTGGCAGATCTGCGAAAGCTCCTGGAGAGCTCCGGATTCGGGTAAGTACTAGATAATTGACTTTTACATTCTTGCTCTGCATAAAGAATGCCTTACCAGCCGCGATCTTCTTTATTGCCTCAATCTCCTGGAGGGCTTTTTGGGCCTCGGCCTTAGAAGCTTGGGCACTCTCAAGAGCCGAGGCAAGCTCGGACTCTCGGGTCTTCGAGTCACGCTCCAAACCCTCGTGTTTTTCCACGAGAGCCTGGAGCTCTTGCCGTACCTCCGCCAGCTGCACCTCCCCCTTCTCTCGCTCGGTGCGCTCATGGCCGCTTTGTTTTCGGCCGGACACCGCCTCCTTCAGGGTCGCCACCTCGCTCGTGGCCCCTGCAGTACCCATGTTATTCATGTTATCTTTTGCAACCACATTTTTAAAATTCCATAAGGTATTACTTACCTTCCTTGTCCTCGAGCTGCTTCTTGGCTTGGCCGAGCTCGTTCTCGGACCGCTCGAGGCTCTCCTTCAATGCATTGACCTCCGTAGTCAAGGTCTTGGCAGAGGTCGGCAGGCAGCCTGCATTCCCATATTGACATAATTATGTTAGACTCCTGCAGATATCTTTTTAGATCCTCAATCCGGCTTTTCTTTCCGAACACCGAACTAAGCATCGAGGCTACCGTCTATGCGGTAATCTTCTTACATATATTGAAAACTTACCTCAAAGCCTGTTAAAAGGCCGTTCACAGGCTTCAACAGCCCACTCTTGGCGGACTCGAACTTCTGGATCACCACACTCATAAAGGCGGTGCTCCTCCTCGATGGAGGCACTTTGTTAAGCGCCTCCAAGAGCTATCCGGTGCCTCCGGTTGGACGGAGGACACCGGCGTCTTACCCTTCCTACGAAGGGGCCGCTAGCCGGACTTCGGAACCACTGAAGGTTCCGGTATGGAGTCCGGACAAGGGTCGGGCTTAGAGCCCCTGGGGTTCTCGCTCCCCTCGCGCGTGGAGTCCGGGAGGCTGCCTTGCGGCGCCTCCTGCGCCACCTCCTCTTGACCAGGCCCCCTTGGGGCCCCACCTCGGCGTCGTCAGCAGCGTGAGGTGAGGCGGCCGGAAGTGAAGTACTCTCCACTTCCGGCGAATTCGAGACTCGCTCGGCAAGCGGCGAGCCTGCCCTGGGCGGGCTGCATGATTGTTCGGCATTACAGAACACTATGCAATGAAAAAAAGCCATGGGTATCCGGACACTTATGATCTCGCTAGGGGCTTGGCCCTCGAGGGCCACTCCTCCTTGCCGTCGTTGGCGTTGGTGGAGACGTCCGGAGGAAGGGTTCTTCCCTTATTGAACCCTCCGGCCTCCCCAGCAGGGGTGGCCTTTCTTTTCTTCTCCTTCACCGGGAGAGGCTTCGCTTCCTCCTCCTCGCTTTCACGGGAGGAGTCCTCCTCCGAGTCGTCGGACGATGAGTCCGACAACACTGGCGCCGGCACTCCTTCGAGTACCCGTGGCCTTCTTCTTGGCCTTCTTCTCCGGCACCACGTAGGCGCCGGAGCCAAGAGCCCGCCAAGCGGGCGCTCACTGGGTCTTTCCGGCAAAGGAGCCGGACAGTTAACCTGCCCGGATGTGCTCCACCAGTCTGTCAAAGGCAAGGGAGTTTAGATCCCGCATAGAGTCAAACTATGAAAAGCAAGATTCCCGTGAAGGGCAAAATAGCTTACCTCGGTAGCTTGACGCCATGAGCTGAATCCGCGATCTTCAGAGCGGATGAGGGAGCCTCGACGCCTTGAACAGCACCTTCCGGGCATCTTAAATGCGTAGTGTCGAAGAGCCTCTTCAGGGTTGGATGCTGTGCCGGATCGAACTCCCACAATTTGAAGGCCCTTTGTTGGCATGGGAGGATCCGGCGGATGAGCATAACAAGGACCACATTGACGAGCCTGAGATTCTTGTTCACCAAGGTCCGCATGCAGGTTTGGAGTCCGGTCAGCTCTTCCGAATTACCCCACGCCAGCCGCCTCCTTCCAAGAAGTGAGCCGCGTGGGAATACCAGACCGAAATTCGGGGGCCGCCGCCCATTTAGGGTCGCGCGGCTCGGTGATGTAGAACCACCCCGATTGCCACCCCTTCACGGTCTCCACAAAGGAGCCATCAAGCCATAAGACGTTGGCGATCCTGCCGACCATGGCGCCTCCGCACTCCGCCTGGCGGCCGCCCACAACCTTCGGCTTGACATTGAAGGTCTTCAACCATAAGCCGAAGTGGGGCTAGATGCAGAGGAAAGCCTCGCACACGATGATGAACGCCGACATGTTGAGGATGAAATTCGGGGCCAGATCGTGGAAGTCTAGGCTGTAGTAGAACATGAGCCCCCGGACGAATGGGTGAAGTGGAAAACCCAGTCCACGGAGGAAGTGGGCAAGAAATACGACCCGCTCATGGGGCTCAGGGGTGGGGATGAGCTGCCCTTCGTCGGGCAGCCGATGTGCGACGCCGCTGCACAAGTATCCGGCCTTCCGCAGTCTTTTTACTTGGCCCTCCGTGACGGAGGAGACCATCCACCTGCCTCCCGCTCCGGACATGGCTGGACATGGTTGAGGAAGGATGTGCGGACTTGGGCGCTGGAGCTCAGAGTGCGTGGAAATGGATGAGAAAGGGAGGAGGAAGGCGTAGGTGAAAAGGGTGGATCCTTATCCCCTTATACGGACGGACGAGGCTATGCGTCCCCCCACCATCCTGATAAAACTCGCTTATCTCCCAAGCGCCGCAATCAATGGCGCGGTTGGGTTACCCCCGTCCGTATTGATGAGAATCCCGGAATAAGGGGGCACGATCTACACTTTGATAAGACGTGCAGGGAAACCGCCTCGCTAAAAGCGCTGAGGTGGGACAGTAAAAAACGATTCGAATAAAGGCCTGGCCGTGGTGTGATGTCACACCGCGGAATACGTCAGCAGATCTATGCAAAAAGTTATTCTCTCTACGGTGGTATGTGGAACTTGTTTTGCGAGCGGACACTATCCTTGTGTTCAAAACCTTCTATGAAGTATTCGGAGGAGGAACCCGCCTTGCAATGCCGAAGACAATATGCGCGCCGGACTCGTCGTCATTGAAGCCTGGTTCAGGGGCTACCGAGGGAGTCCTGGACTAGGGGGTGTCCGGATAGCCGAACTATCATCTTTGGCCGGACTCCTGGACTATGAAGATACAAGATTGAAGACTTCGTCCCGTGTCCGGATAGGACATTCCTTGGCGTGGAAGGCAAGCTTGGTGATACGGATATGTAGATTTCCTACCATTGTAACCGACTCAGTAACCCTAACCCTATTCGTGTCTATATAAACCGAAGGGTTTTAGTCCAGAGGACGAACAACAATCATACCATAGGCTAGCTTCTAGGGTTTAGCCTCTCCGATCTCGTGGTAGATCTACTCTTGTACTACCCATATCATCAATATTAATCAAGCAGGAGTAGGGTATTACCTCCATCGAGAGGGCCCGAACCTGGGTAAAAACATCGTGTCCCTTGTCTCCTGTTACCATCCGCCTAGACGCACAGTTCGGGATCCCCTACCCGAGATCCGCCGGTTTTGACACCGACAATAGGAGACTCTCTATCATGAAGATCACGGTGCTACTTTGAAGCACAAGTGTGGTAAGAGGATAGTAGCATTGTCCCTTCTCTCTTTTTCTCTCATTTTTTTATTTTTTTATTTGGGCCTTTTCTTTTTTTATGGCCTCTTTTTTTTTCGTCCGGAGTCTCGTCCCGACTTGTGGGGGAATCATAGTCTCCATCATCCTTTCCTCACTGGGACAATGCTCTAAAAATGATGATCATCACACTTCTATTTTCTTACAACTCAACAATTACAACTCGATACTTAGAACAAAATATTACTCTAGATGAATGCCTCCGTGATGTACCAGGATATGCAATGAATCAAGAGTGACATGTATGAAAGAATTATGAACGGTGGCTTTGCCACAAATACGATGTCAACTACATGATCATGCAAAGCAATATGACAATGATGGAACGTGTCATAATAAATGGAACGGTGGAAAGTTGCATAGCAATATATCTCGGAATGGCTATGGAAATGCCATAATAGGTAGGTATGGTGGCTGTTTTGAGGAACATATATGGTGGGTGTATGATACCGGCGAAAAGTGCGTGATATTAGAGAGGGGTGAGAGTGCGTATAATCCATGGACTCAACATTAGTCATATAGAACTCATATACTTATTGAAAAAATCTACAAGTTATCAAAGCAAAGTATTACGCGCATGCTCCTAGGGGGATAGATTGGTAGGAAAAGACCATCGTCATTCCCCTCGACCGCCACTCATAAGGAAGACAATCAATAAATAAATCATGCTCCGACTTCATCACAAAGCGGTTCACCATACGTGCATGCTACGGGAATCACAAACTTTAACACAAGTATCTCTCAAATTCACAACTACTCAACAAGCATGACTCTAATATTACTACTTCCATATCTCAAAACAATCATCAAGCATCAAACTTCTCTTAGTATTCAACACACTCATAAGAAAGTTTTTACTATTTTTGAATACCTAGAATATTAAGATTATTTAAGCAAATTACCATGCTATTTAAGACTCTCAAAATAATATAAGTGAAGCATGAGAGTTCATCTATTTCTTCAAAATAAAACCACCACCGTGCTCTAAAAGATATAAGTGAAGTACTAGAGCAAAAACAAACTACTCCGAAAGATATAAGTGAAGGTCAATGAGTAGTCAAATAATTTTGCAACTATGTGAAGACTCTCTAACATTAAGGAAATTCAGATCTTGATATTTTATTCAAACAGCAAGAAAAGCAAAATAAAATGACATTGCAAGGATAACACAACTCATGTGAAGAAGCAAAAACTTAGGCTCAACCGATACTAACCGATAGTTGTTGAAGAAGAAAGGTGGGATGCCTACCGGGGCATACCCAAGCTTAGATGCTTGAGACTTCTTGAAATATTATCTTGGGGTGCCTTGGGCATCCCCAAGCTTGAACTTTGTGTCTCCTTAATTCCTCTCATATCATGGTTTCTCTTTTTGTCAAAAGCTTCATTCACAACAAACTCAACAAGAACTCGTGAGATAGGTTAGTATAAACCAATGCAAAACCTTATCATTTTCTGCTGTAAAAAATCACTAACATTATTATTCAACATTTCATACTAAATGCCTATGCATATTTAATACTCCTATCCTCAAATAGAATCACTAAACAAGCAAACATATGCAAAAAATGCAAACATAACAGCAATCTGCCAAAACAGTACAGTCTGTAAAGAATGCAAGATTCATCATACTTTCCTAACTCCACATATTTTGAAATAAAATTCCCACTGTAGTAAATTTATCAGAGCTCATTATGCAAAAGGTTTCATCATTATATCATTCTCTGACTTTTCTAGGGAATTTTTGCAACAGCGGTAAACTTTCTGTTTTCAAACAGCAACATGTATACTAGCAAAATAAGCATGGCAAAGGCTATCCTTGACTTTTTTATTGAAACTAAAGATGCAAAACATTAATATAAATAACAGAAAGCAAATCCTAACAAGATAAAATGACGCTCCAAGCAAAACACATATCATGTGGTGAATAAAAATATAGCTCCAAGTAAATTTACCGATGAACGAAGACGAAAGAGGGGATGTCATCCGGGGCATCCCCAAGCTTAGGATCTTGGTTGTTATTGAATATTACTTTGGGGTGCCTTGGGAATCCCCAATCTTAGGCTCTTGCCACTCCTTATTCCATAGTCCATCGAATCTTTACCCAAAACTTGAAAACTCCACAACACAAAACTTAACAGAAAACTCGTAAGCTCAGTTAGCGAAAGAAAACAAAACACCACTTCAAGGTACTGTAAGGAACTCATTCTTTATTTATATTGGTGTTAAACCTACTGTATTACCAATTCTCTATGGTTTATAAACTATTTTACTAGCCATAGATTCATCAAAATAAGCAAACAACACACGAAAAACAGAATCTGTCAAAAACAGAACAATCTGTAGTAATCTGTAACTAACGCAAACTTATGGAACTCCAAAAATTCTAAAATAAATTGGTGGACCTGAGGAATTTGTCTAGTAATAGTCTGCAAAACGAATCAACTAAATATCACTCTCCAATAAAAAGTTGAAGCTAATATCGTGAGCGCTAAAGTTTCTGTTTTTTACAGCATGATCATAAAGACTTCACCCAAGTCTTCCCAAAGGTTCTACTTGGCACAAACACTAATTAAAACATAAAACCACATCTAAACATAAGATAAATGGATTATTTATTCCTAAACAGAACCAAAAAGCAAGAAACTAAAATTAAATTGGGTTGCCTCCCAACAAGCGCTAGCGTTTAACGCCTCTAGCTAGGCATGATGATTTCAATGATGCTCGCATAAAAGATAAGAATTGAAACATAAAGAGAGCATCATGAAGAATATGACTATCACATTTAAGTCTAACCCACTTCTTATGCATAGGGATTTTGTGAGCAAACAACCTATGGGAACAACAATCAACTAGCATAGGAAGGCAAAACAAGCATAACTTCAAAACTTTAAGCATATAGAGAGGAAACTTGATATTATTGCAATTCCTGCAAGCATATATTCCTCCCTCATAATAATTTTCAGCAGAATCATCAATAAATTCAACAATATAACCAGCACCTAAAGCATTCTTTTCATGATCTACTAGCATAGAAAATTTACTACTCTCCACATAAGCAAAATTCTTCTCATTCGGAATATTGGGAGTATCATAAAAGACTTGAACACTAAAATTGTTTCCACACTAAAAGAGTAATGTTCAGAAAAAGGGTAATCATAATCATGAAAAGATTTGTAAATATAATCATCACTACTTTTTATAGCATAAGTTTCATCACAATAATCATCATAAGTAGCAACTTCGTTCTCATCATAATCGATTGAAACCTCTCCTAAGATAGTGGAATCACTAAATAAAGTTGACACTCTTCCAAATCCACTTCCATATTCATCACAATAAGATTCAACATCCTCCAAAATAGTGGGATCACTACTTCCTAAAGTTGACACTCTTCCAAACCCACTTTCATCAATATAATCATCATAATGAGGGGCATGCTATCATCATAACAACTTTGCATATCAAAACTTGGGATGCTAAAAATATCATATTCATTAAACATAGCATCCCCAAGCTTGGGACAAACATTAATTTCAGCAAATATATTCTCAAATATTTCATCCTCATCAAACATAGCTTCCCCAAGCTTGGGCTCTTTCATATCATAAGCATAATCACTCTCATCATTAAAAATATTGATAGCACCAATAG
Organism: Aegilops bicornis; assembly: GCA_021605145.1. NCBI lineage: Eukaryota > Viridiplantae > Streptophyta > Magnoliopsida > Poales > Poaceae > Aegilops > Aegilops bicornis. Next base: position 113,089,023 of record CM038669.1, on the reverse strand, counting down.
TATAGCAATTGTCATCATCACAATGAGTAGTAGGAGCAATATCATTTGGGAGGGATACCTTTCTACCTTTGTCGCTCCTTCTTTTCTTTTTATTCTTCACATTATGTGTGGGTTCAACCTTCCTCTTTGAGCTCCTTATTGATGAGATTGGTTGAATAGAAAGCTCCTCCTCGTTACCTGATTCATCACAAGAAATAATAGGAGGATATTGGGAAGTCTCTTCCCTTTCATTAGTATTCTCTTCATCTTCTATTTGCTTTCTTTTCTTTATGTAATTGGCAATATAAGGATTTTCAATGCAATTCTCCACACAAAACACATAAATATCCTCTAGATCAAAATCAAGAAACCTATCAAGATTAAATTTTGGAATACCCTCAGTTATACGTTTCATTTCTTCATACCCCAAAAGAAGACTAAGCTCTTTATGATGCCCAAGGGAAATCAAGCTATCAAAATTTTTGGACACGATTTGATCATAAAACAATTTGCATTGGAGATTTAAATGACCACATTCATTGCAAAGTTCACAAGGAGCGCGAAAAATATTGAATCTTCTAGCACACTCATCAAGACCTTCTTGCAAACCTTTAGTTTATAAGTACTTATGGCTCTTGCAATATCTATTTTATCTATTTGGTGTGTCCATGCAAATCCAATCTACTCCACAAAAATCAACATGCTTATAGGAGACATTTTCATCATAACTAGTGCAATCATCATTAGTACTATGGATATTCAAGGAGTTCATATTAACAACATTGCAATCATGCTCATCATTCAAAGATTTAGTACCAAGCATTTTAATGCATTCTTCTTCTAGCAATTGAGCACAATTTTCCTTTCCATCAAACTCACGGAAGATATTAAAAAGACGAAGTGTATGAGACAAACTTAACTCCATTTTTCGTAGTTTTCTTTTATAAACTAAACTAGTGATAAAACAAGAAACAAAAAGATTCGATCGCAAGATCTAAAGATATACCTTCAAGCACTCACCTCCCCGGAAACGGCGCCAGAAAAGAGCTTAGTTGACGGGGTGTGAGTGGGTGCCGCTTACCTAGCCTCCCCGGCAACGGTGCCAGAAAAGAGCTTGATGTATGCTATGCAACCTTCTTCTTGTAGACGTTGTTGGGCCTGCAAGTGCACAGGTTTGTAGGACAGTAGCAAATTTCCCTCAAGTGGATGACCTAAGGTTTATCAATCCGTGGGAGGCATATGATGAAGATGGTCTCTCTAAAGCAACCCTGCAACCAAATGGCAAAGAGTCTCTTGTGTCCCCAACACAACCAATACAACGGTAAATTGTATAGGTGCACTAGTTCGGCGAAGAGATGGTGATACAAGTGCAATATGGATAGTAGATATAGGTTTTTGTAATCTGAAATAATAAAAACAGCAAGGTAACTAATAGTAAAAGTGAGCACAAACGGTATTGCAATGATAGGAAACAAGGCCTAGGGTTCATACTTTCACTAGTGCAAGTTCTCTCAACAATAATAACATAGATAGATCATATAACAATCCCTCAACATGCAACAAAGAGTCACTCCAAAGCCACTAATAGCGGAGAACAAACATAGAGATTATGGTAGGGTACGAAACCACCTCAAAGCTATTCTTTCGGGTCGATCTATACAAGAGTTCGTACTAGAATAACACCTTAAGACACAAATCAACCAAAACCCTAATGTCACCTAGATACTCCATTGTCACCTCAAGTATCCGTGGGCATGATTATACGATATGCATCACACAATCTCAAATTCATCCAACCAACACAAAGTACTTCAAAGAGTGCCCCAAAGTTTCTACCGAAGAGTCAAGAAAACGTGTGCCAACCCCTATGCATAAGTTCATGGGCGGAACCCGCAAGTTGGTCACCAAAACATACATCAAGTGGTACGTGATATCCCATTGTCACCACAGATAAACACGGCAAGACATACATCAAGTGTTCTCAAATAAAGACTCAATCCAATAAGATAACTTTCAAGAGGGAAACTCAATTCATCACAAGAGAGTAGAGGGGGAGAAACATCATAAGATCCAACTATAATAGCAAAGCTCGCGATACATCAAGATCGTGTGAAGTCAAGAACACGAGAGAGAGAGATCAAACACATAGCTACTGGTACATACCCTCAGCCCCGAGGGTGAACTACTCCCTCCTCGTCATGCATAGCGCCGGGATGATGAAGACGGCTACCGGTGATGGGTTCCCCCTCCGGCAGGGTGCCGGAACGGACTCCCGAGAGGTTTTTGGTGGCTATAGAGGCTTGCGGCGGCGGAACTCCCGATCTATATTGATATTCGATGTTTTTGGTGGCTATAGAGGCTTGCGGCGGCGGCGGCGGCGGAATATATAGGCGAAAGAAGTTGGTCGGGGGGTGCTCGAGGGGCCCACGAGACAGGGGGCGCGCCCAGCAGGGGGGCCTCCTATCTCGTGGAGTCCTCGAGGATCTTCTGACTTGAACTCCAAGTCTCCAGGATCATATTCTTCCCAAAAATAACGCTGCCGAAGGTTTCATTCCATTTGGACTCCGTTTGATATTCCTTTTCTTCGAAATACTAAAACAGCAATATGGGCTGGGCCTCCGGTTAGTAGGTTAGTCCCATAAGTAATATAAATGTGTAAAATAAAGCCCATAATCATTCAAAACAGGTAATATAATAGCATGGAACAATCAAAAATTATAGATACGTTGGAGGCGTATCACTTGCCGAGTCACGCAACTCGGAGAGCCTCGAAGCGACGCCCTCAACATCATCTCCAGCCATGACCGGCCGAGATCGCCGCCGCTGTCCCGTCACCTCCAGGCCTTCCCCAAGCACGCTGACCATCCCATTGTCTCCGCTGTGAGCCCCTGACCACTTACCTCTTGCTCCCCTCCTCGAATTCGTGCCACAACCCCACGCCCGTGCTGGCCCGAGCACCGCCGCCACCCTAGCTCGCTGCCACCGCCGCTTCAGCCCACCCCAGGACGTCCTGACGCCACCGTTGGACGGGCCACGCTGCGGGCATTCCAACGCGCCCAGCCGCGCATCCAGCCGTGTCCGGAAATGGCCGACCGGCGATCGCCGCCGCGCCGGATTAGTACCGCCGATTAGTCGCCGGTTAACCCCACCATTAGCACTAGTTAACCCCCCCCCTAACAGACGCTGACAGTGGGCCCCGCGGTGGGTCAAATCCCAGTCAACACAGGATTAACTTCCAGTTAACTCTGAGCCTATGACATCTGGGTCCCAGCCGTTAGGGTTGACCCTATTGACCCAGCTGACGTCAGCCTGACGCCTTGTTGACGCAGTAATACATTTTCTGGAAATAGTTTATTTTTAAATAGCCAGAAAAATCCAGAAAATGTTTAAAACTTCTAAAAATCATAGAAATTAATCTATAACTCCAAATAAAATAAATTATATATGAAAAATTATCAGAAAAATCCAGTCTATCCATTTATGCTATTTCCATGCATGTTTGAGCAACTTATGCCTGCTGATAAGGTCAAATAAAATGTTGGCATTTAAATAATCACATATGGAGTTTGAATTTGAACCCTTGGTTCAAACCAACTTCATTTAAATCATTGCTAGTTGCATTAGCTCAAATCACATCATATTGCCATGTAATTATCATGCATCATATAGTTGCATTGCATTGATTGTGTTCTTTCTCTGTTGCTGGTGTTTGTTCCCCCTCAGTAGACGTGGTTCCGACGATGAGTTCGATGACACCGATGAAGAACTATACTATCTTCAGAAGTGCCAGGCAAGCAAAACCCCCTTGTTCATTCCGATACAAATCCCACTCTCTCGCTCCTGCTCTCTTTTACTGCATTAGGACAACAATGTTTCAACTGTTACATGCTGCGGTAGTTGAACCCCTTTTCTTTGCATGACCTGTCATTGCCACAGTAAATAGATGAAACCCACTAGCATGAGTAGGAGTTGTTTGAGCCCTGTTGTGCCTACTCATTCATGCTTGTTGTCATGCCTGCTACTGCTTAGAGTTGAGTCAGGTATGATTCATCGGGGATGAATTGGAATGTGGTGAAAATGTCTTACTGTTGAGAGCTAAGTGTGTGAACATGATTTGGTAAAGGTAGCGGTGAGAGGCCATGTAGGAGTACATGGTGGGTTGTCTCATTGCAGCCGTCCTCAGGAACTGAGTTCTGTGTTTGTGATCCATGAACAGTTACTACCACACATTGGGCTCCGGGCGCTCCAAGCTCTCTCGACTTATTAATCAACCTAATCTCTGTCCAGGAGTAGCAACTAGTTTCTGGTGTTTGTAGGTAGTGTTAATAGTCTACCAAGTGGCACCCGGTACAGGTGGGCTTGGGACAGACTAGGCACAGTGGCACGGTGTACCAAGTGGCACCCGAATGGTGGGCTTGGGAACCCTGCCTACATCGTTTGTGGCCGTGAGCGACACCCCAGCCGGATCTCCTTACAGATGGAACCTGAATAGGTGATAAACCTGGACTAGAGACTTGTGTGGTTAGTCAGATCGTGGCCGACTCCCTTGCCAGGCTTCCGCTTGAAGGTTGCCGAGATACACGATGTGTACATGGTGGTAAGTGGCGAGAGCGTGTGTGAAGAAGTACACCCCTGCAGGGTTAACGTCATCTATTCGAATAGCCGTGTCCGCAGTAAAGGACTTCTGGGTTGCTGTCGCAGTTCATAGACAAGTGAAAGTGGATACTCTAAAATGCGCAAGATAAGCGTGAGTGCTATGGATGGCGTTATCGTAGGGAGACGGAGCGGATCCATAGTGGTGTATTGATATGGTGAATATGTGGACTCGTAAAGCGCCACCCCAAAAGAGTTACTTGCAAATGTAGTATAGGATAGCCATCGAAGTCAAAGCTGGCTTGTCGGTCAAACTCCACCACCCATTTGTTGATACTGATGCATATGTAGATAGTTCTGATGTAAGTCTTGCTGGGTACATTTGTACTCACGTTTGCTTAATTTATGTTTTGCAGAGAGACATTAGCCTTGCTAGTAGTTCCGTGTGGACATCGACGTTTATCTTGATACCTCAGCTACGATCTTGTGCCCTCGGCAGGATCTGGTAGATAGTCAGGATTCTCAGCCTTTTTCATTTGTAGATGTCTATACTTAGACATGGTAAGCTTCCGCATGTGCTTTGACTTGTATGCTCTGAATGTTGGGTCATGAGACCCATGTTTGTAATATCTCGCTCCTCGAAGCCTAATGAATAAATACTTTGAGTCGTAGAGTTTTGTTGTGATGCCATGTTGTGTTTACACATATCGAGCATATTGTGTGTATGATTGAAATGCTTGGTATGTGTGGGATCCAACAACCTAGTTGTCTATCCTTGGTAGCCTCTCTTATGAGGAAATGTAGTCTAGTGCTTCCACTGAGCCATGGTAGTCTGCTATAGCCCGGTTTACCGGAGTCCTGTTAGCCCAGTTACTACTACTCCGGAACACTTAGACTGGCCGGCTTGTGTCCTTCTTCGATCTCAGGTTCTGTCCTTCGGGAAATGTCACGCGGTGTCTTTCGGTGTCCCGTTAGCCTGCTACAACCCGGATTCCCGGAGTCCTGCTAGCCCAGTTGCTACAGCCCGAATTCACTCGCTGATGACCGACACGTTCGTTGCTGGGTCATGTATGCCTGTCAAATAACATCAAATGCATGGACTCAGCATGTCTACACTCAACATGTATCAGAGGAGAACAACTAGGCTAGGTCCATACATGCTTCCAAGCACACCCTTAATATTAGCATTATTGTTCTGGCGATCTTTTGTGTCGATGTATTCTTTTGGCTTGTAATAACTGCTTTGATGTTTGTGACTTGTGCTTGCTTTATTAATCTAAAGTAGTCTTGTGACTTGTGCCTTTCTCTAAGAAAACGTTAAGCATTCTTGACGGGGTCTTGTGGTAATTTAGATGTCTTCGTACTTCCTCTGTTTTTATTTACCCTGCATATTAGATTTGTCTAAAATCAAATTTTATATACTATCAATAAGCTTGCAGAAAAAATATTAACATATACACCGCCAAATCAATACCATTGGATTCATCATTGCATATATTTTCACATCATATAAATTTGTTACTGTAAATGTTTATATTGTTTTATATAAACTTAGTCAAACTTATAAAATTTAACTTCATTTAAAGCTAATATGTGGAGTAACTAAAAATGGAGGGAGTATATCACAACTACATATGTCTTTATAGTGAACAAGAGCGTCGTCTCTCACTGAACGCAGATCTTCGAAAGACCCAAAATAAATTCAGGAAAATGCAACCATCAATGCCAAGTTTAAGACTTTAACAGGTGGTTCCACTACAACGAACCAAACCATCCTCACTACGCTCAATTTGCCTTATGTTTCTTGTTTTGGATTAATTAAAGGGAAATTCTTTCTATCAATAATCTAATTCCACACTAGCGTCAGACCTCTCCAAAATCACGAGAATTTGAGGTTTGATCCAGTGACCTAGAGATAGGCTATATAATCCCTCACATCCACACACATAAACGAGCAGCCATGACCTAGCTAGGGCTACCATTGCAGCGGCCGATCCAACACATACACGCGAATCCAGCCTTGGGTGTTTCCCCATCGACATCCTTAGCTCTCCCTGGTTTGCTCAACATATGTTGTCCTTGCCTGTGTCGAGAAAATAATCAACCACATAAATACAAGGAAGACACCAAAATTTGTTAAAAGTTTCACCAACATGGCTACATCCATGAACATGTCTATAAGAGCTCCTCTTCATATACTAAATCTACATACAATAACCGTCAATGAGCCCGTAAGGGCCATCACACAACGCTCTAACCATCACGCCCATGGTCGGTCTAACCACCCCTGCCATAGGCACCTGGACCATCTCTCTCGTTATCCTACTATCTCATCTTTAGTCTATTTGGCTGCTGAAAGAGCATGGTGCCCCCATGTGTGGTTTTGGTAATTGATGACATTGTCTATAGACTAATGGTTGCCTTGAGTTATATTTGAAGGATTTTCCATAGGCATTTCTTGAAGTCCATGTGTTGGTTTTAAGGAGTTTATGAGATGACCAAGGTGCCATTCAAGGAATTATCCAAAGATTGATCATGTACAGGACATGATACAAGGTTGATCAAGACTAAGTCAAAGTGTGAATCAAGTTGATCAACACGCAAAGCGTAGAAGATGTACCAAAAGGGATCAAGTGATCCCATGGTATGGTAAGCATTGTTCACTATGCTTTGTGTACTAACCTATGATCTACGTGAGAGTTATATGTGGGGTTAGGTTGCGGTGTGCAAGTTCAAGTGGAACATCACGAAGAGATCACGTCCTTGAAGCTTGTCGTCCATTGTGGTGACAATGGACTTGTGAAGATGTGCCAAAGAGTGGATCACCCATAGTAGAGTATGGGGGAGCAATAAACTAGTCTTCATCGAGCCAACACAATCAAGAAAGGTGGTCCAACTTGAGGAAGTCAAGATCGTCATCATCTATCTCAAGTGGACTATGTGCAAGGCAAAGGTTTGCCCTTGATAGGTTTTCTATTTTACCAGTCTCATGGTGGTGGTTGGGAGACTGGGTTGTATGATCGATTGTCGTACTATCAAGGGGGGGCTCTCGAGTGAGTAGCTTGATCGTATCGTTCGTAGAGAGCTCAATTCATTGCATCATTGCATCATATTTCTTGGTTATTATTTGGTGTTTCTCTTTGTGAGTTTTAGAGCTTATGGTCATCTTCATGACAAGCTCGGGTTCATAAAAAATGGAGTTCATATGCATCTTCTATGATATTTTCGATGTTGGAGTTTTTGCGGTTCTTCATTCATACAAGTTTCTCTTCTCTATATCATTGGCATTTCTCTACTAACTCTTCTTATTATAACAAGATCGAGTTTTATGAATTCGGAACTCATTTGTAGAAGTTATGACAGTTCAGGTTTTATAAGTGGTACTTCTGCTGTCTTGTACCGCGACCACTACCGCTGCTCCTGGGGACTCAACTTTTCATGTCGGGTTGCGCGACAGTAGAACAGTAATGGGAGCGGTAGTACCGCCCGCCCACTACTGCTCCACTTCCACTGATCCAGTTGCTTATGGATCTATCGTGCTCTCATCGGTAGTAGGGCTTATTGGAGTGCGTGATGGCTCGATATGCGCATCAGTATTTTCCGCGAAGAGGAAGGGATGATGCAACACAGCTATGGTAGGTATTTCCCTCAGTGATGAGACCAAGGTTATCAAATCGGTAGGAGAACAACGCAATACTATGTAAACGGTACCTGCACACAAAGAACAAATACTTGCAACCCGACACGTAAGAGGGGTTGTCAATCCCTCCCGGGTAAAAGATAGATAAAATTGTAGTAGATTGGATAGATAGATCTCGCGGGGACGCGAGATAAAATAAAAAACAAAAAATTGCAGCAAGGCATTTTTGAGTTTTAGGATTAATAGATCTGAAAATAAAAGAGGCAAATAATAGATTGGAAAACAAATATGATAAAGAAGAGACCCGAGGCCCATAGATTTCACTAGTGGCTTCTCTCGAGAAAAAATAGCATACGGTAGGTAAACAAATTACTATTGGGCAATTGATAGAACTTCAAATAATTATGATGATATCCAGGCAATGATCATTATATAGGCGTCACGTCCAAGATTAGTAGACCGACTCCTACCTGCATCTACTACTATTACTCCACACATCGACCGCTATCCAGCATGCATCTAGTGTATTAAGTTCATGGAAAATGGAGTAGTGCAATAATAAGAACGATGACATGATGTAGACAAGATCTATTCATGTAGGAATATAGCCCATCTTGTCATCCTTAATAGCAACGATCAATACATGTCTTGCTGCCCCTTCTGTTACTGGGAAAGAACACCGCACGACCGAACCCATCACAAAGCACCTCTTCCCATGGCAAGAAAAATCAATCTAGTTGGCCTTACTAAACCAATGATTCAAAAAAGAAATACGAGGCTATAAGTAACAACGCATATAAGAGATCAAAATTCAAATAACTTTCATGGATAAAATAGATCTGATCATAAACTCAAAGTTCATCGGATCCCAACAAACACACCGCAAAAAGAGTTACATCAAATCGATCCCCGAGAGACCATTGTATTGAGAATCAAAAGAGAGAGAGGAAGCCATCTAGCTACTGCCTATGGACCCGTAGGTCTACAATGAACTACTCACACATCATTGCAGAGGCACCAATGAGGATGATGAACCCCTTTGTGATGGTGTCTAGATTGGATCAGGTGGTTCTGGAACTTGCGGCGACTGGAATTGTGTTTTGTCGACTCCCCTAGGGTTTTTGTATTTTTGGGGTATTTAAGGAGCAAAGAGGCGATGCAGGAGGCCACCGGGGTGGGCACAACCCACCAGGGTGCGCCTGGGCCGCCAGGTGCGCCTAGGTGGGTTGTGCCCCCCTCGGGGCACCCCTCTATCGGTGTACAAAAATAGGGGCGCATCTTTGTACCCCTTTTCCTGTGCACGGGCAGTCAGAGCCGCGCCCACGGCCACACCAAGCAGAACGAGGGAGGTGAGCCAACGTAAGATCGAAGCCCAAGACAATCGAAGCAACACCAAGGCCAAGACCACAAAGAGCAGAGGGACGAAGTAGGTTCCCCCCGCAAGAACCTTGCCAGGACAGCTCGCCCTGCACCAACAGAGCGAGCCACCCTTGAGCCCACGGCCCCCAGCGCCATCATCAGCGTGGGGCTAAGGCTCGGGAAGGCACCTCTATGGTGGCATGCAGATCTTTGTGAAGACATATTCAAGATCATATGAGGATTAGTAGACGACGATTCTCGGCAAGATCCTTGCTGAGGAAGGCCACCAGACCCCCGCCAAAATCCTTGCCAGGGACGACAGCACGCCACGGCAAGACCCTTGCCGGGCCACCCCGCAAGGCCCTCGCCAAAGAATTCGGCAAGACCACCGCCAAGCCCACGTCAACCGAGCTCCCACCACCGGTCACATGCAGCTGCCAGCCCAACCAGCTGGGCGGGCACCTGCGTGGCAACATGCAGCTCCCAGGCCAACTCATCAAGCGCCTGCGTGGCGGCATGCAGATCTTCGTGAAGACTCCTCCACCGCGCCAACTCAGCTGCCTGCCTGCCTACATGGCACCGCACGCATCCCTGGCCGTGGCGCGTGTCGAAGCAAGGAGGAGCGGCGACGGACGGGACGGGCCTCGCCCCCGTCCCCGATAAAGCAAGAGGACACCTAAGCGATGCATTAAATGCACCTTGTCCTGTAATACGAGGGATAACCTTGTGCCATCAGAGACCTTTCCACCTCCCATGTGCCACCGTGGCAGCCCCTTTTTCCTATAAAAGGAGGCCCGAGGCGACCAGGAGAAGGATTCGGCTCTTTCGAACCACGCGCTGACCACAGCTAGTTCGAGAGCTCAAGAACTCTCAGAAATACACCCACCAAAGCAGGACTAGGGTTTTACGCATCCTCGCGGACCAAACCTGGGTAAACGACCTTTGTGCTGTCTACTAGCCCTGCTCTCCTTGCAACCCTGTGCCCCGGCAACCGTAGTAGGGATTCTTGTGATCCCATAGGTGTTGTTCCACACCGACATCTTTGGCGCGCCAGGTAGGGGGCGCAATTTTGAGAATCTGGTCTAGTGTCAGCCTAGCAGTTCTTCGTCGCCATGGCCCCTAAGAAGAAGACAGCCAGGGCTGTCGACTCGTTGGGAGCCGAACGACCCGTGCCGGTGCGGACGAGCAGCGGAACGGTCGCAGGCAGGATCCGGGCCACGGCCCGCGAGCACCAGCATCGCCCAGGCAGTCGGAGCCTGGGGAGCGGCGTCGTTCGCACGCCAGACGACCGGCTCCACATCGCCGGATCCAAAGACGGAGTTGGGCCCCCTGCAGGCGGCGCAGGGCCCTCCAGGGGCGTCGTTGCACCGACTCCGGGCGGCGTGGCAACCTCCAGGACGCCTACACCGGCGATCACCGCAATGGTGACCCTGGGCACCACCGTGGGAAGAGCCATGTGCGTCATCGGCAAGATGAGGGGGCTCAGCACGCTCGGCGAAGCGCGGGTGAAAATGGCACGCAGCCGCTGTGTCGTGACGGAGCTCCTTCTAACATAGTTAAAAGTCGAAGCGCGCCGCGTTCCACGCAGCTGTCGCCGCCGCCCATGCCAGCGGAAGCTTTGGCACACACACAGCTGCTCCTCGACTTCCCTCCTGCTGCGGAGAAGCTCGACGAGTGGAGGGCCACCATCCGGAGCCTCGTCGCCGTCGCAAACAAAGACGATATGTGACCGGCGGGGCCCTCGGGTCGGCGCTCCACCAAGCCACCACATGCTGGCGCTGGGAGGACCAGGGGAGCTGCGGCCACGGTGCACTCTCCTCCTCCTCGCCAGCCGCCGAGGGCGTCGGCCCGTCGCGACGACGCTTGTGATAACATCTCCATAGCGTCGTCCGACCCGCGGACCCTCCGCGACCAGTGCCAGGTCCTTCAGGAGAGAGCTCACGAAGACGCTCGAACCACCGTCGAGCGCCGGCGCGAAACGCGCCGCCAGTCGGACAAGCGGGCGGGACCCGCTATGGACCACCCGGCACCGGGGGGCCCCGGCGGCCTACCTTACGAGGTGGGCTGCCCGGCTTTTACCCGTGAGCTGAGGCAGTTCCAGTGGCCGTCCCACCGCACGTTCAAGCCCGACGTCAACGATAAGTACACCGGCAAGACCCATCCTCCTGAGTTCCTCAGCATCTACACCATTGCGATGTAGGCCGATGGGGCTCGCGACGACAAGGTGCTTGCCAACTATTTCCCGCTGGCGGTCAAGCCCAATGTGATGTCTTGGTTTATGCACTTGCCTGTGGATTCCATTTCTTCCTGGTCAGATCTGTGCCATGAGTTCGTTGGCGCCTTCACAGGAGGCCACCAAGCTCATGGCCAGGCCAGTGATCTACATATCATTCCCTATAAGGAACGTGAGACCCTGCGCAAGTACATCCAGAGATTCAGCCGGGTGCAGTACAACATCCCAGACGTTCATCCCACCGCTGTGATTAGCTCGTTCCACCAGAACATGCGCCATCGCAAGATGCGCCAGGAGCTGGCGATGACCAAGGTTAAGGATGTGGCCGAGCTATACGTTCTAGCCGATAGGTGCGCCCGGGCTGAAGAGGGAAGGAAGTACCCCGGCGAAGACGCCAGCGTGGAAACCGACTCTACCAATGAAGACGCCGCCACCCCGACGAAGAAGAGCCGACGTTGCAACAGGAAACGCAAAGGCAAGGCCGTGCTAGCCGTTGAGGGATCTGACGATACCGGTGCCTGCAAGAAGGTCAAGGCAGATGCCCCAGGCAAGGAGATTGCCAGGTGCGCCGCCTGCCGGGCCCTGGCGGCTACCAACAAGCCGGGAAGCTCCGGCAAGCAATACTACAAGATCCACCGCACTAAGGGCCACGACCTCTAGAACTTTCGACAAGTCGAGCTGCTTGCTGAGAAGAAAAAGGCTGAGTACGAAAGTCGGGACAAGGAGAAGGACCAGGACGATGCTAAGGGATCCGGCAAGAAGCGTGGCGGCCAAGGAGGCCGCCCCGACAAGGAAAACCAGCAAGAGAGGCCCGCCCGGGGCCACGACAAGAAACAAGAAGACGACGAGTCTGGTGAGCAAGGGTTCCAGAACGCTACGGAGGCCATGTGCGTCGATGGCGGCGCCTCGCTGCATACCTCTCACCGCCAGCTCAAGCAGTGGGCGCGTGAGATTACAGCAGCAGAGCCGCTGCTCGATGCTCGAAGCTGAAGTGGTCCAAGACGCCTCATCTTTGACACGAGACCACCCTGACCGCACTACTGCGGTCGGGTGTTTGCCATTGTTGGTCTCACCAATGATACGCAACCTCAGGGTGAACAAGATTTTGGTTGATAGCGGGGCCGGCCTGAACCTGATCTCGCCTATCATGATCAAAAGGTTGCAAATCCCTGATGGAGACCTCGAGGAAACGGGCACGTTTCAAGGGGTCAATCCGGGGAGGAGCCAGCAGAAGGGAAAGGTCACATTGCCCGTGACATTTGGAGGAGAGTTGAACAACAGGACGGAGAGGATCGTATTCGACGTGGCCGAGATCCCCTTGCCCTACAACGGGATCCTCAGCCGCCCGACATTAGCCAAGTTCATGGCGGCGTCACACTATGCCTACAACATGCTAAAGATGCCCGAGCCGTCGACCATCATCTCCGTCCCCTCCGACAAGAAGGACGCGCTGATATGCGCTGACCAACTCTACCGGGAAGCAGTTGCAGCAGCTGCCGTCAACGCACCTGCTCCTGCCGCTGAAGGCCCGGGAGGGAAAAAGGATCCCGGCAAGACCTCTCGCACCCACTCCGGCAAGTGCACCTTGTCGGTGTCAAAACCGGCGGATCTCGGGTAGGGGGTCCCGAACTGTGCGTCTAGGCGGATGGTAACAGGAGACAAGGGACACGATGTTTTTACCCAGGTTCGGGCCCTCTCGATGGAGGTAAAACCCTACTCCTGCTTGATTAATATTGATGATATGGGTAGTACAAGAGTAGATCTACCACGAGATCAGAGAGGCTAAACCCTAGAATCTAGCCTACGGTATGATTGTTGTTCGTCCTACGGACTAAAACCCTCCCGTTTATATAGACACCGGAGAGGGTTAGGGTTACACAGAGTCGATTACAATGGAAGGAGATCTACATATCCGTATCGCTAAGCTTGCCTTCCACACCAAGGAAAGTCCCATCCGGACACGGGACGAAGTCTTCAATCTTGTATCTTCATAGTCCAGGAGTCCGGCCAAAGGTCATAGTCCGGCCATCCGGACACCCCTAATCCAGGACTCCTCAAGAGCCCCTGAACCAGGCTTCAATGACGACGAGTCCGGCGCGCATATTGTCTTTGGCATTGCAAGGCGGGTTCCTCCTCTGAATACTTCATAGAATATTTTGAACACAAGGATAGTGTCCGGCTCTGCAAAATAATTTCCACATACCACCGTAGGAGAACAATATTTACACAAATCTAATCTGCTGACGTATTTCGCAGCATGTCATCACACCACAGCCAAGCCTTTATTCGAATCATTTTTACTGTCCCACCTCAGCGCACTTAGCGAGGCGGTTTCCTTGGCACGTCTTGTTAAAGCAGAGATCGTGTCCCCTTATTCTGGGATTCTCATCAATACGGACGCGGGTAACCCAACCGTGCCATTAATTTACGGCGCTTGGGAGATAAGCGAGTTTTACCAGGCTGGTGGGGGCGCATAGTTTCGTCTGCCCATATAAGGGGATAAGGATCCACCTTTTCCATCTACGCCTTCTTCCTCCTTTGCTTATCCATTTTCGCGCACTCGAGCTCCAGCGCCCAAGTCCGCACATCTCACCTCAACCTTCTCCAGCCATGTCTGGAGCGGGAGGCAAGTGGATGGTTTACTCCGTCACGGAGGGACACATCAAGAAGGTGAGGAAGGCCGGATACTTGTCTAATGACATCGCGCACCGGCTTCCCGACAAGGGGCAGCTCATCCCCACCCCCAGGCCCCATGAGAGGGTGGTGTTTCTCACCCACTTCCTCTGCGGACTAGGTTTCCCACTTCACCCATTTGTCCGGGGACTCATGTTCTACTACGGCCTGGATTTCCACGATCTGGCCCCAAACTTCATCCTCAATATCTCGATATTTATCGTCATGTGCGAGGCCTTCCTCTACATCCAGCCCCACTTCGGTTTATGGTTGAAGACCTTTAGTGTCAAGCCGAAGATAGTGGGCGGCCAACAATCGGAGTGTGGAGGCGCCATGGTGGGCAAGATGCCCAACGTTACATGGCTCGAGGGCTCCTTCGTGGAGACCATAAAGGGGTGGCAATCAGGGTGGTTCTACATCACCAAGCCGCGTGACCCTGAATGGGCAGCGGCCCCCAAATTCCGATCTGGCTTCCCTACACGGCTCACCTCCTGGAAAGAGACGGGCTTGTTGTGGGGTAATTCGGAGGAGCTGTCCGGACTCCAAACCTGCGTCCAAAACCTAGTGAGCAAGAAGCTCAAACTCATCAATTAGTCCAGGTCATGCTCATCCGCTGGATCCTCCCGTGCCAACAACGAGCTTTCAGCTTGTGGGAGTTTGATCCGGCACAACACCAAACCCTGAGCAGGCTCTTCGACACTACGTACAAAGATGCCTAGAAGGTGCTGTTCAAGGGCGCCGAGGCTCCCGCATCCGCTACCGAATTGGCAGAGGACGTCCGGGCAGATTGACTGTCCGGCTCCCTTGCCAGAAGCCCCAGCAGATGCCCGCTTGATGGGGCTGCTGGTTCCGGCACCTTATGTGGTGCCGGAGAAGAAGGCCAAGAAGAAGGCCACGGGAACTCGAAGGAGTTCCCGGCGCCAGGTGGTGTCGGACTCATCGTCCGATGACTCTGAGGCGGACTCCTCCCGTGAAGACGAGGAGGAGGAAAGAGAGGCCTCTCCCCCAGCGGGGGGAGAGAAGAAAAGGAAGGCCGCCCCAACTGGGGAGGCCGGAGGGTCCAAGAAGGGAAGGACCCTCCCTCCAGACTACTCCACCAACACCGACGACGGCGAAGAAGAGTGGCCACCCAGGGCCAAGCCCCTGGCGAAATCGTAAGTCTCCGGATACCAGAATAACTCATGGCGTCGGATATAATCATGCAGTCCGCCCAAGGCCGGGCTCGACGCTTCGTCGAGCGGTTCCCTGGGTTCGTCAGATGTGAAAAACACTTCACTTCCGACCGCCTCCTCTCCTCGCGCAGCGGATGACGCCGAGGTGGCATCCTAAAAGGGGCCAAGCCAGCAGGAGGTGGTCCTGGAGGCGCCGCAAGGCGACCTCCCGGACTCCAGGCAAAAATGGGATAAAACCCCAAAGGGCTCTAAGTCCGGCCCTAAGCCGGACACCGCACCGGAACCTTCAACGGTTCCGGCATTCGGCAGGCGGCCCCCTACCAAGAAGGGCAAGCCTACGACGCCGGTGACCTCCGTCCAACCGGAGGCACCGGATAATCTGCTGGAGGTGCTTGACGGCGCCTCCATCGACGAGGAGCACCGCACTATTATGAGTGCGGTGATCCAGAAGGTTCAGTCCGCCAAGAGCGGGCTGATCAAGCTCGTGCCATCCTCCTAACAGCTTTGAGGTGCGTAGTTAAGATATGAAAAAATATTACAAGATAGACAGTAGCCCTCGATGCTCGGTTTGGTGTTCGGAAAGAAAAGCCGAACTGAGGATCAAAAAGATATACGCAGGAGTCTAACATAAGTGTGTCAATATGGGAATGCAGGCTGTGCTGCTGACCTCTGCCGCACTGACTGCGGAGGTCAATGTATTGAAGCAGAGCCTCGAGCGATCCGAGGACGAGCTCAGCCTTGCCAAGAAGCAGCTGGAGGACAAGGAAGGTAAGTAATACCTTATGTAAGTATATAAAAAAAGATGTGGTTGCAAAAAAAATGACAGGATCAACGTGGGTATGCAGGGGCCACGAACGAGGTGGCGACCCTGAAGGAAGCACTGTCCAAGGCTGAAAACAATGCGGCCGTGGAGCACACCGAGCGAGAGAAGCAGGAGGCGCGGGTGGCAGCAGTGCAGCAAGAGCTCCAGGCTCTCGTGGAAAAAACACGAAAGTTTGGAGCGTGACTCGAAGACTCGAGATTCCGAGCTCGCCTCGGCGCCTGAGAGCGCCAAATCTGCCAAGGCTGAAGCCCAAAAAGCCCTCCAGGAAATTGAGGCGATGAAGAAGATAGCGGCGGGTAAGGCATTCTTTATGCCAAGCAAGTATGCTAAAGTGAATTACTTGTTACTTACCCGAGTCCTGAGCTCTCCAGGAGCATTCGCAGATCTTCCCCGGAGTGTGTCCGACGCAGCCGCATTCTACCGAGCCGAGGAGGGAAGCTCGACGGAGAAGGTGTTCTGGTCTCAGTATGCGGAGGCCGGACACCCGGTGCCCTTGAGCGACCAGCTGAAGTAGCTGGTCGAGCTCCATAAGGTGGCCGAACAGGCCATGAAGGGTCTCGCAGTCTGGCTGCGGGTCTGGAAGCCATGCCTGGAAGCTACTTCGGGCTGGTAAGGCGGGTGGTGGATGCCTGTCCAAGGCTTGAAGTCATCAAGTGCTCCGTATGCATCGAAGGTGCCCGTAGGGCCCTTACCCGTGCTAAAGTGCACTGGGGCAAGATGGACGCTGAGAAGCTTGTGACGGACGGACCACCACCGGGCAAGGAGCATCGCAAGCCCGAGATGTATTATGAGGGTGTCCTGAAGGTTGCCCGCCTTATAGCGGATGAGTGCTCCAAAGATGTAATTTTTGAGTAAACTCGCATTTGTAATCCTGTATGTTGAAAACTTGTTTCATATGCGCTAAGCAACGTGTTTGAATTTAAAATATTACCTTCTGTGCGGCCGTTCATCAAAATTGAGAGATGGAGAGTCGCCGCTTCTCCCATGCCGCGAAAGTCTTTGGGGTGTTCGGGATAAACTTGAGCGCTTTTTTCCCATTATTGGGTCCTTCGAGGAGGCGCTGAACACCACGCACAAGGCAATCGGACTATAATGCTTGAACACTCTCACTTAGCCATAGAATTCTATAATTTTAAATTTCGGCGAAGCCCCTAGTATTCGGAAGATCGAGTTCGGGGCGCTATCCACGCCTAGGCCGGACAAAGCCGGCTCCTCGCTCTAAGCGGCATAAGTCTTTAGGGATTCGAAAACCTCTCGAACAGCGACCAGCTCTCGCCCTATCATGACGGTTAGTTTTAGCTTTCTCCACTGAGGTGCTCAGCCCGGCTCAACCGGGGCACAATCGCAGTGGTTCTCCCAAAGGCTACCTTAGCCGATATAATTGAACGTAAGGTACCAAAACATGGGAGCCGGGCAAATCCAACTATTGACCCAAGACATGATTCGGAGCCGATGCATATAATGCTATAAGTTTGGGGTGCCACACTCATGAGAGTGTTTGGACTTCTCACACCATATTCTGGGGTGCGTAAGCCCCTGGTGTATTGTCCGTACCAAAGTGTACGGTTGCATAATGTCATAACTGAACATATTTTTATATATATAAAAAAAGGTAATGCGATAATAGACAAAAAGCTATGCATTGTTTATTCGAACAGTCTGCGGTAAAAGTAGAACGATACAAATAGTGCGATAAGCAAGAGATGGGACTATTTAACATGTCCCCCCTCCAGGGCGAGTTGCGGGATTATACGTGAAACAAGTATACTGCTCGTTATAGAGACCACCTGGACACTCGACGTAGCTTTCTGCCTCCCTGGCTGTTGCATCGTGTGTTCGGCGATTATGCTGCCGGACAGGCCTTCCGGAAAGTGGAGTCCTGAAAGTAAGAAAAAAAAAAGAATGACAAAATCGGGAGCCCCTTGTGCGGTTGAGCCGTATTTTGGGCGTGCCGTGGTCGTGCCCCTCCCCTATGCCCATGGTATTTCCAGAGCATAGTTATGTACGCGCAGATCTTGGTTTCGCAATTTCGCGAGGGCTGGGGTTAGGGCCGCATTACTCTGGCGATGCTCGGAGCGTCGCGAGCGGTCTTGTTGTAGGTTACTCCGGGCGCGCTTGATGGTGTCCGGACGTTTAATGGCCGGACTGGAGAATTTCCTTGACAGGCTGCTTTGTACTTACGCCGTGAGGGCCGCCGTATGCTCCTCCGTCCGGAGAGAGCGTTCGGTGTTTCCATTGACCGTAATGACTCCTCGAGGGCCTGGCATCTTAAGCTTGAGGTATGCATAGTGCGGCACGACATTGAACTTTGCAAATGCGGTTCGTCCGAGCAAAGGCGTGATAGCCATCATGAACGGGACTATGTCAAGATTAACTCCTCGCTTCAGAAATTATCCGGGATCCAAGACCACCTCAAGTGTAATGAGCTCGTGCAGTTGGCCTCTACACCTGGTATGACGCCTTTAAAGGTCGTCTTTGTGGGTTTAATCCTTGAGGGATCTATGCCCATTTTTCGTGACCGTATCCTCGATAAAAGCAGGTTCAGGCTGCTGCCGCCGTCCATAAGGACTCTAGTGAGGTGAAATACGTCAATGTTTGGGTCTAAAACCAATGCGGCGAATCTGCCATGGCGGATACTAGCGGGGTGGTCCCTTCGATCAAAAGTGATCGGGCAGGAGGACCATGGGTTGAACTTTGGGGCGACTGCCTCCAACGCATATCGCCCTCGAGTGCACGCTTCCGCTCCCTTTTGGGTATGTGGGTTGCGTATATCATGTTCACCGTCCGCACTTGTGGGGAAACCCTTCGTCCCCTATTGTTCGGCCGGCTCCTCCTCGTCACCGCTTATGCATCCCCTTGTCATTGTTTTCGGCGCTTAACTTGCCTCAAGATGCTTGAACACTCAACAATCCTCGCTGGTGTGGTTGGCTGGTTTTTTCGGGGTGCCATGTATCCGCACGAGCGATCAAGTATTTGGTCCAAATTGGACGGGCCCGGAGTATTTCTTTTGAATGGCTTTTTCCGCTGACCGGGTTTAGAGCCTCTGAATCCGGCATTAACTGCCGTATCCTCAGCATTGTCGCCGTTAATGCGGCGCTTTTGCTTGTTGCGACGCAACCTGCTCATGTTGTCCTTGGTATCCGAATTACCAGGGATCTTGGTCATATTATTACTACGAGCTAGCCAGCTATTTCTCCCGCGCAAAAGCGGGTCATGAGTGTCGTGAGGGCTGCCATGGATTTCGGCTTTTCCTGTCCTAGGTGCCGGGCAAGCCACTCATCATGGATGTTATGCTTGAAGGCTGCAAGGGCCTCTGCTTCCGGACAGTCGACTATTTGATTTTTCTTCGTTAGGAACCGTGTCGTAATTGCCCGCCGATTCCTCCGGCTGCTGGATTATGTGGCTTAGGTCACCGGCGTCTGGTGGTCGCACATAGGTGCCCCGGAAGTTGTCGAGGAATGCGGCTTCCATGTCCTCCCAACAACCAATTGATTCTGCTGGCAAGCTGTTAAGCCAATGCCGAGTTGGTCCTTTAAGCTTGAGTGGGAGGTATTTGATGGCATGTAGATCATCACCGCGGGCCATGTGGATATGAAGGAGATAGTCCTCGATCCATACCGCAGGGTCTGTTGTGCCATCATATGATTCGATGTTTACGGGTTTGAAACCCTCTGGGATTTGATGATCCATTACTTCATCTGTGAAGCATAGTGGGTGTGTGGCGCCTCTGTATTGGGCTATATCACGATAGCTCAAATGATCTTTGTCTGCTGTGTTTGGCCCGGACGGATTTACCATATCCGGCATGACGGTTATCGTCACGTGTCGTGCAGCGCCCACACGATCCATAGATCGATCTTGTTTTCCTTGCCCTGTCCTCCAATATATCTCGCAGGTCTGGCGCATTTCCCCGTGCCTTGGTATTCTTTGTGCGGCGCCGGGGTGCGGCTTTAGTGGAAGGCCGAGAGGCCTCTCTGTCACGGCCACGAGGTGGCTGGTCGGCCGTATCATGCGCTGGTGATGTAGGTCTAGGTGCTTCCTCCTCTAATCGAGGTAGCAGCCTACGTTTTGGGTAGCTCTTGGAGGGGCGTTCGAGTTCGTACTCTTCGGCCGCAAGGAAATCAGTCCATCTGTCGGCTAGCAAGTCTTGATCAGCTCTAAGCTGTTGCCGTTTTTTCTTGAGGCTGCTCGCCGTGGCCATGAGCCTGTGTTTGAACCGCTCTTGTTCGACGGGATCCTCAGGCACGACAAATTCGCTGTCACGAGGCTTGCCTCGTCTTCGGAGGGAGGCATGTAATTATCGCCCCTCTACCTCTCTGTCACGCTCTCTCATGAGGGCTGGCTTCTCCATCCTCCTGTGCTGAATCCTGCTGGAGGGGGTTGTCTTCGACACTGTCCGGGGTGTTATTGTCTCCGGTGCCAGAATCGCCGTTTTTGCTGTGGCGGGATTTAGAGCAGCGCCGCTGACGTCGGCACTTAGGTTGTTTCTGGGAGGGGTCATCCTCCATTGTTCCGTCGTTGTTCCCTTCTTTTGGGGTGTCCACCATGTATATGTCATATGATGAGGTGGCCTTCCAGTGTCCTGTAGGCGCTGGTTCTTGTTCGTCTCCTGCACCGTTGTCCATATCATCGATGTCTTCAGAGTCAAAGTCGAGCATGTCGGTTAAATCATCGACAATGGCTATGAAGTGGGTGGTGGGTGGGCTTTGAATTTCTTCGTCGTCCGCATCCCAACCTTGCCGACCGTAGTCCGGCTAGGGCTCTCCTGATAAAGAGAGAGACTTTAGTGAATTCAGAATGTCGCTGAAAGGAGAGTGCTGACAGATGTCCGCGGCGGTGAACTCCATTATCGGCGCCCAAGCAGATTCGATTAGCGGGCGCTGAAGGTTCGAGTCCGGAAAGGAGTCCGCACCTTGAGTCACGAAAGGCCGCAGCGACAGGTATGGTGTTTGGCTCGATCGCCAGAGATTGCAGCCCCGAGGCGGTGTCCAGCCACCCGTCCTCGATAAGCGCAATCGGCTCCGGGCTAAGGGTCGGAGCGGACACCGTGCGCGACCTCGAGGACACCGCTTTGGCGGCAGAGCTAGATCATGCCCATCGTAATAAAGGCGGGCGCGCTTGGCTGTGGCTCGAACCCGTCGAAGATCAAGTCTCCGCGACGCCGGCCATGTAGTTCAAACTTCCGAATCGACTCGATGGCCGGGCGTAGCTTTCAATCTGCTCCAGATGGCTGCTTAATTGCCCGCAGGCAAAGCCGCCGAATACGAAGATCTGTCCCGGGAAGAAAAGTCTCACCACGGACCGCGTTGTTGTTGATGATCGAAGGAGCCATCGGGCCTCAAGGTGACGGCTACAGAGGAACTCCCAATGAAAGCACCAATGTCGGTGTCAAAACCGGCGGATCTCGGGTAGGGGGTCCTGAACAGTGCGTCTAGGCGGATGGTAACAGGAGACAAGGGACACGATGTTTTTACCTAGGTTTGGGCCCTCTCGATGGAGGTAAACCCTACTCACGCTGATTAATATTGATGATATGGGTAGTACAAGAGTAGATCTACCACGAGATCAGACAGGCTAAACCCTAGAAGCTAGCCTATGGTATGATTGTTGTTCGTCCTACGGACTAAAACCCTCCAGTTTATATAGACATCGGAGAGGGTTAGGGTTACACAGAGTCGGTTACAATGGAATGAGATCTACATATCCGTATCGCCAAGCTTTCCTTCCACGCCAAGGAAAGTTCCATCCGGACACGGGACGAAGTCTTCAATCTTGTATCCTCATAGTCCAGGAGTCCTGCCAAAGGTCATAGTCCGGCCATCCAGACACCCCCTAATCCAGGACTCCCTCACACCTCCTCGGAGTGTTGTGATACCATTGAGGACGTGCCTGAGAGCTCTACCGACAGGAGCAAGAGATCCATAGCCGAGCCGCCGCAGACCAAGAAGGTGCCCATCAGGGAGGACGGCACGGGAGGGGCCTTCATCATAGGCTCCACCCTCGACAGCAAATAGGAAGGCACGCTCGTCACCTTCCTGCGGGCAAATGTCGACGTGTTTGCATGGCAAGCGTCCGACATCCTCGGTGTTCCTGTGGAGGTGATTGAGCACTACCTAGCTGTCCGCCTTTACCGCCGCCCGTCAGCGTAAGGTCGTAGCAGGCTCTGGAAAGGCACGAGTTCATCACAGAGGAGATCAGGAAGTTGGAAGCGGCAGGTTTGGTGAGAGGGGTGCTCCACCCGACGTTGTTGGCCAATCCGGTAGTGGTGCGCAAGGTGAATGGGAAGTGGAGGCTGTGTATTGATTACACAGATATTAATAAGGCTTGCCCTAAGGACACCTTCCCGTTGCCGCGCATCGACCAGATTGTTGACTCCACGGCCGGGTGTGATATGTTATCATTCCTCGATGCCTACTCAGGCTACCAACAAATCTTCATGACAAGAGAGGATGAAGAGAAGACGGCATTCATCACCCCTTGTGGTACGTATTGCTTTTTACGGATGCCTTTCGGGTTGAAGAGTGCTGGCTCAACGTTTGCAAGAGCAGTACAAATTGGTTTTGAACCTCAGCTCCATAGAAATATGGAGGCCTACATGGATGACATAGTGGTCAAAACCAAGGACGGGCCAACTCTTGTGCAAGATCTGGAAGAGACATTTGCTAACCCGACAAGATCAACCTCAAGCTGAACCCCGAGAAGTGCGTCTTGGCGTTCTGTCCGACAAGCTTCTCGTGTTCTTTTGTGTCGCAGCGCGGGATCGAGGCAAACCCAGACAAGATCAAGGCTATTGAGCAAATCGAGGCGCCCAAGCGGATCAAGGATGTGCGTCGGCTCACCGGCTGCATTGCCGCCATGAGCCGATTCATCTCCAAGTCTGCCGAGCACGCCCTTCCCTTCTTCAAAATCTTGAAGAAGGCAGGCCCAATAGAGTAGACACCAGAAGCCGAGGCAGCACTGAAGGATCTGAAGAAATACCTTTCCTCTACGCCAATACTGGTTGCACCTAAACCACAAGAGCCGTTGTCAGCCAGATTCCGGCGGCGACGAATCAAGTGGTCAACGCCGCACTGGTGCACAGAGGGAGGTTGACGAGGAGGCAGCAATGATGGCAGAACCAGGGATGGCAAGCCAAAGATTCCCCCGACAGGGCCTGGTGCCGACAAGGCGCGGCCCTCGGCGGAGTCTGGTGCCACTAAGGCAATGCCCGCGCAGTCGAGTGAAGTGGTGCCAAGGAAGAAGATGATGCAGCACCCGGTTTACTTTGTCAGCTCCCTCTTGCAGGGGGCTAGGTCGAGGTATTCCGGCGTGCATCAATTGCTCTTCGGCCTCCTTATGGCCTCGAGGAAGCTGCGTCACTAATTCCAGGCCCATGAAATCACTGTCGTCACCCGCCTCCCGTTGCAACGGATACTCCACAAACCGGACGCAACCGGAAGGATTGTGGAATGGGCCTTGGAGCTGTCAAGCTTCGGTTTAAAGTTTGAAAGTACCTCGACAATTCAGAGCAGAGTCTTGGCGGAACTCATCACAGAATGGACCTCGACGCTTGACGAAGAAATCCAGGAGACCACTCTCCCCGGCAAGGAAGCAGGCCGTGAGTGGATCATGTACTTTGATCGGGCTTTCTCGCTTCAAGGCGTCAGTGCCGGTGTGCTACTCGCCGCACCCACCGGAGAACACCTCAAGTACGTGATCCGGATGCACTTCCCCTGGGAGATGTCCACCAACAACACCGCTGAGTACGAGGGATTGCTTGCCGGTCTCAGGATCGTGGCAGACCTCGGGGTTAAGAAGCTCATCATTAGGGGTGACTCACATCTCGTTGTCAGGCAGGTCAACAAGGATTATCAGAGCCCATTGATGGAAGCTTACGTAGATGAGGTGAGGAAGCTGGAGGAACGCTTTGACGGTATCCAGGCGGAGCACGTCCCCCGGGCAGAGACGATATCGCCGATTACCTGTCAAAGCATGCCGCATTCAAGCTACCTGTGGAACCAGGTACCTTTTTGCTCCGGTTAACTCAACCATCTGTCGAACCATCAGCGGGGCAGAACAAGCGGAGGAAATCAGGTCCCGGCAAGTACTTTCCTACCGAGCCCCCTGGGGCTGCCGGCAAGGGTGCTGCCGCGGATGCTGAGCCTACCCAAGAGCAACTGGCTCCGACAGGGCGTCAAGCCCTGGCCGTAGAGACAACCGCTCCGATGGCGGAAGAAATGCCTTTGGTCCTTGCCGTCGAGCCCCAGGCTCCGGCAAGGGCGCAGCATACCGCCCACTTCCTCCAAACAGGGGAGCTTCCTGAGGAGCAGGAAGAAGCAGAGAAAGTAGCCCGTCGGTCCGCCCTGTACTAGTTCGTCGATGACGTCTTGTACCGGAGGAGGCCAAACGATGTGAAACTCAAGTGCATCCCCCGGAAGGAAGGACTGGAGCTGTTGGCGGAGATACATGGAGGCATATGTGGCTCCCACATAGGGTCAAGAGCCCTTGCCGGGAAGGCATTCCGGCAAGGTTTCTTCTGGCCCACCGCCCTCAAGGATGCGACGACACTAGTAACCAAGTGTGAAGCGTGTCAGTTCCATTCAAAGAAGCTTCATCAACCAGCTCAAGCCCTTCAAACAATCCCTCTCTCCTAGCCATTCTCGGTGCAGGGGCTCGATATATCGGGCCCTTTCCCCGTGATGTCGGGGCTTTGAGTACTTGTATGCTGCAATCGACAAGTTCACAAAGTGGCCGGAAGTGGAAGCAGTGAAGAAGGTGACTGCTCAGTCAGCCGTCAAGTTCTTCAAAGGACTGGTCTGCCATTTTGGTGTGCCAAATAGGGTCATCACCGACAACGGCACAGAGTTCACAAGCCACACCTTCATGCAGTACATCCAAGACCTCGGCAGCAAGGTCTGTTTTGCTTCCGTGGCACACATCCACGGAGCAACGGCCAAGCGGAGAGGGCAAATGTTGAAGTGTTGCGAGGCCTGAGAACGAAGACCTTTGACAAGCTGCACAAGAGTGGAAGGCGCTAGATTGATGAGTTGCCGGTGGTTCTTTGGTCGATCAGGACAACGCCAAATCGAGCCACCGGCTAGACACCTTTTGCCCTAGTATACGGGGCAAAAGCAGTTCTCCCCACGGAACTCATATACAGGTCACCTCGAGTGCTCGCTTATGATGAGCTTGAGCAAGAGTCGTTGCGCCAAGATGACACAACGCTCCTTGAGGAAGATCGTCTTTGTGCGGCTGTGAGAGCGGCACGCTACCAGCAAGCCTTGCGCCGCTATCATAGCCGCAAGGTTCATGCCCAAAGATTTGAGGAAGGCGACCTTGTTCTTCAGCGCGTTCAGTCAGCCAAGAATTACAACAAGTTGACGCCGAAGTGGGAAGGCCCTTATCGGGTAATACGAGTCACCAGGCCTGGCACAGTCCGCCTGGAGACCGAAGATGCCGTCCCAGTGAGCAACTCCTGGAACATCGAGCATCTTCGCAAGTTTTACCCATAAGGCGCGGCTTGCCGGGCCTCCCGGCAAGCCACCTTTTGTACAAGCTTTGCCGGCAAGGCATGTGACCCTTTGTACAAAGCCAGGCGCGGACCCTGAGCATAAATAAATGAAGCACTGGTGCCCTAAGTTATAGCATGCATGCTAGGTCGTGTCTCTTCCTTGGTTAGGGCTGATAGTGCTTAGCGGCGACTAACCCCTAGCCTAGAGGTCGAGTGCGCGTCTATATGTTCCTTTTCTGTCCTCCTTTGGTTCGCAGGGCACATGAGCACTTCTGTTGAGCTACTCGGAAAGAAGGAAACGGACCGGCGCCCCGACCCCGGCAAACCAGAGTTGCAGGGGTGCAAGCTAAGGATCCAACCGCGGCAAGATGAGATTGCCGGGGGCTGCAGATCCAGATAAGTCTTTTATCCTCTGTCATGCATTTTGGAACCGCACTGGGGCATGCGAAACCTCGCTTTTATCTCTAGGCTACCGTGCTCCCCTTTTTTTCTCTATACCTAGGAATTATTTCTTGGGTCCGGATTTGGTCGTAGCAGTGGCGGCAAGGAGGTGGGACGAGGAGCCTGAAGCCCACTTCATCCCTGCCTCCGCCAAGAGCGTGAGAACGGTCGAGTGGAGTGGGGGACGGCAAGGCCTATTGCCGGGCAAAAAACGTTTATCTTAAACAGTAACAAGGATTCGCTCCTTGTCGCGGGATTTACCCGCGAACGAAAAACCCGGCAAGCATCCCTTTTTCATTAAAAACATCCCATACAGGTACAGTTCGTGCAAGATGAAAAACATGAGCAAGGGGATTACAAGTTTTTAATTCAACAAAGGCCCGCGGGCTTACAAACTAAAAAAAGAGATAAGATGCCCGTAATCCCTTTCTAGTCCCTCTCCTCAGGAGGCAGGTCAAGGAGGCGAAAGAGCAAAAGGGGCGCCTAGGCGAGCGACGAGCAGCAGAAAGCACCAAGAGAACACCTCGGTGGCCGCCCATGGGCGGGCCGGTGATGACGGTGCCGGGAAAGGAGCTGGAAGACGAGGCGGTAGGACCGGCAATACACGATGAAGGCGTCGGTGCCCGCGTACTCCGAGTTCACGGCCTTGCCGCCCGCCCTCTTCCTCCTCCGCAGCCTCCCGACGCCAGCCGCCCAAGGAGATGGCCCCGAGAAGTTCAAGGAGCTGGCCCCGCCCACGGCAAACCTCTGCTGGAGGAGCGGCCAGGTGCAGATGTTGCTGCTGCCGCACCCGCCCAGGCGCGGGGCGTCCGACGCCTAGTCGGACTCGTCCCCACTGTCCGCCCCGCTGTCCTCCTCGTCGCTTTCGCTCGAGGAAGAGCCCCCATCGTCAGAATCTCCATCAGAGGAGCTCTCCACGCAGCATTTCAGACGAGTTCCAAACTCTCTGAAGATCTTGACGGAGAGCAGGCCATCCTCCATTAACTTGAAGTAGAGGACGAGCCCTGCCGTCAGGCTGTGGATGAGGGCGAATGTCTTCCATCCACGGCGGAGATACATAACTCGAGGAGCCGGGAAGTCGATGTTGACCCGCGTGCCCCCGTTCCCGCAGCCCCTCATGTGCAACCTGAGGGTCTGGGGCGGGGCATGCTCCATCACCCAAGAGAACGGGGTGGGGAGACGAAGACGACGACGCGGGGGCCGGTGGAGCCTGATGAAGAACTCGCAAGGCTGGTCTTCAACGTGGCCCTCCATCAGGAAGGGCATCATTGGTGGGGGCGAGGCCGACGCGCCGCCCCGTCCTCCTCTTCCCCGAGCGCTACGGCCTCTGCCCCGGGCTCGCCCACGGCCTCGCCCCCTCCCCCTTCCCCTCGTGGTCGGTTCCACCACCACGGGTTCAAGAGGAGGAGGGACGCGCTGTCGAGCGGCAACCCTCGCCGCCACCGTCGAGGGACCAGGATTCCCCTTCTCCTTGGCGGGTGAGAGGAAGAAGTAGAAGTAGGGGAAGATAGAAGATGTAAGAATGCGGGATGCCATCCCCCCTTCCTCCCCTTTATAAAGGAACGGGGTTGAGGCCCGGCCACCCCGCTCGGCCAATCCAGACACCGGAGGCGCAGGGAATCAGGACCGACCCGTTGCCCCAACTAGCGACGACCCGGTTTCCCGCCTCCACCGTTTGCCACCCCAAGCGCATGAAAGACGCGTGGCAGAAGTGCAGAACTGAGGGGACGGGTGAGGCGACCTCTCCCCACCCCGTGATCGTGGGGAGTGGACGCCTTGAAGACCGCACCCCGGCCCTGCTCAGTAAATGAGTCGCGCCTCCACGCCTCCCCCTTTTTATGGGGAAGGCGCGAGCCGCCTCTTTACTACGATGTGACGCATGCATGTGGAAACCGCCCCATGCATGCCGCCCAGATCACGCACACCCCTCCAAGCTGCGCCACGCGCGCGGGTCGTGGGAGGTGGAGCGCGCGAAGAATCTTACCACGGTAAAAACCGCCCCACCTACCCGCGCATCGTTTTGGGCCTGGCCCAACAACATGTCGCGCTTATGTGTGGCCCAGGCCCGGGGGCTCCTGTCGGTGTACAAAAATAGGGGCGCATCTTTGTACCCCTTTTCCTGTGCACGGGTAGTCAGAGCCGCGCCCACGGCCACACCAAGCAGAACGAGGGAGGTGAGCCAAGGTAAGATTGAAGCCCAAGACAATCGAAGCAACGCCAAGGCCAAGACCACAAAGAGCAGAGGGACGAAGCAGGTTCCCCCGGCAAGACCCTTGTCGGGCGGCCTCAGCAGCCCCGACAAGACCCTTGCCGGGACAGCTCGCCCCGCACCAATAGAGCGAGCCACCCTTGAGCCCACGGCCCCCAGCGCCATCATCGGCGTGGGGCCAAGGCTCGGGAAGGCACCTCTATGGTGGCATGCAGATCTTTGTGAATACATATTCAAGATCGAATGATGATTAGAAGATGATGATTCTCGGCAAGATCCTTGCCGAGGAAGGCCACCAGATCCCCAGCAAGATGCTTGCCGGGGACGACAGCACGCCACGGCAAGACCCTTGCCGGGCCACCCGGCAAGGCCCTCGCCAAAGACGCCAGCGAAACCACCGCCAAGCCCACGTCAACCAAGCTCCCACCGCCGTTCACATGCAGCTGCCAGCCCAACCAGCTGGGCGGGCACCTACGTGGCAACATGCAGCTCCCAAGCCAACTCATCAAGCGCCTGCATGGTGGCATGCAGATCTTCGTGAAGACTCCACCACCGCGCCAACTCAGCTGCCTGCCTGCCTACATGGAACCGCACGCATCCCTGGCCGAGGCGCGTGTCGAAGCGAGGAGGAGCGGCGACGGACGGGATGGGCCTCGCCCCCGTCCCCAATAAAGCAAGAGGAAACCTAAGCGATGCGTTAAATGCACCTTGTCCTGTAATACGAGGAATAACATCGTGCCACTGTAGACCTTTCCACCTCCTGTGTGCCACTGTGGCAGCCCCTTTTCCTATAATAGGAGGCCCGAGGCGACCAGGAGAAGGATTCGGCTCTTTCGAACCACGTGTTGACCACAGCTAGTTCAAGAGCTCAAGAACTCTCAGAAATACACCCACCAAAGCAGGACTAGGGTTTTACGCATCCTCGCGGCCCAAACCTGAATAAACGACCTTTGTCCTCTCTACTAGCCCTGCTCTCCTCGCAACCCTGCGCCCCGGCAACCGTAGTAGGGATTCTTGTGATCCCATAGATGTCGTTCCACACCGACACCCTCTAGTACTTCTTTGGCCCAACTTGTTCCTTCTGGTCCAGAAAAATCTCCAAAAATTTTCGCTAAGTTTGGACTCCGTTTGGTATTGATTTTCTGCGAAGTAAAAAAGAAGCAAAAAACAGCAACTCGCACTGGGCACTATGCCAATAGGTTAGTCCCAAAAATGATCTAAAGTTGCTATAAAATGATTGTAGAACATCCAAGAATGTTAATATAATAGCATGCAACAAGCAAAAATTATAGATACGTTGGAGACGTATTAGTGCGCAACACTACAGCTTATATGCGGTAGCACCGCTCACACTGGGTGGTAGTACCACAATACCACTGGCCTGCCCTATCTCCATAGGCCCATGAGGTGCAACCCCTGTGGTAGTACCGCTAGGGTGAGCGGTAGTACCGCTCCGGTGGCGCTATCGTCTCGTGGCTCCTGGCCATTGCACTACTCTGTGGGTACTACCGTCTGAGCGGTAGTACTGCTTATGTGCGGGTTGTGGGCATAACGGTTGGATTTGGGAGAGCCTATATAAGGGGATCTTCGTCCCCATTGGATCTAATCTTTCTAGCTCGTGTTCTTCCCCCATTGTTGACCTAATTCGAGCTTGCTTTCTTTCAATCCCTCCAATGATTCTTGCTAGTTCATGGTAGAAAAGAGAGAGGAGATCTAGATCTATGTTTCCACCAATCACTTTCTCATCTATGTGAGGGGAACCCCTTGGATCTAGGTCTTGGAGTTATTGGTGATCTCCTTGTTCTTCCTTTCATATTCCTCCATAGGTTTTGTTGCTTTGGTGGGATTTGGGAGTGAGGGACTTGACCACTTCATGCGTTCTTGCCATTGCATTAGTTGCATCGTTTGAGTTCTCCACAGTGATACGTGGAAGTGAAAATTTGAGAAGCTTAATACTCTTGGGTGCTTGTTACCCTAGAGCTTGTTCCTCTTGGGTGCTTGGGCGCCCTAGACGGTTGGTGGTGTCTCGAAGCTCAATCATTGTGGTGTAAAACTCCGGGCAAGCACCGGGGTCTCCAATTAGGTTGTGGAGATTGCCCCGAGCAATTTGTACGAGTTCCGGTGACCGCCCCCATGGGTTGCCATTTGTACGGGTTCGGTGACCGCCATCAAGGGTCCCCTAGTGGAATCACGAGGTCTTGTAGTGCGCGAGGGTGTGAGGAGATTACGGTGGCCCCAGTGGCTTCTTGGAGAGCATTGTGCCTCCACACCGCTCCTAATGGAGATTAGCATCCGCAAGGGTGTGAACTTTGGTATACATCATCATCTCCGCGTGCCTCGATTATCTCTTACCCTAGCCCTTTTCTTTGTGATAGCCATAGTGTCTCCTGATATATATATCTTGCTATCACTTAGTTGTTTATCTTGCTTAGCATAAGTTGTTGGTGTATATAGGTGAGCCTAGTTGTTTGAGGTTTTGTGCTTGACAAATTAAACACTAGTTTTATTCTGCATTTGTTAAAGCCTAAACCGTAACTATTTTAAAGCACCTATTCACCACCCTCTAGGCGACATCCACGATCTTTCAGCTGCCCCACGTTGCCTTTATATAATAGGCATGACTTACATGTGTACGACTCAAACAGCTAACACTCCGCTAATTACAAGTCCAAAAAAGCCTAAATCAAACACATAATATTTGGCATATATTTCTACAAACTCATCCCTTTTACAAGTTCTTATATAAAAAACGCCTCACATGTCCTGGCATCGCCTCTTTTGGCAACCACAACAAATGAAGCCCCATAAAAAACCACAAGAGCATCTATAGCCGGACTTGGCAAATTTGCCCCTTTAAATGCCTGCAGACACGTCTGGGTACGTCCGCGGGCATTGCCCAGTCACATCTTAAATTTCCATTCTCATAACCGGACACCTCAGTTAGCATACCTCAAATGCATACAAACACATCCAAGTACGTAAACAATGCATTGCACACATCATCCGGCTACTACATCAGGACATGCCATTAGACTATCAAAATTTGGCATGTTTAACCTACATGCTAGCTATGGAGAAGATCACGCACGACTGTCCTTGCCCTTCTCGACACCCTTTCCATCCTTCTGGCGGAAGTAGCGGTCGAAAACACAGTAGGAATCGAGCCAGATCTGCTCATCGCCAGAGCTGTTTCACCCGTTGTTATCCTCCTTTTCCTCCTGGGAGGGGGGGGGGGGCCGTCCGGCCATGGCACAAATCGCCTAATTCTACTCTCAAGCGAGGGCACATGTATTCTTTCATTGTCGTTTATTTACAATGCGGGTGCGGATGGCTTCCTCCTCTACGGCCGCCTGCGCTGCCGCCATATCAGCAGCAAGGCGGACCTCGGCCACCCTCATCCTCTCCTTCCCACGATGGGCACACCGTCCCTGTAGCACTTATACTTTGGTGGACCGATGATGGAAAAGGGAGATTGGAAAGCTCCCCGGAGGACCGCGATGATCCAGCTCCCAAGGATCCAAGTGCCCGATGCATCGACGTAATGGAATCATGCCTTCGGTCGGGCGCTGTCCTCCCGGGAGCGGCGGAGTGCAATGCAGACGGCCATTGCCTCATCCAACCCGCATGAAACTACACCTAGTCGACGGATTCGGACTGGTCGGAGTCAGATTCGCTGTCTGCCATGCCGGAGAAGATCGGAGATTGCCGAACGGCAGCTTGCATAGCGGAGGGGAATGAAGGGAAGTGGAGTGAAGTGGTTAGGGTTTGGTCCGAGGAGCGGATGGGAACGAATATTTGTGCGGTTGGGTGGGCCAGTGTGGGCCGAGGCCGACGTGGTGGATGCGTCCGATCACGCTCGTGCCTCCTCATGTCCGCCCCATATTTGGGTTGGATATTAGGGGTGCCAGTCAGCCCGGACGTTCGATACCGATGTGAGACGCTCGTCTGAGTCGGGTTCTTTTGACTGGTCAGTGACCGGGTCTTTCACCCAGGCGTATGAGGGGGTTTAAGACGCCCAGTTGTAGATGCTCTGACAAACAAAGTCATTCTTGCATTCTGCCATGATCTTGATCAATCTTGTTAGGATATAATTAATTAGTTTAATAAAAGGAAATCCCACATTTTCCTTAACTGACATGCATGTGCAGTTTCCTACTGAGGGGATGAGTTTGTTCTCTATTTCTCTCTTATTCTAACTGATTACTCACAAGTATAGGGGATCACAACAGTTTTCGAGGGTAGAGTATTCAACCCAAATTTATAGATTCGACACAAGGGGAGCCAAAGAATATTTGCAAGTATTAGAAACTGGGTTATCAATTCAATCACACCTGGAGATTAATTATCTGCAGCAAAGTGATCAGTAGCACAGTAATATGATAGCTTTGATAGTAGTGGTAGCAGCAACAAAGAACGGTAATGTTGATAGTAATAGTTTTGTAGCAAAGGACAATAGTAATGTAGCGATACTAACTTAGCAAGATCAATATGTTGGAAAATCGTAGGCATTGGATTGGCGATTTGTTGGACGATATTCATCATGTGATAGTTACAACCTAGAGCAGTACGGCACTAGCTCCAGTTCATAAACATAATGTAGGCATGTATTCCGTAAATAGTCATACGCGCTTATGGAAAGAACTTGCATGACATCTTTTGTCCTACCCTCCCATGGCAGCGGGGTCCTGTTGGAAACTAAGGGATATTAATGTAGGCATGTATTCCGTAAATAGTCATACGTGCTTATGGAAAGAACTTGCATGACATCTTTTGTCCTACCCTCCCGTGGCAGCGGGGTCCTATTGGAAACTAAGGGATATTAAGGCCTCCTTTTAATAGAGAAACGGAACAAAGCATTAACACATGATGAATACATGAACTCCTCAAACTACGGTCATCACCGGGAATTGTCCCAACTATGTCACTCCGGGGTTGCCGGATCATAACACGTAGTAGGTGACTATAACTTGCAAGATCGGATCTAGAACATAGATATAATGGTGATAACATAAATGGTTCAGATCTGAAATCATGGCACCCAGGCCCAAAGTGACATGCATTAAGCATGGAAAAGTCATAGCAACATCAATCTAAAAACATAATGGATACTAGGGATCAAGCCCTAACAAAACTAACTCGATTACATGATGAATCTCATCCAACTCCTAACCGACCAACGAGCCTACGAAACAATTACTCACTCCCAGTGGGGTGCATCATGGAATTGGCGATGGAGAAGGGCTGGTGATTATGAAGATCGAAGATCCCCCTCTCCAGAGCCCCAAACGGACTCCAGATCTGGCCTCCCAATGAAGAACGGGAGGTGGCGGCGGCTCCGTCTCGTGAAACGCGATAATTCTTCCTCTCTTATTTTTTCTGGAAATATGTGATTTTATATCGTCGGTTTCAGGGTCTGCGGGGCCACCAGGTGGGGACAACCCACCTGGGCGCGCCTGGTGGGAGGCGCACCCTGGTGGGTTGTGCCCACCCAGGTTCCCCCTCCGGCGGTTCTTGGCTCCAGAAATTCTCTTTTATTGAATAAAAAATCCTCGCAAAGTTTCATTCCAATCCGAGAACTTTTATTTCTGCACAAAAACAACACTATGGTAGTTCTGCTGAAAACTACGTCAGTCTGGGTTAGTTTCATTCAAATCATGCAAATTAGAGTCCAGAACAAGAGGAAAAGCATTAGGAAAAGTAGATATGACGGAGACGTATCAACTCCCCCAAGCTTAAACCGCTGCTTGTCCTCAAGCAATTCAGTTGATAAACTGAAAGTGAAAAAGAAAAACTTTTACGAACTCTTTTGCTCTTGTTTACATAAATAAGATTAAACAACACCCAAGTTTTCAGCTAAGATTATAACTAACCATGTCGACAATAACTCCTAAAAATTATATTAACTCATATCAATGACATAATCAGCTAGCGAGCAATAATAAGATATCTCAAACAACAACACGTTATCAAAACAACCATGATATAATATGACTATAGTGGTATCTCGCTAGCCCTTTCTGAGACCGCAAAACATAAATGCAGAGCACCTCCAAAGTTCAAGCAGTGACTAAACATTGTAATTCATGGTAGAAAAGATCCAAATCATGATGCACCCAACATTAGCTACACACAATGCATGAGGATGACAATAGTGCTCTGAGGTTCTGGCGCTTATTTGAGAAGGTGATGACACAACATAAAAGTAAATAGATAGTCCCTTCACAGAGGGAAGCAGTGATTTGCAGCACTGCCAGAGCTCAAAATTTTAAAACAGAGGTAAATGAAATTTTGAGAAATGCACCCTTCTTGTTTACTTCGCGACCATTAGTTATCGGTATCTTCCATGCTAAACACATTAGCGGCGGTTCCCAAGCAATAAAAGTAAAGGTTTACTCCCCCTCCACCAACAATCACACTCCATGGCTTGTCCGAAACAACAGGTGCCATCCATACCAACAACAGTCTCGGGGGAGTTTTGTTTAATTATTTGCAATTTGAGTTCGGGACTGGGGATCCCTATTACCGCCCCTCTCATGCAAGGACGAGTGAATAAACACTCATCATGAGAATAACCCACTTAGCATGGAAGATACTGACTAGCTCCTATCGCTCTATGAACAATCCATGCACACAAAAAGGATATTTATTTGAAATTTTTAGAGGTGGCACATGCAAATTTACTTAGGACAACAGGGTAATACTGCATATAGGTAGATATGGTGGACTCATCTGGAATAACTTGGGTTTAAGTTTTTTGACGCACAAGCAGAATTCCCACTTAGTACAGGCGAAGGCTAGCAAATAGGTTGAGAAGCGGCCAGCTAGAGAGCGAAAACGGTCATGAACATGCATTATGCAGAAGTAACATTGGATACTAGCATGAGTAGGATATGAACACCATGAACATAAATATCATAGAGGCTATGTTGGTTTTGATTCAACTACATACATTAACATGTGCCAAGTCAAGCCACTCGAACATTCAGAGGAAGATACCATATCATCATACTACATCACAATCATTTTAACGCAATGTTGACATCCAAGATAAATCATTATCCACTCCTAGCTACTTAAGCATGGCATGAGAAACTATAATCTCTAATTGTCATTGGAAACATGTTTGATCATAATAGGCTGAATCATGGATACTAGGTTAAACATATTTACAAAAACAGAACAAGTCGAGTTCATACCCGTTTCTCTCTGCCACAGCTAGTTCATCAAATACACTACAAAAAAAAGACACATCCGTGACATTTTGGGTCGAACAATTTTTTTCTGTCATACTTATGACACTTCTATGACAATAATTGTGACAAAACACTATATCATCACAGATGTGGTGGGGTCCTACTTCTATGACAAAAATTCATGACAGAAAATGGGCTTTTCGTCCTGGGCGGGCCGGAGACGCAGCTGCATGACATTCTTTGGGCCGTCCATGACGGAAAAACCCGTGGTAGAAGCAAGGGCGAGGAAAATATCGGGGTGTTCTCGCGCGTGGGTGCGAGGCGTTGGGATCTAACTGAACCCGAGCGAGGCGTTGGGCTCTAACTGAACCCGAGCGATCGCGACCGCAGTTACGCTACATCGAACCCGAGCAATCACCGATGGTCGTTAATCGAACCCGATCGAGCGATTCCTTCGCTATCGCTGCTAACTCAAGCCGATCGATGCCGCCTCTGGATGAACAAATGGCGTTCTCGGGGTTTGATGAACAGTTCCCGGTGGGGGTGGATGAATAGGACCCCGTGGTGTTGCCTCTGGATGGACAGGACCCCGAACGATCGAGCCGGTTGGGACTGGATGAACAGGACCCCGTGGAGGGCAGGATGAACAGTAGACGGTGGAGGGCTGGATTAACAGTAGCCCGTGGACGGGTGGTTGAACAGGAGCCCGTGGAGAGGGCTAGTTGAACAGTAGCCGGTGGAGTAGCGTGCGGTGGAGGCTGGATGAACAGGAGGTCGTGGATGAACAGTCCCAGGTGGAGGCTGGAGGAGGTCGACGATGGATGAACAGTAGCCCGTGGAGGCTGGAGGGGTTTGAGGGTGGAGATGAACAGTATCTCGTGGAGTCCCGTTTTGCGGCACGCCACACCCCTTTAGTTGAACAGGACCCCCGTTTCGACCGTAGCACTCCGACACAAGTCTGTTTCCTCCGTTTTGCGGTACGCCACACCCCTCCCGATCAACAGGACCCTTCTTTCGACCGTAGGAGGTCCGTTTCCTCCGTTTTGCGGTATGCCAGACCCCTCCCGATGAACAGGATCTCGTTTCGAATGTGGCCGGTCGAACACAAGGCCGTTTCCTTCGTTCTGCGGTACGCTAGGCCTCGTTTCCATTGGCTATTCCGTCCAAGCCCTCCCGATGAACACGATGACGCATCCCGTTCTGACCTAGCTTGTTGGTTCCCCATGAACACGGCGACCACGTCGTTTCTCCGTTCTGACCCAGCCATGTACATGAGCCCTGGCCGTATGTATGCGCGAGTAGGCGTTCGAGACCCTGCCCGTATGTACGTACGTGGCCGTATTTTCTTTCTTGCACACTGGCCGTTGTACGTACATGTACATGCTACGTGTGCGCCTCTACATCGACCAAAGATGTACGCATATCGCGACCGTAATGACAACGCTACGCACGCTTCGACCAGGTGGGTCCCGACCGCCGTGCACTTCCTTGCTCATAAGATGTAGCTGGTGGGTCCCAGCAGTCAGGGGGGCGAATCATTTTTTTGCCCGGACGCACTTCCTTGCGAGCGAAGAGGTAGCTGATGGGTCCCAGCAGTCAGATGGAAACGTTTTTTTTGCAAAATACGGTGGCCCATCCGGTGGGTCCCCGCTCTCAGGTGGAGGTATAATTATTTTGCGCGTAATAAGGAGGCACTTCCTTGCTGCGGCCGTGGACCCAAGTCACCTCTCCACGACAAAGACTCTTCCGACGCAAGTCGTTTCCTCGACCACGCTGACCACGCCACGCCGAGAGCACCAGGCGGTGGACAACGGCGAGGCCTAGGAAGGGATGACGCGGAGCCGGGAAGACGCGACAGCTTGAAGCCCGCGGAGAGGAGTACGAGGGTTCACTGGTTGGTGCGGTGTGAGGCTGCCGTCAGCCGGAGGGCCCGGCCACCAAGGGAATAGTAGGGCGGTAAGGCCTCCATGGCAAAGACAGCCGCCACGGGAGGCAGGAGCATGTGGCACGACCGGCGCTGCTTTGGGCGGCTGGAGCAACAAGACCAGAGGTTGAAGAAGCACTACGGCCGTTGGATGGACATCGTATGGTCACTCGAGCTAGAATCGTTCATATTGACTAAGTTGACAAAGCACTCCGTCCCCGTCAACTTAGTAGGCCCACAAGTCAGCCTCCCACCAATGTGGGTCCCAACTAGCAGGGGGAGTATTCATTTTTTTGTGTAATAAGGAGGCACTTCCGGTGGGTCCGAAATGACAATGGGGGACTTTTTTCACGAAGACGGTGGCCCGTCCGGTGGGTCCCAGCAATGGGGAAACATGTTTTTGCCAAACACGGTGGCCCGTCTGGTGGGTCCCTCGCTTTCGTGTGGAGGAATAATTATTTTCCGCGTAATAAGGAGGCACTTCCTTGCGGCTGCCATGGACCCACTGCCGCCTCTCCACGACAAAGATTTCTTCCGATGGAAGTTGTTCCTTGACCACGTTGACCACGCCACGCCAAGAGCACCAGGGCAGTGG
The DNA here is from genome assembly GCA_021605145.1 of Aegilops bicornis. Classification (NCBI taxonomy): domain Eukaryota; kingdom Viridiplantae; phylum Streptophyta; class Magnoliopsida; order Poales; family Poaceae; genus Aegilops; species Aegilops bicornis. Next base: position 113,050,699 of record CM038669.1, on the reverse strand, counting down.
ACGACGGCGAGGCCTAGGAAGGGGACGACGCGGAGCCGGGGAAGACGCGGTAGTGGATGCCCACGTGGAGAGGAGTACGAGGGTTCACTGGTTCGGCTGCGGTGTGAGGCTGTTGTCGCCGCAGAATAACAGGGGGTGTGGGTGAGTAGAGGGATGCTCTGGCCAGCGGTGGGAGTAGTAGGGGGCAGTGAGGCCTGCACGGGAGGCGGGAGCAGGCGGTCCCGTCGGCGTTGGATTTGGCGGCTGGAGCAAGAAGATCAGAGATTGAAGAAACACGACGGCCGTTGGATTGACATCCAACGGTTACATCTGCTAGAATCGTTTGTTGACATATATAATAACTAAAAAAATCTTGCATATGCGTCAACTTAATAGGCCCATAAGTCAGACCATTCCCTCTTTTTTTAATAATTTATATATAGCTCATTGTGACTTCTTATGCAATTTATTGCAGTCCTTTTTTTGGTTGGCCAGGGCCAATTTCACATATTTCTGATGGTTCCAAACTATTTTTAATACCGAAATGTCGAGCCAGATTTAAAGTACTTTGAAGATATATTTAAATTAGGTTAACGCCCAGTGAAATAGGAATCTGAAAATGTGAAAAATTCAGAAATTATAAAGTAATTGCCAATTTGTCATCTGTTTTTATATTTACAACCCATTTCACATTACTTTCAAGATTTGTCGCGCCTCGAAGAGTTGCAACCTATCGTATGAGAAAAATAAGTAGGCCTGGATTGGGTATTCTTTAGAAAAAATAAACTGGGCTCATTTTAACAAAGAAAAAATAGCTGGGCGGGTCACATGGTGAACATAAAATATAACCCTAGGCTAGACGGGCCACAACCCAGTTCAAACCCTGCTCCGTCTCAACAATAACAAAAAAATACTGCTCGAGCTGCTACGTCCTGTGTGTCACCGATCTTGTGTTGTTCTCTTGTCTATTGACTATATACGCTCACAATGTCATGGGTCCCAGATGTCAGGAAAACACTAGGAGGAAGCATTTTATTTTTCCATACGCTGCCATGGTGGGCCCTAATGTCATCCTCTCCACATACTTCTGCCGATTCCTGTTGTTTGTTGACCATGTTGACAACGCGAGAGGGCGGCACTGCGACGAGCACACCAAAGCGCGCGGAGGAGTACGGCGAGGCCTCGGACGACGGCGTTAACGATTTAGGAGACGGTGGGGCGGCGACGCATGCGCTGAGGCACAGCCAGCCGTGGGAGGCGGAAGCAGGCGGCACGGCTACCGGGTTTGGTTTTTGGCGGCCGGAGGAAGACAGACTAAAGAAACACGACAGACTCGTAAAAGCAGCAGGAGTACTTAACAACCTTAATCGAAAGCAAATAGGGCACTTAACAACCATAGCTGAAAGCAGTATGAGTACTTATACAGGTTCAACCATACAAAGTACGCCTCGAACAGTGCTACTTGCCTACAGTTAACTAAGGGTGAGGCCGCCAAGCCCCGGGACAAGGCCCAGGCGCCACCCCGCGCATCCACAACCTTCTGAAAGCGGCTTCATCTCGCAATGTGGTCAATAAAAAGGATATTCGCTTTAGATCCATGGAAAAGCAGGAACATAATCTTCTGTCCTATTCTCCAAGATGGACAGGCCTTCATTATTTGAGACCACCCATGAATAAGTATCTTTTCACCTCCAAGGGGAATGGAGTAGGTCGACATAAACATCATGTTGTGACCAAGCGCAAGTCTGACCCGACCATGGTCAATAGAACTGGGCAGTTTCTGTTTCAAGAAGATCACAGCTGTAAAACTGTGTATAAGCAATAGTTTATGAACAACATATATAACAGAAAATAGCTCGTACCATATGATGAAGTCATGTACCTGGGGTAGGGTCATAGACCTGCCCAAAGGTACCCTCCACAAGGACGTTCACAAGAGAAGCAGCCTTCCAGTCGACCTGGTAGGCTTCCACTCGACAGATTCAAAGACACTCGACTATGAAGACCCACTCGACCACCAAGAGTCCAAGAGCCACTCGATGTCCAAACGGTCTCAGAAGTTAAATAGTCTTTATGACCTTAATGACACTTTATGTAAGGCATGCTACCAAGAACGCCTAGCTTTAACGCACCTTAAACCCTCTACTACGTAATGGGCTGGCTGGGGTCCCGGCGCACTCTATATAAGCCACCCTCCACAGTAGAAGGGTTCGCACCACCGTAACACATACGCAGATAATCCAATCGACCACCTCCGGCTCCGAGACGTAGGGTTGTTACTTACTCCGAGAAGGGCCTGAACTCAGAAATCCCTTGCGATACAACTACTCCATAGCTAGGATCTTGCCTCTCCATACCTACCCCCATTCTACCGCCGGACTTAGAACCACGACAGCTTGGCGCCCACCGTAAAGGTGTGTTCTAGCTAATTGTTGGAGGAGTTGGGATTCTCTCGATCTCCGGCATCATGGTTTCGTGTGGAGATCTGGTCGACGGCCACGAGATCCGCCTTGGTGCGCCACGTTAAATCAGCCGACGACTCCGCTTGGCTTCAGGAGGCTCCACTCGACGTGGACGCGCTCCCTATCCGCGGGGCGACGCACTTTCGCGCGTGTGTCCGCGGCGTCCTCCTCCTGCAACCGTCGACCCAGTATGGCTCGGCTCCTGCGTTGTCTTCACTCCCAGTCTCCCACCGGCGCAAGCGTTCTGGTCGGTCGAGGCTTCAGCGGTGGGTGAGGCATGCGGTGGCCCGCCAGTCGGCCATCCCCCAAGTCGCGGCGATCGAGCCCGACGAATCTCTCTACGGCCTGTTCGACCTGTCGACTGGCTCCGTAGAGACCGCGTCCGAATGCGATAGCAGTGACCCGGCGGCAGAGGTTCTGATGGTCGATGGACCATGCAGTCCCCCTGGATTCACCCGCACCAACGAAGGTGGCGGTGGAGGCGATCCGGTGCAAGCCCACGAAGAGTACTTGCCCGAGCCCCTCACTTCGCTCCAGAGGGAGGAGCTTCGTCGTCCGGAACATGGATGCACTTCACACTCCTATCGTTGGAGAAACCCCGAGGCTCGCGCTTTGGAGGATGCGCGCTAACAACCCGGCTGAGCGCACTCGACCGGAGAATCTTCAGCGAAAGTGCCGGACGAGCGACGCGATCGAGGGTTCCAGAATCTAGTCGACGCGAGCTCTTTCAACAATGTAACCTGTATATCGAACTCCGATTCAGAATTTAGCAGCCACCGCCAGATAGCAGAATCAATTCAGCCTTCCCAATGGAGGCGTGTAGAGGTTTGCAAGAAATCGTGGATTTGCTCCGGGCAGGAGATCAAAACTCAGTTGTATCCCGATCAAGGAACAGGGTTCACAGCCGATCCGTCATTGTGAATTCATTCCACCGCCCATAGTCCAAGATCGCCCCGAGGCATGAGGAACGTGGAGGCCGCGTGAGGATCAATACAAGGGTCATGGCAAGATGAGCACCGATTCGATCGCAACGATCGACGCCGAGTGCCCACTCCTCCCCAAGGGGTGGATCATACGCTCCTCGGCAGCAGGACTACGCACCCCAAAAGAGTGTTGGGCGAAGAGTTCCAACACCCTGTGGAACCAGGCTTTGATGCGAGATCCATTATTGTCAAGGTTTGGTCGACAGAATGTAGCTCACCGAGACGGCCATGATAGAGATGTTCCTTCCAAGAGTAGAGTTCATGTCTCGGGACCAGAGTGTTTCAGCAGGCCATCGTGGTCAGCGGTGATTCCTCCCAACTTCAGTCGGCGACCGAGTCGCAAGTTCATCGGAGAATCCAAGCCCGACACTTGGCTTGAAGATTACCGAGTGGCGGTTCAGATCGGCGGTGGCAATGATGAGGTAGCCATGAAGCATTTACCTCTTATGTTGGAGGGTTCAGCCAGCGTGGTTGAACTGCTTAGCACCCAAAGAAGATTTACACTTGGGAAGATCTTGCCCGAGTGTTTGTCAGACATTTGAAGGAACTTGCAAACCACCAGCAGGTTTGACAGAGTTGCGCCGTATGCGTGCAAAAGTCGAAAGTGAAACCTTGAGAGATTATATCCAGAGGTGGATCACTTTCCACCACACAATCGAGAATGTATCTGATCACCAGTACCTCAGGCCTTCAAGGAAGGTGTCAAGAACAGAGAATTGAGTTTGAAATTTGGTCGAACCGGAGATATGACCCTGAGTCGGATGATGGAGATTGCCACCAAATATGGAAATGGTGAAGAAGAGTATCGGCCCGAGTGGCAATATAAATCGGCCGCCAATGAGACCGGCAGAGGAAATTCCAATGGAAGCAGAAGCTAAAGTCGAGCCAGCAGCTCCTGAGAGGCCTTCGCGGGACCCCTGTGAAAGTTCAAGGGGAAACCCAAGGGTCCTTGGAACCCTAAGAAGGTGAAAGACCAGGATGGGAACGACGTGTTGGATTTACCATGTCATATTCATACAAAGAAAGATGAAGAGGGTAAACTCATTTACCCGAAACATACCACTCGACAAAGGTCGGCTCTTGATTCAGCAGCCCAAGGGAAACAAACCCAAGGATAAGGATAAGGAGATGCATAAAGTTGAGGATAGAGATGATGTTGATGGTGGATATCCCTGTGTCAATTCCACCACGATGATTTTTGCCGACGCCGAAAGCAAAAGTCGATTGAAGGTTATCAATCGAAGTAAACTTGGTTGCTCGGCAACTCCCAATTACCCGAATGGTCCTAGACCGCCATCACATTCGACCGGTCGATCACCCGACGCACATTGCCACCCCCGGGAGGCAAGCATTGGTGGTCGACCCGCTTGTCGAAGGCACTCGATCGACCAAAGTCCCGATGGATGGTGGTAGTGGTTTGAATATATTATATGCGGAGACGTTGAAAGGGATGGGCATTCCGATGTCCGCACTCGCATTAAAGAATATGAGCTTCCATGGAGTCATTCCGGAAAGAAGGCCGAGTCACTCGCCAAATTGCTCTTGATGTAGTTTTTGGTGATTCAAAGCATTTCCGAAAGAAAAGTTGACCTTTGAGGTCGTGGATTTCCAGAGCGCTTATCACGCTATTCTGGGGAGACCAGCTTATGCACGTTTCATGGCCCGACCATGTTACGTATATCTCAAACTGAAGATGCCTGGTCCCAAGGGCATGATCACTATCACATGCAATCGGAAGAAGGCAGAAGAGTGCTTCCAGAAAGGCTCTAAGATCGCCGATGCTCAGTTGGCAGTGGTAGAGCTACAAGAGTATCAGAAAACTGCGGATCCGAGTGATTTGTTGCGAGCTAAGAAGCCCACTACGGAGTCAAGATTCCTGCCGACCGGGCGAGACGTAAACAGGTTCACATTCACCCGACCGATCCCGGCTGCTCCGACCAACATCTCAACAACACTCGACTCAAAATAGGAAGAAGCGCCATCCAGCTTCCTCCGTGAGAACTGGGACATCTTTGCATGGAAGCCTCACGACATGCCGGTGTTCCTGTGGGGCTGGCTGAGCATCGCCTACGAGTCGACCCAAAATTCAAACCAATTAAAGAGTATTTTCGGCGGTCCGCCGTCCAGAAGAGAAAGGCCATTGGTGAGGAGGTGGCTCGGCTCTTAGCAGCAGAGTTTATCCGAGAGATTTACCACTCCGAGTGGCTCGCCAACGTTGTCATGGTCCCCAAGAAGGACAAGTCGTTGCGCATGTGCATCGATTTCAAGCATCTCAATCGGGCCTGCCCGAAAGATCATTTCCCTCTTCCTCGTGATCGACCAAATAGTCGACTCAACTACGGGATGCGAGAGGTTGTCTTTTTAGACGCCTATTCCGGTACCATCAGATCCGTCTCAGATGGACCCGATGAGATTAAAACAGCGCTCATCACTCCATTCGGGTGCTTCGTTATGTCACCATGCCATTCGGTCTCAAGAATACCGAGCCACATTCATGAGGATGATTCGTAAGTGTTTGCTCACTCAAATCACGGAATGTGGAAGCATACATGGATGATATAGTGGTCAAGTCACGAAAGGGTTTCACCTGTTGACCGACCTTGCTGAAACATTTGCCAATCTCAGGAGGTATGATATCGCTTAATCCATCAAAGTGTACATTTGGAGTTCCCGTGGAAAGTTACTCGGTTTTCGCTTCCGAGCGAGGAACCGATGCTAACCTGTAAAAGGTTGGCACCATACTCCGAATGAAGTGCCCCGTAATGCGTGTGCACGGCGTCCGTAAACTTACCGATGCTTGGCCACTTTAAGTCGATTCATCTCTCGCCTCGGTGAAAAGGAATTGCCTCTTTACCGACCGATGAAGAAGTCGACAAGTTCGAGTGGACTCTAGAAGTCGATGCAGCGCTTGCAGAGCTCAAAGCTCGCTTCTCCACCCAGCCGGTGCTTGCTGCCCCAATCAGCAAGGAGCCTTTGCTTCTTTACATTGCAGCCTTTGGACAAGTCGCCGCAAGACCATACTTACGGTCGAGCGGAAGAAGAAGGAAAAACCTTCAAAGTTCAACGCCCAGCTTTATTATCTTTCAAGTAATCGAATTCCATCAAAGCAAAGATACCCTCACTATCGTAAGCTTGTTTATGGGATTTATATGACGCACGAAGAAGGTTGCTCATTATTTCTCTTATCATTCCATTACGCTGCCGATGCCCCTTTGTCGGAAATTCTTCATAACAGAGGATGCAACTGGTCGAGTGGCAAAATGGGCGATTGAACTCCTTCCCTTGATATCAAATTCGAGGCAAAGAAAGCCATCAAGTCCCAAGCAATAGCAGATTTCCTCGCCGAGTGGACTGAATAAAGCAACTTCCGACCCAAGTTCACTCGGAACATTGGACTATGTTTTTCGATGGTTCCAAGATGTCGAACGGTTCTGTGCAGGGGTTGTATTGGTTTCCCGAGGAGATAGGCTCAAGTATGTTCTCCGATTCACTTTGATTCTTCCAACAACGAAGCATAATATGAAGCACTCCTGTATGGGTTGCGCACGGCCATTTCACTGGGCGTCCGTCAGCCTTATGGTCTATGGCGACTGGATATGGTTGTTAATCAAGTGATGAAGGAGTGGGATGTCGAAGCCCAGCTATGACAAAGTTATTGTAATGCAAAGGAGAAAGTCGGAGAAGAAATTCGAGGGGTTAGAGCTTCATCATATACCCCGACCGAAAAATCAAGATGCGGATGATTTGGCGAAGATAGGGTCCAAGAGGGAAGCCATTCCCAAAGAATGTATTTTTGGAACACATTCATGCTCCATCGCAGGAGGATCCTTTCACGTAAGAAGCCCCGCAGCAAAAGAGTGCCAATGATCCGACCGAAGTTGAGGTCCCAAATTGGTCGACCTGATTATGGAAGTTGTGGTCATCACTCCCGACCGACAAAGGCCGCATATCGCATATATCCTAAGGAAAGAGCTCCCAGAGAATGAAGAAGAGGCTCGACAGATCATCCGTCGATCCAAGGCCTTTACAAAGTGATCAAGGGACAATTGTATGCAGAAAGCGCGATCGAGTCGGCCGTAAGTGTATCATGCCGTAAGAAGGTCGATAATTCTTGAGGATATCCATTCGGGGACCTGTGGCCATCATGCGTCCTCCCGACCATCGTGGCTAAAGCATACCGAAAGCGGATTTTACCGTCAAAGCAAATGAAATGGCAAAAGAAATAGTCGACAAGTGTGAAGGATGTCAGTTCTATTCCAACATGTCACACAAGCCAGCCTCAGCCTTAAAGACCATTCCACTCGTTTGGCCCTTCCTTGTTTGGGGATTGGACATGATTGGACCGTTGAGAACTGGCAGAAGCGGTTTCACCCATCTGCTAGTAGCAGTCGACAAGTTCACCAAGTGGATCGAAGCCAAGCCCATCAAGAACCTCGATGCATGCACTGCTATCGCTTTCATCGAGAGTTGATATTCAGATATGGAGTTCCGCATAGCATCATCACCGACAATGAGTCGAACTTCGATAATGACAAGTTCAAAGCCTTCTGCGCCTCTCAAGGCACGCGGGTCGACTATGCTTAAGTGGCTCATCCTCAGTCGAATGGACAAGGTAACGTGCAAACGGCCTCATTCTCAAAGGGCTAAAACTCGGCTGATGCGTGATCTCAAACACGCAGCAGAGCTTGGGTCGACGAACTTCCATCAGTTCTTCCGGGATTGAGGACCACTCCTAATCGGGTCGACCGAGAACTCCATTCTTCCCGGTCTATGGAGTCAAGCAGTTCTACCGAATGACCCGCTTCACAATGCGCCTCGAGTTGAGCTATACTCAAGAAGAAGCGGAACAAGCCCGCAAGATGCAATCGACCTCTTGGAAGAGGAGAGAGAGATGGCCTTGATCCGCTCGACTATCTATCGCCAAGACTTGCGTCGATTCCATGCCAGAAATGTGAAGAGTCGAACCTTCCAAGAGGGAGATTTGGTCCTCCGAGTGGATCAACAGAAACCACACAAGCTTGCTCCCACTTGGGAAGGTCCCTTCATCATCATGAGAGTCCTCCACAACGGGGCATATCATCTCTACAACGTTGATCGCCAGATCGACGAGCCTCGATCTTGGAACGCGGAGCTGCTCCGCCCCTTTTACACTTAAAAACTCACTCGGTTGAGATGTAATAAAAGTACTTTTGTAGTTTGTTTATCCAAGACAAGAATGTTATAATTTTCCCGGTGATTGTTATTCCTTTTTGTTGAAATTACCCCCAATGGGTGGCTTAGTTGCGAATCCGATTCGCCTAAGTTTGTAAAAAAAATCCTTTCCGAGTGCGAGCCAGTCTCTCACTCGGGGGCTTAGCTGCGAATCCGCTTCGCCTAAGTATTCAAAATCCTACTGAAGCGGCGAGCCAGCCTCCCACTCGGAGGCTTAGCTGCAGTCCAAGTACTACCCTAAGAATCCAAAAACCTACCAAGTGGCGAGCCAGCCTGCCACTCGAGGCTTAGCTGCAGTCCAAGCACTCGCCTAAGTATCCAAAATCCCACCGAGTGGCGAGCCAGCCTCCCACTCGGAGGCTTAGCTGCAGTCCAAGTACTCGCCTAAGTATCCAAAATCCCACCGAGTGGCGAGCCAGCCTCCCACCCTGGAGGCTTAGCTGCAGTCCAAGTACTCGCCTAAGTATCCACAATCCTACCGAGTGGCGAGCCAGCCTCCCACCTGAGGCTTAGCTGCAGTCCAAGTACTGCCAAAGTATCCAAAATCCGACCGAGTGGCGAGCCAGCCTCCCACTCGGAGGCTTAGCTGCAGTCCAAGTACTCGCCTAAGTATCCAAAATCCTACCGAGTGGCGAGCCAGCCTCCCCCTCGGAGGCTTAGCTGCAGTCCAAGTACCTGCCTAAGTATTCAAACCCTGCCGAGTGGTGAGCCAGTCTCCCACTCGGGGGCTTATAACTGCCCATAGATTCGCCTTAAAACATCCAAAGTGATAAAAATCCTACTGAGTGGAGAGCAAACCTCCCACTCGGAGGCTTAGCTGCAGTCCACGTACCTGCCTAAGTATTCAAACCCTGCCGAGTGGTGAGCCAGTCTCCCACTCGGGGGCTTATAACTGCCCATAGATTCGCCTTAAAACATCCAAAGTGATAAAAATCCTACCGAGTGGAGAGCAAACCTCCCACTCGGAGGCGTAGCTACAGCCCAAAGGCTCGCCTAAGTAATAGAAATCCCACCGAGTGGAGAGCAAACCTCCCACTGGGGCTTAGCTGCAGCCCAGTGCTCGCCTAAGTAATAGAAATCCTACCAAGTGGAGAGCAAACCTCCCACTGGGGCTTAGCTGCAGCCCAGGTTTCGCCTAAGTAATAAAAATCCTACCGAGTGGAGAGCAAATCTCCCACTGGGGCTTAGCTGCAGCCCTGCTCGCCTAAGTAATAAAAAATCCTACCGAGTGGAGAGCAAACCTCCCACTGGGGCTTAGCTGCAGCCCAAAGGCTCGCCTAAGTAATAAAAATCCTACCGAGTGGAGAGCAAACCTCCCACTGGAGGCTTAGCTGCAGCCCAAAGGTTTCGCCTAAGTAAGGAATTCATCCCAATCCGCAAGGACGACGAGATGCAGGTCGACTGCTACCTCCTCCTTCGGAGCTTCGCCACAAGTACAACATGCGGTCCATCCCAATCCGTAAGGACGACGAGGTGCAGGTCGACTGCTACCTCCTCCTTCGGAGCTTCGCCACAAGTACAACGTGCGGTCCATCCTAATCCGCAAGGACGATGAGGTGCAGGTCGACTGCTACCTCCTCCTTCGGAGCTTCGCCACAAGAACAACGTGCGGTACATCCCCATCCGAAAGGACGACGAGGTGCAGGTCGACTGCTACCTCCTCCTTCGGAGCTTCGCCATTAAGCACAACATGCGGTTCGTCCCGATCCGTAAGGACGACAAGGTCAGTCGCAGTCGGTGTTTCACCTCTACCTGCAGGTTAGATGAAGCACAAGTCGATTGGAATTTCAACGGAATATCTTCCGAATGAGGAATAAAGTTCTCTCAAATGCAAGCAAAGCATGTTAAAGGAAAAGCCAAGTTCGGATAAATGTCCCACGGATCCAAAGGCGCCAGCGCGTTAAGCCTATTAAAGTTTATCGGTTACGTAAACCACTCGGCATTCCGAGGCAAATTTAAAGTGGGACTTAGAAGTTTTTTACCTCCGCGGAGGACCTGAAGGTGCAACAAACCGATCGAGGTCGATTCCACAAGAATACGGGTAGCAGCAGCGATGAAAGTCTCCATGAAAGATCCAAGTCGTGCTTCCTGGTATTGGCAACCTTGAGAGACACCAGCTTGTCCTCTTGCGCTTCTTTGTAGTGGACGCGAACCAGAGATAGAGCAACATCAGCACCACACCTGGCAGATGACTTTTTCCGTTCTTGTACTCGACTTGGAATCTCATTCAGCCGAGTCATCAGGGATTCAAGATCATTTTGGGGAGTCTGTTCTGGCCAGAGAGTCGAGTCGATCCGCGACACAGCAACTTTCAGTCGAGCAAGATAATCCAATACGCTAGCAACACGAGACTCCAGTCGGAGCACATTCATAGCAGCTTCGTCCTTCACAGGAGAGTTGATGGGGTCCAAGCTGGTTTCCACTCGACTGGTTTCTTCTTCAAAGTTTTGGCAGAATTCTGAAAACACAACTCAGACTCAAAATGAAGATCATGTGATGAGCCGGTGAGAGCAAGACAGTTGGATAAAAGAGATTACCTTCAAGCATGAGAAACAGCTTCTTGGCGAACCCTCCAAGATAAATCTCCGTGTTGTTTCGCTTCCCCGCCACCGCCAACCTTGTCGACGTAACATTCTTGTCGCTCTTCACCGACCGACTTCCTTGTTAGCCGCTTCAAGAGAGGCTTTCAGCTTGGCATTTTCATCTTCAAGTTTGTTGACCGAGGCAAGCTTCTCTTCAGCGAAGCTTTGTTTTCTCCAACCGCCTTTCCGTGCCTCTCGCAAGGTCAAGGTCCTTCTTCTTCAAAATCTCTTCCAGCTTTATCCGCAAAGCAACAATGAGAACAGAGTTGAGAATGAGCAGAAAAGCGAGAGGCGTCAAAAAAATCTCACCAGCCATACCTTTTGCTTCATCCTTTGCCTTCTACAAATTCTCCCGAGCAAGCTTCAAATCGAGGTTGAACTGAATCTGCTTTTTCTCTAATCTCAAGATAGCGAGCCACAAGCTCGCAAGATTTCTACAAAGAGTCAACCAACGAAAGACATCAAAGATGTATCACTTCCGAGTGACTAAGGAAAAATAGTAGCATGTCTAAGACTACGGTCGAATAAAACATTCGACAGTAGTCTCGGGATTACACTCAGCGGGTGCACTCAGCGTGTTCCCCACTGGTTTACCAATTTGGTTCGATCAACACCAAAAGAGGCAAAAAGGTTATGATTCTAAAAACATGGCTAATTGTCGCCGGGTCACCGCAGTAAAAAATAGTTCTTTAGACTATAGTCAATCGCCTGCAATGACCATAGTCTCGGGATTACACCCAAGGTGCACTTAGAGTGCCCCCACCGGTTTTACAGCCCATTCGACTTGGTCCGTCCTGTGTCGAGTGAAGAAGATCACAACATAAAGACCATAGCCGATCGCACGCAATGACCATAGTCTCGGGACTACACCCTGGGTGCACTCAGCGTGCCCCCACAAAAGTTCAACGACACACACACCCAAAGGGTGTACAGATATGGAAATCTCCGTAAGAAAGCAGTTTCAGATAGTATATCCTAACAAAGCAAGCGACGATCGACTTACTTGGACATTGCTCGGGAGCTGAATCGGCATCATAGGCCGCTCGACTTGCCTCTCGAGCCGCTTTCACCTGCTTCCATCATGATCCTCGTCATGATGGCCTCCTTAGCAAGCACTTACTTGGTCTTCCGGACGTGGTGTGTAGCAAAGAGAGACGGTGGATCAGCAATGACGAAGTGGGTCGGGCACTCGTCGGCCGTACAACAAAAGATACAGAAGTCCGAGGGATTGCCTCCCTCGAAATCGTTGTCTCGTGAGTCGCCATGACTTGAGCAGCCTTGCCAGCAGGCACTTTCTTGTTCCTCCTCTTCCTCAATGGCGCTTCCTCGCCATCATCGGGAGATCAATGACGGAGGTGGAACTACAAGAGAGATCCGTATAAACATGGAAGCCCAATCGACTATAAAACTCCAATGGCTAAAAGTAAAACCTCGTAGATCTTACCAAGATTGGAAGTGGCCGCATCCTCCATTTCCGATCATCGTGCTTGGCTGAAGTCTCGGAGGTAGCGGCTACCGAAGATTTCAAGAGTCGGCTGATCACCATCAAGTCGACCAAAAGTTCACTCATGTTGAAAAAGGAAATACAAGGTTCTGATTGGTTACCCGGAGACGGTGGGGATGACCATTCGCATCTTGGGCAAGGCCTTCGCCCGGGCTTTGACGACGCCGCCGAGGTTGCTTCCGGCTTCTCACCGGGCGCTGGAGAAGTTGTCCTAGGTCGCTTCATCGACCGACCGTGGGCACAACAGCTTTACCGCCCGGCCGCTGGTCGTAAGGCGTCAACTTGGACCTTCCCTCCGAGCAAGGAGGGTCGACGCCTTCCTCCTCTTCTTCCTCCTCCTCCTCATCATCGAGTCATCCTCCTCCTCATCCTCCTCGCCGTTGGACTCCCCATTCCTCCGGACTCTCACCTCCACTTCCTTCTTCTTCTTCGGCTGTTTCTGCGCCTGCTGGGCATCGAGGTACATCTCAATGGTGACCTAGAAGACAACAAAACAAGGTGAAAGTCAACGATGAAATTGACATCAAAACAGTAATGAATGCAGCAGAATCACAAATGGAGATAAGCGGTGATACCTTGTCCGTTGATAACTCGGTCGAAAGTGGTGGAATCCTCCCAGCTCCGCGAGGGTTGTCTTTATTTCCGTGATGGCAGTCATCCACTTCTCCAAAGATGGCGTCATCAACCTCCTCCGGATTGACCCGAGTGGTATCATCCGCATTGCAGTACATCCACATCGGATGACCTAGGTATTGGAGTGGCTGAATACGCCGTCGGAGAAAAACCTCCAAGAGATCCATGTCGGTCACCCCATCGCGAATAAGCTGGACTACACGCTCCATCAGCAGCTTTACTTGGGCCTTCTCCTTTGGTAACACCTTCAGGGAAGATGGCTTGTTAATTCGACTCATGGAGAAAGGAGGGAGCCCACGACCGCCTCAAGGCCGGGCTGGTCTTGGCAAGAAACCAGGTCGATCGCCACCCTCTAACCGAGTCGGGAGAGTCATAGCTAGAAAGGCGCTTCCCCTCATCCGGACCCCGAGTCCCCACACATTTGATTACTTGGGTCCTCTCGTCATTCGGCTCGCTTTTCTTCACCGTCTGAGAGCGACAGTGAATATGTGCTTGAAAAGACCCCAATGCGGTCGACAACCCAAGAAATTTCGCAGAGCGAAACGAAAGCAGCAAGATACACAATGGAGTTTGGAGTGAAATGGTGGAGTTGCGCCCAAAAAGTTCGTAAACCCCGGAAAAAAGGATTTGGTGGCGTAGAAAACCCCCTATCTACGTGGGTGGCCAGGAGGATGCACTCACCCTCTTCAGTCAGGTTGCCACTCCGCGTCTTAAGCCTCGCCGACCCATGGGGGATCAGTCCTTCGCTGGCCAGATCGGTGAGATCTTTCTCGGTGATGGTCGACCGGATCCAGCCTCCTTGGACCCAGCCTGCGGCAGCTTGGACCGCAAAGAGGAACCGCCTGACCGGGCGCTTCCCTTGGCCTTCGCCGCCGCCTTCTTCACCTGCTCTGTATGCGCCTTTGCCTTCACCATGGTCGCCAAGTAGAAAAGTACAAAGCTTCGCGCCGGATGACGGAGAGCGTGGTGAGAAAGTTTTGGAGGCGGAGAGAGGAGAAGTCCGAGGACGACTGCTCAAAATGCCCGGTCCAACGCTTTATATGGGGTCGCCTCCGAGTGGTCGACCGGTAGGCCCAGTAATCCTGGCCACGATCCCGCAACAGCGCTGCACAATACGCGGGCGAAAAAGGCGGCGCGAGGATCGAGGCATCATCGCCTTATCCCATCTCGAAAGTGCCGCTGGTTTTCTTCGCGCCCCCAAAATTCAGATCTCGCTAAATCGCTAACCGCAGAAAGCAACTCATCGATAACAGATTTCCTCAGATTCGCCGCCGAAATCCTCGTGTTCACAAAGTTCACTCGACAAACGTGAAGAATGGATCAAGGCGATCGAAAGAGAAGTTGATGCCGTCACTAAAAGGTCGTTGATCCGCAGTAAGACGACTCACAACACGAAGAACAGGTCGGAAAGATTATCAACTCCTTCCTCACTCAAACCTCGATCCATTCGGGGCTAATGATGAAGTCATGTACCGGTAGGGTCATAGACCTGCCCAAAGGTACCCTCCACAAGGACATTCACAAGAGAAGCAGCCTTCCAAATGACCTGGTAGGCTTCCACCGATGATTCAAAGACACTCGACTATGAAGACTCCACTCGACCACCAAGAGTCCAAGATCCACTCGGTGTCCAAACTTTCTGTAGTTAAATAGTCTTTATGACCTTAATGACACTTTATGTAAGCGTTACCAAGAACGATAGCTTTAACGCACCTTAAACCCTCTACTACGTAATGGGCTGGGGTCCCAAGACTCTATATAAGCCACCCCTCCACAGTAGAAGGGTTCGCACCACCGTAACACATACGCAGATAATCCAATGATCGACCGCCTCCGGCTCCGAGACGTAGGGCTGTTACTTCCTCCGAGAAGGGCCTGAACTCGTAAATCCCTTGCATATACAACTACTCCATAGCTAGGATCTTGCCTCTCCATACCTACCCCCCATTCTACTGTCAGACTTAGAACCATGACACCATAAGTTTCTCGACACAATTGGACCTGTTCAACGAGTGCAGCAGTGGCACACATATCCCATGTGGCCTTCCACCATTGAAAGGCCCCACAAGGACCTCAAGATGATCAATAAAGTGTAGGAACTTGTGGATGTCGTCCCAGTCAAGTTCAGTGCCATCAGTAACAGCCGAGTTATTATAGAATAACAAACGAGCAGCCTGCTTAACTCTGAAAAAACATACACGTGCCACCAACTATAAGAAAATATTAGTTAGAAGTAGCATCTTCGTGAGAGATTCGTTGCTACTTCTAAAGTTAAATTGTGATCAGTTAGACAGAATAGGTGGATTAAGAAGTAATCGAGGCAACAAGGAAGAACCAAATACAAAACTAACATGGATGAACAATTGGAACGACGTCAGGGTGGAAGATCGCAGTGAAGATGATACCAGGTTCTGCTATTTATATCAACATTCGTGCGCCAACTTTCAGTCCGTAACACTTGAGAAAGTTTATCCAAGTTCGGCCATAAAAAAGCAGCGATCTTCTTGGTTCATGAACCCAACTCGAAACTTATATCCATGGCTTGTCTTCACTGTTACCATTAAACCGGTGTATTCGCTATGGCAAGGCCGAGCATCTTGAGTACATGTGTTCTGGCAGAGCAAGGAATGCACTGCAGGAAAAATAATATGAGAACACAATGTATTCTCTATATCCAAATCTAGAAATACTTTCCTCCTTCACGTTAGTGTTGACCATGGTACTAGTACCTTTTATCCAAATATAGCAATCCAAATTTCCAAATTAGTCGACATCATGTTCAAAAACCCCACCCGCCCGGATAGAAAAGAGGATTCTAGGAACATACTGTGCGTGTTTTAAAATCCTGTGTTAGGATGAGAAGGAACAAGTGTGGCGTCTCGCCGAGGGCGCAGAAACCTGTAGGGTCCTCGCACTGCGGGCACTGCAAATGAAACACACTAGATTCAGAAGGAAGAAAAATGCATCAATGGCGGCGGCTGCCATCCTAGGAGTACCCGCGACCAAGGGACTTGGATTTATCGGGGATGGATGAAGAATTTGTACCAGGTTCTCCATGAAAAAACCCTATGCAATCGCCGAGCGGGGGTTTTCTATGAACAAGCAGACAAGGGAGAAGGGTTTCAGGCCGAGTGAAATATTGCCGCTTCGTCTGGTCAAACCATCGCTAAAGTCGAAAGGTGGGGGGTTTTGTGATTTGACGGCTCATTGGGCATTAATGCAGCGCTACGACTGGGGTGTGTCTGCCGTGCAGTTGTGCACTCTAATTTGGTGTATATGGCATGTGGACCCCGTTGCTGGATGCCCCACATATCAGCGCAAGGAAGTAGAAGACAGGAGTAACCAGTTATTACACATAAATATATTTTTGACAGAGATATATTCCCTCTGTAAAGAAATATAAAGATCTTTTATATCACAACTTTATACATAAGAAAAATCAAGGGGAATATATATAACATATATAATTATAAAAAACAGAGTTTTTTTTAACACGGTATAGACGAGTTGGTGATGATGGTGTGCCTGTCATCCTGCAATATAGGCCGTCCGATTTATATCTGACGGATAGGAAGGAAACTATGGCAATTTTGTGAAAAGGTACCCACACACCTCTCTGCATTTGCAAATAAGTCCTTCCCTCGTTCATCCTTTTCTCTCACAAGATAAAATACTCATACAAATGCATCTTGATGTTACATGCAACGCACGGGCATTATGTGGGTTCAGCTGAGAAATAATCAGATGGGCTCATGGTTCTGGACTTTGGGCCATAGGCCGGTGGGCCTGCATGTTTGGGGGCCCATGTGTTCTACCTCAACGCTTTTCATATTGCAAGCAGTCGGTACGGCGCTGGTTTTAGATGATGTCGCAAGGAGAATACACAAAATTGAATAAAGCATAGCAGCTGTTGGAATGAAATCAAACGACAGTTCCTAAACAACAATCAGAGTTGCAATTCTATCAATGATATTGTCGTACTACTTATACACACAGGACACTTGTTTCACCATGCCAGAGTATTACATAAAAATCTCTCGGCGGATAGATCAGTTCGGCAGTACTGAATAATTTCAAAGTTGATTTGGACCAGCTCTCCTTGCCGAGAAAGTTCGATTTTGACATCATCCCCTACCGCAAGATATAATTTAGATTTGAACCTTGACCATCCTTTACCATCAATCATCATGCGACCATCCTTTGTACTTACGGTATATTGAGCAGGTTCATTCACACCAAGGCTGCGCATGGTAAGAGAAACTTGGCATTTATCGCCTTTGGGTTGTTGAACGACTCCGTCGTTGCTCTAGGAATTCTCTATTTGCAAACAAGAAGACATACCCAAACAGTTAGATCAACACAGTGAATCATGCGAAACAACATGGAAATAAAAAAGAACGAAACACTTGGGCGGCCAATCCTTACCAAGAAGGTGGACATGTCGTTTTTTGTAAGGACTTTGGTATATGAAGTGCGAACTGCAGCCCAGTCTGTTGCCAGTGCAACTGCTCGTTTGGTTGCCGCTGCACGGGCCGGAGCAGATGCTAGTGCAAGTGTTGGTGTAGGTGCCGAAGCCGCTACTGCTGCCGGAGATGGTGCTCCTTGTAGAGCTGGTGCCAGTGTCGGAGTAGGTGCCGGTGTCGATGCCCGATCCTCCGGTAGATCAGCCTGATCCGCTGACGCGGTCGGTGCCCAATCCTCATCTGGATCAGACTGAGCTGTTGCCGCCATTGCGTGCTAGAGCAACCGCCGGTGCTCGATCCGTTGTCAAGGTGGTACCGATGTGCGTAGACAACAAGCGATCGTGTCTGGTCTGCTATGATCAGCTTTCTAACTTGACTAGGCTTCGTGACCGTGATCCAGTTTTTTTCTTCATTTCTTTTGAACGTGAGAAGGACTAATTGTGGCGTTTTTGTTAAACCAAACTGCAGTTCATAATAGGGATTCAGCTTGTACTTAGACAACAGACTGATCCAATTTTCCAGTAATATAAGTGATGGACAAGGCCTTCATATCGACACGACATAAGAAGTGAAACTTGCAAAAATAGCCATCGTAGAGCAAACCAAACGGTTTATTCTATGATGAATGTCACATGGAAAAACATGCATCATAAAATTGCAGGAAAAGAAAGAAAACATGACATTAAATGAATAAGATTTAGACAGTAAATCAATAAGATTTACTTGATGTGACACGAGTGAATACTTACTAGGAAATCACTATGTTGAAGTACTAAACAGAAGATTGATCGTCCAACTACGGGTGGCATGCAGGGGCCCCGCCTACTCCCACAAGCAGAACAGTCCAAAGGTCGTGACAAATCGTATGGACCGAATATCCATGGGACTGGAAATCCTGGTGGGTGCGATAAACCCTTCAATGCATACAGATGTTGGAGTGTAACCATAATTGATAAATCGTCCTCAAAATATACAGATTGAATTGAGTGGACAGACATTAACATAGACCGTTCTCCGGACTGACCACACACCAAAAGCGCCAGTACTAATAAACAATACAGGGTTCACAAACACAAATCAAGTACTAAACAATAGTACTTACTACAGACAAGCAAAGTTGCATTAATTAAACTCTGCAGACTATTTCTTGCCACTGACCTACAGGATGAAACCCGGATAACTGATTAGGCCATGGACTTCGTGAGAGATGTCTACATGCACCATCACCATCTTGTCAACCTTGGAGAACCCTATGAGTGGTCTTTCCACTCATAAACATGATCATGAAGACAGGCCGCATCAGATTTGTTGGGAAGCTTTACAAGAACCACACCCTTTGTAATCGAAGGCACAACCAGGAAATTGTTGTGGTCAAGTACAGCCTCGAGAACACGCCTGACAATAATGCTACAGGAAAACACTAGTTCAGGACACGTGGCGACAAGGACACGGCAGCTGGATAGTTTAGCAGTAGAACTCATCCTTAGGTCTTCCAGTTCACATGGCATGACTTTGAGAACTTCATCTCCACCGTGGACCTGGTTCTAATTCAAACAGAAACCATATTTTATTACTACCTCCGTTCAAAAATATAAGATGATTTTCGATATTATACTCCATATATGACTACATATACGCATTTAAATGAGTGAACAAAGACACTAGAACATGTCTTCAAAGGCATGAGAGCAGAGGGATTACTTGCAATATCCATAACACAAGTTATCGAGGCAAATATACCCTCTTCAAAGGTAGCATTGATGTTCATAGTATTCCTCCGTCCCAAAATTCTTGTCTCAGATTTGTCTAGATACGGATGTATCAAGTCACATTTTAGTATTAGATACATCCGTATCTAGACAAATCTAAGACAAGAAATTTGCGACAGAGGGAGTAGTTGAAAATAATCTATAAGAAATCAGTGTCAACCTCTCGCATGTTTTTGTCAAAAGAGGAATTTAGAACCGTCATTTGGCACACAAAAATCACATGCAAGATCACCTAGAAAGTTGTACTACTAGTACTAGTACTGCGTGTTAGATGAAAAAACACAATCAAGATCGAGAAAAAGATCGTCAAGAAGAGATATTACCAGGACTTGCTTAATGAGGGATCCCGGAGAGGGGGGCTTGGACAGGGTGATGGCTTTGAGCTTGTCTGTGGTAGTCTCGGCAGGGTGCTTGCGCTTCTTTGTACCATGAGCCTCGACGGTTTTGGCCAGAGCCATAGACATCACTTCGGCCAGTGCTCCAGCGTCCATCAAGAAACTGTCAAATAGAAATAAAAGAAAAGAAACCATAATCACAAACCCAAAAGAAGAAAAGAGAGGGAGTTATAGGATTAGTCTCGGGGTTGCAAGACCGGGCCTTGGCCAGAATCAACACCATTGATGCGCTCACCTTTCCTTCTTTAGGAGAGAAGAACAATGGCAGAAGCAGGTTGGGGTTTTCTTAAAGAAACGAGGAACAAGATGAGGGAGAAGTGAGGGTTGGGTAGAGAGGAAGCTGGGAGAGAATAGTGAAATGATGGTTGCTTCGTCCGTCCAACTTACTGCTGGAAAGGAGGGGGTTTTGTGATTTGACGGCTCATTGGGCATTATCACGGCGCTCGATCGGGGTAGTCTACCGTCACTCTACTACATGAGTAATTTAGTGCATGGCTGGTGGACCCCGATGTTGGCTGTCCCACACGCTGGCGTAAAGTGAGTAATTTAGTGCATGGCTGGAGGAGGATCCGCACGGTAGAGCGTGTCCACTGTTTTCTGAAGAAAAAAATGATTATAGCAAGCGTTTCCACTCTTACGACGGAGGAGGGCGAAACACGGCAGCCACTTGAACATACACAGTGCTCCTACTACTAGGCATGTGCAGTGGTTCATACGTCAGTACTACATAATCTTGTTGCTAGTGTAGTAAGATATGACGACAACAAATGATGTTGTGTGCATGTCAACTATATGAACAGTAATGTAGTAACATAGTACCGCTTTCTTGACTGTCCGATCGAGAATGAACGGTGAGATCAATGTTAATAGAACTAGGTCTACAGCGCACGGAGAGTACGGTGCTACAGTACTCCATGAAACATGAACCATATGAAGCACGAATAGTGTCAGGAAGGGTGTATGAAGGGTGCACGGGATGGGAGCAAAAGTTCCCTTCTCGACCCACTTTTGGGTGTTTGGCAGAGTGCATGAAGGGTGCATGAGTCCACACTAGTAGGTTAACACAAATACACGAAGAGGAAACAACTACTCCGTCTAGGTGTGTAAGTCATCTTACGTTGTGCACTGCGACCAAGGTGGAGAGGAAAATGAGAAAACTTAATGTCATTTTGCTAATTAATAGCATTGCATGCAATGAACTAACCGCTGCACGTCATGTTTATTAGTCTCAAGTCATTGAAAGCATGCACGGCCCACGTCTCTTAATGGTTGATATGTCACAAAACAAGAAACGGGGAGGGAGTTAATGTACCGTGGCAAAGTGTTTTGGGATTATTTGGTTTTCGTAAGGTGACTTACACACTATATTGAGATGAGAATGCAACCAAACACACCCACACGCTTTGTGCTATAGTGACTGATCTGCACCGTCTGAGTTTGATCCAACGGTCATGTCGCACCGAGACATGGACATGCCCATGCAGAGGGCGCCTAAACACCACCGAAGTCCCTCTGCTTCTCGAGGCGCCCGATGTTGGTGATGCAGGGGGCGAAACGGCTGAAAGGCAATGCAATCTACGGGAAGGCGGAGGGAGCCAGCCGAGGAACGGGGAATCTTTTGGTTTTCACCATGGTAAAACACCAGTCGACGACTTCTCACATCAGGGAGCAGGGAGTTTTACAGGCGGAGTCATCGTGACCAATTGCTACCGCGCCTGCTCCCGTCAGTCAAAAAATTAAAAATCCTGCCGCGCCTGCTCCCGTCAATCAAAAAATTTAAAAACCTGCCGCACTCAAACACCAGAGCAACGCCGCGGTGGATGTTTAAATTTACCTGCCGGCAACTAGATAAAAAATTGGTGAAAAAACAAATGTGTCGGCGGCCTTGCTAATCTGTCGAACTAGCCCAACTAGCTAGCCACCGTGCTTCACTGATGTACTCGGCGAGAAAAGTGGTCTTTCGTGATGTGACAACTCATTTATTTACTTGCTTCAGCGAAAACGCACGGTAGGGCGTCCCATGTCAGGAAGAATATATGCGTGCACCGCCCGAGAGGACCCCGAAACCACGCGGTAGGGTGTGCCATGTCTCGGCACAGAGGAAAAATGTGCGTGTAAAAAATTACTGTATCAGAGGTAGTACCTATGGTTCGACCTTGGGACCCATCCAATGGGTCGAAAACACCCCACTAGCCACACAAATTTCATCATGCTAACATGGCACGGAGGATAGGTGTGGTTAGCTCTGCCTCGACCAGGCCCAACGTCTCTTGTTCTAGGCGATTCTTCTATTTTCCAAGATTTTTTAGTTGTAATAACACCACGGCAAGCTAGCGCCGCTCTTCGTGTGTGCCCGTGCAAAGGTTAGACGATGGAGAGAAGAGAGAGATCGCAGACCTGGGACCCATCAGTAAGTCAACGGTCATGCACGTGTAGACGAGGCACTCCCTCTACTCTACTCAACGTAATACTGTATAAAATCAAGTTATGGGACAAAGCCAACAACCGTTGTTGTTTCAGGCTATGGACTTACGCTTTGTAGTCCAGGTTGCCAGTTCGAATCTCGTCTTTCAAATTTGTTAGTTTTAGGTCCAAATTTGATTAATGACAAGTGGGACCCCCGTGTGTTGTTCCAATATTTCAGTGTAGGATGGTTTTTTTGAACAAACACTTTGCGCGGTTAGACAAGTAACGACACAAGTTACATGTATTTTGCAAGTTTATGAACAAAAATGACAGCGGCATAGAATATCACATCCACCCCGCAGCTTAGATGCTATGGTGATACGAGTTTTTACACCGTTGGAAGTGATATCCAATGGCTTGGGAGTAGTCTTTGTAATTATGCGCAATTTCCAAACTCTCCAAAGGTTTTTTTGCAAATAAAACATTCAGGCCTCGTGTGTGCCGCTGCATCTTGGATCCAACGGCTCCCCGTTGCTCATATTAGGTGATCCCCATAGCTTAATTACCCACTACGGTGATATGAGCATCTAGGTCGTATGATCAGTGATCAGATGGCACATGCGTAGTACTTGTACTTTCTGCGCAATTCCCAAACTCTCTCAGTTGTATATTGCAACAACATTCAAACCTCCTACTGCGGGCCGTTAGATCTCCGTGAACTCGTATCACCATAGAATCTACGATGCGGGAGCACCTCATATTCTCCCGTGCGAGAAAACATAAGCTGCTCTCGCAGCTTGGATGCTACGGTGATACGAGCTTCGAGGTCGTTTGATCTGAGATCCAATGGCATCTGAGCAGTCTTTGTGCTTGTAAGCAGTGGCCGAACTCTTTGGGGGATTTTCTGCAAAAAACCATTCAAACCACCGAGGAGGCGTTGGGTCACAAGTCCAACGGCTCTAAAGAGCTTGTATCACCAAAGCATCTAAGGTGTGGTAGCACATGATATTCTTACATACAGGAGAATATGATGTCCTCCTTCATCTTAGATGCTACGGTGATACGAGCTTCGAGGTCGTTGGATATGGGATCCAAGGGCATCTGAGTAGTTTTTGTACAAATTGTGTGCAATTCTCAAACTCATCAAGGTTTCCTGTAAAAATATCAAGACATCATGTGAGCTGCTATATCTCAGATCTACAAGCTCCAAGCAACTCGTATCGGCATATAGCATCTAAGGTATGGGGGCACATGATATTCGCCCGGGGAGGAGGGGTGGGGGTGCACAACCAATCGGTGGCTGGGAGGTTGGGGACAAATATAATCTAAACAACCCTAAACAGAGCTTCACAATTTTATCTAAGGTCGAGGGGGTGACCCCCAACAACCATACCTCCGCCTAATTAAACACAACATTTGCATGTATTGTAGTACTAGACTTAATATTCATGTTTCAGTTTCATGTTCGTTTTAAATATTGAATTGAGGACCATGCATGTCTTACATTTTACTCCCTTCGTTCCTGAATATTAGTCTTTTAGAGATTTCAAGTCGACTGGCACATACGGATGTATATAGACATATTTTAGAGTGTAGATTCACTCATTTTGCTCCGTATGTAGTCGCTTGTTGAAATCTCTAAAAGACTAATATTTAGGAACATAAGGAGTATTTTTGAATTCGTGTCATACATGCATGGTTTGGAAAAATAGATGCACTATACTTATTGGATTGTTGTTGTGTTCGTGTGTGGGTGTTTGTGTGTGTGTGTGTGTGTGTGTGTGTGTGTGTGTGTGTGTGTGTGTGTGTGTGTGTGTGTGTGTGTGTGATACATACAAAGTTTTCTCACCTCCATATTGTTCATCTTTTAGATTTGAACTAAGGACCATGCATATGGGTAATTATTTCGAATTCGTGCCATACTAGGTTTCGAAAAGTTGACATTGACTCGATTTGTTGTGCTATTTTGTAGGTCATATGTTTGAATCCATCCAAAAAAATTCTCACTACCATGGTGTTCATCATATACATATGAATTTGTACTAAAAAAGTAGCGTGGATATAGTGAAATGCGAAATCCATGTTAGAATTGGAGATCGCTATGTGATACACACTCTAATTCAAATAACTAATTATGTGACACACACTCTAATCCACGTTAGCATGGATACCGTTTCGATTTTTTTTCAAATAACTCCTCGTTAATTAATTTATAGTATCTTCTTTCGAATGACTAATTATTGCAAGGAAAACACGGGCATGGTAATACATATAGATTCGTTTGCAAATGAAAGAAGATTCATTTGCATTCTCAAATGTAGGCGCACCAGGGTCGTGTCGTGGTGGTCGCGTGTGTTGGACGGATGCGTAGCACCCAGCCACCCACCCCCTCCCTCACTCCCCCTCCCCCCCCCAAAAAAAAGGACGACGACAAAATAAGTTCGTGCTTCCACATTTCGGATTGAAATATCTGGCGGCCCCAATTCAAGCCCTGCAAAATCTCCCTTCTCCACCGTCCCCTTCCGCGCCCAGATTGCTCAAATCCCTAATTCGCCGCCAAAGCAAGCAAAGTTCGAATCGCCCCTCGTCTCATATCTTTCCCCACCTCTATGCCAGACGACGACGACAAAGTCGACGGTCGCGCTTCACCACCGTACCGGAGCTACCTCATCTACGCCCTTTTCCACCGCACCGGGTGGTCCACCGACAACGTCGGCCGCCGCAACCGACGTGCCTCACATACACCGACTTCCACCGCATCAGGTGTGCTTCACCGACGTCGTCTTCCAGCTCACCGGGGCTACTTCCCCGAGCACATCGTCGCGCCTCCGCCCCCCGAGGCCGCTGGGGCTTCACCAACGGTCTCGTCCGCTGCATCGTAGTGCTCCGCTGCCACTCAAGATCTGCATCCGTGCGTGGCCAGCCAATGCCAGCACATCACCCTCAACGGCTCTGAAGTGACCCGCACTCAAGCTAGGCGAGCATGCCCAAACGCTGGCGCGAACTAGGTATCCACACATCACTCCCTTGTGCACTGTTCTGACGATGTTTGGATATCCTTTCACTGCTCTCTTAGCGCCTATCCAACTCTGACTTTAACTCTTATTTCTTCTGGAGATATCATCTGAAATAAGCAAATCCATTTTTTAGCGAAGCATGACGGCGCTACGGGATCTGGTACACATCCTGCACACCCGTATAACCTTGTAAGTATCTGTCCTCCGGTACAACAGCAAGGTTGATTCCTCTTATTTGATCAGCCATTCGATGTGTCATAAATGCAGAGGGAGATGCAAGGAGCACAAGGCCTGCACATCCAAGCAAGTGGTAACATGGACTTGTACATGGAACATCCCAAGTGCAAGCAGAGCTGCAGTGAGCCTGTACAACGAGCTAGCGTAAGTCCCTGCATTTCATTTAATTTGTACTGGCATTCGTGCATGATTTGTGTGTAGTGGCGGATCCACGAATTCAAGTTACCAGGGGCGAACATTTAACTTAAAAAATATGAAGGCACTTGCACTCCGGAAATCAACATAACTTGAGAAATGTGAAGCTACATGCACATTGAAAACCAGCTAATGATCCAAAGTAGTTCAGATTATAAACACTAAATGATGCAAGCACCAAAAAACACAAAATGCAACATGGTGTACAAGGACTAGAAACATGGTATGTACCTGCTTGAATTATCCGTTCTCTGGCTGAAAATATCGAAGTGTAATTGCACCTATAACCAAAGGTCGCAAACCGCATATCAATATATCTATCCTGCACAAGTATGTCAATAGTTTCAAACAACAGATTAGAAAAGTATTTATGCTATGTTGTCATGATACGGGACTTTTCGTAGATGGCCTTGACGTTTCCTCAAGCCATGAAAATGCACTATAATTTGCTTGTCATCAATGCCTGCAAATCTCTATGTCTCTCTCAACATAGAAGATCATCATTAGACACTAAATCCTTCAATGGGAGCTTGCAAAATGTTTGCATTAGATGCCTCATTAGACACTATATGTTCATCACCAAGAGCATGTAAAATGTTTGCATCAATTCCTTCATTAGCAAATGCTCATTAGACACTTGTGCTCAAGAACAACATGAGCTTGTATGTTTGTACCGGAAACTTGATTAAATACATCAGATTCAGTCAGTTCAGCATTGATTCGGGGAGTTATAAAATAAGTAGAAATTGGTTTCATTTTCTCATAGATTCCCTACATACAAGCAGTTTTACAAAACCGTCAGGTTTAACTATTGGCCAGAAATTGAAGAGTTGAATTAGATATAATCAGGGATGTGATGTACCAGCTCGTTGCACATGCTACTCTTGCATGCTGCGACTGTCCGTTTGCGCAAGCTCGATGCCATGCCCGTGCTGCCGATGCTGCCTCCCACGCAGGCTACACCCAGGGTTGGATCTTCATCTTCTTGTCCTTCCGTTTGCTTCAAGCCCGACGACCTCCCTCCAACGAGGGCGCGAGGAAGTGTTGTGTCAGTCTGTCCAACGGCGGCTAGGTTAGGAGCGGACCAGACTGGAGGCTGGAGCGGATGAATTGGGATTTTTTCCTGCTATCGATCGATATGGGAGGCGCTCGTTTGGGCCGCGAGCCTGCTATAGGGCCTGCCTTGCACTTATGTTATTGGCCTATCCAAATTGAAACATTTTTCTTCATTTTTTACATTGCCTGCTCGTGCGTTGGGACGAA
Source organism: Aegilops bicornis (assembly GCA_021605145.1). NCBI lineage: Eukaryota > Viridiplantae > Streptophyta > Magnoliopsida > Poales > Poaceae > Aegilops > Aegilops bicornis. The sequence continues at coordinate 113,023,600 of CM038669.1, read as the reverse complement.
CAAAACTAGCCTGGGCCAACCTGGACGACTCAAACTATGTGCACACTTTCGAGCCACCCGAGGCGGCCGCCCATACCAGCCCCTATGGTGGCGTCGCCCCTTTTTGCGTGTATGATAGGGGTAGTGAAAAATATTCAAGTGGCGCTTTTGATTTACCCACAGAATGGTTGAATTTCTTGTTTCTATTAACTGAGTTCGCCAATAATGTGAAGGATGCCAGTCCTTTCATCCTATTGTAGATTGCTTAGATCTCGATATGCCAAAAGTAATCGCATGAAATATACAGTAAAAGCCAGTGTGATGTGTGTGGCTACAACTAGTCTGACTACATGTCCTCATATAACATATCAAGGACGCACCATCTTACCAGATTAACCATTCGACTTACCAATGTTGTGTGGGAAGAAAGAAGTATTGGGACTGCGTATCCAAGCAATTGATGTCATGGACTCCTTGGTACAACCTTGTAAGCGAAAAAGAAGTTGCAGTGTGCCTGTACAAAGAACTAGCGTAAGTTCAGTTACCTGCTTCTCGGAATTTTAGTTAGCCACTTATTGCAAAATTGTTCAATTACGTTGCTTGGCTTAATTTAGTTTGCTACTGATTACATAATGCCATAGCCTGTTAATCCTATTATAGACTGCACCTATCTATGTGTTTGATACTTACTGTTAAGAATTACCTGTTTGCCTGAACTTAAATAGCTACTTGTTTGTTTAACTGCTTTGCTGCTGCACCAACGGGTTACAATGATGTTAATAACTACTTTTTAGCATCGAATTGAAACTCTTTAATTCCTTGTTTGTTTAACTGGTTTGCTGTTATAACTCCCAGTTGAGATGTTTTGCTAACTTCAACTTTTCAGAATCCAATCGGAACTTTAATGGCAAAACAGGTTAGCCCAAGATCAAAGAGCGAGGTCCCCATGGACGTTGTATCATCCCACAGCAGTGGCACCGGCCCAATCGTGCATTATGAATTGTCAATTGCTGATGCTCTAGAGGCTAAACTAGTGGTAGAAAGAGATTCTGCTTCTGCAGTTAGACATGAAGTTGACATGTTGAGGAAGCAAACAACACAATCAGTACCAGTACTCAAGACAACCATTAAATATTTGGTGGATTTCAAAACAAAGCAAGCTAAGACTGATCACATTGTTAAGGTCCTGAAGGAAAAAAGGTAATTAAATTCCCACTTAGTAAATCATAGGTGAAATGTTCTTTCCATCGTTGAATAACCTTTGTGTTGTTTGTTCATGTAATCAATCAAACCATTTGTTTTAGAGATCATGTAATAATTGTTTTTTTGTTTTTTTTTGTTTGTAATTTTATTTGAGCACAAGTCTGTATTAATTGATAAGACTCGGAGACATTTCATTTTGATTGATGTGCCAGACCTACAAATATGCCAATCGGGCTGAATGCGCATTCAACAATAATAGTAGTATAGATGGACCATAAGTGGCACGCATTGCAAAGGGCCAAGATGCTGTAGTAGCTTGGCTAAAAAAGGATGTTGTTGTAGCAAAGAAAAGTACAGCGGCATGGCTTATGTATGTTAGTTGATATTATTGATCCATCTACTCTATAAGTGTTTATATGTCTGTTAGTTCTGTACATTCTTGGTTGATTCACTCGCTATTTGAATCTTGAAACATCGCTTGTGTACATATCTAAATGGGAGTACACATTATGCTGCGTGTGACATTTGAGTTGGACATGAAGTGTTCCAAATATTCGAATTCACCTTAAACTGGATTCTAGCTTCTAAATTTGAGTATCGGCATTTGTAAACCATATTCATATATGACAGTGGAATACATCTTTGTCGTCCTTTTGGAGATATATAAAAACACATAGAATGATTTATAAAGATTCGTATAGGAATACAAAATGGATTCGAATTTAGTTGCCAGGGTAAACATGGATGCTTATTGTCCCAAAATTCGAAAGAAGCGACAGAATGTCCACTCCCACATCGGCTGCCCGAATCCAAGTGTTTGGGAGATGGAAATTACTGTCTACCCATTATACGGACAATCCATCGACCCGGTTTCCACTGCTCTAAATAGGGGTAGGATAGTAACTTCAATAAGACGTGACACGACCGCCTCTGAGCCCATTCTGACACGGTGGGCGCCAAACATGGGCGGCAAAACACATTTGATTCAAGCTCGTCCGAAAGACCTCTGTTTCTCCCTCCATTTCCCCGTTCATACACGGTAGGCGGCAAAACAAACTCGACTCGGGAGAAATCAATGTAGGCAAATATTTTCAATAGGGGCAGGTTTGTAACTTCACTCGGACGTGACACAACCGCCCTACCTGTCAGCCCCATTTATACACCATGGGCGCCAACCATGGGCGCCAACCACGCTCTCCTCGCCCGAAATCCCTCTGGGCAAATATTGGTGAGATGCGAGATTACCGTCGTATCCCCAACCGACGAGACGTCCAAATTTTAAACGGGGGCTAAGTTCATAACTTTCCCATATTTCAGACAGGCGTGTCCCAAAAACATGGTTCCCGCATCTCTCCCTCCATTTTCCCATTCATACACCGGCCCACGCTAGAACACCATCCCCACAGAGCCTCCGTCCGCCACCCCATCCATCGCCGCTGCCCTCCACCACATCCATCGCCAACGCCCTCCACCACATCCATCGCCACCGCCCTCCACCATGCCGTAGCGCCTACCAAGACCGCTGGTTGCCCATCGCTAGATATGGACGTTTCTCATCCACGGCGACGGACCAAGAGCCTTGCATCACGTCCTCTCGCTTCATCGGCGCTGTCGTCCTCTTTGTCGGGGCCGCTCACACGACCTTCTCTTCCACCGCAACGGGACTTATCCCCCGATGCACCCGTCTACCGTTGCAGATCTGCTTCAACGCCACCGACAGCCATCGCACCCCCGATGCCTACACGGCGCCGCAAGAGAGGTGGTACTTCATATCTCCTCAACTTTTTGATCTCAAATGAAAATAGATCTTAACTTGGTTACTCTACTTTCTTTTCAGCTCTTAGAATTTAGTTCTTAGTTCAAGCAAACAATGGCTGCTAAATATCATTTCTCCGGTTTCCCCCTTTTATGATCACTATACGATCAGAATACGTGCTTCGTGTCATAATAGCACTGCTCGACCCATCAAGTTAAACAAGCTTAGTTGTTCAAATACTAATCTGATATTATTAAAACAGATTTGTTTAATTGGTCAGCTAAATGTTCCTAAATTAGTTTCGAAAATGCATGTTCGCCGCTCAGGTGTGTATCTCTACAGGGTGCCCATGGTGGGCCGGCCCACCCTGGGATTTTGGGTCGCCCCAGCCCCGATTCCCCTCGTTTCACAAGGCTTTGATCTCTACTACGCCTGACCGCTTTGCCTCGTCGGCGACTTGCCGTCCCCGGACGGCATGACTCTAGGAGGAGATACCGGACTAACAAAAGGTCAGGAGCCGCTCGCCTAACAGCGTCACCGCTGCCCGGGCGCGCCGCCGTGCCTACCTTCTCAGTCCGTTCAGGGCTCAGGCGTGCAGCACCCACTAAGCCAGCCCGATTTAGCCTGAGATAAGTCCTCAACACTCAACAGCCACTCCTCATCACCCATTTTCTAATTGATTCATTACTCATTAGGTAGGACTGTCATTAGGGTTTGTTGTGTGCTCAGTGCTACCTACACTTAATGGTTCAGATGTATTTCGGTAATCTTTAGTACCTGCAAAGTTCACACGGTTTTCAAAATTCCAGCCCTAGGAACAGACACTAGTCATTTTGGATTGTTGGTCGTAGTGGCATTGACCTGCATTACTACCGCAAGCCGTGTTTGTTGAAAATTTTACTTGTCTTTCATACTCATTCGATATAATATCCAATTATTCACGTTGATTAGTTGCAAACAATAAGTGCTAGACAAACTTCTTAATTCAGATTTTGGACGGTCTCTTACTGCAGTTACAATTCTGCATACTTGTCCTAGTGAGCTCACAAGTAAATGATTGATTCACTACATCTATGCTTGCCTTGTCATATTTGTTGTCAATATTCTTTTAGGGTGGACCACCCTGTTTCTAAATACTGCAACCATAGACATGAGTGAATAGTATTTCTCTATGTGATCTCTTCCATCATGTGTGGGCAGCGAACACTACTTTGTATAGAAAGAAAGTGTCATTTCCAGCTTTTACATAGGCTTCGATCTTTTACATGGAATACAATCTGCCTACTTGCTTTGTGTCGCACTACCAACACTCCACCCTTGAAGCTAAACATTATGCCACTCATAATTCCTTAGTTTATTTGTTCAAATACTGAATTTCATATAATTCTAATGTTCCTACTTCAGTTTTGAAATGTGTGTCTGCTTGTTATAGAGACATAAGAGGTTTGTATTTCTGTGTGTGGTCAGGTCAGCACGGTTGGGGGTGAACTTTGCATATGCAGGGGTTTATAGGGAGACACTTTTCGAGTTGAATCCACAATGCATTCCATAGATAATCTAACTACTTTTTATGTTTTCATGAATCTCAGATTCTAACAAGATCATAATGATTATGAGCTTGCGCGCATGAAAAGAATAAAGCAAAACAATGCCATGGTCATCAAACTTGGCATTAAGGGACCGGAATCAAGTCTGGATGCAATGCAATGCAAACGCTCTCCACCTCTGATTCATGCTCAGAATATGATCCTAACAGTGATTCTGAGCTAAAGGGAGACCTAAGTCAATGTAGCTCCCTAGTGGAGGAGTCAGAGGAATATGCCCTATCTTATTCACCCATCAAGGTGCTTGCTCTAACTTTCCAAGGTTATATTTGTCGCACATATCTTGCAACTGATGCTTTGCATTGCTTCTACTTTGTTGAACTGCCATTAGCTTAGTTTACACATCGTGTATGTGAATACGGCATGCCTATCCATTTTTAGTACATATTCCATCTCTCATCATACCATATTTATCCATTTAAATGTTGCTCTTGTGTATCAGACGTTCAAAAGGAAGAGGGCGATTGCTGATCTTGGAGGAGCACAAGCAAAGTATTTGGAAAAGGGAGTGGCACGTGATAAATCAAATAGCCCATTAGGTGTAGTTGCAATATCACCTGACCCACAAAACACCCCAACTCCAGCAGACTCTAGCCCTACTACACTGGTCATTTCCGATGCCCCAACTCAAAGAGATTCTAACCGCAGCAAACATTATGATTATGCCAGTTGACATAGCACCAGCTCTCTGACGTAAAACCCCATTCCAAAGAAAGAGTACACCAAATCCAGCTTGCCAAATCCTTTTCAAACCGTAGAGAGCCCCAATTGCAGCAAATAGGACCCCTGTTCCATTTCTTCCCGCTTAGAAGACAAAGCTTATATTGTTGTCAGGAACTTTGTGCGCATCTTTCCTTCATGGAAAGATTATACCGCAGACACAGAACAATTTCCAGTCTTCCTCCGTAACTTACGCGTAAGTAATGTACAAATGTTATTCATGGTCATTACTGCATATGTTTCTCACGATGTAAGACACAAGATTTCATTCTTTTAAATAGGCGAGGACCAAACTGGATTGTGAAGACGAGCAAGGGTTGGTTGCGCTTTTCAAGCACTCGTTGATGAAGTATCGTTCCTACCTGAGGCAAGCGCACTTCGATGGCAAGCCTCTAAACGAAATTTCAGTAAAGTCTCCGGTGCTACATTTATCCGACGGTGATCGAATAATCTTGTTACACATTGGTCTCGGCTGGAACGTAAGGTACCATCTATGATATCACATCACAATTTGAACTACATTTCTGCATTTGCCTTAATGTCTCACTTGTACAAAAACTGTTAGCAGAAGAACATTCATTCTCAAGGGACCACAGAATCTCGAAACTATACTGCACACTGCATTGCTCTTGTGAATACCTCTTGCCCTGTACGACCATACTTACTTTCATAGCTATTTGATTATGTAGCATCACTGCACATGTTAGCGTCGTTATTGTCCATTTGGTGGACATTATAAGATCCGTATGGACTCTTACATAAATTTAGAATCAACCCAATGCTTTTGAAGAGGTTTAGCTCTGCAGTCCTCTTGTAAGGAATGAACATCGTCTATCACTGTACTTACATTAACAGCTACTCCCTCCATCCCATAATATAAGAACATTTTGTACAGTACACCAAGTACAAAACATTCTCGTATTATGGGAAGAGGGATTGGTTCACTGTGTAGCATTCTGCATCTTATCTCCCTCGCCCACCATTTACTAAAAAAGATCAGATCTATATTTAATCTTACCAAAAAGTAGAATACTGTAGAATCAAAAGTATGTCTATATAAAAGTCTAGCAGCGGAATGTAAAACAATTGCATATGAAGGTAAAGTCTAGCCTTTTCCCAATTTTAGTTCTTGGAAGATTTTAGCAACTTAGCACAAGTCAAGAAAACAACCTACACATGCAATTCTAAGAGTATAGCAGCGGAATGTAAAACAATTGCATATGAAGGTAAAGGGATGAGTTTGAGGGAGCAAACACAATGTTGACACAGAGATTTTTTATCAGTGGTTCCGATAGGTGGTACAACCGTACATCCACGTTGATGGAGACTTCAACCCACGAAGGGTAATGGTTGCGCGAGTCCACGGAGGGCTCCACCCACGAAGGGTCCACGAAGAAGCAACCTTGTCTATCCAACCATGGCCGTCGCCCACGAAGGACTTGCCTCACTAGGGTAGATCTTTACGAAGTAGGCGATCTGCTTGCCCTTACAAACTCCTTGGTTCAACTCCACAATCTTGACGGAGGCTCCCAAGTGACACCTAGCCAATCTAGGAGACACCACTCTTCAAGAAGTAACAAATGGTGTGTTGATAATGAACTCCTTGCTCTTGTGCTTCAAATGATAGTCTCCCCAACACTCAACTCTCTCTCATAGGATTGGATTTGGTAGAAAGAAGATTTGAGTGGAAAGCAACTTGGGAAGGCTAGAGATCAAGATTTATGTGGTTGGAATGTAATATCTTGACCTCAACACAAGTGTAGGTGGTTCTCTCTCAGAAAATATGTATTGGAAGTGTAGGCATGTTCTGATGGCTCTCTCCATGAATGAAGAGTGGGTGGAGGGGTATATAGCCTCCACACAAAATCTAACCATTACACACAAATCACCAAACTCGGTGAGACCGATTCGCAGGAAGTCGGTCGAGACCGATTTGGTTCATAATGTGACCGTTAGGTGTTTCGGTGGGACTGACATGTCAACTCGGTGGGACCGATATCATTAGGGTTAGGGCATAACTAATCTCGGTGTGACCGATTACACAAAGTCGGTGAGACCGATTTTGATAATTGGCAAACAGAGAGTTGGTCAGGCAAACTCGGTGGGACCGATTCGCTCATCTCGGTTGGACCAAAACGCGTTTAAAAGGAAACAGAGTGTTTGCATTGCAATCTCGGTGGGACCGATCGCTCATCTCAGTTTGACCGAAACGTTATGAAGGGAAACAGAGAGATTGCAATCCCATCTCGGTGAGACCGAAAAGACTAGGGTTTCTGGCAGTGGCTATGTCAACTGAACTCGGTGGCTCCGGATAGAAAGAATTAGTGGGGCCGAGTTGGATATTTGGGTTTGGGACATATGTGGATATGAGAAAGTAGTGGAGGGTTTTGGAGCATATCACTAAGCATTTTGAGCAAGCACCTCATTAAGAAACACCTCATCCCTTCTTAATAGTATTGGCTTTTCCTATAGACTCATTGTGATCTTGGATCACTAAAATAAAATGTAGTGTCTTGTGCTTTGAGCTTGATCCAATCTTTTGTCCTTAGCATTTTCAAGGGTCCACTTTCTAATCCATGCCATGCCAATCATTGAGCTTTCCTAAAATATTCATCTTGGAATAGCATTAGCCCAATGAGCTATATGTTGTTAGGAATTACCAAAACCACCTGTGATAGTTGCACTTTCAATCTTCCCTTTTGGTAATTGATGACAACATATAGATCAAAAGCTTCGACAAATGATAAATAGTATTGAAAAACATCGTAGCTTTGAGAAGTATGTGATAAGCAAGAGCTCCCCCTAAATTTGTGCATTATTTAAAATTATCTTTTGAATGCAAATGCACAATCGATTAGGATCATGGGTTACTCTTCCATGTCACATACATCTTGGTGGAGTGCTCAAAATGATAGAAGTGAAAGCATGCACTCATCACCAAAAACAAGTGAATGATCATCTAGGATATAAAAGATAATATCATCCAACAAGCATTAAGGGTAGCATATGATCAAACACATGATCAAACAAGTATATCACAAGTAGCTCACACAAGCACACAATAAAGTTTCAAACAAACCAAATAAGTGCAAAGAGAGATAAAAACCAACACTCTCTCTCTCTCGAAGCCTATGATCTATACATTTTTCTCCCCCTTTGGCAACAAGTTACCAAAAAGTTCAAAAATGCATAGTGCTAAACGACTCTCAGGCTTGATCTTGGTGAGGAGGTGTCGAGAGAACTCCAAGAACGAAAGCTTCTGATGAAGTGGCTGGAGCTAGTGGAGTAGCTGCAGGAGGTGGAACTGGAGCTGTAGTTGTTGGTGCTGATGTTGTGGCTCTAGTGTCTGTCATTGGTACTGCAGCAGACCTCTATCCTCTGGGCACTCTGGCAAAAGCATCTGTGGTAGACTTGCCCTTCTTCTCCTCAACTTCCTCCTGAAGTTGCTCAACTGAAGTTTGGATCTCTATCACCTTGACATCAACGTCATAGAATTTCTGCTCAATGATCCTCTCCAGACTCTCCTGGTTCTTGGTCAGGGTGGCCAAGCCCTTCTCAATCCTCAGGGTGGATTGGATCAGATATCCAAGCTGGTCTTGCTTGCTCTCCAAGAATACCTGAGATGCCTCTTCCATAGTTGGCATCTTTGCAGCCTTCTCAGCTTTAGCCTTCTCTCTCTTTTCATGTGCTTGAGCTGAAGTGGTTCATTTTCATTCATCACAACAGTGTTATCTTCAAATTCAGGGTAGATGAGCAGGTGCTCCTTGTCCAAAAGATATGTGCATGTGCCCATCTTTGAGTAGATGAGCTCCTGAATGTGTGGAGCATACCCACAACTTCTCTTTTGGTCAGCAGCAGTCCTCTTGATTGTCTCAACGATCAGGCACATAACCTTGAACTTCTGTGGGACATCAAATATGTGCAGTAAGTTGATGGCATGTCCTCTAATCATCTTGTGATCACCTGACTTGGGTAGCAGTGTGTGCCTTAATATCCAGTTGATTGTTGGTAGACCAGACAACAGGTAATGGACAGATCCAAACTTATGTGTATCCAAGGTAGCATCTGGGATCTCCTTGTACATGTTAGCCATAGTGTTGTGTTCTTTCTTCTTCTCTACATAAATGTCCAAGTCATCATCATGTTCCTTAGGAGCATTTATAAGCTTGGCCCACTCATCAACTCTGGATTGGTACCTATTACCCTCAGACATCCACACAATCCTTCCATCTGGATAGAATTGGCAGTGGAGTAAAACTGCATGATGAGCTCATCATTCCACTTGGTGAGCTTCTGGGCAACAAAGGTACCCACTCCACATGCCATAAAGCTATCAAGCACTCCAGGGAAGTGATCCTCATTCTCCTTGATGAATTCCCAGTCAACCCATCTCATATCACACACAATGGGCTTTTCGTCAAGCAGAATAGTCTCATAGAAGTCTTGTTGTTCCTTAGTGTGAAACCTGTAGTCCACAACAGTTCTTCTCCTGATAGCATATGGATCAGACTGTCTCCATAGTCTAAATCCTGCATCCTTCCTGATTTTCATGTTCTCTGCAACTGGGTGTGCATCAGTGTGGTCAGGGATCTTGGGTTTCAGCTTCCTCAACACAACAGAATCATCTTCTTCTTCTTCAGCAGCTTGTGGCACTGGGGCCTTGTTCTTCTCTTTAGCAGGTATGTTCCTAATGCTTCTCTTGAGTTTTGGTTTTGGAGCTGGAGCAACAGCCTTGGGAGCAGCTTTGGGCTTTGATGGAGCAGCCCCTGATTTAATTGCATCTCCCATAAGCTTTTGTGCTTTGGGTGCTGGTGCAGCATCCTCTTTCTCTTCCTCTTCTTTTGAATCTGTCCTCATGGAGGGCTTGCCAAGAACTCTGGCAGTAGTGGTTCTGGCCCTCTTCTTCTTCTTATCCTCACTAGCTGCTTCTTCTTCAGATTCAATGGTGAACTTCATAGTTTCACCTGTGGCAACTTTCCTTGGCTTTGACATTGGCTGTCTTCTTGCTGGCATCTTAGTTTTCAAACCAGGCTTTGTTGCAGCAGCTGAGCTATATTCTTTCTTAAGCACCTTCTTCTTTGAAGTGGCTTCATCTTCAACAGCCACATAATCTTCATCCTCAGAGTCAGAAGTTCTCTTCTTCCTTGTCCTGGTGGCAGCCTTTGGCAGATTGCTTGGTGTGCTCCTGCTGCCTTCATCATAGCTGCTAGAGGGATCTGAACCCTCACTCATCTGCACCTGTTGCTCAGACCTGTTCTGGCTGTCACTCTGGTCAGACATCTCTGCAAATACTCTGACAGCAGACCCTGTGAATAGGTTATAGATGAGGTAGAGTAGATGAGCATCACAAGGTACAGGAGTTTTGCAAAAAGGAAGACTTAAAAGCTTAGTTTTAGTTCTTCACAGAAAGCATTTCGGATCTACCGATTTGTAAACTCGGTGATACCGAAGCAGCTTTTGGAACCTAAACTAGTGAACTCAGTCAGACCGAGTCACGGTTCAGTGGTACCGAGACTCCTAGGGTTTCATAGAGAATCAAACTCGGTCACACCGATTTGCAATTTTCGGTCAGACCGAAAACGCATGTGCTCTGGCCTAAGCCAAAATTGGTGAGACCAATTTCTACAACTCGGTTGGTCCAAGATGAATTAGGCGAGACCGAACCCTAAATTTTCAAATCAAAACTAATCTACGGGATGTTTTCGCTGGACAGGATGATTTCAATCGTGGCAAAGATCATGGCAAAGCAATGTGCTAAGAATCGGAGTTAAGGATTAGCACAATGATCAAGTTCGTACCCTAGTTCGGCGACGAACTTGCTACGGCGGCAACGGCGGTGAAGATTTCCGTTGACGGCGGCGGAGACCAGCGGCGGGAGGTCGCTGGCGACGAGAGGACGATCCGGAGACCCGAAGAGGCAGAGCAGGTTATGCGCGGGCGAGGAGGTTCGGAAAAATTTCCAAAATTTGGCCCGTCGGTATATATAACCTGACCCTGTCGGTGTGACCGAGTGGAACGACTCGGTGGCACCGAGATGCAAAACTGCAAGCAATTACTGCAACTCGGTTAGACCGAAAAGTTCTAATCGGTTGCACCGAGATTGAAAACCCTAGATCAACTTAGTGACTTGGTAGGACCGAAGGATGAATCGGTCAGACCGAGATGCACAAAGAGGTTTTGGAGGTTTAAGTCTATGAAGAATTGGGAACTCCGAGTGCTCCTCACACAGAGTGGTTCGAATCTGACTTGATCAAACTTTGTGATGTAGCATGAAAAGAGTTTGAGATGAGGAAAGCATAGATAGCTAGAGAGAGTTCTTAGGCATTCTTGTCCATCCATTTGGCAAAAGAGGAAGAGCCAAACAATCAAAACAACAAATGGATGTCCTCGAATGAGTAAAATATGCAACCAACATGCTCACACAATAAAATGGAAAATGAAATATGTGACAAAATCATGCACAAACACTCTAGCATCTATCAAGCAATTTGGCGATGACTAGGTCATCTATATATGAGTATATTGACTTAGGAGTCAAATGAGAACATTTGATCATAGGTCATACTCATCGTTTAAGCACAAGTGGGGTTACCACTTTTACATAAAGCATTGATATGTTCACATCATTAGGGTTGCTTTAGCTCAATTGATTAGAGTAAAGCTCCCCTAGATGTGATATCCCCCTAAGAGGGATGAACTAACCTTGGGTTTTGTCGATGATGACTTCATGTAGGTGTTGAAGATGTAGATGCTCAATGTTGATGTAGATCATTCGGAGCAATCCTTTGGAGTGAGTTGCACTTTCAATACCTTTTTTTGCGAAAAGCACATTCAATACCTACACGGGTTAGTCCCACAAGGAACAAACAAGGATATCCATAGACATAGAGTGATGCATACACAAGATGATGTCTATGAAAGCATTAGGTTACCTTGTCCCTTGTCTTACCAACAAGAGGGTTTGTGACTCCTTGAACTAGTGCAAGATATGGAAGTTGTTTGCACTTTTCCTCCCCAAAATGATAAGAGGGAAGTATGTTGGCGGAGTCACCCTCAAGAACTCTCTAGTTCTTCTTCTTCTGGATACACACTTGACTTGATGAAGTAGTTGTACTTGATGAAGTAGAACTTGATGTTGTCTTGGGGACCCACTTAACCAAGGCCTTGGGTGCTTCTTCAAATACATCAATTTCCTCTTGAAGCTTGTCCTTGCCTTTTTTTCTTGTGGTCTTGTGGTGGAAGATCATCTTGAGCTTGTGTCCCTTTGAAAGAAGTAGGATCATACTTCTCTTGTTGAGGAACAAACTTTGTCTTGGGGTATTGATCTTCTTCCCACTCAACTCCATTGGCATTGAACTTACACTCAAAACCAACACCTTGATTCTTCCGGTGTCTTCCTTGCTTGCATACAATTTCCTCAAATTGCTTACTTCCGGCAAGGCTCTTGTAAACACCTTTCTCTATAATTACCTTCAATAAGCTATTTTCTTGCTCAAGTGTAACTTGGCTAAGAGAATCATTAGTGGAATCAAGAGAACTACTAGAAGCACCAACATTGAATTTAGCATGATTGTTGTTACTACTAGATGAAGAATATTTCTTGTTCTTGTTGCTAGATTTAACTTGTGGCATGTAAGTAGACAAGAGTAAACGCTTGGCAATGTAAGAAGAACTTTTCTTGCGAAGATTGTCATTGATTGCCTTTAAAAACTCATGCTCTTGCTCAAGGTTGAGCTTTTCAAAGCGTAGCTTATCATGAGTCTTTAAAAGTTCTTGATGATTTTCCAAGGTAGTTTCATGAGCTAACTTAAGAGTGTTTAGTTCTTTAGTTAGACGCTCAATCTCATTCTTATCATCATCATTCGTTTTATCTTGATTAGCATGATTAATTAACGTTTCATCATAGTTTTCATCACTAGAGTTGTCAACAAGTAAATCATCATCACCTAGCAAATCATCTTCATCACTATTGAAATCAACATACTCGGGATGTGTTACCTTTGGACCTTTGGCCATGAAGAATCTTCCAATTCCTTTATTTGGTGTGTCAAATATGTTGTAGGAGTTGGTTGACACAAGTGCTAGACTGGCAACACCTTCATCTTGAGTATATTCGGAGTCGGAGTGATAACTTCTTTCGGGGTGATTGTCGGAGTCGGAGCCGGATACCCATTCACCAACATGAGCTTGATGTCTTCTTTTTGTGTAGCTCCTTGATGACCTTACCTTCCTTTCCGAATCCTTGCTTCTCCGAGAGGGTTTTCGTTCATAACGATCATCTCTACTCCTCCTTTCTCTTGGTGGTGATTCTTCTCTTCTACTTCTTCTTTTGGGAGAATCTTATCTTCTTTTGTAGGGAGCCGTACACTCATTGGAGTAGTGTCTGGGTCTTCCACAATTGTAGCAATTTCGCACACGACTAGAAGATCTTTTGTCATTGTAGGACCTTGACTTGGAACTTCTTTCCTTGCTCCTACTCTTGTAGAACTTGTTGAAGTTCTTTACCATTAGGCTCAATTCTTCATTGAAGGTTTTTTTCTCACTTGATGATGTGGGAGCATCACATGAGGCTTTGTAAGCACCACTTGACTTGTTGTGAAGCTCTTCCTTATCCTTGAGTGACATCTCATGAGCAACAATTCTTCCAATGACTCCGTTGGCTTGAGATCTTTGTAATTTGGCATCATTTGGATCAATGTGCACACGGTATCATATTTTCCATCCAAGGCTCTTAGGATCTTCTTGATGATGAATTTGTTGGTCATCTCTTCACTTCCTAAGCCGGCAATCTCATTTGTGATGAGAGCAAGCCTGGAGTACATTTCGGCGACACATTCACCATCCTTCATTTTGAACTTGTCAAGTTGACTTTGAAGCACATCCAATTTGGATTCCTTGACGGAGTCGGTACCTTCGTGCATATCAATCAAAGTATCCCAAATTTCTTTTGCATTCTCAAGACGGTTGATTTTGTTGAATTCTTCGGGGCACAATCCGTTGAAGAGAATATCACAAGCTTGAGCATTGTATTGTAGCATCTTCAACTCTTCCGCGGTAGCTTCACGGTTTGGTTCTCTCCCATCAAAGAATTCACCTTGCAAGCCAATACACACAATAGCCCAAACGGCGGGGTTATGTCCAAGAATATGCATTTTCATCTTATGCTTCCAACTAGCAAAATTTGTACCATCAAAGTAAGGATCTCTACGGTGGTAATTTCCCTTGCTAGACGCCATACTCTCCTAGGTTGTGAAACCAAGGCTATGACTACCAAAAGCTATGGAAATCAAAACAAATGAAGACCAAAGCTCTGATACCACTTGTAGGATCGAAAGTATGTCTAGAGGGGGGGTGATTAGACTACTTGACCAAATAAAAGTCTAGCCTTTTCCCAATTTTAGTTCTTGGCAGATTTTAGCAACTTAGCACAAGTCAAGCAAACAACCTACACATGCAATTCTAAGAGTATAGTACCGGAATGTAAAACAATTGCATATGAAAGTGAAGGGATGAGTTTGAGGGAGCAAACGCAATGTTGACACGGAGATTTTTATCCGTGGTTCCGATAGGTGGTGCAATTGTACATCCACATTGATGGAGACTTCAACCCACGAAGGGTAACGGTTGCGCGAGTCCACAGAGGGCTCCACCCACGAAGGGTCCACGAAGAAGCAACCTTATCTATCCCACCATGGCCGTCACCCACGAAGGACTTGCCTCACTAGGGTAGATCTTCACGAAGTAGGCGATCTCCTTGCCCTTACAAACTCCTTGGTTCAACTCCACAATCTTGACGGAGGCTCCCAAGTGACACCTAGCCAATCTAGGAGACACCACTCTCCAAGAAGTAACAAATGGTGTGTTGATGATGAACTCCTTGCTCTTGTGCTTCAAATGATAGTCTCCCCAACACTCAACTCTCTCTCATAGGATTGGATTTGGTTGAAAGAAGATTTGAGTGGAAAGCAACTTGGGGAAGGCTAGAGATCAAGATTTATGTGGTTGGAATGGAATATCTTGACCTCAACACAAGTGTTGGTGGTTCTCTCTTAGAAAATATGTATTGGAAGTGTAGGCATGTTCTGATGGCTCTCTCCACGAATGAAGAGTGGGTGGAGGGGTATATATAGCCTCCACACAAAATCTAACCGTTACACACAAATCATCAAACTCGGTGGGACTGATTCAGAGAACTCGTTCAGACCGATTTGGTTCATAATGTGACCGTTAGGTGTTTCGGTGGGACTGACATGTCAACTCGGTGGGACCGATATCATTAGGGCTAGGGCATAACATAATCTCGGTGTGACCGAATACACAAACTCAGTGAGACCGGTTTTGATAATAGGCAAACAGAGAGTTGGTCAGGCAAACTCGGCGGGACCGATTCTCTCATCTCGGTTGGACCGAAACGTTACGAAAAGGAAACAGAGTGTTTGCATTGCAATCTCAGCGGGACCGATCGCTCATCTCGGTTTGACCGAAACGTTACAAAGGGAAACAGAGAGATTGCAATCCCATCTCGGTGAGACCGAGATCCCTATCGGTGAGAGCGAAAAGACTAGGGTTTCTGGCAGTGGCTATGTCAACTGAACTCGGTGGCTCCGGATAGAAAGAATCGGTGGGGCCGAGTTGGATATTTGGGTTTGGGACATATGTGGATATGAGAAAGTAGTGGAGGGTTTTGGAGCATATCACTAAGCATTTTGAGCAAGCACCTCATTAAGCAGCACCTCATCCCTTCTTAATAGTATTGGCTTTTCCTATAGACTCAATGTGATCTTGGATCACTAAAATAAAATGTAGAGTCTTGTGCTTTGAGCTTGAGCCAATCTTTTGTCCTTAGCATTTTCAAGGGTCCACTTTCTAACCCATGCCATGCCAATCATTGAGCTTTCCTGAAATATTCATCTTGGAATAGCATTAGCTCAATGAGCTATATGTTGTTAGGAATTACCAAAACCACCCAGGGATAGTTGCACTTTCAAATACACAGACAATGCCAGTGCAGAAGTGTAGCCCATTGCTCTTGTCGGTACATTTTGTCCTGTAATGCTTGTACTTCCAGGGATTAGTAGTTGATTATGTAGCATCAATCTGCATCTTATCTTCATTATCCTCTATCCCTTCCAGTATTATCATATCTATAATTACTCTTTACAAAATGTAGAGTACATGCAATGCTTTTGAAGAAGATTTTGTGCTAAAATTCTTGAATTATCCTTCCCTTGACATGGAGAAGGGCATTATAAAGCCGGTGTTAACTGTTAATGTAAGTCAGTCCTTCTAAAGCCTTTATCCTCAACTGCTGTTTAATTTTCTCATACTCCCTATCGTTTACTGCTGTTTAGTTTGCTGTTTCTACCAAAATGCATGTTCGCAAGAACCGTAAGTTCTAAGTTTTACTTGTAAAACCAAATTCCTTATTCATACCATGCGCATTACTCAATACTCCCTATATGTATGCTTGTTTTTATGGATCTATAATCTAGCGTGTAGTGAACCAGCCCACGTTTGCACCTTGTCATCTCCTGTTTTATCTTACTGATGTGGCTGATAATGTGAACAACATGCCATGCACATTAACCAAAATAGATACAATGATTTTCTTTGCCCTTCATCTATGCTTGTTATGTTGACTTGGTAATCCAGTAGTGTGGTGAAGCTCCCCACATTATGAACAATGCCAAATTATGCGATTGATATTTTGAACTTACTCTTTATTTTCTAATTTGAAATTGGATGGAATTGACAGCATAGTTATCATCTTTGTTTATACACGTGCAAACCCTGTCATCTCTCTCGCTTTGTTTCAGGTGATATGCCCGATGGCATGCATAAGTCTGCTCAAGGCTGTCGACAAACCCAACATATATTGCAGTAAAGAAGGCAAAACATCTTGAAGATAGCGAGACAACCCCAAAGTCTTGTCTTGATGCAATGTTCAAGTTACTTGAGACTAGCAATGACAAGCTCACAAAATTCATTGCTCGAGTCGACTTCTTCGATTCAACAAGAAGTTCTAGCGTAAAGGTATTCTCGCAACTCAACTTCGACTTGAAGTCCTATCTCTAAGAAAGATTGCGGAGAACACCAATGAGAACCTCATCGCTAAACAGCTACACTGGAAGCTATGACCGACATGCTAGGCCGGTCTCACAGCCTTGCTTTCGGCAGCCTTTGCGCAGTTCCCGCGCAATGCTAACCTTTCTTGAACTGTCTTGGAAGTGGTCTCGGTTCAGTATTATTTTGTTACGCTGCAATGGTGCCCAGTTTTTGTTATCTGCTTCATTGTTGCGCTTTATGATCACTGGTGGTGAACTTCAATGCCTAGTGGATGTAATATACCACAAATCCTTTATTGTATAGTGTAGGTTTATTCTTAGTTAATATGCTGCAATTTCTTTATTGTATAGAGTAGGTTTGTTCTTAATTCCTACTAGTTACTGCCATCATTCGCTATCTGAAAAAAAATCAGATGTAGTCGACCGGGCCGAAACATTCGCCTCTAACGGGCCTGGTGTTTAGTGGGCCACAATTGGGCCGGCCTGCATCTTTCTTGGGCCTGAATGATTGAGGCCTTCACACTTTGCGTGAGGCCCACAACTTACACCGGCCTATATTTTCGTTGGGCCTTTTGTGGACCCAGTGCTTAGCTTGGCCCAGGTAGCGTTGGGCCATTAACAGGTTGAATATTGTACTGGCCTGTTACGGCCCAGATGAAACCATGGGCCTTTAGCAGGACAGAATGCATATTAGGCCTCAATTTTCACTAGTCGTCGACGGGCCTTCAAAGAAGTCGAAATGTAGACCGGCCTTTTGGGCCCGATTATATCACGGCAGCGATTACCAGGCGAAACATATCTCGGGCCTTAGTTGGCCCATCGATATCATGGGCCTTTAAGAGGCCGAAAGCTTAGTACGTACATCAACGGGCGAATTATGCGATGTGCCTTTAACAGGCCCAAAGTCACGCTTGCCTTAATTGTTGCCACCTTTATCACAGTCGTTAGTGGGCCCGATGTCCCATCGGACCATATATGGCCCATGGGCAAGACGGGCCATTCCTGTGCCGAAAGTCACACCGGCTGAAATGGGCCCATGTCTACATCGGGCCTCTAACAGGCCGAAAGTCACTGGGCTGTAATAGGGCCCAAATATTCGGCGAACAATTAACGGGCCAGATCTGGCTTCCGGCCGTAAATGGGCCCAAATATTCGGCGAACAATTAACGAGCCAGGTCTGGCTTCAGGCCGTAAATGGGCCTTTATTAAGCAGGTCGTTATTGGGCTAGCCCACTAGTACCTGAGTAAGTACTACGGGCCTTTGACTGGGCCGACCTTTTTAACCTATATGGGCCTCTATTGGGCTGTGCCACGTGGCGACGTATTATAGGCGCTTTGGGTCCAATGAGTGGATGACATCTGTCCCAACGGTGGGCCGACACGTGTTTCCTACAGCCAATGATGATTTTACACGTGGAAAATCCCCATTGGTCAGGGCTGTTAACGGGTCATCGGATCCAAAACCGGACCCGATAGCTTAACGGCGTTCCATTACGGTGGATGCCACGTGTCGGTCACCCTTGACGAAAGCACTTCTGTGACGCGCGATTTATCGTCATGGAAGTGGACACTTCCGTGATGATAATTTTGGTAACGTCATGGAACACTTCTACGATAGCACAGGTATGACTATCTTGATTTTGTCATAAATTTGTCATGGATATACATGCATGACAGAAAACGTGACCTACTGTGACAAACACGTATCATCGCGGAAGTGTATTTTTTTGTAGTGATATCATCACTATTGCCTTTCACTTGCACGACCGAACGATATGAAAATAATAATGCAAGAGTGTCGTGAATTAAGCTAGAATCTGCAAACATTTTATTAGAAAGGAGAAGACAAGGTAATTGATACGTCTCCGTCGTATCTATGATTTTTTTATTGTTTCATGCCATTATTATACAACTTTCACATATTTTTGGCAACTTTTTATCTGAGTTATTGGACTAACCTATTGATCCAGTGCGCAGTGCCAATTCCTGTTTTTTGGATGATTTTTGTATCGCAGAAAATCCATATCAAACAAAGTTCAAATGCAATAAAATTTTATGGAGATTTTTTTGGAATATATGTGATTTTTGGGACTTGGAATCAACGCAAACGGAGGCCCACATAGCCCACAAGACACCAGGGCGTGCCCCAGGAGCCAGGCTCGTGGTGGTGGGTTGTGCTCACCTCATACGTCGGTTGGAGCTCTACTTCGGGTGCAAGGAAGCTTATATCTGTAAAAAATCGTGTTAAAGTCTCAGCGCAATCGGAGTTACGGATCTCCTGGAATATAAGAAACAGTGTTCGGTTGGATCTGGGAACGCAAAACAGAAGAGAACAGAGAGGGAGTCCAATCTCGTAGGGGCTCCCGCCCCTCCGCCGCCATGGAGGCCATGGACCAGAGGGGGAACTCTCCTCCCATCTAGGGGGGAGGCCAAGGAAGAAGAAGAAGGAGGGGGCTCTCTCCCCCTCTCTCCCGGTGGCGCCGGAGTGCCGCGGGGGGCAAGGATCATGACGGCGATCTACATCAACAATATTGCTACCGTCAACACCAACTTTCTCCCCCTCTGTGCAGGGGTGTAACACCCATTCTCCCCGCTGTAATCTCTACTTAAACATGGTGCTCAACTCCATATATTATTTCCGAATGATATGTGGCTATCCTATGATGTTTGAGTAGATCCGTTTTGTCCCGTGGGTTAATCATGATCTTGGTTGGTATGATTGTATATTTTATTTATGGTGCTGTCCTACGGTGCCCTCCGTCTTGCGCAAACGTGAGGGGCCCCCTCTGTACGGTGTTGCAATACGTTCACGATTTGCTTATGGTGGGTTGCGAGAGTGACAGAAGCATAAACCCGAGTAGGTGGGTTGTTGCGTATGGGATAAAGAGGACTTGATACTTAATGCTATGGTTGGGTTTCACGACCTTAATGATCTTTAGTAGTTGGGGATGCTTGCAAGGGGCCCAATCATAAGTTCATATGATCCAAGTAGAGAAAGTATGTTAGCTCATGCCTCTCCCTCATGTAAGATTGCAAGAATGATTATCGGTACTTGTTATCAATTGCCTAGGTACAAATGGCTTTCTTGTTGACAAAGCTATCCACTTGTATTACCTTCCAATTTATCCTTGGTTTTATTCTTGCAAAGTACTCGTAGTTTTATTCTTGCAAAATAGTTTCATACTTGTTCTAGGTAAAGCAAACGTCAAGTGTGCGTAGAGTTGTATCGGTGTTCGATAGAACTTGAGGGAATATTTGTTCTACCTTTAGCTCCTCGTTGGGTTCGACACTCTTATTTATCGAAAAAGGCTACAAACGATCCCCTATACTTGTGGGTTATCAAGACCTTTTTTTGGCACCGTTGCCAGGGAGCAATAGCGTGGGGTGAATATTCTCGTGTGTGCTTGTTTGCTTTATCACTAAGTAGTTTTTATTTACTGTTCTAAGTTGTTATCTATCTTTAGTTATGGATATGGAACATGAAACACCAAAAAAATAGTGGTACTTTCTACTCATGGAGATGGGGAACCTCCTAAAACCCTCGATGCTCGTTATGTAAAAGATATTATGCACTACTTTGATAATCCTGAGAAAACCCCATTCAACTATATAATGGGAGTAACGTTGGATCAACGTGGATACTTTAGGGATTATCACTTGACTCATAAAGGGAAACTGTTATGGGATCAAATTCATATGTTGCATTGGTATGCTCGGGAGCTATGCTTGGGATATGATTATACTTGTTGCTCTAGGATGAACGCTCCACACCTTCCCTCTGCGGCCAATAAGGTCGCCAAAGCCTCCAAGAGCTTGGATAATACCTGAGCCAGCGGGTGCGTAGAGCCGCTAGCACCAGCCGTCGCCGCAGCCGTTGAGCTAGAGGGCACAGCCGCAGCAGTCGTCGAACCGAGCACCGCTTGTGTACCGGCCATGTAGATCGCAACCCCTGTTCGGCGGCTCATAGGGGTCTGGAATACTGTCACCATTGGAATAGCCCCCAAGCCTGCCGTCCTGAAGTTGATACATTGAATCGGTCTCACCAGTTGAAGACTCACCATCAGAATAAATTACCGTCTCTCCCCTGGACACAGATCCTTCCTCAAGATCCGCCCCATGGATGAAACCAACAAAGGCATGCTTCGCGGCGGCTTGAACCTTGGCGGGTCGTGCGCGCTGAGCCGTCTCGACGATGTCGGTGTAGGTATCCGGCTCAGGCTCCGACTCGTCGATCTTGCCGATGAAGACATGGATTCCGCCGAAGGGACCCGGTACCCGTACTCAATTGAGCCGGCCTCGGGGCCCCAGCCTGCATCGTCGATGTAGAGCTTGCCGCGGCGGCTTTTAGTCATCCGGCCGACGGCATATCCCTTGATCCCTGTGAAGCTGCCCTTCAAGAACTCGAAACCATCGTGTGTTGGCCCCACGGTCGGTGCCAACTGTCGTGGACTTAACACTGCAGATGCCCTAGCAAAAGGACTTAGATGTGGAGCCATCGCAACTAGGTTAGCTTGAAGGGGTTAAACGGGACAAGGACACAGGGAGTTTTACCCAGGTTCGGCCCCTCTCAACGAGGTAAAATCCTACTCCTGCTTTAGGTTGTATTGCTTGGGTTCGGATTACCGGGGAGGTAATACGCTTAACCTAGTTCTCGGTGAGTTGTTTCTTGAGTTAACCCGTCGTCGGGTCACCCCTTTATATACAGGTTGATGCCCGGCGGCTTACAGAGTCCCGGCCGGCTCATACACAACGTGTCCGGCTCGGTAACTAACTAAGCTTGCCTTACAATACAAGTTAAACATATGGCTTCTCACACCCGTGGGCCTCAAGTCATCCCCGGGTCTTGGGCCTTCGATAAGCTTGATCTATGAACCGCCATATTCATATCCTCTTGGGCTTCTTCATCATGAGCCGCCTGTGGCATCACCCGGCCCCTCCTGGGCGGGTCATACCCAATTATATCCCCAACAGAAAAGGTTCTTTCAAGAAGAATGAAAGGGCTAGCAACACTGGTTGCTTTAGGTGTGGTTGTAAGGAACACACTGGAAAGAAGTGTGACACTTCGAAGCATTTGCTGGAATTATACCAGCGGTCACTTGGAAAGGGCAAGAAGGCTCAGGGGAACCAATATGAAGCGCATTTCACTGGCAATGAGGATAGTACCCCTACGGTTGATGGTTCTCGAGATGATTATCTGAACATGGACAACCAGGAGCAGAATCATCAAGTGGAAGATCCAATACTAGATGTCGATGACATGCTAGTGGAATTTGGTTCTAGTGATGTATATGGAGACCAGATTTAGTCTTATTTGTCTAAGTATTGTAATGGTGTTATTAGACATATTACATGTGTTGTAAAATAAGTTATGTCCTTTAGACATAATGCATTAGCTTTGTTATGTGACATAGGGCTTGTAATTAGTACAAGACATATATAGTGTGTAATGTATGTACTGATTCTATATGAGTTTGATTATATACTGAACTTTGTTCGTTTACTCTATAGAACTTCAAGAAATAATACAATGGAGGAGGAAATGGGTTTAGTGGATCGTGGATCTACTAACACGATACTTAGGGAGATGAAGTATTTCCAGACACTCAAGAAGAGTAATGGAAGTGTAGTGACAATTTTTGGTTGAGACACGGTAACTGTTGGTTCTGGTCAAGCTACATTTACACTCCCTATGGGTACTAAATTGGTAATCCAGGATGCTCTACTGTATCCAGAGTCTACTCGTACCTTGCTGAGTTTTAAGGATATCCACAGAATGGTTTCCATGTGGAAACTGATGAAGAGAGTGGGGTTGAATGCCTACTCATAACTCAGCAAAAGGGATTTCAAAAGGAATCCTTGAGAATTTGCCTTCTCTATCTTCTGGGTTGTATTATACATACATTAAACCAGATACGCGTATGGCGTACAAGATAGTTTTTCAGAATCTTGATAAATTCAAGATTTTGCATGGTCGCCTGGGTCATCCTGGCATTAGGATGATGAGAAAATTATTGGTGGTTCTGTTGGGCACAACATAACGGATAGAAAGTTCCCGAAATCATCGGATTTTGTATGCACAACATGTGCAACTGGGAAATTGATCACAAGGCCATCTTATGCAAAATTAAAGGATGAGCCACTTGATTTCCTTAGACACATTCAAGGAGATATTTGTGGTCCAATACAACCATTATCTGGACCATTCAAATATTTCATGGTCCTAATTGATGCATCAGTAAGATAGTCAAATATATGTCTATTGTCAACAAGGAACCATGCTTTTGCAAAGCTAATTGCTCAGATCATTAAATTGAGAGCAAATCATCTTGAGCATATTATAAAAACCATTAGAATGGATACTGCCACGGAATTTAGTTCATGTGCATTTAATGATTACTTCCTAGCTTGGCATTTCTGTGGAGCACTCTGTACCTTATGTACATGCCCAGAATGGTCTTTGCAGAATCACTTATCAAGAGGATCAAGTTGATAGCAAGACCGCTCCTACAGAGTAATCTTCCAACTTCATGTTGGGGTCATGCAGTTTTACATGCTGCCGAGTTGATACAAATTCGACCAACTGCATATCATACAGTCTCCCAATTGTAGTTAGTACGTGGAAACCAGTCAAGTATTTCCCATCCGCGACAATTCGGATGCGTCGTATATGTACCAATCTCACCACTGCGGCATACATCAATGGGCCCTCATAGACGAATGGGGATCTATGTGGGGTACAATTCTTCGCGAATCATTAAGTACCTAGAATCCTTGACAGGGGACTTGTTTACAGCCTGGTACGCTGATTGCGACAATTTCCCGACATTAGGGGAGAGAATAACCACAAAGGATGTCGATGATAGATTGGGATGTGAAAGGAATCCAGTCCTTAGATCCACGTACGGATGAGTCTGAAATGGAGGTTTAGAAGATTATGAATTTGCAAATTATTGCAAATAATCTGCCAGATGCATTTACTGATTATAAAGGTGTCAGAAAATCAAATGTTCCCGCTATGAATGTGCCAGACAGAGTAGATGTGACCCATAGATCTATTCAGCCACCTAAGAAGGGGAGGAATCTGTACACAAAGGACAAAGCTTTGCAGAAGCATCCAAGGGGAATGAGGAGTCCTCAAATAATAAATGCAAGTCAACAAGATGTTGATATTCAACCTAGGGTTGAAGGACACCTGAAGGACGTTAGACATCCAGAACCCAACAGGAGTGTGCACACAAATTTTTGTGTTGGGACATCGAAAGACCTTCATCCAATTGTTGAGGGAAATCATGAAGGATCAAAAGGTATTGATGAGATATCCATTAACTATATTGATTCAGGAGAATCATACAATACAAAGACTACAGTTGTTGACATTTATTTCTCCTCTAGAATTGCAGAAGGCCTTGATTTATTGCGCACCTAAGTCCATGGCAGAGTGTATGAAGCGCTCACACTGGTCCAAATGGAAGGTATCAATTGAGGATGAATTGCGCTCACTGATGCGATTTGAACTACGTCGGTATTTCCCCAAAGAGAAAAAGATGATGCGGCACATCTACGGTAGGTATTTCCCTCAGTGATGAGACCAGGTTATCGAACCAGTAGGAGAACCACGCAACACTACGTGAATTGCACCTGCACACAAATAAAAAATACTCGCAACCCGACGTATTAAAGGGGTTGTCAATCCCTTTCGGGTAACGGCGCCAGAAATTGGCAAGTAGACGGGGGATAAAAATATGATAGACTGGATAAATAGGTCTCGAATAAAAGCAAAATAATATAAAGTGCAGCAAGGTATTTTTGGGTTTTTGGAAATATAGATCTGAAAATAAAAGCAAATAAAAATAGATCCCGAAGGCAAATATAATAAAGAAGAGACCCGGGGGTCGTAGATTTCACTAGTGGCTTCTCTCGAGAAAAATAGCATACGATGAGTAAACAAATTACTGTTGGGCCATTGATAGAACTTCAAATAATCATGATGATATCCAGGCAATGATCATTATATAGGCATCATGTCTAAGATTAGTAGACCGACTCCTGCCTGCATCTACTACTATTACTCCACACATCGACCGCTATCTAGCATGCATCTAGTGTATAAAGTTCATGGAGAAACGGAGTCATGCAATAAGAACGATGACATGATGTAGACAAGATCTATTTATGAAGAAATAGAACCCATCTTGTTATCCTTAATAGCAACGATACAAACGTGTCGGTTCCCCTTCTGTCACTGGGATCAAGCACCGTAAGATCGAACCCATCACAAAGCACCTCTTCCCATGGCAAGAAAAATCGATCTAGTTGGCCTAACTAAACCAAAGATTCGAAGAAGAAATACGAGGCTATAAGTAATCATGCATGAGGGAGTCCTGGATTAGGGGGTGTCCGGATGGCCGGACTATGACCTTTGGCCGGACTACTGGACTATGAAGATACAGGATTGAAGACTTCGTCCCGTGTCCGGATGGTACTTTCCTTGGCGTGGAAGGCAAGCTTGGCGATACGGATATGTGGATCTCCTCCCATTGTAACCGACTCTATGTAACCCTAACCCTCTCCGGTGTCTATATAAACCGGAGGGTTTTAGTCCGTAGGACAAACAACAATCATCCCATAGGCTAGCTTCTAGGGTTTAGCCTCTCTGATCTCGTGGTAGATCTACTCTTGTACTACCCATATCATCAATATTAATCAAGCAGGAGTAGGGTTTTACCTCCATCGAGAGGGCCCGAACTCGGGTAAAAACATTGTGTCCCTTGTCTCATGTTACCATCCGCCTAGACGCACAGTTCGAGACCCCCTACCCGAGATCCGCCGGTTTTGACACCGACATTGGTGCTTCCATTGAGAGTTCCTCTGTGTCGTCATCTTTAGGCCCAATGGCTCCTCCGATCGTCAACAACGATGCGGTCGAGGGCGAGACTTTTCTCCCGGACATATCTTCAGATTCGCGGCTTACATCAGGCCAATTAAGCAGCCATCTGGAGCAGATCGAAAGCTACGCCCCTGGCCATCAGGTCAGATTTGGAAGTTTGAACTACACGGCCGACGTCCGCGGAGACTTGATCTTCGACGGGTTCAAGCCACAGCCAAGCGTGACGCACTGTCACGATGGGCATGATCTAGCTCTGCCGTGGAACAGTGCCCTGGAGGCCGCACCAGTGTCCGCTCCGACTCATGGAGTCCTGGATTAGGGGGTGTCCGGATGGCCGGACTCCTGGACTATGAAGATACAAGATTGAAGACTTCGTCCTGTGTCCGGATGGACTTACCTTGGCGTGGAAGGCAAGCTTGGCGATGCGGATATGTAGATCTCCTACCATTTTAACCGACTCTGTGTAACCCTAACCCTCTTCGGTGCCTATATAAACCGGAGGGTTTTAGTCCGTAGGACGAACAACAATCATACCATAGGCTAGCTTCTAGGGTTTAGCCTCTCTGATCTCGTGGTAGATCTACTCTTGTACTACCCATATCATCAAAATTAATCAAGCAGGAGTAGGGTTTTACCTCCATCGAGAGGGCCCGAACCTGGGTAAAAACATTGTGTCCCTTGTCTCATGTTACCATCCGCCTAGACGCACAGTTCGAGACCCCCTACCCGAGATCCGCCGGTTTTGACACCGACATTGGTGCTTCCATTGAGAGTTCCTCTGTGTCGTCATCTTTAGGCCCAATGGCTCCTCCGATCGTCAACAACGATGCGGTCGAGGGCGAGACTTTTCTCCCCGGACATATCTTCGTATTCGGCGGCTTACACTGCGGGCCAATTCGCTTGGCCATCTGGAGCAGATCGAAAGCTACGCCCCTGGCCATCAGGTCAGATTTGGAAGTTTGAACTACACGGCCGACGTCCGCGGAGACTTGATCTTCGACGGGTTCAAGCCACAGCCAAGCGCGGCCTTGCATCACGATGGGCATGATCTAGCTCGCTGCGGAACAAGGCCACGGAGGCCGCATTTGGTCCGCTCCGACTCATGGAGTCCTGGATTAGGGGGTGTCCGGATGGCCGGACTCCTGGACTATGAAGATACAAGATTGAAGACTTCGTCCTGTGTCCGGATGGACTTACCTTGGCGTGGAAGGCAAGCTTGGCGATGCGGATATGTAGATCTCCTACCATTTTAACCGACTCTGTGTAACCCTAACCCTCTTCGGTGCCTATATAAACCGGAGGGTTTTAGTCCGTGGGACGAACAACAATCATACCATAGGCTAGCTTCTAGGGTTTAGCCTCTCGATCTCGTGGTAGATCTACTCTTGTACTACCCATATCATCAAAATTAATCAAGCGGAGTAGGGTTTTACCTCCATCGAGAGGGCCCAACACTGGGTAAAAACACCGTGTCCTTTTTATCCTGTTACCATCCGCCTAGACGCACAGTTCGGGACCCCCTACCCGAGATCCGCCGGTTTTGACACCGACATTGGTGCTTTCATTGAGAGTTCCTCTGTGACGTCATCTTTAGGCCCGATGGCTCCTCCGATCATCAACGACGATGCGCTCCAGGGTGAGACTTTTCTCCCGGACAGATCTTCAGATGAAGCGGCTTTGCACTGCGGGCAATTAAGCTTGGCCATCGAGAGCAGATTGAAAGCTACGCAGCCATCGAGTCAGATTTGGAAGTTTGAACTACACGGCCGACGTCCGCGGAGACTTGATCTTCGACGGGTTCGAGCCACCAAGCGCCTTTATCACACGAGGGCATGATCTAGCTCGCCGCGAGCGGTGTCTGGAGGCCGCACCGATGTCCGCTCCGACCCTTAGCTCGAGCCGATCGCTACCGATCGAGGACGGGTGGCTGGACACCGCCTCGGGGGCTGCAATCTCTACGGCGGTTGAGCCGTACACCTACCCTGTCCTTTGCGAAGCTCGTGACTCCAAGGTGTCGGACTCCTCTCCGGACTCTGAACCTTCCGCGCCCCTGCCAATCTAATCCGATTGGGCGCCGATCATGGAGTTCACCGCCGCGGACATCTTTCAGCACTCGCCCTTTGGCGACATCCTGAATTCACTAAAGTCTCTCTCTTTATCAGGAGAGCCCTGGCCGGACTACGGTCAGCAAGGTTGGGACGCGGACGAAGAAGAAATTCAATGCCCACCCACCACCCACTTCGTAGCCACTGTCGATGATTTAACCGACATGCTTGGCTTCGACTCCGAAGACATCGATGGTATGGACGACGATGTAGGAGAGGAACATGAACCAGCACCTATAGGGCACTGGATAACCACCTCATCTCACGATGTATACATGGTGGATACACCTAAAGGAAGCGACGACGAGGAACAACGGGACGCTACGAAGGATCATTCCCTCGAAGAGCAGTCAAAACGGCGACGTAAGCGCCGCTCAAAGTCCCGCCTCGACAAAGACAACAGCCATACAGACCCAGCCATGGAGCAGGGCGAACCGGTGGACGACGAACATGCTATCGAGCAACTGTCCGAACAGGACAACCTGGATAAACAACCCGTCCCCGGCGAAGATAATAGTTCGGACGTTCTCACGCCGGACAAGTTGCTGGAGCAGAAGAACCTCCACAAAAGGCTCGTCACCACTGCACGTAGCCTGAAAAAGCAGAAGCGGAAGCTCAAAACAGCGGAAGATGCACTCAGAATCAGATGGAGCAAATTACTCAACACCGCAGACAAATACGGCGACAGTCGCCGAACAAAGAGATACCCAAAGCGAAAACTACTGCCTGAATTTGATGAGGAGGCCGTAGAGCCCCCGCAATCAAAAAAAGGAGGCCACCCGGTCGGATGGACGACCCCATGGCAAATAGAGAGCGGCAAACGGCGCCGCACACAAGCCGGCACCTGATCCGCACAGGGATTCACATCAAAAAGATGGCCCAGTTAGATCTATCTACGGGCCAAGAAAGCAAGCTCTAGTAAGCAATGCAACACATCAAGTATCCGAACATCACGGTACTCCTTAATATTGGGGTGGCGCACTAGCCATATGTTTATCCGTTGAGGTGCCTGATCATGAATTTCAATCGGGATTCAAGCCCGTAAACATAGAGGCATACGATGGAACAACAGACCCTGGAGTCTAGATTGAGGATTACATCCTCCACATACACATGGCTAGAGGAGATGATCTCCACACCATAAAATACTTACCCCTCAAGCTCAAAGGGCCAGCCCGGCATTGGCTTAAAAGCCTTCCCGAAAACACCATTGGAAGTTGGGAGGAGCTCGAGGATGCTTTTCGTGCAAATTTTCAAGGGACCTATGTCCGACATCCGGATGCCGACGATTTAAGTCACATAACTCAACAACCACGAGAGTCAGCCCGGAAATTTTGGAACAGATTCCTTACTAAAAAGAACCAAATAGTCGACTGTCCAGGACACCAAGCCTTAGCAGCTTTCAAACACAACGTCCGAGACGAATGGCTCGCCAGACACCTCGCCAAGAAAAGCCAAGAACAATGGCCGCATTAACAAGCCTCATGACCCGCTTTTGCACGGAGAGGATAGCTGGCTGGCAAGATGCATGCAATGACCCAAGTACATCTGAAGTCAGGGATGGAAACGGGAAACCACGACGCAGCAAGGACCAGCGTCGGACCAAGGGAAACAGCCCGAAGAGCACGGCAGTCAACGCCGGATTCAAAAGCTCACGGCAAAATCATAAAAAGCTGCCCCTTAAAGATAACAGGGACGAGCTATCTAACTTAAACAAAATCTTGGACAAGATATGCCAAATCCACAAGATTCCGGAAGCCCGCAAACCATACCCACAGAGATTATTGGGTCTTCAAGCAGTCCGCAAACTCCATGCCGAACACAAGGGCTCGACACACCAAGCAAGGACGATGACGAACCCCACAAGCAGAAAGTAATCAGAAACAAAAGAATTTCCCACAAGAAATCAAAACAATAAACTCACTTCACGTGACAAAAGGGAAAAAAATAGAGCGGCGCCCATAGATGTATGCAGCATAATCGGCCTATCCCGGAGGAGTCCCGCCATCGGGTTGTTAAAACCAATCACCTTCGACCATCGAGATTACTCTAAAAGTATACGGAATGCAGGTTGGACTGCCTTGATATTAGATCCGATAATTGGCGGACTCCAATTTACACAAGTCCTAATGGACGGCGGCAAAGGATCTAAACCTCGCTATATCGAGGACACAATCCATAAAATGGGGATAGACCCAACCAAATTTCGCCACAAAGCAACATTTCCTTTAAAGGGGTAATGACAGGCCCATATGCCCATTGTATGCGGGCTCTCTATGGCTAGAAGTTGTGTTCGCTCACCCGACAACTTCCGCCGTGAAAAGTTAACCTTCCACCTCGCCCCATTTACAAGTAGCTATCAAGCACTATTGGGACGCGAAGCTTTCGCCCACTTTAACGCAATACCGCATTATGCATCTCTTACACTTAAAATGCCCGGTCCACGCGGCATCATCTCGTTAAAGGGAAACATCGAGGGTTCCTCGAGTCCGGAAAATTGTGCGGTTGCCTTGACAACCACACAGTAAACCGGCTTCACCAATACAAGCACTTAGACAGATCGTCCAGACCCCGGACACGGCTGGACGAGTCCGGCGTAAACATACAAGGGCTTACTAGACGCATACCCCCGTACAAGGGGCTCCGCGCATGCACACCAAGAGACAATAAAGCTCAATTTTATTCATTTTTTGAATTGTACTTCGTTTATTTAATATAACGTACATTTTTGCACGATCTTTTTCAACTAAGTTCCTCTCTTTTACAGATGAACACCGTGCTACACCCGTCCAGGATACGGCACAACGGAGACACAGGCGCAGACGTGTTTAGGGACCCGTTGCAAGTATTCTTTTCAGATTAAGACCCTGCGTAAACCTTTTTACTGTCTCTTGTTGATACACATCCCCGGTTTCTCGCTATAACCGAGGAGGAGGTGGCGTTTTGGCATAGGCCTCGTCGTAATTTTCGCGTGCACTGACACTAGGGGCTTATTACCAAGGGCGTTGTTCGCCCATTTTCATAAAGACCGAATACCTTAGGGAGTGTTCGGCGTCTCGAGTTAGGCCTTATATGCATCAGCTCGAATCATGTCTTTGGTCAAATGTTGGGTTTGCCGGCTCACGTGTTTTGCTGCCTTACGTTCGCTCTATCGGCTAATGCGGCACCGGAGAACTATCGCGATTGTGCCCCGGTTCGCCAAAGCGAGCACCTCGAGAGAAAGCCGAAAACCGATCGTCATGATATAGCGTGAGACTGGTCAACCACTCGATGACCCGCTGGAATCTTTAGAATTCCTCCGCATTGAGGAAGGGCCGTTTCCCGGTCAGGCACATACGCGCCCCGAATTCGGGTGAGTGCGGTGCCCCTAGGGGCTATATAGTAGCCCCACTGTCGAACTCCTATGGCTAAGTGAAAGTGATAAAGCATTGTAGTCCGGTTGCCTAGTTTAGTGCGCCATCACCTCCTTTGTAGGACCAAGACGTTTGGCGCTTTCTGCAAACACCCCCGCATTATATGCGTGGGGGCTGAAGCCAAAGACTACCATCTTTCAGGTTATATACACATATACATTAACGACCGCACATGAGGTATTTTAATTCTTGAAGGCACAAGTATAAAAAGCTTTTATATTCCATCAAAACATTGTTTCACAATAATACATGTTATTCGAACATAATATCCTTCGAGCATTGCGTCTCTATTAAATGAGCGCCCTGTAGAACTTCCTGAAAATAGTGCTTGACAGGTACTCGGCTTCCGTCCGAATCTTGGGATGCAACATCGGTGGCCTTCATCTCCGCCCAGTATGTTTTGACACGGGCAAGAGCCATCCGCGCACCCTCTATGCATGCTGACCGCCTCATTGCTTTGATATGTGGCACCGCACCAAGGAACTGCTGCACCAAGCCAAAATAACACTTCGGCTCGGGCCTTTTCGGCCACAAATGAGTCACGACATCCTTCATGGCAAGTCCGGACAATCTATTCAGCTCCGCCCATTCGGCCAAACGATCGGTTAATGGAACTGGACGCTCTGGATTACGGAACTGCGACCAAAAAAGCTCTTCCATCTCGTGATCCTTTTGATCTCCAAAGTGTTCGGCCGCGTCCGCGGCACTCGGCGCCAAGTCCAGATAAGCATCCTCCGCACTCCACAGCCGGTCCGACTGAGCATATTTAGGATTCGTGCACTTCCTCCGCAGTAGAAAGGGCTTTCCAGCCGCGATATCTCTGGCCTGACGTAGCTCTTCCTTCATAGCTCTCATCACAGAGCGAGCATCCTTGGCCTCGGTGGTGGCCTTCTTCAGGTCCTCTTGCTCCGCTCGACCTTCTTTTTCAAGAAGCTCGCAGCGGTCGGTAGCATTCTTCAACTTCACGGCCATCTCGGCCATTTCCTTCTTGCTTGGCGGTGAGCAGCCTGTTCGCTTTTTAGCTCTTGGCCGCCTTTAAGGCAACCGCATCACTTTTTTTGGCCTGCTCCTTGGCTCGGGCAAGCTCCGCCCGAAGGTTCTCCATGGCAGAGGCACCATCTGCATCAAGCATACATGTTGTAAGGCACGGGCATCAAGCTCCCTTACCAGGTGTCCGCGGAGAAACCGTATACCTTGTGACTCGTCAAGCCTCTTATTGACAAGCGCGATGTCGGCATCCGCCACATCAAGTTGCCGCTTTAGTTCGGCAAAATCATCAGTCCGGCTAGACACCGGACGCTCCGCCACCTACATAGGAAGGGCGACATAATATAGCAGGGAGTATGATACTCTGCACACCGACATTTATCACAACGCACCGATACTCAGGGGCTACTATCTACACATGGCGCAACTGATATATGCGTAACCGTCAAAAGGTACATCATTGCATCGCACTCAAAACCCGTCGATAAACTCCTGGCGGCCTCGTACAACCCGCTTTCTGCGGACGAAATTTTTTCAATCACCGTACCCATCAATGCACGGTGATCCTCTGAGATAGACGCTCGCCCGAGCAGATACTTCAACTCCTCCGACCGTGCACCAGGAGGTGCCGGACTTGTCTGGTGGCCTTTTTCGAAGGCCGGACACGGAGGGCTTTGGGGGGCCCTACGACCGCCCTCCGCCCCTGCCGGATTCAGAGAAACCCTCTGCGACGACACCTCAGGATCGTCCGCCTCGCTAGGCGGTACGGCAGGGGGAGGCGTTCCACTCTCCATCATCTCCGGATGAAGATCCCCTGAAGACGAGCTCTGCTGAGAAGGGCTGAGATCCGAACTACAAGGTAAAATTTCGGTCATCTTCAGAAATAAAACAGGGATGTCTCTTATTTTAAAACTCCCCTCTCTACTTACGGCTCATTTGGAGGGCTGATCTCCTTGGGAAATAGTGCGGCGGGGCATCTCTGGCGTAGGACCCTCTGGCGAAGATTTCGTCCCCCGCTTTGAGGCCTTGGTCTCCGGATCTTCAGAGGCGGTCCTCTTCTCCCCTTGGATGGAGGGATTCTCGATCCCTCCTTTCTTGATAACCTCCTTAGCGGAGGCAGTAGCTTCCTTGTTCCCCCCTTCGCCTTCTTCCAAAGGCGCAGCCTCCAGCATCTTGGTTAACACGGGATCCGGCGTGGTCTCAGGGAGGCGGGCCGGACACCTGATCAGTTTTGCTTTCGCTATCCACTCTTGTTTAAGGGACAGCTCTTTTAAGGGCAAGTTTATGATAAATATACGGATAGCGTGTCCAGTGCTGAGACTACTTACTTGAGTATCCGGGCGATTGCAGCTCAGACCTGCGTCCTCGGTCAAGTCCGGACACATTGCTTGTGATCCAAAGAACAGTTTGTACATCTCCATGGGCGTTGCGCCCATAAAATGTTGGAGAGCTTGTGGTCCCTCCGGTTTGAACTCCCACAGGCGGAGGGGGCGACGTTTGCAGGGCTGGATGCGACGAATCAGCATGACCTGCGCTACTACAACCAGATTGATCGCTCTCTCTAGGAGGTCTCGAATACGGCCCTGCAACAAGGCACGTCCTTGGACGGCCCCCAGTCAAGCCCTTTATTGACCCATGACGCCAGCCGCGGTGGAGGACCCGAGCGAAAGGCAGGTGGCGCCACCCATTTGGTGCCCCTGGGAGCTATGATATAAAACCACTCTTGTTGCCATAGACTCAGCTCCTCTTGAAAAGAGCCCTCGGGCCATGAAGCGTCAGCATTCTTGCTTATAACAGCCCCTCCGCACTCCGCCCGTTGCCCCTTGATCATCTTCGGCTCCACCTTGAAGGTCTTGAGCCACAATCCAAAGTGAGGGGTAATGCGGAGGAAGGCTTCGCATACGACGATGAACGATGAGATGTGGAGGATGGACTCCGGATCCAAGTCATGAAATTCCAGCCCGTAATAAAACATGAGCCCCCTCACGAAGGGGTCCGCTGGAAGCCTAGCCCCTGAAGGAAGTGAGACGCGAACACCACGCTTTCACCGGGCTTGGGAGTGGGAATAACCTGCCCTTGGGCAGGCAGCCTATGCGAGATTTCGCCGGTTAGATACCTGGCATCTCTTAGCTTTAGGACGTCTTCTTCCGTGACGGAGGAAGGCATCCACCAGCCTTGAAGGTCAGAGCCGGACATCATCGAAGGTTGGAAGCGCCTGAATCTGGAGCTTTGGGTGTTGGAACTCGAGGCGAGGGGCGGATTCAATTGAGATTGAGAAAAAGGAGTGGGGCATTGGTCTCTTTATAAAGAGGTTGAATACCAGGAGCCCTCGCCGTGACCGTTCGGGACTCGCCTTCGATAGAGGAGGCGTGCCAACGGGCACGACTGGGTTACCCACGCCCGTATTAATGAGAATCCCGGAATAAGGGGACACGATCTGCTTTGACAAGACGTGCCAAGGAAACCGCCTCGCTAAACGC
Organism: Aegilops bicornis; assembly: GCA_021605145.1. NCBI lineage: Eukaryota > Viridiplantae > Streptophyta > Magnoliopsida > Poales > Poaceae > Aegilops > Aegilops bicornis. The sequence goes on along the minus strand of CM038669.1, from coordinate 112,988,401 downwards.
TACCGAGGTGGGACAGTAAAAACGATTCGAATAAAGGCTTGGCCGTGGTGTGATATCACGCTGCAGAATACGTCAGTAGATTGAACTTGTGTAAATATTATTCTCTCTACGGTGGTATGTGGAACTTATTTTGCAGGGCTGGACACTATCCTTGTGTTCAAAATCTTCTATGAAGTATTCGGAGGAGGAACCCGCCTTGCAATGCGAAGACAATATGCTGGCGTCGGACTCGTCGTCATTGAAGCCTGGTTCAGGGGCTCTTGAGGAGTCCTGGATTAGGGGTGTCTGGATGGCGGACTATAGCCTTTGGCGGACTCTGGACTATGAAGATACAAGATTGAAGACTTTGTCCCGTGTCCGGATGGGACTTTCCTTGGCGTGGAAGGCAAGCTTGGCGACACGGATATGTAGATCTCCTACCATTGTAACCAACTCGTAACCCTAACCCTCTTCGGTGCCTATATAAACCGGAGGGTTTTAGTCCGTGGGACAAACAACAATCATACCATAGGCTAGCTTCTAGGGTTTAGCCTCTCTGATCTCGTGGTAGATCTACTCTTGTACTACCCATATCGTCAATATTAATCAAGCAGGAGTAGGGTTTTACCTCCATCGAGAGGGCCCGAACCTGGGTAAAAACATCGTGTCCCTTGTCTCCTGTTACCATCCGCCTAGATGCACAGTTCGAGACCCCCTACCCGAGATCCGCCGGTTTTGACACCGACACCGACCCTTAGCTCGGAGCCGACTGTGCCAATCAAGGACGGGTGGCTGGACACTGCCTCGGGGGCTGCAATCTCTACGGCGATCGAGCCGAACACCATACCTGTCCTTTGCGAAGCTCGTGACTCCAAGGTGTCGGACTCCTCTCCGGACTCCGAACCTTCCGCTACCGCCAATCGAATCCGATTGGGCGCCGATCATGGAGTTCACCGCCGCGGACATCTTTCATCACTCGCCCTTCGACGACATTCTGAATTCACTAAAGTCTCTATGTTTATCAGGAGAGCCCTGGCCGGACTATGGTCAGCAAGGTTGGGATGCGGACGACGAAGAAATTCAAAGCCCACCCACCACCCACTTCGTAGCTAATCGCCGATGATTTAACCGACATGCTCGACTTCGACTGATGACATCGACGATATGGACGCTGATGCAGAGAGGCGACCAAGAACCAGCGCCTACGAGCAATCGGAAGGCCACCTCGTCAGATGGCATATACATGGTGGACACCCCAAAAGAAGGAACGGCGATGGAACAACGGAGGATGACCCTCCAAGAAGAAGCCTAAGCGCCCGGCGTCGTGGCGCCGCTCTAAATCCCGCCAAAGCAAAAACGACGATTCCGCACGAGAGACAATAACACCCCTGGACGGTCAAGACAACCCCCTCTAGCAGGATTCAAAGACAGAGGATGGAGAAGCCAGCCCTCATGAGAGAGCGGCATGAGAGGTAGAGGACAATAATTACATGCCTCCTCCAAAGACGAGTCAAGCCTCGGCGGCATTTAATTTTCCGTGCTCGAGGATCCCGTCGAACAAGAGCGCTTTCAAACACGGGCTTATGGCCACGGCGAGCAGCCTCAAGAAAAACAACAACAGCTTAGAGTCGACCAAGACTTGCTAGCCGTGATGGACTGATGTCCTTGCGGTGAAGAGTACGAACTCGAACGCCTCCAAGAGCTACCCAAAACGCAGGCTGCTACCCCGATTAGAGGGGGAAGCACCTAGACCTACATCACCAGCACATGATGCGTCCGACCGGCCACCTCGTGGCCGCGACAGAGAGGCCTCTCGGCCCTCCACTCAAGCCGCATCCCGGCGTCGCTCAAAGAATACCAAGGCATGGGGAAATGCGCCAGACCTGCGAGATATATTGGAGGACAGTGCAAGGCAAACAAGATTGATCTATGGATCGCGTATGCCCACGACACGTGACGATAACCGTCATGCCGGATATGGTAAATCTGGCCGGGCTGAACACAGTAGACATAGCTCATTTGAGCTACGTCGTGATATAGCCCAATACAGAGGCGCCGCACACCCACGATGCTTCACAGACGAAGTAATGGATCATCAAATCCCCGAGGGTTTCAAACCCGTAAACATCGAATCATACGATGGCACAACAGATCTGGCGGTATGGATCGAGGATTATCTCCTTCATATACACATGGCCCGCGGCGATGATCTACACGCCATCAAATACCTCCCACTTAAGCTTAAAGGACCAGCTCGACATTGGCTTAACAGCTTGCCAGCAGAATCAATTGGTTGTTGGGAGGACCTGGAAGCCGCATTCCTCGATAACTTCATGGCACCTATGTGCAACCACCAGATGCCGATGACCTAAGCACATAATTCAGCAGCCAGAGGAATCGGCCAGACAATTCTGGACATGGTTCCTAACCAAGAAAAATCAAATAGTCGACTGTCCGGACGCAGAGGCCCTTGCAGCCTTCAAGCATAACATCCGTGACGAGTGGCTTGCCCGGCACCTAGGACAGGAAAAGCTGAAATCCATGGCAGCCCTCACAACACTCATGACCCGCTTTTGCGCGGGAGAAGACAGCTGGCTAGCTCGTAGTAATAACATGACCAAGAGCCCTGGTAATTCAGATACCAAGGACAACATTGGCAGGTCACGTCGCAACAAGCAAAAGTGCCACATTAACGTCAACAATGCTGAGGATACGGTAGTTAATGCCGGATTCAGAGGCTCTAAACTCGGTCAGCGGAAAAAGCCATTCAAAAGAAATACTCCGGGCCCGTCCAATTTGGACCGAATACTCGATCGCTCGTGCCAGATACACGGCACCCCCGAAAAACCAGCCAACCACACCAACAGGGATTGTTGGGTGTTCAAGCAGGCAGGCAAGTTAAACGCCGAAAACAATGAAAAGGGGTTGCATAGCGATGACGAGGAGGAGCCCCGGCCGCCGAACAATAGGGGACAGAAGGGCTTCCCCCCACAAGTGCGGACGGTAAACATGATATACACAACCCACATACCCAAAAGGGAGTGGAAGCGTGCACTCAGGGACTTATATACGTTGGAGCCAGTCGCCCCAAAGTTCAACCCATGGTCCTCCTGCCCGATCACTTTTGAATCAAAGGGACCACCCCACTAGCATCCGCCATGGCAGATTCGCCGCATTGGTTCTAGACCCAATCATTGACGGATTTCACCTCACTAGAGTCCTTATGGAATGGCGGCAAGCTGAACACTGCTTTATCGGGATACGGTCACGAAAAATGGGCATAGATCCCTCAAGGATTAAACCCACAAAGACGAACTTTAAAGGCGTCATACCAGGTGTAGAGGCCAATTATACAGGCTCGATTACACTTGAGGTGGTCTTGGATCCTGGATAATTTCCGAGCGAGGAGTTAATCTTCGACATAGTCCCGTTCGCGATGGCTATCACGCCTTTGCTCGGACGAACAGCATTTGCAAAGTTCAATGCGGTGCCGCACTAGGCATACCTCAAGCTCAAGATGCCAGCCCTCAAGGAGTCATTACGGTCAATGGAAACACCGAACGCTCTCTCGAGCGGAGGAGCATACGGCTGACCCTCGCAGCGGAAGTACAAAGCAGCCTCTCAAGGCAATTCTCCAAAGGCGGCCATTAAGCGTCCGGACACCGTCTGCGCGCCGAGTAACCTACAACAAGACCGCTGGCATGTTCCGAAAGCACGCCGTAGCGAGGCGGCCCCAACCCCAGCCCTCGCGAAACTGCGAAACCAGTACTACGCGTACATAACTACGCTCTGGAAATACCATGGGCATAGGGGGAGGGGCACGACCATGGCATGCCCAAAAAGCGGCTCAACCGCACTAGGGGCTCCCGATTTTGTCATTCTTTTTCTTACTTTCGTGACTCCACTCTACGGAAGGCCTGTCCGCAAGATAATCGCCGAACACACGATGCAACAGCCAGGGAGGCGTAAAGCTACATCGAAAGTGTCCGTGTGGTCTCTATAACGAGCAAGATACTTGTTTCACATATCATCCCGCAGCTTCGCCCGAGGGGACATGTCAAATAGTCCCATCTCTTGCTTATCACACTATTTGTATTGTTCTACTTTTACCGCAGACTTTTCGAATAAAAAATACATAGCTTTTGTCTATTATTGCATTCCTTTTCATATAAATATGTTCAGTTATGACATTATGCAACCGTACACTTTGGTACGGCCAATACACCAGGGGCTTACGTACCCCAAAATATGGTGTGAGAAGTCTGAACACTCTCATGAGTGCGGCACCCCAAACTTATAGCATTATATGCATCGGCTCCGAATCATGTCTTGGGTCAATAGTTGGGTTTGCCCGGCTCCCATGTTTTGGTACCTTACGTTCCGTTATATCGGCTAAGGTAGCACTGGGAGAACCACTGCGATTGTGCCCGAGTTGAGCTGGGCTAAGCACCTCAGTGGAGAAAGCTAAAACAGACCGTCATGATAGGGCGAGAGCCGGTCGCTGTTCGAGAGGTTTTTGAGTCCCTAAAGACTTATGCCGCTTAGAGCGAGGAGTCGGCTTTGTCCGGCCTAGGCGTGGATAGCGCCCCGAACTCGGTCTTCCGAATACTAGGGGCTTCGCCGAAATTTAAAATTATAGAATTATATGGCTAAGTGAGAGTGTTCAAGCATTATAGTCCGATTGCCTTGTTCGTTGTGTTGAGCGCCTCCCTCGAAGGACCCAATAATGGGAAAAAGAGCGCTCAAGTTTATCCCGAACACCCCAGCACTCATGGCATGGGGCAGAAGCCGATGACTCGCCATCTCTCAAGTTTAATAAATGGCCGCACAGAAGGTAATATTTTGAATTCAAAAGCGTTGCTTAGCGCATATGAACAAGTTTTCAGCGTACAGGATCACAAATGCGAGTTTACTCAAAAATTAAATCTTTGGAGCACTCATCCGCTATACGACGGGCACCTTTCAGGACGCCCTCATAATACATCTCGGGCTTGCGATGCTCCTTGCCCGACGGTGGTCCGTCCGTCACAAGCTCCCCAGCGTCCATCTTGCCCCAGTGCACTTTAGCACGGGCAAGGGCCCTACGGGCACCTTCGATGCATACGGAGCGCTTGATGACTTCAAGCCTTGGACGGGCACCCACCAGCCACCTTACCAGCCTGAAGTAGCTCCCAGGCATGGCTTCCCCAGGCCACATTCGGACTACGAGACCCTTCATGGCCTGTTCGTCCACCTTATGGAGCTCGACCAGCTGCTTCAGCTGGTCGCTCAAGGGCACCGAGTGTCCGGCCTCAGCATACTGAGACCAGAACACCTTCTCCGTCGAGCTTCCCTCTTTGGCTCGGTAGAATGCGGCAGCGTCGGACACACTCTGGGGAAGATCTGTGAATGCTCCTGGAGAGCTTCGGACTTGGGTAAGTAACAAGTAATTCACTTTCACGTGCTTTCTTTGCATAAAGAATGCCTTAACCGCCGCTATCTTCTTCATCGCCTCAATTTCCTGGAGGGCTTTTTGGGCTTCGGCCTTGGCAGATTTGGCGCTCTCAAGCGCCGAGGCGAGCTCGGACTCTCGAGTCTTTGAGTCAAGCTCCAAACTCTCGTGTTTTTTCACTTGAGCCTGGAGCTCTTGCTGCACCTCCTCCACCCGCGCCTCCTGCTTTTCTTGCTGGGTACGCTCCACGGTCGCATTTTCTTCGGCCTTGGACAGCGCTTCCTTCAGGGTCGCCACCTGGGTTGTTGCCCCTGTAATACTCACGTTGGTCCTGTCATTTTTTGCAACCACATATTTTTTATATACTTACATAAGGTATTACTTACCTTCCTTGTCCTCGAGATGCTTCTTGGCAAGGCCGAGCTCGTTCTCGGACTGCTCGAGGCTCTGCTTCAATGCATTGACCTCCGCGATCGGTCTTGGCAAAGGTCAATGACACAACCTGCATTCCCATATTGACATACTTATGTTAGACTCCTGCGTATATCTTTTTGATCCTTAGTTACGCTTTTCTTTACGAACACCAAACTAAGCATCGGGGCTCTCTCTGTCTATGCGGTAATATTTTTACATATCTTAAATACATACCTCAAAGCACATTAGAAGGCTGCACGAGCTTCAGTCAGCCCGCTCTTGGCGGATCGAACATACGGATCACCACACTCATAATAGTGCGGTGCTCCTCATCGATGGAGGCGCCGTTAAGCACCTCCAGAGATTATTTGGTGCCTCCGGTTGGGACGGAGGTCACCGGCGTCGTAAACTTGCCCTTCTTAGTAGGGGTCGCTGCGGACACCGGAACCGTTGAAGGTTCGGTGCGGTGTTCGCCCAGGGCGGACTTAGAGCCCTTGAGGTTTTATCCCCTTTGCGCTGAGTCGGGAGGTCGCCTTGCGGCGCTTCCAGGATCACCTCCTCCTGGCTTGGACCCTTTTGGGACTCCACCTCGGCATCGTCCGTAGGATGAGGGGAGGTAGCAGTCGGAAGTGAAAGGCTATTCACATCCGACGAATCCAGGGATCTGCTCGACGAAGCGTCGAGCTGGGCTGCGGGCGGACTACATGATTACATTCGGCGTCAGAAGATCTTGTCTGCGATGTAAAGGAACGCCATGAGTTATTCTGGTATCCGGATACTTAAGATTTTGCCAGGGGCTAGGCCCTGGATGGCCACTCCTCTTCGCCGTCGTCAGCGTTGGTGATTAGTCCGGAGGAAGGGTCCTTCCCTTCTTGGACCCTCCGGCCCCCCTAGTTGGGGCGGCCTTCCTTTTCATTCCTCCCCCCGCTGGAGGGGGAGAGGCTTCTTCTTCCTCCTCCTCGTCTTCGGAGGAGGAGTGCGCCTCGGAGTCATCGGACAATGAATCCGGCACCACCGGGCGTCGGGAACTCTTTCGAGTTCCCGTGGCCTTCTTCTCCGGCACCACGTAAGGTGCCGGGACTAGCAGCCCCATCAAGTGGGCGTCTACTGGATCTTCGGGCAAAGGAGCCGGACGGTTGATCTGTCTTCTTCTTCGCTATTCTGTCAAAGGCAGGAGCTTAGATCCGCATAGAGTTAAACTATGAAAACAAGTATCCCGTAAAGGGTAAAATAAGCTTACTACGCGGCTTGGCACTTCGCGGAATCCGCGATCCTCGGTGATGGGAGGGGAACATCGGCGCCTTGAATAGCACCTTCCGGGCATCCTCGTGTGTTGTGTCAAAGAGCACAGTCACGATTCGGTCTTTGGGCGGGTTGAACTCCCATAAGTTAAAAGCCCGTCGTTGACACTGGAGGATCTGGCGGATGAGCATGACCAGGACTACGTTGACGAGTTTAACCTCTTTGTACGCCAGGTCTTGGACGCAGGTTTGGAGTCCGGTCCGCTCTTCTGAATTACCCCACGACAGGCCCTTCTCTTTCCAGGAGGTGAACCGTGTGGTGATGGCAGATCGGAATTCGGGGGTCGCTGCCCATTCAGGGTCACGCGGCTCGGTGATGTAGAACCACCCCGATTGACACCCCTTTATGGTCTCCACGAAGGAGCCCTCGAGCCATGTAACGTTGGGCATCTTGCCCACCATGGCGCCTCCGCACTCCGCTTGCTGGCCGCCCACTACCTTCGGCTTGACATTGAAGGTCTTCAACCATAAGCCGTAGTAGGGCTTGATGCGGAGGAAAGCCTCGCACACGACGATAAACGCCGAGATGTTGAGGATGAAGTTCGGGGCCAGATCGTGGAAATCCAGGCCATAGTAGAACATGAGCCCCCGGACAAACGAGTGAAGTGAGAAACCTAGTCCGCGGAGGAAATGGGTGAGGAACACCACCCTCTCATGGGGCCTGGGGGTGGGGATGAGCTGCCGCTTGTCTGGGAGCCGGTGCGCGATGTCGTTAGACAAGTATCCGGCCTCCCTCAACTTCTTGATGTGTCCCTCCATGACGGAGGAGACCATCCACTTGCCTCTCGCTCCGGACATGGCTGGAGAAGGTAGAGGTGGGATGTGCGACTTGGGCGCTGGAGCTCGAGTGCACGAAAATGGATAAGCAAAGGAGGAAGAAGGCGTAGATGGAAAAGGTGGATCCTTATCCCCTTATATGGGCGGACGAAACTATGCGCCCCCACCAGCCTAGTAAAACTCGCTTATCTCCCAAGCGCCGTAAATTAATGGCATGGTTGGGTTACCCACGCCTGTATTGATGAGAATCCCGGAATAAGGGGACATGATCTCTGCTTCAACAAGACGTGCCAAGGAAACCGCCTCACTAAGTGCGCTGAGGTGGGACAGTAAAAATGATTCGAATATGTGACACTCCAAAAAATTTCCTTGGGTTTTCTTCAAAATTTTGTTGGATTTGAAGGAGGTCTCCAAAACCCTTCCAAAAATCTCTATCAGAAGCTTTCTCCCTCTGACAAATATTTTACTTTTGCATCTCCTTCAACTCTGGTGTTTGGATTTTTAAATTTTTTTTTTCTTTTGATTGCCCTCTTCTCAAGAATTCAAGACAAAAAATTTAAGGTTATTTTCTTTCAAAAAGAAACTCTAGGAGTTTTTCATCCTCTCCCATATTTGAAATCATTCATGATTTGGCCATACACCACATGGTAAAAGCTTCCCAAATATATCTCCTTCCACTTTGGGCAATGCAAACATTCTGTCTCTACTAGTTCAACCCTCTTCTGAATTTTTATTTCAATTAATTCTCTCCCAGATTTTCTGTCTATTATTTTGAGCTTAGGTAATTTGCAAAGCAAGTACCTTAATGCATTTGAATTTTGACCTCAAACCAACTCCCTTGGATAGTCCTTGGTACCCACAACCTAGAACTATCAAGATCCACTCCTCTTCTGTTCAAAAATTTCAAATTATAGTCTCTGCAAGTTTGGACCAGATTTGCCAAATTTGGTGAAATTCATATCTACACTACTCCAAAAATTCCACAAATATTCAGGCAGCCTCTAGATGCAATGAGAGGCCCCTCCACCAAAAACCAGCTCAAGGAAAGATCCCTACATGCCTAGATCATTCTGTCAACACCCTGCATGCACCTTCTTACATTCATCTTGATTAAGTTCGGAGTTTGATGTCGATCTTCGTCAGAAAATTCAGTCACATGCTCACAGTGCACTTGGCACGTTGCTCACGGCCTAGCTTGCTTGTCCGGAGCCTCACACGCGTGCTTGGCACGTTCCTGGTGTCGGTGGCACCGCCCTTATCGTCCCGGCGTGTCTTCTTGGCGGCGAATCACCGTGGCGGCCGAGGGAAGCGAGCAACGGCATAACGCCGTTCAGCGCCGCCCAAACCCCGGTGGCTCCAGCGAGGCCATTTCCTCGCCAGACGCGCATGCAGCACCGTCGCCGTGGCGCTGCACGCGCCTGAGCGCTCCCTGCCGCCAGCAGGCCCGCGCCGCCCGTCTTGTCGAGCTCCCCTAAGCAACGAATCCCGACGCAGTTAGCACCTAAACGGAACCAGGGAACACCCACGACGACGCTCAACCTCTGAACCCTCCCGTGCAACCACAACGCTGCCGTAATCACCTCGCCGGAGAACCCCGTTCTCGGCAACCGCCTCGGGGCGGCTATATATAGCACCCCGAGCTTGCTCTCGCCCCCGCACACCTCCTCTACCCCTCCAGACCCCCGCCAAGTCCCTGGAAGGGCCACGGGGAGCTCTCCCTCCCCGACTCCGGCCACTTCGTTCCGCCTCGGCCTCCACCGTGATTCACTCCAGTGAGGTCATCTCCTGCGCCCTAACCTCGTCAGATAACTTCTCATGCTATCGCGAAGCTGACCCCCTCCTCAATTCCACCTCCGCAGCTCTCTCCGACGAGGTCCACGACCACCCGAATCGCCGTCCGCCGGAGCAAGCGTCGCCGCCGACGTGGTACTGCCCGGCGACCACCACCACCTCCCACGGGGCGGAATGGTGCCTGAACGCGGAGGTACTCTCCGATCTCCACGCCTCGCCGTGGATCGCCGCCGGCGACCACCATGGCTCTCGGTAGCGACGAGCCCCGACTCCCTCGTTTGAATTTTCAAACTGACGAGTGGGACCCGCCCGTCGGCCTCTCTTTGTTTTTTTGAATCGTTTCTTGAAAGCGTACTTTGGCAAATACGCTTCCACTCTGAACCTTTTTCTGGATTTTTCGCAAAGCCCACAGAAGTTTTCTATTTCATTACAGATGGGTCCTTGGGTTAAAACCCTTATAACTTTTTAACAGAAAGGAATTTTTGAGTGATTCTTTTGCTGTCCTCTTCAAATTTTTATCTAGTTTTTTATAATATTTATTTGAAAAGTATTTGGATCAACTTTCTGTACCCCACGGTATTTACGTTAGCGCGTGTATTTTTGTGTACCGTAGATACCGAAGGAGGTGACGGAACCGCGAACTTATTTGAGCTAGACCCGACTACTCCGAACCAGGCAAGCAAAGTTTGAACTTTCGATATGATGAGTGTCTGAGCATGTTGCATTATTTTTGTATCATGGCACGTTCACGAGCATTTCGATGATAGTTTATCTCGTGAGCATCGTGGCAAATGAGCTCGGTAAATCCATGAGTTGTTGGAAACTTGTTGCATGGCCATGAGTTGGCATGAGTATGGGTAAGATGGCGGTGTTGTAGCATGCCGGGCTTATGCCATATCGTTGACCCAATGTCAACCTAAATCGGTCGATTCCGTCCGTCTTCCCTTCCGTACTACCACTGTTTCCCGCAAGGGATACGGCAGTAGGTTGCAAACCACTTTACGGTACACACCAAATCGAGAGGCCGGGATGAAGGTTCCATGGCCTGGATTAAAGCCTTTCATCCGGTCAGGGGGCATGGGTGTTTCCGGTTGGGACCGAGAGGGGGGCACCCCTTAGAGCGCGCGTAAATAAATTTGATCCCATGCTATTCGAGATTGTGATCTCCCCGTCTCATAGTTTTTCTTAAACGTTGTATAGGGTGATTCCTAGCAACGTGAGGTATGATGGGTGTGTACTAGCTAGTTGTGTTTCCTCTGAAATACCGTAAGCGAAACTAGTCCTTCGTGACTACGGAAATCCGTTGGCTGTGGACAATTTTGGTACAAACTCTGCAGAGTCAAAAATTCTTGAATTCATCTTATTCATATCCAAGTACCATGTTCATCTCATCTTGTCGAGTGTCAGTCTCGTGACAGAACTCTGAGAACCATTTGAGTATCAAATGTTTATTTTCCTGTGAATGGACTAACCCGCTTATTGTCTTGTGGATGAATATTTTCCGTGAGCACTAAATCTTGTCAGTTACGAATAATGTATTATAAGCCCTTTCTGCGTTGTCGCTCAGATGTCCGACTGCGGCATTGTTGTTATTTAAATTTATTATAAGCCCTTTCTGCGATGTCGCTCAGACATCCGACTGCGGCATTGTTGTTATTTAAATTTATTATAAGCCCTTTCTGCGATGTCGCTCAGACATCCGACTGCGGCATTGTTGCTATTTAAATTCATTATGAGCCCTTTCTGCGATGTCACTCAGACGTCCGACTACGGCATTGCTGTTATTTATATAAGCCCTTTCCGTGATGTCGCTCGGACGTCCGACTGCGGCATTGTCATTACTTTCATTATAAGCCCTTTCTGCGATGTCGCTCAGACGTCCGACTGTGGCATGCATGTATGTTTATTTAATATAAGCCCTTTATGAGGTGTCGCTCAGACGCCCGACTGTGGCAATGTTTTGCTTATTTATTCACCCTTCGAGGCGTCGCTTCAGACACCTGATCGGTTTTGAGTTCGTCTTCTTTGGGTTTTCGAGCGGACTACCGCCGATTCCCTTCTTAATTATTTTGCTATACTGTTTTAATTGAGCATTGTTAAGATTAACCATGTCGCATTCATGCATTCATTTGTTATATCTTTTGTCCGAACTGTCTTGCGAGTACTTTCATAGTACTCACGGCTTGTTGATTTGGCGGAATCTTGTGAAAGCGATCTCATGGATGAAGAGTTCGATAGCGAGTCCGACACCTAGAGGAATCCCGATCGGTCTCATGCGACCCTGGATTAGTCATTGTGATATATCTGCTTCCGCTACCCAAATAAATCCATCGAGCCTCACCGAGGCGCTCGATGAGCCGCTAGTGCGTGATGAACTTATTAACCACCCCACTTGTGTTATTCCACCAACCACGCATACTCCAAGTCGGTAGTATTTCCACCCCACACCTTGTGCCATATCCGCCATCATGTATAATTATTGGCGTGTTGTAATAATTGGTTGGGCATCTTTAGTCCAACCACAGTAATATTGTAATGCTACTGGCTTCTTGTATCAAAGTTTTGTCTACCGATATGGAGGATTTATCCTCATATTGGATTTCATAGGTCGGTTGTTCAATAAATATTTTTATTGAAAATCCGGTCGTGACAAGCTTGGTACCAGAGCCAGGCTGGCTGTAGGAAGCCACTAGGTGCGATACCTAATCGGTTATTAGCATAATAGAGCTATTTATTATTATTTTTTCGAATGTAGTCAATTTCTGACAGTCAGCATAAATTTATGATTTTACTACTCAGAATTTTTGCCTACTTTTGTAGATGGCTGGCATCGACTGCGAGTCGCAGATGTTCGCCAACATGCCCGATGGGTTCGTCAAGCTTCTCTCCTTCATCGTCCAAGTCGCGATGGGGCCGGATGTCCCGATCTTCTCTCTCTCAGCACAAGGTCAATGACTGTCTAACCATGCACCAAGCCGCGGTGGAATTCAAGAGAGGACGAGTTGAGCGTTGCCGGTTCGTGGGGAGAGCCATGCCCACATAGAAGCACGCGCTACAGATGGCAGCCCGTGAGGCGATAGCCCGTCTCAGGGATGTCCTTCCTTCAATGAAGACTCGTCGCTACCGCTACCTGCCATGTCACGTGCCATACACCTGCCACTACGCGTTCTCTTGCCCCGAGAGGAGAAGCGGGGCGAACCTTTGAGATGCTCGCCAGTATCTCCGGGCTTTGGAGGCAGCCTTCGACAACCAGGTGGGCGACTTTGTAGCTGCCGCATGGACTCGATCCATGGCTGTGCCGCCAACAGGAGGGAGCTCCTGCCTTGCACCGCCATCGACTTTCGTCTGCGTCATCGGCATCGTTCGCTCCTACTTTTCGCACCGCTACTCGTCGCTTTGCCTACCACGGAGGAGTTCAACCATGTCATTGCGCCTACTCGGTTCGTTGCACCACCCCTCGTGCCCACTCAGATTCGAGTTGTCCCACACAGGCACCTGCTCCACCAACTCCAGCAGCACCTCTCGTCTGGAGCCTATCTCCGAAGAGGAGGTTGAGTCCCCAGCCTCTCTCGCCTCACCCTTGGCAGGCCAAGGGAAATCCTTACCATCTACGACTAGTACGCTTAACACATCATGCGATGTACCGACTTATGCGATATGTTTATATGTAAATAGGCTGTGAGAAGTAGTTCGTTTGCGCATCATGTAGGATCTGGAGGAGTGCACTAGTCTAAATAACATGTCAGGATTTATGTACGCATATCCTGAGTGATGTATTGTATAATTACTGCTTACGTGTAAGATATGTAGTGGACAGTCCTTCTCCGTGCGCAAACGTATTTTCTCTTGAAAAATCTTGGAGCATTTGCAACTTTTTGCATCCTCTTGAATTTATTGATTTTTGCGGCTCAATTTCTTTTCTTATGAGTGTTTCAAAATATATCTCCAGAGTGAACTATGTCTCGTCCTTGGACGCGCTCCATGCCAACTCCGACAGAGGAAAATTGTGGCACACCCCCAGGCAACAATTTCACGAGGGACGAGACAAGTCAACGGAGACGGTGAAGCGGCACTTTCCCAGATGTGCCGTCTTCTGAACAAAGTCAGCGACAACATCAGGAAATCTTGAACCAAGTCATCAATATGGGGAATCACCGCAGACGATGTCGGCAGCAATCCAAGTTATCTAAGCTACGAAGACGCGTCCCCAAACATTTTCTCACACCGACAAACCTCACGGAAGCCGAGGACTGGCTTGAGACATGGAGAGAAAATTAATTATCGCCCAGTGTTCAGACCTTGAGAAAGTGCTTTATGCCCCGCACTATCTCCTTTGGAGCAGCCGCATCGTGGTGGGAAAATTTCCTACACATGCACCCCAACGAAAATAATATATCATGGGAGGAATTTAAAGAAGGTTTTCGTGGGGCACATATTCCTAAGAGTCTGATGAAGATCAAAAAGACAGAATTTGATGAACTCAAGCAAAGAACAATGACAGTGTTTGAATACAACAGTCAGTTTACCCTGCTGTCTCGCTACGCCAACGAGGAACAAATGTCAGAAAACAAAAAGATGGAGAAGTTCCTAGACGGACTGACACCCGCGCTTAAATGTCAGTTGGTCGTACACACATTTCGAGATTTTAAGACGCTGGTGGATAAGGCCATTACCTTGGAAAATGAGAGACGCGGCTTAGAAGATTTCCGCAAGCGGAAGAGGGACCAGTCTAAACACACCCGCAACCACCGCAGCAAGACAGATGTTCGTAAAAGCTGGACACCCAAACCCACGACAAACGTCTCACGCCCAATCAAGAATTTCCACGCAAGGGACAAGGAGTTCACATACCGCCCAGGCGATACCTGTTACGCTTGTGGAGAAGAAGGGCACTATGCCAAGCGGTGCCCCAAGCCAAGGAACTCGACCCCAAAGCCGAACAACGGAAACAATAATTCGGCACCAAAGAGCAACAATTTCAACCCAAATAACAAACACAGTAATGGTCATCAGAACCACGTGACCAAAGAGGAAGCACAAAATGCCCCAGATATCTTACTCGGTACGTTTCCTGTCAACACAATACCTGCCATGGTTTTGTTTGATTCTGGAGCTTCTCACTCATTCGTTTCAAAAAGTTTTGCTTTGCAAAATAATTTTTCGATGCTTCCCTTGGGAAAATCTATGATCATCAAGTCCCACAGAATTAAGCAAGTTACCCGAAATTATTGCCGAGGGTGTGGTTATCGAGTTTGAAGGGTTGAAGTTTCACGCAAATCTTATCGTATTGGAAAATAAAGGACTGGATGTCATCTTAGGGATGGATTGGTTAACCACCAACAAAGATTTTATTGACTGCTTCAACAGGACCGTAATTCTCACCCATCACCACGGGAAGACCATAAAGGTTTCAGCCAAGGAAAGAAAAATATGCCGGCAACCGAGATTGAACAAGGTGGATATTTCTGAATTGAGCAAAGTTCCAGTAGTGTGTGAATTTCCAGATGTATTCCCCGAAGAGCTACCAGGCATGCCACCAGATAGAGAGATTGAATTCAGCATAGAGCTAGCACCCGAAACCGCTCCCATATACAAGAAACCATATAGAATGGCACCATCCGAATTGGTGGGCCGAAGAAGCAAATAAAGGAACTGTTGGAAAAAGGGTACATCTGAGCCAGTTCCTCACCTTGGGGTTCACCAATTTTATTCGCCAAAAAGAAGGATGGAACACTGAGATTGTGCATAGACTATCGAGCGCTAAACATGGTCACGATCAAGAACAAATATCCGATGCCACGAATAAATGATTTATTCGATCAACTCGCTAAGGCCAAAGTGTTCTCAAAGATTGACTTGAGATCGGGATACCATCAACCGAAGGTACGAACCGAGGATATTCCCAAGACCGCTTTCACCTCCAGATACGGATTGTACGAGTTCACCGTAATGCCATTCGGATTAACAAACGCCCCCGCATATTTTGTTCACCTCATGAACAAAGTATTCATGAATTTTATGGATAAGTTTGTTGTGGTATTTATCAATGATATTCTGGTATACTCTAAAACACCAGAAGAACACGCTGAACATCTCCGGATTGTACTAGGAGAACTCAGAAACATCGGTTATGCGCTAAATTCAGCAAGTGTGAATTTTGGCTAAAGCAAGTAGGTTTTCTAGGCCACGTCTTGACTCAAGAAGGTATCGCCGTAGACCGGAAAAAGTCAAGGCCGTGCTTGGCTGGAAGCCGCCAGCCAGTGACGGATGTCTGAAGTTTCTTGGGTATGGCAGGATACTACCGAAGATTTATTCAAGGATTCTCCACCATAGCAAAGCCAATGACGCAACTACTCAAGAAAAGGCAGGAAGTTTGAATGGGCCGGAAGCTTGCGAGAAAAGTTTCCAAGAACTGAAAAGGAAGCCGACAACGACACCGGTGCTAATTGTGCGAGATATACACAAAAATTTGAGGTATTTTGTGACGCATCTCGAAAAGGGCCTCGGTGCGTATTGATGCAAGAAGGCAAGGTTATCGCATATGTTTCCGGACAACCGCAAACATGAGGAAAATTATCCTACACATGACCTAGAATTAGCAGCGATGATTCATGCACTCAAGGAATGGAGACACTTTTACTTGGAAATCGTTGTGAAATATACACGGACCACAAAAGCCTCAAGTATATTTTCACACAACCAGAACTAAATTCTGACGGCAGCGGCGCTGGTTGGAATTAGTAAAGGATTATGATGTTGGGATCCACTACCACCCGAGCAAAGCAAATGTTGTAGCAGATGCTGCGAGTCGGAACCCCGGTCCGGACAACGACAGATGCCGGACTTAAGACCTGAATTCCAGCAGGAATTGCAAAGCTCAATCGATGGTGGTCACCGAAGGCGGTGTGTCAAACTTAGAATTACAGCCTACCACGATAGAGAAGGTTAAAGAGGCTCAACGTGGACACCCCAGCATTGAAGGCATAAAAGCGGAAGATGAAGTTGGGCAAGGCCTCGAATTCATTATTGATGAGCAAGGAATATTGTGGTGCAGGGAATAGGCTTTGCGTACCAAATATCCATGACCTTAAACAGCAAATCCTGGCTGAAGGCCACACCGCTCCATATTCAATCCATCCTGGAGGAACAAAAATGTAGAAAGATCTTCAGGAAACATTTTGGTGGCATGGTATAAAAAGAGACATAGCCACGTTTATTGCATGTTGCGACTCTTGTCAACGCATCAAGGCCGAGCACCAGAAACTGGTCGGGCTATTGCAACCAAATAAGATACCCGAGTGGAAATGGGACGAGATTGGAATGGATTTTATTGTTGGACTACCTCGGTCACAACACGGACATGATGCCATATGGGTAATCACTGATAGACTGACTAAAGTAGCTCACTTCATCCCCGTGAAGACAACACACACCACTCAGAAGCTTGCTAGGCTCTACCTCTCCCGTATCGTTTGCCTACATGGAGTCCCAAAGAAAATAATCTCGGATAGAGGCACTCAATTCGTCTCCCGGTTTTGGGATCACTTATAACAAGCTCACAGGAACTCAGTGGCATTCAAGACCGCATACCATCCCCGTAAAGATGGGCGGTGAGCGAGTAAACCAGATTCTAGAAGATATCTTTGAGAGCATGTGTCCTCACCTATGGGACCCGATTGGGAGGAGAGCTTACCATACGCAGAATTCGCATATAACAACAGCTATCGATCCAGCACGCAAATGGCACCATTTGAAGCTCTATACGGACGAAGATGTCGTACCCCGCTAAATTGGTCAGAAACCGGAGACAGTCATATCTTCGGCCCAGACCTGCTCAAAGAGGTTGAAGATAAAGTCAAGGTAATTAAGGACCGACTCAAGACCGCCCAAAGTCGACAAAAGAGTTATTACGATCAGAAGCATCGTGGAGTCCATTTTGAACCCGGTGAATTTGTGTACCTACGAGTATCCCCCATGAGAGGCCTGCATCGGTTCAAGATTAAAGGGAAGCTAGCACCAAGATTCATCGGACCTTTCTGCATAGTAGCACGAAGAGGCACGGTGGCCTACCAGCTAGACTTACCCAAAAAATTATCCGACATCCACGACGTATTCCACGTCTCCCAATTGAGGAAGTGCGTAAGCAACCCAGAGAAACAAGTACCCCATAAAAACATTGACGTGCAACCAGACCTTACGTATCGGGAGCATCCGATAAAAATCTTGGAAGAGTCGAGAAGGAGAACCCGACGGAAAACCATCAAGTTCTTCAAAGTTCGATTGGAGCAACCACACCGAGAGTGAAGCCACACAGGAAAGAGAGGATTTCCTTGGCGGAGCACCCACAATTATTTGAGGATCAACTGGAATCTCGGGGCGAGATTTTTCCTAAGGGGTAGGTGTTGTGACACTCCAAAATTTTTCCTTGGGTTTTCTTCAAAATTTTGTTGGATTTGAAGGAGGTCTCCAAAACCCTTCCAAAAATCTCTATCAGAAGCTTTCTCCCTCTGACAAATATTTTACTTTTGCATCTCCTTCAACTCCGGTGTTTGTATTTTTAAATTATTTTTTTTTCTTTTGATTGCCCTCTTCTCAAGAATTCAAGAAAAAAAATTAAGGTTATTTTCTTTCAAAAAGAAACTCTAGGAGTTTTTCATCCTCTCCCATATTTGAAATCATTCATGATTTGGCCATACACCACATGGTAAAATCTTCCCAAATATATCTCCTTCCACTTTGGGCAATCCAAACATTCTGTCTCTACTAGTTCAACCCTCTTCTGAATTTTTATTTCAATTAATTCTCTCCCAAATCTTTTCTGTCTATTATTTTGAGCTTAGGTAATTTGCAAAGCAAGTACCTTAATGCATTTGAATTTTGACGTCAAACCAACTCCCGTGGATAGTCCTTGGTACCCACAACCTAGAACTATCAAGATCCACTCCTCTTCTGTTCAAAAATTTCAAATTATAGTCTCTGCAAGTTTGGACCAGATTTGCCAAATTTGGTGAAATTCATATCTACACTACTCCAAAAATTCCACAAATATTCAGGCAGCCTCTAGATGCAATGAGAGGCCCCTCCACCAAAAACCAGCTCAAGGAAAGATCCCTACATGCCTAGATCATTACATCGAACACCACCGCATGCCTTTGTTTACATTCATCTTGATTAAGTTCGAGTTTGATGTCGATCTTCGTCGAGAAAATTCAGTCACATGCTCATAGTGCACTTGGCACGTTGCTCACGGCCTAGCTTGCTTGTCCGGAGCCTCACACGCAGCGATGCTTGGCGCGTTCTGGCGTCGGTGGCACCACAGCCCGCTGTGCGGCGTGTCTTGGCGGCGAACCATCGTGGCGGCCGACAGGGAAGCGAGCAGCGATAACGCCGTTGGCGCCGCCCAAACCCCTGGTGGCTCCAGCGTGGCCATTTCTCGCCCGGTATACGCATGCAGCACCGTCGCCGTGGCACGGCACGCCTGAGCGCGCTCCACCGCCCGATGGGCCCACGCCGCCTCGTTCATCGAGCTCCCCTAAGCAATCAATCCCGACGCAGTTAGCACCTAACGGAACCGAGGAACACCCACGGCGACGCTCAACCTACTGAACCCTCCCGTGCAAACACAGTGCCGCCCGTAATCACCTCGCCGGAGAACTCCGTTCTCGGCAACCGCCTCAGGCGGCTATATATAACACCCGAGCTTGCTCTCGCCCGCACACCTCCTCTACCCTCCGGACCCCCCAAGTCCTGGAAGGGCCACGAGGAGCTCTCCTTCCCCGACTCCGGCCACCCGTTCGCCTCGCCCTCCACCGTGATTCACTCCGGTGAGGTCATCTCCGGCGCCCTAACCTCGTCAGATAACTTCCCATGCTATCGCGAAGCTAACCCCCTCCTCAATTCCACCTCCGCAGCTCTCTCCGACGAGGTCCACGACCACCCGAATCGCCGTCACGGAGCAAGCGTCGCCCCGACGTGGTACTCGCCGGCGACCACCACCACCTCCCACAGACGCGGAATGGCGCCACGAACATGGAGATACTCTCCGATCTCCACCTTTCGCCGTGGATCTCCATGGCGACCACCATGACTCTCGGGCGCCCGACGAGCCCGACTCCCTCGTTTGAATTTTCAAACTGACGGGGGGGACCCGCCCGTCAACCTCTCTTTTGTTTTTTTTTAATCGTTTACTGAAAGCGTACTTTGGCAAATACGCTTCCACTCTGAACCGTTTTTCTGGATTTTTCTGCAAAGCCCCCTCAAAGTTTTTTGTTTCATTACAGATGGGTCCTTGGGTTAAAACCCTTATAACTTTTTAACAGAAAGGAATTTTTGAGTGATTCTTTTTCTGTCCTCTTCAAATTTATATCTAGTTTTTTATCATATTTATTTGAAAAATATTTGGATCAACTTTCTGTACCCCACGGTATTTACGTTAGCGCGTGTATTTTTGTGTACCGTAGATACCGAAGGAGGTGACGGAACATGAACTTCATGAGCTAGACCCGACTACTCCGAACCAGGCAAGCAAAGTTTGAACTTTCGATATGATGAGTGTCTGAGCATGTTGCATTATTTTTGTATCATGGCACGTTCACGAGCATTTCGATGATAGTTTATCTCGTGAGCATCGTGGCAAATGAGCTCGGTAAATCCATGAGTTGTTGGAAACTTGTTGCATGGCCATGAGTTGGCATGAGTATGGGTAAGATGGCAGTGTTGTAGCATGCCGGGCTTATGCCATATCGTTGACCAATGTCAACCTAAATCGGTCGATTCCGTCCGTCTTCCCTTCCAGTACTACCACTGTTTCCGCAAGGGAATACGGCTTAATGAGTTGCAAACCACTTTCTGGTACACACCAAATCGAGAGGCGGGATGAAGATTCCATGGCCTGGATTAAAGCCTTTCATCCGGTCAGGGGGCATGGGTGTTTCCTGTTGGGACCGAGAGGGGGGCACCCCTTAGAGAGCGCGTAAATAAATTTGATCCCATGCTATTCGAGATTGTGATCTCCCCGTCTCAAAGTTTTTCTTAAACGTTGTCTAGGGTGATTCCTAGCAACGTGAGGTATGATGGGTGTGTACTAGCTAGTTGTGTTTCCTCTGAAATACCGTAAACGGAACTAGTCTTTCGTGACTACGGAAATCTGTTGGCTGTGGACAATTTTGGTACAAACTCTGCAGAGTCAAAAATTCTTGAATTCATCTTATTCATATCCAAGTACCATGTTCATCTCATCTTGTCGAGTGTCAGTCTCAGCGACAGGAACTCCTGAGAACCATTTGAGTATCAAATGTTTATTTTCCTGTGAATGGACTAACCCGCTTATTGTCTTGTGGATGAATATTTTCCGTGAGCACTAAATCTTGTCAGTTACGAATAATGTATTATAAGCCCTTTCTGCGATGTCGCTCAGACGTCCGACTGCGGCATTGTTGTTATTTAAATTTATTATAAGCCCTTTCTGCGATGTCGCTCAGACATCCGACTGCGGCATTGTTGTTATTTAAATTTATTATAAGCACTTTCTGCAATGTCATTTGAGACATCCATTGCTGACATTGTTGTTATTTAAATTCATTATGAGCCCTTTCTGTGATGTCGCTCAGACGTCCGACTGCGGCATTGCTGTTATTTATATAAGCCCTTTCCGTGATGTCACTCAGACGTCCGACTGCGGCACGCATGTATTTTTATTTCAATATAAGCCCTTTATGAGGTGTCGCTCAGACGCCCGACTGTGGCAATGTTTTGCTTATTTATTCACCCTTGATCGCTTGCACACCCGATCGGTTTTGAGTTCGTCTTCTTTGGGTTTTCGAGCGGACTACCGCCGACTCCCTTCTTAATTATTTTGCCATACTGTTTTAATTGAGCATTGTTAAGATTAACCATGTCGCATTCATGCATTCATTTGTTATATCTTTTGTCCGAACTGTCTTGCGAGTACTTTCATAGTACTCACTGGCTTGTTGATTTGGCGGAATCTTTGACGGCGATCTCATGGATGAAGAGTTCGATAGCGAGTCCGACGCCTAGAGGAATCCCATCGGTCTCGTGCGACCCTGGATTAGTCATTGTGATATATCCGCTTCCGCTACCCAAATAAATCCATCGAGCCTCACCGAGGCGGCTCGATGAGCCGCCAATCTTGATGAGACTTATTAACCACCCCACTGTGTTATTCCACCAACCACACATACTCCAAGTCAGTAGTATTTCCACCCCACACCTTGTGCCATATCCGCCATCATGTATAATTATTGGCGTGTTGTAATAATTGGTTGGGCATCTTTAGTCCAACCCCTGTAATATTGTAATGCTACTGGCTTCTTGTATCAAAGTTTTGTCTACCGATAGGGAGGATTTATCCTCATATTGGATTTCATAGGTCGGTTGTTCAATAAATATTTTTATTGAAAATCCGGTCGTGACAGAATAAAGGCTTGGTCGTGGTGTGATGTCACGCTGCGGAATACGTCAGCAGGTTGAATTTGTGTAAATGTTATTCTCTCTACGGTGGTATGTGGAAATTATTTTGCAGAGCCGGACACTATCCTTGTGTTCAAAATCTTCTACGTAGTATTCGGAGGAGGAACCCGCCTTCCAATGTCGAAGACAATCTGCCTGCCGGACTCGTCGTCATTGAAGCCTGGTTCAGGGGCTACTGAGGGAGTCCTGGATTAGGGGGTGTCCGGATGGCTGGACTATGACCTTTGGCCGGACTCCTGGACTATGAAGATACATGATTGAAGACTTCGTCCGGTGTCCGGATGGGACTTTCCTTGGCGTGGAAGGCAAGCTTGGCGATACGGATATGTGGATCTCCTCCCATTGTAACCGACTCTATGTAACCCTAACCCTCTCCGGTGTCTATATAAACCGGAGGGTTTTAGTCCGTAGGACGAACAACAATCATACCATAGGCTAGCTTCTAGGGTTTAGCCTCTACGATCTCGTGGTAGATCTACTCTTGTACTACCCATATCATCAATATTAATCAAGCAGGAGTAGGGTTTTACCTCCATCGAGAGGGCCCGAACCTGGGTAAAAACATCGTGTCCCTTGTCTCCTGTTACCATCCGCCTAGACGCACAGTTCGGGACCCCCTACCCGAGATCCGTCGGTTTTGACACCGACAATGCATATAAGAGATCAAAGAAGACTCAAATAACTTTGATGGATAAAAACATAGATTTGATCATAAACTCAAAGTTCATCGGATCCCAACAAACACACCGCAAAAAGAGTTACATCAAATAGATCTCCAAGAGACCATTGTATTGAGAATCAAGAGAGAGAGAGAGAGGAAGCCATCTAGCTACTAACTACGGACCCGTAGGTCTACAATGAACTACTCATGCATCATCGGAGAGGCACCAATGAGGATGATGAACCCCTCCATGATGGTGTCTAGATTGGATCTGGTGGTTCTGGAACTTCTTCTTGGTGGAATTGATTTTAAATCGACTCCCTAGGGTTTCTGGAATATTTGGGTATTTATAGAGTAAAGAGGCGGTGCGGAGGCCATCGAGGTGGGCACAACCCACTGGCGCGCTGGGCCCCAGGCGCCGCTGGTGGTGTGCTCCCTGAGCACCCTCAGTACTTTCTTGGCCCATCTGGTGTCTTACGGTCTAGAAAAATCCACAAAAAGTTTCGCCTGCGTTTGGATTCCGTTTGGTATTGATTTCTGTGATGTAAAAACAAGCGTAAAACAGCAACTGGCACTTGGCACTATGTCAATAGGTTAGTACCAAAAAATGATATAAAATGATTGTAAAACATCCAAAAATGATAATATAACAGTATGGAACAATAAAAAATTATAGATACGTTGGAGACGTATCACTCGCTCATAAAAAGAGGGGTATTTACTGTTGTACCACCCACTCCTTAGCATGTGTTCCCTGTGGCAGCAAAATGGGTTTTTGTTCATAAGAGGAACGAAAACAATGAGGTGGTGAGATACAAGGCGAGGCTTGTAGCATAGGGATACAAGGCGAGGCTTGTAGCACAGGGGTTCACGCAAAGACCCAACATCTATTATGATGAAACATATTCTCCTGTTATGAGTAGGACAACATTTCGATATTTAATGAATTTGTCTAGCCAACTCATGGATGTCGTGACTGCATATTTATATGGGTCACTGGATTCAGATATTTATATGAAAGTTCCTGAGGGAATGAAGCTTCCGAATCCAAAGGCTAATCGCAACATGTATTGCTTAAAGCTTTAGAAGTCATTGTATGGCTTGAAGCAACCGGGAAGAATGTGGTATAACCGACTGAGTTTATTCCTTCTTCAGAAGGGTTACTCAAGTAATAATAATAATTGCCCATGTGTGTTTATCAAGAAATCAAAAGATGGATTTTGTATTATTTCTGTGTATGTGGATGATCTGAATATCATTGGGACTACACAAGAAATACATGAGGGAAGTAATCATCTTAAGACAGAGCTTGAGATGAAAGATCTAGGTAAGACTAAATTTTGTTTGGGCTTACAACTTGAACATCTTCCTTCGGGAATACTTGTTCCTCAGTCTGCTTATATCCAAAAGATTCTTGAGAAATTTAATATGGATAAAGCATATCCACCGAAAACACCAATGGTTGTTAGATATCTTGATATAGATAAAGACCCATTTAGACCTATGGGTGATGATGAAGAGTATTATGACCTGATTTTCCTTACCTCAATGCTATTGGAGTGCTAATGTATCTAGCAAACTGTATCAGGCCTGATATATCATTTGCAGTAAATTTATTGGCTAGATTCAGTGCATCACCAACAAAGAGGCATTGTGTTGGTGTGAAGATCATTTTCAGATATCTTCAAGGCACCAAAGATCTTGGTTTGTTCTATTAGAAAGATCAAGATAAGACCATGGTGTGATATTGTGATGCTGGATACCTATCTGATCCCCATAATGCCAGATCACAGATTGATTTTGTCTTCTTGAGTGGAGGTACGACTTTTTCTTGAAAGTCGGCAAAACAAACTCTAGTGGCTATGTTTACAAATCATTTTGAAATTGTTGCTTTGTTTGAAGCATCACGTGAATGTGCGTTGGCTTCGCAGAATGATAAACTTTATTGAAAGTTCAAGTGGGATTGGATCATTGGAATCACTCGCTGTTATCTATGAAGATAATGTTGCATGTATTACACGGATGCAAACAAATTATATCAAGAGTAATATTACAAAGCATATTTCTCCTAAGTTATTTTATCCCCATGAGTTACAGCAGACCGGGGAGGTAAATATTTTGCAAACGAAGTCATGTGATAATCTTGTGATTTGTTTACAAAGTCATTACCAAATTCTTTATTTGAGAAGTACATCAATGGAATTGGTCTGAAACGACTTCGGGACTTGCAAAGTTCAGGGAGAGTGTGTCCCTGAATGATAATTTGTCTGTGATCCTCGGATCTTTCATATTGCACTCTTTTCCTTTATAAGTTTTTCTTAAATGGTTTCTTATGAAAGGTTTCTAATGAGGCAATAGTAATACAAACATTGTGATATGTCAGTTTCTTTTTTTTCCATTGATTTTTTGAAAGAAATTTTTAATGGCATATTGTACATATCTCCTCATATTTTTCCTACATGTTTTTTCAAGGAGAGGATGATGACGGTGATGTTTACAAAAATAATTGAAGCAGGGATTAGGAAGAGTGTTGTGATATAGTAATTAATAAGTTTAATTAAAGGAAATTCCAGCTTTTCCTTAACCGACATGAATGTGTGGTTTCGTACTGAGGGGATGCACCCGTTCTCTCTCTCTCTCTCTTATCCTAGCCGATGCAACATTTCATCCGTGTCGTTTGTAACCATTGCGCGTGTGCCATGCATCATTTCAGAGGATATAAATATGTACACATCATTATCAATCGAGATCAGTGATTACTGTTCTCTTAGGGCATCTCCAGCCGGGCCCTCAACAGGCCTTTCTCAGGCGATTTTGTCACGCCGGCGTCAAAAAAAGACCTCAGTCGCGCCCCCAGAAGCCCGTTTTTCGCTGGCTCGGGCCAAAACTGATGCCGGCGGCCCCAGGCCGAACCCGGCGCCCTAAGGGCGCTTGGGGAGCCGGCACAAGCGAAAAAGGCGCGTGGGCCCGCCCTGGAGGCGACCCGAGGCCTTTTCCCGCCGTTTCTTGACGCTTTTCCCTCGGATTTCTCCCGCTCGCTCGCCTTCCTCTCGCCATTCTCTCCCTTTCTCCCGCCAAACCCCTCCTACTCGCCGCGAAGAGGCACACCATGCCGCCGAAGAAGTACGCCATGCCTTGTATGGCTGGCGCCGTGTGGCCAAGCGAAGAAGCGGCGTCGCCATCGAAGCCACCGGGCTGTCGAGCGCCGAGTGGAGGTGGAAGTTCAATGGCGAAGCGATCACCGACAGTGAAACAGAACCATAGCTAAGAAGGCCCGCGACAACGCGGCGGCGTCTTCCTCACCGGTCGACCAGCGGGGATGAATCCACCCGTCGTCACCACGCCCAAGACGCATACAGGGGGACAAAGCGCCGGATCTCCATGGGGTTCATCGTCGCCGGCTACGCCGACGGCGACGCCGCGATGGGTTCAACCCAAACGTGACCTTCCTCATGGTCATCCCGCTGGCGTGATTGCGAAGTCCATCGAGCATTGCCTCGCCGACGCCCGAGCCGGGCCGTCCCTCGCGAAGAGAAGACCGAGGCGGTGGTCGCCGCTAATGAAGACCAACGCCATCAAGCTCGACCGCTCCGCATTTAACGTCGCCGCGAAGAAGAGGAACACCGACATGGCTTTTTCGATGGTAGGCGGACATGCTCCAGAGCGACGAGAAGCTCAAAGGCGTGGCTGGTGCGGTATGACCTCATCTCGAACGAGCTGCCGACGGCAACGCCGACGACGCCAACGACGCCACGACCACACGGACGCCAAGCCCGAACGACGCCTACATCGTCAGCCAAAGAAGTTGTCGAAGGTTGCTACGACGCAGCCTCAAATACCGGCAGCTCCGACACCGACGAGCCCGCGCACGCCGACTCCGCCAACGCCTGGAGCCGCCACCGCCGAGTGAATCGTTACGCACGCGAACTTGTGGCGGCGGCGCTCTGTTTTTTTAACGCCAGACTACGCACGATCGCCGGATTTGCGGCGTCTTTTAAGAGCGGAACGACTCGTTTTAAATTTCGCGTCCCCGACGGCCGTGGCGACGTGCAGGCCGCCTGCGCCGAATCGACGCAGACGCCCCTGCGCCATTTATTTAGGCGCCCGGGGGGGCCGAACGGCTGGAGATGCCCTTACAAATCTCATTCTCTCCTCCTGAGGCCGAGGGTCCTCACAATGACAATTCACAAGCCCGACGACGACGACATGTGGCCCGTAGTCTGGGACGCCAAACAGCCAACCACTCCTTTCACGGCCACGGTCCCGCCTCTCTCTTCATCTCTTGTTCTTTTCCGGGAGTATCTCTATATCCATGACTCCTCACACGGTGGACACCTCGTATTTGCCCGGCCGGTCGGCCTCTGCCAGCGACGCAACACAAAATGACACTTGCACGCCTACCCGAGCTACCCGATGATTGAGGCCTAAACACTAAATATGAATCGATCACTCCACCTGTGGTCTGTGGCTGGCTGCCTGTCAGCAGGTGGGCGCTGCACATGATTTTCCCTTTCGCCGTTCTCTCCCAATGAAATATGCAGCTCTCCTGCGTCCTTTCAAAAAAAGAAAAAAAAAACTGGATCAAGCTCATCTCACCATCCTGGCGTGACACCTGTGATATTTCTCATTTGTCTATGTAAATCAAAGGTTGGCACATGATCCTCCCCCGTCATGCCCGTGATCCCGTCCGCCGCAGCACGCAACCCATCGCCGCGCGCGGCGCCACCATTATTTTTATTCTCCTCTTCTATAAGCATCCACTCCTCCTACTGGCCCGGAGAGAAACAAATCCCAGAGATTAGATTAGCGAACTGGGAAGCCGTAAGGCACTCCCGCTCCCGCACTTGTCTCTGTGCCCGCGACTGGGCCCCTGTCGACTCTTCTTCCCGCTCGCCAAACCACCCGCGATCGATCCGAGAACGGCGCGCGCCATGGCGGACAACAGGTCGGCGGCGGCGGCGGCGGTGGGGCCGCTGCTGCTGCCGCGGAAGAAGTCGTCGTCGGCGGCGGTGCAGTACACCCGGAGCGCGTCGCACGCGGGGGACGAGCTGCGCAGCTTCCGGGCCTGCCTCCGCTGGATGTGCATCGACCACACCGACGGGCCGCGCTCCGCGGGCTCCTGGGCGGTCTTCTTCCTGCTCGCCGTCGCCGCGCCGTTCGCGGTCACCCTGGCCCTCCCGGCCTCGGCGCCGCCGCGGCCGCTGGACGGGCAGGTGCAGGTCTCGCTCACCCTCGCCGCCACGCTCGCCTTCCTCTCCCTCTGCTCGCTGCTCCGGGTCGGCCTCCGCCGCCTGCTCTGCATCGACCGCCTCCGCCACGACTCGGACGAGGTGCGCGCCGGGTACACCGCGCAGCTCAACCGCTCCTTCCGCGTCCTCGCCTGCTTCCTCGCGCCCTGCTCCCTCGCCGACGCCGCCTACAAGGTCTACTGGTACTGGGCCGCCGCGCCCTTCCGCTCGCCCTGGTGGAACGCCGCCGCCTGCGCGCTCGAGGCCGCCTCCTGGGTCTACCGCACCGCCGTCTTCTTCATGATCTGCGTGCTCTTCCGGGTCATCTGCTACCTGCAGGTGCTGCGCATGGTGGGCTTCGCAAGGGAGTTCGGCAGGTTCGCCGACGTCGCCGTCGTGCTGGAGCACCACCGCCGGATCAGGGACCAGCTCCGCCGGATCAGCCACCGGTACCGCCGGTTCATCATCTTCTGCCTCGTGCTCGTCACCGCCAGCCAGTTCTCCGCGCTGCTCGCCACCACCAGGCCACATGCGCGGATCAATATCGCCACCGCCGGCGAGCTCGCGGTGAGTACTTACTGTATACGTATATTGCATTGTAGACAGAGTATCTACTACAGTATTTTTAAAGATCCATGATGAAATTTCGCCACGTAATTCTGCAATTTCAGTAGAGAAATTTTCAAATCGAGTAAGAGAAAATAAAAAATTAAGTTATCATGGCTCCAGCTACTCGGATAACAATTATGTGGTTGTGGTGTTCGAAATGAAGAAACTCGTGGTAGTAGCTACCGTATCATGGCACACACAAGATTCTGTGGAACATTTAAAAAACAAGCAGTATCACAGCGAATATCCGTGAAACATAAATAGGCTGGCTATTACATATATATGGATGGGATACAAATGGAATTCGCTAGGAGTTCGGTGACACAATATGCAGATGGTTCTAGTAAATCAAAACTATTTTTTTAGCTAGTTGGCTTCTTTATTCCTTATTTTAACAGGCCGTTAGATGTAAAACAAACGGTGGATGTTCATCTTCAACCTCCAATGTCACGTACTGGTCCTGTTCTTCTTCTTCCCCAACCGCCTCAAGGACCACCGGCCTAACCATAGGCCCCGCCGCCTGCAGCCGGCGGTGTTCCTGTGCCAGATTCGCTATCCCGCCCTCCCTTCTACCGTCGCCCATCGTCATGCTGCCACCTATCATCCCTCTCGAGCAATTTTAACATGGCCTATCTTACCTCCTATTTTCACATGAAAAAATGCTAGCACTTATGAAATTGTTACGAAACTCTCCACTCCCACCTAATTTCACTCGGTGGACCGCTTGCCCTAATTTTTATCCAATCAAAAAATCCCAGCTAGGCCTTTACGTTAAATACGTATGATGCACCCCATGAGTGTAGCGTTGCTCTTTTCACGTAGGAGATAAGAAAGTAAGAGTTACTCAATCCACTACTTAATGAAATCAACGGCTTAGGCCTATTATATACTCTTATCTCTTTTGTGAAAAGAGGAGGCAAGAAGGACCATGTTAAAATTGCCCCTCTAACCCCAACTATGAACAAAATTTTCCGGCGAACCTGCACCCCCCCCCCCCACCTCCCTCAACACGCACACCCCTAAGATACCGGGGTCGCGTACAACCCTATTTAAGATAGATATCAGGGTCATCTGCTACCCTAAGATAGACCTAGAGGGCTTCTCCGATGAGCGGGCTGCTCCCTCCTTCCTCCGTGTTGCTAATTCATTAATATGAAATCAATCAACCAAATATTACTTTCAAGCGATTTACATCCAGCTAAATTGGATACATACATGCATGATAAACAAAGAGTTTTTGGAGTTGTTTAGTCGTGTCTCTCCGTGAGAGGCCGGGTGGCTCTAAGCGCCGCCCCGTCTTCTCCCTCGCTTGGCGCCATGGTGCTTGGCGTCGGTAAGCCCGGCAAACATCGGCGGGGATCCTTCTCTGCTCGCTCGATGCGCAGCAGCAGCGCCTGCGGTGGTGTGGGCGTGGTGGCGGCGAGCGAAGCGCCGGCGGCATTGTCAGACGGTGGCTCTGCGGCGGTATGTAGGGTGGCGGTGCGGTTCCTTTTCTCCTATTGTCCCCATCTCTCTCTCCTCGAGCTCTTGCGTAGCCTGGCAGTCGGGCTCCAGACCGAGGCCTTAGATGGCGGCGGTGCTGTGTCTAAACCGGGCCGTGGGGCTCGGTGGTGCCTTGTCTTGGTTCCCTACCCATGCGGGGAGTATCTACCTTGGAGGTCGTGGCCATGGCCCGGGGCTGGCTGCCTCCTCCTCCATCGTCCGATGGTTGGGGTACCGCCGAGGTGGAAACCCGTGCTCGTCGGGCGTGGTGGAGGCGGATGTGGAGGGTTGCTCCGGTCGAGATCTGGTTTGGTGACCAATTTGAGTTCGTTGGGTGCCGCCAAGCAAGTGGTTGTGGCACCGGCGGCCATGGTGTCTTGATGGGACTAGAAAGGAGGGCTTTCATCTCGCTGCCGGTGTGTCTTGATGCTAGGGGTTTGGAGTAGTTTATGGGAGTGAGGTAGGGAACCTAGACGCCGAGGCGGCGACCTCGGGTGGTGGTCCGTTAGATTGGCTCTTCAGCAGGCATCTTGGCGGTGGCATCTTTTGGTCGTGTGGGCGACGGAGGATGTTGCGTGGGGTGAACCTGGTGTCGGTGGTGCCGCGGCAGTGGCGATTCCCAGATCGTGCTCTGGAGGCATTACTTGGTGGCAGCGTGTCCTCCCTCAAGGTGGGCAGGTGCTTGGAGTTCCTCGGTGTGGCATGGGTGAGAGATTCTGCGCGAAAGTCTTGTGCTCCGACACCAGCGGCAATGAGGCCCATGGGTGTCACTTCCCTCTTGGGGGTCCCGTTGTGGCCCCTCTTGCCAAGCCAGGGTTCCGGGTGAGAACCCTTGACAGTTCCCTCGGTCTCGACAGCGGTGACGTGACGCGTCGTCTTTCTCTTGAGGATGTCGTTGTGGAGACCCAGGTTTCCTCCAACGCACCGTGTCGTCATCGGTGGACCATTTCGGATCCTGGCTTGAGGTCTTTGTGGCTCTGGCGTAGGTGGTCGCACTTGCTTCCTTATCCTCTACACATGTCCTCGTTCGCGCCATTCCCGACATCTGTTGTCTACAGGCAGAATCGGGCTCAACGATCCAAAGTGGGAAGGCAGGGGGCCCTCTTCGGCGTCAACTTGGTATGGGCGGCAGAATGAGACTTAGCGATTTCCGTTGGTGGCTAGTCTTCCTCCTTGTTACTAGTCTAGGGTGCCTTGTGGTAGGGTATGAATTCTCCTGTTTTTTTCGCTTTCATTTGATCTGTTTTGTAAGAGGATCCCCTCACCACCATTTATCAGTTTGGATGTGTTGCTTTATATATAAAGCGGGGCGGAAATCTTTTTCGGTGATATGTATAGACATCGAATCGAAAATGATGATCTAGGGCACATCTAGATGTACCCTAGTTATTGCACATTTAAGTGATTCACTCAAGCATAAAAGGGAAAAGAAAAAAAGAAAAAAATGCTCACACGAATCTCCGCGTAAGATCAATGACATATGATTTAGATACGCAATACTTATGGCATATCTAGATGTGCTTTAGCAAAATTGAATTAGAATCTCTCTAATTACAGTCTCATTGGATTAGCAAATTTCTAATTTAGTCTCATTTGTTGGATATATTTGTGGAGTGTCATCTGTTAAACTAACTGCAAATCCCTGCATTGGCCACGATGTCAGCCGTGCACTGACCAAGATCTCCATTGTTGTCTGCATGCAGCTCTGCTCAGTGAGCCTCGTGGCGGGGCTGCTGGTCTGCCTCCACAGCGCGGCCAAGATCACGCACAAGACGCAGGCCATCACGAGCGTGGCGGCGGCGTGGCACGCGGACGCCACCATCCACGCCTTCGACAACGACCTGGAGGACCCCGACCCCGCCCTGCCCGCCGCCACCGGCTACCTGGCACCGGCCAACGCCTACAGAGTGGCCCCCGGCGAGGAGTCCGACGGCTACGGGGACGACGACGATGACGACGACAACATGAGCGAGGGCTCCATCGACGACTCCAAGCTCGTGCCCTTCCAGGTCAACAACATGTGCTTCCAGAAGAGGCAGGCACTGGGTAAGCGCAAGCGCACACGCAGGAACCGACATCGACTGGCTTAGCTTCTTGTTGGTTGCTAAATGCTAATGGCGGCCGGTGTTTTCTTTTGCAGTGAACTACCTGGAGAACAACCGGGCGGGCATCACGGT
The DNA here is from genome assembly GCA_021605145.1 of Aegilops bicornis. NCBI lineage: Eukaryota > Viridiplantae > Streptophyta > Magnoliopsida > Poales > Poaceae > Aegilops > Aegilops bicornis. The sequence continues at coordinate 112,956,059 of CM038669.1, read as the reverse complement.
GTACGGGTTCGTCGTCGACCGGACATGGCTGCACGCGCTCTTCATGATCGAGTTCTCGCTCGTCATGTGGCTGCTGGGGAAGACGGTCGGGATATCTTGAAGGCCCTTTGATGCTGTCGCCGATTCTCCCGACGTCTGATGCAGGGGCTCACCTCGGATGTACAAATTGAGCGCACATAGTTGAGTACTTCAGTATTTCGCCACGCATAAAACACGCACATCGTTCTTTGTTGTCCTCCTAAGTATTAGTTGTGCAGTGTTTTTATTTTTTTATTTTTTGCCAAATTAGTTGTGCCGTGTTAAAAAAGAAGTATTAGTCGTGCACATTGATTTGATGAAAAGAATACATATGCGGCAATATTAGGTGTAAAGGGTTTGATTGGATGAAATGATGTCGAGTAATATTAGTCCTCAACTTCTGCAGGTCTCTATGAAAAGTATTTTTTGAACCATCAGGGTACACGGATCATGTCTTGTGGCGTAATTTCTTTACATGAAAAAAATATAACCTTTATTACTTCCAATTCACCATTACATCATCCACTGGATTTACTACAGTACTAGGAGGTTGTGTGCGCTTTGCTGCGCAGTTGCTGTTGTTGGGTTTCTTAAAAAAATTACTCACTCTGTTTTAAAATATAAGGTGTATTACTTTAAAAAAATCAACCATTTTAAGTTTGATCAAATTTGTAGAGAAATATATCAAGCCATAATATCAAATTGGTATGATTAGATTCATCATGGAATGAATTTCCATACTTTTTTTAATCTTCTGGATGTCGATATCTTTTGCTCTGAACTTTATCAAAGTTAAAGAAATTTGATTTATCAAAAAATTAATGCCCCTTATACTTTGGAATTGATGAAATATTTAGTTTGGGCGGTTGGGTAGATGATGGAGTGTGTTTTATATATTTATAATGCGTGATTTGATGGGCCTTTCTGGTGTGGTCCTGTATTATCCGCTAACTAACTTATATTTATGTGAGGAAATCTTTGCATCGGTGGCTGAATGTAGTATATTGATGCTACAGTATCACATGGTGGCACTTCTTTTTTTTAGTTAGTGGGAGGGTGCTCGGAATTGATGTGTTTTTGTAGGCCAATTGCTGCTGATTGATTTGAAAATTGTTGGCCCGGTCAAAATCGTATACCGAATCCAAAATCAAATACCTCAATTGCATGAAAGAGCTCAAAATTAGGGTACATAAAGAATTAAAAGAATTGAATGGGAGAGCTTCTTGAAAATTGTTGACCTGGTCAAAATTGAGTGACCGAACTCTAAATTAAACACCTCAATTAATTATGAGACCTTAAAAATTAGAAAACAAAGTGTATAGTATAATTTTTTTGAATAGGGGAGCTTTGATAAATTGTTTTCCCGGTCAAAATGGGATGACCCAATTTCAATTGAAGAGCTCAATTGAGTGTGAGCTCTTTAAACCTAATGAGCTTAGTGTTGTAGTAGATGATATAATAAGAAGGATCATCCAACTGAAAATAGAAGGTTGATCAAAGCAGGACTCCCGAACACACGAGGACTAACCACCTAATCCATGGCGTACTCGAAGGGGACGCCGGTGTAGTTCGGGCGTGCCCAAGGAGGGTGGCGGTGAGGCGTTCCGGCCTTCTGTGTCGCTGTGAGGCGGGCCTGGCCTCCCTCGATGCAAGGTTGTTCCGCGGCAGAGCTCCTCTTCTCATGGCGGCAACACCGCTCTCCGGCCATGTCTCCGTGATTGATATGCCTGTGACAAACTATACCATGCCTCCGTGAGTGGTTAAGGTTTGTTTCTGTTGACCTGATCCGGTGATAGCATGACACACAAAGGGACCCTCCCGTTGCTTGGCTAACCCTAACTGCTCGCAGAGCCGTGGACTGTGGTATAGTTTGTCAGAGACATATCAATCATGTTGGGAGTTTTGTTAAAGCGCAAAACGTGACACGTGCAATTCCTGTTCACTGGAATACCGAACGTGTTTTTGGCAAGACTCTTTTAGAGAACTTTACCATAGTTCCGAGTCCCGAGTTGGTGCACGATTCTTTGAAAAAAAATAAAAAAAATTGGCGCACGATGCTCGTCGCGAAAATTGGAAATAGTGAAGTGCGTTTTTTTTTTCCTTTTTGCAGAAAAGAAAGAAAGAGGAGAAGTGCAATTTCTGGGCCTTTCCATTCGATACCGTAATGGCCCAAGAAAACAGAGCGTTTGGATCTCCTCACTTCGAAAACCCCAGGTCCGTCTCCCCGGTCTCCACCGCCGTCGTGCCGGCCTCTGCCTCTCCTCCCGCCGGCCGCCGCGCACCCGCGTGCGCGCATCCTGCTTGAGCGTGGACCTCGCTCCGTGGCTGATCCGCCGCCTTCTACCGCCGCACGAACCTTGCTCAGCCGCCCGCCGCCTGGAGTCAGCTACGTCTGCAGCCACCGGTGGCCGCCGCCATCTCCAGTTGGTCCCAAAGCGGCTGCTGCCATCTCCACTTGTCGGACCCCACCATTCACGGCCACCTCCCGAGCGTGGCATAGACGGTCGCTCGCTTCAGGCGCGCTCCTCCAATCGCGCTTGTTGCGGACGATGGGATGGGCATGGGCAGCCCTCCTGTCCGGAGTTCCAAGGTGGCGTGGGCGAAATTCATCGTCCTCGTCCGGCTGGATTGACCTCATCATTCGATCGCAGCCTTATTCGACCGCTCCCAGACCCAGCCACGGCGGGGAGGAGGATGGGGATGAGGCCAGGCAAGAGATGCTGAACAGATGGGTACACCGCGCCGCACAGACAACTTTCAGGGACTACCTCCATGTCAAGCGCGGCTTGTGCCTCACCGACGCCAAGCATATCAGTGAGCGCTCACCAGTCTTCCTCAGCGAGCTGCTGGAGAAGGTGAACAATGCGGTGCCGAAGCCTGCTGATCAGGTTGCAGAGGGGGCGAGATTCAGGTCCAAAGTGAAGAAGAGGGTCAGCAGGGCGCTGATGCGATTGCTCCACCGCCGCCCTGTCAACGAGTTCAGGCCCTTCTTTGAGAGCATTGGCCTCAGGCCGAGCGAGTGGGATTCCCTCTTGCCGCGGGATCTCACATTCCTCGCCGATGCCGGGATGCTGCTCGAGAGCTATCGTGCACTATGCAGTTATGGCTTTGCGCATGACAAGATTGGAAAGATATACCAGAAGGCGGCGGAGGTGTTTAGTCTTGGGCAGGGCGTTCTTGCATCTAAGCTCGAGGTCCTTGAGGGTCTAGGCTTCGGTAAGGCCAGTGTGATCAAACTAGTGATCTCTACTCCTACCGTATTGGTTCATGACCCGGCTGTGGAACTGAAGACGATCTTGCAGTGGCTAGACGACATTGGGATTCAGCCAGACTGGATCGGCCAGTTCTTCACTGAATATCAGTCCTATAATTGGCAAAAGATTGTCGAAGCTCTGCACTTCTTGAGTGATTTGGGGTTCACTAAGGATGATATTGGTAAAGCGGTGAGGAAACATCCAGATTTGTTGTTGGAATGGTCTGGTGAGATGCTACGACAAGTGGTTGCCGACATGCAAAGGTTGGGATCTGAGAAAAGGGAGTTACTTGATCTTTTTCTGAACTACCGCAATCTTAAAAGCGGGGATGTTGGTAAGAACATATGGACGGGAACACGTTTCTTACGTGACATTGGCATGAGCCATGAGGATGTGAAGAAGTTTCTGGATTCTCATGGATGGATATTCGGTGCTGCCCCCATGAAGGCCGCGAGCACCATTCTTCGGCAACTTAATGTGGGGAAGCCACGGCTGCGAAGGATCGTAATGGAGGAACCACGTCAGTTGATGAATTATAAGATTGGCTCAAAGGTCAGCAGATTACCAAGATGTAAACCTGAACCGTGTGTCAAGGAGAAGAGGGAATTCTTAAGACGAATAGGATTTGTTGAAGGCTCGGAAGATATGGAGAAGGCACTCAAAGCTATCCGTGGAAAAGGCACCAACCTGCAATATAAATACAACAATTTAGTCGAGGAAGGGTTGGACCCAAAAGATGTAACTCACATGGTGAAGATGGCTCCTCGGATTCTGAATCAGAAGACGGACGCCATTGCTTATAAGCTATCGTTCCTTGTGCATGTGGTGGGTTATCCCCTGAGTGCTGTGGTTACTTTCCCACGGTACCTAGAGTTCACTGTGCACAAAAGCAAACTTAAGATGTTGATGCACAGTTGGCTGCTACAAAGGGGGCTGGCTGCACCCCAACTTACTCTAAGCACGGTCCTGTCTTCCTCAGAAACAGAATTCACCAAGGCTCATGTATATAAGGTTCCCATGGGTCGTGAAGTTTGGTGGAAGTTCAAGGAGCAGGGAGGTAGCTTCGGCCAAGAGGAGATCAGATGGCTGCGACGTAGGGTGCACCCTGGACGATAGTCTAATCGAATGCATGAGTTGGCTGCTTTTGCCCTTTCTTTCTACATTTCCGGATCAATACAATATTCAGGTGCACACCTTCCATAATGCATGCCTCCTCATACATGCCAGTTCTCTTTTGGAAGAAGCATGTAATAATCCAGTGGCTGATATTTGCAATTTGGGCTTCTTGGGTTATGGTACTAGCATTTTCCATCACATTGTGCTTTTGACGTCATGGTAGTACTATTTTCGAACACCATGAAAAACTTTGGATTGGCGTTTGCGCCACACTAATAAACAAAATGTGCACAACAGGAGTATCTGGAAGTTTTGCAATACCACTTGGTTAACCATACCTATCTTAGGTTTTGTAATTTTGCAAACTGCTAGTTTATCTGTCAGTTCTTACAGAGACAAAGAAACAGAGCAAAGTATATAGCATAGCATCACACTACACTAATTCCACGTACTGACTGCGCAGCTTCAGATTAACCCCATATTGGCTCATGTGTTGAGTTTGAGCCTATACGTGACTTTCCTCGCTCCAAGAGTAGGATGCAGTCTTCTTGACAGGCAACTGAACTAACTTCTTTATTGAGGATATGATCTGAAACAACAATGATGGCTCTGTTTGAAACATTAAACTAAGGTCAAACCTGAACCATGAATATAGACATCATCATTTAATTCGCTAAGCTCCCAGATTGATTGAGTCTAGGGATTTTCGTCCATGTGCACAATTTTGACCAGATCGTGGGCAACTGCTGGGCCCATTTGGTCAGAGGCTGGACAGTGTGGTCTGGGTCTGTCGGTGTGGGAGGGGACCGGTACTGTGTGGGGACTTGACTACCAGTGGCTGTGGAAACTGTTTTCACCGCATCGGCCCACATGCCTGACACCCATGGTGCTCATTAGCAGCGCGGTGGTTTTACGTCCTCTCGAGTGCCTTTGACCGCTAGGTGAAGAGGAGAAAATTGGGGTGGACGCCGCTGCTTCCCTCTCCTGCGCCGTTGAACAATATGCACCCTCCTCTCTACTCCTCTCTAATTCGTTGCTTCTTCCCCTGATGATTTTCTGCTGCACCGATCTGCCCATCGAGTTATTTGCCCTCCTTTTCCTTTTATATGATTTTGATTATTTTTCTGATTCCCTATGCTCGGTTAACTGGTAAATAGTGCAGTGGCGATCCACGGACATGAATTGAGGTGATTCTTGGTACAGCAATTGGGCAACAATGTATATATTCTTTCTGATTTCTATGGTTTCTGCACTTAGCATGGCATGATGGGCCACATATCTTATTCCTGGTTCAGTTTTGTGATTTAATCTGGAAGGATTTCATTGGGTTCCTTGATCCCTTTTTGCAGGTTATGTGGACTCCATCTGAAGAGGGAATTTGATTGCAATTTCATTTCAGCATAGCTGGTACAATTTTCTCCCTTTTCGTTGGTACTTCATTACTGCTGGCATAGTCCAGAATCCCATCGTGTGGGTAAATAGTTCATGCATGTTCGAAAATAATCTGAGTTCCTGACACAATTATACGGCAAAATACACCAAAATATTTCCAAGTAATCTTGTTTCACAATGGTAGAGTCATGCAGATTTTTTGCAATACCAAACAGATGCCTATGATTGAGTATAGATCTCCACGCCAGTATTTTGTTCCAATCATACCTGGTGTATTTCTGTCCTCTTTCTACATAGGATTCTTAGGGAGGTTCATTTTAACATCGTTTTGCATGACCTACATATAGTACAGGCCCAGGTCAAGGTTCTTGCCAAGTCAAATAAATTTGTTGATAGTAAGAACAGTAAGTCGACAGTCTGTTATTTTTCTTGACATCTGCAGTTTTTATGCTGGTCTCCGGACCGACCGCCGTTTCTCCTGCCCTGGTCCTTTTTGTGCCTGTGTGTGGTTTTTATCAACAAATTTGTTGATAGGAGGCAACCGGTGATGACGATGACGCTTGCTACTCATCGGCGGATGTCTTTCTTCTTTGCAACTTTGTGTTTCATGTCGATGGCCAGATTGGCCGGTGGTGCCCATGTCATGTGGGTTGGGTTGTATCGTTTTTTGGCCTGGTTTTCCGTCAATTAACCGGGCAATTCTCTTCTTTTTAATCAATGAAAATGGCAATCAATGGAAATGACAAGTCTTTTGCCTCGTTCCAAAAAAAAAAAATTGCGATTCTTTCATTGAACATCACACTTGCATATACTACATGCTTTCACTGCATACGCATCGCTTCCTCTAACTCATGATCATCCTAGTTCCACCATTGCCACTCTAGATTCAGCTCTTGCGCTCACCTCTATCTTATTGGTGCTGGCATTGGCAGGGGTGTGCAGCAGGGCGCGCTGAGAGGTTCCGCCAGAGGTCATTAGTCAAGCATCAAGGAACTGGGCCGGAAAAGATCTGGGTCCTGGGGCATTTTGCCAGGAGAAAACAGGGTACGAATGTGCATCCGATTAGTTGCACGGGGTTGGTGACGCGCATGGCAATCGTAGGCCGTCGGAGGTACCTTACCAGCGGTCGGCGGGAGCACGGTGAGCGAAGCGCCGGAGGCGGGGCGACCGTTGGCGGAGGACTGTAGGACTAGCGCCGGTTTTCCTCCGTACTAATTTTCATCGGTGGTTCAGGCTGAAACGATTATACCGTACTGCTTAGCAGGACAACGTAGACCCAGTTTAAAATAGACGGCTGGTCACATCACTTCGCACCCGGCAAGGGTGCAAAGGCAAAAAAAAGATGTTGTATATTATAAATTATGAATAAATTATAAATTGTACATATGTACAAAAGAAAATGTTGTACAGTATGTAGCATGTACAGATAGACGAGTGTGCTAGACATTAGCACATGGCATTTTTTTTTTCTTTTGCAAGTTTGTCTCCATTTTTTATCACACATCATTTTTTTATTTCAAGTAAATACCAATGTTTTCCGTCTTGTTGCATTTGTCGAGAAAAGAACGTCTTACACACTTATAGAGTGAAAGAGTGTTACGTGGAAGTCTTCACAAAGACCATGGCCAAAATTACAATGACACGTCCCCAAACGCGGATTCGTTGGAAAAAGCGAGAATTGTGTAAAAGTCTCAAGAAAAATCATACTCGAGATTCACCAACGCCGATACCGGAGAATGAGGGGAATTAGATCAAAATTTGTTCTATACTAGAACCCACGATGCCCTCCCTGGCGACTTGGGGGCGAAACCCAACCGCCGCCACAACCCTCCCTCTTCTCGCCGCCACCACCACTCAGTTGGATTCAGGGACGGCCGTAGCGAGGCGCTGCATCGGCAGTCGCGAGGGGGAAGTGGACATCCCTTGGGTGCGTGGCTAGCGGCGGCTGCCGCAACAGGACTCGACGTGGTAGCCAGGTGAGTGTGGGAGCGAGGCAGGAGCAGGCTGGTAGCTGGGCTACAACCCGACGCGCGAGGTACGGGTGCCCACTCTTGGGGACCACACATCTGGCCGACGGATGCATTTCTCACCGGATACGGCCACCCTAGGCTCGGCTAAGCCGACGACTGTCCGTGGTCGCAACTGGACGGGCTGGCCGCATGGCTAGGTTCGTGGTGGTGGATGGATTTTTGGTTGCTGGTGGGGGATTGGGTGTCCACGTCGACGACAGCGGGGTGCTACCCACATATTCCGGCGGTGTGTGTGTGTGTGTGGGGGGGGGGGGGGTGCATAGCAGTTTGCGGGTGGTAGAGGTCAGTGCAACAGTCAGGACCAATCCTACCTTCCATTGACTCTTGTGCTCGAGGTGAGTGATTGCGTTTGAAGAGGGTCTCCTTTCGGACATGGCGAGGACGCTCTTTGTGGTCTGGCAGGAGGGTGGTAAAGTCTTGCGCTCATGTGCTTGCCGAACTCGAAGGACAGTGTGTCAACGTGAGGCACAGTCGCGACGCTTCAGGCAAAAGCCTAATGCCGACTTGGTCGGCGACGATGATGGTGATGCCATCAGGCATCGCTTACCTTCTTGAAGACATCATTGTGAAGCTTTCGTCAACCGCTTTTAGTGTGCCTTGGGCGAAAGCCTAGAATTTATCTTTGGATTGGATGACGATGGCATCTATTATGTCGCTTTCCTCCTTGGGGGTGTTGTCTTGGAGTCATTGGTCCGCTACCGGTCGTTTTGATGTCTCGGTTGGAGCGTGGCGAGTGTTTTGGGGTGTCTGGTGGTGGTGGTGGATCTGATCTATGGCGGCGGTCTTTGCCTTGGCCATTCTGGTGTTGTTGGTCGACCTCTCTGTTGGGGGCTCGTGGCGGTGGTGAGCTCTCGGAGTTTGGTGTCCTTCGATGAGGTTTGAGGTTTGGTTGCCTCATAGTGTCCTGGTTATCTCTATTTGTGATGGTGGTTGTGGTGTGGCCCAGAGGAGGTGCAAAGTCGTCTCGCCGAAACATTGCCCTTCGACACGGCATGCGGTTGCTGTGGATCCTGGTCCTTGCCGGTGAAAGGGCTTCATTTTTAGATGTTCTATTCTTATTTTGTAGGGTTTGTGTCCTGCTTAGAAATGTTGGAAAACGTAGCATGCAATTTTAAAAAGAAATTCCTACGCTCACGCAAGATCTATCTAGGAGCTGTATAGCAACGAGAGGGGGAGAGTGTGTCCACGAACCCTCGTAGACCGAAAGCGGAAGCGTTTGACAACGCGGTTGATGTAGTCGAACTTCTTCTTGTTCCGACCAATCAAGCATCGAACGTACGACACCTCTAAGTTCTGCACACGTTCAACTCGATGACATCCCTCAAACTCTTGATCCAACAAAGTGTCGAGGATAGTTCCGTCGACCTGACGGCGTGGTGACGGTGATGGTGAAGTGATCCGCGCAGGGCTTCGCCTAAGCACTACGTGAAATATGACCGGAGGCGTAAACTGTGGAGGGGGGCGCCACACACGGCTAACAGATGTTGATATGTGTTCTAGGCGCCCCCCTCATATATATAGGTGGGAGGGAGAGGGAGCAGCCAAGGGGGCACCCCAAGTAGGAGGAATCCTACTTGGAGTCCCTCCCAAGCCGCGCGCCCCCCTGCCATATATAACCGAGGTGGAAGGAAAGAGGGGGGGAGAGGGAAGGAAATAGGAATCCTAATCCACACTTTCCTTGCCCTCCCCTCTTTCCTTCTCCTCCTCATAGGGCTGGCCTCTATTGTTAGAATACAACTTGTAATAGGATTAGGAATCCTACTCGGTTTGTAATAGGGCTAGGTCAGGTGTGGCTTGACTCTTATATATACCTCTTGTACTGGCACAATATTGCATCAACAATTATTCAATACAATTCTATATGGTATCAGACTTTTGATCCTAGGGTATGGCTAGCCCGCCAGCCCCGCCACTGCCGCCGCCGCCCGGCTACTTCGAGCGGTGCACCGCCATCGTCGCCGCCAAGGTCGCTACGGCCACGGCCTCTTCCGCCTCTACCTCTACTCTAGCTTTACTCCCACCAATATCCCCCTTCCATCTCCTTCACCGACACCATCTCCGATATTGGCCCCTACATCCCCATAACCCTAGACCTTGCTGCTCACAACTACTACCATTGGCATCACCTCTTCGACGTACACCTTGGGCGATGCAATCTCCGCTCTCATGTTGCCGATGAATCTCTACCTCAACTTCATGATCCGCAATGGGTCAAGGATGATCTCACCATTATTCAATGGATCTACATGCGAGTCTCCATAGAGATCTTCAATCTCGTCCACTGTGACGGTGCCTTTGCCGTCGATCTATGGGCGGCCCTTCGTCAGCTCTTCCAGGACAACGTCGACGCTCACGCCAACAATCTCCACACCGAGCTTCGAAATACAATGCAAGGTGATTCACCAGTCGGCGTCTACTGCCAATGCCTCAAGGCGATCGCGGATGAACTCCGCGAACTTGGTGATCCGATCGATGATCGCCGTCTCATCAACGTCCTCCTCGTCGGCCTCAGCGAGCGGTTCGAGAAGCAGGCCTCCTTCATCCCTATGATGCGTCTACGTCCCTCCTTCGCCGAGGTTCGCTCGATGCTCCAATGGGCCGATCGTGCCCTAACTATGAAGGACTCCCGTCCTCAGGTCTTCACTGCTTCTCCTTGCCCGCCTGTGTCGACGCCGCCACCACCACCTCCACCAATAGCACCTCCTCAACCATCCGTCTGGCGTCCAAGTCCTAACTACCGGGGCAAAAACCCTAGGCTACCGTAGTTCCGCACGGCGCCCGCTCCTGCTCCGCCCCCGGCTCCACCAACTGCACCACCATCGCCCCCGGCTTCATCAACTGCACCATCACCGCCGCCCGGATGGCGTCCATCTCCTGATCCATGGACAGGGCTAGTCCAGGCATGGCCTATGCCCTGGTCCGCCCCTACGTCATATGGTGCCTCGCCTAACTATACCGGTGGCTGGCAGCCCGGTGCTCGCCCTCACACCGGCGCACCGGTCCTCGCGCCCCGACAGCCGACGGCCGCGTACCACACTGCTCCCGCCTACGCGCCACCGATCTACAACACCAGTCCTTATGCATCCTATGGCGCTCCATTGTCCCCCTACATGCAGCAGTACAATTATGGTGCCTCTCTCTTTACGCCGATGACGGCCTTACTGCCGACGCGACCACACCCATAGCTCCCATGACTACACCGCCTCTACTTCGACTCCGAGCTGGGACCAAGCTGCTTTTCTACAAGCCATGAACAACTTTATTGCACAAGGGAACTCAGGTACGTATTGGATTTTCGATTCTAGTGCTTCTCGTCATATGTCTGCATCGAGTAATTTGCTTTCTTCTTGCACACCTTCGCCTTTTCCCTCCATTACTCTCGGTGATGGATCCTCTATTCCTATTTACGGTGTCGGTCAGGCTCAAACCCAATCTCCAACTAAGCCTTTGCTTCTTCGTGATGTTCTTGTAGCTGCTGCTCTTATTAAAAATCTGATTTCTGTTCGCCAAATCACCACTAACAATCATGTTTCTGTTGAGTTTGACCCATTTGGTTTGTCTGTGAAGGACTACCCGACCAAGGCCGAGATCGCTCGATTCAATAGCTCTGGTGATTTATATTCTCTCCATGGTGCTCCGGTCGCTGCTCCTCCAAAATCTATGGTGGCCTCTATTGATCTGTGGCACAAACGTCTCGGCCATCCCAATAAAAATGTGTTATCCACACTTCTTAGTGAATTTTCAATAACTTGTAATAGAGATTCTCATAATTCTTCTATGTGTCAGTCATGTCAATTGGGCAAACATGTTCGCCTTCCCTTTAGTTCCTCTCAATCCTCTAGTACTTTTCCTTTTGAATTACTTCATTGTGATCTCTGGACGTCACCAATAGAAAGTGTATCTGGTTTTAAGTATTATCTCGTGATTCTTGATGATTTTACTCATTATGTTTGGACTTGTCCTTTACGAAACAAATCCGACGTTCATAATATATTCCTTAACTTTCAGCGCTATGTCTCGGTCCACTTTTTCCTCCCTATAAGATTCATACAATGTGATAATGGTCGTGAATTTGACAACTTTAAAAATCGAAATTTCTTTCTACAATATGGAATTCTCTTATGTTTCTCCTGTCCTTATACCCCCCCCTCAAAACGGCAAAGCCGAGCGTTCTCTTCGTACTCTTAATGACATCATTCGCACTCTGCTTATTCAATCTTCTATGTCGTCGATGTTCTGGGCAGAGGCACTCCACACAGCCACATATTTGCTCAATATTCGTCCATCTAAAGTTAACCCACAAACTGCACCTTAATTCTCTTTATTTCTCTCTCATCCAAATTACTCCAACATTCGTGTCTTCGGTTGTCTTTGTTTTCCAAACTCCTACTCCACTTCTCCTAACAAACTTTCCCCGAGCTCTATCCCGTGTGTCCATCTAGGTTTTTCTGACAAGCACAAGGGTTATCGTTGTCTAGATCTTGTTAGTGGTCGTGTTCATCTGTCTCGTCATGTAACATTTGCTGAAAACATTTTCCCCTTTGCCGAGCGTCAACAACTAGATTCCAACTCACCCGCGCCCTCCACTAGTCCCTCTCATCGCAATCATCTTCCCTTCTTTCACCCGCTGACCAATCCAGCAAAACCAGCCGCAGTAGCAGATCCTGCCACCACCACTTCTGTCATCACCTCTGTCCCGGCAGAAGAAAACACATTACACTCTGACACGTCAGACTTCCTGCAGCCGCAGTCTTCACCACCATCCCCCGCGTCCGCTTCCTCCGCTGCACCGGACGCGTCCACCACATCTTCCCCCACCCCTCCTGCTCATGCTATTCCTGTTCCAGCTCCCACTAACGATCATACCATGTGCACACGTGCCAAGTCCGGATTTCATTTACCTGCAAAAGATCGTCTCAATCTTCATGCATCTTTATCTCCTTCCTCTCTACCCAAATCTTACAAATCAGCTCTCCTAGATCCTAATTGGGCCGCAGCTATGAAAGATGAATATGATGCCCTTCTATAGAATAACACGTGGCAGTTAGTTCCTCGTCCTTCCAATACAAGTATTGTTTCGGGCAAATGGGTTTTTCGCCATAAATTTAATTCTGATGGGAGTCTTGCATGTTATAAGGCTCGATGGCTATGTCGTGGTTACTCTCAGCAACACGACATCGATTATGATGAGGCTTTCTTTCCAGTTGTCAAGCCCAGCACTATTCACACTGTCCTTAGCATCGCCGTCTCTTCTTCCTGGCCAATTCATAAACTAGATGTCAAAAATGCTTTCCTTCATGGCTCTATTCAAGAAACAGTCTATTGTCAACAACCTCTTGGCTTCAAACATTCCTCCTACCCTAATCATGTTTGTCTTCTTCAAAAATCTCTTTATGGTCTTAAGCAAGCACCACATGCCTGGTTCCAGTGTTTTTCTACTTATGCTCAAACCATTGGTTTTACCCCTTCCCGTTCTGACACTTCACTCTTCACCTTTCATCACAACAACAACACTGCTTACCTTCTTTTATATGTTGATGATATTATCCTCACAACTTCCTCACAACAATTTTTAGATCATATTATCTCTCTTCTTCGCCACGAATCCTCTATGACAGATTTAGGTCTTCTTCACCACTTCTTAGGTATTGCTGTTATCCGTGACTCCTCTGGTCTTTTCTTGTCTCAACGTCAGTACACTTTGGATCTTCTTTCTCATGCTGGTATGCTTGATTGTCAAACTTCTCATACCCCTGTTGATATAGGTTCCAAACTCTCTGCCGACGGTGATCCTTTCTCTAACCCTTCTCTTTATCGTAGTCTTACCGGTGCACTTCAATATCTTACTCTCACTCGTCCTGAAATTTCTTTTGTTATCCAACAAGCTTGTTTATACATGCATGATCCTCGTATTCCACACTACAATCATGTCAAACGTATTCTTCGATATCTCAAAGGCACACTAGACTTAGGTCTTCATATCAAAAATCCTCTCCCACCTCCTTGACAGCTTACTCTGAAGCAGACTGGGCTGATTGTCCAGATACTCGTAGGTCCACATCCGGATTTTGTGTTTTTCTTGGCAACAATTTGGTTTCTTGGTCTTCAAAAAGGCAGGTTACGATCTCCCGCTCGTCTGCTGAAGCTGAGTACCGCGCTGTGGCTCATGTGGTTGCTGAAACGGTTTGGTTGCGCCAGTTGATGTCGGAGCTGCACCGTCCTATTGAGCAAGCTACCATTGTTTACTGTGATAATATTTCAACTATCTACATGTCAGGGACTCCGGGTCAACACCGTCGCACCAAGCATATTGAGATCGACATTCATTTTGTTCGAGAGAAGGTGGCTCTCGGTCAAGTTCGCGTTCTCCTCGTGCCTATTTACGCTTTCGGTTCTTTGATATCTTAACTAAAGGCCTGGCGACTACTCCGTTTCAAGACATTCGTTTCAGTCTCAACATCGTTGAGCCTACCATTGACACTGCAGGGGGATGTTAGAATACAACTTGTAATAGGATTAGGACTCCTACTCGGTTTGTAATTGAAGGAAATATGCCCTAGAGGCAATAGTAAAGTTGTTATTTATATTTCCTTATATCATGATAAATGTTATTCATGCTAGAATTGTATTAACCGGAAACTTAGTACATGTGTGAATACATAGACAAATAGAGTGTCACTAGTATGCCTCCACTTGACTAGCTCGTTGAATCAAAGATGGTTAAGTTTCCTAGCCATAGACATGAGTTGTCATTTGATTAACGGGATCACATCATTAGAGAATGATGTGATTGACTTGACCCATTCCGTTAGCTTAGCACTTGATCATTTAGTATGTTGCTATTGCTTTCTTCATGACTTATACATGTTCCTATGACTATGAGATTATGCAACTCCCGAATACCGGAGGAGCACTTTGTGTGCTACCAAACGTCACAACAGAACTGGGTGATTATAAAGGTGATCTACAGGTGTCTCCAATGGTACTTGTTGAGTTGGCATATATCAAGATTAGGATTCGTCACTCCGATTGTCGGAGAGGTATCTCTGGTTCTCTCGGTAATGCACATCACTATAAGCCTTGCAAGCAATGTAACTAATGAGTTAGTTGCGGGATGATGCATTACGGAACGAGTAAAGAGACTTGCTGGTAACGAGATTGAACTAGGTATTGAGATACCGACGATCGAATCCCGGGCAAGTAACATACCGTTGACAAAGGGAACAACGTATGTTGTTATGCGGTTTGACCGATAAAGATCTTCGTAGAATATGTAGGAACCAATATGAGCATCCAGGTTCCACTATTGGTTTTTGACCGGAGATGAGTCGCGGTCATATCTACATAGTTCTCGAACCCGTAGGGTCTGCACGCTTAAAGTTCGGTGACGATCGGTATTATGAGTTTATGTGTTTTGATGTACCGAAGGTAGTTCGGAGTCCCGGATATGAACACTGACATAACGAGGAGTCTCAAAATGGTCGAGACATAAAGATCGATATATTGGACGGCTATATTCGGACACCGGAAGTGTTCCTGGTGATTTCGGAGAAAACCGGAGTGTCGGAGGGGTTACCGAAACCCCCCGGGGAAGTATTGGGCCTTAGTGGGCCTTAGGGGAGAGTGAGGGCAGCAGCCCAGGAGGTGGCGCGCCCCCTCCCAAGGGGAGTCCGAATTGGACTAGGGGAAGGGGGTGCGGCCCCTCTTTGCCTCTCCCTCTCCCTCTCTTTCTTTCCCCTTCCTCCTCCTAGTTGGACTAGGAAAGGGGGAGCCCTACTCCTACTAGGAGGAGGATTCCTCCCCCTCCTTGGCGTGCCCCAAGGCCTGGGGCAGGGGGCACCCTAGAAACACAACAGACATTGTTCTTTGCCTTGTGCGGTGCCCCCCTCCACCATAATCCACCTTGATCATATCGTCGTAGTGCTTAGGCGAAGCCCTGCACCGGTAGCTTCATCATCAGCATCATCACGCCGTCGTGCTGATGAAGCTCTTCCCCGACACTCTGCTGGATCGTGAGTTCGTGGGACGTCACCAAGCCGAACGTGTGCAGATCGCGGAGGTGCCGTACCTTCGGTGCTAGGATCGGCCGATCATGAAGACATACGACTACATCAACCGCATTGTCATAACGCTTCCGCTTACGGTCTACGAGGGTACGTAGACAACACTCTCCCCCCTCGTTGCGATGCATCACCATGATCTTGCGTGTGCGTAGGATTTTTTTTTGAAATTACTACGTTCCCCAACAGTGGTATCAGAGCCAGGTTTATGCGTAGATGTTATATGCACGAGTAGAACACAAAGAGTTGTGGGCGATAATAATCATACTGCTTACTAGCATGTCATATTTGATTCGGCGGTATTGTTGGATGAAGCGGCTCGGACCGGCATTACGTGTACGCTTACGCGAGACTGGTTCTACCGATGTGCTTTGCACACAGGTGGCTGGCGGGTGTCAGTTTCTCCAACTTTAGCTGAATCGAGTGTGACTATGGCCAGTCCTTGTTGAAGGTTAAAACATCACATAGTTGATGAAAAATCGTTGTGGTTTTGATGCGTAGGTAAGAACGGTACTTGCTCAGCCCGTAGCAGCCACGTAAAACTTGCAACAACAAAGTAGAGGACGTCTACCTTGTTTTTGTAGGGTATGTCGTGATGTGGTATGGTCAAGACGTGATGAGATATAAATTGTTGTATGAGATGATCATGTTTTGTTAAAGTTTCCGGCAACTGGCAGGAGCCTTATGGTTGTCTCTTTATTGCATAAGATGCAAGCGCCATGTAATTGCTTTACTTTATCGCTATGCAATAGCAATAGTTGCAAAAAAGGCAATAGTTGGTGAGACGACCATGTGACGACACGTTGATAGAGATCAAGATGATGGAGATCATGGTGTCATGACGGTGATAATGGATGTCATGACGGTACTTTGGAGATGGAGATCAAAGGCACAAGATGATGATGGCCATATCATGTCACATATTTTGATTGCATGTGATGTTTATCTTTTATGCATCTTATTTTGCTCAGTACAACGGTAGCTTTATAAGATGATCCCTTACTAAAATTTCAAGGTATAAGTGTTCTCCCTGAATATGCACCGTTGCGACAGTTCTTCGTGCTCAGACACCACTTGATGATCGGGTGTGATAAGCTCTACGTTCACATACAATGGGTGCAAGCCAGTTTTGCACACGCATAATACTCGAGTTAAACTTGACGATCCTAGCATATGCAGATATGGCCTCGGAACACTGAGACCGAAAGGTCGAGCATGAATCATATAGTAGATATGATCAACATAGTGATGTTCACCATTGAAAACTACTCCATCTCACGTGATGATCGGACATGGTTTAGTTGATATGGATCACGTGATCACTTAGATGATTAGAGGGATGTCTATCTAAGTGGGAGTTCTTAAGTAATATGATTAATTGAACTTTAATTTATCATGAACTTAGTCCTGATAGTATTTGCATAACTATGTTGTAGATCAATAGCTCCTGATGTAGCTCCCCGATTATTTTTGATATGTTCCTAGAGAAAAATAAGTTGAAAGAAGTTAGTAGTAATGATGCGGATTGGATCCGTGATCCGAGGATTATCCTCATTCCCGCACGTAAGAATTATATCCTTGATGCACCGCTAGGTGACACCTATTGTAGGAGCAGATGTAGACGTTATGAACGTTTGACAAAGCTCGGTATGATGACTACTTGATAGTTTAAGTGCACCATGCTTTACGGCTTAGAACCGGGACTTCGAAAATGTTTTGAACGCCATGGAGCATATAAGATGTTCCAAGAGTTGGTATTTCATACTCATGCCCGTGTCAAGAGGTATGAGACCTCTGACAGTACATTGCCTACAAGATGGAGGAGAATAGCTCAACCAGTGAGCATGTGCTCAAATTGTCTGGGTACTACAATTTCTTGAATCAAGTGGGAGTTAATCTTCCAGATAAGATAGTAATTGACAAAAGTTCTCTAGTCACTATCACCAAGTTACTAGAACTTCGTGATGAACTATAATGTGCAAGGGATGACGAAAACAATTCCCAAGCTCTTCGCGATGCTAAAATCAGCGAAGGTAGAAATCAAGAAAAGCATCAAGTGTTGATGGTTGATAAGACCACCGTTTCAAGAAAAGGGCAAAGGGAAGAAGGGGAATTTTAGGAAGAACGTCAAGCAAGTTCCTGCTCAAGTGAAAAAACCCAAGTCCGACCTAAGCCCGAGACTAAGTGCTTCTATTGCAAAGGGACCGTCATCGAAGTGGAACTGCCCCTAGATACTTGGCGGATAAGAAGGATGGCAAAGTGAACAAAGGTATATTTGATATACATGTTATTGATGTGTACTTTACTAGTGTTTGTAGCAACCCCTCGATATTTGATACTAGTTCAGTTGCTAAGAGTAGTAGCTCGAAACAAGAGTTGCAAAATAAACAGAGACTAGTTAAGGGCGAGGTGACGATGTGTGTTGGAAATGATTCCAAGGATGATAAGATCACCATAGCACACTCTCTTTACCTTCGGGATTAGTGTTGAACCTAAAGTAAATGTTATTTGGTGTTTGCGTTGAGCATGAATATGATTAGATCATGTTTATTGCAATATGGTTATTCATTTAAGTCAAAGAATAATTGTTGTTCTGTTTACATGAATAAAACCTTCTATGGCCATACACTCAAAATAAATGGTTTATTGAATCTCGGTCGTGTTGATACACATATTCATAATATTGATGACAAAAGATGCAAAGTTGATAATGATAGTGCAACATATTTGTGGCACTGCCGTTTAGGTCATATTGGTGTAAAGCGCATGAAGAAATTCCATGTTGATGGGCTTTTGGAATCACTTGATGCTTGCGAACCATGCCTCATGGGCAAGATGACTAAGACTCCGTTCTCCAGAACAATGGAGCGAGCCACTGACTTATTGGAAATAATACATACCGATGTATGTGGTCCAATGAGTGTTGAGGCTCACGGCGGGTATCATTGTTTCCTGACCTTCACAGATGATTTGAGCAGATATGTGTATATCTGCTTGATGAAACACAAGTCTGAAACACTTGAAAAGTTCAAAGATTTTCAGAGTGAAGTAGAGAATCATCGTAACAAGAAAATAAAGTTTCTACGATCTGATCGCAGAGGCAAATATTTGAGTTACAAGTTTGGCCTTCTATTAAAACAATGTGGAATAGTTTCACAAACTCATGCCACCTGGAACACCATAGCATAATGGTGTGTCCGAACGTCATAACCGTACTTTATTGGATATAGTGCAATATACGATGTCTCTTACCAATTTACCACTATCGTTTTGGGGTTATGCATTAGAGACAACTACAGTCACGTTAAATAGGGCACCGTCTAAATCCGTTGAGATGACACCGTATGAACTATGGTTTGGCAAGGAACGTAAGCTGTCGTTTCTTAAAGTTTGAGGTTGCGATGCTTATGTGAAAAAAGTTTCAGCCTGATAAGCTCGAACCCAAATTGGAGAAATGTGACTTCATAGGATACCCAAAAGAGACTGTTGGGTACACCTTCTATCACATATCGGAAGGCAAGATCTTTGTTGCTAAGAATGGATTATTTCTAGAGAAGAAGTTTCTCTCGAAAGAAGTGAGTGGGAGGAAAGTAGAACTTGATGAGGTAATTGTACCTTCTCCCGAATTGGAAAGTAGTTCATCACAGAAATCTGTTCCAAAGGATGCCTACACCAATTAGTGAGGAAGTTAATGATGATGATCATGAAACTTCAGATCAAGTTACTACCGAACCTCGTAGGTCAACCAGAGTACGTTCCACACCAGACTGGTACGGTAATCCTGTTCTGGAAGTCATGTTACTAGACCATGGCGAGCCTACGAACTATGAGGAAGCGATGATGAGCCCAGATTCCGCGAAATGGCTTGAGGTCATGAAATCTGAGATGGGATCCATGTATGAGAACAAAGTGTGGAATTTGATTGACTTGCCCAATGATCGGCAAGCCATTGTGAATAAATGGATCTTCAATAGGAATACGAACGCTGATAGTAGTGTTACTATCTACAAAGCTCGAATTGTCGCAAAAGGTTTTCGACAAGTTCAAGGTGTTGACTATGATGAGTTTTTCTCACTCGTAGCGATGCTTAAGTCTGTCCGAATCATGTTAGCAATTGCTGCATTTTATGAAATCTGGCAAATGGATAAACAAAACTGCATTCCTTAATGGATTTCTTAAAGAAGAGTTGTATATGATGCAACCAGAAGGTTTTGTCGATCCTAAAGGCGCTAACAAAGTGTGCAAAGTTCCAGCGATCCATTTTTGTACTGGTGCAAGCATCTCGGAGTTGGAATATATGCTTTGATGAGTTGATCAAAGCATATAGTTTTATACAGACTTGTTGTGAAGCCTGTATTTACAAGAAAGTGAGTGGGAGCACTACAACCTTTCTGATTAGTATATGTGAATGATGTATTGTTGATCGGAAATGATGTAGAAATTTCTAGAAAGCATAAAGGAGTGTTTGAAAGGAGTTTTTTGAAGAAATACCTCGGTGAAGCTGCTTACATATTGAGCATCAAGGTCTATAGAGATAGATCAAGACGCTTGATAAGTTTTTTCAATGAGTACATACCTTGACAAGTTTTTGAAGTAGTTCAAAATGGAACAGTCAAAAAAAGAGTACTTGCCTGTGTTGCAAGGTGTGAAGTTGAGTAAGACTCAAAGCCCGACCACGGCAGAAGATAGAGAGAGAATGAAAGTCATTCCCTATGCCTCAGCCATAGGTTCTACAAAGTATGCCATGTCAGTACTGCACCTATTGTATACCCTGCCCTGAGTTTGGCAAGGGAGTACAATAGTGATCTAGGAGTAGATCACTGGACATTGGTGAAAAATTATCCTTAGAGGACTAAGGAAATATTTCTCGGTTATGGAGGTGACAAAGAGTTCGTCTTAAAGAGTTACGTCGATGCAAGATTTGACACCGATCTGGATGACTCTAAGTCTCGATCTAGATACATATTGAAAGTAGGAGCAATTAGCTAGAGTAGCTCCGTGCAGAGTATTGTAGACATAGAAATTTGCAAAAATACATATGGATCTGAATGTTGCCGACCCGTAAACTAAAATTTCTTTCACAAGCAAAACATGATCATACCTTATTACTCTTGGGTGTTAATCACATAGTGATGTGAACTAGATTATTGACTCTCATAAACCTTTTGAGTGTTGGTCACATGGCAATGTGAACTATGGGTGTTAATCACATAAAGATGTGAAGTATTGGTGTTAAATCACATGGCGATGCGAACAAGATTATTGACTCTAGTGCAAGTGGGAGACTGAAGGAAATATGCCCTAGAGGCAATAATAAAGTTGTTATTTATATTTCCTTATATCATGATAAATGTTTACTATTCATGCTAGAATTGTATTAACCGGAACTTAGTACATGTGGGAATACATAGACAAATAGAGTGTCACTAGTATGCCTCTACTTGACTAGCTTATTGAATCAAAGATGGTTAAGTTTCCTAGCCATAGGCATGAGTTGTCATTTGATTAACGGGATCACATCATTAGAGAATGATGTGATTGACTTGACCCATTCCGTTAGCTTAGCACTTGATCGTCTAGTATGTTGCTATTGCTTTCTTCATGACTTATACATGTTCCTATGACTATGTGATTATGCAACTCCCGAATACCGGAGGAACACTTTGTGTGCTACCAAACGTCACAACGTAACTGGGTGATTATAAAGGTGATCTAAAGGTGTCTCAGATGGTACTTGTTGAGTTGGCATAGATCAAGATTAGGATTTGTCACTCCGATTGTCGGAGAGGTATCTCTGGGCCCTCTCGGTAATGCACATCATTATAATTCTTGCAAGCAATGTAACTAATGAGTTAGTTGCGGGATGATGCATTACGGAACGAGTAAAGATACTTGCCGGTAACGAGATTGAACTAGGTATTCCTATGCCGATGATCGAATCTTGGGCAAGTAACATACCGTTGACAAAGGGAACAACGTATGTTGTTATGCTGTTTGACCGATTAAGATCTTCGTAGAATATGTAGGAACCAATATGAGCATCCAGGTTCCACTATTGGTTATTGACCGGAGATGAGTCTCGGTCATGTCTACATAGTTCTCGAACCCGTAGGGTCCGCACGCTTAAAGTTCGGTGATGATCGGTATTATGAGTTTATGTGTTTTGATGTACCGAAGTTAGTTTGGAGTCCCGGATATGATCACAGACATGACGAGGAGTCTCGAAATGGTCGAGGCATAAAGATCGATATATTGGTCGGCTATATTCGGACACCGGAAGTGTTCCGGGTGATTTTGGAGAAAACCAGAGTGCCGGAGGGGTTACCGGAACCCCCCGAGGAAGTATTGGGCCTTAGGGGACAGAGAGGGCAGCACCCTAGGAGGTGGTGTGCCCCTCCCAAGGCGAGTCCGAATTGGACTAGGGGAAGGGGGCGCGGCCCCTCTTTCCCTCTCGCTCTCCCTCTCTTTCCTTCCCCCTTCCTCCTCCTAGTTGGACTAGGAAAGGGGGAGTCCTACTCCTACTAGGAGGAGGAATCCTCCCCCTCCTTGGCGCGCCCCAAGGCCGGCCGGCCTCCCCCTTGCTCCTTTATATATGGGGGCAGGGGGGAACCCTAGAGACACAACAGACATTGTTCTTAGCCGTGTGCGGTGCCCCCCTCCACCATAATCCACCTCGGTTATATCGTCGTAGTGCTTAGGCGAAGCCCTGCGCCGGTAGCTTCATAATCACCGTCATCATGCCGTCGTGCTGACGAAGCTCTTCCCCAACACTTTGCTGGATCGTGAGTTCATGGGACGTCACCGAGCCGAACGTGTGCAGATCGCGGAGGTGTCATACCTTCGGTGCTAGGATCGGTCGATCGTGAAGACGTATGACTACATCAACCGCATTGTCATAACTCTTCCTCTTACGGTCTACGAGGGTACGTAGACAACACTCTCCCCTCTCGTTGCTATGCATCACCATGATCTTGTGTGTGCGTAGGAATTTTTTTGAAATTACTACATTCCCCAACAGTAATAGGGCTAGGTCAGGTGCGGCTTGGATCTTATATATACCTCTTGTACTGGCACAATATTGCATCAACAATTATTCAATACAATTCTACATCTACTGTAGGCACTGTGGCTGGTGTGTTTCCTCACTTGGCCAATAAGGCCCATATCTTTGCCGGGGTGCCTGAAACTCCTTTCCACGACCCGATAAGTACCAGTACCCTCCAAAACACTTCCAAAGGTCCGAATACCATCGTCCTATATATCAATCTTTACCTCTCGACCATTTAGAGACTCCTCATCATGTCCGTGATCTCATCCGGGACTCCGAAGAACATTCGGTCACCAAATCACATAACTCATATAATACTAAATTGTCATCGAACGTTAAGCGTGCGGACCCTACGCGTTCGAGAACTATGTAGACATGACCGAGACACCTCTCCGGTCACTAACCAATAGCAGAACTTGGATGCTCATATTGGCTCCTACATAATCTACGGAGATTTTATCGGTCGAACCGTTATGAGAACATGTGTAATTCCCTTTGTCAATCGTTATGTTACTTGCTCGAGATTCGATCGTCGGTATCTTCATACCTAGTTCTCTCGTTACCGTCAAGTCTCTTTAATCGTTCCGTAATACATCACTTGATGACTAACTCCTTAGTTGTTTGCTTGCAAGCTTATGATGTGTATTACCGAGAGGGCCCAAAGATACCTCTCCAATACTTGGAGTGACAAATCCTAATTCGATTCATGCCAACCCAACAAAACACCTTCGGAGATACCTATAGATCATCTTTATAATCACCCAGTTATGCTGTGACGTTTGATAGCACACAAGGCATTCCTTCGGTATCCGGGAGTTGCATGATCTCATAGTCAAAGGAATATGTATTTGACATAGATGGAAGTTGTCGCAATAAACTGTACGATCAAATTCTAAGCTAACGGGTGGGTCTTGTCCATCACATCATTCTCCTAATGATGTGATCCCGTCATCAAATGACAACACATGTCCATGGTTAGGAAACCATAACCATCTTTGATCAACGAGCTAGTCAAGTAGAGGCATACTAGGGACACTGTATTTGTTTATGTATTCACACATGTATTTAACTTTCCCATCAATACAATTCTAGTATGAATAATAAACCTTTATCATGAATAAGGAAATATAAAATAACAACTTTATTATTGCCTCTAGGGCATATTTCCTTCAGTCTCCCACTTGCACTAGAGTCAACTAGTCATTAACCCCGTGCATCGCACGGGTTCCACTTCAGAAATAAAGATCGATAAAAGCTATGTGTTGATATTTTAAAAAAATTACAGATTTCATGATATGTGCTAGACTTAAGAAATCCTTTTCGTACGAACTGTTATAAGAAGTTTTTTCTTCTTCAGTTAGTTGTTCGCGTTCTACTGAAAAAATATATGAAGGTAACAAATTATGTATTTCTCTGAAAAATAATAAATTTATTTCCTTCATTGTATGGTATTGGGATTTATTTTTGCGGCTATTTCCTGCCAGGGAAAATGAAGAGAACATAGGAAGGTAATATAACTCTAATATAATTAATGGATGGTACACTGTAACTATAGTCAAAAGGCCAATGTATAATTACATGTGCATGGGGAAAATGGTCCAGAAAACAACTCAATTAGAATCCCCTAAATTCTACTGCGTACTCAGAGATCCTACAACAGTGAAGCCGTGATGCAATTCCGCATATCTACTGCAAATAAAGCAACCAAGCATGATGGACAATTGATGCTCTGCAGCATGCCACCATGATCACCATAAAGCTTCCTCTGTATCCTGCTAGACGACCATGAGTACAGCATGACCATTGGCACCATTTATATGTGATCAGTGAGCTATTAAGAAATCTAGTCATTGCCTTTTTTTAAACGTAGTCCCAAACGCTTAATGAAGGGAGCAGTATAGCCAAATACATAACAGCAGCACCTTCAGAATTTTGTACCGAGCGTAGTCAAAATTTCAGACGGATTAACATCGACATATTGACACTAAATATAGCAATTCCTAGTAGAATGGATCATTCACTATACCAAATCCTTGTAAAAGTTCCTATACAATATGGCAGCAATAATATGTCCGCGTGGTTCTTGTATATAAGAGAAGATATATTAGAATACATGGTTTATTGCACAAATTTCTAGACAAATATTTACTGAGAGTGAACTTAGAGGTGGGTACAAATTTTCATGAGAATGCATGTATTGCGGTGAATCAACATCTATAGCCATGTTGGATTGATCACTTTGCGTGCGATTACAGTTCAAAAAACGCAGAAGGCATACATAAAATGAAGAAAGGGGAATATTTCAAACATGATTTGTTCCATTAAGATGCTAGACGCTCCCACTCAGCACCTTTAATCGGCAGTAAGAATAAAAATAGCATTTAATATAAAACCTGAAACAATACAACACTGAAGAACCATAAAAGATCCTCTAATACCAATATAATTAATACTAAAAAGTGGATCAGATTGCCTGATTGGAAACTGTTGGACTGTAAACTGCAGAATGTAATTAACTTGTATAGATCAAGATACGCCTTTATAAACTACTGGATTCATCTTCCTCCTTCACTATGCAAATTATCAATAAAAATATCATTTTTTACAACAGCGGAGAACCATAAAAGATGTCTTGATGCCAATATAATTACAGAAAACGCAGATTTGATTGCATGATTGGAAATAGGAAAAGAGGATATCTTCACTTACCGTCAATGAGGGGGAGACTACTGTTAGCGCCAAGGTATAGACAATAATGGGGTTGCACATATGTCAGTTGCTATTACCGCGGATGCACACGATCGTTCTGCAGGATGCAGATTGTCAAAAGATTAGTGGAAGGAATTTCTGCACTGGAAAGAAAAAGGTGCAGCATATACTGCATGAAATCGACGTTGGGCTACCGATTAGAACTTGTCCCAGCCAGATCGACATGACAACATGCATGAAGATGAATTTCTATTTACTTTTCATGGGATAAACGAATTGAAGAGAACAGAGAAATTACAGAGGACATACTTGCAACAATGATGTGTTTTTTTGTCGGTTGCAGATAGAGATATGGGAAGGAGAGCCATACACCAATACGTGTTGAAGTCTTCTTGGACTCTTGCCTTTTTTTTCTAGGGAAAAATTTACACGCTCTTTTTTTCTTCTTTTGAGGAAAGATCAACGGCCTATGTCAAATCAGAGACGCTCATATTTCCATGTTTTTTTATTTCCAATTCAAGGGAACGGAAAGGGACCAAGGAGAGGATGCGTTGTGTATGTCAAATCTAGTAGACGCTGAGATTGCCTTTTTGCTTTTTTTATTATTCAAGGGAAAAGAAGAATCCTAGTGGAGCACGCTTGGCATAGGAGAGCACACCTCACGTTTCCTTTTCTTTTTTTGAGGACACACCTCACGTTTCTTATTCAAGGGAAATTGAGAGAGTGCTAGTGGAGGACGTCTCACTAATGTGGGATAGGAAAGCACGCATCAGGCTTCCATCGAACGGCCACACACGCATTATATATCAGACGAACGGTCAATTTTCTTTAATTTTACTGTTTAACGTGGTGTCTCGTATGGTGCCTTCAATTAGTAAATACAAGATAATCTAGTTCACATCGCCATGTGAATAACACCTATAGTTCACATCACCATGTGATTAACACCTATAGTTCACATTGCCATGTGACCAACACCCAAAGGGTTTACTAGAGTCAATAATCTAGTTCACATCATCATGTGATTAACACCCAAAGAGTAATAAGGTGTGATCATGGTTTGCTTGTCAGAGAAGTTTAGTCAACGGGCCTGCCACATTCAGATCCGTATGTATTCTGCAAATTTCTATGTCTACAATGCTCTACATGGAGATATTCTAGCTAATTGCTCCCACTTTTAATATGTATCCAGATTGAGACTCAGGGTCATCCAGATCGGTGTCAAAGCTTGCATCGACATAACTCTTTACGACGAACTCTTTATCACCTCCATAACCGAGAATTATTTCCTTAGTCCTTTTAGGTAACTAAAGATAATTTTGACCGCTGTCTAGTGATCTACTCTTGGATCACTATTGTATCCCCTTACCAAACTCATGGCAAAGTACACAATTGGTCTGGTACACAACATGGCATACTTTATAGAACCTATGGTTGAGGCATAGGGAATGACTTTCATTCTCTCTCTATCTTATGCCGTGGTCGGGCTTTGAGTCTTACTCAACTTCACACCTTTACAATACAGGCAAGAACTCTTTCTTTGACTGATCCATTTTGAACTCCTTCAAAATCTTGTCAAGGTATGTACTCATTGAAAGTCTTATCAAGCGTCTTGATCTATTTCTATAGATCTTGATGCCCAATATGTAAGCAGCTTCACCGAGGTTTTTCATTGAAACATTCTTATTCAAATATCCTTTTATGCTATCTAGAAATTCTACATCATTTCCAATCAACAATATGTCATCCACATATAATATCAGAAATGCTACAGAGCTCCCACTCACTTTCTTGTAAATACAGGCTTCACCATAAGTCTGTATAAAACCATATGCTTTGATCACCTTATCAAAGCGTATATTCCAACTCCGAGATGCTTGCACCAGTCCATAGATGGATCGCTAGAGTTTGCACACTTTTTTAGCACCTTTAGGATCGACAAAACCTTTTGATTGTATCATATACAACTCTTCTTTAAGAAATCCATTAAGGAATGCAGTTTTGACATACATTTTCCATATTTCTTAAAAAGCGGCAATTGCTAACATGATTCGAACAGACTTAAGCATCGCTACGGGTGAGAAAATCTCATCGTAATCAACACCTTGAACTTGTCAAAAACCTTTTGCGACAAGTCGAGCTTTGTAGATAGTAACACTACCATCAGTGTCCGTCTTCCTCTTGAAGATCCATTTATTCTCAATGGCTTGCCAATCATTGGGCAAGTCCACCAAAATCCATACTTTGTTCTCATACATAGATCCTTTCTAAGATTTCATGGCCTCAAGCCATTTATCGGAATCTGGGCTCATCATAGCTTCTTCATAGTTCGTAGGTTCTTCATGGTCTAGTAACATGACTTGCAGAACAGGATTGCCGTACCACTCTGGTGCGGAATGTGCTCTAGTTGACCTACGAAGTTCGGTAGTAACTTGATCTGAAGTTTCATGATCATTATCATTAGCTTCCTCTCTAGTTGGTGTAGGCATCATGGGAACGGTTTTGTGTGATGAGCTACTTTCCAATTCGAGAGAAGGTACAATTACCTCATCAAGTTCTACTTTCCTCCCACTCACTTCTTTCAAGAGAAACTCCTTTTCTAGAAAGGATCCACTCTTGGCAACAAAGATCTTGCCTTCGGATCTGTGGTAGAAGGCATACCCAATTGTTTCCTTAGGGTGTCCTAGGAAGACGCACTTCTCCGATTTGGGTTCGAGCTTTATCAGGCTGAAGCCTTTTGACATAAGTGTCATAACCCCAAACTTTAAGAAACGTCAGCTTAGGTTTCTTGCCAAACCATAGTTCATACGGTGTCATCTCAACTGATTTAGACGATGCCCTATTTAACGTGAATGCAGCTGTCCCGAATGCATAGCCCCAAAACGATAGTGGTAAATCGGTAAGAGACATCATCGATCGCACCATATCTAATAAAGTGCGATTATGACGTTCAAACACACCATTATGCTGTCGTGTTCTAGGTGGCGTGAGTTGTGAAACAATTCCACATTGTTTTAAATGAAGGCCAAACTTGTAAATCAAATATTCGCCTCCGCGATCAGATCGTGGAAACTTTATTTTCATGTTACGGTGATTCTCCACTTCACTCTGAAATTCTTTGAAGTTTTCAAATGTTTCAGATTTGTGTTTAATTAAGTAGACATACCCATATCTGCTCAAATCATCTGTGAAGGTAGGAAAATAATGATATCCGCCGCGAGCTTCAATACTCATTGGACCACATCAGTATGTATTATTTCCAATAAGTTATTGGCTCGCTCCATTGTCCCGGAGAACGGAGTTTTAGTCATCTTGCCCATGAGGCATGGTTCACAAGTATCAAATGATTCATAATAAAGTGATTCCAAAAGTCCGTCTGCATGGAGTTTCTTCATGCGCTTTACACCAATATGACCTAAATGGCAGTGCCAAAAGTATCTTGCACTATCATTATCAACTTTTCATCTTTTGGCATCAATATTATGAATATGTGTATCATTATGATCGAGATTCAATAAACCATTCACATTCGGTGTATGACCATAGAAGGTTTATTCATGTAAACAGGACAACAATTATTCTCTGACTTAAATGAATAACCGTATTGCAATAAATATGATCAAATCATATTCATGCTCAATGCAAACACCAAATAACATTTATTTAGGTTCAACACTAATCCCGAAGGTAGAGGGAGTATGCGACGGTGATCTTATCAACCTTGGAATCACTTCCAACACACATCGTCACCTCTCCCTTAACTAGTCTATGTTCATTTTGCAACTCCAGTTTCGAGTTACCAATCTTAGCAACTGAAACGGTATCAAATACCTAGGGATTGGTACAAACACTAGTAAAGTACACATAAGTAACATGTATATCAAATATACCTTTGTTCACTTTGCCATCCTTCTTATCCGCCAAGTTTTTGGGACATCTCCACTTCCAGTGACCATTTCCTTTGCAGTATAAGCACTCAATTTCTGGTTTGGGTCTAGCTTTCGGCTTCTTCACGGGAGTGGCAACTTGCTTGCCATTCTACTTGAAGTTCCCTTTCTTTCCCTTGCCCTTTTTCTTGAAACTAGTGGTCTTGTTAACCATCAACACTTGATGCTCTTTCTTGATTTCTATCTTCGCTGATTTCAGCATCGCGAAGAGCTTGGGAATTATTATTGTCATCCCTTGCATATTATAGTTCATCACGAAGTTCTAGTAACTTGGTGATAGTGACTAGAGAACTCTATCAATCACTATCTTATCTGGAAGATTAACTCCCACTTGATTCAAGTGATTGTAGTACCTAGACATTTTGAGTACATGCTCACTGGCTGAGCTATTCTCCTCCATCTTATAGGCAACGTACTTGTCAGAGGTCTCATACCTCTCGACTACCAATTTCAACTCTTGGAACATCTCATATGCTACGTGGCATTCAAAACGTTTCTGAAGTCCCGGTTCTAAGTCGTAAAGCATGGCACACTAAACTATCAAGTAGTCATCATACCGAGCTTGTCAAACGTTCATAACATCTGCATCTGCTCCTGCAATAGGTCTGTCACCTAGCGGTGCATCGAGGACATAATTCTTCAGTGCAGCAATGAGGATAATTCTCAGATCATGGACCCAGTCAGCATCATTGCTACTATCATCTTTCAAATTTTCTCTAGGAACATATCAAAATATATATATCGGAGCTATATCGCGAGCTATTGATCGACAACATAGATGTGCAAATACTATCAGGACTAAGTTCATGATAAATTAAGTTCAATTAATCAAATTACTTAAGAACTCCCACTTAGATAGACATCCCTCAAGTCATCTAAATGATACGTGATCCAAATCGACTAAACCATGTCCGATAATCACGTAAGATGGAGTAGTCATCAATGGTGAACATCTCTATGTTGATCATATCTACTATATGATTCATGTTCGACCTTTCGGTCTCTAGTGTTCCGAGGCCATGTCTGTACATGCTAGGCTCGTGAAGTTTAACCCGAGAATTCCGCATGTGCAAACCTATCTTGCACCCATTGTATGTGAACGTAGAGCCTCACCCGATCATCATGTGGTGTCTCAGCACGACGATCTGTCGCAACAGTGCACACTCAGGGAGAACACTTATACCTTGAAATTTCAATTAAGGGATCATCTTATAATGCTACCGCCGTACTAAGCAAAATAAGATGCATTAAGATAAACATCACATGCAATCAAAATATGTGACATGATATGGCCATCATCATCTTGTGCCTCTGATCTCCATCTCCAAAGCACCATCATGATCTCCATCATCACTGGCTTGACACCTTGATCATCGTAGCGTCGTGGTCGTCTCGCCAACTATTGCTTCTAAAACTATCGCTAACGCACTATGATAAAGTAAAGCAATTACATGGAGTTTGCATTTCATACAATAAAGAGACAACCATAAGGCTCCTGCCGGTTGCCAGTGACTTTTACGAAACATGATCATCTCATACAATAACGTATATCACATCATGTCTTGACCATATCACATCACAACATGCCCTGCAAAAACAAGTTAGACGTCCTCTACTTTGTTGTTGCAAGTTTTACGTGGCTGCTACGGGCTTCTAGTAATCACCCTTCTTACCTACGCATCAAAACCTCAACGATGATTTATCAAGTTTGTTGTTTTAACCTTCAACAAGGACCGACCACAATCAAATTCGATTCAACTAAAGTTGGAGAAACAGACACCCACCAGTCACCTTTATGCAAAACGAGTTGCATGTCTATCGGTGGAACCAGTCTCGTGAACGTGGTCATGTAAGGTTACTCCGGGATGCTTCATCCAACAATACCGCCAAATCAAAATAAGACATTGGTGGTAAGGAGTATGACGATCACCGCCCACAACTCTTTGTGTTCTACTCGTGCATATCATCTACGCATAGACCTGGCTCGGATGCCACTGTTGGGAAATGTAGCATGCAATTTCAAAAAAAAAAAACCTACGCTCACGCAAGATCTATCTAGGAGTTGTATAGCAACGAGAGGGGGAGAGTGTGTCCACGTACCCTCGTTTGACAACGCGGTTGATGTAGTCGAACTTCTTCTTGTTCCGACCGATCAAGCACCGAATGTACGACACCTCCGAGTTCTGCACACGTTTAGCTCGATGACGTCCCTCGAACTCTTGATCTAGCAAAGTGTCGAGGGAGAGTTCCGTCAGCACGACGGCGTGGTGACAGTGATGGTGAGGTGATCCGTGCAGGGCTTCGCCTAAGTACTACGTGAATATGACTAGAGGCGTAAACTGTGGAGGGGGCGCCGCACACGGCTAAAAGATGTTGATGTGTGTTCTAGGCGCCTCCCCCTCATATATATAGGTGGGACAGAGAGAGAGAAGCCAAGGGGGCATCCCAAGTAGGAGGAATCCTACTTGGAGTCCCTCCCAAGCCGCGCGCCCCCTGCCATATATAACCGAGGTGGAGGGAAGAGGTGGGAGGGGAAGGAAGTAGGAATCCTAATCCACAC
Organism: Aegilops bicornis; assembly: GCA_021605145.1. NCBI lineage: Eukaryota > Viridiplantae > Streptophyta > Magnoliopsida > Poales > Poaceae > Aegilops > Aegilops bicornis. The sequence continues at coordinate 112,923,925 of CM038669.1, read as the reverse complement.
TTTCATTGCCCTCCCCTCTTTCCTTATCCTCCTCATAGGGCTGGCCTCTATAGGGACGCACCAGGGCTGGTCTGTTCCCACACTTGGCCCATAAGGCCCATATCTTTGTCGGGGTGCCCGAAACTCCTTTTGAGTGACCCGATAAGTACCCGGTACCCTCCAGAACACTTCCGATGTCCGAATACCATCATCCTATATATCAATATTTACCTCTCGACCATTTCGAGACTCCTCGCCATGTCCGTGATCTCATCCGGGACTCCGAACAACATCCGGTTACCAAATCACATAACTCATATAATACTAAATTGTCATCGAACGTTAAGCGTGCGGACCCTACGGGTTCGAGAACTATGTAGACATGACCGAGACACCTCTCCGGTCAATAACCAATAGCGCAGCCTGGATGCTCATATTGTCTCCTACATATTTTACCAAGATCTTTATCGGTCGAACCGCTATGACAACATACGTAATTCCCTTTGTCAATCGGTATGTTACTTGCCCGAGATACGATCATCGGTATCTTCATACCTAGTTCAATCTCATTACCGGCAAGTCTCTTTACTCATTCCGTAATACATCACCTCGTGACTAACTCCTTAGTCATTTTCTTGCAAGCTTATGATGTGTATACCGAGAGGACCCAGAGATACGTCTCCGATACTTGGAGTGACAAATCCTAATCTTGATTCATGCCAACCCAACAAAACACCTTCGGAGATACCTGTAGAGCATCTTTATAATCACCCAGTTACATTGTGACGTTTGATAGCACACAAGGCATTCCTCCGGTATCCGGGAGTTGCATGATCTCATAGTCAAAGGAATATGTATTTGACATACATGAAAGGAGTAGCAATAAAAAGTACGATCAAATGCTAAGCTAACGGGTGGATCTTGTCCATCACATCATTCTCCTAATGATGTGATCAAGTTATCAAATGACAACACATGTCCATGGTTAGGAAACCTTAACCATCTTTGATCAACGAGTTAGTCTAGTAGAGGCATACTAATGACATGGTATTTGTTTATGTATTCACACATGTATTTAATTTTCCAATCAATACAATTCTAGCATGAATAATAAACCTTTATCATGAATAAACAAATATAGAATAACAACTTTATTGTTGCCTCTAGGGCATATTTCCTTCAAGAAAGACGAGAGGATGACGACTCCCTGAAGAAGGTTCTCACTGCCTAGACCGTTTTGGTGGTGCGTTTAGCTTCTTCGGAGAGCGTGTGGAGGTGTGTCTCCGGTGGATCTCGCAGGATTCAGTCGGTGGTTGTCTTTGGTGGATATACTCGGATCCAATATTCGTCCATCGATGTTTGTGTGTGATACGTCTCCAACGTATCTATAATTTTTGATAGTTCCATGCTATTATATTATCTGTTTTGGATGTTCTATATGCATTAATGTGCTATTTTATATGATTTTTGGGACTAACCTATTAACCTAGAGCCCAGTGACAGTTCCTTTTTCCCCCTTGTTTTAGAGTTTCGCAGGAAAGGAATACCAAATGGAATAAAACTTCCACGATGATTTTTCTTGGACCAAAAGACACCCAGGAGACTTGGAGTGCAAGTCAGAAGAGCCATGAGGTGGCCACAAGGGTGGAGGGCGCGCCCCGGGGGTCGGGCGCCCCCCCCCCCCCCCCCCGATCTTGTGGGTCCTTCATTCACCTCCTCACCTAGATCTTTCTCCTCCATATACTCTTATACCCCAAAAACATCCAGGGGAGCCACGGAACCACTTTTCCACCGCCGCAACCTTCTGTACCCATGAGATCCCATATTGGGGCCTTTTCTGGCATCCTGCCGGAGGGGGATTTGATCACGAGGGCTTCTACATCAACGCGATTACCTCTCCGCTGAAGCGTGAGTAGTTTACCTCAGACCTACGGGTCCATAGCTAGTAGCTAGATGGCTTCTTCTCTCTCTTTGATTCTCAATACAAAGTTCTCCTCAATGTTATTGGAGATCTATTCGATGTAATACTCTTTTGCGGTGTGTTTGCCGAGATCCGATGAATTGTGGATTTATGATCAGCTTATCTATGAATATTATTTGAATCTTCTCTGAATTCTTATATGCATGATTTGATATCTCTGCAAGTCTCTTCGAACTATCGATTTGGTTTGGCCAACTAGATTGGTTTTTCTTGCAATGGGAGAAGTGCTTAGCTTTGGGTTCATTCTTGTGGTGTCCTTTTCGAGTGACAGTAGGGGTAGCAAGGCACGTATTGTATTGTTGCCATCGAGGATAAAAAGATGGGGTTTTCATCATATTGCTTGAGTTAATTCCTCTACATCATGTCATCTTGCTTAATGCGTTACTCCGTTCTTGATGAACTTAATACTCTAGATGCATGCTGGATAGCGGTCGATGTGTGGAGTAATAGTAGTAGATGCAGAATAGTTTTGGTCTACTTGACACGGACGTGATGCCTATATTCATGATCATTGCCTTAGATATCGTCATAACTTTGCTATCAATTGCTCGGCAGTAATTTGTTCACCCACCATAATAATTTCTATGTTGAGAGAAGCCTCTAGTGAAACCTATGGGTGCAAGGTTGGTGTATGTTTGTGCAGGTATTCTGTAGCTTGTGTGTTGTCTCCTACTGGATTGATACCTTGGTTCTCAAAACTGAGGGAAATACTTATGCTACTTTGCTGCATCACCCTTTCCTCTTCAAGGGAAAAACCAACGGAAGCTCAAGAGGTAGCAAGAAGGATTTCTGGCGCCGTTGCCGGGGAGATCTACGCCAAGCCAAGACATACCAAGTACCCATCATAAACTCTCATCCCTCACATTACATTATTCGCCATTCGCCTCTCATTTTCCTCTCCCCTACTTCTAAAACAATTTTCGAAAAGATTCGACTTTTCTTCACCCTCTTCCGCCTGCCTTCTTCATTTGCTTTTTGTGTGATCGTGTGTTTAAACACCCGATTAGCTCTCATGGCTAGCCCTTTCTCTCTTCCTTTGTCTCTCGATTTTGAAGTTCTTCACTTCAAACAAAGACAAGGAGAAAACCTAAAAGATGCTTGGTATAGGATGACAGAATCCTATCGTAATTGCACTATAGAGGGAGATTTCAAGATTTTACATCGTAATATTTATGTTGGGCTAACCATGTCCCATAGACAACTCTTGGATTTTGCCGTTAAAGGGAATTTTATTGAAATTGATCCCAGTATTGCGTATGAGATTATAGAGGGAATAGTAGGAGTACTACCCCCACAAAAGGGACTACATCATACTCAAGAAGGGACTCAAGTTTTTTGAGAAACTATGCACAGTAACAATTTTTTTGCAAAAATCTCTTGAAACTCTTAAAAATGTTAGCGGGAACCTTCACCGCATGAATATGTTGATCACTCTTTGCAATAAGCGGTTGGATGCTCTAGATCTAAAAATCTCCGAGAATGACGGGAAGCGTAAAGGAACCTCCAGATTCGAGCATAACTCCATTAAAAAGATAAAAGCCAAATATGATAATACTTAGATCTATTCGTGCTTTATGGCTAGCTAAGGGCGTTAAACAATAGCACTTGTTGGGAGGCAACCCAATTTTATTTTTGTTCTTGCTTTCTAGGTCCTGTTTTGCAATAAATATTTCATCTAGCCTCTGGTTAGATTTGGTTTTGTGTTTTAATTAGTGTTTGTGCCAAGTAAGACCTTTGGGATAGCTTACGGTAATAGTTGATTTGATCTTGCTGAAAAAAAAGAAACTTTGCGCTCAGTTCCAGAATTGTTTAAAATCACAGAAGCGTGATAAAATCCTGAATTTTTTACAGTAGATTGATATACACATTGCCTAGGATGTCCTAATGTTTCAGGATTTTTGGAGTTACAGAAGTATGCGAACTATTCAGATTGCTACAGGTTGTTCTGTTTTTGAGAGATTCTGTTTTTCACGTATTGTTTGCTTATTTTGATGCATCTATGGCTAGTATCGGGGGGTATGAACCATGGAAAAGTTGGAATACAGTAGATATTACACCAATATAAATAAAGAATGAGTTCACAACAGTACCAAAAGTGGTGATTTATTTTCTTATACTAACGGAGCTTATGAGAATTTCCGTTGAGTTTTGTGTTGTGAAGTTTTCAAGTTTTGGGTAAGGATTTGATGGACTATGGAATAAGGAGTGGCAAGAGCCTAAGCTTGGGGATTCCCAAAAGGCGCCCCCAGGTAATATTCAAGGATGTCAAAAAGCCTAAGCTTGGGGATGCCCCGGGAAGGCATCCCCTCTTTCGTCTTCATCAATCGGTAACTTTACTTGAGAGTTGAGACTATATTTTTATTCACCACATGATATGTGTTTTGCTTGGAGTGTCTTGTATGATTTGAGTCTTTGCTTTTTAGTTTGCCACAATCATCATTTCTGTACACACCTTTTGGGAGACACACACATGAATCGTGATTTATTAGAATACTCTATGTGCTTCACTTATATCTTTTGAGCTAGGCAATTTTGCTCTAGTGCTTCACTTATATCTTTTTAGAGCACGGCGGTGGTTTTATTTTATAGAAATTGATGAACTCTCGTACTTCACTTATATTATTTTGAGAGTCTTTAGAACAGCATGGTAATTTTCTTTGGTTATAAAAGTAGTCCTAATATGATAGGCATCCAAGAGGGATATAATAAAAACTTCCATATAAAGTGCATTGAATACTATGAGAAGTTTGATTCCTTATGATTGTTTTGAGATATGAAGACGGTGATATTAGAGTCATGCTAGTAAGTAGTTGTGAATTTGAGAAATACTTGTGTTAAGGTTTTTGAGTCCCGTAGCATGCACGTATGGTGAACCGTTATGTAACGAAGTTGGGGCATGAGATGTTTTTTGATTGTCTTCCTTATGAGTGGCGGTCGGGGACGAGCGATGGTCTTTTCCTACCAATCTACCCCCCTAGGAGCATGCGTGTAGTACTTTGTTTCGATGACTAATAGATTTTTGCAATAAGTATGTGAGTTCTTTACGACTAATGTTGAGTCCATGGATTATACGCACTCTCACCTTTCCGCCATTGCTAGCCTCTCTAGTAGCGCGCAACTTTCGCCGATACCATAAACCCACCACATATCCTTCCTCAAAACAGCCACCATACCTACCTATCATGGCATTTCCATAGCCATTCCGAGATATATTGCCATGCAACTTTCCACTGTTCCGTTTAATATGACACGCATCATCATTGTCATATTGCTTTGCATGATCATGTAGTTGACATCGTATTTGTGGCAAAGCCACCATTCATCATATTTGTTATACACGTCGCTCTTCATTCATTGCACATCTCGATACACCGCCAGAGGCATTCACATAGAGTCATATTTTTGTTCTAGTATCGAGTTGTAATTCTTGAGTTGTAAGTAAATAGAAGTGTGATGATTTTCATTATTAGAGCATTGTCCCATGTCAGGAAATAAAAAAAGAGAGAAAGGCCAAAAAAGAAGAAGAGAAGGCCCAAAAAAAGAGAAAAAGAAAAGAAAAAATGAGAGAAAAAGAGAGAAGGGACAATGTTACTACCCTTTTTTTTGCCACACTTGTGCTTCAAAGTAGCACCATGATCTTCATGATAGAGAGTCTCTTATGCTATGACTTTCATATACTAGTGAGAATTTTTCATTATAGAACTTGGCTTGTATATTTTTCCATCGATGGGCTTCCTCAAACACCCTAGGTCTTCATGAGCAAGCAAGTTGGATGCACACCCACTGTCGGTGTCAATCCCGGCAGATCTCGGGTAGGGGGTCCCGAACTGTGCGTCTGAGGATCGAAGGTAACATGAGGCAGGGGACACGATGTTTAGCCAGGTTCGGGCCCTCTTAATGGAGGTAATACCGTACTTCCTGCTTGATTGACTTTGATGAATATAGGGGTTACAAGAGTTGATCTACCTCGAGATCGTAATGGATAAACCCTAGATGTCTAGCCTTTATGATTATGATTCCTTCTATGTACTAACCCCTCCGGTTTATATAGACACCAGAGGGGCCTAGGGTTGTACAGAGTCGGTTTACAGAGAAAGGAATCTTCATATCCGAACGCCAAGCTTGTCACCCATGCAAAGAAGAGTCCCATCCGGACACGGGGAAAGGCCCTCTATCTTGTATCTTCACGGCCCACCAGTCTAGCCCATGTCACATAGCCTGGACGACCGGGGACCCCCTAATCCAGGACTCCCTCAGTAGCCCCTGAACCAGGCTTCAATGATGATGTGTCCGGCGCGCAGATTGTCTTCGGCATTGCAAGGCAGGTTCCTCCTCCAAATACTTCAAAGTAGTTGATCAAAAGAACTATATCCGGCTCTGTTTAACTGTTACAATCCTCAACCTCAAGGGCATAATACTTAATCAAAAAACTTGGTATGTCTTTATTGACAGCTTTGCTAGTGAGACGTTACATTTGGTGTAACATCCCAAATTTCCATTTGGAATGTTTTACAATTATAGCTAAGCATCTATGCATATTGTTTGAAATTGAGTGGCATTTGAAGTTTCAGAAGATTTTTGAGTTGTTGGAATTTGAATTCAAATTGGCAGTTGAAATTTATTTCAAACAATGCCTGACAAATACTTGAGATAAAGTATGAGAGGAGTAAACATGACACTCCAAAAATGTCAGATGAAAAATGTTGCCAAAAAGTTTGAATTCAAATCTGATTTTATTTGGGATTTTTAGAAAATGTTTTTTTAAAAGTTTGAGTTTTGCCCCTGGAAAAATGTTCAAATTGTAGGATAAATTCCCCTGATCATTTTGATATATATATATGTCCTATATAAATATATATATATATTATATATATATATTTTCCCCCTCTCCCTAATTCAAAAAAAAAGAGGAAAGAGAGAACCCCCAGTGTGCCAGTTACACCTGCCCAGCCCAGTGACAGCCCACCTGGCCAGCCCAGGCCAGCCAACCCCGAGCCGGCCCGAGCCACAGAAACCCCTCCCCTCGGTGGCCGTCAGCTCACTCCTCTCCCTCTCTCTCACCGACCTGGCCCCACCTCTCCCTTTCCCCTCGCGCGCCACTCCATGCCAAGACAACCGCTTGCCGGAATCCCGGACTTCTCGGGATCTCCTCCCCCGATCCGCCCCCTCCTCCAAGTCGACTACTCCCCTATAAATACCGCCCCCCTCGACCCGTTCCCCCACTTCCCCCCTCGCCTAACCCCTCGCCCTCGTCGCGATTCCTCGGCGGAAACCCGACGCCGCCGCCGCGCCATTGCCCCTGTTCCGGCCGCCTCGAAACCCCCCGAGCTCCACCGAGTCCACCACCACCCCCTCACTCCTCAAGCACTCCGCCTCGACGCCTCCGCCGTCGACCACCGAGCCGCGCCGTCGTCACCCGAGCCGCCGTCGACCGTCGCCGTCGTCGCCACCACGGTAAGCCGCCGGAAAACCTCACCGCCGTTCGATCAAAAATATAGGGTTTAGATTAGAACTAGCGAAGGGGTAGGTTTTAGTTTAAAAACCCGGTTTTAGTTTCGGTTTTTATTTAGGTTAGTTAGACCGGCCCGATCGGTTTAATCCCTCGGGCGCGTTTTAGTTATTTGACGCCCGAGCGTTAGATAGGCCCGTTAGCATCAGTTTTCTTTTTAGTTATTTTATTTCTCGTTTCTGTTTTTAACAGAATAGTTTCAGTTTTGTAAAATCCATATCTTTTAGGTTACTTAATATTTTTAGTTGATTCTTTTTTTGTTGGTTTGCAAATTTGTTGTAGTTTCTGTAGAAAATATGTTTGGCCATGTTTAAATTATTAGAAATTGTTTTATTTTAGTTTTAGACAGATTAGTATTTCTGCTATAAAATGAGTTAGGATTATTTTATTTTAGTGATTCTTTTTGTCACTACTTTGTTTTGACCTTGCCTAACCGTAGGAATTTATTTGGGCATTTTAGAGTTAATAAAAAAATAGTTTTAATCAAAATCATGTGGTTCTTATTTATTTAACTAGCTACTGTTTTCCTATTGTTTTATTTAGCAAATAATTTTATTTTTCCTATGTGATAGTTTATTTTAGGTTAGTTTCTGTATTTTTAGTACATGAACTTTTACTTACAATAAATAAAAATTTTATTTTATTTTTCCTTGCTAGGATTGTTATAGGCATAATAGGAGTTCTATAATTATGTGATTCTTTTTGCTCCTAGTTGCATGATGTTTTCCCTTCTGTTAGTTAGCAAAAACCCATGCTTAGGTTCTGTTAAGAAAAATTTGGTTGTGTAAAACTATTTCTTAGTTGTTGTTTGATGTGGAGAAAACATTGGCTTGGATTTCTTCGAGTTTTCTTTGGGTTTTGGTTCAATTGTTTTATGTGTTATGTTAGTATGCTGTTATGTTAAGTGATCATATGTTTGTATGCTTATATGATTGTTGTTTGCCTTGGTAGAATTTCCGGTCTGAAGCTTGCTATTACGAGTCCCTAACTTTCAAGATCGTCAAAGAAGGCAAGTCATTTGACCATGTTTTCTTTTACAATACCTATGATTTTATTGCATTAGAATTATACCTCCCCACCATGCATGCAGTAGGAGAATTTTTAAGTTATGTTCTTGAGTAGTATCATGAGGTAGGATGAAACCAATTCCCCTTGTTACCATGGCCGGGGACGAAGTAGTTTATTTTGCTATGCTCGTGAAGCGGGGTTGGTTGAGTGATTCATAAGGGAGATGTGAGAGTCAAGATGATGACAACCCCATGACTTCAAGCTCAAGATGGACTTCAAAATTCACTCTTTGGGTGGAGGAGCAGTTGACGGGCACCTGGAGAAAACCAGCGGTTGGCGGGATGCATGGAGAAGCGCCATGACATCTTGCGGAAAGCTTCACCCAGCCACGAAGAGACGGATGGATACCCCATTGACGGAAGCTTACCTGCAGCCGCAAGCCATTATGGGCTCGCTTGGTCAACCCTAGGTGTGACTCTGCGGGACGGTGCTACAAGATGTAGAAGAACGGTAGGATTGGATGGGTACCGGCGGTGGCGGAAGGAACTCTTCGGAAGACCCTGTTTCGTTCGTCCCGTCTTCAAACACCATGAAGTGCGAAGACTTAAAAGGAGGGAACGATTCTTGCGGGTAAAGTGCGCAAACCTCTGCAGCGTGAAGATCTAAACGGTTAGCCGTGTCCCCGATTACGGACAATTTGAGCCTCTGGAACCTGGAGTATTTCGGATATCTCAACACCAAAATTAATAAATTAATTGAGGGGTTATTTAATAATTGGGAATGAGACATTGGTTGGCGGAACCATCTCAATAACTACCAACATTTTGTAGTATTTGCAAACAAGTCCTTATTGTAGGGAAAAACTGGCTTTTTCGCAAAATGATGAAACTTAGAGCCCCACAGCCAAATTGCATATAGAGTTAGTAATTTTTATTATTGTTCTCTCTTCATGACTTGCCGGCATATTCAAAATGCTGACCTACACGGCTGCAACGTCTTATGTTGCAGAGGAGTATTCCGATCAGGAGTGAGGCTACGATCCACGCTTGGCGATTGCCCTATGGAGTCGGATGGACTCGCTATTCGTCTACGCTTCCGCAGCTTTATTTAGTTTATTTCTCATGAGTTGGCCTTCGGCCGAATTTATTATCTTGTAATAAAGACTCGATATGAGAATCGTGTAATAAATTCAGGTGTGATTGAACTTTGAATCTTTGCATCAATGTACTGTGTGTGCCAAAGATGATCTTGGGATGGTACAGCTACCACGTAGACTTGACCGTTTTCGAATTGGGTCGCTTCAGAGATGGTATCGAGCACGCAATGACCGTAGGACGTAACCCCTAGGATCAGAAAGCCATAGGAAGAGACTATTTATTTTATATCCTTATCATTCCGTAATTCTCCCCTGTTCATTTCTAACTTCTCTCCGATTTTCAACATTCTAGATGGCCGCCGAGTTCACCCCAGTTCTACTACCGGAGTTTTGCCAGCCAGATGAGACGATGCCTTTCGGCAAGAAGCTGGTCCAGATCGTGAAGAAGCTGAAGATTGCTCCGCCCTCGATCACCCGGAAGCCTACCAATGCACTTCCACGGATACCCGCTACAGGATTGAGGTGCATATTCCATGGAGGACCTTCGGAGGACATTCAGAGCCCATTGCCTTTGAGTTTACCGACTTCAATTGGATCCTCGGAAGAGACATGGCGATTTATCGTGCACTTGGACATCTCCGAGAAGAAAATGCAGGCGAGCTCGATCCATCAGATCTCGCCATGATTTCTCGCAGAGCTAGGAATGGAGATATCATCCGTGCAGTGAAGGACGACTCCATTCTCTCATATGTCCAAGACTTGGAGTGTCTCCTCAGAAGCAGGAGATCCGGACTTCCAGTAACTCAAGGTACACAGGAGGCTGTTGTTCCATGAACTGGGCCCCGGAGGAGAAAGCACACGCAGACTTCCTTGACCATGAAGAAGAAATCAAGGATTTCATGGAGAGAGTCGACAAGCTGAAGATGGATGTTGCCGCATTAGAGGAGAAGATGGACTTGGGAGAAGACCTTTTTCCGAGTGGAGATGACGGACCTCTCGTGAGCAATGACCAGGATTATGAAGAGAGTTCCACCGAAGAAAGCCGCAAGAGGAGGCGCCGCATCAGAGGACGCCACACTGGAGGACGCCGCACCAGAGGACGCAAGGATTATTGATGAAGACATTTAGTCGACCGCCATGTTATTTTATTTTTCCGTCGATCAGTTAGGCCGTTATTTTCGATTAGTAATTGTAATCCGAGATTGAACCATGTTTGAGTGGATTGAATAAATGATTGGTGTGATTATGATTGTGCATTCATTTGGGTAGAGTTATTTTCTCATTAGACCCTTGTTCTATTCTAATTTTCTCATCCACTCCAAAACACCAGATGCCTCCGAGACGTGACCCCGGTCTCAACTTTCCGCCGGAGCTCACCCAGCTGATCCAGCAGCAGAATGCCCTCATGCAGATGCTCATCCAGAACCAGAACAACAACAACAACAACAATCCACCGCCACCACCCCCTATGGCCAACTTGATCCGCTTCCTAAGGCTGAATCCGCCAGTGTTCTCTAGCAGACCGCGAGCCGATTGTGGCCGATGATTGGCTCCGCAAGGTCGGAAGGAGTTAGCCACCGCTGGATGCACAGATGCAGAGAAGGTGCGCTTTGCGCACATCAACTTGATGGACCTGCAGCCTCTTGGTGGGAGAACTACACCGCCACTTATCCCATCGCCACCATCACGTGGGATCAGTTCCGGCCAGGCTTTCCGCACGCTCATGTTTCAGCTGGAGCCATGAGTCCGAAGAAGCGTGAGTTCCGCAACTTACGCCCGAAGGAACCGTCTTGTGGGACAGTACGTGGATGAGTTCAGCAAGTTAGCTCGCTATGCCCCGGATGATGTGGCCACAGATGCCGCAAAGCAGGAGAAGTTTCTCGAGGGACTCAATGACGAGCTGGGAATGCAGCGAATGGTGGCTACCTTCAAGAACTACCAGGAGCTGGTAGACAAGGCCACCATACTCGAAGGTAAGCAGCAGCAGATTGATAGCCGCAAGCGGAAGTATGGCCAGGGGAAGTACAACTCTAGAGCTCAGCAGAAGCCCCGTTATGCCCCATACTTGGGAGGACATACCCATCACACCCATGGAGGACATAATCATGGAGGACATAACCATGGAGGAAATGGGAACACCCGCAACCAGGACAACAAGACAGGCAATGGAAATGGCAATGGCAACCAAAGATCGCCCCGGCTCGAGAAGATCTGAGTCACATCACTGCTTCAAGTGCCGTAAAACAGGCACTATGCCACCGACTGCCCGGAGGCCAAGCGGAGGAATGGAAAGCGGTAATGGAAGCTCAGCAAAGAAGCCCAACCCTTTTCCTCGTGCTCGGGTGAACCACATTGACGTGGAGGACGTCTATGATCAGCCGACACCGTGGTTGGTAAGTTTTATTAAATTCACATCCAAGATTGGTACTCTTTGATTCTGGTGCAACGCATTCATTTATATCAAGGGTAGTTGTGGAAGAAATGCGGGTTGCCCACTAGAACCCTTAGAAGCCCTCTTCACGTCAGTTCCGCAGGAGGAGAAATGATGGCAGGCTTAGGCTTTCATGCAACCCTCGACATCGGAAACCATAAATTTCCTGCAGACCTCATAGTATTGGAAACCCAGACCTTGGATGTGATCCTAGGCATGGATTGGTTGGCCAGTTTGAAGGAAACATAGATCGTGCCCATAAGTCGATTCTGCTCACCACCCCGGAGCAGAAGAGGATCAAGTATGTATCCAGACATAGCCAGATGAAGAATCAGGTGAATTCCCTCACGAGAGTTGTTCAGGAGGAAGTGCCAGTAGTGCAAGATTTTCCCGATGTGTTTCCGGAGGAATTACCAGAATGCCACGGACGAGAGACATTGAATTTCTGATTGAGTTATTGCCGGTACAGCCCCAATATCCAAGAGACCCTATCGGATGCCCCCGAACGATTTGAAAGAGATCAAGAATCAAATTAATGAGCTATTGGAGAAGGGATATATTCGGCCAAGCTCGTCACCTTGGGGAGCCCCAGTTCTTTTGGTAGAGAAGAAGGATGGAACCCTGAGAATGGTTGCGGATTATCGTTCGTTGAACGACGTGACCATCAAGAACAAGTACCCTCTGCCGATGATTAATGATCTATTTTATCAGCTAGTTGGAGCCAAGGTATTCTCCAAGATCGATCTTCGATCAGGGTATCATCGATTGAAGATCCGTGAAAAGGATATACCCAAAACAGCATTTACCACCGGTATGGTTTATATGATTATACCGTCATGTCATTCGGATTGACTAATGCCCTGCATACTTCATGAATTTGATGAACAAGGTATTTATGGAATATCTGGACAAGTTTGTCGTGGTGTTCATCGATGATATACTGATTTTCTCCAAGAGCGAGGAAGAGCATAAGGAACATTTGCGTCTAATTCTGGAGAAACTCCGAGAACATCAGTTGTATGCCAAGTTCAGCAAATGTGAATTTTGGCTGAAGGAAGTCGGATTCCTCGGACATGTTATTTCAGGAGAAGGAATAGCAGTTGACCCCGCCAAGGTTGTATCGATCACCGATTGGCGATCACCCACCTCGATCAAGGAGATCCGCAGCTTTCTCGGACTCGCAGGATATTATCGGAGGTTTATTGAGAACTTCTCAAAGATTGCCAAGCCCATGACTGAGCTGTTGAAGAAGGACGCCAAGTACATTTGGACCGAGGATTGTGAAGCCGATTTTCGAATTGAAGAAACGTTTGGTTACAGCCCCAGTACTGATTTTGCCGGACATACACAAGGATTACCAGGTATATTGTGACGCCTCTCGTCAGGGACTCGGAGGAGTACTCATGCAGGAAGGAAAAGTTGTAGCTTATACCTCCAGACAGCTACGACCACACGAGATGAATTATGCCACACATGATTTGGAGTTAGCAGCCGTAGTGCATGCACTCAAGTACTGGAGGCATTTTCTTATCGGAAACCGTTGTGATGTTTACACGCATCATAAGAGCTTGAAGTATATTTTCACGCAGAAGAGTTGAACCTCGTGCGAGAGGAGATGGCTAGAGTTAATCAAGGACTATGACATGAGATTGCATTACCACCCAGAAAGGCTAATGTTGTAGCAGATGCCTTGAGCCGTAAGAGTTATGTGAATACTCTTATAGCGGAGGATTACCCAGGAGTTAGTCGATGACCTCGGAGATCTCCGGCGGAGATAGTTCCGAGAGGATATGTTGCAACTCTGGAAGTTCAGTCCACTTTGGCCGGAAGAATTCGTGAAGCCCAGAAGTCGGACAAGGAAATTGATGAGATAAAGAAAAAGATGAATGAAGGAAAAGCTAAAGGATTTCGTAAGGATGAATACAGAGCTATATGGTTCGAGGATCGTATTTATGTACCCAATGATCCCGAACTCAGGAAGCTAATTCTTCAGGAGGCTCATGATTCACCGTACTCGATTCACCCCGTAACACCAAGATGTATCTGGATTTGAAGGAAAGTTTCGTGGGCGGTATGAAGAAGGATATTGCCGAAAGTACGTAGCAAGATGCGATGTTTGCCAACGAGTAAAGGCGGAACATCGAAGCCAGCAGGTTACTTCAACCTTTGCCGATTCCCCGAGTGGAAATGGGAAAAACTTGGAATGGATTTTATCACAGGATTACCCAGGACCCGTTTAGGTTATGATTCCATCTGGGTAGTGGTTGATCGATTGACCAAGGTAGCTCACTTCATTCCCGTGAAGACTACCTATACCAGTGCTAAGTTAGCCAAGATATACATGACCAGGATCGTATGTCTGCATGGAGTTCCGAGGAGTATCGTGTCAGATAGAGGAACACAATTTACCTCAAAGTTTTGGAATCAATTGCATGAAACTTTGGGTACGAGGCTGGAGTTCAGTACAGCTTTTCATCCACAGACAGATGGACAGACCGAGAGAGTCAACCAGATCCTGGAGGACATGTTGAGAGCTTGTGCGCTAGACTATGGGTCTAGCTGGGATGATAATTTGCCATACGCTGAGTTTTCATACAATAACAGTTATCAGACCAGTCTGAAGATGGCCCCTTTCGAAGCTCTATACGGAAGGAGGTGCAGAACACCATTGCTGTTGGATGGTGTGGGAGATCAAAAACTTTTCGGTCCCGATCTTATCAGAGATTCCGAAGAGAAAGTCAAGCTGATTCGAGATAGGCTCAAGGTAGCTCAGTCGAGACAGAAGAGTTATGCCGACAGTAAACGCAAGGAAGTAACTTACGAAGCGGGAGACCGGGCATATCTTCGTGTGTCCCCACTTCGTGGAATCAAGAGATTTGGTGTTAAAGGAAAGTTAGCACCGCGGTTCATTGGCCCCTACAAAATCCTCGAACGTCGTGGAGAAGTTGCTTACAAGTTGGAATTGCCGGAAGGATTGTCCGGAGTTCATGATGTCTTCCATGTTTCTCAGCTGAAGAAATGCAATGCCGACATGGCCGATATTCCCTTGAGAGACACAGTGCCCCTAGAGGCCATACAGCTCGACAAAGGATCTCGACTTATGAGGAGAACCCGTTCGAATTCTCGAGACTATGAATGAGTCACCCGCAGCAAGATCATCAAGTTTTGCAAGGTTCTGTGGAGTCATCATTCCGAGGAGGAAGCCACCTGGGAGCGAGAAGAAGACCTCCGCCGAGACCACCCGCACCTATTTGCTAGCCAACCCGAATCTCGAGGGCGAGATTCATCTTAAGGTGGGTAGGTTTGTAACATCCCAAATTTCCATTTGGAATGTTTTACAATTATAGCTAAGCATCTATGCATATTGTTTGAAATTGAGTGGCATTTGAAGTTTCAGAAGATTTTTGAGTTGTTGGAATTTGAATTCAAATTGGCAGTTGAAATTTATTTCAAACAATGCCTGACAAATACTTGAGATAAAGTATGAGAGGAGTAAACATGACACTCCAAAAATGTCAGATGAAAAATGTTGCCAAAAAGTTTGAATTCAAATCTGATTTTATTTGGGATTTTTAGAAAATGTTTTTTTAAAAGTTTGAGTTTTGCCCCTGAAAAAATGTTCAAATTGTAGGATAAATTCCCCTGATCATTTTGATATATATATATATGTCCTATATAAAAATATATATATTATATATATATTCCCCCTCTCCCTAATTAAAAAAAAGAGAGGAAAGAGAGAACCCCCAGCGCCAGTGCCAGCTAACCTGCCCATGACAATGCCCACCAATGCCAGCCCCAGCCCACCAACCCCGAGCACGCCCAGCCGCCACCAAACCCCTCCCCCTCGGTCGCCCGTCGCTCACCCCTCTCCCTATCTCACCGACGCGCTGGCCCCACCTCTCCCTTTCCCCTCGCCCACGCCACTCCACGCCAGCACAACCGCCGCCGCCGCCGGAATCCCGGACTTCTCGGGATCTCCTCCCCCGATCCGCCCCCTCCTCCACGTCGACTACTCCCCTATACCTACCGCCCCCCTCGACCCGTTCCCCCACGTCCCCCCTCGCCTACCCCCTCGCCCTCGCCGCGATTCCTGCTGAAACCAGCGCCGCCCGCCCCATTGCCCCTATTCCGGCCGCCTCGAACCCCACCCCAGGCTCCACCGAGTCCACCACCGACCCCCTCACTCCGCAGCCCTTGACGCCTCCGCCGTCGCCCCAGACCACCGGAGCCGCCGCGCCGTCGTCACCCGAGCCGCCGTCGACCGTCGCCGTCGTCGCCACCGCGGTAAGCCGCCGGGAAACCTCACCGCCGTTCGATCAAAAAATCTAGGGTTTAGATTAGAACTAGCGAAGGGGTAGGTTTTAGTTTAAAAATCCGGTTTTAGTTTCGGTTTTTATTTAGGTTAGTTAGACCGGCCCGATCGGTTTAATCCCTCGGGCGCGTTTTAGTTATTTGACGCCCGAGCGTTAGATAGGCCTGTTAGCGTCAGTTTTCTTTTTAGTTATTTTATTTCTCGTTTCTGTTTTTAACAGAATAGTTTCAGTTTTGTAAAATCCATATCTTTTAGGTTACTTAATATTTTTAGTTGATTCTTTTTTTGTTGGTTTGAAAATTTGTTGTAGTTTCTGTAGAAAATATGTTTGGCCATGTTTAAATTATTAGAAATTGTTTTATTTTAGGTTTAGACAGATTAGTATTTCTGCTATA
This sequence comes from Aegilops bicornis, assembly GCA_021605145.1. Classification (NCBI taxonomy): domain Eukaryota; kingdom Viridiplantae; phylum Streptophyta; class Magnoliopsida; order Poales; family Poaceae; genus Aegilops; species Aegilops bicornis. The sequence continues at coordinate 112,907,211 of CM038669.1, read as the reverse complement.
AAATGAGTTAGGATTATTTTATTTTAGTGATTCTTTTGTCACTACTTTGTTTTGACCTTGCCTAACCGTAAGAATTTATTTGGGCATTTTAGAGTTAATAAAAAAATAGTTTTAATCAAAATCATGTGGTTCTTATTTATTTAACTAGCTACTGTTTTCCTATTGTTTTATTTAGCAAATAATTTTATTTTTCCTATGTGACAGTTTATTTTAGGTTAGTTTCTGTAGTTTTAGTACATGAACTTTTACTTACAATAAGTAAAAATTTTATCTAATTTTTCCTTGCTAGGATTGTTATAGGCATAATAGGAGTTCTATAATAGCTTTTGATGTGATTCTTTTTGCTCCTAGTTGCATGATGTTTTCCCTTCCGTTAGTTAGCAAAAACCCATGCTTAGGTTCTGTTAAGAAAAATTTGGTTGTGTAAAACTATTTCTTAGTTGTTGTTTGATGTGGTGAAAACATTGGCTTGGATTTCTTCAGTTATCTTTGTGTTTAGGTTCAATTGTTTTAAGTGTTATGTTAGTATTCTGTTATGTTAAGTGATCATATGTTTGTATGCTTATATGATTGTTGATTGACTCGGTAGAATTTCCGAGTCTGAAGCTTGCTATTACGAGTCCCTAACTTTCGAAGACCGTCAGCAAGGCAAGTCATTTGACCATGTTTTCTTTTACAATACCTATGATTTTATTGCATTAGAATTATACCTCCCCACCATGCATGCAGTAGGAGAATTTTTAAGTTATGTTCTTGAGTAGTATCATGAGGTAGGATGAAACCAATTCCCCTTGTTACCATGGCCCGGGCGAAGTAGTTTATTTTTGCTATGCTCGTGAAGCGGGGTTGGTTGAGTGATTCATAAGGGAGATGTGAGAGTCAAGATGATGACAACCCCATGACTTCAAGCTCAAGATGGACTTCAAAATTCACTCTTTGGGTGGAGGACGGTTGACGGGCACCACGGAGAAAACCAGCGGTTGGCGGGATGCATGGAGAAGCGCCATGACATCTTGCGGAAAGCTTCACCCAGCCACGAAGAGATGGATGGATACCCCATTGACCGGAAGCTTACTGTGCAGCCGCAAGCCATTATGGGCTCGCTTGGTCAACCCTAGGTGTGACTCTGGCGGACGGTGCTACAAGATGTAGAAGAACGGTAGGATTGGATGGGTACCGGCGGTGGCGGAGGAACTCTTGGAAGACCCTGTTCCGTTCATCCCGTCTTCAAACACCGTGAAGTGCGAAGACTTAAAGGAGGGAACGATTCTTGCGGGTAAAGTGCGCAAACCTCTGCAGTGAAGATCTAATCGGTTAGCCGTGTCCCGATTCTGGACAATTTGAGCCTCTGGAACCTGGAGTATTTCGGATATCTCAACACCAAAATTAATAAATTAATTGAGGGGGTTATTTAATAATTGGGAATGAGACATTGGTTGGCGGAACCATCTCAATAACTACCAACATTTTGTAGTATTTGCAAACAAGTCCTTATTGTAGGGAAAAACTGGCTTTTTTGCAAAATGATGAAACTTAGAGCCCCAGCCAAATTGCATATAGAGTTAGTAATTTTTATTATTGTTCTCTCTTCATGACTTGCCGGGCATATTCAAAATGCTGACCTACACGGCTGCAACGTCTTATGTTGCAGAGGAGTATTCCGATCAGGAGTGAGGCTACGATCCACGCTTGGCGATTGCCCTATGGAGTCGGATGGACTCGCTATTCTTCTACGCTTCCGCAACTTTATTTAGTTTATTTCTGATGAGTTGGCCTTCGGCCGAATTTATTATCTTGTAATAAAGACTCGATATGAGAATCGTGTAATAAATTCAGGTGTGATTGAACTTTGAATCTTTGCATCAATGTCTTGTGTGTGCGGCATGATCTTGGGATGGTACAGCTACGTAGACTTGACCGTTTGGTCGGGTCGCTCTGAGAGATGGTATCGAGCACCTGCCGACCGTGAGGACGTAACCCCTAGGATCGAGAAAGACATAGGAAGAGACTATTTATTTTATATCCTTATCATTCCGTAATTCTCCCCTGTTCATTTCTAACTTCTCTCCGATTTTCAACATTCTAGATGGCCGCCGAGTTCACCCCAGTTCTACTACCGGAGTTTTGCCAGCCAGATGAGACGATGCCTTTCGGCAAGAAGCTGGTCCAGATCGTGAAGAAGCTGAAGATTGCTCCGCCCTCGATCACCGGGAAGCCTACCAATGCACTTCCACGGATACCCGCTGAGGATTGAGGTGCATATTCCATGGAGGACCTTCGGAGGACATTCAGAGCCCATTGCCTTTGAGTTTACCGACTTCAATTGGATCCTCGGAAGAGACATGGCGATTTATCGTGCACTTGGACATCTCCGAGAAGAGTACAGGGCCGAGCTCGATCCATCAGATCTCGCCATGATTTCTCGCAGAGCTAGGAATGGAGATATCATCCGCATCAGAGGACGACTCCATTCTCTCATATGTCCAAGACTTGGAGTGTCTCCTCGAGAAGCGGAGATCCGGACTTCAGAACTCGAAGGTACACAGGAGGCTGTTGTTCCATGAACTGGGCTGGAGGAGAAAGCACACGCAGACTTCCTTGACCATGAAGAAGAAATCAAGGATTTCATGGAGAGAGTCGACAAGCTGAAGATGGATGTTGCCGCATTAGAGGAGAAGATGGACTTGGGAGAAGACCTTTTCCGAGTGGAGATGACGGACCTCTCGTGAGCAATGACCAGGATTATGAAGAGAGTTCCACCGAAGAAAGCCGCAAGAGGAGGCGCCAGATCGAGGACGCCACACTGGAGGACGCCGCACCAGAGGACGCAAGGATTATTGATGAAGACATTTAGTCGACCGCCATGTTATTTTATTTTTCCGTCGATCAGTTAGGCCGTTATTTTCGATTAGTAATTGTAATCCGAGATTGAACCATGTTTGAGTGGATTGAATAAATGATTGGTGTGATTATGATTGTGCATTCATTTGGGTAGAGTTATTTTCTCATTAGACCCTTGTTCTATTCTAATTTTCTCATCCACTCCAAAACACCAGATGCCTCCGAGACGTGACCCGGTCTCAACTTTCCGCGGAGCTCACCCGGTGATCCAAAGCAGTTGTAATGCCCTCATGCAGATGCTCATCCGTAACTGCAACAACAACAACAACAACAACAATCCACCGCCACCACCCCTCGTGGACAACTTGACCCGCTTCCTAAGGCTGAATCCGCCGGTGTTCTCTAGCGACCGAGCCGATTGTGGCCGATGATTGGCTCCGCAAGGTCGGAAGGAGTTAGCCACCGCTGGATGCACAGATGCAGAGAAGGTGCGCTTTGCCGCACATCAACTTGATGGACCTGCAGCCTCTTGGTGGGAGAACTACACCGCCACTTATCCCATCGCCACCATCACGTGGGATCAGTTCCAGCAGGCTTTCCGCACCGCTCATGTTTCAGCTGGAGCCATGAGTCTGAAGAAGCGTGAGTTCCGCAACTTACGCCAGGGGAACCGTACTGTGGGACAGTACGTGGATGAGTTCAGCAAGTTAGCTCGCTATGTCCCGGATGATGTGGCCACAGATGCCGCAAAGCAGGAGAAGTTTCTCGAGGGACTCAATGACGAGCTGGGAATGCAGCTAATGGTGGCTACCTTCAACAACTACCAGGAGCTGGTAGACAAGGCCACCATACTCGAAGGTAAGCAGCAGCAGATTGATAGTCGCATAGCGGAAGTATGGCCGGGAAGTACAACTCGAGCTCAGCGAAGCCCGTTATGCCCCATACTGGAGGACATACCCATCACACCCATGGAGGACATAATCATGGAGGACATAACCATGGAGGAAATGGGAACAACCGCAACCAGACAACAAGACGGCAATGGAAACGGCAATGGCAACCAAGATCGTCCTGCCCGGCTCAGAAAGATCTGAGTCACATCACCTGTTTCAAGTGCCAGAAAACAGGGCACTATGCCACCGACTGCCCGGAGCCCAAGCAGAGGAATGGAAACGGTAATGGAAGCTCAGCAAAGAAGCCCAACCCTTTTCCTCGTGCTCATGTGAACCACATTGACGTGGAGGACGTCTATGATCAGCCAGACACTGTGGTTGGTAAGTTTTTATTAAATTCACATCCAGTATTGGTACTCTTTGATTCTGGTGCAACGCATTCATTTATATCAAGGGTAGTTGTGGAAAAGTACGGGTTGCCCACTAGAACCCTTAGAAGCCCTCTTCACGCCGGGCCCAGGAGGAGAAATGATGGCAGGCTTAGGCTTTCATGCAACCCTCGACATCGGAAACCATAAATTTCCTGCAGACCTCATAGTATTGGAAACCCAGACCTTGGATGTGATCCTAGGCATGGATTGGTTGACGAAGTTTGAAGGAAACATAGACTATGCCCGCAAGTCGATTCTGCTCACCACCCCGGAGCAGAAGAGGATCAAGTATGTATCCAGACGTAGCGGATGAAGAATCAGTGAATTCCCTCACGGGAGTTGTTCAGAGGAAGTGCCAGAGTGCAAGATTTTCCCGATGTGTTTCCGGAGGAATTACCAGGAATGCCACCGGACAGAGACATTGAATTTCTGATTGAGTTATTGCCCGGTACAGCCCCAATATCCAAGAGACCCTATCGGATGCCCCCGAACGATTTGAAAGAGATCAAGAATCAAATTAATGAGCTATTGGAGAAGGGATATATTCGGCCAAGCTCGTCACCTTGGGGAGCCCCAGTTCTTTTGGTAGAGAAGAAGGATGGAACCCTGAGAATGGTTGTGGATTATCGTTCGTTGAACGACGTGACCATCAAGAACAAGTACCCTCTTCCGATGATTAATGATCTATTTTATCAGCTAGTTGGAGCCAAGGTATTCTCCAAGATCGATCTTCGATCAGGGTATCATCAGTTGAAGATCCGTGAAAAGGATATACCCAAAACAGCATTTACCACCAGGTATGGTTTATATGATTATACCGTCATGTCTTTTGGATTGACTAATGCCCCTGAATACTTAATTATTTTGATGAACATGTTTTTTTTGGAATATCTGGACATGTTTGTCGTGGCGTTCATCGATGATATACTGTTTTTCTCCATGAGCGAGGAAGAGCATAAGGAACATTTGCGTCTAGTTACGAGAAACTCCGAGAACATCGATTGTATGCCAAGTTCAGCAAATGTGAATTTTGGCTGAAGGAAGTCGGATTCCTCGTACATGTTATTTCAGGAGAAGGAATAGCAGTTGACCCCGCCAAGGTTGTATCAGTCACCGATTGGCAGTCACCCACCTCAGTCAAGGAGATCCGCAGTTTTCTCGGACTCGCAGGATATTATCGGAGGTTTATTGAGAACTTCTCAAAGATTGCCAAGCCCATGACTGAGCTGTTGAAGAAGGACGCCAAGTACATTTGGACCGAGGATTGTGAAGCCAGTTTTCAGGAATTGAAGAAACGTTTGGTTACAGCCCCAAGATTGATTTTGCGGACATACACAAGGATTACGGTATATTGTGACGCCTCTCGTCGTGGACTCGGAGGAGTACTCATGCAGGAAGGAAAAGTTGTAGCTTATACCTCCAGATAGCTACGACCACACGAGATGAATTATGCCACACATGATTTGGAGTTAGCAGCCGTAGTGCATGCACTCAAGACCTGGAGACATTTCCTTATCGGAAACCGTTGTGATGTTTACACAGATCATAAGAGCTTGAAGTATATTTTCACGCAGAAAGAGTTGAACCTCAGGCAGAGGAGATGGCTAGAGTTAATCAAGGACTATGACATGAGATTGCATTACCACACATGAAAGGCTAATGTTGTAGCAGATGCCTTGAGCCGTAAGAGTTATGTGAATACTCTTATAGCGGGAGGATTACCCCAGGAGTTAGTCGATGACCTCAGAGATCTCCGACTGGAGATAGTTCCGAGAGGATATGTTGCAACTCTGGAAGTTCAGTCCACTTTGGCCGGAAGAATTCGTGAAGCCCAGAAGTCGGACAAGGAAATTGATGAGATAAAGAAAAAGATGAATGAAGGAAAAGCTAAAGGATTTCGTAAGGATGAATACGGAGCTATATGGTTCGAGGATCGTATTTATGTACCCAATGATCCCGAACTCGTGAAGCTAATTCTTCAGAGGCTCATGATTCACCGTACTCGATTCACCCGGTAACACCAAGATGTATCTGGATTTGAAGGAAAGTTTCGGTGGATGTATGAAGAAGGATATTGCCGAGTATCGTAGCGATGCGATGTTTGCCAACGAGTAAAGGCGGAACATCAGAAGCTAGCAGGGTTACTTCAACCTTTGCCGATTCCCGAGTGGAAATGGGAAAAACTTGGAATGGATTTTATCACAGGATTACCCAGGACCCGTTTAGGTTATGATTCCATCTGGGTAGTGGTTGATCGATTGACCAAGGTAGCTCACTTCATTCCCGTGAAGACTACCTATACCAGTGCTAAGATACCCAAGATATACATGACCAGGATCCTATGTCTCCATGGAGTACCGAGGAGTATCGTGTCGATAGAGGAACACAATTTACCTCAAAGTTTTGGAATCATTGCATGAAACTTTGGAGTACGAGTCTGGAGTTCAATACAGCTTTTCATCCGCAGACAGATGGACAGACCGAGAGAGTCAACCAGATCCTGGAGGACATGTTGAGAGCTTGTGCGCTAGACTATGGGTCTAGCTGGGATGATAATTTGCCATACGCTGAGTTTTCATACAATACTTGATTATCAGACCCGGTCAAGATGGCCCCTTCAAGCTCTATACGGAAGGAGGTGCGTAACACCATTGCTGTGGGATGGTGTGGGAGATCGAAAACTTTTCGGTCCCGATCTTATCAGAGATTCGAAGAGAAAGTCAAGCTGATTCGAGATAGGCTCAAGGTAGCTCGATCGAGATGTAAGAGTTATGCCGACAAGAACGAAGGAAGTAACTTACGAAGCGGAGACCGGGCATATCTTCGTGTGTCCCCACTTCGTGGAATCAAGAGATTCGGTGTTAAAGGAAAGTTAGCACCGCGGTTCATTGGCCCCTACAAAATCCTCGAACGTCGTGGAGAAGTTGCTTACAAGTTGGAATTGCCGGAAGGATTGTCCGGAGTTCATGATGTCTTCCATGTTTCTCAGCTGAAGAAATGCAATGCCGACATGGCCGATATTCCCTTGAGAGACACAAGGTGCCCTAGAGGCCATACAGCTCGACAAAGTGATCTCGACTTATGAGGAGAACCCCGTTCGAATTCTCGAGACGACAGAGTCACCCGCAGCAAGATCATCAAGTTTTGCAAGGTGCCGTGGAGTCATCATTCCGAGGAGGAAGCCACCTGGGAGCGAGAAGAAGACCTCCGCCGAGACCACCCGCACCTATTTGCTAGCCAACCCGAATCTCGAGGGCGAGATTCATCTTAAGGTGGGTAGGTTTGTAACATCCCAAATTTCCATTTGGAATGTTTTACAATTATAGCTAAGCATCTATGCATATTGTTTGAAATTGAGTGGCATTTGAAGTTTCAGAAGATTTTTGAGTTGTTGGAATTTGAATTCAAATTGGCAGTTGAAATTTATTTCAAACAATGCCCCGACAAATACTTGAGATAAAGTATGAGAGGAGTAAACATGACACTCCAAAATGTCGATGAAAAATGTTGCCAAAAAGTTTGAATTCAAATCTGATTTTATTTGGGATTTTTAGAAAATGTTTTTTTTAAAGTTTGAGTTTTGCCCCTGGAAAAATGTTCAAATTGTAGGATAAATTCCCCTGATCATTTTGATATATATATGTCCTATATAAAAATATATATTATATATATATATATTCCCCCTCTCCCTAATTCAAAAAAAAAGAGGAAAGAGAGAACCCCCAGCGCCACCAGCTAACTGCCCAACCCGACACCACCAATGGGCCAGCCCTGTGCCCAGCCAACCCCCGAGCCGGCCCACGCCCGAGCCGCCACCAAACCCTCCCCTCGGTCGCCTGTCAGCCACCCTCTCCCTATCTCACCGACGCGCTGGCCCCACCTCTCCCGTTCCCCTCGCCCGCGCCACTCCATGCCAGCACAACCGCCGCCGCCGCCGGAATCCCGGACTTCTCGGGATCTCCTCCCCCGATCCGCCCCCTCCTCCAAGTCGACGACTCCCCTATAAATACCGCCTCGACCCGTTCCCCACTTCCTCGCCTAACCTCGCCCTCGCGATTCCTCGCCGGAAACCCAGCCTTGGCCCGCTCATTGCCCCTGTTCGGCCGCCTCGAACCCCCCAGGCTCCACCGAGTCCACCATCGACCCCCTCACTCCGCCGCCCCGCCTCCGCCGTCGCCCGGACCACCGAAGGCCGCCGTCGTCACCCGAGCCGCCATCGACCGTCGCCGTCGTCGCCACCGCGGTAAGCCGCCGAAAAACCTCACCGCCGTTCGATCAAAAAATCTAGGGTTTAGATTAGAACTAGCGAAGGGGTAGGTTTTTGTTTAAAAATCTTTTAGTTTCGGTTTTTATTTAGGTTAGTTAAACCGGCCCGATCGGTTTAATCCCTCGGGCGCGTTTTAGTTATTTGACGCCCGAGCGTTAGATAGGCCTGTTAGCGTCAGTTTTCTTTTTAGTTATTTTATTTCTCGTTTCTGTTTTTAATAGAATAGTTTCAGTTTTGTAAAATCCATATCTTTTAGGTTACTTAATATTTTTAGTTGATTCTTTTTTTGTTGGTTTGCAAATTTGTTGTAGTTTCTGTAGAAAATATGTTTGGCCATGTTTAAATTATTAGAAATTGTTTTATTGTAGGTTTAGACAGATTAGTATTTCTGCTATAAAATGAGTTAGGATTATTTTATTTTAGTGATTCTTTTTGTCACTACTTTGTTTTGACCTTGCCTAACCGTAAGAATTTATTTGGGCATTTTAGAGTTAATAAAAAAATAGTTTTAATAAAAATCATGTGGTTCTTATTTATTTAACTAGCTACTGTTTTCCTATTGTTTTATTTAGCAAATAATTTTATTTTTCCTATGTGACAGTTTATTTTAGGTTAGTTTCTGTAGTTTTAGTACATGAACTTTTACTTACAATAAATAAAATTTTTATTTTATTTTTCCTTGCTAGGATTGTTATAGGCATAATAGGAGTTCTATAATAGCTCTTGATGTGATTCTTTTTGCTCCTAGTTGCATGATGTTTTCCCTTCTGTTAGTTAGCAAAAACCCATGCTTAGGTTCTGTTAAGAAAAATTTGGTTGTGTAAAACTATTTCTTAGTTGTTGTTTGATGTGGTGAAAACATTGGCTTGGATTTCTTCGAGTTTTCTTTGGGTTTTGGTTCAATTGTTTTATGTGTTATGTTAGTATGCTGTTATGTTAAGTGATCATATGTTTGTATGCTTATATGATTGTTGTTTGCCTCGGTAGAATTTCCGGAGTGCGAAGCTTGCTATTACGAGTCCCTAACTTTCGAAGACCGTCAGCAAGGCAAGTCATTTGACCATGTTTTCTTTTACAATACCTATGATTTTATTGCATTAGAATTATACCTCCCCACCATGCATGCAGTAGGAGAATTTTTAAGTTATGTTCTTGAGTAGTATCATGAGGTAGGATGAAACCAATTCCCTTGTTACCTCGTGAGACGGGTTGGTTGAGTGATTCATAAGGGAGATGTGAGAGTCAAGATGATGACAACCCCATGACTTCAAGCTCAAGATGGACTTCAAAATTCACTACCGGGTGGAGGAGCAGTTGACGGGCACCACAGAGAAAACCAGCGGTTGGCCGGGATGCATGGAGAAGCGCCATGACATCTTGCGGAAAGCTTCACCCAGCCACGAAGAGACGGATGGATACCCCATTGACCGGAAGCTTACCTGTGCAGCCGCAAGCCATTATGGGCTCTGGCTTGGTCAACCCTAGGTGTGACTCTGCCCGGACGGTGCTACAAGATGTAGAAGAACGGTAGGATTGGATGGGTACCGGCAAGGGCGGAGGAACTCTTCTGAAGACCCTGTTTGCTCGTCCGTGTTCAAACACCGTGAAGTGCGAAGACTTAAAGGAGGGAACGATTCTTGCGGGTAAAGTGCAAACCTCTGCAGAGTGAAGATCTAATCGGTTAGCCGTGTCCCCGTTACCACAATTTGAGCCTCTGGAACCTGGAGTATTTCGGATATCTCAACACCAAAATTAATAAATTAATTGAGGGGGTTATTTAATAATTGGGAATGAGACATTGGTTGGCGGAACCATCTCAATAACCACCAACATTTTGTAGTATTTGCAAACAAGTCCTTATTGTAGGGAAAAACTGGCTTTTTCGCAAAATGATGAAACTTAGAGCCCCACAGCCAAATTGCATATAGAGTTAGTAATTTTTATTATTGTTCTCTCTTCATGACTTGCCGGCATATTCAAAATGCTGACCTACACGGCTGCAACGTCTTATGTTGCAGAGGAGTATTCCGATCAGGAGTGAGGCTACGATCCACGCTTGGCGATTGCCCTATGGAGTCGGATGGACTCGCTATTTCTTCTACGCTTCCGCAGCTTTATTTAGTTTATTTCTCATGAGTTGGCCTTCGGCGAATTTATTATCTTGTAATAAAGACTCGATATGAGAATCGTGTAATAAATTCAGGTGTGATTGAACTTTGAATCTTTGCATCAATGTACTGTGTGTGCCAGCATGATCTTGGGATGGTACAGCTACACAGAGACTTGACCGTTTTCGGGTCGGGTCGCTACATTTGGCCACTTCATTATTTCGAATCGTTTTTCGACCTCCCGTTTCGCGTTTCAAGACGCAACCTCCGGTGACACGTCTTGTCAAAGCAGAGATCGTGCCCCCTTATTACGGGATTCTCATCAATGAGGTCTTGGGTAATCCAATCGTGCTATACGCACGACCCCTTGGGAGTAGGCAAAATTTTAAGGCCAGGGAGGGGCGCTTGACATTCACTGCCTTTATAAGAGGATAAGGATCCACCTTTTTACCCCATGCCTTCTTCCTCCTCAGCCCATCTGCCCTCGAGCTCCAGCGCCTAAGCTTCAATCGTTTCCGTCCCTAGCAAACACTGCAGCCATGTCCGGATATGGAGCACAGGGCAAGTGGATGGCCTCCTCCGTCACGGAGGGAAACATCAACGAACTCCGGGAAGCGGGGTACCTAGCCAAGGAAATCGCCCACCGGCTTCCGGCCAAAAAATAGATCGCCCCACTCCGAAGCCCAATGAGAGGGTAGTATTCATCCCCCACTTTCTTCGTGGATTAGGGTTTCCCCTCCATCCTTTCGCCCGCGGTCTCATGTTTTACTACGGGCTAGATTTCCATGATCTAGCCCCGAATTCCTTCCTCGACATTTCGGCATTCATCATTGTGTGTGAGGCATTCCTCCGCATCCCCCCACTTCGGCCTATGGCTCAAGGTCTTCAATGTGAAGCCGAAAGTGGTTGATGGTCAACACGCAGAGTGCGGCGGCGCTATGGTGAGCAGGCTTCCCAACGTCACCTGGCCCAAGGGCACCTTTGTGGAGACCGTGAAGGGATGGCAATAGGAGTGGTTCTATATCACGGAACCTCGTGACACCACATGGGCCGCCCCTCCAGAGTTTAAGTCCGGGCCTCCAATGCAACTCACATCCTGGCTCAACAAGGGCCTGGATTGGGCATCATCCGACGAGGTGATGACGCTGCAGAAGCGCGTCAAGAGTGTGATAGACAAGAACACTAGTCTTGCCAGCGTGATCCAGGTAATGCTTTTTCGCTGGATTCTGCACTGCCAATGCCGGACTCAGTATCTGTGGGAGTTCGATCCGGCCGGTCCCCGGACCCTGCAACGGTTCTTTGGCACAACGCACGAAGACATATGGAAGCTGCTTTTCAAGGCCCAGAAGTCGTGGCCGAAAACGACCGAAGATCTTGGCCTCGACCGCACTCATCCGGCCACTCCCGTAAGTTTTCTCATAGCCTTAATTTGTAGACCCGAGGAGTATACTGAGCTTTCCGTTCTCCTCACAGGGCTATGCGAAGAAGGTGGAGCGGATCCACCGCCTGCTCACATTCAAGACCCAGCCATTCCTCTGCTTACGAGGATGCTGGTTCCGACGCTGTATCAGGTGTCGGAAAAGAAGGCCAAGAAGAAGGGCAAGGAGGCCAAAGGTGGCCTCTGCCGTAAAGGCGCTTTGGACGTAGTGTCCGAAGATACCGAAACTCTCTCCTATCATGACGATGATGAAGAGGAGGAGGAAGAGAGCAATTCTCCCCTTAAGGGGGGAAAGAAGAGAAGGGGGGCTTCCGTGGATCTAGGGGCAGAGGCGTTCAAGAAAGGGAGAATCTGCCTTACGGATGATTCCGAATCGGACGCTGATGACATCCCCGAGTGGCGCCCCAGGCCGAAGCCCCTGGCCAGATTGTAAGTACTCAAGGGCACTGTATATATATATATCCGGCTTTTCACCTTGTGGTTTTAACACATTGAATTGTGTGTTGCGGTCCAGCTCGTGACCTCCCCCAGCGATCCTCATCTTCTGGGAATTCGCAGGGTCAGAAAATGATGGAGAGCGAGTCACCTCCGCTGGCCTCCCCCCCACTACTACAGACAACACCGAAGTGTTGTCCCGAAGGACCCTTCCGGGTCAGGGAGAGGTGCGGGAAGCCGTCAAGGCGGCGCCAGAGGGTGATACCTCTGCTGCCGAAAACATGGGGGAACCGACCCCCATGGAGACTGGCGACGGGGGCCATGTCCAATTTGGCCCCCAACAAAATGTCATTCCGGAGACCCACATGGCTCCGGAATCAGGTGAGCAGCCTCCTTCGAAAGAAGGGGGCACGTAAACTCCACCGGCGACCTCTGTCAATCCGGAGGCGCCGGACGCTCTGGTGGAAGCGCTTCAAAGCGCCTCCATTGTGGAGGAACATCGTGCCCTTATGGATACGGTGATTGAAAAGGTTCGGTCCGCTAAAAGCGGATTGAACGAGGCCTATACTAGCCTTCTGAGAGGCTTTGAGGTATGTGATGCAATACTTTTTAGCTATATAAAAGGAATGTCTGTGTATAGATAGTAGCCCCTGAGACTCTGTTCGATCTTCAGAAAGAAAGGCCGAACAGGGGATCGAATAGCTCTCACAGGAGATTAACATACCTATCTATTTGAACAAACAGGCTGCGATGTTGGCGATAGCTTCCCATGCCGCCGAAGTGTCCGAACTGAAGCGGAAATTAGAGGAAAGGCAAGGTATGTGATACCGAAACACATCTGAAATGATATCAGCTCTGATTTGTTATCTGAATGAGTTTTATGATTATGCTCATAGCTGACGCGTCTGAGGTCGAGACCCTCAAGAGTGCGTTGGCCGAATCCAAGAAGGAGGCGGAGGAGGAAGGAGCCGCCCGCCTAAAACATGAATCAAGGGTGGAGGTAGTCCAACAAGAGCTCAAGGATGCCATAAGCAAATGTGAATCCTTGGAGCGCAAGATTTTGGATCAAGATTCTGAACTTGCTAAGGCCCTTCAAAGCGTGAAGGAAGCCCGGGTTGAAGCCCAAGGCGCCCGCCGGGAGATCCAAGAGGCTAAGCAGATCGCGGCGGGTAAGGCCTTTAGTATGCAGAACAAATTTGTAAGAAGAAGGTACATCTTACTGACCCGCATTTGGAGTTCTCCAGGAGCGTTTGTGGATCTACCCCGTAGTATTGTTGATGTTGTGGAGTTCTTCCGAGCCGAAGAGGGGAGCTCGACGGAGAAGCTGTTCTGGTCGCAGTACCTTGCGCCAGAGCATCCAGTGCCCTTCAGTGATCAGCTCAAGCAGCTGACCGAACTACATAGGGTAGCCGAATAGGCCATGAAGGATGTTATAGTACGTCTTTGGCCAGCCAACCCATACCCAGCAGTTATTTCGGTCTCGTGAAGCGGCTAGTCAGTGCCTGCCCCCTCTTGATGCTATAAAGCGGTCGGTCTGCATCGAAGGTGCCCGGATGGCCTTCTCCCATGTCAAGGTGCAGTGGGCAAAGATGAATGCCGTCAAGCTTGCAACTGAGGGACCGCCCGCAGGCAAGGAGCATCGCACGCTGGAGCGGTATTTTGATGACGTCTTGGAAGAATCACGCATTATAGAGGGCCAGTGTTCGAAGGACATTATTTTTGAATGAATGTATCCGTGCTGCCCGAACTTTGTATTATGAAACAAGGCATATGTATAATATGTTGCTTGTTTTACCACAAATTCTTTTCCTCCTGTGCAGCCGTTTACGGTATCTGAGAGTTGGCCAGTCATCGGCTTCAGGCCCCACGTAGGTAGTACGGGGGGTTCGAAATAGCACTTGAACACACTTGACCCAACGATTTGGTCCTTGAAGGAGGTGTTAGTGCAGCAAACCAGGCAATTAGACTATGTGGCTTTATCATTCTCACTTAGCCATAGGAGTTTGGCAATGAGATTGTAGGCGCAGCCCCTGGTATTATTCGATTATCCGAATTTGGGTGTTTTAGACGCCTGATCGGGTGAAAACCGGTCCTTCGCATAATGCGGAAAAAATCGCAAGAGATTTATAATTAGTCACCGAATAGCTGACCAGCTCTCACCGCATCATGATAGTCAGTTTTCGGCTTTCTGTACTGAGGTGTTTATCCGGATGAACCAGAAACACAATCGCAGTAGTTCTGCCTTTACTACCTTAGCTGAACGAGTGGAACGTAAGGTAGTAACCACAGGAGCCGGGCAACCCAACTATTAACCAAAGACATGGTTCGGAGCCGATGCATATAATGCTATATTTGTGACGCCGAATTGTACTCTAAAAGTGTTCGGACTTATTTTATGTACGTGGCTGAATGGAGCCCCTGGCGATTTAAGTCGTACCGAGGTGTACATGGAAATTGGACAAAAAGAGGGAAGACAGATTAGGAAATAAGACAGTACCGAATAGGTTGGGCGAAAGAACTGTTTCCATTATAGTCTGATTGATACATCAACACGTATTTGTACAAATAATGCGATTAGCATCGAGGCTATTTTACATGCCCAGCACAAGGGAAAGCTGTGTATGGGTCCTAAAAAAGGAAGAGGTGATCTTTAAAGATCCTTTAGATACTCCACCGCATGTCCATGTTGCTTTTCTCCTTGGTGTATTATCCTTCGAAAGGATCAACGATCGAGTTTTCATGAGGGGCCTGGAAAAAGGGCCCTTGGTACCGTCGAAAGGTGATGTGGGTTGTAAGGAACCTGAAATAAAAAAATAAAAAAAGATATGCGTGTCCAGATTGGGTCGAGCCGTATTGTGGACTTTATCTTTACTATGCCTCCATCTTTGCCCATGGTATCTTTAGTGCGTAGTTATGTACGCGTGGTACATACGCCGCAATGCGGTTGGGGCTGAGACGGAGGCGGAATTGCTAATCGAGCTCCTGACGAGCTGGACTGTCGTTCTGCGGGGTAGTCCGGACTCGTTTGACAGTGTCCGGGGGTTTGACTGCCGCTGTGGTATTTGGCTTGATAAGGCCGCCCTGTACCTCCGCTGCGAGGGTCGTGGTGTGCTCTTCAGTGCGGAGGGAGCGCTCCGTGTTTCCATTGACTGTTATAACACCACTTGGTCCGGGCATCTTTAGTTTGAGATAGGCATAGTGCGGGATCGCGTTGAAGCGAGCGAACGTGGTTCGTCCAAGTAGTGCATGATATCCACTGCGGAAAGGGATGATGTCGAAGATCAAGTCTTAGCTTCGGAAGTTGTCTGGCGAGCCGAAGACGACTTCCAATGTGATTGAGCCCGTGCATCGGGCCTCTACACCAGGTATTAATCCTTTAAAGGTAGTTTTGGTGGGCTTGATTCTTGACGGATCAATACCCATTTTGCGGACTGTGTCCTGATAGAGCAGGTTAAGGCTGCTGCCGCCGTCCATGAGGACTCGCGTGAGGTGAAATCCATCGATAATTGGATCGAGGACCAGCGCGGCCGAACCTCCGTGACGAATACTGGTCGGATGGTCTCTGTGATCGAAAGTGATCGGACAGGCTGACCATGGGTTGAATTTTGGGGTGACTAGCTCTATCGCATAGACGTCCCTTGACGCGCACTTGCGCTCCCGCTTGGGGATGTGAGTAACGTATATCATATTCACCGTTTTGACCTCGGGGGGAAATTTCTTCTGCCCCCCTATGCTCGGTGGCGAGGCTCCTCATCGCTGTCCTCGTTGGGCAACCCCTTCTCCTTATGTTCGGTATTTAACTTACCGGCCTGTTTGAAGACCCAACAACTTTTGTTTGTATGGTTGGCAGGCTTGTCGGGGGTGCCGTGAATCTGGCAAGGTCGACCAAGTATTCAGTCCAAGCTAGACGAACCATCTTTGTTTCTTTTGAATGGCTTCTTCCGCTGACCGGATTTGGAGCCACTGAATCTGGCGTTGACCATCGTGTCTTCGATATTGTCATTGTTGCTTCAACGCTTGTGTTTGTTGTGTCGGGGCCTGCCGTTGCCGTTTCTGGCTTCAGAAGTGTCGGGGTCGCTGGTACTGTTGCCGCTACGAGCTAGCCAGCTATCTTCGCTCGCGCAAAAGCGGGTCATGAGTGCTGTAAGGGCTGCCATAGACTTCGGCTTCTCTTGGCCGAGGTGTCGGGCGAGCCATTTGTCGCGGATGCTGTGTTTAAAGGCCGCCAGGGCTTTGGCATCCGGGCAGTCGACAATCTGGTTCTTTTTAATTAGGAACCTGGTCCAGAATTTCCTGGCCGACTCTCCGGGCTGCTAGACTATGTGACTGAGGTCATCGGCGTCCGAAGGCCGGATATAAGTGCCTTGGAAGTTGTCTCTAAAGGCATCTTCCAAGTCTTCCCAGCTTCCAATAGAGTTTTCTGGGAGGCTATTTAATCAGTGTCGAGCTGGTCCCTTAAGTTATAGGGGGAGGTATTTGATGGGATGTAGATCTTCACCACGAGCCATGTGAATGTGGAGAAGAAAATCTTCAATCCATACTGCGGGATCTATTGTGCCATCGTATGATTCGGTGTTCACGGGTTTAAACCCTTCTGGGAACTGGTGCTCCATTACCTCTTCGGTGAAGCATAGGGGGTGTGCGGCGCATCTATATCGGGCCACGTTACGACGCAGTTCGGATGAAGTCCGTATGTGGTTTTCGGCCCGGGTGTAGTTATGCTTGTCGCACCAGACCTGATAGCCGTCTTCTCACACTGGGGCACGCCCCCGTGATCCGTAGATTGATCTCGTCTGCCCTAATCTATTTTCCAGGTCCTGTCGGAGGTCATAGGTGTATCCTGGAGCCGCTGCTTCTCTGCCTCTACGGCGAGGTGGTGCGGGCTGGTGTTCGGCTTGAGTTGCCGCTCTGTCCTGGCCACGCGGTGGTCGGTCAGGTCTATCGACAGTGTCACGCGTGTTGGCAGTGTGGGCTCCAGGACCTCGTCGTCGAATTGGGGTAGTAGCTTGCGCTTTGGGTAGCTCTTTGTTGGGCGTTCAAGGCCATATTCTTCAGCTGCCAGGACTTTAGTCCATCTGTCGTTGCGCGTATCCTATTCGGATTGGAGCTGTCGCTGCTTCTTTTTGAGGCTTCTCGCAGTTGTGATTAGCTGGCGCTTAAAGCGTTCTTGTTCAAGGGGTTCCTCCAGCACGATGAAATCTTCGTCGGCGAGGCTCACATCGTCTTCGGAGAGTGGTAGATAGTTGCTATCCTCCGAGTCTTTGTTCCCTACGGTCGACTTGCCCATCCTACCGATCATCCTGTTCGGATGTTGGTTCGATGGGAGCTTCTTGGTCTTCGGCGTTCTCCGGAATATTATTGTCCCCGGTGCCGGTGTTGCTATCTTTTTCGCGACGCAATTTAGAGCGGCGCCGGTGACATCGACACTTTGGAGGTATCTCAGGAGGTTCGTCCTCGACTAGATCCTTCTCATCATCACCGTTGTCTTCTTTGGGTGTGTCCACCATGTACACGTCGTATGAGGAAGTGGCCGT
The DNA here is from genome assembly GCA_021605145.1 of Aegilops bicornis. Classification (NCBI taxonomy): domain Eukaryota; kingdom Viridiplantae; phylum Streptophyta; class Magnoliopsida; order Poales; family Poaceae; genus Aegilops; species Aegilops bicornis. Next base: position 112,889,264 of record CM038669.1, on the reverse strand, counting down.
CCAGCGTCCGGTGAACGGCGGGTTTTGGCCTTGCTGATCTTCGGCATCGTCGTCCATATCGTCGATGTCTTCGGAGGTGTAATCAAGAATGTCGGTTAGATCCGCGATAGTGGTGGCTATGAAGTGGGTGGTGGGTGGGACGTAAAATTCCCCGCTCTCAGTTCCTAGAATGGGCTAGGCGTAGTTCGGCAGCGGTTCGTCTGCAATGGCATGGGATCGCACTAAGTCCAGGGCCTCGTTTAAGAGCGAGGTTTGGACGGGGAAGTGAGAGTTCGTGGAGTTGAGCGGGACAGAAGTTTCCTGGCCAAGATCACATAACACGGACCTCGAGAGTTCGGAGCTAGTGTCCGGAGGAGAGTCCGGCTTTATGATGATAGAGGTAGCCTGCCGTAATTTCGGGCCTGCTGGTGACGCGATCCCCTCCGATTTTTTGGTGACAAGCTCTATAGCTGCAGAGAGTATGGAGGGCTCTAAACTCACGTTTTTGGACCTGTTGATGTGCTCCGGATATAAGGCCGGAGTGTTGGTTGGGGCCGCAAACCCCTGGAAGATCAAGTCTCCTCGGATATCAGCGACATAGTTCAGGTTTCCAAAACCGATCTGATGACCAGGGGCGTAGCTGTCAATCTGCTCCAGATGGCCAGTCGAGTTGGCCCGCAGTGCAAAGCCGCCGAATACGAAAATTTGGCTGAGGAGAAAAGTCTCCTTCACGGCGGCATTGTTGTAGATGATCGATGGAGCCATCAAGCCTTCTGACGACGACATAGTGGAACTCTCAATAAAAGCACCAATGTCGGTGTCAAAACCGGTAGATCTCGGGTAGGGGGTCCCAAACTGTGTGTCTGAGGATCGAAGGTAACAGGAGGCAGAGGACACGATGTTTACCCAGGTTCGGGCCCTCTCAATGGAGGTAATACCCTACTTCCTGCTTGATTGACTTTGATGAATATAGGGGTTACAAGAGTTGATCTACCTCGAGATCGTAATGGCTAAACCCTAGATGTCTAGCATGTATGATTATGATCCCCTCTACGTACTAACCCCTCCGGTTTATATAGACACCGGAGGGGCCTAGGGTTGTACAAAGTCTGTTTACAGAGAAAGGAATCTTCATATCCAAACGCCAAGCTTGTCACCCACGCAAAGGAGAGTCCCATCCGGACACGAGGAAAGGCCCTCTATCTTGTATCTTCACGACCCACCAGTTCGGCCCATGTCACATAGCCCGGACGCCCGGGGACCCCCTAATCCATGACTCCCTCACCCACTTTGTTTTCTTTTTTGACCTTTCATAAATTATAGCTCTAGTGCATCCGTTGCATGGCAATCCCTACTCACTCACATTGATATTATTAATGGGCATCTCCATTGCCCGTCAATACACTAGAGCTATAAGTTTGCGGGACTAACCTATTAACCTAGAGCCCAGTGCCAGTTCATGTTTTTCCCCTTGTTTTAGAGTTTCGCGGAAAAGGAATACCAAACAGAGTCCAAACAGAATAAAACTTTCGCGATGATTTTTCTTGGACCAGAAGACACCCAGGAGACTTGGAGTGCAAGTCAGAAGAGCCATGAGGCGGCCACAAGGGTGGAGGGCGCACCCACCGACCTTGTGGGCCCCTCTTTGACCTCCTGACCTAGATCTTCCTCCTATATATACTCTTATACCCCAAGAACATCCAGGGGAGCCATGAAACCACTTTTCCACTGCCGCAACCTTCTATACCCGTGAGATCCCATCTTGGGGCCTTTTATGGCATCCTACTGGAGGAGCATTCGATCACGGAGGGCTTCTACATCAACACCATTGCCTCTCCGATGAAGCGTGAGTAGTTTACCTCAGACCTACGGGTCCATAGCTAGTAGCTAGATGGCTTCTTCTCTCTCTCTTTGATTCTCAATACAAAGTTCTCCTCGATGTTCTTGGAGATCTATTCGATGTAATACTCTTTTGCGGTGTGTTTGCCGAGACCCGATGAATTGAGGATTTATGATTAGCTTATCTATGAATATTATTTGAATCTTCTCTGAATTCTTATATGCATGATTTGATATCTTTGCAAGTCTCTTCGAACTATCGATTTGGTTTGGCGAACTAGATTGGTTTTTCTTGCAATGGGAGAAGTGCTTAGCTTTGGGTTCAATCTAGCGGCGTCCTTTCCCAAAGTGATGAGGGGCTGCAAGGCACGTATTGTATTGTTGCCATCGAGGATAAAAAATGGGGTTTTCATCATATTGCTTGAGTTAATTCCTCTACATCATGTCATCTTGCTTAATGCGTTACTCCGTTCTTTATGAACTTAATACTCTAGATGCATGCTGGATAGCGGTCGATGTATGGAGTAATAGTAGTAGATGCAGAATCGTTTTGGTCTACTTGACACGGATGTGGTGCCTATATTCATGATCATTGCCTTAGATATTGTCATAACTTTGCACTTTTCTATCAATTGCTCGATAGTAATTTGTTCACCCACCATAGTAATGTTTATCTTGAGAGAAGCCTCTAGTGAAACGTATGGCCCCCGGGTCTATTTTCCATCATATAAGTTTCTGATCTACAATTCTAGTTTCCTATTTACTTTCTTTGCAAATCTTTTACTTTCCGTTCCATAAACCGAAAATACCAAAAATATTACTTTACCGTTTATCCATCTCTATCAGATCTCACGTTGCAAATAACCGTGAAGGGATTGACAACCCTTTATCACGTTCGGTGCAAGGTTGGTGTTTGTTTGTGCAGGTATTCGGTGGCTTACGCGTTGTCTCCTACTGGATTGATACCTTAGTTCTCAAGACTGAGGGAAATACTTACGCTACTTTGCTGCATCACCCTTTCCTCTTCAAGGGGAAAATCAATGCAAGCTCAGGAGGTAGCAGTGTGTCTTCCGTTTGTATTGTTTTGATCTACGTGTCTCTTCATCGGTGATGGCCATTGCTCTGGTGCGCTGGCCTTATGGACCTTAGCACGACGACTTCCTGATTGTGTACTACAACAAGTTTTGCCCGGCTCCAGCGAGGAAGGGGTTATGACGGTGGTGCGCCAACATCTCACTTGAGTGCTTTTAGTCGTCGCTAGGTGGTCCATGGATGTAGAGTGATTTTTATTATTTCTGGTATTTGTTATACCATCATGATTGAAGATGAATACATCTCATTTGCCCCGCACTGCGGAGCAGAGCAGGAGAGAGGAGATCGATTCCGAGAAGAATGCACTCTCATTACTCAATTCAACTTAGCAGCCCCGTGCCTACATAAGTGCGCCCAGAGAATCAAGGAGAGGCCACCGCAATCGGCCGAGAGCAAGATCAGCCAAGGGTCGCTGGGCGGTCCTAGATCGGAAATGCCATGTGTCCTCGAGAATGTTTTGCCCACTGTAAGAAGTACTTTCGGCTTGTCCTTTGCTATAAAAAATGATTGTGCCACCTTGCTACACTATTGTCACTTGTTACTTGCTACGAATTATCTTGCTATCAAACTACTTGTTACCACTACTTCCAGTACTTGCAGAGAATACCTTGCTGAAAACCGCATGCCATTTCCTTCTGCTCCTCGTTGGGTTGGACACTCTTATTTATTGAAAGGACTATGATTGATCCCCTTGTTTTTTCGGGTCATCACTCTGCAGAGTGTAAAACTAATCGATTAGCGGTGTCCTCGATTACGGACAATTGTGAGCAACTAGACTTGGAACTCTCGAAGATCTTCTCACCTCAAATTACTATTATGATATGGGTATAATTAAACCATGATCACAGGGGGGCTCTCATGGTAATACTGGGAACCTATGATCTCTAGGAGGCTCTCATAGGCGGGTTAAATTGGAGGCGGTCCAATTTAACATTAGGCTAACTAAAATGTAATAAAACTTGACTAGAAAGTAGAAGTAAGACAAAATTGGCTTTACGCAAAATAGAACTTAGAGTTTTCCACTTGATATAAATGACCAAAAGTCGGGCATTTCAATTTGACTAGAAAGGAACTTACGCAAAATAGAACTTAGAGGCCCCAACAGATAGAGCGCAAGGTGTATATCCAGAGGAGTTGGATGTATTGGGGTGGTGTACAATGGTGGCATGGTCGGTGGCGTTGTGGGTTGGGGCCTCTTGTGGCAATGTCGTGGGTTAAGTACAATTGCGGAGGAACAATGGCGCGCGGTTGTGCGGAGGAGGTTGAAAAGAGAAGAGGAACAAGGCAGGTTGGGTAGAGCAGGAAGACTTCAAGCAATTTGGTGATGGCCCTTGGATACATGGTGAAAAGCGTCCAGGCATCCCCACATCCGTCGTATATATGGTTCGAATATGGGGAGTGCCGGTCAGCCCAGGCGTTTGGGCCGAATTTTCCAGGTCCAGTTGGGTGGAAGCTTTCTGTCTGGGCAGGTAGCCAAAACATTTTGGACGGAGATAGGGCATTTGGTTGTAGATGATGTCATGCATTTAGGGGTGTTTCGAGTGCTCACTCGAAGGTGGTACATGCAACAAGACCGTTAGAGGCATGATATAGTTTTTTTTAGAAAGTATGCTTCTATTCAAATCATGAAATAATACAAAATCGTTATCGTACAAGCACACCCTAACCCACACATAATGAAACCAGAATAACAAAGAACACCCTAAAACAACCAGTAAAACACGTAGATCTTCTGAGCTCCGTGTCATCATCACTGAACCTTGTGAGAAGAACCCTGCAACACAAAAATCTACAACAAACCCAATCAGGCCCTCATCTTCAACCACGACATAATCGCCGCCACGCTGCTCCCCCTTTTTTCCGCTCTGGTGTCGAAAAGACAAGGACACACATGTGCATCCAACACGCATGCACCAGCCTTCGCCAACTATGGCTTTGAGTACCACTATATGCGCCCCTTCCAGATGGAAGAGAACTAGGATCCGGTTCCGATGCGGCCGCCTGGACAAAGAAGGACATCCCTCCAATAGCAGCACAAAGAAAGAGGGAGGGCACCAATAAAAAAACATACTAACGAGGAGGAAGAAGAATCTCCGTCTCCACACAACCACCACCCATCCGAGGACCAACCCGCCAAAGGTTTGGCCAACCTCCAGACACCATAACCTGTGACCTCGACGAGATCCAGGAATCCCCCACCCCTATGGATCCTAGATGAAGGCAATAGTGCCGCCTACCTGCAAATGGAGCCCGGGGAAACCTATCCAGACATGACGCTACCGCAACGGCCTTGGCAGCGTTTCCCTCAACCCTATCCCTACCAAGAACCCACCCGACACATAGATCCGAGGCCCCTTCCTCCCACGCTTTAACAAAACTCCAACATGATTAATGTGTCTCTAACAAACCGTACCATGCCTCTGCGAGTGGTTAGGGTTTGTTTCTGTTTGCCTGATCCGGTGGTGGCACGACATCCAAAGGGACCCTCCCGTTACCTTGCTGACCCTAACTACTCACAGAGGCATGGTATAGTTGTCAGAGACATATCAATCATGTTGAGAGTTTTGTTAAAGCACAAAATGTGACAGTACCCTTTTTGACATGGAACACTTGTATTCCATTTACCACATAGCAAGATAATCGGTTACAACATAGATTACACCAACTGGGTAGTCATTATGCCAAATACGCCTAGTACCATAGTCTAAACCGACACGCAGAGCCGCCATCACATGCGTTAGATTGTTACAATTGCGAGGAACATGATATATCTCAGCGACAATGAATTACATGTGCATTCTGAACTTGATTTCCTAGAAAGATGTATGAATATGCTAAGATCAAAGGAGCTGGACCCAATAACCTGCTAAAGCAAGAGACCGTGTGTTTCAAATATCACCCTGCCATTTGATCAGCTAACTTTACAGCTTCCATTAGTGCTACTCTCTCGGCATGTAGAGCACTCGTCAAGTGATTCACTGAACCCGCCGCGGCAAACTGGATATCAGACGATGAATTCCTGCAGATCATCACCCATCCCCCATGTCCCAATCTCACATTAAATGCGGCATCCACATTAACCTTTGTCATATCCTCTAGTGGGGGAGTCCATCTACGCTGAACTTTGGTATCTTTCACTCCATTAGAGATCAGAAAATCCTTCCACTCGTGAACATGGTGGTTGACCGAGAATTGGAGATCACGTACACTTTCTCGTTTCTCCCCGTGGTTACCACCGTTCTGGTCGGTCCACCACAGCCATAGTAAGGCAACAATCTGAAGTTTCTTTTCATCTGGGAGTTACAGAATTGCCTGAACGACCCCTTCGCTGATCTCAATAAGGAGAGTTGACTCTCTTCCAACAATAGGGCTCTCCATCTATGTTTTACAAACTTGCATTTAAAGAACAGGTTCCCACCATGCTCAAAAAGGCGTCCACAGACTGTACATCTCGTGTCCAATTCTACACCTCGTTGGATGCTATTCATATACATCGGATGACTATTGTGTGCAAGCCGACAAAGCAAATGGTTTACCCTTGGGGGACAATCAACCTTCCAGATGGCCTCAAAATTCTTCATTTTTCATCATATTAACATGGACCTTATACGCCAGATTTCACGGAGAAGACCCCTTTGCTGCCATAGTGCAAGACATAGAATCCTCTACTTGTTCTCACAAAAGAATGCTGAAGATGACTTGCACACCAACCAAATTAAAACATGTCCTTACCAGTTCCTCGTCCCACACGCCCATTATAGGATCGATGAGCTCAGACACACATGTTAGGAGACATTGCCTTTGGTGATTGGATGGTCTGTGGGTGTCGCATAGAGGGATCCATGGATCTTCTCATTTTTTAATCTTCGATCCATCCCCAGTTCTTTAGATCAAGCCGACTTTAAAAACATCCAAACCCTTCAAGAGGCTTCTCCATACATAGAAAGTTGGGTGCAGTCTTAGTTATGAGTCCATCCCGAGTGCCGGTTCCGTAAATTATGATGTGGCGATCGGGAGGTGATCCGATCAGCCTAGGGTTCTATGATCGCCCGGCCACCATCGCCGTCAGCACCAAAATCCAGCGTGTCCTTTCTCCCTCCTGAGAAGGCGACTCGCCTGGATCTCCCCATCCCACCACTCAAAGCCTTTCGTAGGTTTCTAGGGCTCACGACCGTACACACAAATTAACCTAGACTTGTAGGAGGCGTGAGGGTGAGTAGGAGGGTGAGATGGAGGATGTGGAGGGGATGATGAGGGGCCTTAAGCTATGAGCGGCAGAGAAGAAGGGGTTGAAGCTGTCAGAAGTGGAGCCGGAGAAGGTGCTAGAGTGGGTGGAGGAGGAACCACAAGCGGTGGGGAAGCTGTTCTCGGAGAAGCTAGCACATGCGAGTGTGATTGGGAACACGTTGGGTAAGATTTGGTGCCCGATCAAGGGGCTAGGGTGTAAGGAGATCGAAGAAAATGTTTTCTTGTTCACGTTCCGACAACCAGCAGGGTGGAGGAGGGCTTTGGAGGATGGACCATGGTGGTTCGATAAGGAGCTGCTGGTAATGGAAGACTTTGATCCTGATAAAACAGTGGACGAGTAGGACTTTAATCGGATCCCCATGTGGGTTCGGGTTTTTGGACTGCCACTTGGCTCCATGAACATGCAAACAGTGAATTGATTGGGAGGGATTTCCACGAGCTGCTAGAAGTGGATGTCGGTCATGATGGGAAGGCTGTGGGAAAATTCCTGAGAATAAAGGTTAAGGCAAATATTGAGCAGCCTTTGATGCGTGGTTTCTTGTTGGACAGAGACAAAGAGAAGGGAGATGTTGACACAGTAATGGATGGTCCGGCACCAAGTAATAATAATAAGAAGAAAGTTCTCTGGTGCAGGTTTGAATACGAGTATCTGCTAGATTTCTGCTACACCTGCGGGATTGTAGGGCATTGTGAGAAAGAATGCATGAACAAGACTCCGATAGGGGAATCACCTCAGTTTGGGCCCTTGTTAAGAGCGGAGGAGAATGGTAGGAGGGCAGAGGAAGGAGGTAGAGGGAGATAGGAGGAGGGTAGGGGGAGTGGTGGTAGTAGGAGCTGGAGTGGAGGGAGAGGAGGAAGTGCAAATTCTAACCACGGAAACAGGAGGAACTAGAATTTCGGGAGAGGAGGAGGTTCTGCAGGTAGTGACGCGCCATCATGGCAAAAGGAAGCGCAAGTTTCAAAGAACCTGGGCACAAAAAGGAGGGATGATGGCAATGAGGTGACTAGTCCATTGAAGAAGAATGCAAACAGGGGAGGCAATGAGGCCACAATAAGCTCCGTCCAAAGGAAGTTAAAACTAAACCTGTGGAATAGCGGCAGTCCTAAGAGATGGAATAATACGAGAAGCATGTTTGTCGATGTGCCCGCCCATGCAGTAGATAAGCCTGATGGTGGCTGATACGTCTCCGTCGTATCTATAATTTTTGATTGTTTCATACCAATATTATACAAGTTTTACATACTTTTGGCAACGTTTTATATGATTTATTGGAATAACCTATTGATCCAGTGCCAAGTGCCAGTTCCTGTTTTATGCATGTTTTTTTGTATTGCAGATTATCCATATCAAACAAAGTCCAAATGCAATAAAAAAATACGAAGATTTATTTTGGAATATTTGTGATTTTTGGGAGTTGGAATCACCGCAAACGGAGGCCCACGCAAGGCACAATACACTGCTACGTCTTGAGCTTGCGTTGGTTTTACCCGAAGAGGAGAGGATGATGCAGCACAGTAGCGTAAGTATTTCCCTTAGTTTTTGAGAACCAAGGTATCAATCCAGTAGGAGGCCACGCACAAGTCCCTCGTACCTGCACAAAACAATAGCTACTCGCAACCAACGCGATTAGGGGTTGTCAATCCCTTCACGGTCACTTACGAGAGTGAGATCTGATAGAGATAGTATTTTTGGTATTTTTGGTATATAGATGCAAAGCGAAAAGTAAAAGGCAAAGTAAAAACCAATCAAGTATAAAAGTGATGGAGATTGATATGATGAGAATAGACCCGGGGGCCATAGGTTTCACTAGTGGCTTCTCTCAAGAGCATAATTATTCTACGGTGGGTGAACAAATTACTGTTGAGCAATTAATGTAATTGAGCATAGTTATGAGTATATCTAGGTATGATCATGTATATAGGCATCACGTGCGAGACAAGTAGATCGAAACGATTCTGCATCTACTACTATTACTCCACTCATCGACCGCTATCCAAAGATGCATCTAGAGTATTAAGTTAAAAACAGAGTAACGCCTTAAGCAAGATGACATGATGTAGAGGAATAAATTCATGCAATATGATAAATACCCCATCTTGTTATCCTCGATGGGAACAATACAATACGTGTCTTGCGACCCTTTCTGTCACTGGGTAAGGACACCGCAAGATTGAACCCAAAGCCATGCACTTCTCCCATTGCAAGAACTACCAATCTAGTTGGCCAAACCAAACGGATAATTCAAAGAGACTGGCAAAGATAACTCAATCATACATAAAAGAATTCAGAGAAGATTCAAATATTATTCATAGTTAAGCTGGATCATAAACCCACAATTCATCGGTCTCAACAAACATACCGCAAAAAGAAGATTACATCGAATAGATCTCCACGAGAGAGGGGGAGAACATTGTATTGAGATCCAAAAAGAGAGAAGAAGCCATCTAGCTACTAGCTATGGACCCGAAGGTCGGAAGTAAACTACTCACACTTCATCGGAGAGGCTATGGTGTTGATGTAGAAGCCCTCCGTGGTGGATGCCCCCTTCGGCGGAGCTCCGGATTAGGCCCCAAGATGGGATCTCGTGGATACAGGAAGTTGTGGCGGTGGAATTAGGTTTTTGCATCCTGTTCTGATCGTTTTGGGGTACGTAGGTATATATAGGAGGAAGGAGTACGTCGGTGGAGCAACAGGGGACCCACGAGGCAGGGGGCGCGCCCTAGGGGGGGGCGCCCCCCAGCCTTGTGACCGCCTCTCTGGTTCCTTGGCGTAGGGTCCAAGTCTCCTGGATCATGTTCGGGGAGAAAATCACGTTTCCGAAGGTTTCATTCTGTTTGGACTCCGTTTGATATTCTGTTTCTTCGAAACACTAAAAAAGACAAAAAAGAACGGCAATTCTGGGCTGGGCCTCCGGTTAATAGGTTAGTCCCAAAAGTAATATAAAAGTGGAAAATAAAGCCCATTATAGTCCAAAACAATAGATAAAGTAGCATGGAGCAATCAAAAATTATAGATACGTTGGAGACGTATCAGGCATCCCCAAGCTTAATTCCTGCTCGTCCTTGAGTAGGTAAAAGATAAAAAGAGAATTTTTGATGCGGAGTGATACTTTGGCATAATTCCAATGTAAATCTTCTTAATCATGGTATGAATATTCAGATCCGAAAGATTCAAGACAAAAGTTCAGATTGACATAAAAATAATAATACTTCAAGCATACTAACTAAGCAATTATGTCTTGTCAAAATAACATGGCCAAAGAAAGTTATCCCTACAAAATCATATAGTCCTGCTATGCTCCATCTTCCCCACACAAAATATTTAAATCATGCACAACCCCGATGACAAGCCAAGCAATTGTTTCATACCTTAACATTTTCAAAACTTTTTCAATCTTCACGCAATACATGAGCGTGAGCCATGGATATAGCACTATATGTGGAATAGAATGGTGGTTGCGGAGAAGACAAAAAGGGAGATAGTCTCACATCAACTAGGCGTATCAACGGGCTATGAAGATGCCCATCAATAGCTATCAATGTGAGTGAGTAGGGATTGCCATGCAACGGATACACTAGAGCTATAAGTATATGAAAGCTCAACAAAAGAAACTAAGTGGGTGTGCATCCAACTCGCTTGCTCACGAAGACCTAGGGCATTTGAGGAAGCCCATCATTGGAATATACAAGCAAAGTTCTATAATGAAAAATTCCCACTAGTATATGAAAGTGACAATATGAGACTCTCTATCATGAAGATCTTGGTGCTACTTTGAAGCACAAGTGTGGTAAAAGGATAGTAACATTGTCCCTTCTTTTTTTCCTCCTTTTTATTTTTTATTTGGGCCTTTATTTATTTATTTTTATGGCCTCTTTTTTTTCGTCCGGAGTCTCATCCCGACTTGTGGGGGAATCATAGTCTTCATCATCCTTTCCTCACTTGGGACAATGCTCTAATAATGATGATCATCACACTTTTATTTTTCTTACAACTCAACAATTACAACTCGATACCTAGAACAAAATATGACTCTATATGAATGCCTCCGGCGGTGTACCGGGATATGCAATGAAATATGAGTGACATGTATGAAGGAATTATGAACGGTGGCTTTGCCACAAATACGATGTCAACTACATGATCATGCTAGCAATATGACAATGATGGAGCGTGTCATAATAAACGGAACGGTGGAAAGTTGCATGGCAATATATCTCGGAATGGCTATGGAAATGCCATGATAGGTAGGTATGGTGGTTGTTTTGAGGAAAATATATGGTGGGTGTATGATACCGGCGAAAAGTGCGCGGTATTAGAGAGGCTAGCAACGGTGGAAGGATGGGAAAAAGTGCGTATAATCCATGGACTCAACATTAGTCATAAAGAACTCATATACTTATTGCAAAAATCTAGAAGTTATCAAAGCAAAGTATTACGCGCATGCTCCTAGGGGGATAGATTGGTAGGAAAAGACCATCGCTCTTCCCCGACCGCCACTCATAAGGAAGACAATAAATAAATAAATCATGCTCCGAGTTCATCACATAACGGTTCACCATAATGCATGCTACGGAAATCACAAACTTCAACACAAGTATTCTTTAAATTCACAACTACTCAACTAGCATGACTCTAATATCACCATCTTCATATCTCAAAACAATTATCAAGCATCAAACTTATCTTAGTATTCAACGCACTCAATTTTTTTTTCACATATCTTGAGTACCAAGTATATTAACATTAAGCAAATTACCATGCTATTAACGACTCTCAAAATAATCTAAGTGAAGCATGACAGATCAAGTTTCTTTAAAATAAATCCACCACCGTGCTCTAAAAGATCTAAGTGAAGTACTAGAGCAAAAATTATCACGCTCAAAAGATATAAGTGAAGCACTATGAGCAAAACTATCAAGCTCAAAAGATATAAGTGAAGCACATAGAGTATTCTATCAAATTCCAATTCATGTATGGCTCTCTCAAAAGGTGTGTAAAGAAAGGATGATTGTGGTAAACTAACAAGCAAAGACACAAATAATACAAGACGCTCCAAGCAAAACACTTATCATGTGGTGAATAAAAATATAGCTCCAAGTAAATTACCGATGGAAGTTGACGAAAGAGGGGATGCCTTCCGGGGCATCCCCAAGCTTTGAATTTTTGGTGTCCTTGGATTATCTTGGGAGTGACATGGGCATCCCCAAGATTAGGCTCTTGCCACTCCTTGTTCCATAATCCATCAAAAGAATTCACCCAAAACTTGAAAACTTCACAACACAAAACTCAATAGAAATCTCGTGAGCTCCGTTAGAGAAAGAAAACAAAAGACTACTTTAAGGTACTATAATGAAATCATTCTTTATTTATATTGGTGTTAAAACTACTTTATTCCAACTTCTCTATGGATCATAAACTATTTTACTAGCCATAGATTCATCAAAATAAGCAAACAACACACGCAAAACAGAATCTGTCAAAAACAGAACAGTCTGTAGTAATCTGTAACTAACGCAAACTTCTGGAACTCAAACAATTCTACCAAAATTAGACGACCTGGAAAATTTGTTTATTGATCAGAAGCAATTGGAATCAATATTTTATCACATTCTGGTGATTTTTAACAATTCGGGCACTGAGCGCAAAGTTTCTGGAAATTACAGCAAGATCAAATAACTATTATCCAAGAAGATCCAATAGGTTTAACTTGGCACAAACACTAATTAAAAGATAAAACCACATCTAAACAGAGGCTATATGGATTATTTATTCCTAAACAGAAGCAAAAACGAAAACTAAAAAATAAAATTGGGTTGCCTCCCAACAAGCTCTATCGTTTAACGCCCCTAGCTAGGCATTGAGATTTCAATGATGCTCACATGAAAGACAAGAATTGAAGCACAAATAGAGCATCGTATAGCATGTGACAAACACATCTAAGTCTAACATACTTCCTATGCATAGGCATCTTATAGGCAAATAAATTTGCCAGGCAAGCAAAAACTAGCTTATGCAAGGAAGAAGAAAGTGACGATAGCAATCTCAACATGAAGAGAGGTAAGTTAGTAACATGAAAACTTCTACAACCATATTTTCCTCTCTCATAATAATTACATGTAGGATCATAAGAAAATTCAACAATATAGCTATCACATAACATATTCTCAACACGATCCACATGTATGCAAAGTTGACACTCTTCCGAAATAGTGGGATTATCATAAAATAAAGTCATGACCTCTCCAAACCCACTTTTCTCAAAAATTTCATAAGATTGAACATGCTCCAAATATGTGGGATCTAAAGTTGACACTCTTCCAAACCCACTTTCAATATTATTCCAAACACTGTTATCAATCTCATATTCATCATGGGGCTTAAATAAATTTTCAAGATCATAAGAAGAATCACCCCAATCATGATCATTGCAACAAGTAGTAGACATAGCAAAACTAGCATCCCCAAGCTTAGGGTTTTGTATATTATTAACACAATTGACATCAAGAGAATTTATAGTAAAATCATTGAAATCATGCTTTTCATTGAGGGAACTATCAAGTATGGGCGCAATAGCAACAATCTCATGTTTAACATAAGGAACTATAGCAAATTCATCTTCATAAATATTGGCATCATAGCCACAAGAATAGTAAGCGTCATGTTCATCAAGGGATATTTCAATCAAATCATCGGAATCATCATTATCTATAGATTCATGCATATCATTATTTCCTTCCAAAGCAATGGTCATTCTTTCAATAAATTCTTGGACATAGACATTATGAGCAAGGTTTTCATTGCAATATTTAAGTATGACGGAAATTTCAGATTTGTTGAGAGTAAAATCATACTTTTCAATCAAAGAAGCAACTTCATGAGCACCCTTAAAAACGACAAATTCTTCAATTTGTTCGATATCATAGTAACTATAAACACCCTTTGCATAAGAAGATAAGATTTCATTATCATTGAACTCACATAGGTAGGGAAGGTGTTTATTAGGGCTCTTAGAGCAACAAGTAAAATCACACATTTCACAAAGATTCAAAGCATAACATAGCAGACTATTTATATGATACCGTAAGAGTTTCCCTTTTTCAGACAAACGGTGACGCACAAAATGAGCATGCTCATCTAAAGATTTCCCATCAACTAGGCTAGTTGGGGTTTCAGCACGAGCACATAAGGATCGAAGATGATCCAAGTAGAACACTTTAAGTGGATCCATAACAATAGACTTTTAGCAAGCAAATATGCAAAGAAAATATAAGGCACATGGTAACACAAGCGGGCGAGGAAAAGGCAACGGGAAAAAGAGGAGGAGATTGGGAAAGAGAGGGCGAATAAAACGGCAAGGGTGAAGTGGGGGAGAGGAAAACGAGAGGTAAATAATGTAATGAGAGAGATAGGGATTGTGATGGGTACTTGGTATGTTGACTTTTGCATAGACTCCCCGGCAACGGCGCCAGAAATCCTTCGTGCTACGTCTTGAGCTTGCGTTGGTTTTCCCTGAAGAGGAGAGGATGATGCAGCATAGTAGCGTAAGTATTTCCCTCAGTTTTTGAGAACCAAGGTATCAATCCAGTAGGAGGCCACGCACAAGTCCCTCGTACTTGCACAAAACAATAGCTACTCGCAACCAATGCGATTAGGGGTTGTCAGTCCCTTCACGGTCACTTACGAGAGTGAGATCTGATGGAGATTGATATGATGAGAATAGACCCGGGGGCCATAGGTTTCACTAGTGGCTTCTCTCAAGAGCATAATTATTCTACGGTGGGTGAACAAATTACTGTTGAGCAATTGATGAATCGAGCATAGTTATGAGTATATCTAGGTATGATCATGTATATAGGCATCACGTCCGAGACAAGTAGATCGAAACGATTCGCATCTACTACTATTACTCGACTCATCGACCGCTATCCAAAGATGCATCTAGAGTATTAAGTTAAAAACAGAGTAACGCCTAAGCAAGATGACATGATGTAGAGGAATAAATTCATGCAATATGATAAATACCCCATCTTGTTATCCTCGATGGCAACAATACAATACGTGCCTTGCAACCCTTTCTGTCACTGGGCAAGGACACCGCAAGATTGAACCCAAAGCCATGCACTTCTCCCATTGCAAGAACTACCAATCTAGTTGGCCAAACCAAACGGATAATTCGAAGAGACTTGCAAAGATAACTCAATCATACATAAAAGAATTAAGAGAAGATTCAAATATTATTCATAGATAAGGTGGATCATAAACCCACAATTCATCGGTCTCAACAAACGTACTGCAAAAAGAATATTACATCGAATAGATCTCCACGAGAGAGGGGAGAACATTGTATTGAGATCCAAAAGAGAGAAGAAGCCATCTAGCTACTAGCTATGGACCCGAAGGTCTGAAGTAAACTACTCACACTTCATCGGAGAGGCTATGGTGTTGATGTAGAAGCCCTCCATGATGGATGCCCCCTCGTGAGCTCCTAATAGGCCCCAAGATGGGATCTCGTGGATACAGGAAGTTGCGGCGGTGGAATTAGGTTTTTGGCTCCTGTTCTGATCGCTTGGGGATACGTAGGTATATATAGGAGGAAGGAGTACGTCGGTGGAGAAATAGGGGGCCCACGAGGCAGGGGGCGCGCCCTAGGGGGGCCCACCCTCATGTCGCCTCTCTGGTTCCTTGGCGTAGGGTCCAAGTCTCCTGGATCACGTTCGGTGAGAAAATCACGTTTCCGAAGGTTTCATTCCGTTTGGACTCCGTTTGATATTCTGTTTCTTCGAAACACTGAAAAAGGAAAAAAAACAACAATTCTGGGTCGGGCCTCCGGTTAATAGGTTAGTCCCAAAAGTAATATAAAAGTGGAAAATAAAGCCCATTATAGTCCAAAACAATAGATAAAGTAGCATGGAGCAATCAAAAATTATAGATACGTTGGAGACGTATCATACACCAGGGCGTGCCAGAGGCCCCTGGCGCGTGGTGGTGGGTTGTGCCCACCTCATACGTCGGTTGGACCTCTACTTCGGGTGCAGGGAAGCTTATATCCAGAAAAAAAAATCGTGTTAAAATCTCAGCACAATCGGAGTTACGGATCTCCGGGAATATAAGAAACAGTTTTCGGCCAGATCTGGGGAATGCGAAACAGAAGAAAACAGAGAGGGAGATCCAATCTCGGAGGGGATCTCGCCCCTCCCATGCCATGGAAGCCAAGGACCAAAGGGGAAATCCTTCTCCCGCCAAGGGAGGAGGCCAAGAAATAAGAAGAAGGAGGGGGGCTCTCTCCCCCTCGCTTCCGGTGGCGCCGGAGTGCCGCCTGGGGCAACGATCGGGACATCGATGTACATCAACAATCTTGCTACTGTCAACACCAACTCTCTCCCCTCTTTGCAGCGGTGTAACACCCCTTCTCCCCATTGTAATCTCTACTTAAACATGGTGCTCAACTCCATATATTATTTCCCAATGATCTATGATTATCCTATGATGTTTGAGTAGATCCGTTTTGTCCTATGGGTTAATCGTGATCTTGGTTGGTATGATTGTATATTTTATTTATGGTGTTGTCCTACCGTACCCTCCGTTCTTGCGCAAACGTGAGGGGCCCCCTCCTGTAGGATGTTGCAATATGTTCATGATTTGCTTATTGACAGTGTTGCGAGAATGATAGAAACTTAAACGCGGATAGGTGGGTTATGGGGTACGGGAGTAAAGAGGACTTGATACTTAATGCTATGGTTGGGTTTCACGACCTTAGTTATCTTAAGTAGTTGTGGATTCTTGCTAGAGTTCCAATCATAAGTGCATATGATCCAAGTAGAGAAAGTATGTTAGCTCATGCCTCTCCCTCATATAAAATTACAAGAATGATTACCGGTACTTTTTATCGATTGCCTAGGGACAAATGACTTTCTTATTGGCAAAAGCTATCCTCTTTTATTATCTTGCAATTTTCTCGTAGTTTTATTCTCACAAAGTACTCGTAGTTTTATTCTTGCCAAATAGTTTCATACTTCTTTCCGGTAAAGTAAACGTCAAGCGTGCGTAGAGTTGTATCGGTGGTCGATAGAACTTGAGGGAATATTTGTTTTACCTTTAGCTCCTCATTGGGTTCGACACTCTTATTTATCGAAAAAGGCTACAAACAATCCCCTATACTTGTGGGTTATCAAGACCTTTTTCTGGCGCCGTTGCCGGGGAGCAATAGCGTGGGGTGAATATTCTCGTGTGTGCTTGTTTGCTTTATCACTAAGTAGTTTTTATTTTCTGTTCTAAGTTGTTCTCTATCTTTAGTTATGGATATGGAACACGAAACACCAAAAAAATTAGATGTACTTGCTATTCATGGAGATGGGGAACCTCCTAAAACCCTCGATGCTTGTTATGTAAAAGATATTATGCACTATTTTGATAATCCTGAAAACCCCATTCAACTATATAATGGGAGTAACGTTGGATCAACATGAATACATTAGGGATTATCGCTTGACTCATAAAGGGAAATTGTTTTGGGATCAAATTCATATGTTGCATTGGTATGTTTGGGAGCTATGCTTGAGATATAATTATACTTGTAGCTCTAGGATGAATGCTCCACATCTTCCCTTTTCATGTGAATTTAATGATAATGAAATCTTGGCTTCTTATGCTAATGGTATATATGATTATTATGATGTGGAACAAATAGAAGAATTTGTTGCTTTTAAGGGTGCTTATGAAATTGAATGTCTGTTTCTAGAGTATGAAGATTGTGACGATGCTGTTTATAGATCTCAAAATTTTGCTATATTTGAATATTGCTATGAGAACTATGAAAATAATGCCAATATTGATGCATTTCTTGAGAAAGTCTCCGCTGTCCAAGAAGAGACTAATATTTTGCAGGAGTCCGTGGAGGAAGAAATTAATGACATTGTGAGCTCATTGGATGAAAAAGACGAGGAGGAGAGCGAAGAACAAAAGGAGGAAGAGCGGATTGATCACCCGTTCCCACCTTCTAATGAGAGTAACCCCTCAACTCATACATTGTTTAATGCCCCTTCATTCTCACCGAAGGATGAATGCCATGATAATTGCTATGACCCAGTTGATTCATTTGAAATATCCATTTTTGATGAACTTGATGCTTGCTATGCTTGTGGCCAAGATGCCAATATGAATGATGCTTATGGAGATGAACTTACTATAGTTCCTTATGTTAAGAATGAAATTTTTGCTATTGCACCCACACATGATAGTCCTATTATCTTTTTGAATTCTCCCAACTACACTATATCGGAGAAGTTTGCTTTTATTAAGGATTATATTGATGGGTTGCCTTTTACCGTTGCACATGATGATTTTGATGAATATAATATGCATGTGCTTGCTGCTACTACTTGCAATTATTAGGAGAGAGGAACTACATCTCCGCCTCTTTATGTTTCCACCATGGAAAAATTGCAAGAAACTGCTTATACTATGCATTGTACTTTACTTGATGTTCATGAATTGTTCTTGTATGACACGCCGATGCATAGAAAGAGAGTTAGACTTCGTCATTGCATGATATATGTTGCTTTGTGCTCACTACTAAATTATAAATCATTGTTAATTAAAATTGGCTTTGACATACACTACAAAAAAAATACACTTCCGTGATGATACGTGTTTGTCACAGTAGGTCGTGTTTTTTGTCATGCATGTATATCCATGACGATTTTATGACAGAATCAAGATAGTCATACCTGTGCTGTCGGAGAAGTGTTCCATGACATTACCAAAATTATCATCACGGAAGTGTCCACTTCCATGATGATAAATCGTGCGTCACAGAAGTGCTTTCGTCAAGGGTGACCGACACGTGGCATCCACCGTAACGGAACACCGTTAAGCTATCGGGTTCGGTTTTGGATCCGATAACCCGTTAAGAGCCCCGACCAATGGGGATTTTCCATGTGTAAAATCATCATTGGCTGGAGGAAACACGTGTCGGCTATCCGTTGGGACAGATGTCATCCACTCATTGGACGCAAGGCGCCTATGATAAGTCGACATGTGGCACGACCCAACAGAGGCCCATTCCTGTGAAAAGGCCAGCCCGTTTGACTTGGTCAAAAGATGGCGGGCAGGTCCCCGGAAAGCATGTTAACGGCATGTTCGCATATATCCCATTTACAGCCCGCTAACTCACGGCCCGTTACGGCCTAACGGAATTAGGCTCAGTAGCGTCATCTGGGCCGTCCAATATGATTCCAGCCCGTTGTAACTTCCGGCCCATGTATAGCCCATGACGTATTCGGCCCATATGAGTCCCTTTGTAACTCTTGGCCCATTAATGGCCCATGGTGAAACCGCCCCGTAATGAACAATGTATCGCTTTATACCCATTAGCGGCCCATTATTCCATTGGGTCGTTTCCAGCCCGTGTTACCTTTCGGCCTTCAGAGGGCCCATTTATTCTTGGGCTCATTTCCAGCATTCGGTTACTTACGACCCGTTACTGGCATTTTCTACTTGTGGGCCAAATTCAGCCCATGGATACAGTCAACCCGTTTGTGGCCCGTTAATCTGTTGGGGCATTTTCATAGCATCATCAAATATGGCCTATTAATGGCCCGTTATGGTGAGGCCATAAAACGTATGATTTCCACTCTAGCACGTTTACGACCCCTTATACGGCCCGTACAAGGCCCATAGACGAGACGACCCGTACAAGGCCCATGGCCCCTACGGGACATAGAAGGCCCATTTACCCGACGGCCCATAGAAGGCCCATTGATCCGACGGCCCATAGAAGGCCCATGGATCCGACGGCCCATAGAAGGCCCATGGATCCGACAACCGATAGAAGGCCCACGGATCCGACAGCCCATAGAAAGCCCACGGATCCGATGGCCATAGAAGGCCATGGATCGTCCGTCCCGTAGATGGCCCATGGATCATACGGCCTGTGGAGGGCCATGGTCACTACAACGTTTGGGCGAGTTGACCCCCATTTGAACGATATAGCATATTCAAAGAATTATCCTACTATATAGTATCACCTCTAAAAAACATACACTATACAATAAAGAGACTAAGGCATAGAAATGTAGAATAATCCTACACTATACAATAAAGAAATTACAGCCGATTATACCCACTGGGCATTATGGTTCGGCACCAGTGATAATAAAGCATACACAAACAACAAATTCGTACACTGGGCAAATACAGCTCATACATCATGGACGCGCGTCAACATAACTTACCATTTGAACTATAATCTCTTCAGAAAATAGGATTGGCCGGATTTAGATAGCACAAATTTCAGTCTGCAAAATCTCCAATTCCTTCGTTGTTACCTCAGTGTCTTGTTTCATTTTTTTGACTCCTGCATCTAATACCTGCATGTCCAGTCTCACCTTGTTGATTGTACTTTGAGAATCATGTACACGTTGTCTTGCCACCTCTAGTTGATGCTCGAGAACATCAACACATTCCAATACCAATCCATAATCATTCGGTAATGTCCATGCCACACTGCTCGCAGATCTTTGGGTTGATGTCACTTCATCCTGAAATGTTTCTGTAAGTACATATGACTAGGGCAAAAATATAGTTACAACAGTGAAGCGAGCAAGACAGACTATTTTGTACATGGCAAAACAGGACTAACAATAATGTTACACATCATGAAGCATAAGTAGGTGATATTTAAAAAATTATAAAAAGGTAGTCTGTGCAGCCTGCATATAGAAATCTCTCTTAGCTCACCAGAGGAGCATGATGTTGGGGCCCAATCCAAAACACAGAAAAGTTACAAATTTAGACAACACGTTGCATAGAATTAAGCAAGCAATTGGCCATTCTGTAGCTCAATTAAAGTCTTAGGGAGCATAATGAACAGCAGATTCATACAAACATACTACAACAAGCAAAACTATGCAATCATTAGCCTAGTATAAACTAGATTGTGAGCCTCATGCAATAATAGTTGGTTAATAGACTTCAAAGCTTCAGGCACACTTCGATAGAGTAATTAAATGGTAAGGCCTTTAATTATGTCAACTAATAGTTATACAAGTACCCAAAATCAGGCATCATTCTTTGGGCATCTCATTAACCGAGGACAAATAAAGCAATTGAAAAGAGCAAATTAACTATGCCTGAAACAAACAAGGAATTGAACTGTTGAGTTGGATACAGTGACTTACCTTAACAGGTTGAAGAGGCTCAACAAGCAGCTCCTACTTCTCTTGCAAGGCTCCTTCCTAACATCTTGTACTTGGAAATCCTCAATCTTATCTTCATTGCACCCCTCTGCAAGGTGACACAAACTAGTTACTCGTCTCCTTGGAAGATAAATATGCATACTTTCCAGTCAGTGAACACAAAATGATGAGATTATAACAAAACAACACCACATAATGAAACATGCCGCATATCTTGCACTTGCACACAATGAAATGAGCATTTACTATGTCTGCACTATGTAAAAACTAAGCATACCTTCGAATTGGATCTCCAGGTACTCTTGGAGAGCCTACTTTAGTGTACAGCCAAACCTTTATGTCACCTATGAGTTAGAAAAGGCTCCACGACGGCAACCCTTAGTGTTTAAATTGTTGACAAGCTCTGTTAGAGTGTTAGGTCGAGAACAACAAGTAATCAAAGCAAACAATCCTAGTATGGCTGGCTGATGCAAACAAGCAATTGAACAGATGTGTGAGAAAATCTTACATATCAAGAAAATAAGCAAAGAAGAAGGCTTAAAGACCATCACTTGGTGACCCAGATTTAAGGGGCATTTAAACATCATGTGCAACGTATGAACTAACATAAACATTGCATATTTCAGATTCTATAATGGAATGCACATGTATTAGGTTATGCCATGTATGATGATGCCTAAATGTACACTATAGCAGGCAGGAGTGATTCATCGTTGCACGCGCAATTGAATTGCAGGTTAAGGGCCAGTTCTATTCTGCCTTTTCAGGGCTTATTGTCAAAATAAGCCATAAAAGATGTAAAGAAGTCATTTTTGAGTTATGGGCTTGGGCTTAACTAATTTCGCTTTGGAGGGGGGGGTGTTTTGGGTAGAACCTCACTAAAAATTGAAGGGAAGGGGAATAGTGAAATGACTCTGTTGTCTGCCTATATTACACTCAAAATGCAACTGGTGACGCCCGCGTCACACCTCACCCTCAAGTAAAAACAAACACGCAAGCATTCATTGCCCTGCCCGCTTGCATCTCCTCTCCCCTTTCCCTCTACCTCGATCCCCTGCCTGCAGCACTAGGGTTCCTCCAGCGAGCCGTCGCCACTGGTCCCATCTGGCCTGGTCCTCGATGATGCTCTGTCCAGCTAGGCTACATGGCCGGTGGGTAGGGGAAAATCTCCCTGGCTGCTCCTCCCTCTGGCACTGCCCCTCATTCTCACGGTCTCTAGCAGCTGCTCACTGTGATTCGTCCAACGCACTACTCCGGCAGGCGCTACACAACTACGGCTGATGCCACACTGCGGCAGAAGGCACCTTATTCCCCCTCCCCACCTCCCAGGCCGTGGCCTTGAGGTGTTGTTGAAGGATGAGCTCATCCAACAAGGTGCGGATCTCCTTTGATTTTTTTGCCAAATTTTCATTCTGATCCACTATACGATTAATTGCTATGAGCTGCTTCTGCTGCTGCTATATGTTGAATTGCTATGAGCTGCTCCTGCTGCTGCTATATGATGAATTGCTATGAGCTGTTGCTGCTGCTGCTATATGATGAATTGCTATGAGCTGCTCCTGCTGCTATATGATGAATTGCTACGAGCTGCTGCTGCTGCTATATGATGAGTTGCTATAAGCTGCTCCTACTGCTGTTGTATGATGAATTGCTATGAGCTGCTCCTGCTGATGCTATATGATGAATTTCTATGAGCTGCTCCTGCTGCTGCTATATTATGAATTGCTATGAGCTGCTCCTGCTGCTGCTATATGATGAATTGCTATGAGCTGCTCCTGCTGCTGCTATATGATGAAT
This sequence comes from Aegilops bicornis, assembly GCA_021605145.1. Taxonomy (NCBI): domain Eukaryota; kingdom Viridiplantae; phylum Streptophyta; class Magnoliopsida; order Poales; family Poaceae; genus Aegilops; species Aegilops bicornis. The sequence goes on along the minus strand of CM038669.1, from coordinate 112,866,113 downwards.
TGCTATGAGCTGCTGCTGGTATATGATGAATTGCACACTGCTGCTGCTGTATGATGAGTTGCTATGAGCTGCTGCTACTATATGATGCTTTCAGGTGGTGCTGCTATATGATAATAACCAGCCACTTGGACCATCGAATTTCAATAAATAATTGTTCTTCATTTAAATGTTGGTCATGTGTTCTTCGTTTAAATTAGGCAATGGGATCACTATGGAAAACATTGACCAAAGTAGATTGTGCCAAGTAGATGGTATCTTTGTATTTGCATTTTGAGCAAATAGTGATGGTTTGTTTTCCTATCATATTAATTACTGCACTGGGTTCAATTTGTGATGTTTGTAACTAAAATTAATTTTCATATGGGCAGCAAAATGAAAAAATATAATGCAATCTAGACTTTTCACAGATCATACCAAAGATAAGCTGAAAACGCAATGAAAAGAACTGGTTGGCTTATTACATGGAGTTTCTATTCACAGGTGCTTATTTTCTTAGGATAACTCGTAATAATTGTCGCTAAGAAACTTGGCCAATAGAACTGACATACAAATAACATGTCACGATGATTGCAATGGAGGAGTGAGGTACCATAGCACACTGTATAGGCTCACCGCTGGCTCTCCTTTTTTTGTGATGTTCCACGAAATACATCTTGTACTTTTTCACTATGTAACCCTATCTGCAAGTTGACACGGCTAATTTCAGACATCTCTACATGATAATACATTGCATATCCCTTGCGCATATTTAAACCACCAATTTATGATTGTGTGCGTAGCATAAACTAGCCATGACTACGTGTCTTTGGACTAGCAGGCACTCTAAGGGAGCCTAATGTAGTGCCTTGGAATTCCTACATGCCACCTACGATTTTGTGTAATGTCGCCTCTGTTCCTAAATATATGTCTATGTAGAGATTCCAGTATGGACCACATACAGATGTATATAGATGCATTTTCGAGTGTAGATTCCCTCATTTTGCTCCGTATGTAGCCTATAGTGGAATCTCTAGAAAGACCTATATTTAGGAACGGAGGTATGAGGTAGTATCATGTATGACATCTACATATCTAATTTAGCAGCCGATGGTAGAAATCATTGTGCGCACAAAGGGATTCTTGTCGAAAATCCTAGCAAAGCACGTTGGCGAACGCATGTAACAATACAAGATGAGAGAGAGAGGCGCTTACAAGATCATATCAGTGCCTCGGTCTAGGATCTTGGTTGGCCAAGCTGTTAGATCCAGAAGAAACATCGTCCTTGTAGTTTTTGCCAGCTGCATAACAGGTAACAGCGACCTGTTAGTATATTTGAAGTACATCGGGCAGGTGATGCTGGACGGGTTTAAAGGTGACAAGTACCTAGGCCGTGGCGGGTGCTTGGCATCTTGCCAGACGGTGGGAATCAGGTTAGAAACGTCAAGGGTGACGACACTGCGCTGGCTGTCGGGGTCCGGTAAGGGGATCTAGAACCATCGAGTAGGGTGTTTGTGGAGCGGCTCCGGTAGGGTCGACTACGGTGTGGGCGAAGCAGATCTGTGGCCGTGGACGAGGGCGTAGGTGAAGCTGCTCCGGTGGTTGGGTTAAGGATGGTGTCGACGATGCGGATCTGCGGCCATGGACGGGGCGTCAGAAGCTGCTCCGGTAGGTTGGATGAGGGTGCGAGGAAGCGGATCTGAGGCCGTGGACTTGTGAGTTGGCAAAGCGACCCCGGTAGGGTTGAGAATGGTATAGGCAAAGCTACTCCGGTGGGGTTGACGATGGTGTCGATGAAGCGGCTCCGGTAGGGTTGAGGAAGGTGTCGGCGAAGAGGATCAGAGGCTGTCGACAAGGGCGTCGGTGGGGCGGCTCCGGGGGAAGTGGACGAAGCATCTCTGATGGGGAGTAAGAATGAGCCGCTGCAGATGTGTTGCGGTTGACGAGAGTAACGCCGAAGTAGATCCGGTGCCGTGGACAAGGCCGACACTGAATGGGCTGTGGTACATTGGTGTATGAGCAGTCTACTTGTTTCTAGGGGAGGTGGGAGGGGTAGATGCGGCCGCAGGCAGATCCGGCGAGGTGGACGCCACTTTGGCGATGAATGGGCTCTGCACGCCGGTGGATGAGCGATCTAGGGTTTTGAGAGGGGAGGAGAAAGGCCGATGAAATGCAGACGGCGTGATGTGAGATGCTCTGGTCGTGGAGTTAGTCGTTTTATGGGAGGGAGAGGAAATGGGGGTGTCGTGTAGTGGGGGGAACCGGAAGTTACCAAAGCAGCCCCAGCCTATTATGTAGATGAGGGCGGTATTGTAACTGTTGGTCTCCATGCACCAAGGACAAAAGGGGAATTTCGCATGCTAAAGACTAAGGTGGCGGAAATTTTAGAAGGATGCAGGAGAGTCTGCCGCCCGCGGGGTCGTCCGTATCCAGTTTCAACTAATTTTGGACCGTGCTAGCGGGAAGGTCATGTGAGACTGTGTACACGGGGCACGCGTCAGCAGTTAATAACTAGTGTGAAGTCCATCCTAGAAAAAAAGACAATAACTCGGGATGATGCACCAATAACTTGGACGTTCACACGGGCGCGGCCAATCGTACGGGTGTAGTGGCACGTTCACAAAAAAGGGATCAAACGCTCAGCCTATGTATTTCTCGTGTAAATAGATAATTTAGTGCAATTGGTTATTTACTTTAAACATAATGCATTGACGTGTTAGTGTAGAGGCACACAAAAAGAAATGGATATTGTAGTCCACTACTTAAAAGTGTTACCTCATATGATTACATAGCCTCCATTTCATAAATGGCGTGCAGTTGAATTCATATATGAATATTACATATATTACTTCATAATAGAACCTTAAATCATCCAAGACTAATGATTTTGAATGCAAGAGTAACAATGGTGCATGTACATGATAGCTACATTGGTTGTTTGAAGAAACATCAACGTAACTTTGGCATGCACAACTGAAAAGGTTTATTTAAATAGAAAAAATGTGATATATGAGTGTCCAATCTTTATAGCGTTTAATCGATATTGTACCTTTGGCCACGATACAAAGTAGATATTGATTTATGTTCAAGCGATGGACGTCCATGATCGCTAGATAGTGATATATTAATGAATTGTGCAATCTCTCTCACACGCATACATATCTCATTTCCCTGTGGGCATCGCAATCACACACGCGCACTTTGTGTATTTCTCTCCCTCCGTAAAGGATAGAATTCGTCTTTCTACCCCGTCCTACAAGTCTCTCACACAGAAACACACACGCTATCTCTGTCGAACATGCCCACCCCTTTAATTCCGCCCACCCACAACCACTAATGTCTCAAAGTATAATAATGTCTCTCATATATATGCCTAAGGTTAACTCGAGTTCCGGAACCATATGAATACATACAATGGGATTCAAGCAGAGCACCTTTTGTTTTCAGATTTCGCTCTCTCTCTCTCTCTCTCTCTCTCCCTCCCTCCCTCTCTCTCTCTCTCTCACACACACACACACACACATGCGCGCGCGCACACACACACACATTGTTTCTCGCTTCATTTTTTCCGGCACTTGCATGCACACCGTTTTCTTTATCTTCGTGATGCTTTAAGTATGCCTCGCACAAATGCTATCTACCTATCCTTTAATATAGCTAGATATGTGTCACACAAACTCCTTCTGCCTACTAGCAAGATGCCCATGCGTTGCACGGAACATCAAGATGCATTTCTATGAGTAGTTTATCTTGTGGGAGAAAAGGATGAACGAGGGAATGCCTTATTTGCAAATGCGGAGAGGGGTCTGGGTATCTTTTTGCAAAATTGCCATAGTTTCCTTCCTATCTATCGGATATAAATCGGATGGCCTATATTGCAGGATGGAGGGAACACCATCATCACCAACTCTGTTTTTTATAAGAGTAGGGATATGTAAGTGTCACTGCCCCCCCCCCCCAGACACACACACCCACACCCACACCCACACAACCACACACACACACACTTCCCAACACCGAAGGAGTAGGGTGACACCTCGATCTTGATACTAATCTATCGACTGGCTTCTCTCTCAAACACACACACACACACACACATGCACACACACTACCCGACACCGAAGGAGTAGGGCGGCACCTCGATCTTGATAGTAATCTATCTACTCCTCTTTCAAACACACACACACATACACACACACTCGCTAGTTGTGCCTCTGTGCTCACTACAGACACTCTCGATACGTCTTTCTCTCCCTCCCCTCCCCCACCCCAACAATGACAGCAGAAGGGTGACAACTCGATCTGATCGTAATCTGTCAATTGGTTTCTCTCTCGAACATTGTGTCTCTGTGCCTCGCTCAGTAGCCCCCTCGATATGTAGACTTCTCGCACGCGCACAGTTGTAGTGATGACGACGCTGAACCCAGTGTGCCTCATTTTTACCGGCCTCATGTATTAGTTTCCACCCTGTTTTCTGTTAATTAACAAGGCAACCTTTTCTTTGTTACTACTAGTGAATCTGAAATCATTTGGGGCAGACATAAAATATATCACTTCAACCCAATTATCGCAGTAACTACTTTAAAAGAAACTAGCTAGATGCCCGTGCGCTGCACGGAACATCAAGATGCATTTGTATGAGTAGTTTATCTTGTGAGAGAAAAGGATGAACGAGGGAAGACCGTATTTGCGAACGTGGAGAGGGGTGTGGGTATATTTTTGCAAAATTGCCGTAGTTTCCTTCCTATCCGTTAGATATAAATCCGACGGCCTATATTGCAGGATGGCACGCACACCATCATCAACAACTCTATTTTCTACTCCCTACGTTCCTAAATATTTGTCTTTTAGAGTTTTGAACAAGTGACTACATATGGAGCAACATGAGTGAATCTACACTCTAAAATATGTCTACATACACATCCGTATGTGGTAGTCCATTTGAAATCTGAAAAAGACAAATATTTAGGAACGGATGGAGTATAAGAGTAGACATGAAGATATATCTCCAGCATGGTCTACAACAGAAATGTGCTGGACTGGTTAGCGCCAGATGCTCGCAACGCGATGACATGAGTTCGAATTCTGTCTTTAACTTTAGATTTTTATATTATATATTACTTATTTAATACATAGTTCTTTCGCTACTGTACTAACAGTGGAACCCACAGAGTACTTAGAATACAAGATTAAGGATGGACTTGTTTCTTTTTAACTTTACATTAAGTCAGTAGCCACCCTGCAAGTCAAGTGTACACTGTACATGCAATTAACTTTTTATAGAGGGAAAATCATACACGCAATTAACTCAAATCAATTGGATGTCACTCTATTATTTACAGCATAAGAGCATCTCCAACGGCAGCCGGCAAATTTCCTCCCGCTTCCTTCCGCGGAGGATGACATCAAACGCCAGCGGCATACATTTTCACAACTCTAACCAACTAGATGAAATTCGTGCAAACACGGACTGATTTCATATAAGCATGAAGGATTTCGTATAAAAAAGCCGGATCTTCTTATAAACATGATGTATTTCATTACATTTACATGAACTAAGCGGTGCCAATCTGGCTCTCTTGGTATAATTAATACTCCGTCCGTCCGGAAATACTTGTCCTAGAAATGGATGTCTCTAGACTTATTTTAGTTATAGATACATACAATTTATCCATTCTTAGAACAAATATTTCCCGCCAGCTGGAGAGGGAGTACATAATCTAAATGGTCACCATGATCCCTTTGTCTTCCTCATGTCCGGCAGACACTTGCGGCATTGACGAAGGTCCTCGGAAGAGACGAAGAAGCAAAAAACCACCTGAATGCGCAGTCGTCGCCTCGGCGGTGGCCTTCATGGGACCCAAGTGGCGGCGGCCTCCCATGTTCTACTTCTCCTTGATGATGGCGGCGGACACAGAGAAGTTGGCCACCGACTCGTCGCTCTCCACACACCCGGCTTCTGTCTCTGCCTGCATGGCGCTGCCGCAGGCACGGGAGGTGCGCCCACAGACACGGGAGGCGAGACACCGCAGACACTGGTGGTGCGGTACGACGCGGCAGCAACGACACCCGTACCGGTGTGCTTGCCGCCGTGCCGGCGTGGAGCAACTCGCCACTCCTTATCGAGCTGAACTAGAGCGGCGAGTTGCTGAACCACGCGCTTGCTTGGGGTGGCAACTGGCTCCGTCAGGCCAAGCGAGGTTGGTGAAGCACCGAGCGGTCTCGCCCGTATCCGGAGGGCTCGGCGGGCCACCCAGCCGGGTAATATGCTGGAGAACGGCTCCTCGGAAGCCATCGGAAGAGTGGAGAAAATGGTGAAGGAGGAGATGGGGGAGCGGCGGAGGGGTGCGATTCTTGCCCGTTGTATGTCTGGCCTCGTGTAAATAGAGGGCAGATGGTAGGAGCTTGGCTGGCGTCTGGCCTCGTTTAAACTGAGGGCGGACGGGAGCAGCTCGGCCGGTGTTGCGTTTAATTCCGGCTCGCTCATGAACAGACATGTGGTCGGAGGAGGTTTCTCGGTTTGCATGCGGGTTTAATGGAGGGGTTTGATGGAGGCGAGGAGGCGTGTTCAGCCGGGCGTGCAGCGGGCGGCGTAGTACTATTCGATTTTACAGCGGGCGACGCAGTTCCTGATACGACTTTAATGCAGACGAGGGAGGGAGTAGCGGGTCCCGAAATGTTGAGAGGCCAATGCATCCTCCTTCAATTAATGCATGAGGGAAGTAATGGGTGGAGGACCGGGAAAACAGGCTGCACGATGTGAATGCAATGCAGTTTGCCCTCATATAAAGGCGCCCCTCCATTCCAATGCATCTACCACATCGTACGCACCTAAGCAATTTCCTAAGAACATACACTAAGCGCAAAAGAGCTCACTCCAGACCCATGGTGGCGATGCACGCGAGCGGCCAACGGCTGTGCCAGATGGTCCACGACGTCGGCCTGCGGCATGGCGCCGAGGATTGTCTCCAGACGGTGTTGGAGACCGGTTGGTGGATGGCCGCCGTCGACGCCAACTACGACTCTCAGTTGGACCAGATCATCGTTGCCACCGCCAACAAGTTCACCGTCCTCAAGAAGCTCACAGACAACATCGCCGTACTCCTCCAGCCCGCGCGCCCGGGCTCCTCATTGCCTGCCACCCTAATCGGCCTCCATGGCCGGAACCTCTTTCAAGCACTAGTGGCCTGCGTGCCGCCGCCCGACGCCATGAAGAATGTCCACCTGGAGGTCGCGCTCGCCGCGAGGCGCCTCACCCTACATGAATTCGTCGACCTACACATCCACGTGTACGAGCAAATCGTGTACATATGTATCTACAAGGCCAGTGAGGACGCTACGATGTTGGCCTTCCTCAACCGGCTGGAAGCCTTGGATGCCTTTGCTGAGAAGAACCTCGACCTCGCAACAAAAGCCGCTGCTCCTTAGCCGCCGGTCGGTGGCCCGGCGCACTAAGTTGAGGAGGAGGAGGTTGTACGTTGATGGATGCATCTTTCTTGTTGCCTTATGTAACCACCACTTCGATCGCATCATCATCGTGACCTTAATTCTTATTGTGATGTTGCATTCTCGTTCCAGTCAATACCGACATGTGCGATCCCTTTGCTTAATTATATGCATGACTGTAACTAGTACTCCATCCGTCAATTTAGAAGTTGTGCTTACCTTTTCCATCAACTTCGTGCAACGCGCGGGCATCTTGCTAGAAACACTAGAATATGTCGGACCGCGTGTGATCAAACTGACGATGCGCCAACCTAGCTACTACGTACCCTGCTTATTTGGCGGAAATAGCCCAGCCCTAGCGTTTCCAATCGTTATTTCTATCTATCGATCGTGCCAAGGAGCAGAACCAAAATGTTACAATTTATACATGTTTCTCTACTCCTACTCCTATAAAAGACTCAGCTGGTGATGGTGGTGTGTCTTCCATCCGTCGTTTCTGACCATTAGATCTTCATCTAACGGTTGTCAGGTAAGTTGGGGCATTTTTGCAACAATAGCCCACTTCTCTGCTCCAATTTGCAGAAAACCCCTTATTATCTTGAAAGCAACCACATCCCCCCTCACCTCATCAAAACAACCTGAGAAATATATTTTGAGTGAAAAGTACTCCCTCCATTCCTAAATATTTGTCTTTCTAGAGATTTCAATAAGTGACTACATACGGAGCAAAATGAGTGAATCTACACTTCAAAATATGTCTATATAATCCGTATGTGATAGTCCATTTGAAATCTCTAAAAAAAAGACAAATATTTAGGAACAGAGGGAGTAATATATTAGGAGTATATCAAAACAAGAGTGATTTCTTTCAAGTTTGTGAACAAGTACTACTATTCTACTACTTTGGATCCGTCGCAATGCACGTGCACATTGCTAGTATAAGGAAAAGGCTGCCCGGCGTTAGTGTCGCACTCCCCCACAGGCGCCGGGAATCGGGAGTACTCCACGGCCCGTCCGGCACGACACATAGCTTAGGGAAGGCGTGTTGCCTAGCATTTTCACTTTCATGTGGGACCGCCGTTGAGCAAACCGACTATTGGCAAACCACACCCCGCCTGCCGCCGGGTTGGAAAACAGAAACAAGGGGCAGATCTAGCTATAGCACGGAAGCCAAGAAATTTGGTGTCAGATGGGGCTCATTGATAGAGTAGGAGCATTCCGTACTACTCTACTCCTACTAGTACCAAGTTTGTACTATACAACTAGTACTACCACTATACAACTAGTAGGTACGTGCATGACACAACATCATAGGAACAAAAAACGGGAAGATCTTGTTTTGGGTGATTTATCTTTTTTTCAGTCAACGTAGTATGAATAATATGATGTTGGGGGCACCCATGAATCTTATGTGGCTTGGTTGCATGGCTACGAAAGGTTAGAAAAAAATAAGTAGATAATGTGTTTAGAGTGCACTCCACTAAACAGATATACTTTGGATCCATTGCAACGGGCCGGCACATCTATATCTGTACCCCCTATATAGTGTGTGAATAACTTTGAAAGTTGGTCGTTGGATGAAGCCAATTCGACGGTACAAAGATGGAAAATCCGAGCACTACTGGCCGTTCGATATCATCTACATTCCACCAGATTCTGCCACATGTACAATCTAGAAGACTCCATGGTTGAACTTCATTCACGACTAACTTTGCCACAACCAAGCTTAGGCAAAGTGTGTCTGCCACAAAAAATGTGGCTAACAAAATGGCCACCACAAGTGTGGCAAGATCTGGCAAGAAGTTGAGTCTATGACATGTGGATCATGTAGCTAGAAAAGTGTGGCAAGCCACATGTGTAGCAATGAACCAAACACATGCCTGGTGTGTTTGGTAGGGTGTATGAAGGGTGCATGATCCCAAGAGTTCCCTTCTCGACCCACTTTTGGGTGTTTGGTAGAGTGTATGGAGGGTGCATGAGTCCACACTAGCTTAGCACAAATACACTAGAAGCATGCATGAAGAGAGCATACATGAAGAGGGATGTTGAGTTGAGCATGCATGAAGAGGGAACAACTATGCTGAGACGAGAACGCAACCAAACGCACTTGTGGCACGCCTAAGCTTAGGCGTGGCAACCTTAGGCTGCAAATCAAACATCTATACCCTATATAGTCTGTGAATTTTGAAAGTTGGTCGTTGGATGAAGCCAACCCGACGGTACAAAGATGGCAAATCCGAGCACTACAGGCCATTGGATATCATCTACATTCCACCAGATTTTGCCACATGTAGAATCTAGAAGACTCCACATGTAGAAGCATAATGCACAAACCACCAGAATCTCATGCGTGCAATGCACGTGTACCTTACTAGTAGTTGGTAGTAGTAAGAAACAAATTTCAGGTTTGGCACGAGCTCATACCGCGGGAGCACCACAAGGCCCGTTGCAAGAGTTAGATTTCCCTCTTGGGGCCCACTGGACTGAACTTCAGTGGCTTATGAGTCAATGACATGCGAACATTAAATGCGGCTGGCCCACATGTCATTCTCATGGTGGTGGTGTGGTTCGCGACTCACTCGTTCGAGATGAACCAGCCGGTGGTGCCGTGGCCGTGGCGAGGGTGCCACCGGGCATCGAAGCGTTCTGGCGTAGATGGCCACACCGGCGGGTACTACCTGTAGTATAGAAGTACTCCAGCTGAGGACTGATGCCCGGGACGAAATGTGTCACAACCGCTGGATGAAAATTCGATGGTGCCGGAATACGGATCGGAGCACAACAGCAGAGCAGGGAAACCGCCTCCAATCGGGTGTGGCTGTGGAGAAAGTTGATGGTCGCCGCAGTTCAGCTGGCCCGCATGTCATGCACACAAAGGAAGAGGAGGAGTGGGGCCGAGACGGATGAGGCACACGTAACAGGCAGGGTTGGAGCGGCGTCGTGGGAATCGCGTGTGGGTGTGGCAGTGGTAGAAACAAGAAACGTGATGGTCGCCTTGGTTCAACTTCCATGGACCAAATTGTCATGTCTCATCGACACATGTATATCAAAAGTAGAGTGTTTATATTTCAAGCACGTGAACAAGTATTATTCTACTACTTCGGATCCATTGCAACGCATGGGCCAGCACATTGGTAGTAGTAGTGTCTATCTCTATCTCTAGAGGCCTTCCCTCGTTCATCCTTTTCTCTCACAAGATAAACTACTCATACAAATGCATCTTGATGTTCCATGGAACGCACGAGGATGTTTCCATGGGTGTCTCTCCAGCGTGGCGTGGCCGTAGTTGCAAGTTGACGCCCCTTGAGATGCCGACGTTGAGGGGCACTCAGATTTCCTCCGATGAGCAGGTAAGATGAGTTTGTGTAACATCCCAAAATTTCAAATTTTGGAATGTTATATTAAATAAATAACAATGCTTGATTGTTTGTTTGATTGATTGAGTGAAACTGAGTGGAATTTGAAATTTTTGAAATTTGGATGAGAGAGAATAAAATGACTTTCCCAAAACTATCCCCTTTGCCCTTTTTGGGATCTCAATGAATTCAATTCCATCACCAAAACCCTAGAGTGAAGATGACATGACTTCTTCCATTTGGAATGAAAAGGGTTTTGAAAAGATTTGAATGTCATTTGAGAATATTTCAAATTCAAAGCTTTATGCAACTCAATGATTTTCATGAGGGAAGATAAAATGACTTCTTCAATTATATGAAATATGAGTTGGAAGTTAAAAGTATCAAATTGAAAGTCATTTGAAAGTGCCTTGAAACCCCTTTCAAAAATTGAGTTTTGGTATTTGAATTCAAATTTTGGCAAGTGGAATTCATTTCAAAACTATGCCCCATAACTACTTGAGAAAAAGTATGAGAGGAGTAACATGACACTCCAAATATGTCGTAAGAAAACAATGCCAAAAGTTTTGGATTCAAATCTGAATTTTATTTGAATTTGAGAAAAAATGAATTTTTATAAAGTTTGGATTTTGCCTTTGGAAAAATGTTCAAATGATAGGGAATATTCCCCTGATCATTTTGGTATATATATGTCCTATATAAAATGTTTATATTTTAAAAGATATCTCTGTTTTTGTTTTATTTTAAAATAAAATTAAAATAATGGAAACCCCCAGCGCCAAAGCACTGCCCAGCCAACGAGGCGTGCCCAAATGATCGAGCCCACAGCGCCAGCCAAAGCGGCCAAGCCACACAAATTTCACCAACCCTCTCGCCTGAAAACCCTTCGACTGGCCGCCCACCCGTCCCCTGCTTCTTCACCGGCTGTGTGGGCCCCCACCCGTTTTCCTCACAAGACGCCACCCACACATTGAAACCTCACATCCCCGGGATCTCCCGATCCTCCCCGATTCGCTTCCTGGCCGCCGACGCCCGCCCTATAAGAACCCTCCCCGCACCCGTTTCTCGCCTCACGAATCCTCCTCCTCCTTCTCGAACTCGCTGAGTCTGAGGCCGCCACGCCGCCATTGCCGCCGCCCGACCCACCCCGACCACCCCGAGCTCGCTCGAGACCACCTCCGGACTCCTCGCCGACCACACCTCCCCGTGCCCTCGCTCACCCCCAACACCCACCGGAGCGCCACCACCGTCGACGCCCGAACGCCACCGCCGCCTCGACCTCGCCGCCGTCCGCCTCCTTCCACCTCGGACGCCACCTCGACCACCGTTGGGCTCGCCGTCGAACGCCGCGTCACGTGCCTCGCCGAGCTCCGACGATCGAGCACCGCCGCCGCCCGACGTCAGCTGGCGTCGACCTTCCCCACGGTGAGCTCTCTCTCCCTCCTCGTCCGTCCGATCCCCCATCTACGATCGAGATTAGATCCCCCCCCCCGAAGGGGTATGTCTTTTAATAAAAACCGGTTCGGTCCGGTTTAGTTAGTCCGGTTTATTTTTTAGTTAGGTTTTTATTTAAATCGGCCGATTCGTTAAAACCCTAGGTCCGTTTAGTTTATTTTACGCTCAGTGCGTAGTTTAGGCCCATTAGGCCCTTTTTCATTTATTTTTGTTTTCTGTTTTACAGAATAGTTCCTGTTTTGAAAAATTCATATCTTTTATTCTGTTTAATATTTTTAGGTGATTCTTCTTTTTTTGGGTTGCAAATTTTCTATAGTTTCTGTAGAAAATATATTTAGCTATGTTAAAATTAATTAAAATTGCTTTAATTTAGATTTAGTCAGAATAGTAAATCTGTTATAACATGAGTTAGAAAAATTATTTTTGGATAATTCTTTTTGTCCCAACTTTATTTTGACATTGCCAAACCATAGGAATTAATTTGGGTATTTTAGGATTTATAAAAAAAATAGTTTTAAACAGAATCTTGTTAATCCTAATTAATTAACTAGTTACTGCTTTTCCCATTAATTTAATTAGTAAATAAATTTATGTTTAACATGTGATTGATTATTCTAGGATAGTTTCTGTCACTTTATAGGATGAACTTTTATTTATAATAAATAAAAGTTTTATTTTATTTTTCTTAATAGAAATTGAATTAGGCCTAATAGGAGTTTCATAATAGATTTTAAATTAATTCTTTTTGCTCCTAGTTGCTTAATGAAATATTTTCTATTAAGTTAACCTAAAACCATGATTAGGTTATGTTAAGAAATTTTTTGTTATATAAAACTATTCTAGTTGTTGTTTGAAGTAGGAAACTTGAGTTGGTTTTCTTTGAGTTTTTCCCTTGGGTTTTGGTTTGGTTGTTTTGGTGTGTTATGTTATATTACTATGTTATTGTTCTATGTGATCATATGCTATGTGCTTATTATAGTTATTGTTTGCCTCGGTAGAATTTTCCGGAGTGCGAAGCTTGCTACTACGAATCCCTAGTTTTCGAAGATCGTCAACAAGGCAAGTTCACTTTGACCATGCTTTCATACCTATGATTTATTGCATTTAGTGACATCTTTGCAACCACCCCTCAGTAGTGTTATTGAATCCTTGTAGTTGAGTAGTATGCATGAGGTAGGAACCCATCACCCTGTTACCAAGCCCGGGACGTTATTTATTTAAATGCTACGCTATAGTAGACGGGTTGGTATGAGTACTGGAGTGGTGTGAGAATGGAGGATTCTACGTCAATGACGACAACTCCATGATGGAATCTGCAAGGATCGCATCTTCAAGGCCTCAAGACTTCAAGACTCGAGACAGAATTCAATACACACTCTTTGGGTGAAGGACGGTTGGACGGGCACCCTGGAGAAACCAAAGTGGTTGGCCGGGATGCATGGAGAAGCGCCATGACATCTTGCGGAAAGCTTCACCTGCACTCAAAGAGACGGAAGAATACTTCACGCCCGGAAGCTTACCCGTGCAACCGCAAGTCATTATGGGCTCGCTTGTTGACCTTAGTTGTGACTCTGGCTGGGACGGTACTAGCAGATGTAGAACTACGGTAGGATGGGATGAGTACCGGACGGTGGTCGAGGAACTCTTCTAAGACCATGTTTCGGTCATCTTGTTCTCAAACACCTGAAGTGCGAGAACGTAAAGGAGGGATCGAATCTTATGGGTAAAGTGTACAAACCTCTGCAGAGGGTTTAAACCTAATCGATTAGCCGTGTCCCCGGTTACGGACAATTTGAGCCTCTGGACTTGGATCTATCTCGGAACTCTCAACACCGGACTGATAACTTAATTGTGGGCAACTTATGATTGAATTTGGGCTATGAGACATCGGTTGGTGGAACCATGTCCTAATAGATAACTCTGTAGTACAGACTTCATTTATTCCTTTGATGTAGGGAAAATAAAACAGCTTTTACGCAAACAAAACTCAGACACAGAGCCTCAAAGCCATATTGCATATAGTATAGTTTTATCATCTGTTTTCTCATATTGTGATCTTGCCGGTACATTCAATGTACTGACCTACACGGCTGCAACGTATCATGTTGCAGATATTTCCTCGACGAGTAAGAGTTACGATACAGAGTTACGGTCTACACTCAACTGCCGATGGCGTTGATGGGACTCCACCCCGACTATTTTGTTTCATTGTGACTTATGAGGTATATATCAGTTTTACGTTAATTATACATGTGATTGCACTTTGATATATACATTGATGTACTGTGTGCAAGCATACCGATCCGAGGATGGCACAAGAATACGTAGGCTTGACCGTCTGAGGTCGGGTCGCTACAGAAATGGTATCAGAGCACATGTTGACTGTAGGACGTGACCCTAGAAACCGGAGAGCCCTAGGATAGGAAATTTCTATAACTTTATCATCTTCTCTGAATTTATCAAATAGACCCACTCACCTCAATTAGTTAGAATATACCATATCCTTTGATCACCCGGAGGATCAATCAAGACACTCCAAGAAGGATTAGATATCGGAGAACCGATGACCACTTCGAGTAAAGAGGATTTCACCATGTATTAGAAGAATTGAAGTACAACAGTTGAAGACTCCGATGACTTGAAGGATCTGAAGAATTATTTGACCTTTAGAAGACCAAACCCCTGTTATACACTTACGTTAGATGCGATGATTTGTGAGCTGTCATTTGTTTGATGTTTTTATGACAGCCCCAAAAATAAAACTTGTTTCTTAAAAAACTATTGTTTGTATTGTGTGTATATCCCTCCCCACCTCTCTCATATCTCATCCCAAAACCCTTGAACCCCATAGATGATGAATGAAGTTGGACTGATATTCTCTGGACCGAAGACTCAGCCCGAGGCAGAGCTATGGATGCAGAACATGGAAAAACACTTCGGGTGCAATTTGGTTTCAAGGAAGTATGAGGTTCAATATGCTCTTCAAGATTTTTTACAGGAAGTGCTGCAACCAGTGGAACATGCATCAAGCCATACAGGATTTAATGGAGTAAGAACTTGGGAGGAACTCAAGAAGACCCTGATGAAATCACGTCTTATCCGGAAGCACAATGATACACCAAGAAGTAAACCTTGTGCCTGCAAGATTTGCGGAGAAATAGGACATACCCAGGAGGAACACAAAGATGGATGTCCTCATTGTGAGGAGAAACACCCAGCTGAGGAATGCCCAACTAGTCAGGTGACTTGTTTCTGGTGTGAAGGAACCACCCACTACCCGACTCAGTGTCACATTTACCCCATGGTGCCACAAACTGTTCAGAAGCAGGAAAATGGAATGAAGGAAGCCCTCAAGGAAGGTCTAGGAGAACCTGTGATGAAGGAATGGGTTGAAGACCCTGATGGAAAGGGCCTCAACAGATTTTACTCCAATGCCTGCTATTCATGTGGAGAAGAAGGACATTTTTCACAGTATTGCACCAAGGAAAGAAAAGAGTATCTGGGATATTTCCCGACAGCGGAAGTGAAGTTTGACCCCCAGGAGATAGAAACTCTGATCACTACAGAGAAATCCAGGAAGAGAAAAAAAAAGGCAACCCGAGAACAACGCAATTTTTATAGAGAAGGACCTAAGTCATATCACTTGTTACAGGTGCAAGGATTTAGGTCATTACGCTAGTAAATGTCCAGAAAAGAAGCCAAGAATCCAAGGAGCCCGCATAATCACAAAGAAGCCCCGAGAAATGTCGGAAGTCATTTGTTTTCGCTGCAAGGAGGCAGGACATTATGCTACTAAATGTCCCGGCAAGATGAAAGCTGGAGTTGAGTAGTTGGAATTTTGATATGGATAATAAGAGTAGTAGAAAGCAATTTCATTTTCATCAGCTCAATGAGTTGAGTTATGTAATAGATTACTCTGAGATTGTAATAGTTCATGACTCAATAAAGTTGTAATGTCACATGCTGAAAAGCTTTAAGGAGTTGTCATATTTTATCTTGGAAATTAATATTCTTGATGAACATGGAAGAAGGTGAGTTGTGATGCATAAACAGGAAATTGGAAATTGAGTTTGAAGTTCTGTTTGGATGATATGAATGTATGCCCCAGGAGATAAGTACCTTAATTCTGAGCATCATTTCTGCTTTTCAATCATGATGACGACCCTTTACGAAGTCTTTCCTTAAAGGTCCTGGAAACCATCATGACCACGACAAGTGATCATGATTACCCAAGATCCTGAAGGACATGATGAAGCATATTCACCTTGAAGGAGATGCATCTACAAAGGCTACCCCTTCATGCAAAAGGGAGTGGAACTTTGGTATGTGGAGGTACACCTCCACCATTTGAAAGGAGTTTGCCCAAAGATGATGGGGCGGTACTTTTTCATTTCACGTGTGCCACAAGCAACTTTCTTCGATGCTGTTCGTGAAGCAGCCATGGAAGCCATACGCCGATCGGAGAAATACTTGAAGCAAGACTCCGTTATACTCAGAATACCTAAGCGAAGTGCATACATAGATGATGGAGGTGAAGCTCAAGGCCACCACAATGAAACAGAAGATTGAAGATTTCAAGGCGCATGTCGCACAATTCCAGTGGGACTGAAGAATCCTCAAGGAGGAAAAAAATGGATAAAGTTGGAAGTAATGTCTGACCATACCGAACCATGTGGGTGGCAGCATTTGTAATAAACTTTTTGGAATTTGGATTCACGAAAAATGGTTAAGGATGTAATAAAAGATTGATATGAAAATGGATAAACTAGTGCATTTTCTTTGGTGTCGTAGTACTCCGTAGAACCACATGATCAATGAAGAAAGAAATGTGTTATTCATGACGGTCCATAGAAGGAAGCTGGACAAAATAAGTTGGAGTTTTTGTTTTTGATATGATGGTATGAAGAAACAGAGTACTACTGGATTTAAAGGAGGTGTAATATGGAACAAGAGAGTTACTCCAAAGATGAGTTAAAGCTGCACTAGTGTTGAAGTGGGCCATAACCCACAGGCCCAGGATTTTGAAAAAAGGAACAAATGTA
This sequence comes from Aegilops bicornis, assembly GCA_021605145.1. Taxonomy (NCBI): domain Eukaryota; kingdom Viridiplantae; phylum Streptophyta; class Magnoliopsida; order Poales; family Poaceae; genus Aegilops; species Aegilops bicornis. The sequence continues at coordinate 112,848,838 of CM038669.1, read as the reverse complement.
ACCTTGATGAAGGAAGAAACTTGGAAGAATCAGTGATCCAATCAGCATACGTTTCATAGGAGGTTACGCAAAACCTGAGAGTGGTGAGGTAACGATAGATGTTTTGTTCGGCTTGCAGAAACCATGGAATTACTCGAACCCAGTTCGAGAACAAGAGAAATTCTGCAATGCTTGTGAGTATGCCCAAGTGTTAGAATACGTGATTCACTGTTTACGTATGTGGTAATGATTCAAGTACGGGATGGATTGGCCCCCATACCGGAGACTTCTATCATGAACTATCATATGTTGATGGAAAATCAGAGAGACTTGAAAACCTTTGAAGAGTGTCGACGCGATAAGCCATAAAACCATAGAATGGTAGGACGATGGAACCCCTTTACAGGCAACCATTGCCAATCGTAGGTTATACGGTGAGGTTCAACCCAGACCCGTTTTCTGCAGGAGAAAACATAAATTGTAGACCACCATGAGTATTTCGATAGTTGTCTAGAATGGACACGGACCTATCAGCTAAGAAGATCCAATCTCGGACGAACCACAACTTTGACGAACCGACCCAAGATTCTGAGGAAAACTCTATGCTTCTGACAGAGGAGCTATTGTAAGATATGTGAAGAGACATACATTGTCAACACTCCAGAGGAAGTATCTGAGTTTATTGGAACCGTAACCTTGTTTTAAGTGTGGTAGCACCTCTGACCTTTCCGGCCAAAATACTTACTAGAAGACCCCCAACCCCTAACCTTTTCTTGTTAGCCCCTTCGAATCTCGAGGACGAGATTCATTTTAAGTGTGGTAGGTTTGTAACATCCCAAAATTTCAAATTTTGGAATGTTATATTAAATAAATAACAATGCTTGATTGTTTGTTTGATTGATTGAGTGAAACTGAGTGGAATTTGAAATTTTTGAAATTTGGATGAGAGAGAATAAAATGACTTTCCCAAAACTATCCCTTTGCCCTTTTGGGATCTCAATGAATTCAATTCCATCACCAAAACCCTAGAGTGAAGATGACATGACTTCTTCCATTTGGAATAAAAAGGGTTTTGAAAAGATTTGAATGTCATTTGAGAATATTTCAAATTCAAAGCTTTATGCAACTCAATGATTTTCATGAGGGAAGATAAAATGACTTCTTCAATTATATGAAATATGAGTTGGAAGTTAAAAAGTATCAAATTGAAAGTCATTTGAAAGTGCCTTGAAACCCCTTTCAAAAATTGAGTTTTGGTATTTGAATTCAAATTTTGGCAAGTGGAATTCATTTCAAAACTATGCCCGACAACTACTTGAGAAAAAGTATGGGAGGAGTAACATGACACTCCAAATATGTCAAGAAAACAATGCCAAAAGTTTTGGATTCAAATCTGAATTTTATTTGAATTTGAGAAAAAATGAATTTTTATAAAGTTTGGATTTTGCCTTTGGAAAAATGTTCAAATGATAGGGAATATTCCACTGATCATTTTGGTATATATATGTCCTATATAAAATATTTATATTTTAAAAGATATCTCTGTTTTTGTTTTATTTTAAAATAAAAAAATTTAAAAAAGGAAAGAAACCCCCAGGCGCCAGCCAGGCCACCTGGCCCAGCCAGCACCGAGGCGGCCCAGCCGACCGAGCCCACCAGGCGCCAGCCAAAGGGCTCACCAAGGCCACCGAGCCGAGCCCTCCTCGCTGAAACCCTTCGGACCGGTCGCCCGACCCGTCCCCTGCTTCCCTCTCACCGGCTGTGTGGGCCCCCACCCGTCTTCCTCACAAGACGCCACCCTCCGCTGGCCACGGAAACCTCATGATCCCCGGATCTCCCGATCCTCCCCCGATTCGCTTCCCGCCGTCGCCGACGCCCCCGCCCTATAAGAACCCCTCCCCCGCACCCCGTTTCCCCCCCTCGCCCCTCGCCGGAATCCCTCCTCCTCCTTCTCGAACTCGCCGGAGCCCGAGGCCGCCGCCGCCGCCATTGCCGCCCCACCCACCCCGACCACCCCGAGCTCGCCTCGAGACCACCTCCGACTCCCTCGCCGACCACACCTCCCGTGCCCTCGCCACCCCCAAAACCCACCGAGCGCCACCACTGCCGACGCCTTGAACGCCACCGCCGCCTCGACCTGCCGCCGTTTCGTCTCTTTCCACCTCGGACGCCACCTCGACCACCGTTGGGCTCGCCGTCGAACGCCCGCGTCACCCGTGCCTCGCTGAGCCGCCGACGATCGAGCACCGCCGCCGCCCGACGTCCGAGGCTTCGCCGGCGACCTTCCCCCCGGTGAGCTCTCTCTCACTCCTCGTCCGTCCCATCCCCCTTATACGATAGCGATTAGATCCCCCCCCCCCCGAAGGGGTATGTTTTTAAATAAAAACCGGTTCGGTCCGGTTTAGTTAGTCCGGGTTATTTTTTTAGTTAGGTTTTTATTTAAATCGGCCGATTGGTTAAAACCCTAGGCCCGTTTAGTTTATTTTACGCCATATGTAGTTTAGGCCCATTAGGCCCTTTTTCATTTATTTTTGTTTTCTGTTTTACAGAATAGTTCCTGTTTTGAAAAATTCATATCTTTTATTCTGTTTAATATTTTTAGGTGATTCTTTTTTTGTTGGGTTGCAAATTTTCTATAGTTTCTGCAGAAAATATATTTAGCTATGTTAAAATTAATTAAAATTGCTTTAATTTAGATTTAGTCAGAATAGTAAATCTGTTATAACATGAGTTAGAAAATTATTTTTGGATAATTCTTTTTGTCCCAACTTTATTTTGACATTGCCAAACCATAGGAATTAATTTGGGTATTTTAGGATTTATAAAAAAAATAGTTTTAAACAGAATCTTGTTAATCCTAATTAATTAACTAGCTACTGTTTTCCCATTAATTTAATTAGTAAATAAATTTATGTTTAACATGTGATTGATTATTCTAGGATAGTTTCTGTCACTTTATAGGATGAACTTTTATTTATAATAAATAAAAGTTTTATTTTATTTTTCTTAATAGAAATTGAATTAGGCCTAATAGGAGTTTCATAATAGATTTTAAATTAATTCTTTTTGCTCCTAGTTGCTTAATGAAATCTTTTCTGTTAAGTTAACCTAAAACCATGATTAGGTTATGTTAAGAAAATTTTTGTTATATAAAACTATTCTAGTTGTTGTTTGAAGTAGGAAACTTGAGTTGGTTTTCTTTTGAGTTTTTCCCTTGGGTTTTGGTTTGGTTGTTTTGGTGTGTTATGTTATATTACTATGTTATTGTTCTATGTGATCATATGCTATGTGCTTATTATAGTTATTGTTTGCCTCGGTAGAATTTTCCGGAGTGCTAAGCTTGCTACTACGAATCCCTAGTTTTCAAGATCGTCAACAAGGCAAGTTCACTTTGACCATGCTTTCATACCTATGATTTATTGCATTTAGTGACATCTTTGCAACCACCCCTCAAGAGTGTTATTGAATCCTTGTAGTTGAGTAGTATGCATGAGGTAGGAACCCACCACCCTGCTACCAAGCCCGGACGTTATTTATTTAAATGCTACGCTATAGTAGACGGGTTGGTATGAGTACTGGAGTGGTGTGAGAATGGAGGATTCTACGTCAATGACGACAACTCCATGATGGAATCTGCAAGGACTGCATCTTCAAGGCCTCAAGACTTCAAGACTCGAGACAGAATTCAATACACACTCTTTGGGTGAAGGACGGTTGACGGGCACCTGGAGAAACCAGTGGTTGGCGGGATGCATGGAGAAGCGCCATGACATCTTGCGGAAAGCTTCACCCAGACTCAAAGAGACGGAAGAATACTTCACGCCGGAAGCTTACCTGCAACCGCAAGTCATTATGGGCTCTCGCTTGTTGACCTTAGTTGTGACTCTGCTGGGGCGGTACTAGCGAGATGTAGAACTACGGTAGGATGGGATGAGTACCGGACAGTGGTCGAGGAACTCTTGAATACCATGTTTGGTCATCTTGTTCTCAAACACCACGAAGTGCGAGAACGTAAAGGGAGGGATCGAATCTTGCGGGTAAAGTGTACAAACCTCTGCAGAGGGTTTAAACCTAATCGATTAGCCGTGTCCCCGGTTACGGACAATTTGAGCCTCTGGACTTGGATCTATCTCGGAACTCTCAACATCGGACTGATAACTTAATTGTGGGCAACTTATGATTGAATTTGGGCTATGAGACATCGGTTGGCGGAACCATGTCCTGATAGATAACTCTGTAGTACAGACTTCATTTATTCCTTTGATGTAGGGAAAATAAAACAGCTTTTACGCAAAACAAAACTCGCATACGTAGCCTCAAAGCCATATTGCATATAGTATAGTTTTATCATCTGTTTTCTCATATTGTGACCTTGCCGGTACATTCAATGTACTGACCTACACGGCTGCAACGTATCATGTTGCAGATATTTCCTCGACGAGTAAGAGTTACGATACAGGGTTACGGTCTACACTCAACCTGCCGATGGCGTTGATGGGACTCCACCCCCGACTATTTTGTTTCCGCTGTGACTTATGAGGTATATATCAGTTTTACGTTAATTATACATGTGATTGCACTTTGATATATACATTGATGTATTGTGTGTGCCAGCATACTGATCCAGGGATGGCACAGTAACACAGAGGCTTGACCGTCTGAGGTCGGGTCGCTACAATTTGACCACGTAGTAAATGCATTATAAAGACTACTTCCGTGTCCATTTCCTAATTCTCCCCCTGCCCACTGTTTCACAGGTTAGGCTCGGTGCGAGTGGAGATTGGCTTGCATATGTACGGGAGGGTACCAACATCAATTTGCACAACATTTACAACGGTGACACCGTTCCCGTAGAACCTTTGTCCAACATTGGGATCAGCCATGCAATGGGCCACCGCATGAATTGGTACGATGGAACCACGGTGAGATTGAATAAGTTAGCACAAACCTTGCACATGGCGGTCAACGGTGGACCATCCTGTCTGCGGCCGATTTGTTGCCGTATGAGTACGAAGACGCTGTGCTCCTTCCTAACCGCATCTTCGCGGTGACAAACCAGGGGACTTGTTTCGTATGGGACACATCCTACGATATACTCCCTCTCTCCTAGTTTATTTGTTTTGGATCTTTTCATTTTATAAGTTTCAAATTCAAATATAGAGCTCCCCGTCACATGTTGAGATTACAATGTCCATTAAATCGTTGCGTGCATGTATAGTAAAGAAACAAATCTCGAGTTTGGCACGAGTTCGTGCAGTAGCACCAACTGGCCTTGGGAGTTACATTTCCCTCTTAGGTGGAGATTGAAAGCACAAGTGCTCCCTAGGTGGTTTTGGTAATTAATGTCAACATATCTCTTGTTGAACTAACACTTTTATCTAGTATGTTTCAGATAAGTTCAACAATGGAGTGGCATGGACTAAAGGATGTGGGAACTCCTTCAAGATGCTAAGGACAAAGGATTGGCTCAAGCTTGAAGCTCAAGACTCTTCATTTTATATTTTAGTGATCCAAGATCACATTGAGTCTATAGGAAAAGCCAATACTATCAAGAAGGGATGAGGTGTTGCTTAATGAGCCTCTTGCTTCATGTGCTTAGTGATATGCTCCAAAACCCTCCACTACTTTCCCACTTCCACATATGTCCTAAACCTAAAGTCAAACTCGGCCCTACCGATTCTTTCTATCCGGCGCCACCGAGTTCAGATGTCATAGCCACTGCCACAAACCCTAGGCAAATTGGTTTCACCGATAGGGATCTCGGTCTCACCGAGATGGGATTGTAATATCTCTGTGTATGTCCATTACCAAAATCGGTCTCACCGAGTATGTGCAATCGGTACTACCAAGATTACAATGCAAACTCTCTGGTTAGCTAATTACCAAAATCGGTCCCACCGAATTTGAGTAATCGGTCCCACCGAGTTTGCCTGACCAACTCTCTGGTTAGCTAATTAACAAAATCGGTCTCACCGAGTTTGTGTAATCGGTCTCACCGAGATTACGTTATGCCCTAACCCTAACCATGTCGGTCCTACCGAGTTGCATATCGGTCCCATCGAAAACCCTAACCGTCACTAGGTTTACTAAATCGGTCCGACCGAGTTTGATGATTCAGTCCCACCGAGTTTGGTAAATTGTGTGTAACGGTTAGATTTTGTGTGGAGGCTATATATACCCCTCCACCTCCTCTTCATTCGTGGAGAGAGCCATCAGAACAAACCTACACTTCCAACTTACCAGTTCTGAGAGAGAACCACTTACTCATGTGTTGAGGCCAAGATATTCCATTCCTACCATAGGAATCTTGATCTCTAGCCTTCCCCAAGTTGCTTCCACTCAAATCTTCTTTCCACCATATCCAAATCCTATGATAGAGAGTTGAATGTTGGGGAGACTATCATTTGAAGCACAAGAGCAAGGAGTTCATCATCAACACACCATTTGTTACTTCTTGGAGAGTGGTGTCACCTAGATTGGCTAGGTGTCACTTGGGAGCCTCCGACAAGATTGTGGAGTTGAACCAAGGAGTTTGTAAGGGCAAGGAGATCGCCTACTTCGTGAAGATCTACCGCTAGTGAGGCAAGTCCTTCGTGGGCGGCGGCCATGGTGGGATAGACAAGGTTGCTTCTTCGTGGACCCTTCGTGGGTGGAGCCCTCGGTGGACTCACAAGAATCGTTACCCTTCGTGGGTTGAAGTCTCCATCAACGTGGATGTACGATAGCACCACCTATCGGAACCACGACAAAAACATCCTGTCTCCAATTGCGTTTGAATCCTCCAAAACCCTTCTCTTTACATTCTTGCAAGTTGCATGCTTTACTTTCCGCTGCTCACATACTCTTTGCCTGCTTGCTTGTTATGTATTGAAAATGTTAAACTTGTGCCTAAACTCCACTTAAACCTAAAGAAGTTAAAAACTGCAACTTTGGTACTTAGTGTCTAATCACCCCTCCTCTAGACACCTCTTCTCAAGATCCTACAAGTGGTATCAGAGCCTTGGTCTCCATTGCCTTGGTTTAATCACCATTGGAGGAAGATGAATGAGTCTACTTTGGGGAGTCTTAGACATAGAGTGCCTATTCTTGATGGAGAGTATTTTCATGAGTGGAAAAATGAGATGCTTGTAATTTTCAATCAATATCATTTCAACAAGTACATAGCTAGCCCTTGTGCACCTCATGTTGATCCTATGCATCCTACCCTCGATGAATCTATTGACATGACTAGAAATCTTAGAACTGTTAATCTTATCACTAGAGGCTTGCCTAGAAACTTAATTAGAATCTTGCCTACTCTTGAGTGTGCCTACACTATATGGAAATTTCTTGAGGAACGCGTTTCCAAATTATTCCTTGAAAAATCTAGATGAAATTCTCTATAAGTCTATTGCCTTGAGTAAGATGAATACTAGTGATCCTATGTTTGGTGATCTTCTATTTGAACTTACCGACCTTATGCGTGCCAAAGGAGATGTTGGAATTATTGGTGATATTATTTCCGAAGCTATAAGAATTCATAAGCAAGATCATTGTCAAACTCACTCTAACGAATTACCCTCTCTACGACTTGATCCACCACATGATGATGTTGAACATGGATACTATGATGAGGATGATGATAGTGACTTCGATCTTGATGATGCAATGAGACATTTTGGTCTTATGGCAAATCTTCGGGGATATGTGTCAGGAGGAAAGGAATGGGTTCTTGACAGTGGATGTACCGATCACATGATCGGAGATAAAGACATGTTTCGTGAGCTTACTGAAAATGATAGTCCTCGAAAGTATGTCACTTTCGGTGACAACTCAAAGGGAAAGGTGGTTGGCCTCGGTAAGGTGGCCATCTCACATGATAGCTCCATTCATAATGTCATGCTCATTGAATCTCTTGGCTACAACTTACTTTCAGTATCTAGACTTGCTGATTTCGGTTTTAATGTCCTATTTACTGAAGTAGATTGCCAAGTGTTCCGTCGAGACAATCATAAAATGGTCTTTACCGGTATACGTAGAGGTGATCTTTACATTGTTGATTTCTCTAAAAAGGCACAACCTAAAACTTGCTTCATTGCTAAATCCTCAAAAGGTTGGTTATGGCATAGACGACTAGGTCACGTTGGCATGAGAAACCTTGACAAGCTTATTAAAGGAAATCATATCCTTGGAGTTAACAATGTCATATTTGATAAGGATAGACTTTGCAGTGCTTGTCAGGCAGGTAAACAGGTTGGAGGAAGGCATCCCGTGAAGAACATCATGACCACAAGGAGGCCACTCGAGCTACTTCATATGGACCTTTTTGGTCCCAATGCTTACAAAAGCCTCGGTGGAAATTCTTTTGGTCTAGTTATAGTTGATGATTTTTCAAGATTTACGTGGGTGTTCTTTCTCGATGATAAATCGCAGGTCCAAAATATCTTCAAAAACTTCGCCAGAAAGGCTCAAAATCAGTTTGAAGTGAAGATCAAGAAGGTTCGCAGCGACAACGGAACGGAGTTCAAGAACGCAAATGTGGACACCTTTCTTGACGAAGAAGGGATTTCACACGAGTTCTCAGCTACGTACACACCTCAACAAAATGGAGTTGTTGAGAGGAAGAACCGTGACGCTCATCGAAATGGCGAGAACGATGCTTGATGAGTACAAGACGCCAAGCACTTTTGGGCGAAGTGGTTGAGACAGCTTGTCATGCAACAAATCACTTGTATCTTCACAAGCTACTCGGCAAGACGGCATACGAGCTCCTCACCGGTAACAAACCCCAAGTTGGATACTTTCGAGTATTCGGATCAAAGTGCTACATTCTTGATAAGCATCGTCGTTCAAAATTTGCTCCTAAGTCTCATGAAGGTTTTCTACTAGGTTATGGCTCAAACTCTCACACTTACCGTGTCTACAACAATTTCACCCGAAAGGTTGAAGAGATGGTAGATGTGAAGTTTGATGAGTCTAACGGCTCGCAAGTAGAGCAATTGCCAATTGATGTAGGAGACAAAGACCCTTCAGAAGCAATCCAAGACTTGTCTATTGGCAAGGTCCGTCCAACGGAGGTGAAGGAGAGTACCTCGTCTGTCCAAGTGGAAGCTTGTACTTCACGACAAGGTGAACCAAGAGTTGATACGGAAGCATCCACAAGTGGAACACACCAAGATGAAGAAAACGAGGAAGAACATCACAAACGTCAACAACCTCCTTCTCCACCACGACAAGAAAATGACAACGCCAACAATGAAGAAGATCAAGAAGAAGAAGAAGAACAAGACGAAGAAGATGTTCAACCGAGACCTAAGCAAAAGCTTTCACGAGTTCGAGCAAGAATTGCTAAAGACCATCCCGTCGAGCAAATCTACAATGATATTCAAACCGGGAGAATCACTCGCTCTAAAACTCGTTTAGCTAACTTTTATGAAAACTATTCTTTTATCTCTAGCATTGAACCTATGAAGGTCGAAGAAGCATTGCAAGATCTGGATTGGATAAATGCTATGCATGAAGAGCTACACAACTTTGAGAGAAACCAAGTTTGGACATTGGTTGAGAAGCCCGACAACAACATCATTGGTACCAAATGGGTGTTTCGCAACAAGCAAGATGAAGATGGACAAGTAGTTCGCAACAAAGCACGTCTCGTGCCCAAGGCTACACACAAGTCGAAGGTATGGACTATGGTGAGACTTATGCTCCCGTTGCTAGACTTGAGTCCATTCGCATCTTACTTGCCTATGCTAATCACCATGATATCACCTTGTACCAAATGGACATTAAAAGTGCTTTTCTAAATGGTGAAATAGAGGAGGAAGTTTATGTTAAACAACCTCCCGACTTTGTCAATCCTAAGAAACAAAATCATGTTTTCAAACTTCACAAAGCCCTTTATGGTCTTAAACAAGCTCCTAGAGCTTGGTATAAATGCTTGACCAAGTTTCTTCTTGGAAAGGGATTTGAAATTGGGAAAATTGATTCCACACTTTTTACTAAAAGGGTTAATGGAGAATTATTTGTATGCCAAATTTATGTTGATGATATCATATTTGGATCAACTAACCCTCGTTTTAGTGAGAAGTTTGAGATGTCAATGATGAGTGAACTCAAATTCTTTCTTGGGTTGAAAATCAAGCAAACTAAGGAAGGTACTTTTGTCTCTCAAACGAAGTACACTAAGGACTTATTCAAGAAGGTCAATATGCAAGAGTGCAAAGGTATGTCTACACCCATGCCTACTAGTGGACATCTTGATTTGACCAAAGATGGTAAAACCAGTTGACCAAAAGGTTTATCGCTCTATGATTGGATCATTGTTATACCTATGTGCTTCACGTCCCGATATTATGCTAAGTGTGTGCATGTGTGCAAGATATCAAGCTGCTCCTAAAGAATGTCATCTTAAGGCCGTAAAAAGGATAGTGAGATACTTAGGCCTCCTTTGGTTTGAAGGAATTTCATAAGAATTCTAGAGGATAGGATTTTTATAGGATTCTTTCCTTTAGAGCCCTTTGGTTCATAGGAACGGATTCCTATTCCTACATAGGATTTGTTCCTATCCTCCACATTTCATAGGAAAATAAAAATGAGCCTAGACTCAATGGAAAATTTCCTGTGGTGTGAACCAAATGACATCTTGTTTCCTATTCCTACTCATAGGATTTGACATACATGTCATCTCATTTCCTGCAAATTTCCTATTCCTACGATAATCCTATCCTATGAACCAAAAGAGGCCTTAATTCATACACCAAATTTTGGCATTTGGTATCTTAAGAGGGCCTCTTTCGATCTTGTTGGCTACTCCGACTCGGACTATGTCGGAGACAAAGTTGATAGAAAGTCCACTTCGGGTACTTGTCAATTTCTTGGTAGATCTCTCGTGTCTTGGTCCTCCAAGAAACAAAACTCGGTATCCTTATCTACAGCCGAAGCGGAGTACATTGCCGCTGGTTCATGTTGTGCTCAATTACTTTGGATGGCCCAAACTCTTAAAGATTATGGGATATATGTGAAACATGTTCCATTGCTTTGTGACAATGAAAGTTCTATCAAAATTGGTCATAATCCCGTACAACATTCTCGAACTAAGCATATTGAAGTTCGTCATCACTCCATTCGGGATCATGTTGCTAAGGGTGACATTAATCTTAAGCATGTTCGCACCGAAAAGCAATTAGCGGATATATTTACTAAACCTCTTGATGAGAAAGTGTTTTGCAGGTTGAGAGGAGAATTGAACATCATTGATGCTTCAAACTTGGAGTAGAAACTCCATTGGATACATGCAAGACATGAGCTTATGACTAATCCATGATATCTCTCTTATGATGAAAATATTATATCCTGGATACATTTGCATTTTGCATGTTATCTAACCCATGTAGGCACTTGGTTGAATCAAATTCCATGAGATTGTAATCTACTCACATCTTGAGCAATCTCTACATCACCAAGTCTCTACACTATGGTGGTTGAAGACAAGGAAGCACAGAATCATTCAAACATATCTTTTGACAAACTCTATGTCGAGCTTCACGATTATCATTTTTGGATACACAAGTGCTACTCCTTGCAAGAACTAACCCATGTAGGTAGATGGACTCAAATTCTAAGTGGTGCTCCCAACTCTTGATGAGCTACATCAACCCTGAGCAACCAACACAAGTTCAACTACATGGTCAACACCACCAACCAAGGTATGTTATTCCATCTTAGAGAAGCTTTACTCCGAGTCATGAGCTAAAGCAACTCGACAAGATGTGAATACATCAAGATGCTTAAACGAAAAATGGTAACCCCATTTTGAGCTTAAACGATGAGTATGACCTATGATCAAGTGATATCACTTGACTCCTAAGTCAATATACTCTAACATAGGTGACTTTGTCGCCGACCATCTCTAGATGAAGTTCTCTCGTGTTCTTTTCTGAGTTTTTGCATTTTTCTCATGCATATTTGTTTCCCCTTTCAAAAAAAAACTTCATCTAGATTTCTTTCTTTTCTTTTCTGTTGTCTGCATTTCTTGCATCCAATTCATTGCATATCATTTAGTAAATTCCTTGCAAATCTTTGTGAGATCTTACTAGTCTAGTGAGCTGAAGTGACAAGTGTTTTCTCTGCGATGAACTCGGTTTCACCGATTTGTTGTTTTTGGTCCAACCGAATCCTTTTGGTACAACCGAAGCATACCACTCGGTGCCACCGATTTCCAACAGGAAAAACAGTTTGCCACTTATTCTATGTTTCTTCTGATCCAGCTCCACTCAATGAATCTTGTCCTCTACAAGCATCACAATTTTTTCCAGTGCTTTGTGTTGTGACTCAAGGACCAAACCCATTCTCAACAAATTCCAGAAGACCCTTCTTGGAAATTGATGTCAAAGGGGGGGAGAGAGATCACATCAAAGCTTATCACTTCCAAAAGGGAGAGAGTATTAAGGGGAGAAAGAGATCTCCGTGGGGAGAGAATACTCAAGTAGAAAGTATTTCTCAAGGATCCCGGATGCTAGGTGTTCAAGAGGAGAGATGCCACATGTCTTTTTGGGGGAAAGACATGTTCATGTGTGCTTATTTGCATTAAGCTCTGTTCATTTATATCTTTCAGCCCTGATTTTCTGTTCCCTATCCTCTCCCAATATCCCATGCTAGATTCAGGGGGAGCAAGACATCTAAGGGAAAGGAATCATTTAAATTCATTGCATATCTTTACTCTTGGGGACATGTCTAATCCAATGTGGTACTTAGTACTCACTCTCTACATGTCATCCCAGTCTTGGTATTCTTGTGGTTTCTTCTGTTTGCTCTGGCTAGTTGATGTACCTGTGTTATCTAACCTTGTTTGTGTAGGTTCATTCCACCCTAAGCCAACTCAAGACTACAAGGTAAGTATATGCATCACACTCATGTGTATGAGGAATTCTTGCTGATGATCATACTGTTTGCAAGAAGGACTCATAAGCATGAAGGTATTTTCTTTAATATTCTTTGCTCTGATGCATATGGCCAAGATACATGTAACACATTGCCTACTTTATCATGGTTATGCTCTCACATGCTTCTATATTCCATACTCACATGATTGAATACATGTAGGGGGAGCCTATGCTTGTTACATGTCTTTTCGAAGCTTTACTTGCTATTCTTTATATCTTTATCTAAAGCTTTGATGTATGTTGCCATCAATTACCAAAAAGGGGGAGATTGAAAGCACAAGTGCTCCCTAGGTGGTTTTGGTAATTGATGTCAACATATCTCTTGTTGGACTAACACTTTTATCTAGTATGTCTCAGATAAGTTCAACAATGGAGTGGCATGGACTAAAGGATGTGGGAACTCCTTCAAGATGCTAAGGACAAAGGATTGGCTCAAGCTTGAAGCTCAAGACTCTTCATTTTATATTTTAGTGATCCAAGATCACATTGAATCTATAGGAAAAGCCAATACTATCAAGAAGGGATGAGGTGTTGCTTAATGAGCCTCTTGCTTCATGTGCTTAGTGATATGCTCCAAAACCCTCCACTACTTTCCCACTTCCACATATGTCCTAAACCTAAAGTCAAACTCGGCCCTACCGATTCTTTCTATCCGGCGCCACCGAGTTCAGATGTCATAGCCACTGCCACAAACCCTAGGCAAATCGGTTTCACCGATAGGGATCTCTCTGTGTATGTCCATTACCAAAATCGGTCTCACCGAGTTTGTGCAATCGGTACTACCGAGATTACAATGCAAACTCTCTGGTTAGCTAATTACCAAAATCGGTCCCACCGAGTTTGAGTAATCGGTCCCACCGAGTTTTCCTAACCAACTCTCTGGTTAGCTAATTACCAAAATCGGTCTCACCGAGTTTGTGTAATCGGTCTCACCGAGATTACGTTATGCCCTAACCCTAACCATATCGGTCCCACCGAGTTGCATATCGGTCCCACCAAAAACCCTAATGGTCACTAGGTTTACTAAATCGGTCCGACCGAGTTTGATGATTCGGTCCCACCGAGTTTGGTAAATTGTGTGTAACGGTTAGATTTTGTGTGGAGGCTATATATACCCCTCCACCTCCTCTTCATTCGTGGAGAGAGCCATCAGAACAAACCTACACTTTCAACTTACTAGTTCCGAGAGAGAACCACTTACTCATGTGTTGAGGCCAAGATATTCCATTCCTACCATAAGAATCTTGATCTCTAGCCTTCCCCAAGTTGCTTTCCACTCAAATCTTCTTTCCACCATATCCAAATCCTATGAGAGAGAGTTGAGTGTTGGGGAGACTATCATTTGAAGCACAAGAGCAAGGAGTTCATCATCAACACACCATTTGTTACTTCTTGGAGAGTGGTGTCTCCTAGATTGGCTAGGTGTCACTTGGGAGCCTCCGACAAGATTGTGGAGTTGAACCAAGGAGTTTGTAAGGGCAAGGAGATCGCCTACTTCGTGAAGATCTACCGCTAGTGAGGCAAGTCCTTCAAGGGCGACGGCCATGGTGGGATAGACAAGGTTGCTTCTTCGTGGACCCTTTGTGGGTGGAGCCCTCCGTGGACTCGCACAACTGCTACTTACCCTTCGTGGGTTGAAGTCTCCATCAATGTGGATGTACGATAGCACCACCTATCGGAACCACGACAAAAACATCCGTGTCTCCAATTGCGTTTGAATCCTCCAAAACCCTTCTCTTTACATTCTTGCAAGTTGCATGCTTTACTTTCCGCTGCTCACATACTCTTTGCATGCTTGATTGTTATGTATTGAAAATGTTAGACTTGTGCCTAAACTCCACTTAAACCTAAAGAAGTTAAAAACTGCAACTTTGGTACTTAGTGTCTAATCACCCCCCCCTCTAGACACCTCTTCTCAAGATCCTACAAATGCTCCCGAAGGCAGAGGGGCAGTGGGGCCGAGAGGGGTGAGCCGTAGGTCGGGGGACGTGTGGTGTCATGGGTTCGTGCGGCGTTGTGGGAATCGCGTGTGGCTGTGGTAGAAAGTTGATGCTCGCTGCATTTAAGGTGGCCCACATGTCATGCACACAAAGGCAGAGGGGCGGTGCGGCCGAGAGGGGTGAGGCGCACGTCGGGGGACGTGGTGCCGTGGGTTGGAGCGGCGTCGTGGGAATCACGAGTGGTAGTGGATGAAACGTGATGGTCGCCGTAGTTGAACTTCCATGGACAAGCTGTCATGTCTACGAACACATGCATTGCATACCAATCACTGGAAGGAGTAGTAGAGAAATCTAGGTGGATAAATAGTTCCTTCTTCTTCTTCTTCTTCTTCTTCTTCTTCTTCTTCTTCTTCTTCTTCTTCTTCTTCTTCTTCTTCTTCTTCTTCTTCTTCTTCTTCTTCTTCTTCTTCTTCTTCTTCTTCTTCTTCTTCTTCTTCTTCTTCTTCTTCTTCTTATTCTTCTTCTTCTTCTTCTTCTTCTTCTTCTTCTTCTTCTTCTTCTTCTTCTTCTTCTTCTTCTTCTTCTTCTTCTTCTTCTTCTTCTTCTTCTTCTTCTTCTTCTTGTTCTCATTTTCTATGGGAGACGGCTTCGCAACAAGCTCTCTGGACCTTGCAGCTATCTCGAAACTCACACGGGCATTGAGGGCATCATATTTTATCCGCTCGTACATCAAGGGATAGTTCTCCCATCCAGACGACCTTAATGCCAGCGTCTCGTCACCCTTCTGAAGATTTGTTCCTAACACAAAATTTCCTATGTCGAATAGGGATGGTGTCGGTTTATCACAATCTTCTACAGGAATTTTTATTTTGGTTTGTAGGTCAGCGATGCTTTTCAAATCAAGGTTGTATGGCCCCAACTTCTGTTTGTCCCCTGCGATGGCTGCCCCACAGAAGTATATGTCCTCCTGAGACAAGAAATTAATCGTGAAGCTCACCTGGTATGGAGGGCGCGTGTATGATGTGGTACACCAAAACATCATCTTTGAGGCACAGCTGAAGGACAGCGTCGCGTTGGATCTTCCCAGTGGCATGCTCCGTGTACTCTGCGTCGAGATCAATGACATTCATATCCACCTTTTGGAGGGAGTTGGATACATTTTTGATCCACTTCAGAACAACCCTTGGGTGGTCGGTGACTGTGGCCACTATGCTCAACGAGCCTTCGACGAGGACATGTTGGATGCTAAAATCCTGCATCTCGATCTCTTTCGCCGTTTGGAACCGCTGGACCGAAGGGTTATGGTTTGGAGAATTAGGATTAGATGGCTAGTCTAACTAAAGAAGATGATTATCTATAGGGGCTTCGGAATTACTCCAGGAGGATGTGAAGAGGTTAAAACAATGTGAATGCAGTGTGGTTTGGATGCAAATGAAGATCAAGGAGTAGTGAAAAAGTCGAGGAAAATCGGTTCCCGATGGAGAAGTAAATGGGAGAAGTTAAGCGCATGCATGAGGAGATCTACGGTGGTTTGACTGCCGCATGCAATGGATTGGACAAGCTCTTCGGTTGCCTTTTCTCTCTCCCACACGCACAAAATGGCCCACTTGCCTGCTGCAGTTTATTGGCTGGAGTCTGGCTGCAGCTGCTCATGCGTACGCTAATTAATGCTGTGAATGCAAGGCATGGAGGGAAATGGGCGCATGCAAAAGGGTATATACGCAGACTAATTAGAGAAATACTGAAAAAAGTTATGCGCAGACAAAAGAGGATCGGAGGGAGTACTACTCATGTTCCTACTACGGTTAAGGAATATGCAGTTATCCTAAAAAAGAAAAGTCCTTCTTCGCGCTTCCGCATGCACGAGAATTTGGTTCTGCTCGCAATATGGATGATAGCTGGAGGATGAAGTGAACCCAGAGGCATGCTAGCACGGGAGTACTACTCATGTTCCTACTACTCCTACTAGTAGTAGTAGTACAACTGTGGTACACTTGATGGTCAAAATACTATTATTCATCCGGTCCTCACAGTGAAGTTACAAGACCCTGCGCCCGAGGTGACACCAGTCCAGGCGGCGTGTCTGGGTTACCAAAGTCAGCCTCACCTTGTGCACTATGCAGTCACTGTCACCGCCGATGTATAGCATTCCTCGCCTCGTCTCCCTCTCCCGTAGCCGGAGATCCTGAGGTCACTCTTCATCATCTCACTGTGCCCCCGCGTACCCTCGCCTCGCTCGCCTCCCCCAGTACCACTATTCCCTTGCTAGCCGCTCCAGCACCGCAGCCTTCTCCCCCGTAAATCAAGCTCCCCAAAACCCCACCTTCCAAACTCCACCATGGCTGAACGCGAACCGCGCATCATCCATTCATGATTGGAGCAACCTCCCCAGTGACATCCTCGACCTCTGTTGTTCGTGTATGGATATGTTGAGCGCACTGCGGCTAGCTGCATGCTCGAGCACACGGCCATCATCGAAGCGAGGCCTAAGCTTTTCAAGACACCCTGCTTGCTACTATCTGGTCTTGCGAGATTGGCTCACCTTGATACAGAGGCGTACATGTTGCCCCTCGACTTCAATCCGATCTCCATTAGCCTAAACTTCTTTGCAGGTATGTAGTGGGTCGCCGTACATCATTTCCCTAGACTTCGATCGGATCACCATCACCCGAAACTTCTTGGAAGGTATGTACTGGGTCGGCATGAACTCCCAATGGATGGCTGCCTTCAGAGAAGACGGTAAAAAGTTGGTTCTCATGAACTTCCAGTCCTCCCATGAGATTATCCTTCCTCCGTTGGATTATATAGAGTTTTACCATCGCGGTCCAAGTCATCTAGATTACCACGTCAGTTGGACGGACCTTGTTTTGCAGAAGATTTTAATCTACCAAGTGCCCACACGACATGCGAATTATGCAGACTTCAAGCTAATTGCCTTGTTCGACTGTGGACTCGCCTTTCTTTACGCCGGTGCCTTCTTTAGCTGGAGACAACTCAGCTCGCAGTGGATCATCGTCAAAGCTGATACACACTTCTGTGATGCTATTGAACACAATGGCATCATCTACGCGATCAACAAAGCAGATGGCACCACGTATTGCTGGGACGGCGCATGCAAGTTGTTTCCTTCTCATGTTAATGACGACGCCATGACACTGTTTGAACTTTTTGTGATGATTGGCATATCCATGTTTGAGCAGAATTTGAGTAGAACTATGGCAATGTATTAGAGACGCCGTAAATCAGCTATATTTGGAATGAGTTAATTCATGCGATTGTGACCATGTCATTACAACCAATTTGTACCCTGAATAATCAAACGGTTAGGAATATATGGATATTCTCCTTATTTTACAAGAATCTATATACTACTACTAAATATGAGTGTGTATCAATGGCCATGTTAGTTTCCTCATTTTCATGATGTAGAAACATGCACCACACTGTTGGTTTCATCTAATCATACATTAGGGAAGTAAATGTGCATATGGAGAACTCTATATTTGGAAGTAGTGAAATCCTGTAATGGTTACCATGTGTACATGCCTATATTCGCCCTTCAGCAATCAATGGCTAGAATAATATCCTCACAAAATTTTGCCCACAGAACACGAGTATATAACAATGCATGGTCTGTTAGTTACCTTGAAGAATTTGTTTGTGAGGATGTAACATGATTACATAACATGCATGACATGGTAGTTTCGTGAAGAATCGATTGCGAGATAACATGAGTATAAGCATGCATGGCACTTCTATATATTTGAACCCAGATACATTTCCTGTATTTTCCTCCCGGCCCAACAGGACATATCAATGATGTTTCTTGCATTATCCTACTCATACTCTTAACAATGCTGATCTTACATTAACAATGTCGTCCTTTTTGATATGATGCGGTGTCCCTACAAGCATCGTCCTTTGTAATCACACCACCTTTGCCAAAAAGAGGGAAGCACAACTGGTTCCTCGCTCGATCAGACGACGGCAAAAGACTGATCATCATTCGGACACATGAGCCAGAAAAGTTATATTGCAAAAACCCCACTGTATACAAGCACCGTGAAATATGTGAGTATCCGGACAGTGGCTGTTACGTCTATGAGAAGGATATCAGCTTGTTGGGGCCTTTAGGATTTTTTAGTTGGAGGCGGGTAAACAGCCTTGGTTCACACTCTCTTTTTCCCGAACTCAATTATCCAATTAACCAGGAGATCACCGTTGGTAAGGACCTTGATGGCAGAGAGGCTCTGTTTGCTATGGAAAACTGTGTCTACACGGCGAGCCCTAGGAGTTCGGGAGTAAACTCCCCTGATTGTCACTGATACAGCCTGCAGCCAAAAGAAGGTGAGAATGACAAAGGCATCCGGATTAACTTTGATCCTTGGATGCCTAAATTACGATAGGCAGTGATGTCGTTCAAGCCTTCAGGTTGATAGGTAATTGGGCTGTTGCGTCGAAAGGGTGGAGTACTGGTGTCTCCGAATCATTGGTTGCTGAAGCGGGGCTGCGAATTATGATGGTGTTGGATCATCTCTTAGAGTGGCTTTGTTGTCTTTGCTGCTTGTTCTGGATGGGTAGTTCTTTATTTTGTTATGCATATTCCTTGTCATTTGGTCATCCTCATCTATGTCACTCTTACTATGTAATAGTTGCCTCTATTTAGAATGTCATTCTCATCTGGATCACGAGAGTCTGAGCGCTGCAGATGGGTGCGTTTTGGTGGTGTAGCAAGACTACTTATGAACTATCATGTCTTGCTGTTTATGTCAGTAGTAGTCACTAATAAATTGTTTGAATGTTGTATATATCGTTGTTTCGAATTGTTTATTGTCTCGAACTACTAGTGGGCTAAATGAGGGCATCACCATTCTCCAGTGTTCAGAGTGTATCTCCTTTTTTCAAGTTATATAATTTGAGCTCGTTGTCTTTTCGATGATGTACACTTGTTTGGGACAGTGAGGTGTCGTTGAATATGGGCCGAGTAGTAACGCAATGCCAAACAGGTCAATTATGACTCTCAGGCCGGGCTCTCAAAAGATCCTAAAAATGCCGGGCTCTCCAAAAAAGAAAGAATAAGGGCTCTTAGGCCGACATGTGGGCGCCACCGGTGTTTTCATGCGCTTATGCTACCGAGAGCATATTGGCGCGTGCTCGAAATTCATGCTACCTTTTCATCCCCAGTATCCCGCCCCTCCCCCACCTCTGGAATCTCGATTCCTACTCCAGTTGTACTCCCTGTACTCAAGCGCACTATCATGTCACCGGTCAACATGGATCTCCGAGCCAGAGATCCTGAGGTCCGTCCTGCCTTCGGTCGCTGCGTGCCATCGCTCAACAGTGGCATGGCGGCGCTTGACGACCAGTTTGCCGGCAAAGTGCTGATGGTAACCATCAACGGCGATCGGCCTCCCGTCTCGCCGGATGACCTTGTCAAAGCTCTTGGCATTGCGCACGGCATCCAAATAAGTGAGTTTCTCGTCGAAGTTTGTCAGCCACCGGCTGATTTCTTCGTCAGGTTCCGGACAACTTTCGACTACAGTCGTGTGTTCGAATCTTCCCGGCGTTTGTTCTACGATGGCGCGCTAGTGAGCTTTGATCGGTGGCACCCAGGATGGGGCTCGGTGCCCTCTGAGCTTGAGTTTTTAACAAATCTTACCTTCCATGGCATGCCTCGACATGCTTGGAACAGCAAGTCCATGAATGAGCTTATCAACGACCTTGGAGGTGAGCTCGTAAGTATGTTTGTTCCTCCAGACAGCTGTGCTCTGATGGTTATGACATGGATGAAGAAGCCGTCCACCATACCAAAGGTGATTGGTGTTGAGATACCAGTGCAGGAACCAGGGTTGTACTATTCGTCGCCACCAAGGCCGTCGCGGACCATGTTAGGGATGTACTTGTATCGAGTGTTCGTGCATGTCGAAGAAGTGGTCAATCCATCAATCGAAGTCCTGCCGCCACCGCTGGTGCCAGGGTCCGTCGACGACATCCATTATAGGAGTCAACGTCAGACTTTCCCTGTGTTGCTCGGAACAATGGATGGCACATGGCCTACTCCATCGCGCGGCGGAGGCCACTGCTTCTTTGGGAGAAGAGGCAGGGTTGGCTGCCTGGATGTGCTCTAATTTGAGGTAACAACTGAATCTTGTCAGATACTAGTTAAATCCGTGCTATGGGTGTGAAGCACTGATGTGCCAGTACATTTGATTGTGACCTGTTCTAATTTTGTACCGGAACTTTTTATAGAAAGGGATGTACATCAACTTAATGTGCTAGCAGAACTTATTGTGTTGTCTATCTATTTTCTTTGCATAGCATTCAAGATATTTCCCCGTCATTGATAAAGACGATGAACCGTTATGTACGAGTTCGTTGGTTTCAACATAGCCCTACCCGTAGCGATCCACCGCTTCCATCCCGATTGTGCCTTTGCATGAAATTTTTGTATGCAAGTTCAGTGTGCTATGATGTTCTATATGACTGTGTCAACTATATAAGTTTTTACTGAGCATCAACAATGCATATGGCTGAAAGATGTATTTACGAGCATCAACCGATGGGTCTCTCTCTCTCTATCACACACACACACACACGCGTGCGTGCACAAGTGGGACCCATTGAATTATTTCTTTGCTCGTGACAACTTTTAATTAGGTTCCACTGTAATCTAACTTTTTTCTTAAGTTATTAATTGAGCTCAGTAACTTCAAAAAGTTGTACAGAAGCCTTGTTTGGGCCTTTCCGGCATCGCTGAATGTGGGCTGAGTAGCCATGTTAGGTTGTACTATACTACATGTGCCTTTTTTCAACATCGACAATGCAACTGGGCCGACAGTTGTACACAATATCCGGGTCAACTTGTTATTCTCCTCATTGGCTGCAAACTTTCCTAGGAGGTATGCATTAGGCTTAACAAGAAAATGGACTTTAAGAAATAATAAATGGGATGTAATTATAATAACTGGGCACTAACTATAAAAAATGCACCAAACGCCTAATTAGTTTAAAAAATATATTATTTTTGGAATTTGAAAATTTTAATTTCATTGCTTGTTGCGCGCAATATTTCGTTGGATTTTAACGCAATATAACTTTATTTTGAAATTATATTTAATCTGACTAGAAATTTCGGATAAAAATATTTCGGATCCCATAAAAATGTGGGAATTTTTTTTGAATTCTGTTTTGAGCGGTTGGTTGAAATTATTAATTGTTGTCCTAGCTAGAAAATGGGCTGTACTTTTAACAAACTGTAAATGAGCTGTAGTAAATTCCATTAGAATTAGAAAATGGGTTGTACTTTCTTACAAATCGCAAATGGGCTATATGTTCTCTGCCACACACTTGTGGGCCTTTTAAGTTGACGCGTCCCCTAAAAAAACTAAGTTGACGCGTATGTAAGGCTTTGTCAACAACACACGGTTCTAGCAGCTGTGGCCGTTGGATATCCATCCAACGGATGTCGTGCTTCTTCTTCAATCTCAGATATTCTTGCTTCAAATTACCAAAAATGATTCGTCCCTCGACATCCGGGCGCCTTTGTTTGGAGGCTGACCTGTGGGCCTACTAAGTTGACGATTACCAAGGGCTTTGTAAAATTAGTCAATATAAACGACTCTAGCTGCAGTGACCGTACGATGTCCATCCAACGACCGTAGTGCTTCTTCAACTTCTGGTCTTCTTGCTCCAGCCGCCCAAAGCAGCGCCGGTCGTGTCGCGTGCTCCTGCCTCCCGTGGTCGGCTATGATGCCGCGGAGGCCTCACCGCCCCTACTACTCCCACCGCTGGCCAGGCCATCCCTCTACTCACCCACACCCCATGTTATTCTGCGGCGACAACAGCCTCACACCGCAGCCGAACCAGTGAACCCTCGTACTCCTCTCCGCGCGGGCTTCCACTGCCGCGTCTTCCCCAGCTCCGCGTCGTCCACTTCCTAGGCCTCACCATCGTCCACCGCCGTGGTGCTCTCGGCACGGCGTTGTCAATGTGGTCAATGACCGACTTCCATCGGAAGAGTACTGTACATGGAAAGGCTGACAGCTGGGTCCACGATGGCCGCAAGGAAGTGCCTCCTTATTACGCTCAAAATAATTATTCCTCCACCTGACAGCAGGGACCCACCGGACGGGCCACCGTATTTCACGAAAAAAACGTTTCCCCCCTGACTGCTGGGACCCACCAGCTATATCTTCGCACGCAAGGAAGTGCCTGACAGTCGGGACCCACCTGGTCGAAGCGTACGTAGCGTTGTCATTCTGGTCGCGAACGTGTACGTACATACTGGTCGATGTAGAGCGCGCACGTGTCGTAGTAGAGGCGCGCATGTAGCATGTACACGTACGTAAAGCAGCCAGTGTGCAAGAAATAAAATACGGCCACATACGTACATACGGGCGGGGTCTTGAATGCCTACTCGCGCGTACAGCCAGGGCTCGTCTACATGGCTGGGTCAGAATGGAGAAACTGCGTCATCGTCGTGTTCATGGGGAGCCAACCGGCTGTGTCGGAACGGAATGCGTCATCGTGTCCATCATTAGGGCTTGGACGGAATAGCCGATGGAAACGAGGCCTGGCGTACCGCAGAACGAAGGAAACGACCTTGTGTTCGACCGACCATGTTCGAAATGGGATCCTGTTCATTGGGAGGGGTCTGGCGTACCGCAAAACGGAGGAAACGGACCTCCTACGGTCGAAACGGGGGTCCTGTTGATCGGGAGGGGTGTGGCGTACCGCAAAACGGAGGAAACAGACCGAGCGCTATGGTCGAAACGGGGATCCTGTTCATCGGGAGGGGTGTGGCGTACCGCTAAACGGGACTCCACGGGATACTGTTCATATCCACCATCGACCCCCTCCAGCCTCCACGGGCTACTGTTCATCCACCGTTGACCTCCTCCAGGGTCCACCTGTGACTGTTCATCCACGGGCTCCTGTTCATCCATCCTCCACCGCGCGCTATGCTACATCTTGAGCTTGCGTTGGTTTTCCTCGAAGAGGAGAGGGTGATGCAGCAAGTGTAGCGTAAGTATTTCCCTCAGTTTTGAGAACCAAGGTATCAATCCAGTAGGAGGCTCCTCAAAAGTCCCACGCACCTACACAAACAAACAGAGAACTCGCAACCAACGCAATAAAGGGGTTGTCAATCCCTTCACGACCACTTCATGAAAGTGAGATCTAATAAAGATAGTATGATAACATAAATATATTTTTGGTATTTTTATAATATAGATGCAAAAAGTAAAGATGCAAATAAAAGTAGATTGGAAGCAAATATGATAAGAGATAGACCCGGGGGCCATAGGTTTCACTAGTGGCTTCTCTCAAGATAGAATAAGTATTACGGTGGGTGAACAAATTACTGTCGAGCAATTGATAGAAAAGCGCATAGTTATGAGATTATCTAGGCATGATCATGTATATAGGCATCACGTCCATAACAAGTAGACCGACTCCTGCCTGCATCTACTACTATTACTCCAGACATCGACCGCTATCCAGCATGCATCTAGAGTATTATGTTCATAAGAACAGAGTAACACATTAAGCAAGATGACATGATGTAGAGGGATAAACTCATGCAATATGATATAAACCCCATCTTGTTAACCTCGATGGCAACAATACAATAAGTGCCTTGCAACCCTTTACATCCTTTGGGTAAGGACACCGCAAGATTGAACCCAAAGCTAAGCACTTCTCCCATGGCAAGAAAGATCAATCTAGTAGGCCAAATTAAACTAATAATTCGAAGAGACTTGCAAAGATAACTTAATCATACATAAAAGAATTCAGAGAAGATTCAAATATTATTCATAGATAAACTTTATCATAAACCCACAATTCATCGGATCTCGACAAACACACCGCAAAAGAAGAGATTACATCGAATAGATCTCCACAAGAGAGGGGGAGAACATTGTATTGAGAACCAAAAAGAGATAAGAAGCCATCTAGCTAATAACTATGGACCCGTAGGTCTGTGGTAAACTACTCACAACTCATCGGAGGGGCAAGAATGTTGATGTAGAGACCCCGTGCTTGATTCCCTCCCGGCAGAAAGTGCCGTGAAGGCTCCAAGATGGGATCTCATGGATACGTAAGGTTCTGGCGGTGGAAATTGTGTTTCGTGGTGCCCTGGATGTTTTCGGGCACGTAGGTATATATAGGAAGAAGAAGTACGTCGGTGGCATGAGGGGCCCACGAGACGGGCGCGCCTATAGGGGGCGCCCTCCTATCTCGTGGAGGCTCCGGTTGCTTCTTGACTTGCACTCCAAGTTCTCTGGATCACGTTCGGTGAGAAAATCATGTTCTCGAAGGTTTCATTCCGTTTGGACTCCGTTTGATATTCCTTTTCTTTGAAATACTGAAATAGGCAAAAAAATAGCAATTCTGGGCTGGGCCTCCGGTTAATAGGTTAGTCCCAAAAATGATATAAAAGTGGAAAATAAAGCCCAATATGGTCCAAAACAGTAGATAAAGTAGCATGGAGCAATCAAAAATCATAGATACGTTGGAGACGTATCAGGCATTCCCAAGCTTAATTCCTGCTCGTCCTCGAGTAGGTAAATGATAAAAAGAGAATTTTTGATGCGGAGTGATACTTTGGCATAATTTCAATGTAAATCTTCTTAATTGTGGTATGAATATTCAGATCCGAAAGATTCAAGACAAAAGTTCATATTGACATAAAAATAATAATACTTCAAGCATACTAACTAAGCAATTATGTCTTCTCAAAATAACATGGCCAAAGAAAGTTATCCCTACAAAATCATATAGTCTGGCTATGCTCCATCTTCCCCACACAAAATATTTAAATCATGCACAACCCCGATGACAAGCCAAGCAATGTTTCATACTTTAACATTTTCAAAACTTTTTCAATCTTCACGCAATACATGAGCATGAGCCATGGATATAGCACTATATGTGGAATAGAATGGTGGTTGTGGAGAAGACAAAAGGGAGAAGATAGTCTCACATCAACTAGGCGTATCAACGGGCTATGGAGATGCCCATCAATAGATATCAATGTGAGTGAGTAGGGATTGCCATGCAACGGATGCACTAGAGCTATAAGTATATGAAAGCTCAACAAAAGAAACTAAGTGGGTGTGCATCCAACTCGCTTGCTCACGAAGACCTAGGGCATTTGAGGAAGCCCATCATTGGAATATACAAGCCAAGTTCTATAATGAAAAATTCCCACTAGTATATGAAAGTGACAAAATGAGAGACTCTCTATCATGAAGATCTTGGTGCTACTTTGAAGCACAAGTGTGGTAAAAGGATAGTAACATTGCCCCTTCTCTCTTATTCTCTCATTTTTTTCTTTCTTTTTTTTATTTGGGCCTTTTCTCTTTTTTTATGGCCTCTTTTTTTCTTTTTTTTTATTTTATTTTTCGTCCGGAGTCTCATCCCGACTTGTGGGGGAATCATAGTCTCCATCATCCTTTCCTCACTTGGGACAATGCTCTAAAAATGATGATCATCACACTTTTATTTACTTACAACTCAACAATTACAACTCGATACTTAGAACAAAATATGACTCTATATGAATGCCTCCGGTGATGTGCAGGATATGCAATGAATCAAGAGTGACATGTATGAAAGAATTATGAATGGTGGCTTTGCCACAAATACGATGTCAACTACATGATCATGCTAGCAATATGACAATGATGGAGTGTGTCATATTAAACGAAACGGTGGAAAGTTGCATGGCAATATATCTCGGAATGGCTATGGAAATGCCATGATAGGTAGGTATGGTGGATGTTTTGAGGAAGATATATGGTGGGTGTATGATACCGGCGAAAAGTGCGCGGTATTAGAGAGGCTAGCAATGGTGAAAGGATGGGAAAAAGTGCGTATAATCCATGGACTCAACATTAGTCATAAAGAACTCATATACATATTGCAAAAATCTAGAAGTTATCAAAGCAAAGTATTACGCGCATGCTCCTAGGGGGATAGATTGGTAGGAAAAGACCATCGCTCGTCCCCGACAGCCACTCATAAGGAAGACAATCAATAAATAAATCATGCTCCGAGTTCATCACATAACGGTTCACCATACGTGCATGCTACGGGAATCACAAACTTCAACACAAGTATTATTTAAATTCACAACTACTCAACTAGCATGACTCTAATATCACCCTCTTCATATCTCAAAACAATTATCAAGGATCAAACTTTTCTTAGTATTCAACGCACTCAAAATAATGTTTCACATATCTTGAATACCAAGTATATAAACATTAAGCAAATTACCATGCTATTAACGAATCTCAAAATAATATAAGTGAAGCATGAGAGATCAATAGTTTCTTTATAACAAATATACCACCGTGCTCTAAAAGATCTAAGTGAAGCACTAGAGCAAAAATTATGACGCTCAAAAGATATAAGTGAAGCACCATGAGCAAAACTATCAAGCTCAAAAGATATAAGTGAAGCACATAGAGTATTCTATCAAATTCCAATTTATGTATGACTCTCTCAAAAGGTGTGTACAGCAAGGATGATTGTGGTAAACTAAAAAGCAAAAACTAATATAATACACGACGCTCCAAGCAAAACACTTATCATGTGGTGAATAAAAATATAGCCCCAAGTAAAGTTACCAATGAACGAAGATTTAAAGAGGGATGCCTTCCCGGGGCATCCCCAAGCTTAGGATTTTGGCTATTCTTGAATATATTGGGGTTCCATGGGCATCCTCAAGCTTAGGCTCTTGCCACCCTTTATTCCATAGTCCATAAAAGCTTTACCCAAAACTTGAAAACTTCACAACACAAAACTCAATAGAAATCTCGTGAGCTCCGTTAGAGAAAAAAACCAAAAGACTACTTTAAGGTATGTAATGAACTCATTATTTATTTATATTGGTGTTAAACATACTTTATTCCAACTTCTCTATGGATTATAAACTATTTTACTAGCCATGGATTCATCAAAATAAGCAAACAACACACGAAAAACAGAATCTGTCAAAAACAGAACAGTCTAGTAATCTGTAACTAACGCAAACTTCTGAAACTCCAAAAAATCTAAAAAAATTATAATACCTATAAAATTTGTTTATTGATCAGCAGCAATTGGAATCAATATTTTATCACGTTCTGGTGATTTTTAACAATTCGGGCACTGAGCGTAAAGTTTCTGGAAATTACAGCAAGATCAAATAACTATCATCCAAGAAGATCCAATAGGTTTAACTTGGCACAAACACTAATTAAAAGATAAAACCACATCTAAAAAGAGTCTAGATGGATTATTTATTACTAAGCAGCAAGGAAAAATATTTGGTTGTCTCCCAACAAGCGCTTTTCTTTAAAGCCTTTTTAGCTAGGCATTTATAATTTTAATGATGCTCACATGAAAGACAAGAATTGAAGAACAAAGAGAGCATCATAAAACACGAGACAAACACATCTAAGTCTAACATAATTCCTATGCATAGGAGCCTTATATAAAAACAAATTATCATAGCAAGCAAAAACTAGCATATGCAAGGAAGCGGAAAAGAACAATAGCAATCTCAACATAACGAGAGGTAATTTAGTAACATGAAAATTTCTATAACCATATTTTCCTCTCTCATAATAATTACATGTAGGATCATAAGAAAATTCAACAATATAGCTATCACATAACATATTCTCAACATGATCCACATGCATGCAAAGTTGACACTCTTCCGAAATAGTGGGAGTAACATTAACTAAAGTCATGACCTTTCCAAACCCACTTTTATCAAAAATTTCACAAGATTGAATATTCTCCAAATATGTGGGATCTAAAGTTGACACTCTTCCAAACCCACTTTCAATATTATTGCAAACAATATTATCAATCTCATATTCATCATGGGGATTGGATAAATTTTCAAGATCATAAGAATAATCACCCCAATCATGATCATTGCAACAAGTAGTAGACATAGCAAAACTAGCATCCCCAAGCTTATGGTTTTGCATATTATTAGCATAATTGACATCAAGAGAATTTATAGTAGCATCATTGCAATCATGCTTTTTATTCAAAGATCTATCGTTAATCACTTCATAAAGCACTTCATCACAATTTCCAGATTTACCGATTTCAGGCAAAAGCTTATAAGGATAATCTAGTGCATCCAAATCACTGGGAATTGGTTCATCATAATTGGATCTCTTAAAAAGATTGGCAAGCGGATGAGGATCCATAGATATTAGATTCTCTGTTTAGGAATAAATACTCAACTATTCCAGCCAAGCGA
The DNA here is from genome assembly GCA_021605145.1 of Aegilops bicornis. Lineage (NCBI taxonomy): Eukaryota > Viridiplantae > Streptophyta > Magnoliopsida > Poales > Poaceae > Aegilops > Aegilops bicornis. The sequence continues at coordinate 112,819,724 of CM038669.1, read as the reverse complement.
GCAAACGAGCCATGAAAGACATCAAGGCAAACGGAAGAAGGGCGAAGAGATTGGGAAAGAGAGGGCGAATAAAACGGCAAGGGTGAAGTGGGGGAGAGGAAAACGAGAGGCAAATGGAAAATAATGTAAATGCGAGGGAGATAGGTTTGTGATGGGTACTTGGTATGTCTTGACTTGAGCGAAGACCTCCCCGGCAACGGCGCCAGAAATCCTTCTTGCTACGTCTTGAGCTTAGCGTTGGTTTTACTCGAAGAGGAGAGGGTGATGCAGCAAGTGTAGCGTAAGTATTTCCCTCAGTTTTGAGAACCAAGGTATCAATCCAGTAGGAGGCTCCTCAAAAGTCCCACGCACCTACACAAACAAACTGAGAACTCGCAACCAACGCAATAAAGGGGCTGTCAATCCCTTCACGGCCACTTGCGAAAGTGAGATCTAATAAAGATAATATGATAAGATAAATATATTTTTGGTATTTTTATAATATAGATGCAAAAAGTAAAGATGCAAATAAAAGTAGATTGCACTACAACAAAATAGACTTTAAGTAACACAATCATGTAACAGATTGAAAAATGTGTGACAAGCGAAATTACTGTAACACATCATTTTGTGTCGAACGACAGGTAGTAACACATACAATATAAGGCCTAAAAATGTGTTACAGGGATATTGCAATAGTAACATATAAATATGTGTTGGTCGAATATGTTACATAGATTTTGACATGGTAACATATACCTATATGTTAGTGAAATGTGTTACATGGCTTTTCAGTAGTACCATATAATATGTGTTAGTGAGATGTGTTACGTAATTCAAAGTAACCATAATCATGGTTGATACATAGTATTACAAGCTCTATTAAAGGGGGAACTAGAAAAATTAAAACCAAGTGCATACATAGATCACAAATAAGTTGACACATAGGGCCCATGTGTCAACATGATTTTTTCTAAAATATGTTATTATTTTGGTAAATAGTGTTTTCATTCAATATAGTATGAAAAAAACAATATAGTTTGGTTGGTTAATACCAAACTATTTTCAGTATGGTTGCATTGAATATCATATACCATATTGTTATGCAAATTTTAGGATGACTCAGTGACCATAAATGCGAAATGCCTACACTTTGAAATGGTCATGTGAATTTGACGTCAATACTTGTAGAGTGGAAGACCAACATCAAACAAGAGCTTAAATCTGAACATAGTTTTACGAACCGGACCGGCGGTCTGACCAGAAAAAAAGGGAACCAAGGCCTCTTACAGGTTTTTAAGGTGTGACGGTCTTCTACCGAAAAACTAGTAATTTATAAAAAAAATCATTTTTAGCGAAATAAAAAAAATCATGTGAAACTAGGAATCAGACCATTGACCTTGAGCTGCCGCATGCCCAACGTCCCAATACCAACTAGGCTTGCAATTTGTGATCAAGAGGGGACGAAAAGATGCACGTTTTTTGCCTGTTTGATTAACTACAAAATCACCAAAAAGACATGTTGAATCACACACGCAAAGGTTGCTGTGATGGTCGAATCCTCTACTCTATGCTAGTGCTTATTTGCCTGTTTGATTAACTATAAACTCACCAAAAAGACATGTTGAATTACACACGCAAAGGTCGGTTCACAACAACAAAGAAAAAAATGTTGAATCAGCCATCCGTGTTTAATTTCAAACATAGTTTACAAGATAGTAAATCTGACATAATTACGGCATAATACTTCTTCAACAAAAATGTATCTATTTCCAATGACAATCTGTCATACGTGAAGCTTAAGTCCGCTAAAATTTTCTGAAATTTTCCAAGCTTCATTTTGAAGAGTGAAAACTATACAAACATACAAAGGTCCGCTAAAATAACACATTACTTCATCCATCGATTTAGAACAATCCTTCTAATCTCCGGTTGCAAAATTTCACGAAAAGAAGATTCACTTAAGCGCATGAGCAGAAGTTCATAACAAATGAAAACAGTCAAGTTAAATTCAATACATACATGGACACTTGGTGCTTTATGGTAGAACATGAGATTTCTTAGTTGGCGCTAAGTTCATATTTGCCATGTACTGATAACATGTATGATCCAACATAGATACACCTAACTGGACAAACTAGACAGAAACACTAGATGGCCAGCAAAAATTGCATCATGCATCAAATATACCAGGAAAACAATGTGCATCTCTAGGAAAGGAAGCATGGACGAAATTATTTGACCTTTGGATGAAATTTTGCATAATATACTGCCACATCTACTATATACTGCCAGGATGATATAAGCATGCATTAAATATACTGCCACATCTCTTAGCAATGAATTATTTCACCCGTGGATGAGATTTTGCGTAATATTCTCAACCAAGTAAGTGTCAGGACAGTAAGGATGTAGTTCTAACAGTTATCATAATCCACAATGGAAGCATCAATGGAAATATAGAACGAGAAACTGAAAAGCAATAAAGAAAAACAAAAGTTGGGTTTATATGTTGATTGGAAGACCTCATTCCATCAAATTTTATGAAGGTGGTAAGCTCAGCCAACAATCTGCAAGAACATACAATGGTTCTTAATGTCCTGCAAACTCAGCTATGACTTCAGGTAAAACAATAGTGTATATAAATCATGAAAATGTTGCTCGACCATGACCACGAGGAGTTGGTAAGGGAAGTTTATGATTGCAAGACAATTGGTGAGGCTTGCACTAACTGACGCATATTAGATTTTGGGTTTCAGGTTCTATCATTGGAGGTCCACAGAAAACATCTTCCACTAACTGACGCATATTAGATTTTGTTCCTTCAAACTGTGATCGTGACCTTTTGTTACTTCTTGTGTGTGTTGGAGTTTCACCTTGTTTGTTAGCAGAGATGAATGATGTTGTTTCCCCATGGCAACCCCAAACAGTATATCCGGTGAAAATCCGCTACAAACCAAGTGATCATACACGTCCTCCCGCTTCCATAAAGATGCATTGACATGTACTCCCTCCGGCCGAAAATACTTGTCATCAAAATGGATAAAAAGAGATGTATCTAGAACTAATATACGTCTAGATACATCCCCTTTTATTCATTTTGATGACAAGTATTTCCGGACGGAGGGAGTATGAAGCATGTGCAACGGATCTTGGCATCAGAACTTTTTCCGATGTACGCAAAGTCAAGAAAACCATCTACACCAGCCAAGTATTCCTCACTGGGTCTAGGAGAAAGCAATAGCTCCTTTATAGAATCTAAATCCATCGATACACTGTAACAAAAATAAATGCGATTCTTTTATTTGAGTGACAAGGGACAAAAACTAACATGTCTTCCTATAATGCCTTGAACAGACTCGGTTCATAGAGTATCAATAGCAGCTCTGGTATATATCTGTTGGTTCTAATACACAAATGATCCAAACTATCACTATTGCAACAACAGAAGATAGATTGGTCAGATGGTCTACCGGTAGTTGTTTACTTCTACAGAGTAACCAGCAACTATAGATATGCTAGCAATTAGGAAGCACATGACCCAGATATACGCAACTAGCAAACAGCAGCTCAAATCGGACAATCAAGACAATGTGGACAACAACATCATTCATCATATACACTAATAATCTCTAGTCTAATCTAACTAGTTACTAAGCTCTCTTGAATTCTAGCCACCTGGTGCATCGTGGATTTGGAAGGCGCTTGTGGGCCCATTTGACGGTTAATTTTGCTGGGATATGGGCGATTGTGTATTTGATTTGCTCAGATTGGGTTTTCTCCTTCCCTTCTACAGTAAGGCAGCCCTCAAAAAAGAATTAGAAGTAGCAGTCACTTATGTGAGTTTTAGTATTAGGGATACTTCTACATATTTACATGTGAGTCATTATAATTTTTCTTTGCTCTAGGATTCTTTTATATGGGCAGTAGTGATTCATGTACAAACTACATAGGATGTTTGCAATTTTAGTGATTTGAGATAACGACACATGAATACGGCAAGTATATCTCAAAGCACTAAAATTGCAATACACTTGAAGATCATGAGGTGGACGACATGGAATGTAAAAATACACCGTGCATTAGATCTTCTTTTCACAAAAGCAGGGACAAAGTGAGCATGTTTTTATACTTCTATATGAACTACTAAAGCTACAACCAACTTTATATCTATATTATTCAGTAAATAATGAAAATTGCTAGCATTATTTGACTCTGATGTAATCTGTTTTTAAGTAAGTACATAGATAACAAGGTTTTGTTAAAGAATCACAAGTTTGAAGTAAGATTTTTATAACTTCACCAACAAAGTTCTGGAAGAGAAGATATCCACAAGTTCTGAAAATAAGGTAGGGAAGATCAAAGATAAAACATGAAGGCAAATGACTTTGCATACCCCAGAACAACTATGTAGTACCGTGAATATGAGTAGCTTTTACACGCAGTACGAATTACCAATTACCAAATACCAATCTCTAATTCCTTTCCCTAATTTCACAAGTTGACATATGACATAAAGATGCTTCTATACAATTGAAGAATTGGTAAACAGAGAACAAAGAGGAGAAGAGAGAGTTCATATTACCAGCGTCCTGGCGAGGAGCGGAGGTAGGCGACCGTCGGCCGACCCATTTGGAGTCGGAGCGGAGGAGACAACAGGAGGGACGACCGGAGTAGCTGGACTGCGCGGCTGGATACTCTGGAGACCAGGCGGCGGCAATGGCTGGGGTCGCAGGGCCAACACGAAGCAGCGGTGGCGCGGTCGTACGGGGAGCTAGGGGGGGGGGGGGGCGTCGGCGTGTCGATCGTGGCCTCCTGGTGGCGCGGGGCGGCATCGCTGCGCCGGGCTAGGGTGGCGGCGGAAGGACGGGTTGCGCCCGATGTTGGAAGCGTCGGCGTAGGGGGAGAAGTGGATGGATTTCCACAGATTCGGGACAAACCCCTAGCTTATTTTGCTGTAAAAAAAACCTAGCTTATTCACATGAAAAAAATCCAACGATTGGCATTTCTGAAAACATCAGTTACCCGGTTTTTTATAAAAACACTTGGTTCCACAGTTTTTTGGTCGATTGGTGGACGGTCCATGGAGGTAAGCCAACTGTCTAGGTCATCGGTTCTTGTATTTCCTAGTTCAACCGCTGGTCCAAGTTCTTTAACCGACCATCGAGATCGCGGGTTTCCTTTTCTGGTCTCGACCGCAAGTACGGTCGTTTATTAAACTGTGGGTATAGTTAGGATACACTCCCCTTATTCTCTATCACCATGGAGGTAGAATGGAAGGAGGGGACTAGATTGAGTGCGAGCCTCTCGGATATTTCGTTACAACACCGTAGGTGGTCGGTTGCACATGACGATCTTGCCGTCGCCACTTTGTAGCACCACCGCATGCGGTCTCAACACCGATCAAAAGTCGCCGGCCATCATGGTCACAACATGCTTCCGGGTCAGTCACAACTTCTATCATTGCCGGTTGTAGCTTTCTCCTACACTGGTCGTAGCTTGGGCTGTTGTGTGGGTGACGCAATCTTGGTCGCGGGGCTGTTCTGTGGGTGACGCAATCTTGGTCGAGGCGACCGATCAGGAGCGAGATTGGTTGGTCCAATTACAATTTTTTCTTTAACCAGCCATCGAGGTCGCAGGTTTCCTTTTTCTGGTCCGACTGCAAGTACGGTCGATTTTCTAAACTATGGGTGTAGCTGGCATCCCCTTCCCTTATTCTCTGTCGCCATGGAGGTGGAAGGAAGGAGGAGACTAGATTGATATGCCAGCCTCTCGGATATGTCATTACAACACCAACGGTGGTTGGTCGCACCTGATGCATCTCGTCATCGTCACATTGTAGCACCACCATATGCGTCTCACCACTAATCAGAAGTCACCAGCCACGCCAGTCACAACATGCTCCTAGGGTGGTCGCAACTTTTATTAATGTCGGTTGTAGCTTTACGCGATGGTCGTGGCTTTCCATGAGCAGTTGTGTGGGAATGACGGAATCTTGGTCGAGGCGACCGATCAGGAGCGAGATTGGTTGGTCCAATTACAATGTTTTTCTTTAACCAGCCATCGAAGTCGCAGGTTTCCTTTTTCTGGTCCGACTGCAAGTACGGTCGGTTTTCTAAACTATGGGTGCAGCTGGCATCCCCTCCCCTCATTCTCTGTCGCCATGGAGGTGGAAGAAAGGAGGAGACTAGATTGATATGCCGACCTCTCGGATCTGTCATTACAATTTTCTCCTAGGATAGTCGTATCTTTCATGGGAAGTCGTGCGGGAATGGCGCGATCTTGCTCGACACATCCAATCAGGAGCGAGATCTGTCAACGGATCGCCACTGGTCATGACAACACCATCGCGCCCATCGTCCCAACATCGGGGATCTCCTCATTAGAACATCCTCCAAGGCCCGCAGCATCAAGCTCAATGCTTTTTTATATCAATTACTCCATCCGTCCCATAATATAAAATCATTTTTGTGTCAAAAACACTCTTATATTATGGGACGGAGGGAGTAGTTAGTTGAGGAAAACCGTGTTATAGGTTATTTAGCACATGCTACGTAAATCAATTTTATAAAGTCATTACTATTTAGATATATCTAATTTCTCTTTCAATCAATACTAAATAAAATATTAAATATACTCTATTTTTCATGCCAAATATGCTTTTTGGAAAATTTCCGTGCCAAACAAATAAATATATGTAATAATGTCTTCAAAAACAATTTCCGTCCTGTTCTCATTAGATAAAAAAGTAGTAGATCCAAATTTCCCTCCAGTTCTTTTTCCTCGGCGCAAAAGCTCTAGTTTTCGCGCTTAATTTTCCCTCTAATTAACTTTTTTTAGCATCTCCCTCCAATTAACTAGAAAACTCTAAATAAATTGGGCCTCAAAACCATATACATTCAGCAGCCCAGCCGCCGCCCCACCTCCCCCATTGGTGGCTATCTCACTTGCACTCCAAGTCTCCAACGCCAAAGACGCCGCCTTCATCGCTTAGCGCGTCCGCCACCTGCAACCCCACATCAACCCCTACCCAGCCGCTTCCTCGACCTGTTTGGCGCCGCTTCCTCGACTGCCTCGGCGCCCGATTGGATCGTTCTTGACAGCAACCCGTCGGTCTTCAGCTCGGCACCTACATCCTCAAGGAGTACGACTCTTGGCGGTATGGATCTGAGCGCCCACCCTTCCCTGATCTAACTGCTGCGAACACCACTATAAGGATGCGGGGCGGAGACGGAGGCGGTGAGGTCGAGACCACACTTCGCTCGCCTCCTGAGCGATTCATAGCAGATAGGATGAACTGTATATGCCTAATGGCCGCAGCTAATTGCATAATTAGCCCATATGTAGACAAGTAATTAAACCTTCACTTATGTAGAAAAGCCCATAAACCATGTACGGTTGTGGCTGAGTATAATTTTGTGTTGGGTCCGTGCCTAGTCCATCAATCCGATCGATCCATTGATATGTAGGTGCATGTTCTACACTTCTGCTAGGGCGTTCTAGCTGAAAATTGTTTAAATATGATCAAACTTATAGAGAAATATGGCAAGATCTGCAAAATAAACTAATCTAGTTTGAATATTTTCTAAATATTCTAATAAAACTAATCTAGTGTTCCAAATTTATAGGCAAGATCTGCAAACTTATAGAAAATTATTATACATAGTGTGAATATTTTCTAAAGATTCTAATAAAACTAATCTAGTGTTCCAAATAGTGATATATTTTTTACAAACTCAGACATGAAGAAGTTTGACTTAGGATAAACCTTGGCTACTGCTTCTTGACTTATTGGGATGGCACATGAGGCAACATGCTCTTTGCTCTACTATCACATAGTGCTTAATGTAATCTTATCCGTCGCTTGAATACAACTCGGTTTGCATAATCGGCAGTTTTCAACTTAAACCTGTCCTGAATCCATATGTCGATAGCGTTATATCTGAGTGTGGGTGTGGCTGGACCCATGGTCTTGTACCTCCTCTCTCTATTTTTAGTTATGATAAGTCGATAGTGCATTGACATGCTACTGTGTACTTCTCCGCCTCTCCATTCACATGTTTCTTTTGGTAGGTTTCATTGGTTCTGGGACCCAAATTGCCGACGGGACTTCCACAACTTGTATTGCTTGATTTCCCTGTCCAAGACTACAATCTTGTCCTAGGTGGATTTTCCTTTCTCCTTCCCTCATTTATCTTCTACGAATTCATGTCTATTGGCAAATAAAATTGTCCCTGTTATGTTATTAGTTAATTTGTCTTTATTTGCAATTGTTCAATTGATATTTCATTTGTAAGGTTATGCCTATAGTTACTCTTACTCATGTCACAAAGATAGAATATAAAATAGTTGCTTGCTTACCATTGTTGTGTCATGTAACTAGGTTGGCGACCATGATGTCAACCAATTACAAATTCAACAAAATTCATCATCGCCACAAGACCTTGTTATTGATTCTGTGCCAGAGGTACTTTTTGTGTGCTTTTGGTTTTTGAAGTTGTACTCCCTCCGTCCGCAAATACTTGTCATCAAAATGGATAAAAAGAGATGTATCAAGAACTAATATACGTCTAGATGCATCCCCTTTTATTCATTTTGATGACAAGTATTTCCTGATGGAGGGAGTAGCTTTATGTAGCTTCAAGATATGAATATCATTCCATCTAATATTATTGTCTCTTGGTATGTGAGGGAAACAAGGGATCTTACGGGTGAATCTGTTTCAAGATCGAACCAAATAGGGACTAGAACTGAAGACCCACACCTAGCTCATGCAAAAAGAAGGCGTACTTCTTCCATCAAGGTAAAGATTCACCAAGGGGCAAGGTTTACTGTACCCAAATTCCCAACCTAGACCACATTATCATGCCTGCTCAAAAAATGGATTTTGTTACACATTTTGCTCAATCTGCGTATGCAAGTAAAGGATATATTTAACCAAGCATGAGCAAGCGAGGTGACTTTGAGCATTAGACTTTGATGTCGGGTCTAGTTTATTTAGTTTCTTGGGGCACCTTCTTGGTGACATTAAAAATATCTTATATTGTTCATGCAAATTACAGATTATATTATCATTGTCGTTGAATGCTAATATTGATCATAATACGTGCTGCTTCCAAAGTAATTTAAAGACTTCAACATATCCCAAAGAAGCGGAATGTTGCGTATGGTACTATTCGAGTAATCTTGATCCAAGAACTAAGGCTGGTGGCATTGAGTTAGGTGCTGAATTTGCCCTTGTGCATATATCAATCTATTCTTGATAGTGAGGAGTTGGTAAGGGAAGTTTCGATTGCAAGACAATTGGTGAGGCTTTCACTTCAAGACACTTAATTGCACGGCCTTCAGCCTTTTGTAAGTTAAAATCTTCTCTTCCACATTCTAAAATCATATTTGTGTACATTTAATCACATATATCTAAGGTGCAAGTTTCTTTTCTGATTCGAGAGAAGGATAATTGAGTTGCAGCTGAATTCTTGGATCAAGAAGCAAATAAAATTTGAAGATTTTAGCTACGAATAGTCGTAGTTTACATTGATAGATTGAAAAATGTAATATCATCCACTCTTGTATATTCATAATAAATATGTTTATATGAATTTCTAGATGTGTTGTGCTTCAATTTCTATATCATTTTGGTGCTGCCAAGCATAATAATAAAATGATTAACTATTTACGCAATTGCATCAATTTTATTAAAATAATTTATATTCCATAAAATTGGTATCAAATTTTGTGGGTAATAATAAAAAACAAATACATTAACTATGTTACCATATTGATATAGTAGTGTTACCGATGGTGTTACTATAGTTACAAAATTTGTTACTAGAGTAGTTGACAACTATAATTATAGTATTACGATATTTGGATATGATGTTACTGGTTGTGTTCCAATGCTATAAAAATGTGTTACCAGTTGCGTTACTATCATTACAAAAACATGTTACAACCAATGTTCTACGTCTATGCAAGTATGTTAATAACAGTGTTACTATAAGTAAAAAAATGTGTTACCACTGTGTTTGGTAACACATAATACACATGTTACTGCAATGTATTGTAACACACTTTTTGATATATGGTAACAATTATTATGTGTGACAGTTGACACAACGTAGTAACACGGTCTAATGGAACACATTTCAAACTGTGTTACTATATGGCCTAGTAACATACTTTTGGGCCTGTAGTAACACAAGACGGTGTTACAAAAGCTCTGTCCTCTTGTAGTGTTGGAAGCAAATATGATAAGAGATAGACCCGGGGGCCATAGGTTTCACTAGTGGCTTCTCTCAAGATAGCATAAGTATTACGGTGGGTGAACAAATTACTGTTGAGCAATTGATAGAAAAGCGCATAGTTATGAGATTATCTAGGCATGATCATGTATATAGGAATCACGTCCGTAACAAGTAGACCGACTCCTGCCTGCATCTACTACTATTACTCCACACATCGGCCGCTATCCAACATGCATCTAGAGTATTAAGTTCATAAGAACAGAGTAACGCATTAAGAAAGATGACATGATGTAGAGGGATAAACTCATGCAATATGATATAAACCCCATCTTGTTATCCTCGATGGCAACAATACAATACGTGCCTTCCAACCCTTTCTATCACTGGGTAAGGACACCGCAAGATTAAACCCAAAGCTAAGCACTTCTCCCATGGCAAGAAAGATCAATCTAGTAGGCCAAACTAAACCGATAATTCGAAGAGACTTGCAAAGGTAACTTAATCATACATAAAAGAATTCAGAGCAGATTCAAATATTAATCATAGATAAACTTTATCATAAACCCACAATTCATCGGATCTCGACAAACACACCGCAAAAAGAGATTACATCGAATAGATCTCCACAAGAGAGGAGGAGAACATTGTATTGAGATCCAAAAAGAGAGAAGAAGCCATCTAGCTAATAACTATGGACCCGTGAGGGTCTGTGGTAAACTACTCACAACTCATCGGAGGGGCAAGGATGTTCATGTAGAGGCCCCGTGCTTGATTCCCCCTCCGTGAGTGCGTGAAGGCTCCAAGATGGGATCTCGCGGATCTGAGAAGGTTACGGCGGTGGAAATTGTGTTTCGTGGTGCCCCTGGATGTTTTCGGTGTACGTAGGCATATATAGGAAGAAGAAGTACGTCGGTGGCCGCCCGAGGGGCCCACGAGACAGGGGGCGTGCCTTATAGGGGAGGCCCTCCTATCTTGTGGAGGCTCCGGTTGCTTCTTGACTTGCACTCCAAGTTCTCTGGATCACGTTCGGTGAGAAAATCACGTTCCCGAAGGTTTCATTCCGTTTGGACTCCGTTTGATATTCCTTTTCTTCGAAATACTGAAATAGGCAAAAAACAGCAATTCTGGGCTGGGCCTCCGGTTAATAGGTTAGTCCCAAAAATGATATAAAAGTGGAAAATAAAGCCCAATATGGTCCAAAACAGTAGATAAAGTAGCATGGAGCAATAAAAAATTATAGATACATTGGAGACGTATCACGCTACTCCACTAGCTACTGCTCAACCAGCCCTCTCCCCGGGCTCCTGGTCCACCACCCCTCCACGGGCTACTGGTCCTCTAGCCCTCCACCGTCTACTATTCATCCAACCCTTCACGGGGTGGTCCTGTTCATCCAGCCCTCCACAGGGTCCTGTTCATCCAGCCCCAACCAGCTCGATCGATCGGGGTCCTGTTCATCCAGAGGCAACACCACGGGGTCCTGTTCATCCACCCCCACCGGCAACTGTTCATCCAAACCCCCCAGCAACGCTCACAGTTCATCCAGAGGCAGCATCAATCGGCTTTAGTTAGCAGCAGTAGCGAAGGAATCGCTTGATCGGGTTCAGTTAACAGCCATCGATCGATCGCTCGGGTTTAGTAACGTGTAGCCTGAAGTGCAATCGCTCGGGTTCAGTTAGAGCCCAATGCCTCGCACCCACGCGCGTGCGTGTACGAGAGAAACATGCATCGCTCGGCCCCAACCACCCACCGTAACCGGGAACACCCCGATATTTTCCTCGCCCTCTCTTCTGCCACGTTTTTCCCGCCATGGATGGCCCAAAGAATGTCATGCAGCTGTGTCTCCGGCCCGCCCAGGACGAAAAGCCCATTTTCTGTCATGATTTTTTGTCATAGAAGTAGGAGCCCACCACATCTGTGACGATAACGGGTTTTTCCACAATTATCATAATAGAAGTGTCATAAGTATGACAGAAAAAAATTCGTTCGGCCCAAAATGTCACGGATGTGTCTTTTTTTTGTAGTGATACCTTGGGATCCGGGTGGATTCATTACTTGAGCACTTTATGCCCAGCTTAATGGCTTTAAAGAAAGCGCTGCAAGGGAGACAACCCGGAAGTTTTAGAGAGTCATTTATTTCCGTTGAGTGCTTTTATAAAGTTTAAAAACAAAAAAAATATAGGGGAACCCAAAACTTTTCAAAAAGGAAAGTGAAAGTGAGAGAGACAAGCATTGTTGAAGTAGGGGAGCTCCTTGAACTTTGTTCATGCTCACGAAACTTTGTGAATCTTAATTACAGAAACTTTTCAACAAAAATAATTATCCCCTTGTACAATTCCATTGTATTATAAAAATAATGTGCCAAGGTTTGCCTTTAGGATGTTTAGATTGCTTGTTGGTTTGTGCGATGCAAAACAGAAACTTTGGCTGTAGTGCGCCATATTTCATTTTTTACTGGAATGTCAAACGGTTATGAAACTTTTTGCACTGTCTTTCTATACAAATTGTTTAATTTTCCTAATTGTTTCAGAATTTTTGGAGTACCAAAAGTATGGTGAATGTTCAGATTACTACAGACTGTCCTGTTTAAGACATATTCTGTTTTTGATGCATTGTTTGCTTGTTTTGATGAAACTATCGATTTCTGTCAGTGATTAAGCCATGGAAAATTTATATTACAGTAGCTACAATGCAAAAATAAAATATGAATTGGTTTGCAATAGTACTTAGAGTAGTGATTTGCTTTATTATACTAACGGATCTTACCAAACTTTCTGTTGACTTTTGTGTGGATGAGGTGATCAAAGATCGAGGAGGTCTCGATATGAGGAGAAGGAGGAGAGGCAAGAGCTCAATCTTGGGGATGCCCAAGGCACCCCAAGTAAATATTCAAGGAGACTCAAGCGTCTAAGCTTGGGGATGCCCCGGAAGGCATCCCATCTTTCTTCAACAAGTATCGGTATGTTTTCGGTTTTGTTTCGTTAATGTGATATGTGCAAATTTTGGAGCGTCTTTTGCTTTTGCTTTTAGTTTTCATTTTTATTTTATGCACCATGCTGGTATGAGATAGTCCATGGTTGATTTATAGAATGCTCATTGCACTTCACTTATATCTTTTGAGTATGGCTTTATAGAATGCTTCATGTGCTTCACTTATATCATTTGAAGTTTGGATTACTGTTTCTCTTCACATAGAAAACCGTTGTTTGAAGAATGCTCTTTTGCTTCACTTATATTTATTAGAGCATGGTCTTTTATAGAAATAATTAAACTCTCATGCTTCACTTAGATCTATTTAGAGAGTCAACAGGAATTGGTCAATTGCATGGTTAGTCATAAAATCCTACATAAAACTTATGGATCACTTAATATGATATGTTTGATTCCTTGCAATAGTTTTGCGATATAGAGATGATCATATGTGGCAGGTACTAGTAAATGGTTGTGTTTAGTAGGAATATTGGTGTTAAGGTTTGTGATTCCCGAAGCATGCACGTATAGTCTCTCGTTATGCTATGAGGTTGGAGCATGATTTATTATTGATTGTCTTCCTTATGAGTGGCGGTCGGGGACGAGCGATGGTCTTTTCCTACCAATCTATCCCCCTAGGGGAATGGGTATTAGTACTTTGCTTCTAGGGCTAATAAACTTTTGCAATAAGTATATGAGTTCTTTATGACTAATGTGAGTCCATGGATTATACGCACTCTTACCTTTCCGCAATTTGCTAGCCTCTACGGTACCATGCATTGCCCTTTCCCACATCCAGACGTGGTGCAAACTTCGCAGGTGCATCCAAAACCCCTGATATGATACACTCTATCACACATAAGCCTTATTATATCTTCCTCAAAACAACCACCATACCTACCTATTATGGCTTTTCCATGGCCATTCCGAGATACATTTCCATGCAACTTCCACCGCTTCCGTATGATGACTTGAGCATTCATTGTCATATTGCTTTGCATGATCATATAACTGACATAGTAGTTGTGGCTCAGCCACCGTTCATCATTTTTCATACATGTTACGCTAGATCATTGCTAGAGGCATTCATATGGAGTCATATTTTGTCATAGGTATCGAGTTGTAATTTTTATTTCTTTTGAGTTATAAGTAAATAGAAGTGTGATGATCATCATTATTCATTTTTAGAGTAGTGCCCTAGTGAGGAAAGGATGATGGAGACTGTGATTCCCCCACATGTCGGGATGAGACTCCAGACAATGAAAAAAATATAAAAAGAAAAAACAAGAAAAATAAAAAAATAAAAAAAATAAAAAAAATGAAAAATAGAATAAATAAATAAACAAAGAGAGAAGGGGCATTGCTAGTATCCTTTACCACACTTGTGCTTCAAAGTAGCACCATGTTTTTCATATGGATCTCCTATGTTGTCAGTTTCATATACTAGTGGGAATTTTTCATTATAGGATTAGATGCACACCCACTTAGTTTCATATTGAGCTTTCATACACTTATAGCTCTTAGTGCATTCATTGCATGGCAATCCCTACTCCTCATGTTGATATCAATTGATGGGCATCTCCATAGCCCGTTGGTTAGCCGCATCGATGTGAGACTTTCTTGCTTTTTGTCTTCTATATATTTACCTCTATCATCATACTCTATTCCACCGTAGTGCTATATCCATGGCTTGCGCTCATGTATTGCGTGAGAGTTGAAAAGGCTGAAGCGCGTTAAAAAGTACGAACCAATTGCTCGGCTTGTCATCGGGGTTGTGCACGATAAATACTTTGTGTTAAGAAGACAGAGCATGACAAGACTATATGATTTTGTAGGGATAACTTTCTTTAGCGTTGATATTTTGAAAGACATGATTGCTTGTTTGGATGCCTGAGTATTGATGTCTTTATGTCAAATTATAGACTTGCTTTGAATCACTTATGTCTTAATATTCACTAGACCAATGATGGTGCGCGTGAGGGCTTGCCACTTGGGCACAATTTCTAGCTGCCGATCTCGGCACAAGCCAGAGATGAGTTGCGTGACCTTCAAGGCAGCATGGCCTCCACTAAGCTGACTGAAGCCCCCGACATCTGGAGATGCATCTGGGGGTCCGCAGACTTCACTCCTAAAATGTACTACGATCATTGTTTTTGTGGGGTGGTAGCGGATGATGCTTTCAAATGGATTTGGAAATCAAAATGCACTAATAAGTGGAAGGTTTTTGCCTGGCTCCTTCTAGCGGACATGCTGAATACTAGGAACATGCTGAAGAGGAGAGGTATGAAGCTATGAGTGTAACATCACAAATTTCCTATTTGGAATGTTTTACAATTATAGCTAAGCATCTATGCATATTGGTTGAAAATTGAGTGGCATTTGAAGTTTCAGAAGTTTTTGGAGTTGTTGGAATTTGAATTAAATTTTGGCAGTGGAAATTATTTCAAAACTATGCCTGATAAATACTTGAGAAAAAGTATGAGAGGAGTAAACATGACACTCCAAAAATATCAGAGGAAAAACATTGCCAAAAGTTTGAATTCAAATTTGAGTTTTATTTGGAATTTTAGAAAAATGACTTTTTATAAAGTTTGAGTTTTGCCCCTGGAAAAATGTTCAAATTATAGGGAATATTCCCCTGATCATTTTGATATATATATATGTCCTATATAAAATATTTATATTTATTATGTTTTTTTCTCTCTCTCTAAATTCAAAAAAAAAGGAAAGCCCCGGCCAGCTAACCGGCCCAGCCAGACTCAGCGGCCCGAGCATCGTCAGCGCTGCCCACGCCGAGCTGGCCCGGCCGACCGAGCCCCAGCGAACCACCTCCGCACTTCGCCCGACCCGTTTCCCCGTTCTCCCTCTCGCTGACACCGGGCCCCACCCCTTCTTCCCCCTTGCGCAAGACATGCACCGGATCGCCGCCGCTCGCCGGGATCCCGAGATCCCCGGGATCCTCCCGATCTCCTCCCGCGATCTTTCCCCCTCGCCCAAGTCGCCCCCCTATTTATACCCTCCCTCGCCTGCTACCGCCTCGCCCCTCACACGATGCTCTCCCCTCGCAAAACCCTCTGCCGAGCACCGAGCCGCCCGCCGCCATTAGCCTCGCCCGACCGCCCGGCCACCCCGAGCTCACCCGACCCCACCCCAGGCTCCCTTGCTCCGCTTAAACCATGAAAGGCCTTCGCCGTCGTCCCCGACCACCGGAGACCCCCGCACCGTCGCCGCCCGAGCTGCCGTCGCCGTCGCCGCCACGGTGAGTCGCCGGACTCCCCTCCGCCGTTCGATCTAACGCGGAGGGTGTAGATTAGATCCCCCCCGAAGGGGTAGGTTTATTTCAAATAAACCGGTTTAGTTCCGGTTAGTTTGGTTTTAGTTAGGGTTTAGTTGAACCGGCCCGAAGCGGTTTAAAGCCTCGGGCACGATTTAGTTATTTTACGCCCAGGGCGCTAGATAGGCCCATTAGCGCCGACTTTTCTTTTAATTATATATTTTTCGTTTCTGTTTTTAACAGAATAGTTTCAGATTTGAAAAATTCATATCTTTTAATCTACTTAATATTTTTAAGTGATTCTTTTTTTGTTGGTTTGAGAATTTCTTATAGTTTCTGCAGAAAATATAATTAGTCATGTTAAAATTATTTAAAATTGCTTTATTTTAGATTTAGACAGAATAGTAATTCTGCTATAAAATGAGTTAGGAATATTATTTTTTAGTGATTCTTTTTGTCCCAACTGTGTTTTGACATTGCCTAACCGTAGGAATTTATTTGGGCATTTTAGAATTAATAAAAAAATTAGTTTTAATCAGAATCATGTTATTCCTATTTATTTAACTAGTTACTGTTTTTCCTATTGTTTACTTAGCAAATAAATTTATTTTTCATGAGAGATAGTTTATTCTAGGTTAGTTTCTGTAACTTTAGAGCATGAAATTTTATTTATAATAAATAAAACTTTTATTTTATTTTTCTTACTAGAATTTGCTTTAGGCCTAATAGGAGTTTTATAATAGATTTTAAGGTGATTCTTTTTGCTCCTAGTTGCATGATGAATTCTTTTCTGTTAATTAGCAAAAACCCATGCTTAGGTTCTGTTAAGAAAAATTTTGTAGTGCAAAACTATTTCTTGATTGTTGTTGGATATGGGAAAACTTTGAGTTGGATTTCTTTGAGTTTTTCTTTGGGTTTTGGTTCAAGTGCTTTGTGTGTTATGTTAGCATGCTATTATGTTAAGTGATCATATGTTGTATGCTTATTATGATTGTTGTTTGTCTCGGTAGAATTTTCGAGTCTGAAGCTTGCTACCACGAGTCCCTAGCTTTCAAGATCGTCGACAAGGCAAGTCATTGATCATGTTTCTTTACAATACCTATGATTTTTATTGCATTAGAATTATACCTCCCCACCATGCATGCAGTAGGTGAAATTTTGAAGTTATGTTCTTGAGTAGTATCATGAGGTAGGATGAACCAATTCCCCTTGTTATCATGACCCGGGACGAAGTAGTTTATTTTTGCTATGCTCGTAGACGGGATTGGTTGAGTGAATTCATAAGGGAGACGTGAGAGTCAAGAGGATGACAACCCCATGACTTCAAGATCAAGATGGACTTCAAAATTCACTCTTTGGGTGGAGGGCGGTTGACGGGCACCTGGAGAACCCAGTGGTTGGCGGGATGCATGGAGAAGCGCCATGACATCTTGCGAAAGCTTCACCCAACTACGAAGAGACGGATGTATACCCATTGACCGGAAGCTTACAATGCAGCCGCAAGCCATTATGGGCTCGCTTGGTCAACCCTAGTTGTGACTCGCCGACGGTGCTACGAGATGTAGAAGAACGGTAGGATTGGATGGGTACGGCGGTGGCGGAGGAACTCTTCGAAGACCTGTTTTGTTCGTCCGTCTTCAAACACCATGAAGTGCGAAGACTTAAAAGGAGGGAACGATTCTTGCGGGTAAAGTGCGCAAACCTCTGCAGAGTGAAGATCTAATCGATTAGCCGTGTCCCCGGTTACGGACAATTTGAGCCTGTGGAACTTGGAAGTATTCGGAAATCTCAACATTGATATTAATAATTAATTGAGGGGGGTTATGACTTAATAATTTGGGAATGAGACATTGGTTGGCGGAACCATCTCAATAATTATCAACAAATTTCGTAGTATTTACAAGCAAGTCCACTGTTGTAGGGAAAAACTGTCTTTTCGCAAAAATAATGAAACTTAGAGCCCCACAGCCAAATTGCATATAGTCTTAGTAATTTTTATTGTTATTTCTCTCTTCATGACTTGCCAGCATATTCAAAATGCTGACCTACACGGCTGCAACGTCTTATGTTGCAGAGGAGTATTCGATCAGAGTGAGGCTACGCTCAGCGCTTGCCGATTGCCCTTTGGAGTCGGATGGACTCGCTATTCTTCACGCTTCGCAGCTTTACTTAGTTTATTTCTCATGAGTTGGCCTTCGCCGAATTTATTCTATTGTAATAAAGACTCGATATGAGAATCGTGTAATAAATTCAGGTGTGATTGAACTTTGATTATTTCATCAATGTACTTTGTGAGTGCCATGATCTTGGGATGGTACGGAACCACGTAGACTTGACCGATTTTGGGTCGTCGCTACGTAGATGGTATCGAGCACACGACCGTAGGGACGTAACCCCTAGGATCGGAAAGCCATAGGAAGAGACTATTTGTTTTGTCTCCTTATCATTCCGTAATTCTCCCCTGTTCATTTCTGACTCCTCTCCGATTTTCAACATTCTAGATGGCCGCCGAGTTCACCCCAGTTTTGCTACCGGAGTTTTGCCAGCCAGATGAGACGATGCCTTTCGGCAAGAAGCTGGTGCAGATCATGAAGAAGCTGAAGATTGCTCTGCCTCAATCACCGGGAAGCCTACCAATGCGCTTCCGATGGATACCCGCTACAGGATTGAGGTGCACATTCCAGGGAGAACCTTCGGAGGACATACAGAGTCTATTGACTTTGAGTTTACCGATTTCAATTGGATCCTCGGAAGAGACATGGCGATTTATCGTGCACTTGTACATCTCCGAGAAGAGTACAGGGCCGAGCTCGATCCATCAGACCTCGCCATGGTTTCTCGCAGAGCTAGGAATGGAGATATCATCCGCATCAGAGGACGACTCCATTCTCTCATATGTCCAAGACTTGGAGTGTCTCCTCAGAAACGGAGATCCGGACTACGCCAGTAACTTCGAAGGTACACCAGAGGCTGTAGTTCCGTGAACTGGAACTGGAGGAGAAGGCACACGCAGACTTCCTTGACCATGAGGAAGAAATCGCGGATTTCATGGAGAGAGTCGACAACCTGAAGATGAATGTTGCCGCATTAGAGGAGAAGATGGACTTGGGAGAGGACCTTTTTCTGAGTGGAGATGACGGACCTCTCGTGAGCAATGACCAGGATTATGAAGGGAGCTCCACTGGAGAAAGCCGCAAGAGGAGGCGCCGCATCAGAGGACGCCACACCGGGAACGCCACACCAGAGGACGCAAGGAAAATTGATGAAGACATTTAGTCGACCACCATGTTATTTTATTTTTTCCGTCGATCAGTTAGGCCGTAATTTTCGATTAGTCGTGAGCATTTTGTAATCGAGATTGAACCATGTTTGAGTTGATTGAATAATTGATTGGTGTGATTATGATTGTGCATTCATATGGGTAGTGATATTTCTCATTAGACCATTGTTCTATTCTAATTTTCTCATCCACTCCAAAACACCAGATGCCTCCGAGACGTGACCCCGGTCTCAACTTTCTGCCGGAGCTCACCCGGTGATCCAGCGGCAGAATGCCCTCATGCGAGATGCTCATCCGTAACTGCAACAACAACAACAACAACCCACCGCCACCACCCCCTGTTGACAACTTGACTCGATTCCTAAGGCTGAATCCGCCAGTGTTCTCTAGCAGCACTGAGCCGATTGTGGCCGATGATTGGCTCCGCAAGGTCGTAAGGGAGTTAGTCACTGTTGGATGCACAGATGCAGAGAAGGTGCACTTTGCCGCACATCAACTTGATGGACCTGCAGCTTCTTGGTGGGAGAACTACACCGCCACTTATCCCATCGCCACCATCACATGGGATCAGTTCCAGCGAAGCTTTCCGCACCGCTCATGTTTCAATTTGGAGCCATGAGTGCGAAGAAGCGTGAGTTCCGCAACTTACGCTTAGGGGAACCGTCGCGTGGGGCAAGACGTGGATGAGTTCAGCAAGTTAGCTCGCTATGCCCCGGATGATGTGGCCACAGATGCCGCAAAGCAGGAAAAGTTTCTCGAGGGACTCAATGACGAGCTGGGTATGCAGCTAATGGTGGCTACCTTCACTAACTACTAGGAGCTGGTAGACAAGGCCACCATACTTGAAGGCAAGCAGCAGCAGATTGATAGCCGCAAGCGGAAGTATGGCCAGGGGAAATACAACTCTGGAGCTCAGCAGAAGCCCCGTTATGCCCCATACTCAGGAGGGCATACCCATCACAACCATGGAGGACATAACCATGGAGGAAATGGGAACAACCGCAACCAGGACAACAAGTCAGGCAATGGAAATGGCAATGGAAACCAGCATCGTTCTGCCCCGGCTCAGAAAGATCTGAGTCACATCACCTGTTTCAAGTGCCAGAAAATAGGGCACTATGCCACCGACTGCCCGGAGGCCAAGCAGAGGAATGGAAACGACAATGGAAGCTCAGCGAAGAAGCCCAACCCTTTTCCTCGTGCTCAGGTGAACCACATTGACGTGGAGGACGTCTATGATCAACCAGACACATTCAGTATTGGTACTCTTTGATTCTGGTGCAACGCATTCATTCATATCAAGGGTAGTTGTGGAAAAGTACGGGTTGCCCACTAAAACCCTTCGAAGCCCCCTTCGCGTCAGTTTCGCAGGAGGAGAAAATGATGGCAGGCTTAGGCTGTCATGCAACCCTCAACATCGGAAACCATAAATTTCCCGCAGACCTCATAGTATTCGAAACTCAGACCTTGGATGTAATCCTAGGCATGGATTGGTTGACGAAGTTCGAAGGAAACATAGATTGTGCCCGCAAGTCAATTCTGCTCACCACCCCGGAGCAGAAGAGGATCAAGTATGTATCCAGACGTAGCCAGATGAAGAATCAGTGAATTTCCCTCACGGAGTTGTTCAGAGGAAGTGCCAGAGTGCAAGATTTTCCCGATGTGTTTCCGAGGAATTACCAGAATGCCACCGGACAGAGACATTGAATTTCTGATTGAGTTATTGCCCGGCACAGCCCCAATATCCAAGAGACCCTATCGGATGCCCCCCAACGATTTGAAAGAGATCAAGAATCAAATTAATGAGCTATTGGATAAAGGATATATTCGGCCAAGCTCATCACCTTGGGGAGCCCCAGATATTGTTGTAGAGAAGAAGGATGGAACCTTGAGAATGGTTGTGGATTATCGTTCGTTGAGCAGCGTGACCATCAAGAACAAGTACCCTCTGCCGATGATTAATGATCTATTTGATCAGCTAGTTGGAGCCAAGGTATTCTCCAAGATCGATCTTCGATCGGGTATCATCGATTGAAGATCCGTGAAAAGGATATACCCAAAACAACATTCACCACCGGTATGGTTTATATGAGTATACCGTCATGTCATTTGGATTGACTAATGTCCTGCATACTTCATGAATTTGATGAACAAGGTATTTATGGAATATCTGGACAAGTTTGTCGTGGTGTTCATCGATGATATACTGATTTTCTCCAAGAGCGAGGAAGAGCATAAGGAACATTTGCGTCTATTTCTGGAGAAACTTCGAGAACATCTGTTGTATGCCAAGTTTAGCAAATGTGAATTTTGGCTGAAGGAAGTCGGATTCCTCAGACATGTTATTTCAGGAGAAGGAATAGCAGTTGACCCCGCCAAGGTGGAATCAGTCACCGGTAGCGTTCGCCCACCTCAGTCAAGGAGATCCGCAGTTTCCTCGGACTCGCAGGATATTATCGGAGCTTTATTGAGAATTTCTCGAAGATTGCCAAGCCCATGACTGAGCTGTTAAAGAAGGAAGCCAAGTACATTTGGATCGAGGATTGTGAAGCCAGTTTTCAGGAATTGAAGAAACGTTTGGTCACAGCCCCAGTGCTGATTTTGCCGGACATACACAAGGATTACCAGGTATATTGTGACGCTTCGTCGTGGACTCGGAGGAGTACTCATGCAGGAAGGAAAAGTTGTAGCTTATACCTCCGCATAGCTACGACCTCACGAGATGAATTATGCCACACATGATTTGGAGTTAGCAGCAGAGTGCATGCACTCAAGACTGGAGACATTTCCTCATCGGAAACCGTTGTGATGTTTACACAGATCACAAGAGCTTGAAGTATATTTTCACGCAGAAGAGTTGAACCTCGAGCAGAGGAGATGGCTAGAGTTAATCAAGGACTATGACATGAGATTGCATTACCACCCAGGAAAAGCTAATGTTGTAGCAGATGCTTTGAGCCGTAAGAGTTATGCGAATACTCTTATAGCAGGAGGATTACCTCAGGAGTTAGTCGATGACCTCAGAGATCTCCGACTGGAGATAGTTCCGAGAGGATATGTTGCAACTCTGGAAGTTTAGTCCACTTTGGCCAAAAGAATTCGTGAAGCCCAGAAGTCAGACAAGGAAATTGATGAGATAAAGAAAAAGATGAATGAAGGAAAAGCTAAAGGATTTCGAAAGGATGAATACGGAGCTATATGGTTCGAGGATCGTATTTATGTACCCAATGATCCCGAACTCAGGAAGCTAATTCTTCAGGAGGCTCATGATTCACCGTATTTCGATTCACCCCTAACACCAAGATGTACCTGGATTTGAAGGAAAGTTTACGGTGGATGTGTATGAAGAAGGATATTGCCGAGTACGTAGCAATATGCGATGTTTGCCAACGAGTAAAGGCGGAACATCAGAAACCAGCAGGGTTACTTCAACCGTTGCCGATTCCCGAGTGGAAATGGGAAAAACTTGGAATGGATTTTATCACAGGATTACCCAGGACACGTTCAGGTTATGATTCCATCTGGGTAGTGGTTGATCGATTGACCAAGGTAGCTCACTTCATTCCCGTGAAGACTACCTATACCAGTGCTAAGTTAGCCAAGATATACATGACCAGGATCGTATGTCTGCATGGAGTTCCGAGGAGTATCGTGTCAGATAGAGGAACACAATTTACCTCAAAGTTTTGGAATCAGTTACATGAAACTTTGGGTACGAGGCTGGAGTTCAAGATCTGACTTTTCATCCGCAGATGATGGATGTACCAAGAGAGTCAACCAGATTCTGGAGGACATGTTGAGAGCTTGTGTGCTAGACTATGGGTCTAGCTGGGATGATAATTTGCCATACGCAGAGTTCTCATACAACAACGATTATCGAGACCGGTCTCAAGATGGCCCCTTTCAAAGCTCTATACGGAAGGAGGTGCGAGAACACCATTGTGTGGGATGGTGTTGGAGATCGAACACTTTTCGTTCCGATCTTATCGTAGATTCTGAAGAGAAAGTCAAACTGATTCAAGATAGACTCAAGATAGCTCAGTCGAGACAGAAGAGTTATGCCGACAGTAAACGCAAGGAAGTAACTTACGAAGCGGGAGACCTAGCATATCTTCGTGTGTCTCCACTTCGTGGAATCAAGAGGTTCGGTGTCAAAGGAAAGTTAGCACCCGATTCATTGGCCCCTACAAAATCCTCGAACGTCGTGGAGAAGTTGCTTACAAGTTGGAATTGCCGGAAGGATTGTCCGGAGTTCATGATGTCTTCCATGTTTCTCAGCTGAAGAAATGCCATGCCGACATGGCCGATATTCCGTTGAGAGACACAGTGCCCCTAGAGGCCATACAGCTCGACATTGATCTGACTTATAAGGAGAAACCCGTCCGAATTCTCGAGACTGCGAACAGAGTCACCCGCAGCAAGATCATCAAGTTTTGCAAGGTACTGTGGAGTCATCACTCCGAAGAGGAAGCCACCTGGGAGCGAGAAGAAGACCTCCTTCGAGATCACCCGCACCTATTTGCTAGCCAACCCGAATCTCGAGGGCGAGATTCATCTTTAGGTGGGTAGGTTTGTAACATCCCAAATTTCCTATTTGGAATGTTTTACAATTATAGCTAAGCATCTATGCATATTGGTTGAAAATTGAGTGGCATTTGAAGTTTCAGAAGTTTTTGGAGTTGTTGGAATGCGAATTCAAATTTTGGCAGTGGAAATTATTTCAAAACTACGCCTGATAAATACTTGAGAAAAAGTATGAGAGGAGTAAACATGACACTCCAAAAATATCAGAGGAAAAACATTGCCAAAAGTTTGAATTCAAATTTGAGTTTTATTTGGAATTTTAGAAAAATGACTTTTTATAAAGTTTGAGTTTTGCCCCTGGAAAAATGTTCAAATTATAGGGAATATTCCCCTGATCATTTTGGTATATATATATGTCCTATATAAAATATTTATATTTATTATATTTTTTTCTCTCTCTCTAAATTCAAAAAAATAAAATAAAAAGGAAAGCCCGAGGCGCGGCCGAATAACCTGACCAACCAGACTCAGCGGCCCGAGCCATCGGCGGCAGCCCGGCCCAATACCGATCAGCAACGGCCGAGCCCCCCGCCCGAACCACCTCTGCACTACCGCCCGACACGTTTCCCGTTCTCCCTCTCGTGACACCGGCCCCACCCTTCTTCCCCTTGCGCAAGACACGCCCCGGAGCGCCGCCGCTCGCCGGGATCCCGAGATCCCCGGGATCCTCCCGATCTCCTCCCACGATCTTTCCCCCTCGCCCAAGTCGCCCCCCCTATTTATACCCCTCCCCCTCGCCCCGTTTCCCCCCTCGCCCCCTCACACGACGCTCTCCCTCGCCAGAAACCCGGAGCACCGAGCCGCCGCCGCCGCCATTAGCCTCGCCCGACCGCCTGCCACCACCCCGAGCTCACCCGACCCCACCCGAGCTCCCCTTGTTCACTAAACCCGCCAAGGCCTTCGCGCCGTCCCGAGCACCGAAACCCCGCACTGCCGCCGCCGAAGCTGTCGCCGCCGCCGCCACGGTGAGTCGCGGACTCCCCTCCGCCGTTCGATCTAGCGGAGGGTGTAGATTAGATCCTCCGAAGGGGTAGGTTTATTTCAAATAAACCGGTTTAGTTCGATTAGTTTGGTTTTAGTTAGGTTTAGTTGAACCGCCCAAGCGGTTTAAAGCCTCGGCACGATTTAGTTATTTTACGCCTGTATGCGCTAGATAGGCCCATTAGCGCCGACTTTTCTTTTAATTATATATTTTTCGTTTCTGTTTTTAATGTAATAGTTTCAGATTTGAAAAATTCATATCTTTTAATCTACTTAATATTTTTAAGTGATTCTTTTTGTTGGTTTGCAAATTTCTTATAGTATCTTTAGAAAATATAATTAGTCATGTTAATATTATTTAAAATTGCTTTATTTTAGATTTAGACAGAATAGTAATTCTGCTATAAAATGAGTTAGGAATATTATTTTTTAGTGATTCTTTTTGTCCCAACTGTGTTTTGACATTGCCTAACCGTAGGAATTTATTTGGGCATTTTAGAATTAATAAAAAAATTAGTTTTAATCAGAATCATGTTATTCCTATTTATTTAACTAGTTACTGTTTTTCCTATTGTTTACTTAGCAAATAAATTTATTTTTCATGAGAGATAGTTTATTCTAGGTTAGTTTCTGTAACTTTAGAGCATGAACTTTTATTTATAATAAATAAAACTTTTATTTTAAATTTGTTACTAGAATTTGCTTTAGGCCTAATAGGAGTTTTATAATAGATTTTAAGGTGATTCTTTTTGCTCCTAGTTGCATGATGAATTCTTTTCTGTTAATTAGCAAAAACCCATGCTTAGGTTCTGTTAAGAAAAATTTTGTAGTGCAAAACTATTTCTTGATTGTTGTTGGATATGGGAAAACTTTGAGTTGGATTTCTTTGAGTTTTTCTTTGGGTTTTGGTTCAAGTGCTTTGTGTGTTATGTTAGCATGCTATTATGTTAAGTGATCATATGTTGTATGCTTATTATGATTGTTGTTTGTCTCGGTAGAATTTTCGGAGTGCGAAGCTTGCTACCACGAGTCCCTAGCTTTCAAGATCGTCAAAGAAGGCAAGTCATTGATCATGTTTCTTTACAATACCTATGATTTTTATTGCATTAGAATTATACCTCCCCACCATGCATGCAGTAGGTGAAATTTTGAAGTTATGTTCTTGAGTAGTATCATGAGGTAGGATGAACCAATTCCCCTTGTTACCATGACCAGGGACGAAGTAGTTTATTTTTGCTATGCTCATAGACGGGATTGGTTGAGTGAATTCATAAGGGAGATGTGAGAGTCAAGAGGATGACAACCCCATGACTTCAAGATCAAGATGGACTTCAAAATTCACTACTGGGTGGAGGACGGTTGACGGGCACCCTGGAGGACCCAGTGGTTGGCCGGGATGCATGGAGAAGCGCCATGACATCTTGCGGAAAGCTTCACCCAGCCACGAAGAGACGGATGTATACCCATTGACCGGAAGCTTACCTGTGCAGCCGCAAGCCATTATGGGCTCTGGCTTGGTCAACCCTAGTTGTGACTCTGGCCGGACGGTGCTACGAGATGTGGAAGAACGGTAGGATTGGATGGGTACCGGCAAGGGCGAGGAACTCTTCGGAAGACCCTGTTTTGTTCGTCCCGTCTTCAAACACCATGAAGTACGAAGACTTAAAAGGAGGGAACGATTCTTGCGGGTAAAGTGCGCAAACCTCTGCAGAGTGAAGATCTAATCGATTAGCCGTGTCCCCGGTTATGGACAATTTGAGCCTCTGGAACTTGGAAGTATTCGGAAATCTCAACATTGATATTAATAATTAATTAAGGGGGGTTATGACTTAATAATTTGGGAATGAGACATTGGTTGGCGGAACCATCTCAATAATTATCAACAAATTTTGTAGTATTTACAAGCAAGTCCACTGTTGTAGGGAAAAACTGGCTTTTCGCAAAAATAATGAAACTTAGAGCCCCACAGCCAAATTGCATATAGTGTTAGTAATTTTTATTGTTATTTCTCTCTTCATGACTTGCCAGCATATTCAAAATGCTGACCTACACGGCTGCAACGTCTTATGTTGCAGAGGAGTATTTCGATCAGGAGTGAGGCTACGCCCGCCGCTTGGCGATTGCCCTTTGAGTCGGATGGACTCGCTATTCTTCTACGCTTCGCAGCTTTACTTAGTTTATTTCTCATGAGTTGGCCTTCGCCGAATTTATTCTATTGTAATAAAGACTCGATATGAGAATCGTGTAATAAATTCAGGTGTGATTGAACTTTGATTATTTCATCAATGTACTGTGAGTGCCAGCATGATCTTGGGATGGTGCAGACACAGAGACTTGACCGATTTTGGGTCAGGTCGCTACAATGAGATGATGTGTACACTTGCCTCCTCTGTGATAACCCACCGGAAGAAACAGTAGAGCATCTTTTCTTTGACTGTGTCTTCAGTAGAACGTGTTGGAGGAAGCTGGGGATTGATTGGATGCACGATGGAAACAAGCTTCAACTTGTGCATGAGGTGAAGGACAAGTGGACGAATCCCATGTTTATGGAGATCTTTATCATTGCGGCCTGGAGCATTTGGAAGGAACGTAACAACAAGCACTTCAGAGGGGGTGCTGCCTACTATTGATGGCTGGCTTCTCAGATTCAAGTACGATTTCTAGATGATGAGACACAGAGTCAAGGAGGCTTGGGTGCCATTTGTGGATAGTTTTGTCACTTCCATCTAGTATACAAGACAACCCATTCCTTTATACTTCATTTTGTACACTCTTCTCCCTTCTCTCTGGTGGTGAGGGCTTGACATACCCATCCTAATGTAACACCACAGAGTTGTACATTGTATTTGTTGAGTTAATTTAAAGTCAGTGGGGGGCTGCCCTCACTGTCCTGAGCTTTCAAAAAAAATGATGGTGCGCGTTGCCGCGCCCGTATATTTTGTTGTTAGAATGATAGGAATTTTTGTAAATAGGAGACCAAAAGTTAGCATAGCTGGAAATAAAATATTGAAAAGAATAAAATAGTCCAAAAAATGTTTTACATCAGTTTTTATTATTGTTTGGAAGTGTTGGTATTCCAGTCAGTAGTAAGTAACAATAAAAGGAGAAAGATATTAAGCTAGGACATGTTATTCCCATTTCAGTTGCATATATACAATGTACATGTCCATTTGTAGCTTATGGCTACTTACAAATGAAAATGGTCAAAAAATAACTTGAGTAATAGGAAAACACATATAACAGTTAATAGCCTTGATCAAGGAGCAAAGGCTAGCCTTCACTCAGTGATCTAATGACAGTAACCTGAACAAGAATATGCAGGAAACCACAAGAGTTATAAATTCATGAATTGACGAAACATTGACATACTGACTAACTCTGCCAAAGGCGCTGGATAGAAGCTTCTTTTCTGGGTGGCGTAGTACACACTTCATGACATGTCAAATAATTGTAGAATCTAACTTCCAAAGCTGAATTGACATGCATGTATGCATCTCTGATCTATGATCTCATCATACTAATTTTGAAATTGAATAAAAACAAAAAAGATTATTATTTCATTTCAGAAAATCAGAGGTATATGTATAAACCCTTCATCTTTGGTTTCTAATGTCATCCTAGATGGACATTGACTTAGATTCTTTTTCTATATCTTTCAATAGTCCTGCAAAGATGTGTACAATCTTATCAACTAAAGTCATTCATAACACAAGAAAGGAGTGTCAACTCACCCATGAAATTGCCATTTTTCTTCATCAAATCAAGCAAAAAGACAAAGATTGTTTAAACATGGCACATATGTTACATGTAATGAACCTGCAAGTTAAAGAAATAAAGTAGCTATTATGTGCAAGAATCCATGCAATGCTTTTGAGGTAAATCTGGACTGAAATGGGATTAGGGAAGCATTGCATGAATTCTCAGCAGATCAAAATCTATATTATCTTCCTTACGACCCTACTTGCATTGGTATTTACAGTAGTTGATTAGTTCAACACCTCTGTGGCTACACTTCTTTCGCAGATGATTCTTAAGCATTTTAAAATTAAAGTAAGAAAAACATGCACGTGATGTGAGCATATACAGGGTATAGATTATGAAGAGCCTTCGTT
This sequence comes from Aegilops bicornis, assembly GCA_021605145.1. Taxonomy (NCBI): domain Eukaryota; kingdom Viridiplantae; phylum Streptophyta; class Magnoliopsida; order Poales; family Poaceae; genus Aegilops; species Aegilops bicornis. The sequence goes on along the minus strand of CM038669.1, from coordinate 112,790,300 downwards.
TTTTGGTAAGAAAGCTTTTAAAGAGCCGAATGTTCTGTAAATTTCTAATAAGAGGCAGACATGAATGAATTTACTTAAAAAGCATGATTAAGATACTATAGTATTGCAGCTTTAACAATTGATTTTTTATGATACTCCAGATTAGGTGTTGCCTAAAAAACTAAAAAAAGAATCATATTCTGTTTATCCTTGTTGAAGATAGTTGGACCAAAACTAGTTACTGAATTAGCAGGTTAGTTTACAATTAACATAGTTATTGTAATGCTCATGCATCATCTATGGCAGCTGAAGGTTTGTGAATGGTTAAGAACTCCTAGTTTGTACCTTTACTCAAGGAATTGTGCTGAATAACCTAATCGTACAGATATTGATGACTTCTTAATCACAAGATCAGGCATACTTGCTTCTGCTAGCACAATGAATGATGTGCAGTTGCAATAACAAAAGCGGCATATGTAACATATATGTATTATAATCTTACCTGAAATGTTGGGAAGGATGCATGTCAATGTCCTTTTAGGATGCATAATAATTTTTAGTTATAGCAACAATCATAGTTTCACCATCCTTAACCTTTAATAGCACGCAACACTAACAAGTTGTGCACAATTCTAGTAGATATACAAAATTACAAATGCAGATATTCAATTTGATATGTACTGAAGTCATAATAGATGCAGCCAACAGGACATACCTGTCTCGGGTATCTCTACTACCATGGTCATGGCAAGAAACCTGACATGATTATATTTCCTCATCACTTCACCATGCTTTGCAAAAATAACCGGAGCTGCTCCATGCAGTAAAAGGCAACATCATGGTGCCATGGTGGAGAAGATAACTTAGTTGGTTCTTTAAATGAGCTTAGCTTTGTCTCTCCTTGCTCAATAACTTCCTTAGAACAATACATTTTCAGTGTCTCGATCTCTGCATCAGTATCATTGGTGCGCGTTGGTCCTAAACAAACGGTTTTTAACCCCTTTCCGCGATGGCATCTGGAACTGTCGCCAAGTGAGTGTGTGTGATAGGGTGTCCTTCCCACACGACCCAGAAACCGTCGGGGATATGGAGCAGTGATCCAGAGGCCTTCCAAAATGTAATCGTGTGCGATGCAGCACACACTAAATTCTTTCGCACGTGTGGTATCGATGATTAAGCATTTCTAATGACGCAGTGAAACCATACGGTCTGTCGTAATGAACCGTTTGGGAAACAGTATGTAAGGCACACGGGCCAACATATGAACTGTGTGCGATTTGTGCCCTATCGCACACGAGTTTTCTGCGTAACCCGTCTGCCATGCTAGACTCCATTGCACACGTTTTCCAACAATTACCGTCTGTGATAATGTTCTATCACAAACGATTGAGGAGCCCCTTCGCACACATACAAGTGCTGCAGACCGTTTGTGATTTGTTAGGTATCACCGACGGTTGCCGCAAGAGTGACGTGTGCTTTTCGTTTGGGATCCCACACATTTCCTGAAAAAAATACGAATGGGATTGTATTTTGCATTGGTCACGGTTTACTCCCAGTTCTCGTGTGCGATAACGCGATATCACAAACAGTTCCGGAGAACCTACACACACATAGTAGCGCTGCAAATCGTTTGCGATCTGTTGTGTATCACTGACGATTCCACTATGATTGACGTATGCTTTCCGATGTGGATCGCACACACTCTTTAGTTGAACTGTGTGCGGAGCAATTGCCAGGTAAAAACAAAAATAACCCATTTTGAATTGGCACGCAAAAAGAAAATTCGCCACAATATTCAATTGAACAAATAAACAAAAATATCCCATTTTGAATCGGCACACAAAAAGCAAATTCGCCACAATATTCAATTGAACAAATAGTGCCCATAGGAAGAACATTCATCAGATTTCGCAACAATTGCAATTGAACATATGGTAGCTAAATTCAATGATTTGTCCACACATATATTCATTACATAATTAATCACAGTGTACGAAATACGAAGACCTCATCAGATGGAAAACAATGGATCCATGCGTCATATGTTTAGCGGCTAACTCTTACTCAATGTTTCAGGAGAACGCATGCTGAAATCTTCATTATCACCAGTGGTATTGATGTACTGATCCAGCAAGAAGTCACTGATAAATCTCCGAACCATCAGAAATTCACCAACCGGGAGCAATTCAGGGGTTCTCGGTTTTAAGATGAGCTGCAGTATTTTTAAGATCAGAATGTGCCATATGAGTGGAGTAGAAGATATTAATTAAGATGGACTTACTGGTACTAATTCGCGAGGATCGTCACAGCTATCAGCAGATTTGCAGATGGAGATCATGTATCTGCAAACGTAGTATCCACAAAGGTTGGTCCCTGCTTCTTGCTGAGGACACTGAAATTTTTTGTACAAAATTAGTCATGTATTTGTCCTGTTAGGAACAACCTAACCGGTGTTAGATGTATTATTTTTTCTCTGGGAAAAATATAAAGAGGTTTATTCAGAAGCTTGAACATTTGACTAGCGTAAGGGAAGGTATTTGCAGACTGCTGGATAAATTTTCCGAAAATAATGGATTTCGGCGTGTTACTGGAGAAACAATCTCGTGCTGCAGAGGTAGTTTCCTCTTGAACAGGTTCCCTAGTTTAGTTTGCCACAATGCGAGCACACTGCAAATGATGATGAATTTTGACAACATCAATTATTGAATCAGATATGAATGAAAATTAATTTCAACATCATAGAATTCAATACATATCCAAGAATTGCTGAAGACGCGTCAGATCCTGAGCGTTCGTTGACTCTCTGAGAGAATCAATGTAGTAAACTATGTTCTTGTTTGGAACAATGAATACCAATATCCAGTGATTGCTACATATTAAGAAAGCCATGAACTACCGAATGATATCGAAATCTGAAAGACAAACAGTTTACGCGTGGTTGTTTACTTGACTTACCGTTCATGATATGGCCAGAGAAATGATTATGCATGGTACGTGTTTCCGAAGATATGGATGACTGTGTTAACTGCCCAGTCCCGTTGGTCCTTTTCATGTAATGTTGTGCCATTTGCTAATGCATGATCTATGAAATACACACTCTCACTTTGTCTTCTCTGCGCGTTCAATCCCCTGAGAGGAATAAAATGCAGTTAGTTGTTTATCATTTACAGCCTTGTATGGAGAAGTTGATCAGAGTTTGTTAAGTACTTACAAAATCACGCATCTAACAAGAGTGGCATCGAGCACGTTGAAGTTGAAGAAGAGATGTAAGTCCTCGAAACTCACAATGATGGAACCAGCATCGTGTCGGAAATGATCTCTGTTGTAGTGGACTAGCAAATGGTGATGACCTTCTGACATTTGATCCATGCAATATTCATGTAACTCGTGGCAACTGGAGCTGCACTCATCAAAGTATTCGCCAAAAAAAATGGCTGGCCATGGACGTAATTGCGTGCTTCAAGTAGGTCTGCTTTATTTTTAGCAAGCAAGAAACGTACTTCTTCATCACCCATGGCGTCAGAAATAATATTACTCCCTGATTCGAACAAGCCGCTGTTAATTTGGTTCTGGGCGATGAGTGCTTTAAGTAAGAGGCAATCGTTCTCTTTCCTGTTCACTCTCCCACTGCGCTTCCTCATGGTCGGGGGTGTAGCCTTTTTGGCCACTTCCTTCTTGGTACTTGAAGCATTTCGCCGAGCGTCTGTTGCTGCACACGGTGGTATCAGCGACGGTGAAGCTTGGACGGACTGCTTAGCAGACGGTTTATCTATGCCAGACCGCTGAGCTGGCGTTGCTGCTATGATGGACTGTTGGGCTGTAGGAGTAGAGGCATCGGATTGCTGACCATGCGTTGAAGCTATGTCGGGTTTTCTGCGCAGGTGGTGCCAACTTGTCGGTGTGCTGAGGAGGCCGTGCCAACGCGTTGGTTTGCTGAGCAAGAAGTGCTGACGCATTGGTATGCTGATCACGCTACGCTGCGGACCGATGAACCGATGAGCGATCGGTTACGGACCCTCTGATCGCTTAGCGTGCGATTCAAGCATCGATCGCTTAGTAGTATGTTCCACCAAGTTGGTCTGCTGGGCATGTGCGGTACTGGGTCTCCCCGCCGCTTCAGCCGTCAAGATCTGAACCGGTGGTGCGTCATCAGCAGTTGTAGGCCTTGCCACTGGCTGCTTTGGGGCGGAGGATGACATGGCATGTACGCCACAAAGTTGGCCCGACTGATCACAGGTTGATGCATCAGCCCACGAGAGCTACTGTGGCAAGTAGAGCGTCACCAGTTGAGGGGCGATAGTGGTTGCTCTTGGCTGGGCTTCAGGAATCTCATCGATGAACTCTATTTCCTTTCGTGGCCACTGGATGTGATGTAACAGTGTTTCTCCCAAGGTCCTTTGCTCATCAAAGTCTCCTAGGACATTCTTCAGGGCAAATTCATTGAATCCCAAGCTTTACTTCAGTCACATAGCACTTCACACAGCCCGGCTTCAATGGCACATTGTCCAAGAAGAGGCCATCTTCCAAGAAGGGTGGGCAAATCCAGGTTGTCGCGCATTTTAATGTACCTTCATAATGTGTAAGCACGCCCTTCAGTCTGTCTTTCATTCCAGATAGATCAGTATAGCATCATCATGAGCAGCTGCAGTCTCGATGTATTTGGGTCACGATGCACAACTACTCTTGTGCGGTGTTGTTGCTAATAAGCGACATCATCCATGCCCGCCTCCCCTCCCATCTGCAAGCTATCTATCAGTGTTAGAGTCTTCTGCATCATCATTGACTCCTCAACATCCTTTCGAACAGCCGGATAAATCTCCTTCTTCAACTTTTCAAACAATGCATTTTGCTTCATTTCAGTCCTCGCATTTTTCATGCTGAGCCTCTCTTCTTTGCTGAGTGTGAAAGCCCTCTTGTGCGGGACATTAACACCTATACCCCTTGCATGGCCAGGGGGCTCTTTTATGTCCAGAGCAATGGACAGAATGTCACATGGCCCTGAGTTCCTGTAGAACCTTCCAGGGATATTGGAATCCTCTACCATCACTTCATACAGTTTGGCGTCACATGCATTTTCAAAGTAATAAGTTCCATCATCACGCCTCTTTGCACGTGCCATAAGTAGTCTCTCGGCGCGTTAGCCTCGATTTCACTAAAGGTCGGATTCCCACCGCCGCCATCGCTTCTTTGTCCTCCTGTTCCCATATTAGTTTCATGCCGTAGTATCCTGCCACACCCATACGGTGGGGGTGTATGTTCTTCTTCTGAAGTTCCGATTGCTTGAAACTCTTCTCAGCAAACTCTAGAGTTGCCCTGACCATTTTGAATTCTGCCCAATCTGCCTTTGTAATTTGGGGGTATGCGGGGATTGGGTCCTTGCATTCACTCAAGTACTTCTTGTATAGCACGTGCTTCCAGTTTCTCCAAGCATCCCTAGCCTTCTTCAGTGCAGCGTGTTCGACCTGCATTCTCCACTGCTTTGGAATGTTGAAGTGATCCATGATCTCCCGGACTATCCTTCGCCGTGTTTCAGTGCCAGCCTTCCGAAACCCCAGCAAATTAATGTTGAGCCTTGCCCTGCCAACAAATCCACACACACTCCTGAACCTCATGCGTGCTTTATCTGGTTTAGTTGGAGCCCAGGACTTTAAATCAATCTCGGTTACTTCATATACACCTTTAGGCTGGTGTGTGGGATTCCTTGGAGCGTTCCTCCGTGTCCTGACAAGAAGGGTAATTGCTGCAGCTCTATCCCGTTCAAGACTACTTGATCCCTCACAATCTCTTTGAAGACCTAGGGTTGTCCGAATCAGATGAAGATACATGGCCTGAATGAGTCGTCATTGCTACTCGGCATCTACAGAGAACACATGCGAAACTTCGGGAAGGAGGTTAAGCATAAAACTAACAACTTGGTATCAAGCTTTCTAAACATGCCATGCAATAATTTAGAAAATGTACGGCTAATTTGTTAAGTTTCTGTGACTCGGGCGCCCGTGATCTGTAAATAGGCAGTAACTTATTGGAACAAATACAACTTATATGTAGTAAGTGAGGGAGTCCTGGATTAGGGGGTATCCAGACAACTGGACTGTACACATCGTCCGGACTATTGAAGCGTGAAGATACAGGACTCAAGACTTCGTCCCGTGTCCGGATGGAACTTTCCTTGGCATGGAAGGCAAGCTTGGCGATCCGGATATTGTATTTCCTTCCTTGTAACCGACTCCATGTAAACCCTAGCCCTCTCCGGTGCCTATATAAACTGGAGAGGTTGGACCTTAGAAGGCCGATCACAATTACAATCATACCATCATAGGCTAGCTTCTAGGGTTTAGCCTCTACGATCTCGTGGTAGATCTACTCTTGTACTACCCATATCTTCAATATTAATCAAGCAGGAAGTAGGGTTTTACCTCCATCGAGAGGGCCCGAACTTGGGTAAACATATGTGTCCCTTGCTTCCTGTTACCATCAGCCTAGACGCACAGATCGGGACCCCCTACCCGAGATCGCCGGTTTTGACACCGACAGTAAGGAAGGTAGATAATGAACATATATACGCTCTCCGTTATATATATACGCTCTCCGTTATTTTATGGCCAATTTGGGAACATACGAAATGAAATTGGAAGAGGGATTGCGAGGAAATATGCCTCACCGCGGTGGAGAGCAGTAACTAACAGGCTTCTTAATGCAAACCCGGCCGGACCATAGGAGAGGCGAGGGTTACTGCATTGATATGCTCAAGGGTGGCTGTCGAGCAAACGAAGACAGCGAGGCGTGGGCCGCCGCGTGTTGGTGTAACACCCCAAAATTTTTAGCCAAGTTTTTGATGTTAAATTTTTGCCAGGAGTTTCAAAATTCTATTTCTGTTGATTTCAGAACCTTTCTTTTCAATATTAAGGAGTCTTTTCCAAGTGGAGCTTTCCAAAACATATTGGACTTCTATGCTCTCTGTATACCATTTTCTTAATCAGTAGAATTATTTTTTATGAGATTATTTCACCCTGAGCTTTATTCATTAAAATGTATTGTTTTAAATTTTGGAGCTTCTTTTGAACTACAACCATTTGATATATTTAGCTAAAAATCCAACCAAAATTTGGAGATGTCATGAGATATCTCTAAATCACTTATGTGCAATAATATAATTATTTCACTTCTTATTTTTGAGTTTTACACCTGTTTCTCAAATCTGGTCCAATGGACACTTTTGCACTATAGCCTAATTAAATATTTCCCTAGAGCCTCCACCAAAATTATGGGATGTCAGTGGTAGCATGCCATCCAACTTTATGCAAAAACCTTGTGATATTCTATGGAAAAATTAAGTATACCAACCTCTTTTTCATTCTAGACCAGACTTGTGTTTTGTACTGCAACCACCTCCTAACTTGATCCTCTACCCATGAGTTTTCTCCTGCTTGTAGTCCTCCCTGCCAAACCCCTAAGTCCAGGAGCATGCACTCTTTGGAACACTTTTGGTCCATGTAGTGATGCCTTTTTTCTTTCTCTGTAATTGTAGTTTTTCAAAACTTACACTAGCAAGTTTCTCCTTTTGGCAAACTAACTTCACCACCCTCCCTTACATCCACAGAGACACTGATCTGGAGTTTTTGGCCACTCCAAGAAATGCCTAAGTACCCTTGGCATTTTGTCAAACACCTTATGGGCATGATCTGTGTTGACATGATTTTTGTTTTGCACTGTGACCTTGCACCTCTGGGCAATCTAGCATGTCTACTAAGCACCTAGACAATCCTAACCTAGATCTGCTAAGTGCCAGCCTCACCCAAGCCCTGTAGCATGCCATGGCATTTCGTCGAGCATGTTCCGTGCGTGCTCTGGGCGCGAGCAGAGCACGCGTATTGCACGTGCCGTGCCTGAGCCGACGCGTCGCGACCCTGGCTTGCCACCACTCCGCTGAGCCGCGCCACTCACTTGGCCTCTTGCTACGTCGCACCAAGAACCCGACCGCCTCTGCAGCGTTGCCAGCAAGCCGCTTGGCAGCACGCCCGCGGCCGCAACCGCCACCGCCATGAGCAGCACCGCCCAAGCCTCCAACGCTCGCCACCTGCCCCCTGGAATAGCGCGAGCTCATCCGCAGCCATGTCCACTAGCGCTCGTTGCCGCCACGACACCCTAAGCTACAGAATGGCGGTCACCGGCGACCTTATCCCCGGCCGCCGCAGAACCGACCCCGAGCGCCTATTTAAGGAGCCCCCGAGCTCGTCTCCACACGCAGGGCAGTCTCTAACCCCGTCCCTAGGACCCCATTGGCAGCCAATCGACCCGGGGAGATCTCCTTCCCCATCTCCGGCAACCGCAGCCGCCGCCACCGCCTCGCCATTCGGCATCATCGTAGCCTCCCTTCTCCGTTCTCTTCACCAGGAACTCTACCTTCCTCCCGTGAACTCTCCCCCCTGCTCAATGTTGATCGGGAACCACCGCCGCCCCAAAACCACTATGCCACCGAAACCTTCCTCTGCCGCCCCAAAACCACTATGCCACCGAAACCTTCCTCCGCCGCAGAGCTCGTCGCCGACGACTCCCTCCATCCCCATCACTCCCTCGACCACCGGAGGAATCGCCCCAGCCTTGCGGTTCCATCCCCACCCTCGGGGTCCCGCGAGGAGCCGCCTAGCGCCGGCGGCGATCGCCGGAGCACCCGCCTGCTCGCCGGAGGAAGAAGAGGGAAGGAGAATAGTCAAACCTGACCAGTGGGCCCCTGGACCCACTGTCGGTGACCCCCGCCAGTCCACGTGGGTTAAGTGGAAGCGCATTTCCAGTTTACGCCTTCGACGTGTAATGATATATTCAAACGTTTTCTTTTTCTGTTTTATTTTTAATAACAGATTTTGACCAAACTTTGACCGGCTGTATCTTTTTAAATACAGCTCCAAATAAATTAATTCTTTTTCCTACCTCTCTCAAATATTGTCTAGTTTATTTTAAGATTTATTTGAAAAAATTTCAAAACATCTTTTTGTGCTGTTTTGGTTTTGTGTGTTAATTCATATATATTCTTTTAATAGGATTTTTGAAGATTTCTAGATGTGTTGGAATGCACCCTGCCTTCCCATGACCTGTAGGAAAGCATTCTGAACCCTGGTGAAATTTTTGTGTGTGTTGCATAGCACGGTGACAACACCACACTGACACGAGCATACGTCATTTTATGTGAGGATGTGTTCCTACTCATGAGTGCATGTTAATGAATTTCATGTAAATGGAGTTGACATGATTGTGATAGAAATCACCGTCATATGCCTTTCATGCATACCGGGAGGAAAGCCGGGAAGGCCTCTGTCTTGGGTAGACACGGTCTTGTCCCTAGTCCTTCGTCGAGACGGACGTGTCCGGTATAGCATGAGGGGGTATGTCACGTAGTGTTTCTATCTGTTGTTTGAAGTATATGCATTGTTATACTAATCTTGCAGGGAACATTACAACCTCCTGAGTCGACCGTAGATCGAGTCTTGTGCCATTAACCCCCGTACTTGCTTCGTACTACCACTTGTCTCTACAACAAGTAGGGTGCGGTTCAGTAAGTTGTCAACCCTTTCCTAGCACACACCTACAGAGAGGCCATGGTGGAAGATACTGGAGGCATCCGGTAGTCATGCCACCGGGTCCGGGAGCATGGGTGTTTCGGTTGTGGCCGAAGGGGGTAGCTCCCCAGTTATGCCTTGTATAAATTTTGTGATCCCATGTTACGTCGAGGTTGTAGCCTCCCCACTTAGAGTTTTGCTTGACAGGTTTCATGGGTGATTCCAGACACAGGTGAGTTAAGCTGGTGTGTGCAAGTTAGGTGTGTTTTCAACAAAAAGACTGTAGACGGAATTAGTCCCAATGGACTAATGAAATCCATTACTCATGGGTAAAGAGTACACCCTCTGCAGAGATTAAACCTGTTCGAACAGTCGTGTCCATGGTTAAGGATTACAGTCTGGGATGGGTCAAGTGTCGGTCTTAGTGTCGGTCTTCGGAGGTGAAACTGTAAAACCTGGAATCACGATTGTGACTTGTGATAATTATGATTATTATTTTGATGTGGACTAACCCGTGATATTTTTGGTATTATCAGATATCCCTGGGATGGTTCTACCTCCTGGATATTCACTGTATCTATTTATAAGCCCTTTATGTGGTGTCGCTCAGACGCCCGACTGCGGCTTTGTTTTTGTTTATTTAATAGCCCTTTATGTGGTGTCGCTAAGACGCCCGACTGTGGCATTTCTTTTAAAGCCCTTTATGTGGTGTCGCTCAGACGCACGACTGCGGCTTTGTTTTTGTTTATTTAATAGCCCTTTATGTGGTGTCGCTAAGACGCCCGACTGTGGAATTTCTTTTAAAGCCCTTTATGTGGTGTCGCTAAGACGCCCGACTGTGGCATTTCTTTTAAAGCCCTTTATGTGGTGTCGCTCAGACGCCCGACTGCGGCATTGTTTTTGTTTATTTATAAGCCCTTTATGTGGTGTCGCTCAGACGCACGACTGTGGCATTATTTTGGTTTATTTGTAAGCCCTTTATGTGGTGTCGCTAAGACGCCCGACTTTGGCATTTCTTTTAAAGCCCTTTATGTGGTGTCGCTAAGACGCCCGACTGTGGTATTTCTTTTAAAGTCCTTTATGCGGTGTCGCTAAGACGCCCGACTGTGGAATTTCTTTTAAAGTCCTTTATGTTATTTATTTCATAATTTTAATACTACCACATTATTGCATATTCACAAATAACATGCTTGCACGCATCCGATTTTTATTTATCTTTGTGACTAACGTCATGAGCATAAGATATTTCCAGCATATTATTGTTATATTATACCTGTGTTCAAAATGTTTGCGAGTACATTCAAAGTACTCACTGGCTTGTCCCTGGCTATTGTCTTGGCCAGATATCTTGCATGGAGAGGAGCATTGCGATGACAGTCCTGGAACCTAAGCAATAGAGAGCGCAGCCTCGCGAAGATAGGAGTTAGCCTGGTCAGCTGTTCCCGTGGGAAATGGAGTCCCATAGGCGATGACGATTTACAACCCGCTTCCGCCATCAACCACTAGAAACCATTTGTTGTACTCACAGACCAGAATGGTCTTGTACTACCTATTTTGTATTTTGCTTGGAATTTCTGTAACAATTTGGTGCCTCATCAGCTAACAGTTATCCTGGGGCTGGTGAGCACAAGGGCCATTTCCTGGGAATTTTTACCTGGAGAATCGGTCCCCACAGACTTGGTATCAGAGCCAGGCTGACCATTGGCTAATCCTATCTTAGCCAGGTCAATAAACTTAGGCTAACAACCTACCAAGCCATAACCAAAATCCCAGCCAAGCTTCACGTGCAAGATAGCCACACAGGGATCCCGACACTTTTGGCAGTCGGTGCCCAACCTATCAACCTAGCCCGTCTATCACGCACTGCTGACCAGCACCCAAGGTGTCTCATTATAGCGTCATGAAGAAGACTCCATCCCTTTTTTCTATAAAAAGGGCACGCTTGCCTCAACCCAGCCCAGCACAGCCGCTACCCCAAAACCGAGCCACAATGCCTGGTCCCGTAGTGCACCATGAGACTACAACAACCAACCTTGGAGGTTTTGTGACCATACTATAAACCTCACCCGTCGTGCCTATGCGTTAGAAGAGCCACCCGAATATGTTGTGTACCAAGGACCCATAAGTGGTGAGAGCCACAATTCTAGGCCATCAGACATATCTACGGTAGGGGTCTGGCACCCGAGCGCCCCTACAGGTTCACCGGAAGGGCAACTTCCTTTGAGCCACAAGCCATCCAACTAGCTGCTCAAGAGGCTATAGTTCATCTCAGGCACCTGTCGCCCAGAGTTAACTGTCGCTCGTTCCGCTACTACCCCAGGCGTGAAGGCTATAGTAGACCACCCCAAGTTGCCAACGGAGATCACGAGACGGATCCTGCATTGCTACACCTAGTGCGCTATGTAGGTGCGCTGGAGGATCTATTCGATCAAATCACCATTGATCTGATCGCAGCTAGTGGAGAGCTGGTTCGTCGAGCCCCAGCGAGAGAAGAAATCGAGCCCAACGCCGACAACCCAGTCGTGCTGTTTGGACACCCGATCGAGACCCTGAGGTCAGCCCCAGCCGTCAGCCAAGGTGCTTTGATGACCCCAGAAGTGCTTCGTCGCCTCCTGGGAGCACACTCCAACGGGGTTGTGGTCAACAATCCCCGCGATGGTCATCAGCACTACCTCAAGCCTGCAGCCCCTCAGCCCTCTCCAGCTAATTCCGACGGTGAGAACCGTGGAGAAGCCTCGACATCCACAAGGGATGCCCGCTTGGATGTAAAGGAAGTAGACTAAGTCACTCGAGTAGTGGCGAGTCCCAGTGTATCCTCGCTTTGTAATCCTGTGATCCCTTAAATTAACGCAGCCTGTCATCTTGCCTCTGTTTTATATAGTAGTCTAGCATGGATGTGTTAGCATGCAGTGTGCTTTCTCTATCCTTGGCGCAGCCACCAAATACCGCCCCGACAACACCGACGGTGATACGTCACTTTAGTAAGATGTGTGTATATGTGGTTGACCCCGAGCTGAGCCGGCCAATTCTTTACTTTTTACCACGGTAGAATGACCCAGCCCCGGTGCTATAAAAAGGCCATCGAGTGACCTTGCCAAGCACCCTCACCTTGTGCACCATCCTCACAACCATTTCTTGCCATGCCGAGCCCTAGTATTTATCTCGAGGACTCGGATGCTACCCTGTAGCTTTGTCAAGATATTGTGGGATTTTACCCAGCAGTACCATGGGCGCTACCCAGCCACCCCAAAGACGAGCTGTTCAAATCAAGGATCACCCTTCCACCTCAAGATATTGGGCAGCCGTGCACATCCCTCCCAGAACCCAAACCAAGACCCAACGGAAGTCTCCTTCGTGGGGAAATCTATGCCAACCCGCATATGGTCAGAGAAGCTGCTGCGTATGAAGCGCTTGCTCGCCTTCAATTCGCGGTACCCTATGCCAGCGAATGAGGGTATTATTAATTTCCGAGCCGTGCAGCACCCGGAGGAGTAACATCTTTTCCCGGTGGACGAGTTGAGAGAGACCCAGTAATGGCCAACCTTGTCCAGTACGTCATCGCTCAAGAACGTTTAACCCAACATGTGATGGGTTATCTACAAAGCCTCGCGGATTTAAATCCTCAGATCACCATCGGCAGATCACTGAGGCCCGACCAGGAGAGACACATTCATCGACTGGTCAATCCACATTATCCGATAGAAGAAGAGTGTATCCCGTGCCGTAGACATTTTCTCGGGACCCCGCCCGATTACTGCTTTCCAATTTAGATGCACCGCTGTTTTTATTACCGCAACTTTTATTTATGTGTTGTAACTTATGCTTAGTACCCCGAGTTTCGCGGCGAGTAAATCATTAATGTGAGTAGCTCTGTCGCGGTTTGACTCTAATGTATTATTGTTTTCTCTCATGAGAAATCCTGGAGTGAGATTTCTTTTCCCTGAGTTGCCGCATCGTATATTTTCTCACGACATAGATTATTTATTTCACGCAGCACCACGGCAGCAGACTCACAACCGCGATTCCTCGAAACACATACACTGCTTGCAAAATTTTGCAACTGTATTGCGTCTAACTAAGCACTTCCCGACAACAGTTAACACCCGACACACCCCACCTACTCCTCGTAATTACCACCACCGCGGAGAGCCAGCAACCGAGCAGCGGCATCGCGACGATTATCGAGGATCATCGCAAGACAGAGCACAGAGAGCGCCAGCACCGCTGCCAGCCCTCCGCACAGCAGGATCACATACCTGTCCGGCACCAGCTCCGCCATTAGAGCCTCGTCTTGAGATCCGGCAAGCGGAAACAGAGGAGAAGGAGAGAGAAGGAGGAGCGAGGCCAGGAGTGAGGAAGAAGAGGAGAACGCCGCGGTCGTTTTATAAGCCCGAGCTCGGTGTACGGTGGGCGAGGTCCACCAGCGCCGCTCGTCGCCCGACCGCCGGTGTTCGGAGGCGAATCCGCGAGCAGTGCCGACAGCACACTGGCCCGGGAGGTGAGTGCACGCTGCACCGGCAGCTAGCACGCCGCGCACTACCACGGTACGGCCTAGGTGCCCTACGCGCTAGGCGTCGCCAGTGGAGAAAGCGCGGGAAAGCGCGCGGGAGAGAGGAAGAAGAAAGAGCCGGAGGAAGAAGAAGAGGCTGACCGTGGGCCCAGGTCCACCTGTCAGCCAGATAGAGCACTGTGCTCCCGGGTACGACCAGCGTATCTTTTTAAATTTAGAATTTATTCTAAATTTATGTCCAGTGTAGAAGTCGCTAGTTTTCCCCAAAACCGTGGATTTTTCCCCACACCGCGCCAGTACCCCACTGTATTTTTGCACCACTTATTGCTCTCACTGTAGCCACTTTCGTTTTTATGCATATTTATTTAAATTAACTCTTGGCAAATCTCGAGGACGAGATTTTTCTTAAGGGGGGTAGTAGTTGTAACACCCCAAAATTTTTAGCCAAGTTTTTGATGTTAAATTTTTGCCAGGAGTTTCAAAATTTTATTTTTGTTGATTTCAGAACCTTTCTTTCAATATTAAGGAGTCTTTTCCAAGTGGAGCTTTCCAAAACATATTGGACTTCTATGCTCTCTGTATACCATTTTCTTAATCGGTAGAATTATTTTTTTATGAGATTATTTCACCCTGAGCTTTATTCATTAAAATGTATTGTTTTAAATTTTGGAGCTCCTTTTGAACTACAACCATTTGATATATTTAGCTAAAAATCCAACAAAAATTTGGAGATGTCATGAGATATCTCTAAATCACTTATGTGCAATAATATAATTATTTCACTTCTTATTTTTGAGTTTTACACCTGTTTCTCAAATCTGGTCCAGTGGACACTTTTGCACTATAGCCTAATTAAATATTTCCCTAGAGCCTCCACCAAAATTATGGGATGTCAGTGGTAGCATGCCATCCAACTTTATGCAAAAACCTTGTGATATTCTATGGAAAAATTAAGTATACCAACCTATTTTTCATTCTGGACAAGACTTGTGTTTTGTACTGCAACCACCTCCTAACTTGCTCTTCTACCCATGAGCTTTCTCCTGCTTGTAGTCCTCCCTGCCAAACCCCTAAGTCCAGGAGCATGCACTCTTTGGAACACTTTTCGTCCATGTAGTGATGCCTTTTTCTTTCTGTCCAGAATTGTAGTTTTTCAAAACTTACACTAGCAAGTTTCTCCTTTTGGCAAACTAACTTCACCACCCTCCCTTACATCCACAGAGACACTGATCTGGAGTTTTTGGCCACTCCAAGAAATGCCTAAGTACCCTTGGCATTTTGTCAAACACCTTATGGGCATGATCTGTGTTGACATGATTTTTGTTTTGCACTGTGACCTTGCACCTCTGGGCAATCTAGCATGTCTACTAAGCACATAGACGATCCTAACCTAGATCTGCTAAGTGCCAGCCTCACCCAAGCCCTGTAGCATGCCATGTCATTTCATCGAGCACGTTCCGTGCGTGCTCTGGGCGCGACCAGAGCACGCGTATTGCACGTGCCGTGCCCGAGCCGACGCGTGGGAAATGACATCACTCCGCAGAGCCGCGCCACTCACTTGGCCTCTCGCTACGTTGCGCCAAGAACCCCGACCGCCTCTGCAGCATTGCCAGCAAGCCGCTTGGCGGCACGCCGCCCGGCCACAACCGCCATCGCCATGAGCAGCACCGCCCAAGCCTCCGGCGCCGCCACTGCCCTGAACAGCGCGAGCTCATCCGCAGCCATGTCCACTAGCGCTCGTCGCCGCCACGACACCCTAAGCTACAGAATGGCGGTCACCGCGACCTTATCTCGGCCATGGAACCGACCCCGAGCCTATTTAAGGAGCCCCGAGCTCGTCTCCACACGCAGGCGCAGTCTCAAACCCTCCCTAGGACCCCATTGGCAGCCAATCGACCTGGGAGATCTCCTTCCCATCTCCGCAACCGCAGCCGCCGCCACCGCCCTGGCCATTCCGGCGTCATCAGAGCCTCCCCTTCTCCGTTCTCTTCACCAGGAACTCTACCTTCCTCCCGTGAACTCTCCCCCTACTCAATGTTGATCGGGAACCACCGCCGCCCAAAACCACTACGCCACCGAAACCTTCCTCCGCCGCAGAGCTCGTCGCCGACGACTCCCTCCATCCCCATCACTCCCTCGACCACCGGAGGAACCGCCCCAGCCTTGCGAATCCATCCCCACCCTCGGGGGCCCGCGAGGAGCTGCCTAGCGCCGGCGGCGATCGCCAGAGCACCCGCCTCTGTTCGGCCAGAGGAAGAAGAGGGAAGGGAGAATAGTCAATCCTGACCAGTGGGCCCCCTGGACCCACTGTCAGTGACCCCGCCCAGTCCACGTGGGTTAAGTGGAAGCGCATTTCCAGTTTACGCCTTCGACGTGTAATGATATATTCAAAGCGTTTTCTTTTACATTTTATTTTTAATAACAGATTTTCACCAAACTTTGACCGGCTGTATCTTTTAAATACAGCTCCAAATAAATTAATTCATTTTCCTACCTCTCTCAAATATTGTCTAGTTTATTTTAAGATTTATTTGAAAAAATTTCAAAACATCTTTTTGTGCTGTTTTGGTTTTGTGTGTTAATTCATATATATTCTTTTAATAGGATTTTTGAAGATTTCAAGATGTGTTGGAATGCACCCTGCCTTCCCATGACCTGTAGGCAAGCATTCCGAACCCTGGTGAATTTTTTGTGTGTGTTGCATAGCATGGTGACAACACCACACCGACACGAGCATACGTCATTTTATGTGAGGATGTGTTCCTACTCATGAGTGCATGTTAATGAATTTCATGTAAATGGAGTTGATATGATTGTGATAGAAATCACCGTCATATGCCTTTCATGCATACCGGGAGGTAAGCCGGGAAGGCCTCTGTCTTGGGTAGACACGGTCTTGTCCCTAGTCCTCCGTCGAGACGGACGTGTCCGGTATAGCATGAGGGGGTATGTCACGTAGTGTTTCTATCTGTTGTTTGAAGTATATGCATTGTTATACTAATCTTGCAGGGAACATTACAACCTCCTGAGTCGACCGTAGATCGAGTCTTGTGCTAGTAACCCCCATACTTGCTTCGTACTACCACTCGTCTCTACAACAAGTAGGGTGCGGTTCAGTAAGTTGTCAACCCTTTCCTAGCACACACCGTCTGTAGAGGCCATGGTGGAAGATATCGAGGCATCCGGTAGTCATGCCACCGGTCCGGAGCATGGGTGTTTCGGTTGTGGCGAAGGGGTAGCTCCCCGCTTATGCTTGTATAAATTTTGTGATCCCATGTTACGTCGAGGTTGTAGCCTCCCCACTTAGAGTTTTGCTTGACAGGTTTCGTGGGTGATTCCGCATACGTGAGTTAAGCCGGTGTGTGCAAGTTAGGTGTGTTTTCAACAAAAGATCAGAGACGGAATTAGTCCCAATGGACTAATGAAATCCGTTACTCGTGGGTAAAGAATACACCCTCTGCAGAGATTAAACCTATTCGAACAGCCGTGTCCATGGTTAAGGATTACAGT
Source organism: Aegilops bicornis (assembly GCA_021605145.1). Taxonomy (NCBI): domain Eukaryota; kingdom Viridiplantae; phylum Streptophyta; class Magnoliopsida; order Poales; family Poaceae; genus Aegilops; species Aegilops bicornis. The sequence continues at coordinate 112,772,747 of CM038669.1, read as the reverse complement.
CTGGGATGGGTCAAGTATCGGTCTTAGTGTCGGTCTTCGGAGGTGAAACTGTAAAACCTGGAATCACGATTGTGACTTGTGATAATTATGATTATTATTTTGATGTGGACTAACCCGTGATATTTTTGGTATTATCAGATATCCCTGGGATGGTTCTACCTCCTGGATATTCACTGTATCTATTTATAAGCCCTTTATGTGGTGTCGCTCAGACGCCCGACTGCGGCTTTGTTTTTGTTTATTTAATAGCCCTTTATGTGGTGTCGCTAAGACGCCCGACTGTGGCATTTATTTTAAAGCCCTTTATGTGGTGTCGCTCAGACGGCCGACTGCGGCTTTGTTTTTGTTTATTTAATAGCCCTTTATGTGGTGTCGCTAAGACGCCCGATTGTGGCATTTCTTTTAAAGCCCTTTATGTGGTGTCGCTAAGACGCCCGACTGTGACATTTCTTTTAAAGCCCTTTATGTGGTGTCGCCGACGCCCGATTATGCATTGTTTTTGTTTATTTATAAGCCCTTTATGTGGTGTCGCTCAGACGCCCGACTGCGGCATTATTTTGGTTTATTTATAAGCCCTTTAGGTGGTGTCGCTAAGACGCCCGACTGTGGCATTTCTTTTAAAGCCCTTTATGTGGTGTCGCTAAGACGCCCGACTGTGGTATTTCTTTTAAAGCCCTTTATGCGGTGTCGCTAAGACGCCCGACTGTGGCATTTCTTTTAAAGTCCTTTATGTTATTTATTTCATAATTTTAATACTACCACATTATTGCATATTCACAAATAACATGCTTGCACGCATCAGAGTTTTATTTATCTTTGTGACTAACGTCATGAGCATAAGATATTTTCAGCATATTATTGTTATATTATACCTGTGTTCAAAATGTTTGCGAGTACATTCAAAGTACTCACTGGCTTGTCCCTGGCTATTGTCTTGGCCAGATATCTTGCATGGAGAGGAGCATTGCGATGACAGTCCCGGAACCTAAGCAACAGAGAGCGCAGCCTCGCGAAGATAGGAGTTAGCCTGGTCAGGTGTTCCCGTGGGAAATGGAGTCCCATAGGCGATGACGATTTACAACCCGCTTCCTCCATCAACCACTAGAAACCATTTGTTGTACTCACAGACCAGAATGGTCTTGTACTACCTATTTTTTATTTTGCTTGGAATTTCTGTAACAAGTTGGTGCCTCATCAGCTAACAGTTATCCTGGGGCTGGTGAGCACAAGGGCCATTTTCTGGGAATTTTTACCCGGAGAATCGGTCCCCACAGTTGGGAACGGCAGTGGAGGTAGGCTTGACGCCGAAGAGCGGGCACACGGCCGAGGTGAGCACGGCGGTGCCGGAGAGGGTTCTGCTGTGGATCTGGGGGAGGGGGGAGCTGGCGAAGGAGATTGTGTGGACTAGTTGAGTGAAACATGGGCGACGGTGGGGGGGGGGGGTGTTGGCGGCCTAGGTGAAAAGGGTGAAAAATATCCCCGGTCGCCGCGCACGCGGAAAGGCCTATGCAAACGGTTGCCTCTAAGCGCTCGTGTGCACAAACAGAATAATTTCATTTGAAATGAAGACGTACAAATTTTGAAATGAAGACGTGAGTTCATCATTTCGCCTCTAAATTTTTCGCACGTAAACCAATCACAATTTTACCACCGGTTTGTTTTGTTGGCGCATTTCAATCCGTGTGCTATATGTAAGACATTTTTTGGCATTTACCGTGCATGTTGGCATATAAATCAATTCGTAGCCGGACTGCATTTCCTGTCGAAAGGGATGAGGATTGCCGTTTGATCTGGGAGCATGCAACGGTGCAGACGTACGCTCCGTGGGGTTTGGGTTCTAGCCAATCAGAACGCACAACTCAGATCGCGCGCGCAACAAGGGGGGCATCGACCACGGTTTGGTAGGCACACGGCTTTCGTGTGTGAACCGTGTGCTATTTGAAAACATTTTTTTGGGAGGGGCTATTTGAAAACATGTACATGTGTTGTCGAAAGGGATGAGGATCGCCGTTCGATCAAGGAGAATCCAATGGTGCAGACGTACGATCCGTGGGGTTTGGGTACTGACCAATCAGAACGCACGACTTAGACACGAGCGTGGCAGAGGGGTGGGGGTGCATCGGCCACGGTTTAGTGGACACACGGCTTTTGTGAGTGAACCGTGTGCTCTTTGAAAACATTTACATTACCTAACATCATTTTTTTGAATGAAAACATGAGTTCATCGTTTCGCCTCCAATTTTTTTCCACGGTAAGAAATCATGAGTATAGTGGAGAGTGTCATATACTAGTATCATGAATATAGAGTACATATGATCCTATTGTATGATACTACCTTTAATTAATTATAGCGCATAGTATAATACATAGAGTATAGTATCATATATAGATCATATTTATTTCCATGCATGACACAAATTAGCATCGCATTTAACATGATACGGTATCTACCTACTATATGTTACTCTAACCCTCTTTATATATATATTTAATTCTTTGCCACTTCATCATACTTGCTATTTCCGAGTGCATGACATCGTCGGCTATGATACCACCACTATGGCCAGCCTTATCTAGTGGGGAGTATCATATACTATATATATATATATATATATATATATATATATATATATATATATATAGTATCATGCATATGATAGTAGTGTATGATACTACGTGCGTACCTTCATAGTGCATATATAGTATCATAGAGTAGTACTAGCTCCCACTGTAAACTAATATAAGAGCGTTTAGAATACTAAATAGTGACCTAAACGCTCTTATATTAGTTTACGGAGGGAGTATATATCATAGATGACCGTATTTATGGCCATGCATGACACAATGTAGTATAGCATTTATTATATATATGTTATGGTATCTACCTATTTTATTGCTTCTTTGCCACATCATCATATTTTCTATTCCCGGGTGAATGATACCAGCTATGATGCCCCCACTACGGCCACCCTAATAAGGCCGGTCGTAATACGGGAGAATCAAGCGGTATGATGCAGGCCAACTAGACTTTTTGGATGATGTGGCACACAGTTAAATGATGAAAGAGAGGGCGTGTGGTACATATCATGATACCGTATCATATTAAATGTTGTACTACTTTGTGTCATGCATGGTAATTAATAAGGAACCTAAGATACTAACTTATGATACTATGCATGTGCGCATTACAGAGGTTGTCGGATTTCGGGTTCCGGCAGACCCTTGAGGTTCGAACACTGGGGTGCGCACGGAGATCTTTCCCCTACCAGCTCATGCGTGCATGGATTGCGAGGGATCTAAACTACGAACGATGAACAACACAGAGACACGAGGTTTATACTGGTTCGGGCCACCGGTGTGGTGTAATACCCTACTCCAGTGTGTGGTGTGGTGGATTGCCTCAGCCTCGCGAGGGGCTGTTCTTGAGCTGGTGCGCTGAACTTCTTGGGTGAGTTCAGTCGCCTCTCTCCCTCTCTCCCTGTGTGATCTTGATCCCCTCTACCTTGGTGGTGGCTAGTCCTATTTATAGAGGAAGGCCTTGGGCCTCTTCCCAAATAATGAGCGGGAAGGGCGCCAACAATTGGCAATTTTGAAGGGGAACATCTAGTACACTTATGCTGACTAAAGTTGTTCTTCGACTGCCAAAGGCTCTTGCGGTGACGCCGTCCTGGGCTCCATGATGACCTCCATCCTGCCGTTCTGCTGGTCTTGGTCTTGTTGCACCGAAGCAGTAACCTTTGCCTGATGCCTTGGCCTGTGCTTGCCTCCTTTGCACCAAAGAGGAAGCGAGGACACTGCGCAGGCTGGCGTCTGCCTGGCGCCCGCCTGGTCTCGATCGTCATGGCTTGCGTCACGGGGCACCCTCGGGAGGTACCCTGCCTTGATCCCTCCGCCTCCTCGCGAGCCTGCCTGACGAGGCTGTTCCTGAGGGTGGTTCTTGTCGTCCGCCCCGTGAGGCTTGGCCCCTCGCGAGGGTCTTGAGCTTGAGCTGATGAAGCTGGGTCCCCACTTGAGCCACGCCGCAGGCCGCAGGCAGGCAAGTCTGGGGACCCCCGTTCCCAGAACACCGACAGTAGCCCCCGGGCCCAAGGCGCCCCCGGACTTGGCTTAGCAGAGGAGCGAAGGGGCAAGTCTGGCGCCGCCCATGAGCCCCAACAGCCTGCGGCCTTGGGCGCTGCATGGCGATTGGTTGGTCGTTGGTGTCTCCGCTTCCCCACGATGCCACGGCAACCGCATGACTTGACAAGTCCCTGCATGCAGAAATGGGTCATGATTACTTGTGACCGTGGAGGCCGACGGTTGGCCTCCTCCGGCTATAAGTACGGAATGGCGCAAGCCCTTCCGGTCCATCTCCTCTCGCTGCTCCTTTCTCTCCATGGCTCCGTCGAAGAGGTTCTCGGCCGCGGAGAAGGGAAAGGCCCGTCAGGTAGAGCCTGACTCTCCCCTGGCCAAGCGCGGTCGAGGCCGTCCTTGCAAGCATCCTGTGGCTCCCGCAGCGGCTTCCCGCGGCCGTGGAGGCGATCTCCTGCACGGCGACGGGCGCCAGGTCGTCGATGGGGGGCGCTGCGACCGCGCGGCCTCCCAGGCCGCGCTTCCACTCGGCAGAGGTGCTGCCGGAGTTTGTCGTGTGGTCGGTGGAGCCGACCAGCACCTGGCTCCAGCTTCCCCGCTTCCTTTTAGGTGAAATTTCGGCCGGCGCCCCAGGCGGGCTCTCGCTTCAGGTGGACGGTTGCTGCAGCCGGGCCTCCTGGGCTTCGCTGGAGGTCTCCGCTGCCGGGAGTGTGGCCCTGACCCACGGTTGGCAAACGTTTGCCCGCGCACGTGGCCTAAGCCGGCGGTGCACCCTGCACTTCATGTTCGACGGTGATGCCACCCTTTATGTGAGGGTGTTTGGGGAAGACGGTCGCCACGCTGGGTGCTGCCCCGAGGACGACGACCGCGGCCTTGGACCCAGCCTCGACGATAATCGGGATGAAGATGACAGCGCGCGCGTGGTCGGCTGCGCTTGGGGCTCGTTGAGCTTCGGCGGCTCTCCTTCGGACAACAGCTCCTCCAACGGTGGCCGCGACCAGCCTCCGTGCCGCCGCGCCCGCCTGGAGGGAGGTAGCGGATCTACCCGCCGTCGCGCCCTGGTGAAGCGCGAGAGGGAGTCTGCCTGATCTCCGGAGGCAGTACGAGCCTTCGCCGCGAGTTGTTGCCAAGCGAGTCATGCCTATTTTGTTCTTCTCCTTTTCCTGCGCAAAGAGACAGTAGTGTAGGGCCCTGCGGGGGCGTGCTTGAACTGTTGCTGTTAATTATCGTACTGTTTCTGCTATATCTGTATTATGCTCTTGTGCCACATGCCCGCGCGTAGAAATTACTTAGCTCGGGGGGACTTGTCGTGTTCTTCGCTTCCCGAGGCCGAGGTCTCATCGAATGCTTCATGTCCTACACGGATTTGTCAGGAGGGGTAGCTTCCGGCCTCGGTTGTGGGGGCGACCGACCTAGGTCATGTGTTCACGTCGCGGTGCCCGTGGGGCACGGACTGGGAGGGGTGCTCCCGTAACGGACCCGGCTTGGGAAGCCTCAAACGATAAGGGCAGAAAACACTCGCGAGGGTGCTCGCGCCGCTCCCTCGCGAGACTTGCGCCAGAGAAATCGAGGCAGGAGAGTGAAAAAGGCAAAGAGTCACAAGCCAAAGACGGCAACAACCTCAATAAAACTTCAAATGGGAATGAACAAGCCAACTGCAGAAAGCAAATGAAAAAGCCGCGTCCGCCCCCTAATCTACTCTTCGACGTCTTCTCACTAGCACGGAGCTAAGTGCTGCCACTAGGCGTGAGAGGGAGCCCCAGGGCCTGAGGCCGGCGCTCCTGAGACTCCGGGGCGTGTACAGCTCCAACTCATTAATACGTGAGAGTGTCACGGGCGGCGAGCTTCACATGCATTGGCCTTCTTCACAGGCTCCGGGCCTTTCTCGGGGAAATGAACTTCACACGCGTTTGCCTTCTTCACAGGCTCCAGGCCTTTCTCAGGAAAATAAGCTTCATAGGCGTTTGCCTTCTTCACAGGCTCCGGGCCTTTCTCAGGAGAATAAGCTTCACATGCGTTTTCCTTCTTCATAGGCTCCGGGCCTTTCTCAGGAAAATAAGCTTCACAGGCGTTTGCCTTCTTCACAGGCTCCGGGCCTTTCTCAGGAAAATAAGCTTCACAGGCGTTCGCCTTCTTCACAGGCTCTGGGCCTTTTTTCAGGGGTAGAACTTCCGGAGATGCTGGATGTTCCACGCGTTCGGGATGGGCACCCCTTCCTGATTCTCCAAGCGTGCAGAGCCGGGCCTGCAAACATGAACAACTTTGAACGGGCCCTCCCACATGGGGGAGAGCTTATGCAACCCCTCCCTGGAGAGGACCCGTCTGAGCACGAGGTCCCCTACCTCCGAGTCCTGGGCGGATGTTGCGGCGGTGGTATCGCCACAGCGCCTATTGATACCTTTGCTGCCGCAGCTGCCTCTCGACGATGTTCCTCTCCCAGCACGAGATCCGTCCCCCGCATGGCGTCCTGCTGCGCCTTGTCGAACGCCAGGACCCGTGCGGAGCGACGCCTGACCTCGTGAGGGAGGATAGCTTCTGCTCCGTAGACGAGGAAGAAGGGGGTCTCGCCAGTCGACTTGGCCGTGGTCGTGCGGATGGAGCACAACACAGACTGTAGCTCGTCGTGCCAGCCCCTGCCGCAGTCCTCCAGCTTCTTCTTGAAGGTCCTGGTCTTGAGGCCCTTAAGGACCTCCGCGTTGGCTCGCTCGGCCTGGCCGTTGCTCTGGGAGTGCACCACCTAGGCGTAGCATATCTGCGTTCCAAGGTTAGCACGGTACGTTTTGAAGAGGTTACTGGTGAACTGCGAACCGTTGTCGGTGATGATGCGGTTAGGCACCCCAAACCGGCTCACGAGGCCCCTGATGAACTTGACCGCCGAGCCTGCTGGGATGGTGCGGACAGCTTCCACCTCAGTCCACTTGGTGAATTTGTCCACGGCGACGTAGAGGTAGCGATAGCCCCCTGGCGCCCGAGGGAACGGGCCCAGAATGTCCAGCCCCCAAACTGCGAATGGCCATGAGAGGGGTATAGTTTGCAGACCTCCCGCCGGCTGATGGATCTGCTTGGCATGAAATTGGCAGGCCTCACAAGCCTTTACCAGCTGTTGTGACCATTGTCGCCGAAGGCCAGGCTGCAGTAGAACCCGCTGCGGAATGCCTTGCCAACGAGGGTTCGCGACGATGAGTGGTGCCCACAGTCTCCGCCGTGTATGTCTTCCAACAATTCCTTCCCTTTCTCTCTAGGAATGCAGCATAGGGACACGTCATTCGGCCGCCTCCGGTAAAGCTCCCCATCCCTGATATAGTAGGCCGTGGCTTGTCGCACCACACGCTCCGCCTCCTCCTCCTTCTCCGCCAGGGTCCCCTGTATCAAGTAGCTCTTGAGCTCCGTGATCCAGCATCCCTCCTGAGGTTCCAACGCGAGGAGCAGGCGTGCTCCTGAGGCCGGGCCGCAGGCCGGGGCTCCCGAGGCAGGCGGCTGGGGGAGCTCCTCCCAAGGTTGCGCTGCGCTTGATAGTGACGGTGCCGCTGAGGGCCTGAAGAGTCGCTCCTCGAAGACGCCAGGCTCCTGAGACAGCCGCCTGGACGATCTCTTGGCGATGTTATCCGCCTCTTGATTGGTGACGCGTGGCACATGCTGCAGCTCCAATCCCCAGAACTGCTTCTCCATCCTGCGAACCTCCGCGATGTAGGCTTCCATGTGCTCGTCCTTCGGCTCGTATATCTTGTTGGAGAAGTTGACGAGGAGCTGTGAATCACCCTTGATGATGAGGTGCTTTACCCCCAAAGTGATTGCGGCTCTCAGGCCGGCTATCAGGCCTTCATATTCTGCTATGTTGTTGGAGACCTTTTCCCCATGCTGGAAGCAGCTGCCTGCAGCATAGTAGAGCTTGTCCTGAGTAGGGGATATGAGCACTGCGCCGGCCCCCACGCCATGTCGAGAGAATGCCCCGTCGAAGTACATGGCCCAGCCGTCCGGTGCTTCGCTCCCCGGAGAAAGTGACCGGTCTTCGCCTGCTTCGAGGCCAGGTGCCTCCGTCCATTCTGCCACGAAATCTGCCAACGCGGCCCCCTTGATGACTTTGGTTGTGCTGAACTCCAGCTGAAATGCTTGCAGCTCCATGTTCCACTCGGCGACTCTTCCGGCTGAGTTAGGGCTCCTGAGCACCCTCTCCAGAGGGTATGCTGAGATGACCTTGATGGGATGACCCTGGAAGTAGTGTCGCAGTTTGCGTGAGGCTACCAATAAGCGAGGAGGAGTTTTTGGGGCATGGGGTACCGCGCCCTTGCATCCCGCAGCACCGTGCTGACGAGGCTCGTGCCATCCGGAGGGTCTGATGCCTCCTGAGGCAATGGAGCCCCCAGCGCCTGGCCGCCTGGCGCGGCCTCTTCATGCTGAGGCTGGTCTCCGTCTGCCGGGGCCGTGACCTTCGCGAGGCCTTCTTGGTCTTGTGCTGCCACGGCCGGGGCCAGTCGTGGCGCAGCCTTGATCTGGCGCTCTTCCCGAACCGCCACTAGGGCTGCGCTGGCAGAGTAAGGCGTGGCGCCGAGGTAGAGCACCAGGGGCTCAAGTGGGCGTGGCGCGACCATCACAGGAGGGCTGGTAAGGTACCTCTTGAGTTCTTGGAATGCCTTGTCGGCCTCTTCAGTCCATTCAAAGGGGCCCTTCTTCTTCATCATCTTGAAGAATGGCATTGCTCGTTCTCCCAGCTTGGAGATGAAACGTCCTAGTGCGGTCACGCGCCCGGTGAATTTCTGCATTTCCCTGAGGGTCTTTGGCGGGCTCATGTCTTCGACTGCCTTGACCTTTTCCGGGTTGGCCTCGACGCCCCTATGGGACACGAGGAAACCTAGGAGCTTGCCCGAGGGGACTCCAAATACGCACTTCTCCGGGTTGAGCCGCAGGTCCACTTTATCAAGGCTCGCGAAGGTTTCTTCCAAGTTCTGTATCAGGGTTTTCGCCTCCTGAGACTTCACCACAATGTCATCGACGTATGCCTCCGCATTCCTCCTGAGCTGTCAGCCCAAGGCGATGTGCATCAGCCGCTGAAAGGTCGCGCCTGCGTTGCGCAACCCAAATGGCATGCAGGTATAGCAGTACACTCCGCATGGGGTCAGGAAAGCCGTTTTTTCCACGTCTTCTACCGCCATCTTGATCTGGTGATAGTATGAGAAGGCATCCAGGAAGCACAGCAGGTCACACTCGGCGGTGGAATCGACGATCTGGTCAATGCGAGGAAGCGGAAATGGATCCTGTGGGCAGGCCTTGTTGAGGTTGGTGAAGTCGACGCACATACGCTCCTTTCCCCCTTTCTTTGGCATGACAACTGGGTTGGCCAGCCAATCCGGGTAGCAGACCTCGCGAATAACCCCCGCTGCCTCCAGCTTGCGGGTCTCCTAGACGATAAAAGCTTGCTTCTCTGTGGACTGTCGCCTGTATACGCTTCACAGGCGCACGTTGGGGCACTGCGTGGAGGTGATGCTCAATCACGCCCCTCGGGACCCCCGCCAACCGATCGAGGCCCCCATGCGAACACCTTCTTGTTTGCACGCAGAACTTTACCAAGGCCTCCTCCTGCTCGGGTTCGAGGTTTGCACCTATGGTGAAGGTGGCGTCAGTGGACCCGTCCTCGCTGACTGGTACCTGCTTGGTTTCCGCTTTGTTTTGAGTGAATAGCTGCTTCTTCTTGGATGGCGCAACCCCCTTGGGCTCGGGAGCATCGGCGCCGGTGGAGTCGTCTTCTTTGCGGCCGCTTTGGAAAACATGTCTTTCGGCGCTGCAGTGCCTCTCCAGTGTTTCCCGACACGGTAAGGACGCTGCCGCTCCCGGGCATCTTCATGAGGTTGTACGCCGGGTGAGTCGCTGCCATGAACCGAGCCAAGGCCGGGTAGCCGAGGATGGCGTTGTAGGGGAGGCCGATGGGGGCGATGTCGAAGTCGATCAGCTCCGTGCGGAAGTTGTCGCGGGTGCCGAAGGTCACCGGGAGGCGAATTTGTCCCAATGAGGCGGTGGAGCCGGCTCCTACTCCGGAAAAAGGCCTGCTGGGCTGGAGCCGCTCTGGTGGCACATGGACGAGGCTGAAGGCCTACACAGAGAGCATGTTGAGGCCGGCTCCTCCGTCGATGAGGGTCCTAGTGACTGCCACTTCACAGATGGTGGGGGTGCACAGCATCGGGAGCGCGCCCGACCCGGCGGGGTTGGAGGGGTGATCGTCCGAGTTGAAGAGCAGGTCGGCCTCGGGCGCCACACAGCCCGGCGGGGCTCCCTGGCGCTTGGAGGCGGCGGCGATCTGGCGGGTGAACGGCTTGACGTGGCAGCTCGAAGGCGGCGCCAGTGAGCCGCCCAGGAGAGCTGCGACAACCGGGGGCGCCAGCCCAGCGCGAGGGGCGGGGTAGAGGTCGCGCAGCTCCCCCCAACAGGTCTGATGCCCGTTCCCCACCGGGCCGTTGGCGGCAGGCGACGGGGAACGGCGGGGGCGTCCACCGACGGGAGCCGTCTGGGTGACTTGAGCGGCGCGAGCTCGGCGAGCGTCGGCCATGGACAGGACGGAGAATTGCACGTGACCAGCGGAGGAAGTATTCTGACGCACCCCTACCTGGCGCGCCAAATGTTGGATTTCGGTTTCCGGCAGACCCTTGAGGTTCGAACACTGGGGTGCGCGCTAAGATCTTCCCCCTACCAGCTCATGCGTGCATGGATTGCGAGGGATCTAAACTACGAACGATGAACAACATAGAGACACGAGGTTTATACTGGTTCCGGCCACCGGTGTGGTGTAATACCCTACTCTAGTGTGTGGTGTTTTGGATTGCCTCAGGGGCTGATGATGAATAGTACAAAGGGAGAACAGCCTCGCGAGGGGCTGTTCTTGAGCTGGTGCGATGAACTGCTTGGGTGAGTTCAGTGGCCTTTCTCTCTCTCCCTGTGTGATCTTGATCTCATCTACCTTGGTGGTGGCTAGTCCTATTTATAGAGGAAGGCCTTGGGCCTCTTCCCAAATAATGAGCGGGAAGGGCGCCAACAATTGGCCATTTTGAAGGGGAACATCTAGTACACTTACCCTGACTAAAGTTGGTCTTCGACTGCGAAAGGCTCTGGCGGTGACGCCGTACTGGGCTCCATGATGACCTCCATCCTGCCGTTCTGCTAGTCTTGGTCTTGTTGCACCGAAGCAGTAACCTTTGCCTGATGCCTTGGCCTGTGCTTGCCTCCTTTGCACCAAAGAGGAAGCAAGGACACTGCGCAGGCTGGCGCCCGCCTGGTCTCGATCGTCATGGCTTGCGTCACGGGGCACCCTCGGGAGGTACCCTGCCTTGATCCCTCCGCCTCCTCGCGAGCCTGCCTGACGAGGCTTTTCCTGAGGGTGGTTCTTGTCCTCCGCCCCGCGAGGCTTGGCCCCTCGCGAGGGTCTTGAGCTTGAGCTGATGAAGCTGGGCGTCTTTGGGCCCCCATGCCACGCCCATGAGCCACAGGCGAGCAAGTCTGGGACCCCTGCTCCTGCAACACCGGCTGCAGTATTGCCGATCATATACTAGTATCATGCATATATACTCCCTCCTTTCCGGTTTATAGGCTTATCTCAAAATTTTAGTTTTTCCATTTTATAAGGCTCAATTTGGTTGTTCCCCATCACATGTCTAGATTCCAAGGTGCATTAAATCATTGCATGCAAGTATTAAGAGAAAGTTGACCAATGTATGTACTTTATATATGCATGCATGTATTGCAATTAATACATTGGAAAACATAAATTTTGGAGGAAAACAAAAGCATTAATTGGGTGTCTTTGCAAACTACAAAAAGTATTCCACCACTCACCATCTACCTTGGTTGGTGAGATTTTTGAATTGAGCCCTATAAGGCTGGTTGTAATGGGGAGTATCATATATACTAGTAGTATCATGCATATATATGATAGTGTAGCTAGGATACTACTTTCGTAATGCATAGTATCATAAGTTAACATCTTAGGTTGCCTTACTAATTGTCACGCATCACACAAAGTAGTAGTACAACATTAAATATGACACTGTATCATGATATGATAACACATCCTCTCATGTGTGACACATCATACATAAAGTCTAGTTGGCATGCATGATACCGCTTATGATAATACCATTACAACCAGCCTAAACCGGAAAGGAGGGAGTATGAGACTAGCCACAATGGAGAGTAGTACACTAGTAACATACACATATCCCTAGACTATATATGTTACTACCTTCATAGTGGGTAGTAACATAAGTGTAGTGTCATGCAAAGCTTCATTTCTTGGGTTACAGACTCATATTGCATTGGGACATGTGATGCTACAGTAACTAGCTAAGTTACTGAAACTATCTCTCTCCTCATTAACTTATTGCCACATAAGCAAGTTTGTTGAGTTGGAGTTGGTGTTACTGCTGAAGTTACTCCCACTGTGGCTAGTATGATACTAGCTAATCGTCTATGATATACTAGCTACCTCACTAAGAGCATGGTTAATAATACAGCCAAGGGTCGGCTATAAGAAGTTGCCATGTCATATACAGCCAACCTCTTAGCGGGCATGTACAATAATAAGTTTTATATACGTACTAGCTTATCAATAGTTGTCCCACCTTACATCCTCACAAAGTGTCTTGGGTCTCGTGTTGCAGCAGGCTCTACTAACCAAGAGCCCGCTGCTCTTCTCTTTCCTCCAACTAATAAGCACATATATATTATTCTATTCCTTATAGCCAGACTACCCATAGTGGGAGTAACATAGGTATTAACATCACACATATCTATATAAAATTGATGATGTGGCAAGCAATAAATGAAGAAATGGAGGAAAGTGGATATGTGTGATGTTACCACCTATGTTACTCCCACTGTGGGTATAGTCTTACTATAGTATGAGATTACCCACAATGGGAGTAACATAGGTAGTAACATCACACATATCTAGATAAATTAAGCAAATGATGTGACAAGCAATAAATGAAGAAAGAGAGAGGACAGTAGTAACATAGCTAGTTACTAGTAGTATGAGTAACATCACATGTACATATCAAGGCAAGATGTGTCTATAGCCTAATAAATGAAGTGTTGCATGTTACCACACGTATATGTTACTCCCCACTATAGAGGTAGTAACATAGACTAGTAACACATGGGCATGTTACTAGTCTATGTTACTACCCATTGTGGCTAGTCTGAGTAACATCACACATCTCAAGGCAAGATGAGTCTATAGCCTAATAAATGAAGTGTTGCATGTTACTACACATATGTTACTCCCCACTATAGAGGTAGTAACATAGACTAGTAACATTCTATGTTACTACCCATTGTCGCGAGTCTTATGTCACTCTATTGTGTACTTACTTGCTCTAATGCATAGTATCATAGAGTAGCTAGTATCATATGTATTACTTTATTTATATTGTCATGCATGACACATAGTAGCATAACATTTATTATGATACGGTTTCATGATATGATACTTAACCCTCTCTTTCTTTATTTAATTAATTCTATGACAGCTTATCAAAATTGCCTAGTTGGCATGCATGATACTAGCTATGATACCCCCTTACTATCAGCCTAGCAAAGGTGTACAGATCATTTGTGCGTCGCTTTGTGAGTTTTCATCCGTTTGTTCGAGAAGCAGGGAGAAGTTCCAAACATTTCGGCCGCAAGGTGTGGCCACTGGCGTAGGCCTAGTTGGTATTTTAATTACAGAAAATTCAGATGGAGTTCGGACATCATCAAAATTGATGTGTGCATGTGGCGTGCTCTCACGACCACGTGGAAAAAATGGTAAAGTTTGGCACAAGTTTTGATGACCGCTCCTTCCAAACCGGAGCATCTCACATGAAGGATCATGTTTTCCAAAAGGAGACGTGTCAATTCAAACTCTTGTGGCCGGTGGCTTCATCGTTTGGCCTCCTAAAAATTTCCACGGTACCCAATCACCATTATACCACGGGTTTGATTTTCTGGCGCATTTCAGGTATCGTTAGCTATATTTAAGACATTTTTTGAGATTAACATGCATTTTGTGCATAAAAATAAAATTACAACCGGAACTGCATGTGTTGTCGAAAGGGATGAGGATCGCCGTTTGATCTAGGGAGCATCCAACGGTGCAGACGTACGATCCGTGGGGTTTGGGTTCTGGCCAATCAGAAAGAACGACTCAGATCGTGGGCGGGGTGCCGAGGTTTGGTCGGCACATGGCTTTCATCAACGAACCATGTGTTATTCGCAAACCAGATTGCATAATTTTGTTCACACATACTGTAGTGAGATCGATTGAGTGTGCTACCTCTATGATATAAAATGATAATAATAATAATAATAATAATAATAATAATAATAATAATAATAATAATAATAGTAATAACAAAAAACAGTTCATATTCATTGCCTGAGCTGACAGCATATCAAGGTCAACATATTAACGGATCTTACATCAACAAAAAACCGGGCATAACTCACAAATTCACTACATGCGACAGTTCTAAATTGAACGAATTAAGTTGCAGGGTAGGCATAAATACTAGTCTTGCGGCTTAATTCCCATGTACATGGGGGAACTGGGATCATCAAGTTGACCCCGAATGAACTTGGTGTTTTTGATGATTTTACGCTTCTCTGTTGCACTGGTGCGTGATCCCTTGGCTAGCAACTCATCAAATTCATCATACTCGTCCTGATCGGCAACATCATCGACACCCAGTACCCTTCTCTTCCCATGCATCGCTAAATGGCCATTCTTATGCAAGGGGTCTTCCCCAAAGAAAATCTGGGTAGCATCGCTGGCAAGAATGAATGGGTTCGCGTGATATGCCATCGTTGTCCTGTTAACAAATGTATTCCTGTACTCATCAATCCTTACCTGACCAAGAGGGATCCATGCACACCTGAATAATGCCACCTTAACTTTCACATAGTCAAGCTCCCAAATCTCTTTGATGGTTCCATAGTATACCCTTTTATCAGCTTCATTTATAGTCATGCATTCTATTCGAATAGAGCTATTCTGATACAAGGTGTTCTGATCACGTTCCTCAGTGTAGAACATGTATCCACTTATGTCATATGCTTGGTACGTCAACACCGTAGGTCATGGCTTTTGTGCCAACCACGTAGCAATGTCATCGATGGATCCTTGTGCCAGCGATTCTTGACCATTCGGCGTACTTCCTAGTGTGCTCCTTCATCTCCACTTCTGATGAAGGCATCGTTGGTAAGAAGCTTTGGCGTATCTCCGCCAAGTGTTCTTCGGCATAAGTGATGAGAACTGGGATGTTAAGCAATGCCGTCAAATGGGCTTTCTCTGCCAATTCTCCGGGTGCAGCCATTTGCGTGCCAACAAGGACCGGCTGACCATTCAGCCTTCCCTCGTGGTGAGAGAGGGGAAAACCTATAGGTCTTTGTTTCATGTATTCGGTGCAAAACTCAACCACCTCCTCCGCGATATAACCTTGTAGGATGCTTGCCTCTGGATGGTTTCGGTTCCGACAAAAGCGCTTGATGTTTCCATGAACCGCTCAAAGGGATACATGTTGCAAAGAAACACGGGACCACAATACTTTATTTAAATGCGACAAGGTGCAAAGTGAGATGGACCATGACATCAAAGAATGACGGTGGGAAAAACATCTCTAGGTTTGACAATATTCTTGCAATATCATCTTGCATATGATCCAACTCTTCAGGATCTACAACTTTCTGCCATAGTTGGTTGAAGAAATCAGAGAGGTCAATGAGTGTGTTTCTTATATCTTTGTCCATCAGATTCCTGATGGCCACCGGGAGGATTTGTGTCAACATTACGTGGCAATCATGTGACTTCATGTGTCCCAACTTCATTTTACCTGAGCTCACATCCACGAGACTTCTGATGTTTGCGCAGTAGGAAGAGGGTGTCTTAACTGACAACAAATAGGTGAAGAACTGTGTTGCTTCTTTTGTACTGAAATTGTAACTCTGGCGAGCTTTGATGAATTTGTCATCATCTTCTGCTTCACTCTTGCGTTGTGATTGATCAGCAAGCATATCGAGCCGTGAACCATCGCCATTCTTTCTTTTACCTTTAATCTTGACCGGAGTACCAAGGATGCTTTCACATACGTTCTTCTCTACATGCATGACATCGATGCAGTGACGTACACGTAGAATATCCCAGTAAGGTAATTTTCAGAACACCGATTTCTTCTTGAACACTTGATCCTTCAGTGTTAGTTTCACTATCAAAGGGTGGTTCTTGCCAAGCACAACATTAATTTTTTTTAGCCATGTTGTGGACCACCTCCCCTTCATAGGGTCTTGGGCCCTCAGCTGCCTCTGCCGTACCATCAAATTCAGCTTTCATCTTTCGGTATGGGTGATTTTTCCGTAAGAACCTACTATGACACAAATACACTGTTTTGCACAAGTTGGGATGTCTTCTGCTAGCTGTCCTATCCATGCATGTTACACACCCTACATCTCCCCTTGTTTTCTGCCCTGATGTGTTGCCTAATGCCGGCATATCTTGAATGGTGTGCACCAGCATCGCATGTAGATCGAAAATATCCTTTATGTAAGCATCATAACATTTTACAGCAGGCGCATCTATCCACACTGTCAACAGTTCTTCTACCAGTAGCTGAAAGTAAATGTCGAGTTCATTTCCAAGTTTCTTCGGGCCTTGGATAATCATTGACATCATAATGTATTTTTTCTTCATACACAACCAAGGAGCTAGGTTATATATGCACAGAAGCACCGGCCATGTGCTGTGATTGGTGCTCATATCGCCAAAAGGATTCATCCCGTCAGTACACTCCCCGAGCCTTATACTTCTAGGATCCTTGGTAAATTTTTCAAACTTGTTGTCAATTAATTCCCACTGAGCCCCATCTTTCGGGTACCTCATAAACCTATCTACAATTCGCTCATCATGATGCCACCGCAACCTCTTTGCCTCTCTAGGGTTTGCAAACAAACGCCTCAACCTTGGAATTAAAGGCAAGTACCAAACAACCTTGAACGGGATTCCTGTCTTGATCTCATCGTCCAATTTGTACTTGTCCTTTGTTCTCCTACGCTTGTATCGTGCATGCTTGCATGTGGGACATGCATGAAAATCTTTGTACTCACCACGGTACAATATACAATCATTCACACAAGCGTGTATCTTCTGTACTTCAAGTTCCAATGGGCAAACAATTTTCTTCGCTTCATTCGTGCTTCTGTGGAGCACATTATCTTCCGGAAGAATATCTTTGAAAATACCTAAGATCTCTGTGAAGCCCTTGTTTGATAGACCGTTTGCTGCTTTAAATCTGAGAAGCGTTAGGGTGGCACTCAACCTGGAATATTTCTTTTTGCAACCTGGATACAATTCTTTCCTGGAGTCCGGATCAATGGTTGGCAGATCCTTGTACCCAATCATATCCTTCTCTGGGCCCTCGAAATCTGCAACCATAGCAGCAAAATCTGGCATATCAAGATCGTCGTCATCTGCGTAGACGTCTTAGTTTTCCAGTGGGCGTTTCGGCTTTCCGGTGTTCCATTGGTAGCTTGACTCCTCTGCCCCGATGTTAGATTCAACATCCATGTGACACTGATCGGGGTTTGGCATCTCGCTGCCCTGGGTATCTTCATCCATGACCTCCTCTTCATCGTGTCTGGTCTAACGTGTATATCCATCCGTGAATCCCCTAGAGACTAAGTGCATCTGGACATCTGCAACTTCATGTGACTCTGTATTGGCACAATCAGTACATGGACACAGGATGTAATCCACATCAGCAATTCTCCTCTTTGTACTTTCAGCCAAATTCATGAACTCTGTCACTCCACTGATAAAATCTGTTGTTTTTTGATTCTTCATCCATCGAGATCGTTCCATCTGCAGCAGACGAATGGTAATTAAAAACAAAACAACAACATTAATACACAGATTAACTGGTGCCCAGAGATGCGTGAATAAATCACAAGGTCTTATTTTAATAATTACTAAGGGCGCTCCATGTTGTTATCCAGACGTGCAATGACAAAAATTAATGGCCAGTCAATTTACACGCAGAGTACTAGTACAACACTACACTTAGGAATTGAATACCTTAATTAAGCCACTCACAAAAAGAATACCTTCATTAATGTGACACTCCAAAATTTTTCCCTCTGGTTTTCTTCAAAATTTTGTTGGGTTTGAAGGAGGTCTCCAAAACCCTTCCAAAAATCTCTCTCAAAGCTTTTTCCCTTTAGCAAATATTTTTATTTTTGCATCTCCTTCAACTCTAGTGTTTGGTTTTAAAATTTCTTCTGATTGCCCTCTTCTCAATATTTCAAGAAGAATCTTTGGAGTTTATTTTCTTTCAAAAGGAAACTCTAGGAGTTTTTCATCCTCTCCCATATTTGAAACCATTCATGATTCTTCCATGCACCACATGGTAAAACCTTCCCAAAAATCTCTCCTTCCACTTTGGTACAACTCAAACATTCTGTCCAAACTAATAAAATCCATTTTGGATTTTATTCCAATTATTTCTCTTCCCAAAATAATTCTGTCTTTCTTTTGAGCCTAGGTGATTTGCAAAGCAAGTACCCTAATGCTTTTGATTTTTGATCTCAACTCCACACCCCTGGATAGTCCTTGGTATCCAAAACCCAGAACCATCTTGATCCACTCTTCTTATTTTCAAATATTTCAAATTTCACCCACTGCAAGTTTGGACCAGATTTGCCAAACTTGGTGAAATTCATATCCACACTTCTCCAAAAATTCCACCAAAATTCAGGCAACCTCTAATTGCAATGAGAGACCACTCCACCAAAAAGCAGCTCAAGGAAAAATCACGGATATCGAGAATCATTTTGTCGAACACACGGCATGCCTTTATTACATTCACTTTCGAGAAAGTTCGGAAGTTCGATGTCGATCTTCGTCGATAACCCGATCCACGAGTCCACAGTGCCCTTGGCACCTTGCTTGCAGCCTGGCCTACCTGTCCGAAGCTCCACACGCGTGCTTGGCGCGTTCCTGGCGTCGGTGGCGCCACAGCCCGCTTTGGCGGCGTGCTTCTGCGGCGGTTGCACCACCGTAAGTCGACAGGAGGCAAAACTGCGGCGCCGCGCCGTTAGCGCCGCTAAACATCCTGGTGGCTCAGCGTGGCCACCTCCTTGCAGCCCTGCGCATGCGGCACCGTCGCCGTGGCTTGGCACGCGCAGAGCGCGCTCTCTGCCGCCGACGGGCCGTGCGGCCGTTCCGTCGAGGGCAAGCCGTAAGCCTTCCTCCCGTGCTGAGCTGGACCCTAAAATGGCACCACTACTCCACCTAGTCGATGCTCAAGCTCCTAAGCCGACCATCCACCCATAGCGCCGCCGTAATCACCTCGCCGGAGAACCCCGTTCTCGGCAACCGCCATATTTGGCTATATATAGCCCCCGAGCTTGCTCTCGCCCCGCACACCTCCACTACCTCACCGGACCCGCCCTAGCCCTTTGGAGAGGGGCCTCGAGGGGCCTTTCTTCCTTGACTCCAGTCACCTCCGTCCGCCTCGGGCTCCGGCACCATTCTCTCCGGTGAGAACTCCTCCACCGCCCTGCTTTCGCCTGTAGCCTCGTACCACCTCTAGTAAGATAACCCCCACCTCAATTTTGGCCCCGCAGCTCCCTCCAGCGAGATCCACGACCACCTGAATCGCCGTCCGCCGGAGCAAGCGTCGCCGCCGACGTGGTAGCGCCGGCGACCACCACCACCTCCAACAGACGCGGAAGGACGTGCTGATCACGAAGGTACCATCCGATCACTCTGCCTCGCCGTGGATCGCCGCCGGCGACCACCGCACCTCTCGGGCGCCGTCGCGTCCTGTTTCCCTCTTTAAATTTTTTAAACCCGACATGTGGAGCCCGCCTGTCAGCCTCTCAGCCATTTCTTTTAAATGAAACGATATCTGGACTTTTCCGCAGAACCCCCTGGAAGTTTTCTGCTTCATTACAGATGGGTCCCTGGACCAAAACTCTTATAACTTTTAATCAGAAAAGTAGTTTTGATTGATTCTTTTTCTGTCCTCTTTATAATTGTGTCTAGTTTTTTATCAGATTTATTTGAAAAATATTTGGAGTAATTTTTGTGCACCTCACGGTATTTACGTTAGCGTGTATATTTTGTGTACCGTAGATACCGAAGGAGGTGACGGAACCGTGAACTTCGCCGAGCTAGACCCCGACTACTCTGAACCAGGCAAGCAAAGTTTGAACTTTTGATATGATGAGTGTCCGGGCATGTTTGCATTATTTTTGTATCATGGCACATTCATGAGCGTTTTCGATGATAGTTTATCTACGTGAGCATTGAGGCAAATGAGCTCGGTAAATCCGTGAGTTGTTGGAAACTTGTTGCATGGCCATGAGTTGGCATGAGTATGGGTAAGATGGCAGTGTTGTAGCATGCCAGGCTTATGCCATATCGTTGGCCAGTGTCAACATAATTGATCGATTTCCGTCCGTCTTCCTTTCCGTACTACCACCTGTTTCCCGCAAGGAATACGGCCTAATGGGTTGCAAACCACTTCCTGGTACACACCAAATCGAGAGGCTGGGATGAAGGTTCCATGGCCTGGATTAAAGCCTTTCATCCGGTCGGGGGCATGGGTGTTTCCGGTTGGGACCGAGAGGGGGCACCCTTAGGCGCCGTATATAAATTTGATCCCATGCTATTCGAGATTGTGATCTCCCGTCTCAAAGTTTTTCTTAAACGCTGTCTAGGGTGATTCACGGCAGCGTGAGGTATGATGGGTGTGTACTAGCTAGTTGTGTTTCCTCTGAAATACCGTAAGCGGAACTAGTCCTTCGTGACTACGGAAATCCGTTGGCTGTGGACAATTTTGGTACAAACTCTGCAGAGTCAAAATTCTTGAATTCACCTTATTCATGTCCAAGTACCGTGATCGTCTCATCCTGTCTAGTGTCAGTCTCAGTGACAGAAACTCCCGAGAACCATTTGAGTATTAAATGTTTACTTTCCTGTGAAGGGACTAACCCGCTTATTGTCTTGTGATGAATATTTTCCTTGAGCACTATATCTTGTCCGTTATGAATAATGAATTATAAGCCCTTTCTGCGATGTCGCTCAGACGTCCGACTGCGGCATTGTTGTTATTTATTTTCATTATAAGCCCTTTCTGCGATGTCGCTCGGGACGTCCGATTGCGGCATTGTTGTTATTTATTTTCATTGTAAGCCCTTTACTGCGATGTCGCTCGGGGCGTCCGGCCAGCGGCATTGTTGTTATTATTTTCATTATAAGCCCTTTCGCGATGTCGCTCGAGACGTCCGATTGCGGCATTGTTGTTATTTATTTTCATTATAAGCCCTTTCTGCGATGTCGCTCGGGCGTCCATTGCGGCATTGTTGTTATTTATTTTCATTATAAGCCCTTTCTGCGATGTCGCTCAGACGTCCGACTGCGGCATTGTTGTTATTTATTTTCATTATAAGCCCTTTCTGTGATGTCGCTCAGACGTCCGACTGCGGCATCGTTGTTATTTACTTTTATTATAAGCCCTTTATGAGGTGTCGCCCAGACGCCCGACTGTGGCATGTTTTATTTATTTTCACCCTTCGAGGCGTCACTTCAGACACCCGATCGGTTTTGAGTTTATCCTTCCTTGGGTTCTCGGGCGGACTACCGCCGATTCCCTTCTTATTTTATTTTTGCTATACTAATTTAATTGAGCATTGTTGAAATTAATCATGACTCATTCATGCATTCATTTGTTATATGTTTTGTCCGAACTGTCTGGCGAGTACTTTCAAAGTACTCACCTGGCTTGTTGATTTGGCGGAGATCTTGTGAAGGCGATCTCATGGATGAGAATTTGATAGCGAGTCCGACGCTTAGAGGAATCCCAGTCAGTCTCGTGCGACCCCTGGACTAGTCATTGTGATATATCCGCTTCCGCTACCCAAATAGATTCATCGAGCCTCACCTCGACGCTCGATGAGCCGCCGATCTTGATGAACTTATTAACCACCTCGCTGTGTTATTTCACCAACCACTCGTATCTCGAGTCAGTAGTATTTCCACCCCACACCTGTGAGTCATATTCGCCATGATGTATAATTATCGGCGTGTTTGTAATAATTGGTTGGGCATTTCAGTCCGACCCCTGTAATATTGTAATGCTACTGGCTTATTGTATCAAAGTTTTGTCGACCGGTATGAAGGATTTTCCTCATATTGGACTTCTTAGGTCGGTTGTTCAATAAATATTTTTATTCAAAAACCGGTCGTGACAAGCTTGGTACTAGAGCCAGGCTGACTGTAGGAAGCCACTAGGTGCGATCGCTAATCGGTTATTAGCATAATAGAGCTATTTTATTTTTTCACAAATGTAGACAATTTTTGACAGTCAACATAAATTTATGATTTGACTACTCAGGACTTTTGCCTACTTTTGTAGATGGCCAACAACGACTGCGAGTCGCAGATGTTCGCCAACATGCCCGATGGGTTTGTCAAGCTTCTCTCCTTCATCGTCCAAGTCACGATGGGGCGGATGTCCTTGATCTTCTCTCTCGGCACAAGGTCAATGACCGTCCGACCATGCACCAAGCCGCGGTGGAATTCAAGAGAGGGCGAGTTGGCGCTACCGGTTAAATGGGAGAGCCATGCCCACAGAGAAGTATGCGCTGCAGATGGTAGCCCGTGGAGGCGATAGCTCGTCTCGAGGATATCCTTCCTTCGATGAAGACTTCGTCGCTACCGCTACCTGCCATGTCACGTGCCATACACCTGCCACTACGCGTTCTCTTGCCCCGAGAGGAGAAAGGGGCGAAGCCTTTGAGATGCTCGCCAGTATCTCCGGGCTTTGGAGGCAGCCTTCGACAACCTGGTGGACGACTTTGTAGCTGCCCGCATGGACTCAGTCCATGGCTGTGCCGCCAACAGGAGGGAACTCCTGCGTGCCGCACCGCCACTGACATTCGTCTCGTCATCAGCATCGTTTGCTCCTGCTGCTCGCACCGCTACTCGTCGCCTGCCTACCACGGAGGAATTCAACCACGTCATTGCGCCTACTCCGGTTCGTTCTGCACCACCCCTCGTGCCCGCTCAGATTCGAGTTGTCCCACACAGGGCACCTGCTCCACCAACTCCGCGCAGCGCCTCGCGTCTGGAGCCTATCTCCGAAGAGGAGGTTGAGTCCCCAGCCCATCTACGCCTCACCCTGGGCAGGCCAAGGGAAATCCTTACCATCTCCGACTAAGTAAGCTTAGCCGCCATGCGATGTACCGACTTGTGTGATATGTTTATATGTAAAAAGGCTGTGAGAAGTAGTTTGTTTGCGCATCATGTAGGACCTGGGAAGTGCACTAGACTAAATAACATGTCAGGATTTATGTACGCATATCCCGAGTGACGTATTGTATAATTAATGCTTGCGTGTAAGATATGTAATGAACAGTCCTTCTCCGTGCGCAAACGTATTTTTCTCTTGAAAAATCCTGGAGCATTTGCAACTTTTTGCATCTCTTGAATTTATTGATTTTTGCGGCTCAATTTCTTTTCTTATGAGTGTTTCAAAATATATCCCCAGAGTGAACTATGTCTCGTCCTTGGGCAGCTCCATGCCAACTCCGACAGAGGAAAATTTTGGCACACCCAGGGCAACAATTTCACACGAGGGGAGACAAGTCAGCGGAGACGGTGAAGCGGCACTTTCCCAAATGTGCCGTCTTTATGAACAGAGTCGGCAGCAACATCGAAATCTTGAACCAAGTAATCAATATGGGAAATCACCGTGGGCGATGTCGGCCCGATCAAAATTGTGCGAGTTACAAAAGACACGTCCCCAAACATTTTCTCACTGTGACAAACCTCTTGAAGCCGAGGGTGGCTTGAGACATGGAGAGGAAATTAATTATCGCCCGGTGTTCAGACCTTGAGAAAGTGCTTTATACTCCGCACTATCTCCTTTGGAGCAGCCGCATCGTGGTGGGAAAATTTCCTACACATGCACCCCAACGAAAATAATATATCATGGGAGGAATTTAAAGAAGGTTTTCGTGGGGCACATATTCCTAAGAGTCTGATGAAGATCAAAAGAGAGAATTTGATGACCTCAAGCAAAGGACAATGGCGATGTCGAGAATACAACAGTCGGTTTACCCTCTTTGTCTCGCTTCATGTGAGGAGCGTATGTCGGAAAAACAAAAGATGGAGAAATTCCTAGATGATCGGCGCCCGCACTTAAATGCCAATTGGTCGTACACATTTCCCGATTTTAAGGCGGCTGGTGGATAAGGCCATTACCTTGGAAAATGAGAGAGCGCAGCTTAGAAGATTTCCATAGCGGAAGAGGGACCAGACTAAACACACCGCAACCACCGCATGACAAGACAGATGTTGGAAAAACTGGACACCCAAACCCACGACAAGCGTCTCACGCCCAATCAAGAATTTCCACGCAAGGGAGAAGGAGTTCACATATCGCTCAGGCATTACCTGTTACGCTTGTGGAGAAGAATGGCACTATGCCAAGCAGTGCCCCAAGCCAAGGAACTCGACCCCAAAGCCGAACAACGGAAGCAATAATTCGGCGCCAAAGTGCAACAATTTCAACCCAAACAACAACCACAGGAAGGGTCATCTGAACCACGTGACCAAAGAGGAAGCACAAAATGCCCCAGATATCGTACTCGGTACGTTTCCTGTCAACACAATACCTGCCATGGTTTTGTTTGATTCTGGAGCTTCTCACTCGTTCGTTCCGAGAAGTTTTGCTTTGCAAAATAATTTTTCGATACTTCCCTTGGGAAAATCTATGATCGTCAAGTCCCCTGGAATCAAGCAAGTTACCCAGAATTATTGCCAAGGTGTGGTTATCGAGTTTGAAGGGTTGAAGTTTCACGCAAATCTTATCGTGTTGGAAAATAAAGGACTGGATGTCATCTTAGGGATGGATTGGTTAACCACCAACAAAGGTTTTATTGACAGTTTCAACAGGACCGTAATTCTCACCCATCACCATGGGAAGACCATAAAGGTTTCAGCCAAGGAAAGAAAAATATCCCGGCAACCGAGATTGAATAAGGTGGATATTTCTGAATTGAGCAAGGTTCGATGGTGTGTGAATTTCGGATGTGTTTCGAAGAACTACCGGGCATGCCACCGGATCGAGAGATAGAATTCAGCATTGAGCTAGCGCCGGAACCGCTCCCATATACAAGAAACCATACAGTAATGGCACCATCCGAATTGGTAGAACTGAAGAAGCAAATAAAGGAATTATTGGGAAAAGGGTACATACGAGCAGTTCCTCACCTTGGGGTTCACCAATTTTGTTTGCCAAAGAAGGATGGAACAACGAGATTGTGCATAGACTATCGAGTGCTAAACATGGTCACAATCAAGAACAAATATCCGATGCCACGAATAAATGATTTATTCGATCAACTCGCTAAGGCCAAGGTGTTCTCAAAGATTGACTTGAGATCGGGATACCATCAATCGAAAGTGCGAACCGAGGATATGCACAAGACCGCTTTCACCTCCAGTTACTGATTGTACGAGTTCACCGTGATGCCATTCGGACTAACAAACGCCCCAGCATATTTTGTTCACCTCATGAACAAAGTATTCATGAAGTTTATGGATAAGTTTGTTGTGGTATTTATCGATGATATTCTGGTATACTCGAACACCGGAAGAACACGCTGAACATCTCCGGATTGTACTAGGAGAACTCGAAACATCGGTTATGCGCTAAATTCAGCAAGTGTGAATTTTGGCTAAAACAAGTATGTTTTCTGGCCCACGTCTTGACTCAAGAAGGTATCGCCGTAGACCTGGAAAAGGTCAAGGCCGTGCCATTGGAAGCCACCAGCCGGCGTGGACGGATGTCTGAAGTTTCTTGGGAATGGCGAGGATACTACGGAGATTTATTGAAGGATTCTCCACCATAGCAAAGCCAATGACGCAACTACTCAAGAAAGGCGGGGAAGTTTGAATGGGCGGAAGCCTGCGAGAAAAGTTTCCAAGAACTAAAGAGGAAACTCGACAGCACCAAGTACTAATTGTGCCAGATATACACAAAAATTTTGAGGTATTTTGTGACGCATCTCGAAAAGGCCTCGGGTGCGTATTGATGCAAGAAGGCAAGGTTGTCGCATATGTTTCCAGGCAAGTTCGCAAACATGAGGAAAATTATCCTACGCATGACCTGGAATTAGCAGCAGTGATACATGAACTCAAGGAATGGAGACACTTTCTACTTGGTAATTGTTGTGAAATATACACGGACCACAAAAGCCTCAAGTATATTTTCACACAACCAGAACTAAATTCTGACAACGACGCTGGTTGGAATTAGTAAAGGATTATGATGTTTGGATCCACTACCACCCAGGCAAGGCAAATGTTGTAGCAGATGCTCTGAGTCGGAACCCCAGTCCGGACAACGACGGCATGCCAAACTTAAGACCTGAATTCCAGCAGGAATTCGCAAAGCTCAACCTGATGGTGGTCACCGAAGGGAGTGTGTCAAACTTAGAAGTACAGCCTACCCTGATAGAGAAGGTTAAAGAGGCTCAACGTGGACACCCCAGCATTGAGGGCATAAAACGGAAGTTGAAGTTGGGCAAGGCCTCGAAATTCATTATTGATGAGCAAGGAATATTGTGGTGCAGGAATAGGCTTTGCGTACCAAATATCCATGACCTTAAACAGCAAATCCTGGCTGAAGGGCACACCGCTCCATATTCAATCCATCCTGGAGGAACAAAAATGTACAAAGACCTTCAAGAAACATTTTGGTGGCATGGTATAAAAAGAGACATAGCCACGTATATTGCATGTTGTGACTCTTGTCAACGCATCAAGGCCGAGCACCAGAAACCGACCAGGCTATTGCAACCGAATAAGATACCCTAGTGGAAATGGGACGAGATTGGAATGGATTTTATTGTTGGACTACCTTGGTCGCGACACGGACATGATGCCATATGGGTAATCACAGATAGACTGACTAAAGTAGCTCACTTCATCCCCGTGAAGACAACACACACCACTCAGAAGCTTGTTAGGCTCTACCTCTCCCGTATCGTTTGCCTACATGGAGTCCCAAAGAAAATAATCTCGGACAGAGGCACTCAATTTGTCTCCCGGTTTTGGGATCACTTACAACAAGCTCTGGGAACTCAGCTGGCATTCAGTACCACATACCATCCCCAGACAGATGGGCAGACTGAGCGAGTAAACCAGATTCTAGAAGATATGCTAAGGGCATGCGTCCTCACCTATGGGACCAGTTGGGAGGAGAGCTTACCATACACAGAATTCGCATATAACAACAGCTATCAGTCCAGCCTGCAAATGGCACCATTTGAAGCTACATGCAGACGAAGATGTCGTACCCACTAAATTGGTTGGAAGCAGGAGGCAGTCATATCTTGACCCGGACACTGCTCAAAGAGGTCAAGATAAAGTCAGTAATCAAGGACCGACTCAAGACAGCCCAAAGTCGACAAAAGAGTTATTACAATCGTAAGCATCGTGGAGTCCATTTTGAACCGGTGAATTTGTGTACCCTACAGTATCACCCATGAGAGGCCTGCACCGATTCAAGATTAAAGGAAAGCTAGCACCAAGATTCATCGGGCCTTTCTACATAGTAGCACGAAGAGGCACGGTGGCCTACCAGCTAGACTTACCCGAAGAATTATCCGACATCCACGACGTATTCCACGTCTCCCAATTGAGGAAGTGCGTAAGCAACCCAGAGAAACAAGTATCCCATAAAAACATTGACGTGCAACCAGATCTTACATATCGGGAGCATCCGATAAAAATCTTGGAAGAGTCGAGAAAGGAGAACCCGACAGAAAACCACCAAGTTCTTCAAAGTTCGATTGGAGCAACCACACGAAAGTGAAGCCACTTGGGAAAGAGAGGATTTCCTTCGAACAGAGCACCCACAATTATTTGAGGATCAACTGGAATCTCGGGGACGAGATTTTTCCTAAGGGGGTAGGTGTTGTGACACTCCAAATTTTTTCCCTCTGGTTTTCTTCAAAATTTTGTTGGGTTTGAAGGAGGTCTCCAAAACCCTTCCAAAAATCTCTCTCAAAGCTTTTTCCCTTTAGCAAATATTTTTATTTTTGCATCTCCTTCAACTCTAGTGTTTGGTTTTAAAATTTCTTCTGATTGCCCTCTTCTCAATATTTCAAGAAGAATCTTTGGAGCTTATTTTCTTTCAAAAGGAAACTCTAGGAGTTTTTCATCCTCTCCCATATTTGAAACCATTCATGATTCTTCCATGCACCACATGGTAAAACCTTCCCAAAAATCTCTCCTTCCACTTTGGTACAACTCAAACATTCTGTCCAAACTAATAAAATCCATTTTTGGATTTTATTCCAATTATTCTCTTCCCAAAATAATTACATCTTTTCTTTTGAGCCTAGGTGATTTGCAAAGCAAGTACCCTAATGCTTTTGATTTTTGATCTCAACTCCACACCTGGATAGTCCTTGGTATCCACAACCCAGAACCATCTTGATCCACTCTTCTTCTTTTCAAATATTTCAAATTTCACCCATCGCAAGTTTGGACCAGATTTGCCAAATTTGGTGAAATTCATATCCACACTTCTCCAAAATTCCACCAAAATTCAGGCAACCTCTAGTTGCAATGATAGACCACTCCACCAAAAATCAGCTCAAGGAAAAATCCTGGATATCAGAATCATTTTGTCCAACACACGGCATGCCTTTGTTACATTCACTTTCGGAAAGTTCGGAAGTTCGATGTCGATCTTCGTCGGTAACCCGATCCACAAGTCCATGATGCCCTTGACACGTTGCTCGCAGCCTGGCCTGCCTGTCCGAAGCTCCACACGCGCGCTTGGCGTGTTCCTGGCGTCGGTGGCGCCCTGGCCCGCCTGCGCCAGCGTGCTTTGCGGCGGCTGCACCACCGTAACGGCGACAGGAGGCAAAACTGCGGCGCAACGCCGTTCGGCGCCGCCCAAACATCCTGGTGGCTCCGCGTGGCCACCTCCTTGCCAGCGCACGCATGCGGCACCGTCGCCGTGGCTTGGCACGCCCAGAGCGCGCTCTCTGCCGCCGACGGGCCGTGCGGCCGTTCCGTCGAGGGCAAGCCGTAAGCCTTCCTCCCGTGCTGAGCTAGACCCTAAAATGGCACCACTACTCGACCTAGTAGATGATCAAGCTCCTAAGCCGACCGTCCACCCTCTGCGCCGCCTTAATCACCTCGCCGGAGAACCCGTTCTCGGCAACCGCCTCAGGCTGGCTATATAGCCCCGAGCTTGCTCTCGCCCCTTACACCTCCACTACCTCACAGACCCGCCCTAGCCACTTTGGAGGGGCCTCGAGGCCTTTCTTCCTCGACTCCGGTCACCTCCGTCTGCCTCGGGCTCCGGCACCGTTCTCTCCGGTGAGAACTCCTCCGCCGCCCTGCTTTCGCCCGTAGCCTCGTACCACCTCTAGTAAGATAACCCCCACCTCAATTTTGGCCCCGCAGCTCCCTCCGGCGAGATCCACGACCACCCGAATCACCGTCCGCCGGAGCAAGCGTCGCCGCCGACGTGGTACTCGCCGGCGACCACCACCACCTCCCACAGACGCGGAAGGACGTGCTGATCACGAAGGTACCATCCGATCACTCTGCCTCGCCGTGGATCGCCGCCGGCGACCACCGCACCTCTCGGGCGCCGTCGCGCCCTGTTTCCCTCTTTCAAATTTTGAAACCTGACAGGTGGAGCCCGCCTGTCAGCCTCTCAGTCATTTCTTTTAAATGAAACGTTATCTGGACTTTTCCGCAGAACCCCCTGGAAGTTTTCTGCTTCATTACAGATGGGTCCCTAGACCAAAACTCTTATAACTTTTAATCAGAAAAGTATTTTTGATTGATTATTTTCTGTCCTCTTTAAAATTTTGTCTAGTTTTTTATCAGATTTATTTGAAAAATATTTGGAGTAATTTTTGTGCACCTCACGGTATTTACGTTAGCGCGTATATTTTGTGTACCGTAGATACCGAAGGAGGTGACGGAACCGTGAACTTCGCCGAGCTAGACCCCGACTACTCCGAACCAGGCAAGCAAAGTTTGAACTTTTGATATGATGAGTGTCCGGGCATGTTTGCATTATTTTTGTATCATGGCACATTCATGAGCATTTTCGATGATAGTTTATCTCGTGAGCATTGAGGCAAATGAGCTCGGTAAATCCGTGAGTTGTTGGAAACTTGTTGCATGGCCATGAGTTGGCATGAGTATGGGTAAGATGGCAGTGTTGTAGCATGCCGGGCTTATGCCATATCGTTGGCCGATGTCAACATAATTCGGTCGATTTCCGTCCGTCTTCCTTTCCGTACTACCACCTGTTTCCCGCAAGGGAATCTGGCCTAGTAGGTTGCAAACCACTTCTTGGTACACACCAAATCGAGAGGCGGGATGAAGGTTCCATGGCCCTGGATTAAAGCCTTTCATCCGGTCGGGGGCATGGGTGTTTCGGTTGGGACCGAGAGGGGGTACCCCTTAGAGCGAGATATAAATTTGATCCCATTCTATTCGAGATTGTGATCTCCCGTCTCAAAGTTTTTCTTAAACGCTGTCTAGGGTGATTAATGGCAACGTGAGGTATGATGGGTGTGTACTAGCTAGTTGTGTTTCCTCTGAAATACCGTAAACGGAACTAGTCCTTCGTGACTATGGAAATCCGTTGGCTGTGGACAATTTTGGTACAAACTCTGCAGAGTCAAAATTCTTGAATTCATCTTATTCATGTCCAAGTACCGTGATCGTCTCATCCATCTCTTCATCGTCGGGTCTCGGATGTGAAACTCCCGAGAACCATTTGAGTATTAAATGTTTACTTTCCTGTGAAGGGACTAACCCGCTTATTGTCTTGTGATGAATATTTTCCTTGAGCACTATATCTTGTCCGTTATGAATAATGAATTATAAGCCCTTTCTGCGATGTCGCTCGGGCGTCCGATCGCTGACATTGTTGTTATTTATTTTCATTATAAGCCCTTTCTGCGATGTCGCTCAGACGTCCGACTGCGGCATTGTTGTTATTTAGTTTCATTATAAGCCCTTTCTGCGATGTCGCTCAGACGTCCGACGGCGGCATTGTTGTTATTTATTTTCATTATAAGCCCTTTCTGCGATGTCGCTCAGACGTCCGAATGCGGCATTGTTGTTATTTATTTTCATTATAAGCCCTTTCTGCGATGTCGCTCAGACGTCCGACTGCGGCATTGTTGTTATTTATTTTCATTATAAGCCCTTTCTGAGATGTCGCTCAGACGTCCGACTGCGGCAGTGTTGTTATTTATTTTCATTATAAGCCCTTTCTGTGATGTCGCTCAGACGTCCGACTGCGGCATCGTTGTTATTTACTTTTATTATAAGCCCTTTATGAGGTGTCGCCCAGACGCTCCACTGTGGCATGTTTTATTTATTTTCACCCTTCGAGGCGTCACTTCAGACACCCGATCGGTTTTGAGTTTATCCTTCCTTGGGTTCTCGAGCGGACTACTGCCGATTCCGTTCTTATTTTATTTTTGCTATACTAATTTAATTGAGCATTGTTGAAATTAATCATGACTCATTCATGCATTCATTTGTTATATCTTTTGTCCGAACTGTCTTGCGAGTACTTTCAAAGTACACACCTGGCTTGTTGATTTGGCCAGATGCTGACGAAGGCGATCTCATGGATGAAGAATTTGATAGCAAGTCCGATGCCTAGAGGAATCCCAGTCAGTCTCGTGCGACCCCTGGACTAGTCATTGCGATATATCCGCTTCCGCTACCCAAATAGATTCATCGAGCCTCACCTCGACGCTCGATGAGCCGCCAGTGCAGTAGACTTATTAACCACCCCGCTGTGTTATTTCACCAACCACTCGTATCTCGAGTCAGTAGTATTTCCACCCCACACCTGTGAGTCATATTCGCGACTATGTATAATTATCGGCGTGTTTGTAATAATTGGTTGGGCATTTCATTCCGACCCCTGTAATATTGCAATGCTACTGGCTTATTGTATCAAAGTTTTGTCGACCGGTATGAAGGATTTTCCTCATATTGGACTTCTTAGGTCGGTTGTTCAATAAATATTTTTATCAAAAAACCGGTCGTGACAATTAATTAGTCGCGCGACGACCTCCACCGAGCAGACAGACAAGCGCGATGCAGCGGCATGCCGAGACTGCAGGGTCGAGGAGCAAAGCTTAGTGCAGCTGCGCTTGAAGTTCGACCTCCACTATCCTGCCATCTACCGCGATGGATGTGCTCGAATCACGCCGCCGCCGACCTCGATGATTGAGCTCCTCCTATCTCCAGCCGCCGACCGAGGATTGACCTCCTATGACGCCGCCACCACCCATCGACCGGGGATTGACCTCTTCTCCGGTAGCCGCTGCCTAGGCCGCCACCGCCATCTCTATATGCAGAGCGGCTGTTTCTTTACGGTTATCCGTGGAGTGGCTATTTACACGGTATCTCACCGTAACTCAATTATATGTATAGGGTAGTACATCACATACAGTTATGTAACGGCAACCGTATCTAACCTACGTTTTCTTCTCACACGGTTTGGTGCGGAAATCGTGTGTGACGTTGTAATACCTAACACAAACGACATGTACAAACAATGTGCCGTATATAACATATATATATAGTGCCATTAGTAGTTCCCGACCGTTAGCTTATCTCCATAGTTTCCCCATTTCCCCCAAATCCCTACATAGCCTCCAAATCCCCTTGCGTGGCGCTGACATTGGGGCAATGCGGACGAGTGGTGCTGATGGTTTCGATGCGGCTTCTCCTGCTCGTATCGCCGCCATGACGGCGGTCGCCGCCGAGCACTTGCCTAAGGTCATCAGAAGGCAGGTGTAATACGGATCCGAATCGTCCTGTCAGGTTCCAATCTATCCCGATCTTTTTTAGCATGTCCAAAGTATAGATCCTTGTTGAATCCGTCCTGAATGATCCCCCCCCCCAAGGAAAGCAATCATCACGGATCCGGAGCTTGACTCGAGACTCCATAACCACGAGTTCGACTCCAAGTTTTGCGCCACCGAGAAGTACCAAAGTTGAGTTGTGTGCAGGCACACTCCCGCTCGATGTGTATGCACGGAGGGATTCGACATTGGCAGGCGGTTTCTCAGTTGCCCCTTAGAGGTTAGTGCTAATTAAGTTCATCATTTTACTTTAGTTAATGCCACCGCTCATCCAGAATACTATTTAACATTGGCAGGGATATGAGGCTTGTGCTTTTGTTGACTAGCTAGATGAAGAATGGCATGGCAGGGCTCAGAGTGTTATCACCAAGCTCGCAGAAGATAACGTAAAGCTCAAGAAGAAACTGGCTAGACTGGAATGTACAATCAGTACGATGAAGCAAGAAAGAATCAATCACAGGCAACAGATGAAAGCAAGAGACAATAAGGAACTAGCATGTGTAGTTGTGGTTATCGCATTAGCCATGTTCTATGCGTTGTTTGCAATGATGATTAGGGGATTTGTTTGAAAGTATTGCTAAAGCACATCTAGATGTCCTCTAAGTAATGCACATCTAGGTCCTATGCCATTGATATTACACGAAGATTCATGCAGATATTTTTCTTTGTCTTTTTTCTTTTCCTTTCTAGTTTGATTATTACTGGCTTTATCAATAAGAAGAGCTCAATGTATTGCTTGCCAACTGTCCTACTCCGTGCGTACCGGTACCGGTGCATAATCCAAAACTCGTTCCTTGTTTTTGTCCTGAAAAAGGAAACCAGCCAAATAGCCAATAGGAGTCCTGCGCAAACCCCGGGAATTTGGAGCGACTGGGTACAAATAATTGTGATTGATTATATCAGCAGTTAGATAATACGTCAACCCCCGCTTCAATCCCCGCTTCAATTGGCAGTTCCTCTTCTCTGCATACCCAAGCTGAAGTTTCCACCATCTTCATCGTCCCCGGCAGGCTGCGCTACACACTGGCACACACTCTGCAGCCATGTCGAGCGATAGCGAGGACGACAGTTCGGCCAGCAGTCTGGCACCCGATGATAGGTCAACATCGGAATCATCCCGCTCGTCTTCCATGAGTCCGGCGTCGAGCCCAGACCTCGATTATATCCGGTTCATGGAAGGGATGCCGCCTCCGGAGTCGTCAGACGACAACCAGACAGATGAGGAGCCGTCGCAGGACGAAGAAGAGGATGACGATGATGAGGAGGAGGAATGGTCGAACGAGGAGGAGGACGACGATGACATCAACGATGATGACGATGGCAGCGGCGATGAAAAGCCAACGGTCAGCGGCAAGAAGCGTCCTCGCCAAGACAATGTCGCGGGGCCATCCAACAAGAACAACAACAAGAAGAAGGACTAAATTAAGCAGACTGCATATATCTCTGTTTATCCTGTCAATCTCATCGCAGACAGTTAGTAATATGTATTTGATAGAGATCTTCTACATTATCGCCAACAGGTTGGTTTGTTGAACTGTGTACCCTGATGAGCACACAATTCACAAAAAAAGACCGTATGGGCTGTCTATAATGATCACACACAATTCTGATTACCAACATGTTTGTCGGGTATCACACACATCTTGTTACGCCAAATCGTTTGTGTTCACCTCACTCATCGCAAACGGTTCATCGGAGTGAACAGTATGTTGTATATCACACACACCTTGATCTGGTTGCCCGTTTCTGTTGTCCTGTCTCATCACAAACAGTTCGTACAGATAAACCGTATGCCCCTCATCGCACACGCAACTATAATCTGAACCATGTTTGATGTATCATTCATCGCAAATGTTTTGCATCATTTCTGACGGTTTTCATACAGGATCGTTTGCGATTATTGCATCGCACACTCTTTCTCGAAGGGTCTCTGATCATAGTGTCACGTTAGCAGCATCCTGCAGTAGTGTATCAACATGTGATGTAAGTACTTGTAAGATCAGGAGATTTAGTTAGTAAAGAGCATCCAGAAAACATAGGATGATAAACAAGACAAACTTAATGTAGGACCATCCCTACTTTTGACATCGAACAGTCATTCACTTGAATTATTATTTTCAACAATACATTCAGCAGAAATTTGGTGAGTCACATACTCACATTACAGATGCTAATTAAAGTTTAACAAAGAGAGATAAACTTAGTAACCATTTTGCTTGATATAGTTTAAGAAATAAAGATAATAAAAAAGGAGTGATTTGTGTTTCCTAATTGCTAGAAAGACAACTAATACCTTTCGGTATGTAACGAGAAGTGGCTTGATCGACTATGGAACATCAACAACAAATTTGACATATGACATGTGGTGAAGCATAATTCAGAAGGACGGGGAGGAGCAACAAGGGTGGCGACTATGGAGCCTCCTTGAAGCTTGTATCTGGTGATCGAGGAGTCGGCCAATGGGTACTCCAGGGAAGATCGTAACACGTGGTTTTCACTGCCTGCGTCTAGGAATTTCTGGAGAGGGGTGGCTTCCATGGTGCTGACCATCGACTGGAAGGAGAAAAGGGGAGGCGAACCAGGTAGAGCGATGGACAGGGAGTGAGCAGGTATTGCCCAGTGCCATCGGATGGTTTCGTACCATCAGCCCATCAACAGAAATTCGGCACACACTTTGCATCAGCAACTTATGAATGGAACCATGGCGAGGGATCCATCTCGATGCCTCCACCGCCACGTGTTTACCGAAGATGAAGGCGTGACAGCTCGACGGGGGTGAGAGCAGAGAGGTCGAGAGGGGTGGGATCTCAGAGGTGGGCATGGAGACTACTCGACAACGCACATGTGCTTCGCCCTAGATCAAGATTCCCAAGGGATGGGAGAAATCGGGCAGGATGTACTATTGTGTAGGATTGAGGCACGGGGAGGGAGGAGGGTCGGGGCCAGAGTCGTGAACTCATGGCAGATTTTGGTCGTGTACATGGTGGACCGTCCATCAAGGATCGAACGAGAGGCCTCCAATTTTGATCCCAGAGTAGCGGGCCATGGACATCCGGCCTGGCACATCCGACAACCAAGAAAGACTGGAACAAGTGATCTAATGGTCAAAATCAGTGATGGCGTGAGAGGGCTCCTAAGGTGCACAGTTATAATGTCTTAAAATGCCATGACTAGGCTTATGATCAAGTTTATGCTAGGTAGAATTCCACATCAAAAATTATCTTTTTTGTCATTTACCTGCTCGAGGACGAGCAGGAATTAAGCTTGGGGATGCTGATACGTCTCCGTCGTATCTATAATTTTTGATTGTTTCATGCCAATATTATACAAGTTTTACATACTTTTGGCAACTTTTCATATGATTTATTGGATTAACCTATTGATCTAGTGCCCACTGCCAGTTCCTGTTTTCTGCATGTTTTTTGTATCGCAGAGTATCCATATCAAACAAAGTCCAAATGCAATAAAAAATATGGAGATTTATTTTGGAATATTTGTGATTTTGGGGAGTTGGAATCACTGCAAATGGAGGCCCACACAGGGCACAATACACCAGGGCACGCCAGAGGCCCCTGGC
Source organism: Aegilops bicornis (assembly GCA_021605145.1). Lineage (NCBI taxonomy): Eukaryota > Viridiplantae > Streptophyta > Magnoliopsida > Poales > Poaceae > Aegilops > Aegilops bicornis. The sequence goes on along the minus strand of CM038669.1, from coordinate 112,736,140 downwards.
GCGCGGTGGTGGGTTGTACCCACCTCGTACGACGGTTGGACCTCTACTTCGGGCGCAGGGAAGCTTATATCCGGAAAAATCATGTTTAAATCTCAGCACAATCGGAGTTACGGATCTCCGGGAATATAAGAAACGGTTTTCGGCTAGATCCGCGGAACGCGGAACAGAGGAGAACAGAGAGGGAGATCCAATCTCGAAGGGGCCCTCGCCCCTCCCATGCCATGGAAGCCAAGGACCAGAGGGGAAATCCTTCTCCCACCTGGGGAGGAGGCCAAGGAAGAAGAAGAAGGAGGGGCTCCCCCCCCCTCGCTTCCGGTGGCGCCAGAGTGCCGCCGGGGGAACGATCGGGACGGCGATCTACATCAACAATCTTGCTACCATCAACACCAACTCTCTCCCCCTCTTTGTAGTGGTGTAACACCCCTTCTCCCTGCTGTAATCTCTACTTAAACATGGTGCTCAACTCCATATATTATTTCCCAATGATCTATGGTTATCCTATGATGTTTAAGTAGATCTGTTTTGTCCGGTGAGTTAACCGTGATTTTGGTTGGTATGATTGTATATTTTATTTATGGTGTTGTCCTACCGTGCCCTCCGTTCTCGCGCAAACGTGAGGGGGCCCCGCTGTAGGGTGTTGTAGTATGTTCATGATTTTCTTATTGTCAGTGTTGCGAGAGTGACAGAAATTAAACGCGGATAGGTGGGTTATGGCATATGGGAGTAAAGAGGACTTGATACTTAATGTTATGGTTGGGTTTCACGACCTTAATCATCTTTAGTAGTTGCGAATGCTTGCTAGAGTTCCAATCATAAGTGCATATGATCCAAGTAGAGAAAGTATGTTAGCTCATGCCTGTCCCTCATATAAAATTACAGGAATGCTTACCAGTACTTGTTATCGATTGCCTAGGGACAAATGACTTTCTTATTGGAAAAAGCTATCCTCTTTTATTATCTTGCAATTTTTCCGTAGTTTTATTCTCACAAAGTACTCGTAGTTTTATTCTTGCCAAATAGTTTCATACTTGTTTCCGGTAAAGTAAACGTCAAGTGTGAGTACAGTTGTATCGGTGGTCGATAGAACTTGAGGGAATATTTGTTTTACCTTTAGCTCCTCATTGGGTTCGACACTCTTATTTATCGAAAAGGGCTACAAACGATCCCCTATACTTGTGGGTTATCAGTGGCATAGGAGTATGCAAGGAAAAAAGTGTTGGCTGGGACACAAAAGACTCAAGTAACAACAAGAAGGTGGATGGTGGTATGGAAGGGACGGGGAAGAAATTAAGAAGGAAACATCGAGCAACGACAAATGCAGAAATCTTAGCCACGGGAAAGTTAGAGTTGGGAGGTAAACGGGCAAGTGAGCAAATGGACATTGATGAACCTGCAACAAGAAAGAAAGGGCGGATGGAAGGCGAAGAAGGACGGACCGGGGAAGGGGAGGAGAATGTAGAGAAGGCAATGGAAGGTTTGAAGGGAGAGGGAGTGGAGGTGGCATCCTACAAAAACAAAAGCATATCGGTCGGGCTGCAGGAACAGTTCCGCCGGGAGCAATGAGGATCATTAGCTGGAAATGCCGGGGACCCGGGAACGGCCCGGCAGTTCGGTCTCTTCTCGAAATGGGAAGAGCGGAGGATCTCGACGTTTTATTTCTCTGTGAGACAAAGCTGACAGAGAAGGAATTGGGCAAATTTAGGTGGCTGCTCGGGTTAACTAATCTGATTGCATGGAAATGCGAGAAGGTGCAGTAGGGGAGAAGACACTAAGATCATATGGGAGAAGACATGTGGGCGTGGATGTAACACAGGAAGATGGCTCGAAATGGCGGTTAATCGGAATCTCACGGGAATCTGAGCGGCGTGAAGAAAGAAACATAGCGAACCTTGGGTCTGTTGAACAAACAACACCAGGATGGTCGTCCATGGCTATGCGTTGGGGACCTTAATGGGATCTTGGCCAGTTTGGAGAAAGTGGAGGGTGCAGACCGACCACAAGCATGCATGGATTGCTTCAGGGGTGCTTTGAACCAATGTGAATTATGAGATCTAGGCTTTGAAGGGGACGTTTTCACCTGGAGAAATCACAGCAAGGAGCTTCAAAGTTATATCTGCGAAAAGGCGGACAGGGCTACGGCAAATGCACAATGGTGTGAGAAGTTCCCCAAGTATGCACGATCATCAATGGTGAACCGAGACACTCGACCACCATCCTGTTATCATGCACCGGAGAGAATGACCAAGGCTAGAGCAGGGGGATGGGGGTTTCTGTTTTGAAGTGAGGTAGCTGAAGGAGGATGGATGTACAGAGGTAATCCGAGGGGCCTGGGAGGAGAGTCGTAGCATGAGGGGGGAGGAGTAGCACAAACGTTGCACTCTGTAGCTGGGCGCCTTACCAAGTGGAACAAAGAGGTTGTGGGGGAGGTAGAGGGCTGTTTAAAGCAAGCTCGGCGCACACTCGAAAGGTGCATGCGTGATCTTGTTTCTGCAAAAAAACTCACCGAGGAGACAGCTTTCCGTCAGGAGGTGGAGGAGCTAGAAGAAAAACAATACATTCACTATAAACAACAAGCACATATGTGGTGGTTGCGTGATGGAAATAGAAATACAGGGTATTTGAAGGCTGTTACCAGCACAAGAAAGAAAGTAAACGGGATTAAGGAGCTTAGGAAGGAGAATGGGGAAGTAGTGAAGGAAGAAGAAGAACTTACCAATTATGTGTGTTCATTTTTTCAGGAACTTTTCACCTCACGCTCGGGCGACAGAATACTTGAACTCATTGAAAAAGTGAAGCCTCGTGTTACAGACGCTATGCAGGCCGACCTCGAAGCAGAATTCACCCGGGAAGCAGCTCTCGATCATATAGGTGATATAAAGGCCCCGGGGCCAGATGGAATGCCATCAATTGTGTTCAAGCGCCATTGGGAGTTCGTGGGAGATCAAGTGGTTGAGGAAGTCCTTGGGGTTTTGAATGGAGGTGACATTCCTGCAGGATGGAACGACACCTTAGTAGTGCTCATCCCTAAAGTCAACAACCTGCAAAGAATAAAAGATCTCCGGCCAATTAGTCTGTGTAATGTGCTATAAAATCTGATCTCCAAAGTCCTTGCAAATCGGCTTAAAGTGGTGCTGCCCGAGACCATCTCCGAAAACCAGAGTGCATTTGTACCCGGGAGACTAATAACAGACAATGTTTTGATTGCATATGAGGTTTCACATTACTTGATGAATAAGATAAATGGCAAAGAAGGATATGCTGTAGTAAAGGCGGACATGAGCAAGGCATATGATAGAGTTGAACGGGGGTTCCTTGAGGCTATGATGATCAAGCTTGGGTTTCGAAGGCCGTGGGTGAACCTGATCATCACTACAAAAAAAGACACATCCGTGACATTTTGGGCCGAACGAAAAAATTTCTGTCATACTTATGACACTTCTATGACGATAATTGTGACAAAACCCGGTATCACCATAGATGTGGTGGGGTCCTACTTCTATGACAAAAAATCATGACAGAAAATGGGCTTTTAGTCCTGGGCGGGCCGGAGACGCAGCTGCATGACATTCTTTGGGCTGCCCATGACGGAAAAAACCGTAGTAGAAGCGAGGGTGAGGAAAAATCGGGGTGTTCCTGGTTACGGTGGGTGGTCTGGGCCGAGCGATGCGCGTTTCTCTTGTACACGCACGCGCGTGGGTGCGAGGCATTGGGCTCTAACTGAACCCGAGCGAGGTGTTGGGCTCTAGCTGAACCCGAGCGATTGCACTGCAGGCTACGCGTTACTCAACCCGAGCGATCGATCGATGGCTGTTAACTGAAATCGATCGAGCGATTCCTTCTCTACTGCTGCTAACTGAAGCCGATCGATGCTGCCTCTGCATGAACAGTGAGTGTTGCTGGGGGGTTGGATGAACTGTTCCCGGTGGGGTTGGATGAACGGGACCCCGTGGTGTTGCGTCAGGATGAACAGTGAGCGTTGCTGGGGGGTTTGGATGAACAGTTCCCGGTGGGGGTGGATGAACATGACCCCGTGGTGTTGCCTCTGGATGAACAGGACCCCGATCGATCGAGCCGGTTGGGGCTAGATGAACAGGACCCCGTGGAGGGCTGGATGAATAGGACCACCCCATGGAGGCTGGATGAACAGTAGATGGTGGAGGGCTGGATGAGCGATGGCCCGTGGAGGGTGGTTGAGCAGAGCCCGTGGAGAGGGCTGGTTGAGCGATGGCGGTGGTGTAGCGCCCGGTGGAGGCTGGATGAGCAGGAGCTCGTGGATGAGCGATCGCAGTGGAGGCTGGAGGAGGTCGACGGTGGATGAACAAAGTAGCCCGTGGAGGCTGGAGAATTGACGGTGGAGATGAACAGTATCCCGTGGAGTCCCGTTTTGCGGTACGCCACACCCCTCCCGATGAACAGGACCCCCGTTTTGACCATAGCGCTCCAACACAAGTCCGTTTCCTCCGTTTTGCGGTATGCCACACCCCTCCCGATCAACAGGACCCCCATTTTGACCGTAGGAGGTCTGTTTCCTCCGTTTTGCAGTACGCCAGACCCCTCCCGATGAAAAGGATCCCGTTTCGAACGTGGCCGGTCGAACACAAGGCCGTTTCCTCCGTTCTCCGGTACGCCAGGCCTCGTTTCCATCGGCTGTTCCGTCCAAGCCATCCCGATGAACACGACAACGCATTCCGTTTCGACCCAGCCGGTTGGCTCCCCATGAACACGACGACGATGCTGTTTTTCCATTCCGACCCAGCCATGTACACGTGGTCTGGCCGTATGTATGCGCGAGTAGGCGTTCGAGACCCTGCCCGTATGTACGTACGTGGCCGTATTTTCTTTCTTGCACACTGGTCGTTGTACGTACGTGTACATGCTACGTGCGCGCCTCTACTACGACACGTGCGCGCCTCTACATCGACCAATATGTACGTACACGTTCGGACCAGAATGACAACACTATGTACGCTTCGACCAGGTGGGTCCCGACTGTCAGGCACGTCCTTGCGTGCGAAGATGTAGCTGGTGCGTCCCAACAGTCAGGGGGCGAATCGTTTTTTTTTGCCCGAACGCACTTCCTTGCATGCGAAGATGTAGCTGGTGGGTCCCAGCAGTCAGGGGGAAATGTTTTTTTCATGAAATACGGTGGCCCATCCGGTGGGTCCCCGCTGTCAGGTGGAGGAATAATTATTTTTCACATAATAAGGAGGCACTTCCTTGCTGCGGCGGTGGACCCAGCTGTCAACCTCTCCATGTATAGTACCCTTCCGATGGAAGTCGTTCCTTGACCACGTTGACCACGCCGCGCAGAGAGCACCAGGGCGGTGGGCGACGGCGAGGCCTAGGAAGGGGACGACGCGGAGCCAGGGAAGACGCGGTGGAAGCCCAGCGGAGAGAATCTGAGGTTCACTGGTTCGGCTGCGGTGTGAGGCTGCCGTCGGCTGCAGGCCTGGCCAGCGGTGGGAATAGTAGGGGCGGTGAGGCCTCCGCGGCAGCATAGCCGACCACGGGAGGCAGGAGCATGCGGCACGACCGGCGCTGCTTTGGGCGGCTGGAGCAAGAAGACCAGAGGTTGAATAAGCACTACGGTCGTTGGATGGACATCGTACGGTCACTGGAGCTAGAATCGTTCATATTGACTAAGTTGACAAAGCACTCCGTCCCCGTCAACTTAGTAGGCCCACAAGTCATCCACCCACCAAGGTGGGTCCCAACTAGCAGGGGGAGTATTGATGTGCATAATAAGGAGGCACTTCCGGTGAGTCCGAGCTGACAGCGAGGGGAACGTTTTTTTCACAAAATACGGTGACCCATCCGGTGGGTCCCAGCAGTCAGGGGGGAAACGTTTTTTTCGCAAAATACGGTGGCCGGTCCGGTGGGTCCCTACTGCTAGGTGGAGGAATCATTATTTTCTGCGTAATAAGGAGGCACTTCCTTGCTACGGCTGTGGACAGCGTACAGTACACTTCCGATGTAAGTCATTCCTTGACCAGGTTGACCACGCCGCATTCTGTTGCATGCATGCGTCCATGGGCGTGGTGTGTCCCCATTGTCAGCCTCTCACGTACAGTCATCTTCCAATGACTCTCGGTTGTTGACCACGTTGACCACACCGTGCCGAGCGCACCAAAGGCCGGTGGACGACGGCGAGGCCCCAGACTGGAATGACCCGGATATGGGGAAGACGCAGGCGATGGAGTCAGCAGATGGAGAGGAGTGGGAAACTTGATCGGTCTTGGTCTTGGCAGCACAGCCGCTTGATGCAGGAGACAGGAGCAAGAACAGAGGTTGAAGAAGGAGCACTGCTATTGGATTAACATCCAACGGTCCAGCTACTAGAATCATTTGTTGATTAAGTTGACAAAGCCCTGCGTACACGTCGGCTTAGTAGGCTCACAAGTCAGCCACAAAATCTGACAGGTCCCAGCTGTAACGGGAGGAATAATTTTTTCGCATAACAAGGAGGCACTTCCTTCCTGCGAAGATACAGCCGGTAGGTTCCAGCTGTCAGGCGGAGGAAACATTTTTTTCAGCTTAATAAGGAGGAACTTTCCTTGCGTGCGACCATGGACCTCGTGGGTCCTAGCCATCAAGCTCTCCATGTACAGTCCTCTTCCGATGACTCTCGTTTGTTGACCACGCCGCACCGAGCGCGGCAAGGCGGTGCACGACGGTGAGGCCCCAGACAGGAACGACTCGCAGATGGGAAGACGCGGCAGTGGAGTCGCAGATTGAGTGGAGGAGAAGGGTTATAACTGGTTCTCATGCGGCATGGGGCTGCAGTCGGTGGAGAATAACAGGAGGTGTGGAGGGGTGGAGGGATATCCTGGCTGGCGGTGGGGTAGCGCTTCGCAGCGATGCGTGCTAAGCAGGGCCGCTAGCCGCCGGAGGCCGGACCAGGCGGTCCCGGCGACGCTAGAGGAAGATGACGAGAGATTGAAGGTGCATGTCGACCAAGTTGACAACGCCCTGCGTAGGCTTCGACCTATTGGCCCACATGTCAGCCTGCAAAAATGTGGCATATATTTAACCCATGTTTTCTATAATGTACAGTCCATTTGTTGGGCTGGGTGAACAAATAATTTCGCGTCAATGCGACCCATTTATATTATCTAAGAAATGCCAGCCCATTTGCACTTCCTTCAAATACACGAATTAGCTGGGCTCGTTATATATATAATGTTATGTTAGAAGGAGCAATTAATATTAAAAATAAACCGGAGAGGCACATTTTTTATATTCATAATTAACAAATTAGCAGGTTATTGCTCAAAATAAAAATGAGTGCGTTATTATTACATTGGTCCTTAAAATCTTCGCAAGCTTTTGTACGCAATCACCAGGATTTCCTTGCCTGTGAGTAAAAAACAACCAGGATTTTCCTTGCCAACTTCTGTTAAACATTTACTTCTATAAATTAATAACACGTGGGATGTTTTTGTAATGTATATATAAGTCTCTATAAAATATACGATAAAAGTAATAATATAAATATATATAATGTGGTTCAAAAAATACATTGGGCCGCCGATCTTTAAGAAAAAGCCCATAGGCCGGTATGGACCTCAAAAAATAAGTTGAAACCACTGTCACCGTATGTCATGGGCTACGCATGTTAAAATAAAAAACCTAGGCCTAGCTGATACTTATTCGCCCTCTGGAAAAAAATGATACCAGATCCCTGAGCGAACTGGATTATAGAGGGGGTCGGCGGCACGAAGGAAGAAGAACATTAGGAGCGATTTTTTTTCTTCAGTGGATGGCTCTCGATGGCGTTTTTTTACTTGCCTCTGCACCATACAACTTGTATTTTTAGCCTCCCAGTCCGTGGTGGACCAGCAGCCCATTTGCTGGGCGGGCCAACCTACAGAAACCAGCACTTGATTTTTCATTAAGCCCCAAAAACAACGCATTACTATGTTTGTTTTGAGGCCGAAAAAATTATGGCAGGGGTTGAGCGGGGGAGGGGGCAAGACAGAGCAAAAAGATTAAAAAGAGCTGATGCGCCGTTGCTACCCTAACAAAGCAGGTGCAATTCTTCTCGGGAAGAAGGTGTGCCGTTGACACCCACACGTCACATACCGCACAGTCGGCATACTAACAAGTTCAAACACAAGCACAACAGAAAAGGTAAACATTCGTATCATACTCAGGTTTACAGGACACGTTCATATTCATAGCCAACATTCACTATCAACAACTCAAAAGATTCATATATACACAAGTTCAGCATGTCTATGGATCCAAATGATTGATAGATCACACAACAATATTCATAGATAATTCACAAAAAGATTTAGATATACACATGTTCAGTATGTTTATGCATCCAAATGATTGAGATCACAGCCAATATGATCCATGGACGAAGTTTAATTACCTACGGTACAGACTGGTAAATGGTGTTCAGTCAGAGGTACTTCTTGCTAAAATTAGTACTTGTACGAGTAACCTTTTCGAGTACATAAGAGGCAACACAGACAATCTGAACTTTGCTTGTAGGTTTATCCTCAAATAGTGGCCTCATGCCGAGGGAGGTTTGAGCAACTTGGCCACTACTTTAATCCAACTAGTTCTTGGCTCATCTTGGTCATGTAGCTCGCTAAAATTCTACATTGCAAACTGGTAAATGGTGTTCAGTCGGAGGTACTTCTTGCTAAAATTAATGCTTGTATGAGTAACCTTTCGAGTACATAAGAGGCAGCACAGACAATCTGAACTTTGCTTGTAGGTTTATCCTCAAACTCAATTAGTGGCCTCGTGCCGAGGGAGGTTTGAGCAACTAGGCCACTACTTTCATCCAACTAGTTTACTGGCTCATCTTGGTCCTGTAGCTCGCCAAAATTCTACATTGCAGACTGGTAAATGGTGTTCAATCGGAGGTACTTCTTGCTAAAATTAATGCTTGTACGAGTAAACTTTCGAGTACATAAGAGGCAAGATGCAGACAATCTGAACTTTTCTTGTAGGTTTATCCTCAAATAGTGGCCTCGTCGAGGGAGGTTTGAGCAACTTGACCACTACTTTCATCCAACTAGTTCTTGGCTCATCTTGGTCCTGTAGCTTGCCAAAATTCTACATTGCAGAGCGAGAAAGGAGGCGGTTGAGAAAATGAACCACCCAAATTTTTGTGTAGTTCAACTGAAATGGAGCATCCACAGGCGTGCGGTGATTAAGTGCCAGATGAATATACGCGTCAACCAACTTGTCTAGAATCATTAGACTCCATGCCATACAGTTCGCTACCATATCTGCCGATAACCAAAAGGCACAAGTTGGGACCAAAGACTAGACTGTGTTTTTCTGGGCTATGCGCCAAGCAATATTTTTAGTGTTCACTCTCCTAATACTTGGAGTTTGACAACTGGTTGACGCCGGTTGATACTCGAATGAATATAGGCACTTCTTGTCAACATCGATGCTTGTCTGAGTGAACTTTGGAGTACATAGCAGCAGCATAAGTATCTGCCCATCTGATCTTTTTGTGCAGTTCTACCAAAATCACCCAATGCAATGATTTGCCTGCGAGTTCAGGCTCCAAGTTACTCCTTTATAAAAATTGGCAAACAGTAGCACAATACCAAATTACCAATACATGACAAGCACAATAATCAGCATAAAGACCAGTACCAACCTGTGTGAGGTAGCGTATCAATTACTTTTTCCTTTGACTGGAAGCTGAGATAAGCGAAGTGACTGACAGGAAAGGAAGAAAGCAGGTCCAGATTAGCGACTGACAGGAAAGGACGGAAGCTGTCGAGGCAATGAAGCACCCAAAGTTTTTGTGCAGTTCCACCAAAATCGAGCATCCCTGTTGGCACATATATTGAGAGAGTGAGATTACTGTAATAGTGGGACTAGTTGATGAAACATACACTAACAAATAGAAGCACCCTCATTATCTTAATGTTGGAGAACGTAGTAATTTCAAAAAAAATCCTACTCACATGCAAGGATCATGGTGATGCATAACAACGAGAGGGGAGAGTGTTGTCCACGTACCCTCGTAGACCGTAAGCGGAAGTGTTATGACAACGCGGTTGATGTAGTCGTACGTCTTCACGATCCGACCGATCCAAGCACCGAACGTACGGCACCTCCGAGTTCAGCACACGTTCAGCTCGATGGCGATCCACGGACTCGATACAGACAAAGTGTCGGGGATGAGTTCCGTCGACGCAGCGGCATGGTGACGATCTTGATGTTCTACCGTCGCAGGGCTTCGCCTAAGCACCGCTACAATATTATCGAGGTGGACTATGGTGGAGGGGGGCACCGCACACGGCTAAGGAACGATCACGAAGATCAACTTGTGTGTATTGGGGTGCCCCCTGCCCCCGTATATAAAGGAGCAACGGGGGAGGCCGGCCGGCCCTCGGGGGCGCGCCAAGGCGGGGGGACTCCTCCTCCTAGTGGGATTGGATTCCCCTTTCCTAGTCCCACTAGGAAGGAGGAAGGGGGAAGGAAAGAGAGGGAGATGGAAAGACGGGCCGCGCCCCCCTTCCCTAGTCCAATTCGGACTCCCCATGAGGGGGGGCGCCACCTCATGGGCTGCTGCCCTCTCTTTCCCCTCAGGCCCACTAAGGCCCAATACTTCCCCGGGGGTTCCGGTAACCCCTCCGGCACTCCGGTTTTCTCCGAAATCACCCGGAACAATTCCGGTGTCCGAATATAGTCGTCCAATATATCAATCTTTATGTCTCTACCATTTCGAGACTCCTCGTCATGTCCGTGATCACATCCGGGACTCCGAACAATCTTCGGTACATAAAAACTTGTAAACTCATAATAAAATTGTCATCGTAACGAAGCGTGTGGACCCTACGGGTTCGAGAACTATGTAGACATGACCTAGAACTGTTTCTGGTCAATAACCAATAGCGGAACCTGGATGCTCATATTGGCTCCTACATATTCTACGAAGATCTTTATCGGTCAAACCGCATAACAACATACGTTGTTCCCTTTGTCATCGGTATGTTACTTGCCCGAGATTCGATCGTCGGTATCCAATACCTAGTTCAATCTCGTTACCTGCAAGTCTCTTTACTCGTTATGTAATGCATCATTCCGTAACTAACTCATTAGATACATTGATTGCAAGGCTTGTAGTGATGTGCATTACCGAGAGGGCCCAGAGATACCTCTCCGACAATCGGAGTGACAAAACCTAATCTTGAAATACGCCAACCCAACATGTACCTTTGGAGACACCTGTAGAGCTCCTTTATAATCACCCGATTCGTTGTGACGTTTGGTAACACACAAAGTGTTCCTCCGGTAAACGGGAGTTGCATAATCTCATAGTTGTAGGAACTTTGTATAAGTCATGAAGAAAGCAGTAGCAACATACTAAACGATCAGGTGCTAGGCTAATGGAATGGGTCAAGTCAATCACATTATTCTCCTAATAATGTGATCCCGTTAATCAAATGACAACACATGTCTATGGTTAGGAAACATAACCATCTTTGATTAATGAGCTAGTCAAGTAGAGGCACATTAGTGACATTATGTTTGTCTATGTATTCACACATGTATTATGTTTCCGGGTAATACAATTCTAGCATGAATAACAAACATTTATCATGATATGAGGAAATAAATAATAACTTTATTAGTGCCTCTAGGGCATATTTCCTTTAGTCTCGCACTTGCACTAGAGTCAATAATCTAGATTACACAGTAATGATTCTAACACCCATGGAGTCTTGGTGTTGATCATGTTTTGCTTGTGGAAGAGGCTTAGTCAACGGGTCTGCAACATTCAGATCCGTATGTATCTTGCAAATCTCTATGTCTCCCACCTGGACTTTGTCCCGGATGGAATTGAAGCGTCTCTTGATGTGCTTGGTCCTCTTGTGAAATCTGGATTCCTTTGCTAAGGCAATTGCACCAGTATTGTCACAGAAGATTTTCATTGGTCCCGATGCACTAGGTATGACACCTAGATCGGAAATGAACTCCTTCATCCATACTCCTTCATTTGCTGCTTCTGAAGCAGCTATGTATTTTTGCTTCGCATGTAGATCCTGCTACGATGCTTTGTTTAGAGCTGCACCAACTTACAGCTCCACCGTTTAATAAAAATACGTATCCGGTTTGCGATTTAGAATCGTCCGGATCAGTGTCAAAGCTTGCATCGATGTAACCATTTACAACTAGCTCTTTGTCACCTCCATATACGAGAAACATATCCTTAGTCCTTTTCAGGTATTTTAGGATGTTCTTGACCGCTGTCCAGTGATCCACTCCTGGATTACTTTGGTACCTACCGCCAAGCTTATTGCTAAGCATACGTCAGTGTCGGTACACAGCATTGCATACATGATAGAGCCTATAGCTGAAGCATAGGGAACATCTTTCATTTTCTCTCTATCTTACGCTATGGTCGGGCATTGAGTCGACTCAACTTCACACCTTATGTAATGAGGCAAGAACCCTTTCTTTGCACGATCCATTTTGAACTTTTTCAAAACTTTATCAAGGTATGTGCTTTGTGAAAGTCCAATTAAGTGTCTTGATCTATCTCTATAGATCTTGATGCCCAATATGTAAGCAGCTTCATCGAGGTCTTTTATCGAAAAACTTTTATTCAAATATCCCTTTATGCCATCCAGAAATTCTATATCATTTCCAATTAACAATATGTCATCTATATATCATCTATATATAATATCAGAAATGCTACAGAGCTCCCACTCACTTTCTTGTAAATACAGGCTTCTCCAAAAGTCTGTATAAAACCATATGCTTTGATCACACTATCAAAGCGTTTATTCCAACTCCGAGAGGCTTGCACCAGTCCATAAATGGATCACTGGAGCTTGCACACTTTGTTAGCACTTTTTGGATCGACAAAACCTTCTGGTTGCATCATATACAACTCTTCTTCTAGAAATTCATCCAGGAATGCAGTTTTAACATCCATTTGCCAAATTTCATAATTATAAAATGCGGCAATTGCTAATATGATTCGGACAGACTTAAGCATCGCTACGGGTGAGAAAGTCTCATCGTAGTCAACCCCTTGAACTTGTCGAAAACCTTTTGCAACAAGTCGAGCTTTGTAGATAGTTAGTTTACCATCAGCATCAGTCTTCTTCTTGAAGATCCATTTATTTTCTATGGCTTGCCGATCATCGGGAAAGTCAACCAAAGTCCATACTTTGTTTTCATACATGGATCCCATCTCAGATTTCATGGCCTCAAGCCATTTTGCGGAATCTGGGCTCATCATCGCTTCCTCATAGTTCGCGGGTTCGCCATGGTCAAGTAACATGACTTCCAGAATAGGATTACCGTACCACTCTGGTGCGGATCTTACTCTGGTAGACCTATGAAGTTCGGTAGTAACTTGATCTGAAGTTTCATGATCAGTATCATTAGCTTCCTCACTGATTGGTGTAGTTGTCACAGGAACCGGTTCTTGTGATGAACTACTTTCCTATAAGGGAGCAGGTAAAGTTACCTCATCAAGTTCTACCTTCCTCCCACTCACTTCTTTCGAGAGAAAGTCCTTCTCTTGAAAGGATCCGAATTTAGCAACAAAAATCTTGCCCTCAGATCTGTGATAGAAGGTGTACCCAATAGTCTCTTTTGGGTATCCTATGAAGACACATTTCTCCGATTTGGGTTCGAGCTTATCTGGTTGAAGTTTCTTCACATAAGCATCGCAGCCCCAAACTTTAAGAAACGACAACTTTGGTTTCTTGCCAAACCATAGTTCAAAAGGTGTCGTCTCAACGGATTTTGATGGTGCCCTATTTAACGTGAATGCGGCCGTCTCTAAAGCATAACCCCAAAACGATAGAGGTAAATCAGTAAGAGACATCATAGATCGCACCATATCTAGTAAAGAAATGCGATTCTGACGTTCGGACACACCATTTCGTTGTGGTGTTCCGGGTGGCGTTAGTTGTGAAACTATTCCGCGTTGTTTCAAATGTAGACCAAACTCGTAACTCAAATATTCTCCTCCACGATCAGATCGTAGAAAATTTATTTTATTGTTACGATGATTTTCCACTTCACTCTGAAATTCTTTGAACTTTTCAAATGTTTCAGACTTGTGTTTCAACAAGTAGATATACCAATATCTGCTTAAATCATCGATGAAGGTGAGAAAATAACTTGATATCCGCCACGAGCCTCAACATTCATCGGACCACATACATCTGTATGTATGATTTCCAACAAATCTGTTGCTCTCTCCATAGTTCCGGAGAACGGCGTTTTAGTCATCTTGCCCATGAGGCACGGTTCGCAAGTACCAAGTGATTCATAATCAAGTGATTCCAAAAGTCTATCAGTATGGAGTTTCTTCATGCATTTTATACCGATATGACCTAAATGGCAGTGCCACAAATAAGTTGCACTATCATTATCAACTCTGCATCTTTTGGCTCCAACATTTTGAATATGTGTATTACGACTATCGAGATTCAATAAAAATAGACCACTCTTCAAGGGTGCATGACCATAAAAGATATTACTCATATAAATAGAACAACCATTATTCTCGGATTTAAATGAATAACCGTCTCGCATTAAACAAGATCCAGATACAATGTTCATGCTCAACGCCGCACCAAATAACAATTATTTAGGTCTAAAACTAATCCCGATGGTAGATGTAGAGGTAGCGTGCCGACCGCGATCACATCGACTTTGGAACCATTTCCCACGCGCATCGTCACCTCGTCCTTAGCCAATCTTCACTTAATCCGTAGTCCCTGTTTCGAGTTGCAAATATTAGCAACAGAACCAATATCAAATACCCAGGTCCTACTGCGAGCATTAGTAAGGTACACATCAATAACATGTATATCATATATACCTTTGTTCACTTCGCCATCCTTCTTATCCGCCAAATACTTGGGGCAGTTCCGCTTCCAGTGTCCAGTCTGCTTGCAGTAGTGTCACGACCGGATTTTCAATAAAAATATTTATTGAACAACCGACCTATGAAATCCAATATGAGGATAAATCCTCCATATT
Organism: Aegilops bicornis; assembly: GCA_021605145.1. Taxonomy (NCBI): domain Eukaryota; kingdom Viridiplantae; phylum Streptophyta; class Magnoliopsida; order Poales; family Poaceae; genus Aegilops; species Aegilops bicornis. The sequence goes on along the minus strand of CM038669.1, from coordinate 112,721,140 downwards.
GGTAGACAAAACTTTGATACAAGAAGCCAGTAGCATTACAATATTACAGGGGTTGGACTAAAGATGCCCAACCAATTATTACAACACGCCAATAATTATACTTGATGGCGGATATGGCACAAGGTGTGGGGTGGAAATACTCTTGACTTGGAGTATGCGTGGTTGGTGGAATAACACGGTGGGGTGATTAATAAGTCTCTGCCTTTGGCGGCTCATCGAGCGTCTCGGTGAGGCTCGATGGATTTATTTGGGTAGCGGAAGCGGATATATCACAATGACTAATCCAGGGGTCGCAGGAGACTGACTGGGATTCCTCTAGGCATCGGACTCGCTATCGAACTCTTCATCCATGAGATCGCCTTTGTCAGCATCTGGCCAAATCAACAAGCCAAGTGAGTACTATGAAAGTACTCGCAAGACAGTTCGGACAAAAGATATGAAAAATGAATGCATGAATGCGACATGGTTAATCTTAACAATGCTGAATTAAAACAGTATAGCAAAATAATTAAGAAGGGAGTCGGCGGTAGTCCGCTCGAAAACCCAAAGAAGATGAACTCAAAACCGATCGGGTGTCTGAAGCGACGCCTCGAAGGGTGAATAAATAAGCAAAACATTGCCACAGTCGGGCGTCTGAGCGACACCTCATAAAGGGCTTATATTGAAATAAAAATACATGCGTGCCGCAGTCGGACGTCTGAGCGACATCGCAGAAAGGGCTTATAATGAAAGTAATGACAATGCCGCAGTCGGACGTCTGAGCGACATCACGAAAAGGGCTTATATAAATAACAGCAATGCCGCAGTCGGACGTCTGAGCGACATCACAGAAAGGGCTCATAATGAATTTAAATAACAACAATGCCGCAGTCGGATGTCTCAGCGACATTGCAGAAAGGGCTTATAATAAATTTAAATAACAACAATGCCGCAGTCGGATGTCTGAGCGACATCGCAGAAAGGGCTTATAATAAATTTAAATAACAACAATGCATGATCGGACGTCTGGCGACATCGCAGAAAGGGCTTATAATACATTATTCGTAACTGACAAGATTTAGTGCTCACGGAAAATATTCATCCACAAGACAATAAGCGGGTTAGTCCATTCACAGGAAAATAAACATTTGATACTAAAATGGTTCTCAGGAGTCCCTGTCGCCGAGACTAACACTCGACAAGATGAGATGAACATTGTACTTGGATATGAATAAGATGAATTCAAGAATTTTTGACTCTGCAGAGTTTGTACCAAAATTGTCCACAGCCAACGGATTTCCGTAGTCACGAAGGACTAGTTCCGTTTACGGTATTTCAGAGGAAACACAACTAGCTAGTACACACCCATCATACCTCACGTTTCTAGGAATCACCCTAGACAACGTTTAAGAAAAACTTTGAGACGGGGAGATCACAATCTCGAATAGCATGGGATCAAATTTATTTACGCGCGCTCTAAGGGGTGCCCCCCTCTCGGTCCCAACCGGAAACACCCATGCCCCCTGACCGGATGAAAGGATTTAATCCAGGGCCATGGAACCTTCATCCGGCCTCTCGATTTGGTGTGTACCGAAAGTGGTTTGCAACCTACTAAGCCGTATCCCTTGCGGGAAAGCAGTGGTAGTACCGGAAGGGAAGACGGACGGGAATCTGACCGATTTAGAGTTGACATTGGGTCAACGATATGGCATAAGCTGGCATGCTACAACACTGCCATCTTACCCATACTCATGCCAACTCATGGCCATGCAACAAGTTTCCAACAACTCATGGATTTACCGAGCTCATTTGCCACGATGCTCACGAGATAAACTATCATCGAAATGCTCGTGAACGTGCCATGATACAAAAATAATGCAACATGCTCAGACACTCATCATATCGAAAGTTCAAACTTTGCTTGCCTGGTTCGGAGTAGTCGGGGTCTAGCTCGGCGAAGTTCGCGGTTCCTCACCTCCTTCGGTATCTACGGTACACAAAAATACACGCGCTAACGTAAATACCGTGGGGTACATAAAGTTGATCCAAATATTTTTCAAATAAATATGATAAAAAACTAGATAAAAATTTGAAGAGGACAGAAAAAGAATCACTCAAAAATTCCTTTCTGTTAAAAAGTTATAAGGGTTTTAACCCAAGGACCCATCTGTAATGAAACAAAAAAAACTTCCGGGGGCTTTGCGGAAAAATCCAGAAAAAGCAGTGCAGTGGAAGCGTATTTGCCAAAGTACGCTTTCAGTAAACGATTCAAAAAACAAAGAGAGGCTGACGGGCGGGTCCCACCGTCAGGTTTGAAAATTCAAACGAGGAGTCGGGCTCGTCGGCCTCGAGAGCCATGATGGTCGCCGGCGGCGATCCACGGCGAAGCAGGGAGATCGGAGAGTACCTTCGTGTTCAGGGCGCCATTCCGCGTCTGTGGGAGGTGGTGGTGGTCGCCGGCGAGTACCACGTCGGCGGTGACACTTGCTCCGGCGGACGGCGATTCGGGTGGTCGTGGACCTCGTCGGAGAGAGCTGCGGAAGTGGAATTGAGGAGGGGGCTAGCTTCGCGATAGCATGAGAAGTTATCTGACAAGGTTAGGGCGCCGGAGATGACCTCACCGGAGTGAATCACGATGGAGGCCGAGGCGGAACGAAGTGGCCAGAGTCGGGGAAGGAGAGCTCCTCGTGGCCCTTCCAGGGACTTGGCGAAGTCTGGAGGGTAGAGGAGGTGTGCGGGCGAGAGCAAGCTCGGGGTGCTATATATAGCCGCCCGTGATTCTTAGAACGGGGTTCTCCGGCGAGGTGATTACGGCAGCGTTGTGGTTGCACGGGAGGGTTCGTGAGGTTGAGCGTCGTCGTGGGTGTTCCTGGTTCCGTTTAGGTGCTAACTGCGTCGGGATTCGGTTGCTTAGGGGAGCTCGACCAACGGGCGCGGCCCCGTCGGCGGCGAGGGAGCGCGCTTCTGTGCATGCTGCGCCACGGCGGCAGTGCTGCATGCGTCTTGTTGGCGAGAAATGGCCACGCGGAGCCACCGGGGGTTTAGGCAGCGCCGAACGGCGTTATGCCGCCGTTACGCTCCCTGTCGGCCGCTTCTGACGGTGGTTTGGCCGCCGCAAGACATGCCGGGCAAAGGCGGGCGAGTGCCACCGACTCGAGGCAGCGCCAAGCACAGCGTGTGAGGCTCCGGACAAGCAAGCTAGGCCGTGAGCAATGTGCCAAGTGCACTTTGTGAGCATGTGACTGAACTTTCCGGCGAAGATCGACATCAAACTCTGAACTTAGCGAAGATGAATAGAAACGAGTGCATGCAAGGTGTTCACGAGAATGATCTAGGCATGTAGGGATCTTTCCTTGAGCTGGTTTTTGGTGGAGGGGCCTCTCATTGCATCTAGAGGCTGCCTGAATATTTGTGGAATTTTTGGAGTAGTGTAGATATGAATTTCACCAAATTTGGCAAACCTGGTCCAAACTTGCAGAGACTATAATTTGAAATTTTTGAACAGAAGAGGAGTGGATCTTGATAGTTCTAGGTTGTGGGTACCAAGGACTATCCAAGGGAGTTGGTTTGAGGTCAAAATTCAAATGCATTAAGGTACTTGCTTTGCAAATTACCTAGGCTCAAAATAATAGACAGAAAAGATTTGGGAGAGAATTAATTGAAATAAAAATTCAGAAGAGGGTTGAACTAGTAGAGAGATATTTGGGAAGATTTTACCATGTGGTGTATGGCCAAATCATGAATGATTTCAAATATGGGAGAGGATGAAAAACTCCTAGAGTTTCTTTTTGAAAGAAAATAACCTTAAAAAAATTCTTGAATTCTTGAGAAGAGGGCAATCAAAAGAAAAAAAAAATTAAAAATCCAAACACCAGAGTTGAAGGAGATGCAAAAGTAAAATATTTGTCAGAGGAGAAAGCTTCTGATAGAGATTTTTGGAAGGGTTTTGGAGACCACCTTCAAATCCAACAAAATTTTGAAGAAAACCCAAGGAAAATTTTTGGAGTGTCAAAAGGAAGTCCTCTCTTTCCCAAGTGGCTTCACTCTCGGTGTGGTTGCTCCACTGAACTTTGAAGAACTTGATGGTTTTCCGTCGGGTTCTCCTTTCTGACTCTTCCAAGATTTTTATCGGATGCTCCCGATACGTAAGGTCTGGTTGCACGTCAATGTTTTTATGGGGTACTTATTTCTCTGGGTTGCTTACGCACTTCCTCAATTGGGAGACGTGGAATACGTCGTGGATGTCAGATAATTCTTCGGGTAAGTCTAGCTGGTAGGCCACCGTGCCTCTTCGTGCTACTATGCAGAAAGGTCCACTGAATCTTGGTGCTAGCTTCCCTTTAATCCTGAACCAATGCAGGCCTCTCATGGGGGATACTCGTAGGTACACAAATTCACCGGGTTCAAAATGGACTCCACGATGATTCTGATCGTAATAACTCTTTTGTTGACTTTATCTTGACTTTGTCTGACCAGAGTTGAAGGAGATGCAAAAGTAAAATATTTGTTAGAGGGAGAACGCTTCGGATAGAGATTTTTGGAAGGGTTTTGGAGACCTCCTTCAAATCCAACAAAACTTTGAAGAAAACCCAAGGAAAAATTTTGGAGTGTCACAAGTAGAAGCACTCAGTCTCAGGCTTAGGTCCAGACTTGGGTTTCTTCTCTTAAGCAGCAACTTGCTTGCTGTTCTTTTTGAAGTTCCCCTTCTTCTTTCCTTTGCCCCTTTTCTTGAAACTGGTGGTCTTGTTAACCATCAACACTTGATGCTCCTTCTTGATTTCTACTTCCGCAGCTTTTAGCATTGCGAAGAGCTCGAATAGTCTTGTCCATCCCTTGCATATTATAGTTCATCACGAAGCTCTTGTAGCTTGGTGGCGATGATTGAAGAATTACATCAATGACACTATCATCGGGAAGATTAACTCCCGGTTGAATCAAGTGATTATTATACCCGGACATTTTGAGTATATGTTCACCGACGTAACTATTCTCCTCCATCTTACAGCTATAGAACTTATTGGAGACTTCATATCTCTCAATCCGGGAATTTGCTTGAAATATTAACTTCAACTCCTGGAACATCTCATATGCTCCATGACGTTCAAAACATCGTTGAAGGTCCGGTTCCAAACCGTAAAGCATGGCACACTGAACTATCGAGTAGTCATCAGCTTTGCTCTGCCAGACGTTCTTAACATCGTCAGTTGCATCGCCAGCGAGGCACTGGCACCCAGCGGTGCTTCCAGGGCGTAATTCTTCCTGCAAAGCAATGAGGATAATCCTCGAGATTACGGACTCGATCCGTGTAATTTCTACCATCATCTTTCAACTTAGCTTTCTCCAGGCAGCATTAAAATTCAACGGAACAACAAAGACGAGCCATCTATCTACAACAAACATAGACAATCAAAATACTATCAGGTACTAAGTTCATGATAAATTTAAGTTCAATTTAATCATATTATTTAAGAACTGCCACTTAGACAGACATCTCTCTAGTCATCTAAGTGATCACGTGATCCAAATCAACTAAACCATGTCCGATCATCACGTGAGATGGAGTAGTTTTAATGGTGAACATCACTATGTTGATCATATCTACTATATGATTCACGCTCGACCTTTCGGTCTCCGTGTTCCGAGGCCATATCTGTATATTCTAGGCTCGTCAAGTTTAACCTGAGTATTCCGCGTGTGCAACTGTTTTGCACCCGTTGTATTTGAGCGTAGAGCCTATCACACCCAATCATCATGTGGTGTCTCAAAGACGAAGAACTTTTCATAGCGGTGCATACTCGTGGAGAACACTTCTTGATAATTACTGAGAGATCATCTTAAAATGCTACCGTCAATCAAAGCAAGATAAGATGCATAAAGGATAAACATCACATGCAATCAATATAAGTGATATGATATGGCCATCATCATCTTGTTCTTGTGATGTCCATCTTTGAAGCACCGTCGTGATCACCATCGTCACCGGCGCGACACCTTGATCTCCATCGTAGCATCGTTGTCGTCTCGCCAATCTTATGCTTCTACGACTATCGCTACCGCTTAGTGATAAAGTAAAGCATTACAGGGTGTTTGCATTTCTTACAATAAAGAGACAACCATATGGCTCCTGCCAGTTGCCGATAACTTTGGTTACAAAACATGATCATCTCATACAATAAAATATAGCATCACGTCTTGACCATATCACATCACAACATGCCCTGCAAAAACAAGTTAGACGTTCTCTACTTTGTTGTTGCAAGTTTTACGTGGCTGCTACGGGCTGAGCAAGAACCGTTCTTACCTACGCATCAAAACGACAACGATAGTTCGTCAAGTTAGTGTTGTTTTAACCTTCACAAGGACCGGGTGTAGCCACACTCGGTTCAACTAAAGTTGGAGAAACAGACACCCGCTAGTCACCTGTGTGCAAAGCACGGCGGTAAAACCAGTCTCGCGTAAGCGTCTGGCGTAATGTCGGTCGGGCGCTTCATCCAACAATACCGCCCGAACCAAAGTATGACATCTTTGGTAATCAGTATGACTTGTATCGCCCACAACTCACTTGTGTTCTACTCGTGCATATAACATCTAATCATAAAACCAGGCTCGGATGCCACTGTTGGAAAACGTAGTAATTTCAAAAAAATTCCTACGCACACGCAAGGATCATGGTGATGCATAGCAATGAGAGGGGAGGGTGTTGTCCACGTAACCTCGTAGACCGTAAGCGGAAGCGTTATGACAACGCGGTTGATGTAGTCGTACGTCTTCACAATCCGACCGATCCAAGCACCGAACGTACGGCACCTCCGAGTTCAGCACACGTTCAGCTCGATGACGATCCCCGGACTCCGATCCAGCAAAGTGTCGGGGATGAGCTCCGTCAGCACGACGGCATGGTGACGATCTTGATGTTCTACCGTTGCAGGGCTTCGCCTAAGCACCGCTACAATATTATCGAGGTGGGCTATGGTGGAGGGGGGCACCGCACACGGCTAAGGAACGATCACGAAGATCAACTTGTGTGTATTGGGGTGCTCCCTGCCCCCGTATATAAAGGAGCAAGGGGGGAGGCCGGCCGTCCCTAGGGGGCGCGCCAAGGATGGGGGAATCCTCCTCCTAGTGGGAGTAGGATTCCCCTTTCCTAGTCCCACTAGGAAGGAGGAAGGGGGAAGGAAAGAGAGGGAGAGGGAGAGGGAAAGAGGGGCCGCGCCGCCCTTCCCTAGTCCAATGCGGACTCCCCATGGGGGGGGGCGCCACCTCCTGGTCTGCTGCCCTCTCTCTCCCCTTAGGCCCACTAAGGCTCAATACTTCCCCGGGGGGTTCCGGTAACCCCTCCGGCACTCCGGTTTTCTCCGAAATCACCCGGAACAATTCCGGTGTCCGAATATAGTCGTCCAATATATCCATCTTTATGTCTCGACCATTTCGAGACTCCTCGTCATGTCCGTGATCACATCTGGGACTCCGAACAATCTTCGGTACATCAAAACTTTTAAACTCATAATAAAACTGTCATAGTAACGTTAAGCGTGCGGACCCTACGGGTTCGAGAACTATGTAGACATGACCTAGAACTGTTTCCGGTCAATAACCAATAGCGGAACCTGGATGCTCATATTGGCTCCTACATATTCTACGAAGATCTTTATCAGTCAAACCGCATAACAACATACGTTGTTCCCTTTGTCATCGGTATGTTACTTGCCCGAGATTCGATCGTCGGTATCCAATACCTAGTTCAATCTCGTTACCGGCAAGTCTCTTTACTCTTTATGTAATGCATCATTCTGTAACTAACTCATTAGCTACATTGCTTGCAAGGCTTGTAGTGATGTCCATTACCGAGAGGGCCCAGAGATACCTCTCCGACAATCGGAGTGACAAAACCTAATCTTGAAATACGCCAACCCAACATGTACCTTTGGAGACACAGTAGAGCTCCTTTATAATCACCCAGTTACGTTGTGATGTTTGGTAGCAGACAAAGTGTTCCTCCGGTAAACGGGAGTTGCATAATCTCATAGTTGTAGGAACTTTGTATAAGTCATGAAGAAAGGAATAGCAACATACTAAACGATCAAGTGCTAGGCTAACGGAATGGGTCAAGTCAATCACATTCTTCTCCTAATAATGTGATCCCGTTAATCAAATGACAACACATGTCTATGGTTAGGAAACATAACCATCTTTGATTAATGAGCTAATCAAGTAGAGGCACACTAGTGACATTATGTTTGTCTATGTATTCACACATGTATTATGTTTCCGGGTAATACAATTCTAGCATGAATAATAAACATTTATCATGATATGTGGAAATAAATAATAACTTTATTATTGCCTCTAGGGCATATTTCCTTCACTTAATGGGTAAAGTTAGCAACATAGTAGTCTTGCTTAAAGAGAGGTATTAGTTTATTTAATTCGTGCCAATTAGCTCAACACTCAAAGCATTGCCATGTATCATAGGTTGCAAAACTTTAACGTGCAAAGAGAAAGGAGTTTCTCATGACAGTAGCACGATACAAATAGAGATGACAACAAACTAATATGAATGAAGGCCTTAGGCCCGTACAAACCTGAGGGAAAAAGCTTATTCATGTAGTCCCATAAGAGATGATAAAGCACTCACTGGAATCACTCAATAGTATATATTTTTGTGCACTTCAAATGTATGGTTGAAATCACTCTTGTTTACCAGTGCTGAGACTATATCGAAAGATTATCAAGAACTTCGAACAGAATTAAAGCACAGGCTGGGATACAGTTCATTGTATTGTCTTGTGTAGTTCCACTAAAATGTATGATTGGCACAACATGATCCCTGTTTGCACAAGTAGGAACAAGGTGAAACCTTCATTAGCTTAGTGAGAAAGGATAGAAAGACATTAGCATATTACTCTAACAGTAGCATCAAATTCATGATGGACAATACGCAAAACATTGCCTCATTGAACCAATGGCAATAAATTGACATGCAAAACAATAGCACTATTATGTCATGACACTAATAATATTCCCTCCCTGCTCCACCACATGATTCACCTCCATAGACAAACATACACACGCACATGATTCACCATAGGGTGCTACTAAAGATTTGTTTAACTCAAGCGGGGAAAATTAGGCAGCAATAAATTAGTGGTGCGTAAGTACTCCTAATTAATTAAGTGAGACAATGAAGTGGAAGGGCTCCCTGGAGGATCGTCTCACATGTAAGGTAGTCGTTGCTGGAGCCCTTGAATGGCCTCGACTGAGGCCCCTGGCTTCAGCAAGATCGCCTTGGCACTGTTTATTCTTCTTCCTCCTCCTCTTCATGCTTTGTTTCTCATTCTCCTCACCAGTTGGTGAAACCAAGTACATGATTGGCCTTCTATTTCAGAATTGGTTTTGTTAGTGAGGGAGTACAAGTGTACTAGTAAAAATAGCATTATTTTCTCATGGCAGTCGCAAAATAGAGATGAACACATGCATTAAATAACATTCTTACCTAAAGGAAGGCTATGGTGCCAATATGGATGATGAGAATTGGAACACAGATCTCCCTTTGTGCAGTTCCACCGAAATGAACCAACTGTTCCATTCTAACATTCCAATTAAACAGCACAAAAGTCACTTCTTTTAAGAAGAGTTTTGTGCAGTGCACCAAAAGTTCACAACAGCAACCAGGTGAAATGGATATCCCTGTTTACACAAAAAGCTAAAGAGGAAACAGTCAGAGTCTCAAACAATTATAGGCAAAAACATTTGGCTAAACTTGTCATGGCTTATAATAGTCGCATGGCTTCATTTTTACCAGGGGCATTAGATTAAGAATAGCTAAATATTTGGTATAAGGGCATGGGATAGTGGGTGCACCAGCAGTCCAGCACCATGTACATAAACAGGGGCATAAAGTGGTGATTCATAGTTTGTTGCCCCAAGAAACAAACATCCAAGAGACATATCTGGGTTGGTCCCATTTTTGTTCACTCTAGCCACCTACTCCTATGTGTGGATAGCAAATCTAGTCCTGGTCAGACCACTGTGTTCAGCGTTACCCCTATATTTCCCTTTTCGACCAAGAGGCGGTGGGATGACCATCTGTACTACTTTCACCCCTTTCCTTCCTGTTTGTACCAAGTCCGATGTACTACATACTAAATTCCCCCACCCCCACTTTATTTCTTGTTTGAACCAAGTACAAGATTCGACTCCATGAAGTAGCTTTACCTCTAACAATAGAAGAAAAAAATAGGTGACGTTGGACCATCCGATCGACAGGGGCTGAGAGGTACAAAATGATGCACGTGCAGCAACATAGCGAGCTGGGGAAGTAGAGCTAAGGCGGTTTCGAAGGAAGATATACCTGAAGGTCGTCGGGATGTGGATAGGTGGGCGGCGGGAGGCCGGATCCGCCCACACTAGGGCAACGATGAAGGGATCGGAGGACCTCCCGCGCCGGCGCTCGTCTAGAGATAACGGTGCTGCCGGCAGTGGGTCTCCTCCCTCGCTATCGACGACGGCCTAAACACTGCCCCTCCTCCCCTTCACCGGCGGAGGGGGATACGTCCAGATCTGTAACCGGCGGTGACGATAGAAAGACAGTGTTTTTTGAAGGGAGAAAGATAGTGTTACCACCCCTATCTTGTTTAGATCTGGAGAGGATGAGAGTGTGTGAATAGAGCAACCCTAGCAAGCAAGCGCGGAGGCTCCGGCCTATATATACGTAGTGGGGTAGTCTTCCTTTTTCACTCCATCAAAACAATCGTTTAAAATTGTCTACTACGTGCCAGGTCGCCATTTTTTTAGTTGTTGATTGTTTTTTGATATAGCTACCTGCTTGTTCCAAGTGGTGTTACGGTGTGCCAGGTCGCACTTTGTATCGTTCAAGTCTGGTACAAGTCCCTCCATTAAATGAACAACCACCCCCTCGTAAAAATTGTGAACAAGCCCACGGCTAGAATTATCGGAAACGTGGGTTGCCCCAACATGCATTATTATTTATATTTTCTACTCCCTCCGTTCCTAAATATAAGTCTTTTTTATTAGCCACACCTAAGACAAGAATTTTTTTATTAGTAGTGAACCCCACATGTCATAGACACAAAAAGTGTGGCAAGATTCCCTTAGGCAAGCCAAAGTGTGTCTAACAATTTGAGCAATTCAAGTTAGGCAAGTGTGGAGAGTGTGGGAAAAATAATGTGGCAACATAAGACAAGCATAGTCACAATCCAAACAGCCCCGTAATTTTTTGCGACATGCATGAAAATTTGGTTAATTAAATTTATAGTCAAAATTTGGCAAGGTGCATCAAATCAACACATGCAAGTATCAAAAGGGAAGTCACGGCATGCATGCATGCGTTGTACTCCCTCCGTTTCCAAATATAAGTCTTTTTAGAGATTGCAACAAGTGACTACATACGAGCAAAAATATGTCTACATACATCCGTATGTAGTAGTCCATTTGAAATGTGTAAAAAGACGTATATCGAAAAGTGCTTTGATGTGTCGCGTCAACTCGTACAAGACCGAGAAGTTTGATTACTACAATGCCCTCTCCCTCACGGACTGAGCTCCGGTGCCTGAACTGCACCTGCCTTTGGCTGCATGACAGGTGGGCCAACCACCTATTGGGCCCACCTGTCATAGACGCAAAGGCAGGAGCAGTAAGTCAATGAAGCTGCATACCTCCCTCGCGCATGAGCGTGGTGGCTGGCATGACTAGTAGGAGCTTTCGCTACATGCTTCTTGACGGAGGCGAACCTGCGGATGGTGTTGACCATCATGTCGTCCATGCGAGAGGCGAAGCTGGCATCGACGAGGGCTACGACGCCGGCGGTCGCCAGCACCGTCTGGAAACGCTGCACGGTGTGGGGCCGCAGGCCGGCGCCTTGGATGATTTGGCACAGCCGACTGCCACTAGCGACCATCGCCTCCATAGGTGCTTCTGGCTTCTGGTCACTTGGTCTTGGATTGGAGTGAGCAGTGTTGCGTAGAGACTAAGGAGTAGATGGATTGGAGTGGTGGGGCGCCTTTATATGAGACTCCAAACTTTGTTGCATTCACATCATGATGGCTCTATTCTTCTTCTCCAATTAATTCCCTCTGCATGTAGAGTAATTTGAGGATGCATCATTGACCGTTCAATGTCTCGGGAACCGCTACCCTCTCCCTCCTTGGTATTCAAGCACCTATGGAGGCGACTGCCGCTCACGTCTATCGCCTGTCAGGAGACGTTTCCGTCGACGACGAGGTGCCTATGGTGACCTCGTAAATTTCAAGATGATAGTACTAGTATACTCAATATTGTGCACCGCGACCAAGGCCGAGAGGAAAACGAGAGAACTACGTATTTATTTACCGTGTAGATTCACTCATTTTGCTCCATATGTACTCCGTCTCGGTGTAGTCTAGTCACTTGTTGAAATCTCTAGAAAGGCAAATACTCCTTTTTGGTTTACAGGGCTATACTAGAAAGTACTACAATAGTGGGCTCACATAGCAATTTTGTCTCATGCAAGAGCCTGGCTATATGCATGCCCCAAGGTTCACAACTGCCACGTTCAGGTTGCACTTGGCTCTTCGCCTCTTCGAGAAGACGAACAATGATGTTACTACTACTGCTTCTACAGTATCGAATCCACTGCTGCATGTCCGTCCACCGCGAGCGGGAGGGATAGCTTGTTGTAGTACTATAAGCAAAAGCCTGTCCTCGTCTGCGAGCCACCGCGCGCATGGGCGAGGGAGAAGGCGTGTAGTAGTAAAATCAAGCTTCTCCTCGTTGTACGAGTTGACGCGACACATCATAGCACTGGCCCCACATGGTTGCCTCTAAACTTGGCTGAAAGACATGCAGTGTACAATACTCCATTTGCCACAACCTCTAACGTTTACCCCACCACAAATTAAAATATATATTCCTGTCTTGACCAGATGAGCGTGCAAACTAGAATCACCAGGATGACAGGTAGGGCCAGAAGATTATTTTAATCAAAAAATATAGCATGGAGCCGACCCCAACGATTTTAAGCTTACAGGCATGGTACACGCTATCCTAGACTACTCTACACATGAAACTGCCACACGAGCGTCCAGGCTGCGCTTGGCTCGTCGCCTCTTTGGGAGTACTACTGTAGTGGAGGAGTACTACAGTATGCTTCTGGCCATCTGACACCGATTGAACTGCTGCATGTCCACCGCGTACGAGAGGGAGAGCGTGTAATCGAAAGCTTCTCCTAGTCCTGCCAGCCACCATGCTCATGGGGCGAGGGAGGGACGCAGCTTCATTGACTTACTGCTCCTGCCTTTGCGTCCATGACAGGTGGGCCCAACAGGTTGGTGGCCCACCTGTCATGCAGCCAAAGGCAGGTGCGGTTAAGGCGAGAGGGCCTTGTAGTAATCAAACTTCCCGGTATTGTATGAGTTGACGCGACACATCAAAGCACTGCACTAGATATATTTCAATAATTTGTGTTTACTGATGCATTAATTACAACGCATGCATGCATGCCGTGACTCTCCTTTTGATACTTGCATGTGTTGATTTAATGCAGCTTGAAGTAGTATGAATATGTGATGGTAAAGCTTTGTAATGCTCCGGCCCTAATAAAGCGAGAGATGGTTGTGCACGAGGAGGGCGAGATCATGCAGACGGAACAGGACCCGATGATGGAGCTCTCTATGGTTTCGATGGACCTCACCTTGCTCCACGGCCCCTTGTGCCTCCACCCCTTGAAGCCTCCAGAGTATGAGGTTCGAATACACCTCGTCCGTTCGGCTGATCGATCAAGGTGCAGGTTTCTTGATTGATGTGTTGTTCGATTGATTTGTGCAGTGCAAGGGAGGGCACCTGGCTTGCGCGGACTGCCACGTCGAGCGCCCCGGGAACCAGCGGCAGTGCCAGAAGTGCGAGCGCGGTGGTGGCTTTGACGTGCGGAACACGGCGGTGGACGTCGTCCTCTCCTCGGTGAGGGTGGAGTGCCCGCATGAAGGCTATGGGCTCTATGTTACATACCACAAGCTCGCCGATCACCAGAGCGTGTGTCCGCTCGTGCCCTGCAAATGCCCCGTGCCCGTCTATGGTTGCCCGCCGCAGGTGATCTCCCACCACATCAGCACCATGCATCCCATGCCCGTGCACAGGATCCAGTACGGCAAGGCGCTCCAGCTGCAAGTGCCACTGTCGGAGCCACGGCTCTTGCTATTCGCGGAGGAGGACGGCCGCGCATTTTTCTTGGTCAATGGCATGCTCGACATCAGCGCTCCTATCGCCGTGTCGGTCGTCTGCATCAGAGTGGGGGCGTCCCCACTGCCGCACTACGTGGCCAAGTTGTGGGCGAACGGCCCACCGGGGGAGCCCAAAGGCAGGACCGACGCCGTCAAGGTGGAAATGGAGGTGACAAGCAGCAGGGATCCTGGCGACATCACCGTGCAGGAGCTGACCTTCTTCACAGTTCCGCCCAAGCTATTGGCCGGGGCTAAGCTGGTGTCCCTCCACATTCAGATTGACAAGCTCACGTCCAAATGATTCTACAGTGCCTTCTTTTTATCTTAGTAATATGCTAATATAGGGGTTAGCTCGGTCTACTTTAGCTCAAGAGATGGTGGGTTTTGGTGGCGATGCAGCAATTACCTCGACATCAGATCGGCAATGAAAGTAATTTCGAACAGTCGAATGGATATTTTGTGTCTATTGGATATAAAGATCCTTTGGGTAAGAAGTAACAGCTTATATGCTTTTTTCGAAACAGAACAGTGATACTAGTATAATTTTTGTTGACATGCACTAATATTTTTGAAACGGCCGTTTGGCTGTAGCTAGAAGGGCAGTTGGGACGCGACATTGGCCCATACCGCGGTGACCCCCGATTGGGACGCACCGACTGTGGATTTTCTCCCTCGCCAATGTCGACTGCGTCTATGCAGAACATTGTTCCCTTCCCCCAGCTGCGGGATCAGGCCGGATATGTGACCAGCGGTGTGGCCACCGTCGTTATATGCTTGTGAAGAGAGCAATCCAAGCAAGCAGGCTTGTAGCTTAGGGCTCCTGCTAGTGTATATATAGTGGTTTTATTTTTCTCTCCATATCAACCATTTTATATTGCGTACATGTCATTGAAGAGTGAAATGATGGTTGCTTCTTCTGACTAACTTACTGTGTGATTTGACTGCTCCTTTAGTGGCCCCTACACGTACTCCCCCTACGTGTATGCAACAGTCACACGTACACATGGACACAAGAACGCGCACGATGCCCTAATTCATGCATGTCCGAGCACACGAAGGAACACACACGGTCACGCTCAAGTGCTCAACCTACACGTGCATGCACACACATACTCAGCCAGGGTGAGCTAGTGACCGTATAAACACCGGAAAATGTATATATTGAGCGCAATGAGCGTATTATGAAGTCCACTGACCGTATTTTTACAAATATACAGTGACAGACTGTGTATTTATCTCGTTTGAAATTAAGCCGTATTAACCGGAGAGGAGGCAGTATGGACTAGCATTACTTTGCTGTGTCCCGTCAACTTGCCAAACGAGGAGAAGCTTGCAGGACAGGAGAAGCTTGCGCGCGGTGGCTCACAGGACAAGGAGAAACTTTTGACTAATGCAACCTCTCCTTCGCTCAGGCGGTGGACATGCAACAGTTAATTCGGTGTCAGATTGCCAGAAGCATACACTATACTAGTACTATTATTGTTGCACTTCCCGAAGAGGCGAACAACCAAGCGCAAAGTTTACTAGTACTAGTACTACTACTATAGTCTATAGGGGTATGTACTATACTAGTACTAGGAACCGGATGGAGGAGCGTCTACACTCTTATTATATTTTTAAAATGTGATAAAGCAATCTTCAACACATTTGGTTCTCTTCGAGGGTTCTCGCATGTGATAATGGAAGTTGATTGCATGGAACACTCGCCACCATTCTCGCTTAATTCTGGCTCATATCATGTTACAAATAGGAGCGCTCGATAATATTTCCTCTTTTTTTGTTATTCAGCATGTAAATAGGTCAGCAAACCTTGCGGCGCATCTTTGTGCGAACTGTGCTTGCTGCACTTTGAATGTGACCGAGAGCTGGCTTGATGAAACACCTCTCTTCCTACTTCTTTTTTTGCGGGGTACCTCGCTTCCTAGTGACCAGTGTCTTGGCTGATCATCCTAAGAATGCTTATATATGAATAAAGCTCTCTCCTTTACCCGCAAAAAAGATTAAGCCATATTAACCGGAAAGGAGGGAGTATGGACTAGCACTACTTGTTAGTGTGTCCCGTCAACTCACAGAACAAGGAGAAGCTTGCAGGACAAGGTGAAGCTCGCTTACGCCTTTTGACTAATGCAACGTACCCTCGCCCAAAGCGGTGGACATGCATCAGTTCATTCGGTGTCGATTGCGAGAGGCATACATCAGTAATACCGAACATGCGGAGTACCATCATTGTTCGACTTCACGAAGAGGTGAAGAGCCAAGCGCAAGGTTTAGTACTACGAGTAGTACTACTACTAGAACCGCATGGTGGAGCCTCTGTACTCTTATTTTTCTTAATCTCTGATAAAGTACACACTTATTCCGGACAAGGGTGGAAAACGGCAGCCCAACATGAAATGATGATATCAATCAACCATGCTCGAATATATCTTGGCCTCCGTGCGATCCCGTCTGTGTGTTCTCACTCCTCGTCTCTCTCAAGGAACGGCGGGTTGGCCATTTTGCCGTCAATCGAGATCGGTTTGCTCACATTCCGGTCACACATGTCGTTGATATGCCAAGAGGAGGTGCGTTGACCGATCGCCATACGCTGCATTTCTGATTTTGTACCTTCATACTACTCCTCCCTCCGTCACGGTTACAGTATGCACTTCATTATGATGCATTTCTCTCAATGCATTTCCACCACCAGAGAGACTTTAGACGCATTTGGTTTAATGCTTAATTAGGGCGTGGTAACCGCAATTTTCTCTCGATGTAGTACTACGAAGTGGAGTAAGTGCATGCATGTGTGTACCCGGGGTGGAAGCACTGCATGCATGTGTGTACGCATTATTTCCTCTAGTAGTAATAGACGCCGTGCTATAACTACCAATGCTATTTTTCAGGCCGATCGCTAGTCGCCTTGGTCCCAGAGATTTTCTCTTTTTCTGAAGCGTGCTCTATAAATAGTGATGGGTGGAGTAGTATGAGCGGATTCAAAGAAGAGTGTATTGATGGTTGCTTCTTCCGAGCAACTTACAGTGGGAAAGGTGGGGCTTATGATTTGACTGCTCATTACTCACTATTAATGCGGCGCAACGACCGGTCTGAGTCTCCCATGCGGCTGTGCACTACCCCCTCGTTTCTTAAATATACTCCGGAGTATTTGTCTTTCTTAAGATTTCAATGAGTGACTACTCAAATATTTGCCTTTTTAGAGATTCAAATGGACTACTACATATGGATGTATATAGACATATTTTAGAGTGTAGATTCACTCATTTTGCTCCGTATGTAGTCACTTGTTGAAATCTCTAGAAAGACAAATATTTAGGAACGGAGGGAGTACACATACGAAGCAAAATGAGTGAATCTACACTCTAAAATATGCCCATTTGAAATTTGTAAAAAGACTTATATTGTTGATGACAAGCTATGCATTTACAAAAAGAAGCATATTCCTTTGTCCTAAGGGAAGATAACAACATGGTTGTGTTTGTCAAAACGGTGTGAGGACGAGATTGCAATATGGAAAGTACGTCGGACGAGCCACGCTTTGTGCAAAGAACTATGGAAGATCCACATGCAGCGACGTGGGAAGACGGGCGTGGAGCAAGGCCGAGGGGATACCTGGAGGTCGCCGGATGTAACTAGGTGAGCGGCGGCGGCGGAATCTGCCCATATCAAGGCGAGCAGGTGGCGTAGGCCCTACCACGCTGGAGCTGGGTCAGAGAGAACGGCGTGTACCGCAGATCGGGACGTGCTGTCTCAGCGCCGTCGAACGGAGAAACGATGCATGTCCTCCCTTTCCGCCGGCGGATGGGATGCACCGGATCAGTGACCAACGGTGAGAGAGAGAGAGGCCACCACAGCATTGTGTGAGATACTCTGAAGAGAGACAAACCAGGCAGGCAGGCTCCATTGTATATAGTGGAGCGGACTACCTTTTTCTCCATAAAAATCGTTTTATATTCTGTGCACGTGCCATTGAGCGATATAACTTTATTTAAAAATAACCGCCAACGCATCAAGTCGAACTTTGTTTCGTGCACGCGTGGTACACGACCTTTGTAGGTAAACAACCGCTACACGCGTTCAAGTTAGCACGTGGCTGCCATTTCATACAAAAATGAGCTCCACCGTGTACCCGCGCGGGTGTGGCTGGGCACGAAGCATGAGTACGTGCACGGTGCACCTATTCTCTTCTTGTATACGTACACCACCTACGTGGGGTTGTGTGAGAGAGATACAAACGTAGAGAGATATACTGTGTGGGTTTGTGAGAGTTTGGGGGGGGGGTCAATCAAAAAATTTAACATATGCAATGTGTGTGAAATAGAGTCCTGGATATATCATATATATAGAGGGGGCGATCCATAAGAAGAGAGTGGAGGTATCATCGATTTGAGGTGTCCATACAATCGAAGAGAGGGATGATGTGTGTGTGTGCACGCGCGCGGTCGATAAAGAGTGCCATCGAATTTGTGTGTGCCCACGTCAAAGATATAGAGTGGCTGGCCTACTAGAACGAGAGAGGGGACAGGCACAGTTTGTCTCTGTGGCATGGATACCTACCTACGGCGCTCGACTATCTGTGTGTGGTGGGGGTGAGGGAGTCCTGGACTAAGGGGTCCTCGGGCGTCTGGCCTGTTATCCATGGGCCGGACTGGTGGGTTGTGAAGACATGAAGGCCGAAGACAGTACCCGTGTCCGGATTGGACTTTCCTTGGCGTGGAAGGCAAGCTTGGCGATCAAATATGAAGATTCCTTCCTATGTAACCGACTCTATGTAACCCTAGATCCCCCCCGGTGTCTATATAAACCGGAGGGTGTAGTCCGGAAAGGATATACTCATTACCATAGTCATACAGGCTAGACTTGGTTTAGCCATTACGATCTCGTGGTAGATCAACTCTTGTAACACTCATATTCATCAAGATCAATCAAGCAGGGAGTAGGGTATTACCTCCATAGAGAGGGCCCAAACCTGGGTAAACATCGTGTCCCCTGTCTCCTGTAACCATCGACCTTAGATGCACAGTTCGGGACCCCCTACCCGAGATCCGTCGGTTTTGACACCGACATTGGTGCTTTCATTGAGAGTTCCACTGTGCCGCCGACAAAAAGGTTCGATGGCCCCTTTGATCGTCTATAGTGACGCTGTCCAAGGAGAAACCTTCCTCCCCGGACAGATTTTTGTATTCGGGCGCTTGCATCAAGGGCCAACTCGCTCGGCCATCTGGAGCAGATCGATAGCTACACCCCTGGCCACCAGGTCAGATTTGGAAGCTTGAACTATGTTGCAGATATCCGTGGAGACTTGATCTTCAATGGATTTGAGACCGCGGCGATTGCTCCCTGACGGTGTCCTGGACTAGGGGGTACTCACCACGTCATCTCCCGATCTGTTAGATTGGGCCGAGGACCCCCATGGCCATATACTCATGGGCCAGTTCGGACCGCTGCCGCATACAAGGAAGATTCCACAATACTTGGCGATCAAGACAAGGACTCCTCCCCACAGGCGTATTCGGCTAGGACTCTTGTTATCCTAGGCCTCTGGTGCATTATATAAACCGAGGCTAGGCTAGTCGATAGATATATAAAACAATCATGTCATAGGCTAGCTTCTAGGGTTAAGCCTCTATGATCTCGTGGTTGATCAACTCTTGTAATACTCATATCATCAAGATCAATCAAGCAGGAAGTAGGGTATTACCTCCATCGAGAGGGCCCGAACCTGGGTAAACATTGTGTCCCCCGTCTCCTGCTACCATCGATCCTAGACGCACAGTTCGGGACCCCCTACCCGAGATCCGCCGGTTTTGACACCGACATTGGTGCTTTCATTGAGAGTTCCGTTGTGTGATCGGCAAAAGGATCAATGGCTCGACTGCAGATCAACTGCGACGTCGGCTTCTTCATCACCGGCTCAGCTGGTCACCTTGGCTGAACCGAGGACTGTGCCCTACCTCTGATCGTCATGTTCGGGTGAGGGCCTTCATCAACATCAACTCCGATCTCTATCAAGATCATGGAGGAATCATCCAGGGAGCCCGGGGGCTCAACGTCAACATTGCCCTCGGGCGACCGTGCTATTTTTCTGGACAGCGAACTTGTATCTGCCGCCACTGCCTCCTCAAGTGTCGTTGTAACGATTGCTTCGGTAGAATTGTTTGTAATTGAGTCTATAACAACCCTGAAAAATTTCGTCGAGATCCGATGGAGGAATCTCTGGCAATCCACGATATACCAGAGCCCTGTCAAATCTGGACGGGAATCTGGACGAGTTTAGGGCGTGGTGTCCAGCTTCTAGCTCGTACGTCCTTTGGAAGATCCAACCTTTGATCGGCTGCGGAATTCCTATGTCTACTACCCCTCAAAATTTCGGCTCGATCCGACGGTCCAAACTCCGGGAACCTTCAGATTAGTGCATCACCTTTCGGATCTGTTTTCTGCGCGAGAACGAATCCGACCCGAATTCATCTTTTTTATGAACAGGGTTTCGGACATCCTTCTTGAAGGAAGTTTTGTATGGAGTATTGTGTTTTGTTCCCGAACACATCCCACTAACTTTAAAATCTTTTGAACATGATCTTCACCATCATGCTGGTGTCAAACCAGTCCGGCAATATTGCTCCAAGGCTGCCGACCTGACACGTTGTCACCTTATTGAGTCGAGCTCAACTTCTTCGGATCATCATCTCGGCAAGCCGAACAAGATTTCAACATCGTGAAGGATAAATCATCACCAACATCGCCGCCCAACGGATTACGTGGAGCCGGTACACCAGCATCGCCGCACGGTCACTTCATCACGCCGGCATTGACCACGTCACGACCGGCATCGGCAGGGCCGCACTGTTGCTCCTTCAAGCTGATGTTCATCACGCTGACCTACTTCGACTCATCGGCTGACATCGAGGCTTCGACATCTCGGCCGGACCGGGGGCTTCGCCATCTCTTCATCAACCTACTCCGGAGACTTCGCATCACTAGCCGACCAGCTCCATCACGTTAGATGGACCGAGGGCTCGCCTCGGCGGGTCGACCTTTGCCAAGATCGCCATGTCGCCGCTTATCGCCCATCGTGCAATGGGTGTGTAGATCGAGTCCCAATTTTGGGAATCACCTTTCTTCAGATTGCCACAACAAATAAACCAGGTGCTATTAATCCTAGTATTTTTTGCTTGTTTGGGTTCATTTTTCCCAAGGAATTATTACTCCGGTTTGTCCATCATACGTACGCAGGTCTCTCAAATGGTGACCGCATTAACGATGGTTTCATGGTGGTTCGGTCAGTTTCCGTACATAGTCCGGCGAACGCCGCATCCGGAACTCGGACCGACCTATGAATTCAGGCTTTGCTGTGCCTTTATCAAGATCACATCGACGCCCGCATCGATATTGACTTCGCGCCAGCCATATTTTTTTATTACTCACTTTGCATAAATTATTTATTATGCGACAACTTTTTTTACTGTTATCTCTGGTTTGCACTATTTTTTGTGCACAGGAAAATGATCCGGGTCGGGCAGTATCGTCAACTCGGCATACTGACATACCATGTCACCTCGGCTGGATGGGGGGCTTCGTCAACACTTCATTACCCCATGCCTGGGACTTCGGCATCACTCTGCCGGCCTGCATTGATCGTGCTATGTCACCACTTCAGAGTGCCGCGCTCTTTGCTCCGCCACCTCGGGACCGGCTTGGGGGATGGAACCTTGTCCCGCATCAAGCTCGGACCGCGTCATCAACACCGAACACATTAACCAGCTAAGTTACCTTCATGCTCAAAGTTTTAAATTTTTAACTTGTGTTTGGTTCGACCAAGCATTATACTTTTTTGGAAAAAAGTTGCTTGTAAAAAATTTCCTTGTCCAAACTTTGTTCGTGACGCACAAATTCAAATATCCAGTTCACTTGGGGGCTTACTTTATAAAGCTTTTCCTCTTGCTTATGATTATACTTGTACGGCTTCATTCCTTGTTCATGTATTACGCCACAATATGCACCATATTGACTTAAGCGATTTGCAAGCTGGGTTGCCTCGCTACTGTGTTTACCCCTACGTTCCCGATTGTTCGGCTAGGGAGTAAAGGGAGCACCTCTGCGATTGTCACGATCGGGTCATCCGAGCCGACCTCAGACTGGGTGAAGCCGAAAGCTAGCATTCTTATTGTTTTCAATTATGGTCGGCACACAATGGAACTCATCAGTACAAATAATCTATTTCACAAGTCTCATAGTAACAATGAGCACTGAAGAAAGCTATCGGTGGGGGTACTATTTTCTTCGAAGATGCTTCTTACACTTCTTCAGTAATATAGCATAAGTTCCCTGAACGCGCTTTGTCTGTTACAGCCTTATGGCCTGATTGCCTGGTTATCGGAAACACCATCGATATTCTCAACAGGTGGAGTACATAACACTTTTTGGCCCTTGACCGAAGAGGGAGAAGCCGACGGTCGGTTAAGACGCGTATAAAGTTCGGGTGAACACAGATATGATATAAGTACTTTGGTACATACAATCATTATACATAAAATTCTTTTACCCAAGTCACTTGGGGCCTCTTAAATTTATACGAGTCGTTTCATAATAAGTGTTCTTCTTCTTAGTCGTTGCAAATTTTTTTATCATTATTTATCACTCCTTTTTTCGACACGTGTGTGGTCACTAGCCGGGGAGCCTAGTTTCTCTCTCCAAGCCGCTAGAGTTTAGTTTGCTAAACTGGCCTAATGAGAAGTACTCCGCCTTCGGGATAGGAGGTTGAAGCCGTAGGGTCAACCCGCTTAAGGTCTTGAGATAAGATGTGTCATGATAAAGCACCCATGTATAATCTTTTTTTTTCTAAGACCAATTTTCGATTTGGCACCGAGCACTTGATCTTGTTCGGACGTCAAGTATTTACTGACGTTTTTTGGTTTTCAAGCCTATGGCACTTTTAAACTATTTGTGTGTTTCCAGCATTAGTCTCATAGTGCAACGCCAGACACCTTTAGAGATCCGGCAAAAACACTCTCGGATATTACCATATATGCATCGGTTTCGAATTGTGTCTTCGGTCAATAGTTGGGTTGCCCGGCTCCTGTGCTTGCCTCCTACGTTCTGCTTTGTTCGGCTAGGTGTGCAAAGGGAGAACCACTGCGATTGTGCTTCCAGCTCACATGGTTAAGCACCACAGTGGAGAAAACCGAAAACTGACTGTCACAATAGGCGTAAACCGGTCAGCGATCCGATGACTATGTTAACTGACGGGACGTTCTTAACATTGGCCGAAGTGTTTACGGCTTGACCTCGGCTGTCATTGAACACTAACCGGGGGCTCATAGCTAGCTTCCCCAGTATAAAGCTCCTATGACTAAGCAAAAGTTATAAAGCCCGCATATCTGATTGCCTTGTTTCCGCTAACACACCCGCCTTCGGGCACCGAGACGTCGGCTAAGGGTTGTTTTGTTAGTGCGGAAACACCCTGTGTAGTATCTACCAAGGGGTAGAAGCCGACGATGGGGTACTTTCAACTGATAAACGGTCGCAATGGAGTCAAAATAATGATGTAAAGTACTTGGGTACATAGAATCATTACACATAATCTGTGATTTTACTACGGATATCGATCCTTAATTCGGCCACCCGTGCCCACATTAAGGCTCGGTGGCTGGTGGCTTTGTGCTCATTATTTACAAATGTTAAAGGGGCACATCGATCCCCTGATATGGTGTTGCCACCCGACCAATGTCTCGGGGGCTACTGCATTACCTATTTCAATGCAGAAAATTCCAACTGCCAAGTGTTCGGCTTGACCGAACTATGGGCAAACGTGTCTTTGGACAACAATAGGTACCATTTGGACCTATCCGGCATCAAGCTAAATATATTACGGCAACTTTTCAAGACCCTCTCTCAAGGGCCCATTCGCCGATCACTATTATCTCTAATATATTACATCGCTTTTATTCCTATGTATGTCGCCGAGCTAGGAGTTGATCCTCGGCCGATTTTCACGCTACGACCGAGTCTCGTGGGCTACTAGGATCAATAGTTTTATGTTTTCCTTCCGTGCATCTCGGTTTTAGACCGATACACACCTTGAGGGCTACTGGACATACATCGGCAGAGAATAAACTGCACCAGCTTAAAAATATTCACAAAAATCACCTCGCTGTCGGGTGGTGCACCACCTTGGAAGCAGTCCCAAGATAAAGCTCGGGCGCTAGCGGTTAGCTCCATAGAAGGCATTTCCAGATTAAGCTCGGCTAAACTCCTTCAACTTTTTGAACCAAGATGATCTATGACATCTTGGATATAGTCCGTGTTGGAGCTTGGACACGCCAAAGCGTTGGAGCTCGGATACATTTCGTCGTTGAGCTCGGAAGCAGTCCGCATTGGTGCTCGGCTGCAAAAGATACCTCGAATGCAGTCCGGCGCTCGAGCTCGGACGAAGAGGACACCGCCTCCCCGAACAACTTCAAACCCGAGGTGTGGCATAAAAATAACAAGGCATTGATAAAGGCCGGAAACTTAAAGGGGCTCCTCAGATACCCGACGCGTAAACTCTTCG
The DNA here is from genome assembly GCA_021605145.1 of Aegilops bicornis. Taxonomy (NCBI): domain Eukaryota; kingdom Viridiplantae; phylum Streptophyta; class Magnoliopsida; order Poales; family Poaceae; genus Aegilops; species Aegilops bicornis. The sequence goes on along the minus strand of CM038669.1, from coordinate 112,696,402 downwards.
GATGCACTTTGGCGATCCTTAAGATCGAAGATGAGAAGATGTGTTGAACCAGTTTTCAAGACCGACGACCGAAGATGAAGAACAGTTCGGAAGAATCGAGGAGTGTCCCTAACTTGAAGACCGGTTCAGGGGGCTACTGACGGTGTCCTGGACTAGGGGTACTCACCACGCCATCTCCGATTCGTTAGATTGGGCCGAGGACCCACATGGTCGTGATACTCATGGGCTACCGGATCACGCCGCAAGATACAAGGAAGATTCCACAAGACTTGGCGATCAAGACAAGGACTCCTCCCCACCGGGCGATTCAGCTAGGACTCTTGTTATCCTAGGCCTGGAGCATTATATAAACCGAGGCCAGGCTAGTCGATAGATATATACAACAATCATGCCATAGGCTAGCTTCTAGGGTTTAGCCTCTATGATCTCGTGGTAGATCAACTCTTGTAATACTCATATCATCAAGATCAATCAAGCAGGAAGTAGGGTATTACCTCCATCGAGAGGGCTCGAACCTGGGTAAACATTGTGTCCCCGCCTCCTCGTTACCATCGATCCTAGACGCACAATTCGGGACCCCCTACCCGAGATCCGCCGGTTTTGACACCGACACTCCCTCACTCCGATGAATATGACTTAAATCACATCGGACCAGATTCGTGGAGAAGCCTCCCCAACCTTAGATCCGGAGCAGATTGCACCACCCGACGCCACGTAGTCTGCGGTGTTGGAGCCGCACACGCACTCAAGACTGGGATATCTGCGTCAACGCAATTCCGGACTCGCCTCAAATTTATAAGTTCCCGAACCACACACGTCATGCAAGCGCAGAGCTGAATCGGTTATCGATCTTCGAGTTCAGCGCTGCAGATATCTTCCAACACTCGCCCTTGGGCGATGTTCTAAATTCATTAAAAAACATGTCCTTGGCAGGGGACTCATAGCTGGTTCGATCTAGGGGCTGATAATGGAGAATTTCGCTTCCCACCCGCCACCCACTTCATAGCCACCGTCGAGGACTTAACCTACACGCTTGATTATGGCTCTGAAGACATCGACGGTGTAGACAACGATGCCGATAAGGAGCAAGGCCAAGACCCGCCATTCACGGGACGTGGAACGGCCGCCTCTTTGTATGACGTGCGCATGGTTGATACACCTAAAAAAGCTAGTGATGACTACAAAGAAGATCCAGCCGAGAATAAATCTCCTGAGACACAGTCTAAGTACCGGCACCCTAAACACCGCTCTAAGTCACATCGCAGCAACGCTGGCACCGGAGAAAATAGTTCTCCGGACGACGCCAAAAACAATGAAGACCATGTTGGAGAAAGATCCGAACAAGAGGAACAAGAAAATGGGCAAGCCAGCCCCGATGAACAGGCCCTACCCAGCGATAATTCGGAGGATGGCAACTACCTACCGCAGACCAAGACGCAGGTAAGCCTCGTGACGAAGACTTCATCGCACTCAAGAACCCCTCGAGCAGGAGTGCTTCAAGCGCAGGCTAATAGCTACTGCGAGGAGCCTGAAAAAGAAGCACCAGCAGCTTCAAGCTGACCAAGACCTACTCAACGACAGATGGAACGAAGTCATGGCCGCCGAAGAATACGGCCTTAGTGGCCCAACCAAAAGCTACCTGTAGCATATATCGCTACCTCAGTCTGATGAAGAGGCGTTGGGGCCCGTACCATCATCACACAATGCGGCAGGTCGTCGACAACTCTGTCTGGATAAATAGGCAACTCAAGCTGAATACCAGACCGCCCCACCTCGCTGCAAAGACAAGAATAACACAGCTCATGGCTGTACTGACGACCTCTGACGGGACTCGGATAGTAGAGCAGGACACACAAGATCGATCTATGGATCGCGAGGGCATGCCTCGACACGCGTCAAGGGCTACCTATTTGGACGTGACAAACCTAGCCACACCCGAGACGAAAACCGCAAATGGGCTCCTCCGGAGTTACGTCGCAGTGTGGCCCAACATAGAGGCGCCGCACACCCTCTTTGCTTCACTGATGAAGTAATGGATCACGAATTCCCCGATGGATTCAAACCCGTTAATATTAAATCATACGACGGAACAACCGATCCCGCGGTATGGATAGAAGATTTTATCCTACACATCCATATGGCGTGTGGAGACGACCTCCACGCCATCAAATACCTCCCACTAAAGCTAAAAGGGCCAGCTCGGCACTGGCTAAACAACCTGCCTGAAAATTCCATAGGCAGCTCGGAAGACTTGGAAGAAGCCTTCCTTGACAACTTCCAAGGAACATATGTCCGGCCTCCAGACGCCGATGACGTAGGCCAGATTGTCCAGCAGCCCGGAGAGTCAGCCAGGAAGCTCTGGACTCGGTTCTTAGTCAAAAAGAACCAAATTGTCGACTATCCGGACGCGGAAGCCCTTGCGGCCTTCAGACACAAGTCCGAGACGAATGGCTAGCACGCCACCTCGGACAAGAAGGACCTAAATCCATGACAGCCCTTACTGCTCTAATGACCCGCTTTTGCGCGGGAGAAGACAGCTGGCTGGCTCGTAGAAGCAACATCGCCGGTGACCCGGGCACTTCCGAAATCCGAGATGGCAACGGCAAGCCACGATGAAGCAAACACAACAGTCACAATGATAATGAAAGATCACGCGACACAGCGGTCAACGCCGGATTCATCAACCCCAAGCCCGGTCAACGAAGAAGCCATTCAAGGCAAACCGAGACGAACCATCCAACCTAGACAGGATATTGGACCGACCCTGCCAGATTCATGGCCACCCCGATAAACCAGCTAATGATACTAACAGAAACTGCTGGGTCTTTAAACAGGCCGGCAAGCTCAACGCCGAACACAAGGGGAAGAGGCCGCTAGGCGACAGGGACGACAGAGAGGTTCACCAACGAAATACCGGGGGCCAGAAGCAATTTCCACCCGAGGATCAACTACTCCCGGAGCGAAAATAGCAGTCCGGCATCCGCCGCCCACCTTGTACAGTTGCAAAATTTGCGCCGTGCATACATCACTACGCACTCAAGATACCATAGGATTGGCGGAAGCACACTACGGACAAGCCTGCAAGCACCCCCGTAACGTTTTTTATCCATTTTCTTTTTATTTCTTCCTTCACTATGCCTTAAAAATAGGTGACGAATAGGACAAACATCTGAAACTGGCGCTATCGGAGTCCGGATCCGTACACTCACCTAAGGGGATATTTCCATCAAGGATTCCCCCCGCCGAGGGCTGGCGGCGCAGACGTGCGATAGGAGGTCCAAAATAACTTTTTGTAGACCACACTCACTATTTTGCGCCTATACTATGCCTGTTCCTCCGCCTCCGACCCCGAGCATGTCAAATAGCCGGGAGGATGGCTTTTATATATATAATAAGTAATCACTGGCATATCGCTCAGCTCCCAGTAAGCAGTATCCGAATTAATCATCTATGTTGTTTCGCCACTGAATACGGCTCCCCTGGTTGTCTCACAGATATACCTTGGCATAACATTCCAGGGGCTCGGTATGGGAACAAATGAGTTGCCACCAAAAGCCCAAAAAGCTCTACAGCGTACTTCGGCGTTGCAAGTTTGGCCTTATATGCATCAGCTCCGAATCATTATCTTGGGTCAACAGTTGGGTTGCCGGCTCCTGTGCTTGCTACCCCACGCCCGCCTATCGCCTAGGGTAGTAAAGGGAGAACTACTGCGATTGTGCCCTGGTCTAAACCGGATGAGCACCTCAGTAGAGAAAGCCGAAAATTGACTATCAGGATGCGGTGAGAGATGGTCAACCACTTGACGACTTATTGGAATCTTTAGCGATTCTCCGTGTCACACGAGGGATCTTTTTCGGATCAAATATGTAAGGCACCATACACCGCATACACACCAGGGGCTATGTCGTAGCCCCACCATAAAACTCCTATGGCTAAGTGAAAGTGTTAATGCCCTATAGTCTGATTCCCTGGTTCACCGCATTGTCACCTCCTTCATGGACCAAGACGTTGGATAAAGAGTGATTAAATGCTTTTCCGAACACCCCCATACTTCCTACGAGGGGGCTGAAGCCAATGACTGGAAAACTTTCAGATTATATTATAACGGCCGCACAGGAGGAATACAAGCTTTTGAGCAAAACTATAAAATTGTCTTTTACAATTCTCATACACCTCACTCGAACATTATGTCTTTCGAGCACTGACCCTCTATCAAACAGGCAGCCTCTAGGACATCTTCAAAATAATGCTCCGGTTCAGGACGGTCCTTCCCCTTGGGTGGACTCTTCGCTGCAACATCGATGGCCTTCATCTTCCCCCAAAATGTCTTGACTCGGGCAAAAGCCATCCGTGCACCCTCAATGCACGTTGATCGCTTCACAACGTCGATATGCGGCACCGCGTCGCCAAGCCTTTGCACCGAAACAAAGTAGCTCTTCGGAATAGGCTCAGTCGGCCACAACCGGATTATGACGTTCTTCATGGCAGCGCTGGATATCCTATGAAGCTCGGCCCATTGAGACATCTGCTCATTCAGCAACAGAGGGCGCTTTGATGCGCCAAACTGTGACCAGAGCTTCGCATTATGCACTTCTCTCGCTTGATAATACTGTGCCGCATCGAAGAACTCTTCGGCAAGTCTAAAAACTCGTTCGGAGAACTCCACACTCGGTCAAGCTGAGCATAGTTCGGATCGCCGAACTTAGTCTATAGCAGAAAGGGTTTCCCAACCGCAATCTCCCCAGCTTGCCGGATCACCTCACGGGCTGCTCTGGATTCCGATCGCGCCTCTCTCGCCTCTTGTAAGGCTTTGTTCAGTTCATCCGTTTTGGCTTCATTCTCCTTCTCCATAAATTCACAGCGGCTAGTAACATTTTCCAGTTCAAGCGCCATCGTGGATATCTTCTCCTCGCCCGGCGCCAGGCAACTTGTTCGGCTTTTAACTCAGCCGATGCCTTTTCAGCAGCCGCGTTGCTACATCGGGCCTGCTCCTTGGCCCAGGCCAGCTCCGCTCGGAGAACTTCAACGGCGGCAGCACCATCTACAGCCACGCATATTCCAAAGATATAGATTTTAGCATCATGCTTATACCACAAAAAATGTATGGGAATTGCCCCAAATACATACCTTTGTGACTCGTCAAGACGCATATTGATTAACGCAGGACATCCCCTGCTACATCAAGCTTCCGCTGCAGCTCGGCAATATCCATAGTCTCGAAGTAGCTAAGGGGAAACAGCCTGCTCCAGCTTCATCGATCAGTCCCTGAGTATCCTTTTGATCCTCCGATTCGCTTCCCAAAGGAAGCCAACCCGAGTCTCATGGGCTACTACCTATACACAGTGCATCTTTGCAAATAAAACATAGCTGAAAATATTATATTACAAACCTCAAGCCTTTTAGCAGGCTCATGAAGGCTTCATTCAATCCGCTTCTTCATGAAAAAATCTTCTTAACCACTGCACTCCATCAAGGTACATCGTTCTCCCGAGATGTATGCTTTTCGCAACATGTCCCGCAATATATCCAAAGCCTCCGGTCTCCTAAGCCGCCTAGGAGCACCACCATCCTTTGAAGGAATCTGTTCACCTGCCTCCAGAGTCACCGCTGCCACGAGCCGTACAGTCCGGGCCTTTATTATCAGCCCTGCATCTCTGGACGGTCGGAGATCCACCTTCGGTACCGCTTTTTATCCCCTCAGAACTTGTTGATCAAGAAGAACCTCCGCGACGACACTTCGTAGTCAGCCCGCCTTATGGGGTGAGGAGGTTGGGGGAGGCATCTCGCTCTCCATCATCTCTGGGAGGAGACCTCCTGAAGAAGAGGATTGCCCAGAAACACTCTGTGCCGACCTGTAAAAATGCACGGACGTGTTACGTATATCTTTGGTAACGGCAAAGGAGTGGGACGCTATCAAAGTATTTTGGATTCACTTACGGTTTGGCCGAGGGCGTGTCCCCTTGTCGGAGCTGTTCAACGGCATCGCTTTCCAAACCCAAGCCGCTCAACGGTGGCATCTTGCCCCTTTTGGGGGATTGCCCCTCCCAACCTTCGAAGGCAGCCCTTTTCCTCCTACTAGGAGAAGGGATGCTGGCTCCTCTTTCGCCTATCTTCAAAGCGAGGAAAGGTCGATTTCTCTCGACTCAAGATTCGACTTACTTCCGTAACAAAGGTCATCCCGGTCTTTTCGCCTCCTCTTTACCCTCCCTTGCCGGGCTACCGATATGGTGTCGAGCCCAAGATCCTTGTTAGCACAGGATTAGCCGAAGTCTGCGGGAAGGGGAGCCGGACACCTAATCTGTTCCACCTTCTTTATCCAGCCCTGAAAAAGGATGATTCGGTCAGTATCTTGCCATTGGGTATCTGATTACGAGGTATTCGGCAAACGGGTACTTACTGGGGTATCCAGATGATTACAGTCTAGGCCGACATCTTCGGTGGTGTCCGGCCATTGCCTTCGTTTCCCGAAGAATAATCTCCACATTCCTTCAAGCGTAGTGCCGAAGAAGTGTTGAAGAGTCCACGGCCCTTTGGGATTGAACTGCCACAGGCGGAGAGGCCATCGCTGGCACGGCAGGGTCCGACAAACTAGCATTACTTGTACATCGTTGACGATATTAATGTCCCTCTCAATGAGGCTTCAGATGCGACTTTGCAGAGTACGCACCTCGTCCGTTGATCCCCAGACCAAACCCTTATTAATCCATGATGCAAGCTGAATTGGGGGGGGGGGCTGGATCGAAATGCAAAGCGCAGTTGCCCACTTGGAGTCAAGGGCTCGTGATTTAGAACCACCCCGCTGCCATAAATCGTAAGATTTGCTAAGCATCCTTTCACCAAACAGCGCTAGCAAGCTTGCTCATCAGAGCACCACCAAGACTCAGCTTGCTCCCCCTCTATCACTTGCGGCTTCACATCGAAGGTCTTGAGCCACAAGCCGAAGTGCGGAGGAGTTCGGAGGAAGGCTTCGCACGTAACGATAAACGCCGAGATAAGAAGAATAGAGTCCGGGGCCAGATCGTGAAATTTTAGCCCATAATAGAACATGAGTCCTCGAACGAAGGGATTAAGGGTAAACCCTAACCCACAGAGAAAATGGGACACCAACATGACCCTCTCGCCGGATCTGGGGGTGGGGATAACCTGCCCCTCAGCAGGAAGCCGATGAAGGATTTCCGCGGTCAGATACCTCGCCGCCCGAAGCTTTGCAATGTCTCCCTCCGTGGCAGAGGAAGCCACCCACCGGCCTTGACGGCTGGATCCGGACATGACTGGAGTTTGTGGCGATTGAAACCCGGGTTTTGGAACTCGAGGTAGCAAGGGTTGAGGAGGAGGCAAGCGTGAAAGAAAAAGACGGGTATGTACCCCTATATAAAGGCCACGAATATCGAACGTCTCCTCCTGGGCCTCAAAACTTACTTATTCCCAGGGAGTTGTGCCCACGCGACGGTTGGGTTACCCACGTCCGGGCTGATGAGAATCCCTTAAAAAAGGGAGACATGATCTCCGCTTGGATAAGACATGCCAATAAAACCACGTCTCGGGACATGGGGCGACGGGCTAGCTAACGGTTCGAAAATAATGACCGAGAAGGCGTGATGTCATATTACCAAAAAGTTGTCAGCGGATTGGACTCGTGAAATATTATATCCTCTGCAATTGTGTATACAGGTCCAGATAAAATCATTACATCTGAAGACTATCTTGGAGTTCGGAAAGGGGAACCCGCCTTGCAATGTCAAGACAATCTGCTACACGGCTCCTCGCCATTGAAGCCAGATTCGTGGGCTACCGAGGAGTCCCGGACTAAGGGTCCTCGGCCCTACCGTTATCCATGGGCCGGACCGGTGGGCTGTGAAGACATGAAGGTCAAGACTGCACTCTGTCTGGATTGGACTCTCCTTGGCATGGAAGGCAAGCTTGGAAATCAACTATTAAGATTCCTTCCTATGTAACCGACTCTGTGTAACCCTATATCCCTCTGGTGTCTATATAAACCGGAGGGTGTAGTCCGGAAAGGATATACTCATTACCATAGTCATACAGGCTACACTTCTAGGGTTTAGCCATTACGATCTCGTGGTAGATCAACTCCCGTAGCACTCATATTCATCAAGATCAATCAAGCAGGAAGTAGGGTATTACCTCCATAGAGAGGGCCTGAACCTGGGTAAACATCGTGTCCCCTGTCTCCTGTAACCATCGACCTTAGACACACAGTTCGGGAACCCCTACCCGAGATCTGCCGGTTTTGACACCGACAGGGGGGAGGGAGGCCTAATTAACTATAGAGGTACAGTGGCTGGTATATGTGTGGAGGAGGAGAGAGGCCTACCTCATGTATTAAGGGAGATCGATCTACCTCATGTATTAAGGGAGATCGATCGGTATCCATGCATATGTGTAGAAGAGGAATAAGGTTGGGAGAGAGACAGAGCTAGAGTGTTGGAGGGGGTGGTAGTGGAGTTTCTTCTAACAAATGGTGGCATAGGCTTGCTAGACAACCGGAGGGCACGCCTGCAATATCAATAAGAGAGGGGATGGATGCCTGTTTGTGCACGCAAGTGCAGTGAGGGACGGGTCAGAGGCATGCACGAATGATGAGGGGGACGATATGGCTGTGGTAAGTGCATATAACTAAATAGGAAGATCAATCGTCCTTTGTCAGAGAAAGGAGAGACATAACTTGTGAGGTACGTCGATCGATGGGGGGATAGTTAAAGTCGACCTAGGTATATGTTGGGAGATAGATCGGTATACATCCATGTGTGTGTTAGAAGCAAATGAGGCACAGGGAGAAGGATAGAGAGAGGGGGATGCATCTAGGAGGTGGTGCGAGAGTCATACTATATCAAGGGGGAAGGAGTGTGTGAGTACAAGATCGATGAAAAGAGTGGTGGGAGTGAGGCATGGACGGTGATAAGAGAAGAGGGGAAGCTTATGTTTGTGCTAGGCACACCTGGTTAGAGAGGCATATCGATCGATGTGTGCCATAAGGAAGGAGCTGGGGGGCCTACACACACCGTGGGTGAACGACTTAAAGTGAAAAGACGAATTTGCGCGATGGAGCTAGAGAATGTTGAGGGAGGGTGAGAGCGATGCGGGCATGTGCATGCACGAGAGAAAGTTAGCGCTAGCTAGCTACAAATATAAGAGGATTGTGTGGGTGTAAAAGACGAATAGATATCATACTTCATTATAAAAAGTGAATTCGAATATTTGAAGAATTTATCATAGTGTTTTAAACCGACGTATGTGTGAATATATATAACGGTGATACACATGGTGTGGTTATGAACATGTTATACTACATATAATATATTTTATCTCTACTCTTATAAAAAACGGAGTTGTTGATGATGGTGTGCCTGCCATCCCTGCAATATAGGTCATCCGATTTATATCTAATGGATAGGAAGGAAACTATGGCAACTTTGAAAAAGATACCCACACCCCTCTCCATATTTGCAAATTAGGCCTCCCTTGATCATGTTGATGTTCGTGGAACGCATGGGCATCTTGCTAGTACTACGATAATATATAGAACATTGATCATAAAATGTGTGGATTTTGCAGCTCAGTTCTAAATACTTGTCATAATGTAGGGCGGGCACTATACTATGTGTGATAAACACGGTGTACACGTATGGAACATGGTTTAGATTATGAATATATAGTTAGTACATCAAATGTACTATTATTTGGAATCAACACCAAGTGTATTCAAAAAATAGAATTCGAGTTCATGTAGTACACATAGTTCATATCTATCTCTATACTAATCATGTGGTGTGTTATTAAGGTAATACACGAATGATGGTTGAAGTTGGCAACAATCATGATTGTAGATTCTTATTGAAATAGAGAAATGAATTCAAACTCAGTTCGAATTGCAGCGGTAGTATAGACATTTGGAATGCACTAAAATGTTGGTATGAGTAGGTTACATGCATTATACAGCAAGTTTAAAAAATTTAATTGGACATAACATGGATTCATACTCCTCATTCCATCCATATAGGGTGTAATGCGCTTTTAAGACCGCCTTTGACTATTGACAAGATTAATAGTACATGACATGCATAATGTGAAAATTATATCATTGAAAGAACCTTTCATGCATTTAATTTAACGGTGTGCTTTGTGTAAGTTGCATGTCATATATTATTGCTCTGATATTTGGTCAAAGTTAGCATCGAAAAACGCATTAGGCCCTATATAGATGGAAGGAGGAGTAACTTTGAATAGCATTTTTATAGTAAAATGGGGCAAGACTCTCTCTTTGTGTGGTGTGAATAGTTTTATTTTTTTCATTTTCTTTTTGGTTGAGGGAAGTGCGAATTGATTTGGTATGTACAAGTACAATATTACACATTAGGCTTGTCCCTAAAATTCAACCCGCGCCTTGTTATATCCCGAAAATTCAGATATCATGCTCCCAAAACTGGCGCCTTCACAACCCGCGCCTTGCTATCCTTAAATTAAAACGCTATGAAAACTCCCTCCACCTGCCAAATCCGACACGCTAAATCCCCTTCTAACCCTCGAGCCGAAGGGCCGCTTAGTTCAAATCGGTGGGGGTACTTTTGTAACACACCCTACATTTTGGACAAGCGCCCCTAAGTCATGGTTCACCCTTCCATCGCCTCCTTTTGCCATTCAAATCCCAGCCGCCATAACCTCTCGGCTCCAGCCGCAAACCCCACCTCATCCGTCTGCCACCTCACTGCTGCCCATCCGAGCCTCTTCCACGACGACGCCCTCCACCGCAACAGCTCGACGCCCCTCGCCCACCTCCCCTGCATGAGGATCCGCCGTCCATCTCGTTGTCTCGCCAGCTCAGCCGCCTGCCCTCCACCTCCAAGGAGCTGCTCGACGATCACCTCGTTTATCGCGGCTGCTCCATCCCCACAGCTGCCGCTTTAACTCGCTCCACCGGAACCGCAGATTCCTCACCGACTCCTGACGGCCAAGGCCTACTCGGCGCCACCAAAGAGGTTGTACACTCATCGTGATCGCACCTTCTCCTTAGCTCGACCTCCCGGCGCCGACGGTGCTCCATACCGCACCCCCATGGAGCGGCTACCTTGAAGCCGGGCGCTGGCGACATCTCCACGGGCTCTCCCTCAAAGGCGAGGCCCTTCAAGGCGGGCGCCATACCGGATCTCGCCATTGCTGCCGCTCGCCTCGCCGATCACTCGCCGCCCACTGCCGCTGCTGTTTAGCTCCGCCGCCGTCAGACCGCTGCTGCTGCTTTCCACCTCACTGCTGCCGCTTCGCTCGATTTAGCTACACTTCACGACCGAATCGACTTTTGGGTCACCGATTTTCAGGGGTGGGGGGCTCACGAGTTAAGGAAGAACCACCAGCCGCGATGGGGGTCACGGAGAGGTACCCCACTATCTATCTTAGGGTTCAGGTGGGGGTGGGGCCTATAGGGCTGGCTGGGCGGGCGCGACCGTGGTGGGAGTTGTTTCAAGCGTGAGGCGGCTACTGGGCTGGCGGTTCGGCCGATGGTGGTCAAGTGCCTGGGGGTGCAGGTTGAAGATGAATTGCAGGCCCTCCCTAAACTACATGTCAAGTGCCTCTCGCTACCATTATGCTCAGCCGACAAAGAATATCTACATTCCACAGTAAATTTCAGTTTCGACAGTTAAGTTCAAAGTCAACAGTTTTTACCTCATCTGTTGTAGTCAGGTGGTTTTTGGTGATGTAAATTTTCCATCTATTTTCCATCATCTATTGGAGATGCTATTAGAATCCCACTTGAGATTGACAATGTATGTCTTGTGCTACTTCAGCCTTGACGTATTACGGCTCACCGGGGCTGCTCCAACGACAGAATAATCCATCACAACAGAGCAGTGCCCTTGAAGCCTGATACGTCTCCAACGTATCTATAATTTTTTATTGCTCCATGCTACTTTATCTATTGTTTTGGATTATAATGGGCTTTATTTTCCACTTTTATATTACTTTTGGGCTAACCTATTAACCGGAGGCCCAGCCCAGAATTGTTGTTTTTTGCCTTTTTCAGTTTCGAAGAAACAGAATATCAAACGGAGTCCAAACGGAATGAAACCTTCGGAAACGTGATTTTCTCACCGAACGTGATCCAGAGACTTGGACCTCACGCCAAGGAACCAGAGAGGCGGTCACGAGGGCGGGGCACCCCTCTAGGGCGCCGCCGCCTCGTGGGCCCCTCAAGCTCCACCGACGCATTCTTCCTCCTATATATACCACGCACTTCTCAAACGATCGTAACAGAGCCAAAAACCTAATTCCACCGCCGCAACTTCCTCAGATCCACGAGATCCCATCTTGGGGCCTGCTCCTAGGTTCACGGAGGGGGCATCCACCACGGAGGGCTTCTACATCAACACCATAGCCTCCTCCGATGAAGTGTGAGTAGTTTACTTCAGACCTTCGGTCCATAGCTAGTAGCTAGATGGCTTCTTCTCTTTGTGGATCTTAATTCAATGTTCTCACCCTCTCTCATGGATATCTATTCGTTGTAATCTTCTTTTTTCGGTGTGTTTGTTGAGACCGATGATTTGTGGGTTTACGATCTAGCTTATCTATGAATAATATTTGAATCTTCTCCTAATTCTTTTTATGTATGATTGAGTTACCTTTGCAAGTCTCTTCTCGAATTATCCGCTTGGTTTGGCCAACTAGATTGGTAGTTCTTGCAATGGGAGAAGTGCATGGCTTTGGGCTCAATCTTCAAGTGTCTTTACCCAAAGGATGTAAAGGGTTGCAAGGCACGTATTGTATTGTTTCCATCAAGGATAACAAGATGGGGTATTTATCATATTGCATGAATTTATTCCTCTACATCATGTCATCTTGCTTACATGCTACTCTATTTTTAACTTAATACTCTAGATGCATGCCGGATAGCGGTCGATGAGTGGAGTAATAGTAGTAGATGCGTAATCGCTTTGGTCTACTTGTCTTGGACGTGATTCCTATATACATGATCATACCTAGATAACCTCATAACTATGCTCAATTCACAATTTCTCAACAGTAATTTGTTCACCCACCGTAGAATACTTATGCTGTTGAGAGAAGCCACTAGTGAAACCTATGGCCCCCGTGTCTATTCTCATCATATCAATCTCCATCACTTTTATACTTGCTTTGTTTTTACTTTGCTTTTTACTTTTCACTTTGCATCTTTATACCAAAAATACCAAAAATATTATCTCTATCAGATCTCACTCTCGTAAGTGACCGTGAAGGGATTGACAATCCCTAATCGTGTTGGTTGCGAGTAGCTACCGTTTTGTGCAGGTACGAGGGACTTGTGCGTGGCCTCCTACTGGATTGATACCTTGGTTCTCAAAAACTTTGGGAAATACTTACGCTACTGTGCTGCATCATCATCTCCTCTTCGGGGAAAACCAACGCAAGCTCAAGACGTAGCAAAGCCGTCAACAGATTCCTCAGATCTTCCTCCACACCTCCGATAGCCACCTCTGCCTCAACTGCTTCAGCGACCAACCCAATGATGCTGAGGTCGACACGGCTACGGCAAAGAGGTTATACACTTGTTGCATCACTTATTACTATACATTCATGTCGATCCATTAGGGCTATTTTGGTTCAATAGAAAAACATAGCAATAGGGAATTTTCCAATGGCACTCTACTATTCAATTATTCATGCATTTTGTTGAAAGGAATGAAGCAAAACATCCACCTGGACCTACTTTTCAAAATCATATGCATGAAAACAAGACCAAGTACATTAGTGGCAGAATAACATACTAACTGTACACGCTTTCATATGGTTTCACTTTATTTTGGCCATGTTTCACTGCATTCCTCTGCTCTTCCAATTCCTGTAAACCAAACACTCAAGTTGACAGAAATCCTGTGTTTACAAATGCTTTGTTTACCATGTGCATTCCTATCCTATTCCAGTGTTTTTCCTATCCCTGCATTTTTAGAATCATACAAGCCAAATGAGCCCTTACAGAATTACTTCAGCCATGTGTAGGTGTCAAAGGGAACTTTGTGTGGTTTGTCCCGCCTCGCCACAAGGCCGTCCACCTCAACCGAGCTGCTCCATCGATGTAAACATCCACCAAACGAGACATCACGACTCCCGACCATCTTTCGCCGCCAGATCCTCCTTCCCCGCCGCCGCACTCCACCGCAGAACGGCATCGCCATCATCGACTCAGCAGATGAACCTGAGGAGTACACGGGTCCACAAGAGAGGTCGCACTCATTTGTTTCTGCTTATGTTATGCATTTCTTAAAATTACCTACTACTTTATCGTCATGTTCACCTCTTGGACTCCAAGTCAGGTCCAAATTAATGTTCAAACTTGAGTTCTAAATTAGTTGTGGGGGCACATATCGAGGAAGCAATGAATAGTATCTTTGTCTAATATCTAGTTCACCTAGGGTATGCCTATGTTGTTCATCTTGGGTGGGAAACAAATAGTAAAGCAATCATCATCTGTCTTTTTATTAAATTAAAGCAATCATCATCCTGCTAAATCATTATTTTTCGATCCATCCACTGGTTGTTACCATCACTCTAAATTTCTGCATGCTCTCCTTACATAATCTCACCATATTTTTTTCGTATGTGTGTCAGATATTGTACACAGTCATGCTGAACATGTAGAGAAAAATAGAAGAGTTTTATGGGCAATACAATGTCATGCAGACATTGCTCCATGGTGGGTCTAATGGAAAACCCTCCCCACCCCTCTCCGTGATTGTAATCCGTGAGGAAGATATATGTTCGAGGTGGATCTGCACGTCACGACCACTCCTATTTACCCCCCAAGGTGTTTGCTCTACCTTGGCATGGTGATGTTAGTCATATCATGCATATGTTGCCTTGTAGTGCCTACTTTTGACATCATATATGTCATCTTCTTAGTTTAGACATGTTCGGTAATGCCACCTATTTAGTTTCTATATCATATATGGGAATTATGCAGTCTCATGTCTTTTAGCCAGCCATAATATACGTGAAATGTGCAATGCCATCCTGTTTAACTGTGCATCATATATTTGAATGATATCTTGCTCATCCTTTTCTTCATTACATTTCCATTTGTCGACAATGTTTGTACATTAAACTACTCTTCCCGTGAATCAGCCATTTGAGTGGGAGATTGAAAATCTGGAGTGAAAACAAGGCCTTCAGAGCGCATGCTGCTACCGTCAAGTAGATCTCTTGTTGGGTCCCGATAGCTCCTCGTAGATGGATTCGTAGACGTATGACCAGTCCTATTCCCCCACCGAGGTGTATGCTCTAACTTGGCACTAAGTTATATTGCTCATATCATGCATATGGTGTCTTGCATTGCATAGTTTAGACATCATATACACAATATTCAACACCATGTTCTTAGTTCGTATATCATATCTAATGCCCTTTGTTTAGCATATAAATCACATGTGTGAATTAAATGATGTGATCCTCGATTACTTAGATAACATGTAGGTGAATTATGTCATGCGATCCTGCTTAGTTATTCATCGTATCTTTGAATTATGTTATGCTATGCTATCCAGCTTTAGATAGACATCATATATGTGAAATTATGTCATGCTATCCGCTTTAGTTAAACAATATACATGTCAACTATTTCATGCCCTCTTTTTCCACACTATCTATTGCATCTCTCTCTCATACAATGTCCTGTGACATTCAACTATGTTTCCTGCTTATCAGCCATTTGAATTGGAGCGGTGATGCCAAAGATTCAGCGTACTAAAACACGGTCTTCAAATAAAATAGTGCTACCTCTTGGTGGAGATAGCACCTGTTGTGCATGCACGAGAACCAGCCCTACCACACATAGCCCAAACTCGCAGATTGTACCTCATCATGATGGACAGAGAACCAACTTCACCCAATCTAACCCCAACCCCAAAGCAGATAGTAACCCAGCCTCGCTGACACAAAGACCATCTCCACCACAGTAGCTCCCAAATAAGCAGCTAGTAAGGAAGCTCCAAAGGCCCAAAGGGCCAAGATTACCACGGCGAACCCCAACTCCACCAGCTTAGTACGCCTATTCCTGTGGAGGAAGCACAACCAGCTAGTCGTAGTTTAGCTTCTATCGCATTTGATGTTGTTAAATCGTATGTGCGTATCTTCCCATCTTGGAAATATTATACTGAAGATGAAGGAAAATGCCAGTTGCAGGTGTTTGGCCAAGAGTTATGTGTAAGTAATGTTATTCATGGCAATTACTTTGCTTTGTCCCATACATCCTACCTCCATGATGGTTATAATACAACAAATTTTCCCATTTTTCTCTATAGAGAAGGACCGATTTGGAAACTCAGGATGACGTAACTCGTGCTAATACCTCTGCTATCTTCAAGAATGCTTGGTGGTAGTATTGGAATTACTCAAGAAAACGATTTCACCAGCAAAGAAACTCATCAAATTCCCTTTACGCTCTCCCGAGACACATTTATCGGACGATGACCTGGAACGCCTTTGTTCTCAGATCGGTCCCAAACCAAAAATGTGGTAAGGTCTATGAGCTCATTTTCTATTTTTAAGTAATATATTCTTGCGCCTTATTGTACTGCTCATGTAGAACAAGTGCCTAAACCTCAAGAACAATTGTTCTAATTTAAGATTCCATTGCTATCATAGTTCAAAAAGCGCTTAGGCGCATTGTGCATTTTTCCACCGCCTTTGCGCTTTATCGACCAAAGCGCATGCTTATGCGCAGTTATGCATGTATTGCGTAGTTATGCGCAATGCATTTCACCAACGCCTAGAGCCTAGGCGCCGCTTTAAGCGCCGCTTAGGCGCACTTTTTAACTATGATTGCTATCGTGCATACCGCTTTTGCTCTTGTATCACTGTATTTACTCATACAAACTTATTTTTAAATTGAAGGATCCAATCGAAACTCCAATGGCACAGCAGGTATGTTCATGCATGTTTCTTTAACAGGCTTGTTCATATCAATAGCTCTATTGATTTAAATTTCAATTGTGTATACAGTTGACTTCTCATATCATGCACATTACTAGCATCACAACATAGCCAATAGTGTTGTTGTACATGTAGACCCGTGGTACCCATCTGAAATCTTGTTGTGCCATGTAGTTTCCCACGCTTTGTATTCTTTCACTACTGCTTTGTCTTGAACTGATATGATTTGAACCGTGTCTCTATTTTGATTTGGCAAGACAATGAGTGACCATAGGACATAGATATATGTTTGTTTGATGCTTTTATTAGGCCAACTCCACCGCGCGACCCCAAACGGACGTCTGCTTTGTCCGGTTTCTGTCCGCTTGGGTAGGGATTTGGGGTCGTGTCCGGCCTCGTCCCGATGCGGTGGCAGGCGCCCAGCCATGTCAAGATCCATTTGCCCCATCCTGTCCGTCAGGGCCAAAAATGCCCATATATTCATATGAAAACTAGTTTGCACGTTCAAATATTAATGTCTGAAAATAAAAATAGTTGTACAACCCAATCGAAATTGTCTCTAATAAATTGATTTTACAAGCAAATTGAAATAGTCTTCAACGAACATAAAATGAACCAATACATCTATTGGTTGCCAATGTGATCCCAGATGTGCTCAACCAAGTCATTTTGAAGATTCAAATGAGTGTGCCAATCACGCATCTCACGGTGGAATTGGACAAACTGTTCAAATGTGGTCGGGTCTTGGTGCAGGGGCTCAATATTTTCATCTTGATAATCAAATCCTTGGTCGAAGATACTCTCATCACGCTCGTCCTCGACGATCATGTTGTGCATGATCACACAAGCCATCACCTCCCAAAGCTTCCTTTCATCCCATGACAAAGGCAGTGGTTTCAACGATACCCCACCGGGATTGAAGCACACCAAAAGCACGTTCCACATCCTTTCTAGCACTCTCTTTCATTTGGGCAAATCTCTTTCTCGTATCACCTTGGGGTTTCGAGATTGTCTTCACAAAAGTTGACCACTGAGGATATATACCATCTGCTAGATGGTATCCCTTGTTGTACTGATGGCCGTTGATCTCAAAGTTGACAGGTGGGGAGTGGCCTTCTGCAAGCCTCGCGAAGATTGGAGAACGCCGCAGACGTTGATATCATTGTGAGAACCTGCCATACCAAGAAAGAATGCCATATCCAAAGATCTTGCGATGCCACCGCTTCTAATATGACAAAGGCACCCGCTAACATGCCCCTTGTAATCGCCCCCGCCAAGCAAATGGACAGTTCTTCCACTCCCAATGCATACAATCTATGCCGCCAAGCATGCCCGAAAGCCTCTAGCTGCGTTGGTCGCCAACAATCTCTCTCAGATTACGGCAGCTATGGCTGCCTCAAGTACTCTGGGCCAAACACCTCGATCACAGCCGCAAAACTTGTACCTTGACATCGTACATGTTGTCTCACTCATACGCACATACTCGCCCACCAGATCGCTCGAATACCATATGCAAGCATGCGGATGGGTCATGTGCATTTCTCGTAAGAGGAGAATCCAAGCTTGCCAAGGGCATCCGCCTTGCACTCAAGTATGGGTCATGAGCAACCACTCCTCTCGGACACGATTGAACACATGCCTTGCCATACGAAAACGGGCGACGGAATTTATCCGCTTGAAGAGCGGGTGTTGGCAAAGTAATCGGCATAGAGCAGGGCGTGGCCTCTCTCCCCTATTGCGGTTCAGGTTGGGAGCACGGCCAGGAGTGACCCCGCATCGAGGAAGCTGTCATGAATATGGTCGTGAACGCACCAAAGGCAGCCACCATTAAGATCTTCATCATCCGACGACGAATCGTCCGATGAACAAAGGAAGTGATGAAAGAAAAACTCGCCTCCACTATCCATACCTTTGATGGAAAAGGTCAACACCTTGCGGTCGTGGTGGCGAAGAGGCCGCTGGCGATCACCTCGACGCAGCAAGGGTGGTTGCCGGCCGCCACCGCCGCCTGGAGCTCTCCTTGAATCGCCTCGGCCTCCGTGGGTCCGCCACCGCAGTCATGTCCCTCCGCCACCGCAAGGACAGCGACGGCCAAACCTCCCCGATAGACGCACCAAAACTACGGCGAAAGCATCGGCGTGGTGGCGCCCATGTCAAGACGTGGTTTGGTATGGACGGCGGGGCTGCGCGTGAGGAGGCGGCCGGAGAATAGGGGTGAGCCAAGCCGGGCGGGCGGGAGAGAGGGTGAAGCGTTGGGAGCGGAGGGATCGTAGTGTCTCGACAGCGGGCCATGGGGGACAAGGTGTGCGTCATGCCATCCGCTGCCCATTTCACCCCAAACCGAGCGCAAGTTTGGGCCGGGGATGGGTCGAAAACGGACGGAATCCGGACATTTTTCCGTTTGAGGCCGCACGCTGGACCGTCTCTTTTGTCCGTTTTACCCCAAACGGACGGGGGCGGACAGGATAGGGTCGCGCGGTGGAGTTGGCCTTATGTACTAGTACTTGGCAATATAAGACTTGGTAGTTTAATCTTGTCCACCTTACTAATGAACTGGTTCACCGAAATGAGTTTCATATACTAGTACATGCTAAACCTGTTATGTGTCTCGCTTGTTTCTTCTTTTAGAATGTCGATGTAATATTGGGGAAGAGTGCCTTATTAAGCAAGGGTAAAGGAAGTAATGCAGATAAGGTTTAGGATAGTGACACATCCTTGTTGGTCTCCAACAAAGCTGATAAAACAGCTAAGGAAGACTATCTCGAAGATAGTGAGACAACCCCAAAGTCCTGTCTTGGTTTAGTGTTCGAAAGCATCGCCACTACCGCTTGCACAAGCTATTCAAACTCACCGTCTCAATCAGTTCGATTCCTTGAGTCTCAACTACAAGTCGAAGACATCGATCACCGTGGCGACAAGAAGCGTATGATCATGCGAAGTCCCCGGAGCATTCAGATGCATACTTTCCGTGCAACAAAGAAGCGTTGGAGGATTTTAGCGCCAAACAGATAAAGCTAATAAGCTTGCTAAGCTTATTGCCGCATGGTGGATACCACGCTTATTGAGCTCTTCCGGTTGTTTCATTATGCTTTTGGTTCGCCGCCGCTTATTTGCAATCGTGGCCAATTTTGACGGCCAAAGGTATGTAATATGTCGCTTTGTTCCCTATATTTGCACCGGTGGCTAACTTTGATGCCCAAAGCGATGTAATATGTGTAATAGCGGTAATAGGCTAGCGTTAATTGCTTGCTTATTTATTTCCTTATTGTCTTGTTTAGTTGTTTGCTTCTAGTCACCGCAGCTTCTTTTTCTATGTTTTTCTAGTGGCCACAATAACCTAACCTATTTTTGGAAACTAGGCCAAAATAATCATGGCAACACACGGACTATTGTAACCATGGGCCTCATGTGGGTCAGATGATCCATGGGCCTTCTACGGGCCATAGGATCCATTGGCCTTCTATACGGGCCAGAGGATCCATGGGCCTTCTACGGGCCGCAGACGATCCATGGGCCTTTTACGGCCGCAGACGATCCATGGGCCTTCTACGGGGCGTATCATCATTTCGCCAATCATGGGCCATACTATTCGTGGACAATAACGGGCCGTTAATAGGCCGTATTTGATAACTCTATGAAAACAGCCCAATGGGTTTTTTCGGCATGAAAACGCCCAACGACATTAACGGGCCACAAATGGGCCGATCAGAATTAACGGGCTGAATTTGGCCCACAAGCGTAAAATGACAAGAACGATGTAAGTAAATCAACGTCGGAAATGAGCCTAAGAATAAATGGGCCCCGAGAAGGCCGAAGATAACATAATGGAAATGGCCCAACAAAATCATGGGCCGTTAATGGGTATAAAGTGATACACTATTCATTACGGGCCAGTTTTACCACGGGCCGTTAAGGGGCCGAGGGTTACTAAGGGCCTCATATGGGCTGAAAGACATCATGGGCCATACATGGGCCGGAAGTTAAAATAGGCTGGACTTATATTGGACGGCCCAGATGACGCTACTGGACCTAATTGGGATAGGCCGTAAACGGGCCCTGGGATAGCGGGCTGTAAATGGGTTATATGTGAATAGGCCGTTAACAGGCTTATCATGGGCCGGCCCGCCACCTTTTAACCAAGTCAAACGGGCCGGCCTTTTCACAGGAATGGGCCTCTGTTGGGCAGTGCCACGTGTCGATGTATCATAGGCGCTTTGGGTCCAATGAGTGGATGACATTTGTCCCAACGGTGAGCCGACACGTGTTTCCTCCAGCCAATGATGATTTTACACGTGGAAAATCCCGATTGGTCGGGGCTGTTAACGGGTTATCGGATCCAAAACCGGACCCGATAGCTTAACAGCTGCCCGCTACTTGCGGATGCCACGGTCCGCTACCCTTGACGAAAGCACTTTTGTGACGCGCGATTTATCATCATGGAAGTGGACACTTCCATGATGATAATTTTGGTAATGTCATGGAACACTTCTATGGAAGCACATGTATGACTATCTTGATTTTGTCATAAAATTGTCATGGATGTACATGCATGATAGAAAATGTGACCTACTGTGACAAACACGTATCATCACGGAAGTGTATTTTTTTTGTAGTGCATGAAGTGTGTATCCACGATGAGATACCAGATTAAAGTGAACGAAACACGCACAGTACAATCCATGCCTTCAAGAGGGCTCCGGCAAGGAGACCCACTTTCGCTGTATCTCTTTTGTGATATGTGCAGAAGGGCTCTCAACTTTGCTGCATGAGGCAGAGGAAAAAGGAACAATTCATGGAGTGAAAATCTGCACAACAACCCCACGTGTGTCGCACCTGTTCTTTGCAGATGTCTCCATGTTGTTGCTCAAACCAAATCAGGTGGAAGCAGTGGCTCTGCATGAGGTGCTGGCCCTTTATGAGAACTGCTCTGGGCAGTGTATAAACGTGGAAAAATCAGCTATTCTGTTCAGTCCAAACACGCCAGAAGAGGAAAAAACGCAGTGAAAGATGCACTTGCGATTCACAGCGAGAATTGGAACGAGAGGTATCTCGGTCTCCCGGTTCATGTTGGAAGATCAAGGAGGAAAACATTTGCATATATTAAAGGTAGCATCTGTGGGAGAGTGTATAGATGGCAAGAGAAACTCCTTGCAAAGGAGAGTAAAGAGGGGTTGGTAAAAGGAGCCATTCCTACATACGCTATGTCTTGCTTTGACCTCACAAAATCCCTTTGCACAGAGATAAACAGCCTTCTTGGGAAGTTTTGGTGGAGTCAGCAGGATAAGGACAATAACTTGCATTGGGTCAGTTGGGATAAGTTCACACAGCCAAAGGCAAAGGGGGGGCTTGGTTTCTGGGATATGCACAACTTCAACATTGCAATGCTGTCCAGACAGGGGTGGCGCCTCGTACAGAACCCGGACAACCTATGTGTGAAGGTTTTGAAGGCCAGATACTTCCCCCACTACCATGTGCTCGACGCTGAACCAAAAGAGGGGATTTCCTACTCGTGGAGGAGTATTATTCAAGGACTGAAGTTGCTCAAGCAGGGTTACATTTGGCGAATTGGGGATGGTGAAGGAAATATGCCCTAGAGGCAATAATAAAGTTATTACTTATATTTCCTTATATCATGATAAATGTTTATTATTCAAGCTAGAATTGTATTAACCGGAAACTTAGTACATGTGTGAATACATAGACAAACAGAGTGTCCCTAGTATGCCTCTACTTGACTAGCTCGTTAATCAAAGATGGTTAAGTTTCCTGACCATAGACGTGTGTTGTCATTTGATGAACGGGATCACATCATTAGAGAATGATGTGATGGACAAGACCCATCCGTTAGCTTAGCATAATGAACATTAAGTTTTATTGCTATTGCTTTCTTCATGACTTATACATATTCTTCTGACTATGAGATTATGCAACTCCCGAATACCGGAGGAACACCTTATGTGCTATCAAACGTCACAACATAACTGGGTGATTATAAAGATGCTCTACAGGTGTCTCCAAAAGTGTTTGTTGGGTTGGACTATATCAAGATTAGGATTTGTCACTCCGAGTATCAGAGAGGTATCTCTGGGCCCTCTCGGTAATGCACATCACTATAAGCATTGCAAGCTATGTGACTAATGAGTTAGTTGCGGGATGATGCATTACGGAACGAGTAAAGACACTTGCTAGTACGAGATTGAACTAGGTATGATGATACCGACAATCGAATCTCGGGCAAATAACATACCGATGACAAAGGGAATGATGTATTTTTTCATGCGGTTTGACCAATAAAGACCTTTGTAGAATATGTAGGAACCAATATGAGCATCTAGGTTCCGCTGTTGGTTATTGACCGGAGACGTGTCTCGGTGATGTCTACATAGTTCTCGAACCCGTAGGCCCGCACGCTTAATGTTCGATGATGATTTGTATTATGAGTTGTGTGTTTTGGTGACCGAAGTTTGTTCGGAGTCCCTGATGAGATCACGGACATGACAAAGAGTCTCGAAATGGTCGAGAGGTAAAGATTGATATATTGAAAGGTTATGTACGGACACCGGGATGGTTCCAAAAAGGTTCGGGGATTTTCCGGAGTACCGGGAGGTTACCGGAACCCCTCGGGAAAGTTAATGGGCCTCATGGGCCATAGTGGAGAGGAGGAGGCAGGCCACAAGAGGTGCCCCCCCATAGCAGTCCGAATTGGACAGGGGTGGGGGCACGGCCCCCCTTTCCTTCTCCCTCTCCCCTCTTTCCCTTTTCCCTCTCCGTTGGAAGGAAGGGGGGAGCCGACTAGGACTAGGAGTCCTAGTGGGACTCCCCCCACTTGGCGCGCCCCTAGGGCCGGCTGGCCTCCCCTCCCCTCCTTTATATACGGGGGCAGGGGGCACCCCAAAGGCACATCAATTGTTCTCTTAGCCGTGTGCGGTGCCCCCCTCCACTGTTTACTCCTCCGGTCATAGCGTCGTAGTGCTTAGGCGAAGCCCTGCGCGGATCACATCAAGATCATCGCTACCACGCCGTCAGGTCGACGGAACTCTCCCTCAACCCTCTGTTGGATCAAGAGTTTGAGGGACGTCATCAAGCTGAACGTGTGCTAAACTCGGAGGTGCCGTATGTTCGGTACTATGATCAGTTGGATCATGAAGACGTTCGACTACATCAACCGCATTAACCAAATGCTTCCGCTTTCGGTCTACAAGGGTACATGGACACACTCTCCCCCTCTCGTTGCTATGCATCTCCTAGATGGATCTTGCGTGAGCAAAGGATTTTTTTGAAATTGCATGCTACGTTCCCCAATAGTGGTATCAGAGCTAGGTTTATGCATAGATGATATGCACGAGTAGAACACAAAGACTTGTAGGCGATAATAGTCATAATGCTTACCACCAACGTCTTATTTTGATGAAGCGGTATTGTTGGATGAAGCGGCCCGGACCAACATTACATGACCACATTCATGAGACCGGTTCTACCGACGTGCTTTGCATACCGGTGGCTGGTGCTACCTCTTGAGCACTGCGTTGGATTTCCTTGAAGAGGAAAGGATGATGCAGTAAAGTAGCATAAGAATTTCCCTCAATTTTTGAGAACCAAGGTATCAATCCAAAGAGGAGGATACGCCATGAGTCCCTCGTACCTGCACAAGCAAATAACTCCTCGCAACCAACACGATAAGGGTTGTCAATCCCTTCACGGTCACTTACGAGAGTGAGATATGATAGGATAATATATTTGGTATTTTTGTGATAAAGGTGCAAAGTAAAACAAAAAGCAAAGTAAAAGCAAAGGCAATAATAAAGTGTTGGAAGATTAATATGATGAAGATAGACCGGGGGCCATAGGTTTCACTAGTGGCTTCTCTCAAGAGCATAAGTATTTTACTTGGGTGAACGAATTATCATTGAGCAATTGACATAATTGAGCATAGTTATGAGAATATCTAGGTATGATCATGTATATAGGCATCACGCCTAAGACAAGTAGACCGACTCGCCGCATCTACTACTATTACTCCACTCATCGACCGCTATCCAAAGATGCATCTAGAGTATTAAGTTCAAGAAAACAGAGTGACGCCTTAAGCAAGATGACATGATGTAGAGAGATAAATTCATGCAATATGATAAAAACCCCATCTTGTTATCCTCGATGGCAACAATACAATACACGTGCCTTGTTGCCCCCATCACACCGGAAAGGACACCGCAAGATTGAACCCAAAGCTAAGCACTTCTCCCATTGCAAGAAAAACCAATCTAGTAGGCCAAACCAAACTGATAATTCAAGAGACTTGCAAAGATAACCAATCATACATAAAAGAATTCAGAGAAGATTCAAATATTGTTCATAGATAATCTTGATCATAAACCCACAATTCATCTGGTCTCAACAAACACACCGCAAAAAGAAGATTACATCGAATAGATCTCCACGAGAGGGGGAGAACATTGTATTGAGATCCAAAAAGAGAGAAGAAGCCATCTAGCTACTAACTATGGACGAAGGTCCGAGGTAAACTACTCACACTTCACTCCAAGGGCTATAGTGATGATGTAGAAGCCCTCCGTGGTGGATGCCCTTCCCCCATGAGCTCCAAAACAGGCCCCAAGATGGGATCTCATGGGTACAAAAGGTTGCGGCGGTGGAATTAGGTTTTTGGCTCCTCCTCTGATCGTTTGGGGGTATGTAGGTATATATAGGAGGAAGAAGTACGTCGGTGGAGCAACAGGGGGCCCACGAGGGTGGAGGGCATGCCCTGGGGAGGTGCGCGTGCCCCCCCCTACCTGGTGCCCTCCTTGAAGCTTCCTTGACTTAGGGTCCAAGTCTCCTGGATCACGTTCGGTGAGAAAATCACGTTCCCGAAGGTTTCATTCCGTTTGGACTCCGTTTGATATTCCTTTTTCCGCAAAACTCAAATAGGCAAAAAACAGCAATTCGGCTAGGCCTCCTGCTAATAGGTTAGTCCCAAAATAATATAAAAGTGGATAATAAAGCCCAATATTGTCCAAAACAGTAGATAATATAGCATGGAGCAATCAAAATTATAGATACGTTGGAGACGATCGTGCATCCCCAAGCTTAATTCCTCGCTTCCTCGAGTAGGTAAATGATAAAAACGGAATTTTTGATGCGGAGTGCTACTTGGCATAATTTCAATGTAATTCTTCTTAATTGTGGTACGAATATTCAGATCCGAAAGATTCAAGATAAAAGTTCATATTGACATAAAAGTAATAATACTTCAATCATATTAACTAAGCAATTATGTCTTCTTAAAATAACATGGCCAAAGAAAGTTCATCCCTACAAAATCATATAGTTTAGTCATGCTCCATTTTCGTCACACAAGAATGCTCTCATCATGCACAACCCTGATGACAAGCCAAGCAATTGTTTCATACTTTAGTAATCTCAAACTTCATAAACCTCCACGCAATACATGAGCGTGAGCCATGGATATAGCACTATGGGTGGAATAGAATATGATGATGGGGGTTATGTGGAGAGGACAAAAAAGGAGAAAGTCTCACATCAACGAGGCTAATCAATGAGCTATGGAGATGCCCATCGATTGATGTTAATGCAAGGGGTAGGGATTGCCATGCAACGGATGCACTAGAGCTATAAATGTATGAAAGCTCAACAAAAGAAACTAAGTGGGTGTGCATCCAACTTGCTTGCTCACGAAGACCTAGGGCACTTGAGGAGGCCCATTGTTGGAATATACAAGCCAAGTTCTATAATGAAAAATTCCCACTAGTATATGAAAGTGACAAAACGAGAGACTCTCCATCATGAAGATCACAGTGCTACTTTGAAGCACAAGTGTGGAAAAAAGGATAGTAGCATTGCCCCTTTTTATTTCTTTTTTTGGGCCTTCTTATTTTGGCCTTTCTCTTTTTTTGGGACAATGCTCTATTAAATGATGATCATCACACTTCTATTTATTTACAACTCAATGATTACAACTCGATACTAGAACAAAGTATGACTCTATATGAATGCCTCCATGGTGTATCGATATGCAATGAATCAAGAGTGACATGTATGAAAGAATTATGAACAGTGGCTTTGCCACAAATACTATGTCAACTACATGATCATGCTAAGCAATATGACAATGATGAATGTGTCATGATGAACGGAATGGTGGAAAGTTGCATGGCAATATATCTCGGAATGGATATGGAAATGCCATAATAGGTAGGTATGGTGGCTGTTTTGAGTAAGATATAAGGAGGTTTATGTGTGAAAGATCGATCATATCACGGGGTTTGATGCACCAATCAAGTTTGCACCAACTCTCAATGTGAGAAAGGGCAATGCACTGCATCAAGAGGCAAGCGGTGATGGAAGGGTGAGAGTGCGATAATCCATGGACTCAACATTAGTCATAAAGAACTCACATACTTATTGCAAAAATCTACAAGCCATCAAAAACCAAGCACTACGCCAAGATGCTCCTAGGGGATAGATTGGTAGGAAAAGACCATCGTCATTCCCCGACCACCACTCATAAGGAGGACAATCAAATAACACCTCATGTTTCAAATTTGTTACATAACGCTTACCATACGTGCATGCTACGGACTTGCAAACTTCAACACAAGCATTTCTCAAATTCACAACTACTCAACTAGCACGACTTTGATATTATCACCTCCATATCTCAAAACAATCATCAAGCATCAAACTTTTCTTAGTATCCAACACACTCATAAGAAAGTTTTTACTATTTTTGTATACCTACCTTATTAAGATTATTCAAGAAAATTACCATGATATTTAAGACTCTCAAAATAATATAAGTGAAGCATGAGAGATCAATAGTTTCTTTCAAACATATCCACCACCGCGTTTCTAAAAGATATAAGTGAAGTACTAGAGCAAAACTATATAACTCAAAAGATATAAGTGAAGCACATAGAGTATTCTAATAATTTCCAAATCATGTATGGCTCTCTCAAAAGGTGTGCACAGCAAGGATGATTGTGGTAAACTAAAAATCAAAGAATTAAATCATACAAGACGCTCCAAGCAAAACACATATCATGTGGTGAATAAAAATATAGCTCCAAGTAAAGTTACCGATGGAAGTAGATTTAAAGAGGGGATGCCTTCCGGGCATCCCCAAGCTTTGGCTTTTGGTGTCCTTAGATTATCTTGGGGTGCCATGGGCATCCCCAATCTTAGGCTCTTGCCACTCCTTGTTCCATAATCCATCAAAAGATTTCACCCAAAACTTGAAAACTTCACAACACAAAACTCAACAGAAATCTCGTGAGCTCGGTTAGCGAAAGAAAACAAAAGACCACTTCAAGGTACTGTAATGAACTCATTCTTTATTTATATTGGTGTTAAACCTACTGTATTCCAACTTCTATGGATTATAAACTATTTTACTAGCCATAGATTCATCAAAATAAGCAAACAACACACGAAAAACAGAATCTGTCAAAAACAGAACAGTCTGTAGTAATATGTAACTAACGAAAACTTATGGAACTCCAAAAACTCAGCAAAAATAGGAAGACCTAGTCAATTTGTTTATTTATCAACAGCAATTGGAATCACTATTTTATCACGTTCTGGTGATTTTTAAAAATTGTTTTCGTTAACAGAAAGTTTCTGGAAATTACAGCAAGATCAAATAACTATCATCCAAGAAGATCCTATAGGTTTAACTTGGCACAAACACTAATTAAAACATAAAAACACATCTAACCAGAGGCTAGATCAAAGATTTATTCCTAAACAGAAGCAAAAAGCAAAAAAAAACTAAAAATAAAATTAGGTTGCCTCCCAATAAGCGCTATCGTTTAACGCCCCTAGCTAGGCATAAAAGCAAGGATAGATCTAGGTATTGCCATCTTTGGTAGGCAATCCATAAGAGGCTCTCATAATAGATTCATATGGTAATTTTATTTTCTTCCTAGGGAAGTGTTCCATGCCTTTCTTTAATGGAAATTGGAATCTAATATTCCCTTCCTTCATATCAATAATTGCACCAATCGTTCTAAGGAAAGGTCTACCAAGAATAACTGGACAAGAAGGATTGCAATCTATATCAAGAACGATAAAATCTACGGGCACATACTTCCTATTTTCAAAAATAAGAACATAATTAATTCTTCCCATAGGTTTCTTAATGGTGGAATCTGCAAGGTGCAAATTTAGAGAGCAATCATCAAAATCACGGAAATCTAGCAAATCCCACAAAGTTTTGGGCATAGTGGAAACACTAGCACCCAAATCACATAAAGCATGGAATCCATGATCCTTAATCTTAATTTTAATAGTTGGTTCCCACTCATCATAAAGTTTTCTAGGGATAGAAACTTCCAACTCAAGTTTTTCTTCATAAGATTGCATTAAAGCATCAACGATATCTTTAGTAAAGGCTTTATTTTGACTATAAGCATGAGGAGAATTTAGCACGGATTGCAACAAGGAAATACAATCAATCAAAGAGCAATTTTCATAATTAAATTCCTTGAAATCCAAAATAGTGGGTTTAGCAACATCTAGGGTTTTGATTTCTTCAATCCCACTTTTATCAATTTTAGCATCGAGATCTAAAAGCTCTGAATTTTTGGAACGCCTTCTAGGTAAAGGTGGATCATATTCAGTCCCATCATTATCAAGATTCATATTGCAAAACAAAGATTTAATAGGGTACACATCAATAACTTTTAGATCTTCATCTTTATTTTCATAGGAACTAGAAGAACACGCTCTTATAAAGGCATCTTTCTTAGCACACATCCTAGCGGTTCTTTCTTTGCACTCATCAATGGAAATTCTCATCGCTTTGAGAGACTCATTGATATCATGCTTAGGAGGAATAGATCTAAGCTTTAATGAATCAACATCAAGAGAAATTCTATCAACGCTCCTAGCCAATTCATCAACTTTAAGCAATTTCTCTTCAAGCAAAGCATTAAAATTCTTTTGCTAATTCATAAACTCTTTAACACTAGTCTCAAATTCAGAGGGCATCTTATTAAAATTTCCATAAGAGTTGTTGTAGGAATTTCCATAATTATTAGAGGAATTACTAGGATAAGGTCTAGGATTAAAGTTTCCTCTATAAGCGCTTGTTACCAAAATTATTCCTACCAACAAAATTCAAATCCATAGATTCTTTATTATTCTCTATCATCGTAGACAATGGCATATAATTATGATCAGAAGAATCACTCTTAGTTGCAAATAATTTTATAAGTTCATCCATCTTTCCACTCAACACATTAATTTCTTCTATCGCATGCACTTTTTATTTAGTAGTTCTTTCGGTGTGCCATTAAGAATAATTAACCATAATATTGTCTAGGAGTTTAGTAGCTTCTCCTAAAGTGATTTCCATAAAATTGCCTCCTCATGTCAATCCAAAAGATTTCTAGAAGCAAAATTCAATCCGCATAAAATTTTTGTATAATCATCCACAAATTCAAACTATGAGTAGGGCAATTACGTAGCATTAATTCCATCCTCTCCGAATCTTGTGCAACACGCTCATGATCAAGTTGCTTAAAATTCATAATATCGTTTCTAAGAGATGATCTTAGCGGGAGGAAAATACTTAGAGATAAAAGCATCTTTGCACTTGTTCCAAGAATCAATACTATTTTTAGGCAAAGACAAAAACCAAAATTTAGCATGATCTCTAAGCGAAAAAGGAAATAGCTTCAATTTAACAATATCAATGTCCACATCTTTCTTCTTTTGCATATCACACAAATCAACGAAGCTATTTAGATGAGTAGCGGCATCTGTTGGAAATATGCCCTAGAGGCAATAATAAAAGGATTATCATTATATTTCCTTGTTCATGATAATTGTATTTTATTCATGCTATAATTGTATTATCCGGAAATCGTAATACACGTGTGAATACATAGACCACAATATGTCCCTAGTGAGCCTCTAGTTGACTAGCTCATTGATCAATATATAGTCATGGTTTCCCGACTATGGACATTGGATGTCATTGATAATGGGATCACATCATTAGGATAATGATGTGATGGACAAGACCCAATCCTAAGCATAGCACAAGATCGTGTAGTTCATTTTGCTAGAGCTTTTCCAATGTCAAGTATCTCTTCTTTAGACCATGAGATCGTAACTCCGGACACCGTAGGAGTGCTTTGGTGTACCAAACGTCACAACGTAATCGGGTGACTATAAAGGTGCACTACATGTATCTCCGAAAGTGTCTATTGGGTTGACACGGATCGAGACTGGATTTGTCACTCGCAGTTACGGAGAGGTATCACTGGGCCCACTCGGTAGTGCATCATCATAATGAGCTCAAAGTGATCAAGTGTCTGGTCATGGGATCATGCATTATGGTACGAGTAAAGTGACTTGCCGGTAACGAGATTGAACGAGGTATTGGGATACCGACGATCGAATCTTGGGCAAGTAACATACCGTCTGACAAAGGGAATAGTATACAGGGTTGCTTGAATCCTCGACATCGTGGTTCATCCGATGAAATCATCGAGGAGTATGTAGGAGCCAACATGGGTATCCAGATCCCGCTGTTGGTTATTGACCGAGAGCCGTCTCGGTCATGTTCAAGATGTCTCCCGAACCCGTAGGGTCTACACACTTAAGGTTCGGTGACGCTTAGGGTTATTAGGAAGACTTGTATGTGATTACCGAATGTTGTTCGAGTCCCGGATGAGATCCTCGGACGCCACGAGGAGTTCCGAATGGTCCGGAGGTAAAGATTTGTATATGGGAAGTTGTCAAACAGACACCGGAAAGTTTCGGGGTCATATCGGTATTGTACCGGGCCACCGGAGAGGTTCCGGGGTCCACCGAGGGGCCACCTCTCGGAGGGCCTCATGGGCCACAAGGCAGGGAACCAGCCTCGAGGGCTGGGCGCCCCTTGGGCCCATGCGCCTAGGGGTTGGGGGAACCCCAGTGGCCCCCTTGCTTGGGGGGCAAGCCCTCCCCCGCCGCCTCTAGATCTCATCTAGAGGGGCCGGCCCCTTGCCCTTCCCCTAT
Organism: Aegilops bicornis; assembly: GCA_021605145.1. Lineage (NCBI taxonomy): Eukaryota > Viridiplantae > Streptophyta > Magnoliopsida > Poales > Poaceae > Aegilops > Aegilops bicornis. The sequence continues at coordinate 112,664,443 of CM038669.1, read as the reverse complement.
AAATAGAGGGGTGAGGGAGGGCTGCAACACACTTCCAAGGCGCAGCCCTCCCTCCCCAACACCTCTCCTCCTCCGCTGAGTGCTTGGCGAAGCCTGCCGGAGATCGCCTCTCCACCATCATCACGCCTGCCGTCAGCTGGAGCCTTCTTCCTCAACCTCTCCTTCCCCTTGCTGGATCAAGAAGGAGGAGATGTCATCCGTTCCTGCACGTGTGTTGAATGCGGAGGTGTCCGTCTGCTCGGCACTTGGTCATCGGTGATCTGAATCACGGCGAGTAATGACTCCATCATCACCGCTCCTTGAACGCTTCCGCACGCGATCTACAAGTGGTATGTAGATGCAATCTCTCCCATGACTCATTGCTTAGATGAACTCATAGATGGATCTTGGTGAAACCGTAGGAAAAATTTTAATTTTCTCGCAACGCTCCCCAACGGTGGCATCATGAGCTAGGTCTATGCGTAGTTCTCTATTGCACGAGTAGAACACAATTTTGTTGTGGGCGTAGATCTTGTCAACTTGCTTGCCGCTACTAGTATTTTCTTGCTTCAGCGGTATTGTGGGATCAAGCGGCCCGGACCGACCTTACACGTATGCTTACGTGAGACAGGTTCCACCGACTGACATGCACTAGTTGCATAAGGTGGCTAGCGGGTGTCTGTCTCTCCTACTTTAGTTGGAGCGGATTAGATGAAAAGGGTCCTTATGAAGGGTAAATAGAAGTTGAAAAATCACGTTGTGGTTATTCGTAGGTAAGAAAACGTTCTTGCTAGAACCCAATTGCAGCCACGTAAAAGATGCAACAACAATTAGAGGACGCCTAACTTGTTTTGCAGCAATTGTCATGTGATGTGATATGGCTAGAAGTTGTGATGAATGATGAATGATATATTGTGATGTATGAGATCATGTTCTTGTAATAGGAATCACGACTTGCATGTCGATGAGTATGACAACCGGCAGGAGCCATAGGAGTTGTCTTAATTATTGTATGACCAAGGCCATTGATTCAACACCATGTAAATTACTTTACTTTATTGCTAAACGTGTTAGCCATAGTAGTAGAAGTAATAGTTGGCGAGCAACTTCATGGAGACACGATGATGGAGATCATGGTGTCATGCCGGTGACAAGATGATCATGGAGCCCCGAAGATGAAGATCAAAGGAGCTATATGATATTGGCCATATCATGTCACTACTTTATATAATTGCATGTGATGTTTATTATGTTTATGCATCTTGTTTACTTAGAACGACGGTAGTAAATAAGATGATCCCTTAGAACAATTTCAAGAAAGTGTTCCCCCTAACTGCACCGCTGCTAAAGTTCGTCAGCTTCAAGCACCACGTGATGATCGAGTGTGATAGATACTAAAGTTCACATACAACGGGTGTAATATAGTTTTACACATGCAAAACACTTAGGGTTAACTTGACGAGAATAGAATGTACAGACAAGACCTCGGAAAACAAGATACCGCAATGTCGAAAATGAGTCGTATGGAAGATACGATCAACATGGAGATGTTCACCGATGATGACTAGTCCGTCTCACGTGATGATCGGACACGGCCAGTCGACTCGGATCATGTTACACTTAGATGACTAGAGGGATGTCAAATCTGAGTGGGAGTTCATTAAATATTTGATTAGATGAACTTAATTATCATGAACTTAGTCTAAAGTCTTTGCAAAATATGTCTTGTAGATCAAATGGCCAACGCTCATGTCAACATGAACTTCAACGCTGCTCCTAGAGAAAACCAAGTCGAAAAGATGATGGCATGCAACTATTCGGATCGGGTCCGAACCCGAGGATCATCCTCATAGCAGCCAATAAACAATATGTCCTAGAAGCACCGCTTAGGTGATGCACCCATCCCTGCAGAACCAAGACATTATGAATGCTTGGCAGTCTCAGGCCGATGATTACTCCCTCGCTCAAGGCGGCATGCTTTACAGCTTAGAACCGGGCTCCAAAAGCGTTTTGAGCAACACGGAGCATATGAGATGTTCGAGGAGCTGAAAATGGTTTTCCAAGCTCATGCCCGGGTCGAGAGATATGAAGTCTCCAACAAGTTCTATAGTTGTAAGATGGAGGAAAACAGTTCTGTCAGTGAGCACATACTCAAAATGTCTGGGTTGCACAACCGCCTGTCCCAGCCGGACATAAACCTCCCGGACGAGACGGTCATTGACAGAATCCTTCAGCTTCCCACCAAGCTACAAGAGCTTTGTGATGAACTACAATATGCAGGGGATGGTGAAGACCATTCTGAAGTATTCTCAATGTCAAGTCAGCAGAGGTTGAAATCAAGAAAGAACATCAAGTGTTGATGATCAATAAAACCACTAAGTTCAAAAAGGGCAAGGGTAAGAAGAACTTCAAGAAGGACGGCAAAGATGTTGCCGCGCCGTAAGCAAGTTGCCGGAAGAAGTCAAAGAATGGACCCAAGCCCGAGACAGAGTGTTTTTATTGCAAAGGAAGGGCCACCGAAGCGGAACTGCCCCAAATACTTAGCGGACAAGAAGGCCGCAACACTAAAGGTATATTTGATATACATGTAATTGATGTGTAACTTACCAAGACTCGTAGTAACTCCCCGGTATTTGATACCGTGTCGTTGCTCATATTTGTAACTCACAGCAGGAGCTGCGGAATAAACGGAGACTGGCGAAGGGCGACGAGGTGACGGCGCGCTGCCGAATGGTTCCAAGTTCGATGTGATCGCCACGGCACGCTACCTCTACATTTACCTACGGGATTAGTTTTAAACCTCAATAATTGTTATTTAGTGCCAAGTTTGAGCATTAACATTTTATCATGATATCGTTTAATGCTAGATGGCTACTCATTTAAATCCAAGAAAAAAGGTTGTTCTATTTATATGAGAGATATGTTTTATGGTCATGTTCGATGGTCAATGGTTTATTCTTAATGAATCTCGAGCGTAATGTTACACATATTCATAGTGTGAATACCAAAAGATGTAAAGTTGATAACGATAGTCCCACATACTTGTGGCACCGCCGCCTTGGTCACATTGGTGTCAAGCGCATGAAGAAGCTCCATTCGATGGACTTTAGAGTCTCTCAATTATGAATCATTTGACACATGCGTAACCATGCCTCATGGGCAAAATGACCAAGACTCCGCTTCTCCGGAACAATGGAGCGAGCAACCAACTTATTGAAAATCATACATACTGATGTGTGCGGTCCAATGAGCGTTGAGGCTCGCAGAGGATATCGTTATGTTCTCACTGTCACCGATGACTTGAGTAGATATGGGTATGTCTACTTGATGAAACACAAGTCTGAGACCTTTGAAAAGTTCAAGGAATTTCAGAATGAGGTAGAGAATCAACGTGACCGAAAGATAAAATTCTTACGATCGGATCGTGGAGGAGAATATTTAAGTCACGAATTTGGTACACACTTAAGAAAATGTGGAATCGCTTCACAACTCACGCCGCTGGAACACCTCAAATAAACGGTGTGTCCGAACATCGTAATCGCACTCTATTGGATATGGTGCGATCTATGATGTCTCTTACCGATTTACCGCTATCATTTTGGGGATACGACCAGAGACAGCTACATTCACTTTAAATAGGGCACCGCCTAAATCCGTTGAGACGACACCGTATGAATTATGGTTTGGGAAGAAACCTAAGTCATCGTTTCTAAAAGTTTGGGGATGCGATGCTTATGTCAAGAAACTTCAACCTAAAAGCTCGAACCCAAGTCGGAAAAATGCGTCTTCATAGGATACCCTAAGGAAACCATTGGGTATACCTTCTACCTTAGATCCGAAGGCAAGATCTTTGTTGCCAAGAACGGATCCTTTCTGGAAAAAGAGTTTCTCTCGAAAGGAGTAAGTGGGAGGAAAGTAGAACTCGATGAAGTACTACCTCTTGAACCGGAAAGTAGTGCAGCTCAGAAAATGTTCATATGGTGCCTACACCTACTGGAGAGGAAATTAATGATGATGATCAAGGTACTTCGGATCAAGTTGCTCTTGAACTTCGTGAGGTCCACAAGGACACGCTCCACACCAGAGTGGTATGGCAACCCTGTCTCCGGAAATCATGTTGTTAGACAACGGTGAACCTTCGAACTATGAAGAAGCGATGGCGGGCCCGGATTCCAACAAATGGCTTGAAGCCATGCAATCCGAGATAGGATCCATGTATGAAAACAAAGTATGGACTTTGACAGACTTGCCCGATGATCTGCGAGCGATAGAAAACAAATGGATCTTTAAGAAGAAGACGGACGCGGATGGTAATGTCACTATCTATAAAGCTCGACTTGTCGCTAAGGGTTATCGGCAAGTTCAAGGGATTGACTACGATGAGACTTTCTCTCCCGTAGCGAAGCTTAAGTCCGTCCGAATCATGTTAGCAATTGCCGCATACTATGATTATGAGATATGGCAGATGGACGCCAAAACGGCATTCCTTAACGGTTATCTTAAGGAAGAGTCTGTATATGATGCAGCCGGAAGGTTTTGTCGACCCTAAGAATGCTAACAAGGTATGCAAGCTCCAGCGATCCATTTATGGGCTGGTGCAAGCATCTCGGAGTTAGAAACATTCGCTGATGAGATGATCAAAGCGTTTGGGTTTATGCAGACTTATGGAGAAGCCTGCGTTTACAAGAAAGTGAGTGGGAGCTCAGAGCATTTCTCATATTATATGTAGATGACATACTTTTGATGGGAAATGATATAGAACTCTTGGACAACATTAAGGCCTACTTGAATAAAAGTTTTTCAATGAAGGACCTTGGCGAAGTGCTTATATATTAGGCATCAAGATCTATAGAGATAGATCGAGACGCCTCATAGGTCTTTCACAAAGCACATACCTTGATAAGATTTTGAAGAAGTTCAAAATGGATCAGTCCAAGAAAGGGTTCTTGCCTCTTCGCCAGTGTGAGATTGAGCTCGGCTCAATGCCCGACCACGGCAAAAGATAAAGAAGAGATGAGTGTCATCCCTATGCATCAGCCATAGGTTCTATTATGTATGCCATGCTGTGTACCAGACTGATGTAGACCTTGCCGTAAGTTTGGTAGGAAGGTACCAAAGTAATCCCGCAAGGAACACCGGACAGCGGTCAAGAATATCCTGAAGCACCGAAAAGGACAAAGGAAATGTTTCTCGTTTATGGAGGTGACGTAAGAGCTCGTCAGAAGGGATACGCCGACGCTTAGCTTCGACACAGATCTAGATGACTCTAAGTCACAAACCGGATACGTGTATATGTTGAATGGTGGAGCAAGAAGCTGGTAGCCGCAAGCGTAGCATCGTGGCGGTTTCTACATGTGAAGCGGAGTACATGGCAGCCTCGGAGGCAGCGCATGAAGCAATTTGGGTGAAGGAGTTCATCACCGACCTAGGAGTCATACCCAATGCGTCGGGGCCGATCAAACTCTTCTGTGACAACACTGGAGCTACTGCCCTTGCCAAGGAGCCCAGGTTTCACAAGAATACCAGGCACATCAAGCGTCGCTTCAACTCCATCCGTGAAAATGTTCAAGATGGAGACATAGAAAGTTGCAAGGTGCATACGGATCTGAATGTCGCAGATCCGTTAACTAAACCTCTTCCGCGGGCAAAACATGATCAACACCAGAACTCTATGGGTGTTCGATTCATCACAATGTAACTAGATTATTGACTCTAGTGCAAGTGGGAGACTATTGGAAATATGCCCTAGAGGCAATAATAAAAGGATTATCATTATATTTCCTTGTTCATGATAATTGTCTTTTATTCATGCTATAATTGTATTATCCGGAAATCGTAATACACGTGTGAATACATAGACCACAATATGTCCCTAGTGAGCCTCTAGTTGACTAGCTCGTTGATCAATAGATAGTCATGGTTTCACGACTATGGACATTGGATGTCATTGATAACGGGATCACATCATTAGGAGAATGATGTGATGGACAAGACCCAATCCTAAGCATAGCACAAGATCGTGTAGTTCGTTTTGCTAGAGCTTTTCCAATGTCAAGTATCTCTTCCTTAGACCATGAGATCGTGTAACTCCCGGATACAGTAGGAGTGCTTTGGGTGTACCAAACGTCACAACGTAACTGGGTGACTATAAAGGTGCACTACAGGTATCTCCAAAAGTGTCTGCATTGGGTTGACACGGATCGAGATCGGATTTGTCACTCCGTGTTACGGAGAGGTATCACTGGGCCCACTTGGTAGTGCATCATCATAATGAGCTCAAAGTGATCAAGTGTCTGGTCACGGGATCATGCATTACGGTACGAGTAAAGTGACTTGCCGGTAACGAGATTGAACGAGGTATTGGGATACCGACGATCGAATTTCGGGCAAGTAACATACCTTCTGACAAAGGGAATAGTATACAAGGTTGCTTGAATCCTCGACATCGTGGTTCATCCGATGAAATCATCGAGGAGTATGTAGGAGCCAACATGGGTATCCAGATCCCGCTGTTGGTTATTGACCGGAGAGCCGTCTCGGTCATGTCTACATGTCTCCCGAACCCATAGGGTCTACACACTTAAGGTTCGGTGACGCTAGGGTTATTAGGAAGACTTGTATGTGATTACCAAATGTTGTTCGGAGTCCCGGATGAGATCCCGGATGTCACGAGGAGTTCCGGAATGGTTCGGAGGTAAAGATTTGTATATGGGAAGTTGTCAAACGGACACCGGAAAGTTTCGGGGTCATATCGGTATTGTACCGGGACCACCGGAGAGGTTCCGGGGGTCCACCGGGAGGGGCCACCCCTCTTGGAGGGCCTCATGGGCCACAAGGGCAGGAACCAGCCCCTGGAGGGCTGGGCGCACCCCCCCTTGGGCCCATGCGCCTAGGGGTTGGGGGAACCCTAGTGGGGGCGCCCCCCTTGCTTGGGGGGCAAGCCCCCTCCCCTTGGCCGCCCCCCCTCTAGATCTCATCTAGAAGCGGCCGCCCCCTTCTCCCTTCCCCTATAAATAGAGGGGCGAGGGAGGGCTGCAACACACTTCCAAGGCGCAGCCCTCCCTCCCCAACACCTCTCCTCCTCCGCTGAGTGCTTGGCGAAGCCCTGCCGAGTATCGCCTCTCCACCATCATCACGCCTGTCTTGCTGCTGGAGCCTTCTTCCTCAACCTCTCCTTCCCCTTGCTGGATCAAGAAGGAGGAGACGCCATCCGCTCCAGACGTGTGTTGAACGCGGAGGTGCTGTCCGCTCGCACTTGGTCATCGGGTGATCTGAATCACGGCGAGTACGACTCCATCACCACTGCTCCTTGAATGCTTCCGCACGCGATCTACAAGTGGTATGTAGATGCAATCTCTCTCCCATGACTCGTTGCTTAGATGAACTCATAGATGGATCTTGGTGAAACCGTAGGAAAAATTTTAATTTTCTGCAACGTTCCCCAACAGCATCTTCACTGGGAAGGCCGACAAATTGATCTTTCATAACAAGATTCAACAAAGCAGTATTGATTTCGCAAGATTCAGTGTTGGTAAGAGGAGCAATCGGAGTGCTAAGGAAATCATTATTGTTGGTATTGGTAAAGTCACACAATTTGGTATTATCTTGAGCCATCGTGACAGACAAGCAATCCAACACACGAGCAAACAAAAAGCAAGCGAGAAAAAGGCAAACGGAAAAGAGAGGGCGAATAAAACGGCAAGGGTGAAGTGGGGGAGAGGAAAACGAGAGGCAAATGGCAAATAATGTAATGCGGGAGATAAGGGATTGTGATGGGTACTTGGTATGTTGACTTTTATGAGACCTCCGCAACGGCGCCAGAAATTCTTCTTGCTACCTCTTGAGCACTGCGTTGGATTTCCTTGAAGAGGAAAGGATGATGCAGCAAAGTAGCGTAAGTATTTCCCTCAGTTTTTGAGAACCAAGATATCAATCCAGTAGGAGGCTAGGCGTGAGTCCCTCGTACCTGCACAAGCAAATAACTCCTTGCAACCAACGCGATAAGGGGTTGTCAATCCCTTCACGGTCACTTACGAGAGTGAGATCTGATAGATATGATAGGATAATATTTTTGGTATTTTTGTGAAAAAGATGCAAAGTAAAATAAAAAGAAAAGTAAAAGCAAAGGCAATAATAAAGTGTTGGAAGATTAATATGATGAAGATAGACCCGGGGGCCATAGGTTTCACTAGTGGCTTCTCTCAAGAGCATAAGTATTTTACGGTGGGTGAACGAATTACTGTTGAGCAATTGACATAATTGAGCATAGTTATGAGAATATCTAGGTATGATCATGTATATAAGCATCACATCCGAGACAACTAGACCGACTCTGCCGCATCTACTACTATTACTCCACTCATCGACCGCTATCCAAAGATGCATCTAGAGTATTAAGTTCAAGAAAACAGAGTAATGCCTTAAGCAAGATGACATGATGTAGAGGGATAAATTCATGCAATATGATAAAAAAAACCATCTTGTTATCCTCGATGGCAATAATACAATATGTGCATTGCTTCCCCATCACACCGGGAAAGGACACCGCAAGATTGAACCCAAAGCTAAGCACTTCTCCCATTGCAAGAAAACCAATCTAGTAGGCCAAACCAAACCGATAATTCAAGAGACTTGCAAAGATAACCAATCATACATAAAAGAATTCAGAGAAGATTCAAATATTGTTCATAGATAATCTTGATCATAAACCCACAATTCATCGGTCTCAACAAACACACCGCGAAAAGAAGATTACATCGAATAGATCTCCACGAGAGAGGGGGAGAACATTGTATTGAGATCCAAAAAGAGAGAAGAAGCCATCTAGCTACTAACTATGGACCAAGGTCCTGAGGTAAACTACTCACACTTCATCGGAAGGGCTATGGTGATGATGTAGAAGCCCTCCGTGGTGGATGCCTCCTCGTGAGCTCTGCACAGGCCCCAAGATGGGATCTCGTGGGTACAGAAGGTTGCGGCGGTGGAATTAGGTTTTTGGCTCCTCCTCTGATCGTTTGGGGGTACGTAGGTGTGTATAGGAGGAAGAAGTACGTCGGTGGAGCAACATGGGGCCCACGAGGGTGGAGGGCACGCCCTTGGGGGGTGGGCGCGCCCCCCTACCTCGTGCCCTCCTCGAAGCTTCCTTGAATTAGGTTCCAAGTCTCCTGGATCACGTTCGGTGAGAAAATCACGTTCCCGAAGGTTTCATTCTGTTTGATATTCCTTTTCTGCAAAACTCTGAAATAGGCAAAAAATAGCAATTCTGGGCTGGGCCTCCGGTTAATAGGTTAGTCCCAAAAATAATGTAAAAGTGGATAATAAAGCCCAATGTCCAAAACAGTAGATAATATAGCATGGAGCAATAAAAAATTATAGATACGTTGGAGACGTATCAGCTGGCAGGTGTCTGTTTCTCCAACTTTAGTTGAATCAAATTTGACTACGGCCGGTCCTTGTTGAAGGTTAAAACAACACACTTGACGAAAAATCGTTGTGGATTTGATGCGTAGGTAAGAACGGTTCTTGCTAGAAGCCTGTAGCAGCCACATAAAACTTGTAACAACAAAATAGAGGACGTCTAACTTTTTTTGCAGGGCATGTTGTGATGTGATATGGTCAAGATGTGATGAGATATAAGTTGTTGTATGAGATGATCATGTTTTGTAAAAGTTATCGGCAATCGCGTGAGCCTTATGGTTGTCGCTTATTGTATGAAATGTAATCGCCATGTAATTCTTTACTTTATCACTATGCGGTAGCGATAGTCGTAGAAGCAATAGTTGGCGTGACGACAACGATGCTGCGATGGAGATCAAGGTGTCAAGCCGGTGACTATGGAGATCATGACGGTGCTTTGGAGATGGAGATCAAAGGCACAAGATGATGATGATGGCCATATCATGTCACATATTTTGATTGCATGTGATGTTTATCTTTTATGCATCTTATTTTGCTTAGTACGGCGGTAGCATTATAAGATGATCCCTCACTAAACTTCAAGGTATAAGTGTTCTCCCTAAGTATGCACCATTGCCACGGTTCGTCATGTCGACACACCACATGATGATCGGGTGTGACCAGCTCTACGTTCACATGCAATGGGTGCAAGCCAGTTTTGCACGTGCAGAATACTCGGGTTAAACTTGATGAGCCTAGCATATGCAGATATGGCCTCGGAACACTGATACCGAAAGGTCGAACGCGAATCATATAGTAGATATGATCAACATAGAGATGTTCACCATTGAAAACTACTCCATCTCACGTGATGATCGGACATGGTTTAGTTGATATGGATCACGTGATCATTTAGATGACTAGAGGGATGTTTATCTAAGTGTGAGTTCTTAAGTAATATGATTAATTGAACTTTAATTTATCATGAACTTAGTCCTGATAGTTCTTTTGCATATCTATGTTGTTGTAGATCAATGGCCCGTGCTACCGTTCCCTTGAATTTTAATGCGTCCCTAGAGAAAGCTAAGTTGAAAGATGATGGTAGAAACTAAACGGACTGTGTCCGTAACTTGAGGATTATCCTCATTGCTGCACAGAAGAATAACGTCCTGGAAGCACCTCTAGGTGCAAGGCCCGCTGCAGGAGCAACTCTGGACGTTATGAACGTCTGGCAGACTAAAGCTGATGACTACTTGATAGTTCAGTGTGCCATGCTTTACGGCTTAGATTCGGGACTTCAAAGACATTTGAACATCATGGAGCATATGAGATGTTCCAGGAGTTGAAGTTAATATTTCAAGAAAATTCCCGAGTTGAGAAATATGAATTCTCCAACAAGTTCTATAGCTGCAAGATGGAGGAGAATAGTTTTGTCAGTGAACACATACTCAGAATGTCTGGGTACCATAACCACTCGACTCTGCTGGGAGTTAATCTTCCTGATGATAGTGTCATTGACAGAGTTCTTCAATCACTGCCACCAAGCTATAAAGGCTTCGTGATGAACTATAGCATGCAAGGGATGGAAAAGACAATTCTTGAGCTCTTCACAATGCTTAAGGCTGCGGAGGTAGAAATCAAGAAGGAGCATCAAGTGTTGATGGTTAACAAGACCACTAGTTTCAAGAAAAAGGGCAAAGGAAAGAAGGGGAACCTCAAAAAGAATAGCAAGCAAGTTGCTGCTCCCGGGAAGAAGCCCATGTCTGGACATAAGCCTGAAATTGAGTGCTTCTACTGCAAAGAGACTGGTCACTACAAGCGGAACTGCCCCAAGTATTTGGCGGATAAGAAGGATGGCAAAGTGAAAGGTATATTTGATATTCATGTTATTGATGTGTACCTTACTAATGCTCATAGTAGGGCCCGAGTATTTGATATTGGTTCTGTTGCTCATATTTGCAACTCGAAACAGGGGCTATGGATTAAACGAAGATTGGCTAAGGATGAGGTGACGATGCGCGTCGGAAATGGTTCCAAGGTCGATGTAATCGCCGTCGGCACGCTATCTCTACATCTACCTTCGGGATTAGTTTTATACCTGAATAATTGTTATTTGGTGCCAGCGTTGAGCGTGAACATTATATCTGGATCTTGTTTGATGCGAGACGGTTATTCATTTAAATCAGAGAATAATGGTTGTTCTATTTATATGAGTAATATATTTTATGGTCATGCACCCTTTATGAGTGGTCTATTTTTGTTGAATCTCGATCATAGTGATACACATATTCATAGTATTGAAGCCAAAAGATGCAAAATTAATAATGATAGTGCAACTTATTTGTGGCACTACCATTTGGGTCATATTGGTGTAAAGCGCATGAAGAAACTCCATGTTGATGGGCTTTTGGAATCACTTGATGCTCGCGAACCATGCCTCATGGGCAAGATGACTAAGACTCCGTTTTCTGGAACAATAGAGCGAGCAACTGACTTATTGGAAATAATGCATACTGATGTATGTGGTCCCATGAGTGTTGAGGCTCGCGGCGGGTATCGTTATTTTCTGACCTTCACCGATGATTTGAGCAGATATGGGCATATCTACTTAATGAAAGATAAGTCTGAAATATTTGAAAAGTTCAAAGAATTACAGAGTGAAGTAGAAAATCATCGTAACAAGAAAATAAAGTTTCTACGATTTGATCGTGGAGGTGAATATTTGAGTTACGAGTTTGGTCTTCATTTGAAACAATGTGGAATAGTTTCACAACTCATGCCACCCAAAACACCACAACAGAATGGTGTGTCCGAACGTCAGAATCAGTATTTTATTAGATATGGTGCGATCTATGATGTCTCTTACCGATTTACCGCTATCATTTTGGGGTTATGCTTTAGAGAAGGCTACATTCACGTTAAATAGGGCACCATCTAAATCCGTTGAGACGACACCATATGAACTGTGGTTTGGCAAGAAACCTAAGCCATCGTTTCTTAAAGTTTAGGGCTGCGATGCTTATGTGAAAAAGCTTCAACCTGATAAGCTTGAAGCCAAATCGGAGAAATGTGTCTTCATAGGATACCCAAAGGAAACTGTTGGGTACACCTTCTATCACAGATCCGAAGGCAAGATATTCATTGCTAAGAATGGATCCTTTCTAGAGAAGGAGTTTCTCTCGAAAGAAGTGAGTGGGAGGAAAGTAGAACTTGATGAGGTAATTGTACCTTCTCCCGAATTGGAAAGTAGTTCATCACAGAAATCAGTTCTAGCGGTTCCTACACCAATTAGTGAGGAAGCTAATGATGATGATCATGAAACTTCAAATCAAGTTACTACCGAACCTCGTAGGTCAACCAGAGTACGGTCCGCACCAGAGTGGTACGGTAATCCAGTTCTGGAAGTCATGTTACTAGACCATGATGAACCTACGAACTATGAGGAAGCGATGATGAGCCCAGATTCCGCAAAATGGCTTGAGGCCATGAAATCTGAGATGGGATCCATGCAAGAGAACAAAGTGTGGACTTTGGTTGACTTGCTTGATGATCGGCAAGCCATAGAGAATAAATGGATCTTCAAGAAGAAGACTAACGCTGACGGTAATGTTACTGTCTACAAAGCTCGACTTGTTGCGAAAGGTTTTCGACAAGTTCAAGGAGTTGACTACGATGAGACCTTCTCACCCGTAGAGATGCTTAAGTATGTCCAAATCATGTTAGAAATTGCCGCATTTTATGATTATGAAATTTGGCAAATGGATGTCAAACGGCATTCCTTAATTAATGGATTTCTTAAAGAAGAGTTGTATATGATGCAACCAGAAGGTTTTGTCGATCATAAAGGTGCTAAAAAAGTGTGCAAGCTCCAGCGATCCATTTATGGACTAGTGCAAGCCTCTCGGAGTTGGAATATACGCTTTGATAGTGTGATCAAAGCATATGGTTTTATATAGACTTTTGAAGAAGCCTGTATTTACAAGAAAGTGAGTGGCAGCTCTGTAGCATTTCTAATATTATATGTGGATGACATATTGTTGATTGGAAATAATACAAAATTTCTAGATAGCATAAAAGGATACTTGAATAAGAATTTTTCAATGAAAGACCTCGGTGAAGCTGCTTATATATTGGGCATCAAGATCTATAGAGATAGATCAAGACGCTTAATTGGACTTTCACAAAGTACATACCTTGATAAAGTTTTGAAGAAGTCCAAAATGGATCAGTCAAAGAAAGGGTTCTTGCCTGTGTTACAAGGTGTGAAGTTGAGTCAGACTCAATGCCCGACCACTATAGAAGATAGAGAGAAAATGAAAGTCATTCCCTATGCCTCAGCTATAGGTTCTATCATGTATGCAATGCTGTGTACCAGACCTGATGTGTGCCTTGCTATAAGTTTAGCAGGGAGGTACCAAAGTAATCCAGGAGTGGATCCATGAACAACGGTCAAAAACATCCTGAAATACCTAAAAAGGACTAAGGATATGTTCCTCGTTTATGGAGGATAAAAAACTTGTCGTAAATGGTTACTCGATGCAAGCTTTGACATCCGGATGACTCTAAGTCACAAACTGGATACGTATTTATATTGATTGGTGGAGCTGTCAGTTGGTGCAGTTCCAAGCAGAGCGTCGTGGCAGGATCTATGTGTGAAGCAGAGTACATAGTTGCTTCCGAAGCAACAAATGAAGGAGTCTGGATGAAGGAGTTCATATCCGATCTAGGTGTAATACCTAGTGCATCAGGTCCAATGAAAATCTTTTGTGACAATACTGGAGCAATAGCCTTGGGAAAGAAATCTAGATTTCACAAGAGAACCAAACACATCAAGAGATGCTTCAATTCCATCCGCGATCAAGTCAATGAGGGAGGAATAGAAATTTGCAAAATACATACGGATCTGAATGTTGTAGACCCGTTGACTAAGCCTCTTCCACGAGCAAAACATGATCACCACCAAGACTCCATGGGTGTTAGAATCATTACTATGTAATCTAGATTATTGACTCTAGTGCAAGTGGGAGACTAAAGGAAATATGCCCTAGAGGCAATAATAAAGTTGTTATCTATATTTCCTTATATCATGATAAATGTTTTATTATTCATGCTAGATTGTATTAACCAAAAACTTAGTACATGTGTGAATACATAGACAAACAGAGTGTCCCTAGTATGCCTCTACTTGACTAGCTCGTTAATCAAAGATGGTTAACTTTCACGACCATAGACATGTGTTGTCATTTGATAAACGGGATCACATCATTAGAGAATGATGTGATGGACAAGACCCATCCGTTATCTTAGCATAATGATCGTTAAGTTTTATTGTTATTGCTTTCTTCATGACTTATACATATTCCTCTGACTATGAGATTATGCAACCCCCGAATACCAGAGGAACACCTTCTGTGCTATCAAACATCACAACATAACTGGGTGATTGTAAAGATGCTCTACAGGAGTCTCTGAAGGTGTTTGTTGGGTTGGCATAGATCGAGATTAGGATTTGTCACTCCGAGTATCGGAGAGGTATCTCTGCGCCCTCTCGGTAATGCACATCACTATAAGCCTTGCAAGCAACGTGATTAATGAGTTAGTTGCGGGATGATGCATTACGGAACGAGTAAAGAGACTTGCCGGTGAGATTGAACTAGGTACGATGATACCGACGATCGAATCTCGGGCAAGTAACATACCAATGACAAAGGGAATGACGTATGTTGTCATGCGGTTTGACCGATAAAGATCTTCGTAGAATATGTAGGAACCAATATGAGCATCTAGGTTCCGCTATTGGTTATTGGCGTAGATATGTCTCGGTCATGTCTACATAGTTCTCGAACCCATAGGGTCCACACACTTAACGCTCGATGATGATTTATATTATGAGTTATGTGTTTTGGTGACCGAAGTTTGTTCGGAGTCCCGGATGAGATCACGGACATAACGAGGAGTCTCGAAATGGTCGAGAGGTAAAGATTGATATATTGGAAGGTTATGTACGGACACCGGAATGGTTTCAAAAAGGTTCGGGGATTTTTGGAGTACCGTGAGGTTACCGGAACCCCCCGGAAAAGTTAATGGGCCTCATGGGCCATAGTGGAGAGGAGGAGGCAGGCCAGAAGAGGCGGCGCCCCCCCCCCATAGCAGTCAGAATTGGACAAGGGGTGGGGGCGCGGCCCCCCTTTCCTTCTCCCTCTCCCCCCTCTTTCCCCTTTCCCCCTCTCCGTTGGAAGGAAGGGGGGAGCCGACTAGGACTAGGAGTCCTAGTGGGACTCCCCCCACATGGCGCGCACCTAGGGCCGGCTAGCCTCCCCTCCCCTCCTTTATATACGGGGGCAGGGGGCACCCCAAAGGCACATCAATTTTTCTCTTAGCCGCAGCGGTGCCCCCTCCACAGTTTACTCCTCCGGTCATAGCGTCGTAGTGCTTAGGCGAAGCCCTGCGCGGATCACATCACCATCACTGTCACCACGCCGTCGTGCTGACGGAACTCTCCCTCGACCCTCTGCTGGATCAAGAGTTCGAGGGACGTCATCGAGTTGAACGTGTGTTGAACTTGGAGGTGCCGTACGTTCAGTACTAAGATCGGTTGGATCGTGAAGACGTTCGACTACATCAACCGCGTTTACCTAACGCTTCCGCTTTCGGTCTACGAGGGTACGTGGACACACTCTCCCCCTCTCGTTGCTATGCATCTCCTAGATAGATCTTGCGTGAGCGTAGAATTATTGTTTTGAAATTGCATGCTACGTTCCCCAACAGATGGCATGAATGTGAAAATCTGGGCAGATCCATGGATTCCCCGTGCTTGGTCTCGACGAGTGATCACGCCTAAGGTTGCAAACCTGATGTCTCATGTAAACAAACTCAATTGCCCAATCACTGGTGGATGGGATGAGAGATTAGTTAGGGACACCTTCTGCCCGGAGGATGCTCGATATATCTTGCAAATCCCATTAAGGGATGGTGTGGAAGATTTTGTTGCATGACATTATGATGGAAGGGGAACACATTCTGTAACATCCCAAATTTTCAATTTGGAATGTTATACATTAGATCATCATGCATATCATATTTTCTTGCATTTTGTTGATCCTAGAAATTTCACGCAACTCAAGGACCCTCGGAGAGAGTTGTAGATTTCAAATTTTCAGTATTTGAGTTCTCTCAAAACTATGAAAAAAAGGATCATTGGATTTATTTATTTTATCTTCAAATATTTTTCCAATATCAAAAATAAGAGAGGGAATAATATGACTTTCCCAAAATTTAGGAAAAATGAAGATTTAATAAATAAATCGAATTTTGGATTTTTCTCGGAGTTTATTTGCCTTAGGGAAAAATGCGTGTTTTAAAAAATTGCATTTTAGGCCCCGAGTAAAAGTTCATTTTGTTCGACTCATTTTTAGGAGTCGGGGAAAGTTTACTTTTTTAATTTTGAAGTTTGTTTAGATTTTTTCTCTGTATTTTTTCTGCTGAAACCGATTTAAAAAAACCTCGGCGCCTTGGGCCAAAGGCCCAAGCCGCTAAGCCACCGGCCGGCCAGAGGCCAAGGCCATCGCCACAAGGCCAGCGCCGGAGGAGCCGCCGCTTCCCTTTCCAAATCCTAGTAGGACTTTTGTCCTACTTCCGTTTATTCCGTGTTTGTTTCTAGATCTTTTCCCTCTTGTTTCCTAATCCTAGTCTATTTCTTGTCCCCTACCCCAAGCAAAAACCCTCCCCTCCCCCATATAACTACCCCCGCCCCCCCCCCCCCTCTAACACATCAACCCACCACCTCTCCTCTCCTCTCCTCACCGCCGCCGCCCCACACCGCCGCCGCCGCCCCTCTCCTTGCCGCCGCCCCACACCGCCGCCGCCGCCAAGTGCCGCCGCCACCTAACGCCACTTGTGAGCCCCTCGCTTCTTGAGGTACTAGCCGCAAGGCCACCTTTATTTTCTCGGTTCGGTTTTTCAGAATCGTTCGGTTCCGTTCCGGTTTTCTAGATCGGTTTTTCGTTTCGGTTTTCTTTCCGAAACCCTAGATCGGTTTTTCTCGCCGGTTTTTCTTTCCGGTTTTGTTTAGCAAGCATTCGCCGGACCATTCGTCCTAACGAACGTGATCACCGGTTTGCTTCGGTTAATGAACGTCCGTTCGTTCAATCGTTCGTCATTTTCTTTCTCATCGGATTTATTCTGCTATTTTTCTGATAGCGATTTCAGATCCGATTTTCTTTCTAGTCTATCTTCTCGCTCGTTTATCGGAATCAGGTGATTCAAGCGCCTAGAGTTTCGTCTCGAAACCGCCGTTCCGACTAATCAACTTAAACAAAGTTTTGCTGCTGTAAAAATTTGACCTAGTTTCAACTTGCTAGAACCGAAGTTGTTTTCTTTCGTCGTTTGACTTTCATTGCTTTATTAGATTCGATTCTTTTTGCAACCGTGGTTCTTAAGTTGAACTTTCTGGTTAGATCTTTTATTCGAGATTTACCCGCATTAGATGAGTACTTATTGTATGCTTGTTGTTTGTCTGCGATAGATCACCCGGAGTCGCCGCTTGTTACTTGAATCTCTAGGTTTCATGGATCATCGACAAGGCAAGTAACACTTGATCATACCTTTACTACCACCCAGTTTTATGCATTAGATCAATCCTCAAACACTTGCATGATTAGGATCTAATTAAATTGTGGGATGGGAAGTAGATTGAGGTAGTACCTATTACCTGTTTTACTTATGAAACCTTTGGGAGTTACTTCTACGTTTGCTTATTATGCCATGCTATGCTAGTAGACGTGGATTGGGTGAGTGATATCCATGACAGATGTGAGATTGTTAAATTAATGGTTTATCTAAGGTGGCAACTTAAATACACATCCGGGTGGATTGAGGCACTGTTTTCTAGCGTGACTTGCCTGTATTTCTTCGGACCGCCACCTGTGCTCAAAGGGATCATAAGATAATTCATACTAGTAACTTACGTGTGCAGCCACAAGCCATTATGGGCTCGCATAGTTGACTAAGTCGTGCGAACTCTTATAGTGGTGGACTAGCGGATGTAGGGGATGTAGGTGTGCGGTCCACCCATCGTAAGGTGCTAGCGCTCGAAAGACTATGTCTCGGTCATCCGCTTTCTTAAACACCATGTAGTGCGAGAAACCAAGCGGAGGCGATCGAGTCTTGTGGGGAAAAGTGCGCAAACCTCTGCAGAGTGTATAAACTAATCATGATTAGCCGTGTCCCCGGTTATGGACATCTTGAGTATCTAGTATTTGAATATCATGTGAATCTCAACATGTTACTCTAATTAATTTTGTTGGGTTTTTAATGAGTACTTTTAATTGGGATTGAGGATGCTGTCAACCATTCTCAATGTTTAACAACCACCATGATAGTTAAACAAATTTATTCCTTTGCGATGAGGAAAAAGCGGCTTTATGCAAAAGCTGAATCAGAGAGCTTTTTCCACCAGCCACATATGCATGTAGTACAAGGCTTATCATTCATTATTTCTCTATGTGTTACATTGCCAAGATATTCCATGTGTCAATTTTTCGGGCTGCAACTTTCATGTTGCGCACTTTTCGCATTTACAGTAAGGTGCTTTAGGTCGTGGTTCTATACTCGATGTCATTTGGAGTTGATGGACTCACTTATCTTCCAAGTCTTCCGCTGTTATCGTTATTAGATGGCCTTAAGCCATGATTATTGTAATAAGTCCCCTTCTATACAAACGATGTAATAAGTGTGTGATTGCTACTGTTATAAATCCTTGAAATCTTGTGTGGTGTCGTACATTCTTGATCCAGGATGACACCGTAGTACGTAGACTTGATCCATTCGGTCGGGTCGCTACAGAGATGGTATCGAGCACACGCTGACTGTAGTACACGACCACTAAGTTAAAGCCATAGATCACTACTCTCTTCTCATTTTCTAACTCCTCATCTTTTCTACTCTTTAGGATGACGGACGCCAAGATCAAGTACGCTCAACCTGATGAAGGCACACCTTTTGGGTCCCACTTGAAGGAAGTCACCAAGTACCTGAACATTGGACTACCAAGCTTCACCGGGACTTTCAATGCCACTCTGCCTGAAGAGGAGCGCTGGAAGATTCAAGCTCATGTTCCGGGAAGGACATTCGCGCCAATCACCAAGCCTATAGATAGTGTTTTCAGTGCACCAACCCGAGTCCGGGAAAAGCATGGCAGCTCATATCACCACGGGACGCATTGGAGAAGTTTATCAAGAAGACCTCAAGGACACTATCTACCAGATTTGTGGACGCCTTGGAATGAGCAATGGGAGATAGTCGGCACCAAGAAGGACAGATCCATTGCAGCTTTCATCCAGAGTTAAACCAGCACATTCGGCGCCAGGAGAACCGGGGATGTGCAATGATATGATAGAGTTGAAGAATGCAAAGGGAAGGATCATCGAACTTGAAGGAGAACTGAAGTCTACACGCAAGGACTACATGGACGAGATCGTAGCTGTAGCAAGACACAATAACGATCTTAAGTATGAGATTGAAGAACTCAAGAAGAAATTGGCACTCAAGAATGAAGACAAGTACGTCGGTCCGAAAGCAACTACATCATCATCGATTTACACCGATTCGGATCCAAGTGAACCCGACTTTGAAGGCGAATTTGGAGCAGACATCATGGAGTCTTCCACCGGTTCAAATTAGTAGATGACCCCCACATATTAGTAGTATTCCCTCCATGTAAACATTATAGTACACGCACTTTTGCGATAGTTAGACCGTTGTAAGCCCTTTGATTGAATGAATGAAGTGATTTTGTGTGCATTTGTCTCATGAGCATTCGGGTAGTGTTTTCTCCTTAGACCTCACTCTATTCTTAATTTCTCGTCTTTTCTAAACCCTTCAGATGCCTCCGAGACGCGACCCCGGGTTTGTTTTCCCGCCAGAGATCACCCAGTTGATTCAGCAGCAGAACACTTTGATCCAAACATTGGTACAGAACCAAGGCAACAACAACGACCCACCACCACCACCACCTGCGGATCACTTGACTCGTTTCCTTAGGCTGAATCCGCCGGTGTATTCTAGTAGCACCGAGCCGATTGTAGCAGATGATTGGCTCCGTAAGATAGGGAGGGAGTTGACCGCTGCATGATGTACAGATGGAGAGAAGGTGAAGTTTGCCGCACACCAACTTGAAGGACCCAAGCAAAGATGGTGGGAAAATTTTACAGCCACTTACCACATAGACACCTTTGTCACATGGGATCGGTTTCAACAAGCTTTCCGCCTTGCCCATGTCTCAAGAGGAGCTATGGCCATGAAGAAGCGTGAGTTTCGCAATTTACGCCAAGGAGGAAGGACTGTTGGCCAATATGTGGATGATTTTAGTAAGTTAGCACGTTATGCCCCGGATGACGTTACTCTGATGCAGCTAAGCGGGAGAAGTTTACGAAGGACTGAATGATGAATTAAGCATGCAGTTGATGGTAGCAAGTTTCAACAACTACCGTGAGTTGGTAGACCGTGCCCTCATGATTCAAGGAAAGCAGCAAGAAATTGAGAACCGCAAGAGGAAGTATGGGCAGGGAAGTATAACTCGAGCCCAATGAAGCCCCGTTATACCCCTAAACAGGGAGTTCAGTTTCAGCATACCCATGGAGGAGGTAGTTCGCACAACCATAATGGCCACAAAAATGGTAACGGGAATGGAGGAAGCAACGGCCAGAACCGGACCACACCATCAACCCCAACCAAGAAAGACCTGAGCCATGTCACCTGTTACAAGTGTTCCAAGACCGGACATTATGCAAATGAATGTCCCAAGGCCAAGGAGGAAATGGAAGCGGCTGGAAAGAAGCCAAACCCTTTCAACAGAGGATGTGTGAACCACATTAATGTGGAGGAGGTTGAAGATCAGCCCGATGCAAGAATCGGTAAGTTTTTGGTTAAGTCTTTTCTTGCACTAGTTCTTTTCGATACCGGTGCAACGCATTCATACATATCAAGGGGATTTGTAGAAAAGTATAGCCTGCCTACTCTGATTCTTAAAACCCCTATGCTAGTAAGCTCACCAGGAGCGGAGTATATGGCCAGACAAGGATGTTTTCAAGTGCCATTAAGTATAGGAAGGCATGTGTTCCCGACAGATTTGATCATTTTGGAATCCCAAGGATTGGATGTGATTCTTGGTATGGATTGGCTATCGATGTATGGGGGAAACATCAATTGCGCAAGTAAGACGATTTTGCTCACGACACGGAGGGAAGAAGGATTAGGTATGTATCGCGACATGGACCAAATAGGAATCAAGTAAATTCCTTATCGAGGAGTGGTGCGAGGAAGAGGTGCCGATGGTGAAGGATTACCCCGATGTATTTCACGAGGAATTGCCAGAATGCCACCGGATAGAGACATTGAGTTTTTGATTGAGCTGTTGCCGTGAACAGGCCCGATATCGGCGACCATACGGGATGCCCGCATGTGATTTGGCGGAAATCAAGAAGCGATTAAGGAGCTATTGGATAAAGGTTTTATACGCCCAAGTTCTTCGCCTTGGGGATCACCCGTACTTTTAGTAGAGAAGAAGGACGAATCGTTAAGGATGGTTGTTGACTATCGTGGGTTAAATGAAGTAACAATCAAGAACAAGTACCCACTACCTATGATAAATGATCTGTTTGATCGTTTGCAAGGAGCTAAAGTGTTTTCCAAGATCGATTTGCAATCAGGGTACCATCAGTTGAAGATTCAGGAGCAGGACATACCTAAGACAGCATTTACCACGAGATATGGACTGTATGAATATACCGTTATGTCGTTTGGACTGACTAACGCGCCAGCCTATTTCATGAACCTGATGAACAAAGTGTTTATGGAGTTTTTGGATAAGTTCGTCGTGGTGTTCATAGATGATATTTTGGTTTTCTCAAAGAATGAAGAAGAACATAAGAAACATTTGCGATTGGTTTTGGAGAAACTGAGGGAACATCAGTTATATGCTAAGTTCAGCAAATGTGAGTTTTGGCTAAAGGAAGTTGGATTTCTTGGACATGTTATATCCGGAGAAGGGATAGCAGTTGACCCCACAAAGGTTGAGACCGTAACCAAATGGGAAGCACCAACGACAGCTTGAGAGATCCGGAGTTTCCTTGGACTCGCAGGATACTACCGAAGATTCATTGAGAATTTCTCAAGGATTGCAAAACCTATGACGGAATTGCTGAAAAAGGATACCAAGTTCATATGGACTGAGGATTGTGAGGCAAGTTTTCAGGAGTTGAAGAAAAGATTGGTTACCTCACCAAAGTGTTAATTTTGCCGGATCGGACCAAGGATTATGAGGTGTATTGCGGCGCTTCACGCCGAGGACTTGGAGCAAGGCTTATGCAGGAAGGAAGAGTTGTTTCAGTATGCTTCACGACAACTGAAACCTCATGAATTAAATTATGCCACACATGATTTGGAGTTAGCAGCCATAGTGCATGCCTTGAAGACATGGAGACATTTCCTCATTGGAAATCATTGTGAGGTGTACACGGATCACAAGAGTTTGAAGTACATCTTCACGCAGAAGGAATTAAATCTCGACGAGAGGAGATGGTTGGAGCTTATTAAGGATTATGATATGAGATTGCATTATCACCCCGGGAAGGCTAACGTTGTAGCAGACGCATTGAGCCGTAAGAGCCACGTCAATACACTAATGATGGGAGGAATACCCAAGGAGTTAGTCAAGACCTTCGGAGCTATGTTTGGAAATAGTTCCGAGAGGCTACGTGGCAGCATTGGAGATTCAGTCTACCTTGATGGATAAAATCAGGAAGCTCGGAAAAGGACAAAGAGATTGCAGATATAAAGAAGAAAATGAGCGAAAGAAAAGCAAAGGGATTTCGTGAGGATGAGCACGATACCCTATGGTTTGAGGACCGTGTGTATGTGCCAAATGACCCGGAGATCAGGAAGTTGATTCTGCAAGAGGCACATGATTCACCCTATTCGATTCACCCAGAAATACCAAGATGTATTTGGATTTGAAGGAAACGCGTTACGGTGGACCGGAATGAAGAAGGATATCGCGAGTATGTAGCAGTTTGCGATGTATGTCAAAGAGTGAAGGCGAGAACATCGAAGCCGGCGAGGATTGTTGCAGCCATTGCCAATACCGAAGGAAGTGGGATAAACTAGGCATGGATTTCATCACGGGTTTGCCAAAGACTCGTTCAGGCTATGATTCGATTTGGGTTATAGTCGACCGCTTGACGAAGGTAGCGCATTTCATTCGATCAAGACTACCTATAGCAGCGCTAAGTTGGCAAAGATATACATGACCAGAATTGTGTGTTTGCACGGAGTTCCGAGGAGTATCGTGTCGAGATAGAGGAACTCAATTTACCTCAAAGTTTTGGAATCAGTTGCATGAAACGTTAGGAACCAGGCTAGAATTCAAGACAGCTTTTCACCCACGTAAAGATGGATGACCGAGAGAGTCAATCAGATTTTGGAGGATATCTTTGAGAGCTTGTGCACTAGACTATGGATCTAGTTGGGACGATAACTTGCCGTATGCTGAATTTTCTTATAACAACAGTTACCAAACCAGCTTGAAGATGGCACCTTCGAGGCTCAGACGGAAGGAGGTGTAGGACACCGTTATCATGGGACGAAGTTGGAGACCGTCGATTGTTTGGACCAGATTTGATTAAGGAGTCTCAATGAAGGTTAAGTTGATTCGCGATAGGCTCAAGGTAGCCCAGTCGCATGTAAAAGCTATGCGGATTCAAAACGCAAGGCGACGGAATATGAAGTTGGAGACAGAGTTTATCTTAGAGTATCCCCACTTCGAGGAGTTAGGCGATTTGGAGTTAAAGGAAAATTAGCACCACGTTTCGTTGGACCGTATAGGATCTTGCAACGCATGCGAGAAGTTGCTTATAAGCTGGAATTACCAGAAGGACTGTCAGGAGTTCATGATGTGTTCCATGTTTCTCAGCTGAAGAAATGTCACGCCGAGATGGCGGAAGTACCGCTAAGAGATACAAGGCCACTTGAAGCAATTCAGTTGAAGGATGATTTAACATATGAGGAGAAACCAAAGATTCTCGAATATGCCAGCAGAAAGTTACTCAAAGAAGGTTATCAAGTTTTGCAAGGTTCATGGAGCCACCACACCGAGGATGAAGCCACCTGGGAAAGAGAAGAAGAATTGTTCAAGGATCACCCTCACCTATTTTCTAGCCAACCCGAATCTCGAGGGCGAGATTCATCTTAAGGGGGGTAGGTTTGTAACATCCCAAATTTTCAATTTGGAATGTTATACATTAGATCATCATGCATATCATATTTTCTTGCATTTTGTTGATCCTAGAAATTTCACGCAACTCAAGGACCCACGGAGAGAGTTGTAGATTTCGAAATTTTCGTATTTGAGTTCTCTCAAAACTATGAAAAAAAGGATCATTGGATTTATTTATTTTATCTTCAAATATTTTTCCAATATCAAAAATAAGAGAGGGAATAATATGACTTTCCCAAAATTTAGGAAAAATGAAGATTTAATAAATAAATCAAATTTTGGATTTTTCTCGGAGTTTATTTGCCTTAGGGAAAAATGCGTGTTTTCAAAAATTGCATTTTAGGCCCCGAGTAAAAGTTCATTTGGTTCGACTCATTTTTAGGAGTCGGGGAAAGTTTACTTTATTAATTTTGGAGTTCGTTTAGAACTTTTTTCTGTATTTTTCTGCGCGCGAAACCGATTTAAAAAAAAAAACCTCAGCGCCTTGGGCGAAAGGCCCAAGCCGCCAAGCCACCGGCCGGCCAGGAGGCCAAGGCCATCGCCACAAGGCCAGCGCCAGGAGGGAGCCGCCGCTTCCTTTTCCAAATCTTACTAGGACTTTTGTCCTACTTCCGTTTATTCCGTGTTTGTTTCTAGATCTTTTCCCTCTTGTTTCCTAATCCTAGTCTATTTCTTGTCCCCTACCCCAAGCAAAAACCCTCCCCTCCCTAATATAAATACCCAAGCACCCCCCCCCCTCTAACACATAAAACCAACACCTCTCCTCTCCTCTCCTCACCGCCGCCGCCCCACACCGCTGCCGCCGCCCCTCTCCTCGCCGCCGCCGCCCCACACCGCCGCCGCCGCCAAGTGCCGCCGCCCCCACCCAACACCGCCGCCGTCGGAGCCCCTCGCTTCTTCGAGGTACTAGCCCCGTGCCGCGTCACCTTTTCTTTTCTCGGTTCGGTTTTTCGTAAATCGTTCCGGTTTTCTAGATCGGTTTTTCGTTTCGGTTTTCTTTCCAAAACCCTAGATCGGTTTTTCTCGCCGGTTTTTCTTTCCGGTTTTGTTTAGCAAGCATTCGCCGGACCGTCATTCCCTAACGAACGTGATCACCAGTTTGCTTCGGTTAATGAACGTCCGTTCGTTCAACCGTTCGTCGTTTTCTTTCTCATCGGATTTATTCCGCTATTTTTCTGATAGCGATTTCAGATCCGATTTTCTTTCTAGTCTATCTTCTCGCTCGTTTATCGGAATCAGGTGATTCAAGCGCCTAGAGTTTCATCTCGAAACCGCCGTTCCGACTAATCAACTTAAACAAAGTTTTGCTACTGTAAAAATTTGACCTAGTTTCAACTTGCTAGAACCGAGTTGTTTTCTTTCGTCGTTTGACTTTCATTGCTTTATTAGATTCGATTCTTTTTGCAACCAGGGTTCTTAAGTTGAACTTTCTGGTTAGATCTTTTATTCGAGATTTACCCGTGCATTAGATGAGTACTTATTGTATGCTTGTTGTTTGTCTGCGATAGATCACCCGGAGTGCGCCCGCTTGTTACTTGAATCTCTAGGTTTCACGGATCATCAGCAAGGCAAGTAACACTTGATCATACCTTTACTACCACCCAGTTTTTATGCATTAGATCAATCCTCAAACACTTGCATGATTAGGATCTAATTAAATTGTGGGATGGGAAGTAGATTGAGGTAGTACCTATTACCTGCTTACTTATGAAACCTTTGGGAGTTACTTCTCGTTTGCTTATTATGCCATGCTATGCTAGTAGACGTGGATTGGGTGAGTGATATCCATGATGTATGTGAGATTGTTAAATTAATGGTTTATCTAAGGTGGCAACTTAAATACACATCTGGGTGGATTGAGGCACCTGTTTTCTAGCAGGACTTGCTCATATTTCTTGGACCGCCACCCGTGCTCAAAGGGATCATAAGATAATTCATACTAGTAACTTACGTGTGTGCAGCCACAAGCCATTATGGGCTCGCATAGTTGACTAAGTCGTATGTAACTCTTATAGTGGTGGACTAGCGGATGTAGGGGATGTAGGTGTACCGGTCCACCCATCGTAAGGTGCTAGCGCTTACGAAAGACTATGTCTCGGTCATCCGTTTCTTAAACACCATGTAGTGCGAGAAACCAAGCGGAGGCAATCGAGTCTTGTGGGGAAAAGTGCGCAAACCTCTGCAGAGTGTATAAACTAATCATGATTAGCCGTGTCCCCGGTTATGGACATCTTGAGTATCTAGTATTTGAATATCATGTGAATCTCAACATGTTACTCTAATTAATTTTGTTGGGTTTTTAATGAGTACTTTTAGTTGGGATTGAGGATGTCATCAACCATTCTCAATGTTTAACAACCACCATGATAGTTAAACAAATTTATTCCTTTGCAGTAGGGAAAAATTGGCTTTATGCAAAACTGTAACCTAGAGCTTTTCCACCAGCCACATATGCATGTAGTACAGGCTTATCATTCATTATTTCTCTATGTGTTACATTGCCAAGATATTCCATGTCTTTGACCCGTTTCGGGCTGCAACTTTCATGTTGCGTACTTTTCGAACGACAGTAAGGTGCTTTAGGTCGTGGTTCTATACTCAAGTGATGCGGAGTTGATGGACTCACTTATCTTCCAAGTCTTCCGCTGTTATCGTTATTAGATGGCCTTAAGCCATGATTATTGTAATAAGTCCCCTTCGGACAAACGATGTAATAAGTGTGTGATTGCTACTCTGTTATAAATCCTTCGAAGTACTGTGTGGTGTCAGCATTACTGATCCAGGGATGACACCGGAGCACAGAGACTTGATCCATTCGGGTCGGGTCGCTACACATTCAGTTAAAAGTGCGTACAAACTCCAAACCCAGTTAGTAAAACAAGCGTGCAATGGAGCACCGAACAATAGTTCAAGTGGCCGGCCAATTTGATAGGCAGGAGGATGATAGGTGGAAATTAATATGGAAATAACCCTGCCCAAAGAAACTGCAGATGTTTATTTGGCGGATGAAACATGAAGCTTTGGCACCTGCATTTAACCTCGAGAGGAGAGGAATGGTCCCGATAACAACAAATGCTATTATCGCAACTGCAGCAATGTAAGATGGTGGACATCTGCTCGCCAAATGCAAAGCGATGAAGGAGGTTTGGCACGCATGAACTCCGGAAAATCAATGTGCGGAGATGGAGAAATTCACTAACGTGCACGCAATGCTGGATAACTTATGGGTGCTCGATGAGAGGAAAAGGCTGCTAATCATAACCTTTTGGTGGCATTGGTGGAGTAATAGAAATTAAATCCGAGAGGGAGAACTACCGATGTAAGTCCCCGAAGTGGCGCGGCGTCTGTGATGCAATGTTATGGAATATCTAGAGTACTTCACTACCAAAGGGAAGACACCAGGCAAAGCAAAATGGCAGCCACCGAGGAGGATACAGTGAAGGTCAACTTTGATGGCTCGCTAATCCCGGGCAATCCCATGTAGGATGGGGAATTGTAGTCCGAGACGCTGCTGGGAGGTGTTAGTTGCACAAAGTGGACGCAATGAAAATGTGTATGATGCGTTTGGTACAGAGGTGAATGCCATGTCAACAGCAGTGGCATTAGTAACTGAGTTGGGAGCCATCAGAGTGATTTTTGAAACTGATTGTCAGCTGTTTGTGGAAGCCCTTGATCTACGAAAAATGGACTCGTCGCCATATGCCATTGTCATTGAGGATATCAAGCTCCAGCTCAAAATGTGGTTCTCCAAGCAAAGAGTCCAGCATTATAAAAGAGAAGCAAGCTCTGTAGCCCATGAACTAGCAGTTATAGGTTGTTTATGTTTACCCAATAACAGCATTAGCTGGAACTCTGATGTACCGCTTCAAATGATTGTTTGTGTCTCACACGATACGCCCGAGCACCATTAATTTATAAAGCTCTGTTTTCCCTAAAGAAAAGTTGGATGCAGTCTTTCTCATTGGAATACCGACCGTGTCTTTGGCAAGCCTTTTTTTAAGACTTCGCCATAGCTCCGAGTCCCGAGTTGGCGCCTGACACCCGCGAAAATTGGAAATAGTGAAGTGCCTTTTTTTCAGAAAAAAAAAGAGAAAGAGAAGTGCACTTTCTGGGCCTTTCCATATGACATCGTTCTAGCCCAAGAAAACAGCGTTTGGATCTCCTTGCTTCGAAAACCCCAGGTCCTCCCCGGTCTCCACCGCCGTCGTGCCGGCCACTGCCTCTCCTCCCGCCGGCCGCCGTGCACCCGCGTGTCGGCATCTTGTTTGAGCGTGGACCTCGCTCCGTGGCTGATCCGCCGCCTTCTACCGCCGCACGAACCTTGCTCCGCCGCCCGCCGCCGGGAGTCAGCTCCATCTGCCGCCACCGGTGGCCGCCGCCATCCCCAGTTGGTCCCAAAGCGGCTGCTGCCATCTCCACTTGTCTGACCCCACCATTCACAGCCACCTCCCGAGCGCGGCATAGACGGCCGCTCGCTTCAGGCGCCCTCCTCCAATCGCGCTTATTGCGGACGATGGGATGGGCATGGGCAGCCCTCCGGTCCGGAGTTCCAAGGTGGCGCGCCCAATATTCACCGTCCTCGTCCGGCCGGGTCGGCTCGATTGGCCTCATCATTCGATCGCGGCCATATTCCACAGCTCCCAGCCACGGTGGGGAGGAGGACGGGGATGAGGCCAGGCAAGAGATGCTGAACAGATGGACATTCCGCACCGCACAGACAACTTTCAGGGACTACCTCCATGTCAACCGCGGCTTGTGCCTCACTGACGCCACGCATATCAGCGAGCGCTCGCCCATCTTCCTCAGCGAGCTGCTGGAGGAGGTGAACAAGGCGGTGCCAAAGCCCGCTGATCAGGGTACAGAGGGGGCGAGGTTCAGGTCGAAAGTGAAGAAGAGGGTCAGCAGGACACTGCTGCGATTGCTCCACCGCCGCCCTATCAACGAGTTCAGGCCCTTCTTTGAGAGCATTGGCATCAGGCCGAGCGAGTGCGATTCCCTCTTGCCGCAGGATCTCACATTCCTCGCCGATGCCGAGCTGCTGCTCGAGAGCTACCGTGCACTGTACAGTTATGGAGTTGCGCATGACAAGATTGGAAAGATATACCGGAAGGCTCCGGAGGTGTTTAGTCTTGGCCAGGGCGTTCTTGCATCTAAGGGCATCTCCAGCCGTTCGCCCCTGTGGCGCCTAAATAAGCGATGCAGGGCGTGCCGCTTAGTTCGATCGCAGGCGACCTCGCCACGCCCCCACGCGCCGGTCCCAGGATGTGGGAAATTTAAACTTGGTCGTTCCCGCTCTCAAAAGACACCGCAAATCCGGCGATCGGACGTAGTCTGGCGTTACAAAAACAGAGCGCCGCCGCCGCAAGTTCACGTGCGCAACGATTCACTCGGCGGGTCGGCTCCGAGCGTTAAGCGAAGTCGGCGTCTGTGAGCTCGTCGGTGTCGGAGCTGCCGGTTCGGGCTGCGTCGGCGCGGCAACCTTCTTGGCGGCAATGTAGAGGCGTCATTCGGGCTTGGCGTCCGTGTGGTCGTGGGCGTCGTCGGCGTTGCCGTCGGCAGCTTCGTTCAGATGAGGCCGCGCTGCACGTGTACCACGCCTTTGAGCTTCTCGTCGTTGCTCGAGCATGTTCGCCCGCCCATCGTAAAAGCCATGTCGGTGTTCCTCTTCTTCGCGGGCGACGTTAAATCCGGAGCAGGTCGAGCTTGATGGCGTTGTTCTTCATTAACGACGACCACCGCTCGGTCTTCTATTCGCGTGGGGCGGCCCGGGCACTGGCGTCGGCAAGGCAATGCTCGATGGACTCCTGCAATCGCGCGGTTGCCGCGTCGGCGCTTTTCCCTTCTTTGTCAATTTGTGGCCGTCCGGCCGCCCCTCCGACGCGTTCGAGTCGTCGCGTCAGCTTGTGTCTCCTTGGCCTTGTCGAGGGCATCGCCGGACTTCCGCCCACTTCTCGCACTTGTCAATGCGCTTGTAGACGTGGAGGTGCTTGAAGTCGGCGTCTTGGTTGTCGCCCGATACATTGCGAACATACGCAGCAGCTGCGCGGGAGAAAACAGTTGACCGGGCGGCGGGCGACGAAGATATGCGGGCGAACGGGCGTGCGTACTGATCCTCAACGCCGGGCGCCGCTCTCCGGGCGAGCCGCGACCTCCTCGACGATTCCATGCCATTTGTTGCACGCCAACCGGATACGCCCCAATGGTTCGTCATCGCCTTGGAGCAGCCGCATGTAGACGCCTTTGAAGTAGGGGTCGACGAGCTTCCGCTCATCGAACTTCGGCCTTGATGCGGTCCCAGACGCTCTCAAGCTCGCTTCGCGCGGTGGTCGGGTCGAGGCGCACGACTTTCCATGCTTCGCGAGGCATTCCTCCTCCTTGGGCGTCCACTTGATGCGCGGTTCGCTGACCTAGCCGCCCGCTTTCTTCTTCTTCTAGCGCCTTCGCCGAACAGAGCCGACTCCTCCTCCTCCTCGGGTTCCTCGCGCTGCCGCCGCCAGAGACGTAGCCGAAGCTCGGCCTCCATGTCGCCGCCGAGGTCCACTACCTCGTCTGGTGGCGAACCCGGGAGACGCGCGGCGCGGTCAATCTGTCGCGATGATGTCGCCCATGTCGGCTCCGTGTCGTCGGCGTCGCCGAGGTGCGAGAAGGGTAGCGGTCCACGGTAGAGATGGGGTGTCGGTGTGGACGCGTAGGCGGCGGGCGGCGAGTAGTTGTATGGAGGGTACTGCACGCCGACGAAGGCGGGCGAGGGCGTGCACGTAGCGGGGTGACCATGAGGGAAGGTCACGTTTGGGTTGAACCCATCATGCGCGTCGCCGTCGGCGTAACCGGGCGACAATGAACCCCATGGAGATCCGGCGTCTTGCTGTCCCCAGGGCGCGTACTGGGCGTGTCTGACGACGGGTGGATTCATCCCCGCGCTGGTCGACCGATGAGGAAGACGCCGCCCGCCGCTGCCGCGTTGTCGCGGGCCTTCTTGGCTATGGCCCTGTTCACTGTCGGCGGTGATCGCTTCAGCGCCGCTGAACTTCCACCTCCACTCGGCGTTCGGCAGGCCGGTGGCTTCGATGGCGGCGCCCTCGGCTTCCTACGCCTTGGCTGAGCCACGCGGCCGCCATGATTGCCGCCAAGGCGTGGCATGGCGTGCTTCTTCGCGGCGGCGGGAGGGTTTGGCGGAAGAAAGGGAGAGAATGGCGGGAGGTAGGCGAGCGAGCGGGAGAGATGCGAGGGAAAAGCGTCAAGAAACGGCGGGAAAAGGCCCTCGGGTCGTCTAGAGGGCGGGCCCACGCGCCTTTTTCGCTTGTGCCGGCTCCCCAAGCGTCCCCAGGGCGCCGGGTTCGGCCTGGGTTCGCCGGCACCAGTTTTGACCCGAGCCGGCGAAAAACGGGCTTCGGGGCGAATCGGGCCTTTTTGGCGCCGGCGCGGCAAAATCGCCTGGGGAGGGCCTGTTGGGGGCGCGGCTGAAGATGCCCTAAGCTCGAGGCCCTTGAGGGTCTAGGCTTCAATAAGGCCAGTGTGATCAAACTAGTGATCTCTACTCCTGCCGTATTGGTTCATGACCCGGCTGTGGAACTGAAGACGATCTTGCAGTGGCTAGACGACATTGGGATTCAGCCAGACTGGATCGGCCAGTTCTTCACTGAATATCAGTCCTATAATTGGCAAAAGATGGTCGAAGCTCTTCAGTTCTGGAGTGATTTGGGGTTCACCAAGGATGATATTGGTAAAGTGGTGAGGAAAAATCCAGATTTGTTGTTGGAATGGTCTGGTGGGATGCTACGTTCAGTGCTTTCCAGCATGCAGAGGGTGGGATCTGGAAAAAGGGAGTTACTTGATCTTTTTCTGAACTACCCCAATCTTAGAAGCGAGGATGTCGGTTGGAACATATCTACGGGAGCACGTTTCTTAGATGACATTGGCATGAGCCGTGATGATGTGAAGAAGTTTCTGGATTCTCATGGATGGATATTCGGCGCTGCCCCCATGAAGGCCACGAGCACCATTCTTGGGCAACTCAATGTGGGGAAGGCACGGCTGCGGAGGATCATAATGGAAGAACCACGTCAGTTGATGAATTATAAGATTGGCTCAAAGGTCAGCAGATTACCAAGATGTAAACCTGACCCCTGTGTGAAGGAGAAGAGGGAATTCTTAAGACGCATAGGATTTGTTGAAGGCTCGGAAGATATGGAGAAGGCTCTAAAAGCTATCCGTGGAAAAGGCGCCAACCTGCAAGATAAATACAACAAATTAGTGGAGAAAGGATTGGACCCAGAAGATGTAGCTCACATGGTGAAGATGGCTCCTCGGATTCTGAATCAGAAGACGGACGCAATTGCTTATAAGATATCCTTCCTTGTGCATGTGGCGGGTTATCCCCTGAGTGCTCTGGCTGCTTTCCCACGATACCTAGAGTTCACTGTGCACAAAAGCAAACTCAAGATGTTGATGTACAGTTGGCTGCTACAAAGGGGGCTGGCTGCACCCCAACTTACTCTAAGCACAGTCCTAGCTTCCTCAGAAACAGAGTTCACTAAGGCTCATGTATATAAGGTTCCCATGGGTCGTGAAGTTTGGTGGAAGTTCAAGCAAGAGGGAGGTAGCTTTGGCCAAGAGGAGATCAGATGGCTGCGACACAGGGTGCACCTTGGACGATAGTTTAATCGAATGCATGAGTTGGCTGCTTTTCCCCTTTCTTTCTACATTTCCGGATCGATACAATATTCAGGTGCAGGCCTTCCATAATGCATGCCTCCTCATACATGCCAGTTCTCTTTTGGAAGAAACATGTGATAATCCAGTGGGTGATATTTGCAATTTGGGCTCCTTGGGTTACGGTACTAGCATTTGTCATCACATTGTGCTTTTGGCGTCATGGTAGTATAGTACTATTTTCGAACATGGTGAAAAACTTTGAACTGGCTATTGCGCCACACTAGCCAAACAAAATCTGCACAACAGGAGTATCTGAAAGTTTTGCAATGCCACTTGGTTAACCATGCCTACCTTAGGTTTTGTTATTTCGCAAACTGCTAGTTTAACTGTCAGTTCTTAGAGAGACAAAGAAACAGAGCAAAGTATATAGCACAGTATCACACCACACTAATTCCACGTACTGACTGCACAGCTTCAGATTTACCCCATCTTGGCTCATGTGTTTAGTTTGAGCGTATATGAGACTTTCCTCGCTCCAAGAGTAGGATGATATCTTCTTGACAGCCAACTGATATTGAGGACATGATCTGAAACAACAACAATGGCTCTGTTTGAAACATTAAACTAAGGTCAAACCTGAAGTAAGAACGTCATCTGTTTCCACACTACTCGAGAGCGGCCTCACCTGAACCATGAATATATACATCATCATTTAATTCACTAAGCTCCCTGGGATTGGAGCTCCCAGGATTGATCGAGTCTTTGGATTTTCGTCGATGTGCATGATTTTGACCGGATCGTGGGAAACTGCTGGGCCCATTTGGTCAGAGGCTGAACGGTGTGGCCTGTGGACTGTGTGGGGACTCGACTACCAGTGGCTGTGACAACTGTTTTCACCTCAACGGCCCACATGCCTGACACCCTTGGCACTCATTAGCAGCGCGGTGGTTTCATGTCGGTCTCGCGTGCCTTTGACCGCTATGTCAAGAGAAGAAAATTGGGGTGGGTGTTGCTGCTTCCTTCTCCTGCGCCGCTCGGTGTGTTTCGACGGTGCTTTGGTGGAGCAGTGGCTTGAGCAGCGTTTGTCGGCGGTCTACGCATTGTGCCATCAGGGTTGGGTGGCTCTATGGGGCTTCAGGCTGGCCGGCTGCAGCCTTTCTTCTATCTGGAGGCTG
Source organism: Aegilops bicornis (assembly GCA_021605145.1). Taxonomy (NCBI): domain Eukaryota; kingdom Viridiplantae; phylum Streptophyta; class Magnoliopsida; order Poales; family Poaceae; genus Aegilops; species Aegilops bicornis. The sequence continues at coordinate 112,629,967 of CM038669.1, read as the reverse complement.
CTTCTGATGCAACCTATGCTTTGTCCGCTTTGTTCCTCGCATGTCTTCCGCTGTTATGAGAAGCACAACAGGTGAACAGGCAGTAATATGCGCCCTCCTCTCTACTCTACAATTAGTTGATTCTTCCCCCAATTTTTTCCTGCTGCACCGATCGGCCCATCAAGCTATTTGCCCTCTTTTTCCTTCTATTCTACTATATGATTTCAATCATATTCTGATTCCCTATGCTCGGCTAACTGGTAAATTGTGGACTGGCTATCTGCAGACATGAATTGAGGTGATTCTTGGTACCGCAACTGGCAACACTGTACTATATATTCTTTATGATTTTATGGTTTCTGCACTTAGTATGGCATGATGGGCCACATATCTTCTTCCCGGTTCAGGTTTGTGATTTGATCTGGAAGGATTTCATTGGGTTCCTTGATCCCTTTTGCAGGTTATGTGGACTCCATCTGAAGAGGGAATTCGATTGCAATTTCATTTTAGACATAGCTGGTACAAATTTCTTCATTTTCGTTGGTACTTCATTACTGCTGGGAGAGTCTAGAATCCTGTTGCATGGCTAAATAGTTCATGAATGTTTGAAAATTATCCAAATTCCCCACACAATTATACGGCAAAATACACCAAAATATTTTCCAAGTAATCTTGTTCCACAATAGTAGTCATGCTGATTTTTCTGCAATACCAATCTGATGCCTATGATTGCGTATAGATCTCCACACCAGTATTTTGGACTGATCATACCTGATGTATTTCTGCCCTTTTTCTACATAGGATTCTTAGGGAAGTTTATTTTAACATCGTTTTGCATGACCTACATATAGTACAGGCCCAGGGTCAAGGTTCTTGCCAAGTCAAATAAATTTGTTGATAGCAAGAATAGTAAGTCGACAATCTGTGATCTTTCTGGACATCTGCTGTTTTTATGGTGGTCTCGGGACCGACTGCCATTTCTCCTACCCTGGTCCTATTTGTGCGTGTGTGTGGATTTTATCAAGTCTTGATGTCTCAATGTTAGAATAGTAAGTCTGCACCGTTACTTTTGTTTGGTACTCCCTCCGTTCCATAATGTAAGACGTTTTTTGACACTAGTGTAGTGTAGTGTCAAAAAACGTCTTACATGGGACGGAGGGAGTACAAAAGAAATGATGTAACGATCCACTTTGACATGTTTGTCATAACTGATTAGAACTTGGTACGTGTTCATGTATAGAAGAAAATTCCATTTTGGGACCATACTATGACATTCCAATGTCATGGCACATTCATTTTCAGTTTTCTGGAGCACACACATGTATATATATCATGCTTAACCTTCTATTTAGATTTCTATTAAAGTGTCCCCTTTGGAGCACAGTATTTTCGTATGAGCATTGCAAATTAAAATTCTTGAAACTTGAATAGTTTGGCAAAATACAGCAAGATTGCTGATCTCCACATTGCACAACACACAGTCATTACATTGTAATTCTTTCATTGAACATCACACTTGCATACAATACACTACATGCTTTCACTGCATACGCATCGCTTCCTCTAGCTCATGATCATCCTAGCTCCACCATTGTCACTCTAGATTCAGCTCTTGTGCTCACCTCTATCTTCTTGGTGCTGGCATTGGCAGGGGGTGGAGAACTTTACAATAATGAGACGCGGAAGGACCCAATCGAGAAACGGCCCCCTCCTCCCGCGACGTTCCTTGAAGCGTCCGGGAGGCCAACCCTAGCTGCCCTCCCTCCACTCCCTCCTCCTCGCTGCCGCCAGGCGCGAGCGGCAAAGCCCAGTCATCGCCGGCGGCGGGCTCCTCGTCTCCTCACGCTGGGATGCGACGCGGCCGGATGCGGCATTTGGTGCCGGGCGTGGCAGCTCGGGCGGCGCTTCAAAGTGGGCCGGTGACGATGGCGTGGCAGCGATGGGACGTGCAAAGACGGAGGTGATGCGGGCTAGAGGTTGGTGGTGGCGGCGGCGCCTAGATCCGCCTCTGGCGCCGCTGGTCGCGGTCGGTCTCCCTTGCCATGTCTCGGGGCTGCGGTGACGAGGGCTCTGCTCCCTCAGCCGACGGGGATCTGTCGGTGGTCTCGCTACTGGTCCGGGCCAGCCGTTAGGGTGGGGCGAAACATGGTGGTTTCGAGGGGGGAGGGAGGATGGTTGGAGGGATGGGGCTCGATGTCGAGTGCCCGTCATTTGGGTTGTCGCCGGTCGTGGTCGTGGCGCTCCTCCTCCCCTTTCCCCGCTCTGGTTTCTCTGTTCTCGCCCGACGTTCTTTGGGCGGGGCGGTTTGCCGGGCGGTTGGGGTGCGGATCTTTTCAAAGTTGCGGTGTTTGGTGGTTCTCGAGGCGGTCTGGGTGCAAGGCGGCTCTTTCATTGGAGGCGTTGGTCGTGGGCTAACCGCGCTGCTCGGTGCTTGAGTAGACATCCACGGCCGCTTGGGCGGCATGGTCAGGTGGTTGGCGGAGCGGGGATGCGATAGAGGGGTAGGAGCACCGGGGTACACCACTTGCCCAGTCCTTGTACTGGCCGATGGAGACCGCGTCCGTGGATGTCATTCTCCTCCCTCCAGGCTCCGTCGTGGTGCTCCCACTCTTTCCGTGTCACTCCGGATGAAAACTAGATCTTTGGGATCAGACGGTGACGGCTACATGTGGTCGTATCCTTTTTGAAGGCATCATCTTGGAGTCCTTGCTCCGGTCGTGTCCGTCTCACCGCTCCTCGGTGGATTGCTCATCTTGGTGGAGGTCTCCGTCGGCCTAAGCGGTTCTTCTTCGCTTATCCTTATGTTGCTTGGTCATTATTGGGGTGATGTTTCAGTGCCTGTCACATTTGTATCTCATCTTGGGTGTGTGCTTGAGTGTAGTGGTGGAGTACGTTTGTATCAACTTGTTTGAATATTGTGGTGACGGTTGTTTTATATATAAAAGCGGGGAAACCCCTTTTCGTCATTGGCAGGGATGCACCAGGGCGCGCTGAGAGGTTGCGCCAGAGGTCATTAATCAATCATTAACGAACTGTGCCGGAAAAGATCTGGGTCCTGGGGCATTTTTGCAGGAGAAAACAGGGTAGGAATGCGCAGCGCCTGGGGTCCCACGGCAGGCCGTGCGGCCGTGCATCCGATTGGGTTGCACGGTGGTGGTGGCGCGCATGGCAATCGCACGCTGTCGGAGGTACCGTACCAGCGGTCGGCGGGAGCACGGTGAGCGAAGGGCTGGATCCGGGGCGATCGTTGGCGGAGGACTGTAGGACTAGCGCCAGTTTTCCTCCGTACTAGGAGTAATTTTCGTCGGCCGCTCGGGCTGAAACGATTATACCGTACTGCTTAGCAGGACAGCGTAGACCCAGTTTAAAATAGACGGCTGGTCATATCACTTCGCACCCGGCAAGGGTGCAAAGGCAAAAAAAATGTTGTATATTATAAATTATGAATAAATTGTAAATAAATTGTACATATGTACAAAAGAAAATGGTGTACACTATGTAGCATGTACATATAGATGAGTGTGCTAGACATTAGCACATGGCATTTTTATTCTTTTTGCAAGTTTGTCTCCATTTTCGATCACACGTCATTTTTTCTATTTCAAGTAAATACCAACGTTTTCCGTCTTGTTCCATTTGTCGAGAAAAGAACGTCTTATACACTTATAGAGAGAAAGAGTGTTACGTGAAAGTCTTAGGCTAGCCATAGTGGGAGTAACTTAGCAAGTAACATAGCGCATTTCGAGAAAATTCTGCTTATGTGGCAAGTAATTAATGAGAGGTGGTAACATAATATGTTACCGTAACATAACGCTTTTCAAGACAAGATGAGTCTACGAGCTAATAAATGAAGCCATCTATGATACTACTATTATGTTACTTTGCATTATGAAGATAGTAACTTAGACTAGTGTCATATGCATGACACTAGTCTAAGTTACTTCCCACTATGACCAGCCTTAAGAAAGACCATGGCCAAAATTACAATGGCACGTCCCTAAACGCGGATTCGTTGGAAAAAGAGAGAATTGTGTGCAAGTCTCAAGAAAGATCATACCTGAGATTCTCCAACGCCAATACCGGAGAATGAGGGGAATTAGATAAAAAATTGTTCTATACTGGACCCCCGCGACACCCTCCCTAGCGACTCGGGGGCGAAACCCTAGCGCCGCCACAGCCCTCCCTCTTCTCGCCGCCCCTGCCACTCAGGTGGATTCAGGGACGGCGGTGGCGAGGCGCTGCATCAGCAGTCGCGAGGTGGAATTGGACATCCCTCAGGTGTGTGGCTGGCGGCTGCTGCCGCGACAAGACTTGGCGTGGTGGCCAGGTGACCGTGGAAGTAAGGCGGGAGCGGGCTGGTAGATGGGCTTCGGCTTGACGTGCGAGGTACGGGCGCCCACTCTTGGGGACCACACATCTGAACACCGGGTGCATTTCTCACTGGATATAGCCACCCCGGGGTCGGCTAAGTTGACGGCTGTCCATGGCCGTAACTGGACGGGCTAGCCACCGAGGGGAATTCTCACCGGATATGGCCACCCCGGGCTCGGCTAAGCCGACGACTGTCCGTGGCCGCAACTGGACGGGCTGGCCGCGGGGATGGTGGTGGTGGTTATGGCCGGCGTGATTGGGTTTGTGGTGGTGGATGGATTTTTGGCCACTAGTGGGGGATTGGGTGTCCACCTCGACGACAAGGGGGTGCTGCCCACATATTCCGGTGGTGCAGGGGGGGTGACAAGGGCTTGCGTGGGTGGCAGTTGGCGGGTGATAGAGGTACCAGTGCAGCGGTCAGGGCCGATCCTACCTTCCATTGACTCTTGTGCTCGAGGTGAGTGACTGCGTTTGCAGAGGGTCTCCTTTCGGACATGGCGAGGACACTCGTCATGGTCCGACAGGAAGGTGGTCAAGTCTTCCGCTCGTGTGCTTGTCGGACTCGAAGGACAGTGTGTTGGGGTGAGGCACGGTCGTGACACTTCAGGCGAAAGCCTAATGCCGACTTGGTCGGTGGCGATGATGGTGATGCCATCGAGCATCGCTTACCTTCTTGGAGGCATCATTGTGAAGCTTTCGTCAACCACTTTTGGTTTGCTCTGGGCGAAAGCCTAAGATCTATCTCTGGATTGGATGACGATGGCATCTGTGATGTCGCTTTCCTCCTTGGGGGCATTCTCTTAGAACCATTGGTCCGCTACTGGTCGTTTTGATGTCTCGGTTGGACCGTGGTGGGTGTTTTGGGGTGTCTGGTGGTGGTGATGGATATGATCTATGGCAGCGGTATTTGCCTTGGCCATTCTAGTGCTATTGGTCGACCTCTCTGTTTGGGGCTCGTGGCGGTGAAGAGCTCTTGGAGTTTGGTGCCCTTCGATGAGGTTTGAGGTTTGGTTGCTTCATAGTGTCCTGGTTATCTCTATTTGTGATGGTGGTCGTGGTATGGCCCAAAGAAGGTGCAGAGCCATCTCGGTGAAACATTGCCTTTCGGCATGGCCTGTAGCTCGCCGTGGATCCTGGTCCTTGCCAGCAGAAGGGCTTCATTTTAGATGTTTTATTTTTATTTTTGTAGGGTTTTTGTCCTGCTTAGAAAGACGAGACGGTGACGGCTCCTTGAAGATGAAATAAGATTCTCCCTGCCTAGCCTCGTTCTGGTGGTGCGTCTGGCATCGTCAGATGGCGTGTGGAGGTGTATCTCCGGCTGATCTCGCAGGATTCGGTCGGTGGTTGTCTGATAACCCACAAGTGTAGGGGATCGCAACAGTTTTCGATGGTAGAGTATTCAACCCAAATTTATTGATTCGACACAAGGGGAGCCAAAGAATATTCTCAAGTATTAGCAGCTGAGTTGTCAATTCAACCACACCTGAAAGACTTAATATCAGTAGCAAAGTATTTAGTAGCAAAGTAGTATGGAAGTAACGGTAACGATGGCGAAAGTAACAGTAGTTGTTTCGTAGCAATTGTAACAGTAGCAGCGGAAAAGTAAAGTAGCAAAGATCAATATGTGAAAAGCTCGTAGGCAATGGATAATTATGTTCGATGGCATTCATCATGCAACGGTTATAACATAGGGTGACACAAAACTAGCTCCAATTCATCAATATAATGTAGACATGTATTCCGAATATAGTCATACGTGCTTATGGAAAAGAACTTGCATGACATCCTTTGTCCTACCCTCCCGTGGCAGCGGGGTCCTAATGGAAACTAAGGGATATTAAGGCCTCCTTTTAATAGAGTACCGGAACAAAACATTAGCACTTAGTGAATGCATGAACTCCTCAAACTATGGTCATCACTGGGAGTGGTCCTGACTATTATCACTCCGGGGTTGCCGGATCATAACACGTAGTAGGTGACTATTGACTTGCAAGATAGGATCAACAACACAAATATATTCATGAAAACATAATAGGTTCAGATCTGAAATCATGGCACTCGGGCCCTAGTGACAAGCATTAAGCATAGGAAAGTCATAGCAACATCAATCTTAGAACATAGTGGATACTAGGAATCAAACCCTAACAAAACTAACTCGATTACATGGCAAATCTCATCCAACCCATCACGGTCCAGCAAGCCTACGATGGGATTACTCACACACGGCGGTGAGCATCATGAAATTGGTGATGAAGGATGGTTGATGATGACGATGGCGACGGATTCCCCTCTCCGAAGCCCCGAACGGACTCCATATCTTCCCTTTCGTGGAAGAACAGGGCTTTACGGCGGCTTCGTATCATAAAACGCGATGAATCCTCCTCTCCGATTTTTTTTCTCCCCAAACGTGAATATATGGAGTTGGAGTTGAGGTCGGTGGAGGTCCAGGGGGCCCACAAGGTCAGGTGGAGCGCCCCCACCCTTGTGGCCAGGGTGTGGGACCCCTTCTGTTGATTCTTTCGCCAATATTTTTTGTTAATTCCAAAACTTATCTCCGTGAAGTTTCAGGTCATTCCGAAACTTTTTATTCTGCACAAAAATAACACCATGGCAATTCTGCTGAAAACAGCGTTAGTCCGGGTTAGTTCCATTCAAATCATGCAACTTATGGTCCAAAACAAGGGCAAAAGAGTTTGGAGAAGTAGATACGATGGAGACGTATCAACTCCCCCAAGCTTAACCCATTGCTTGTCCTCAAGAAATTCAGTTGACAAACTGAAAGTGAGAAAGAAAAACTTTTACAAACTCTGTTTGGTCTTGTTGTTGCGAATATGTAAAGCCAACATTCAAGTTTTCAGCAAAGATTATGAACTAACCATATTCACAATAACTTTTAGGTCCCACATTTACTCATATCAATGGCATAATCAACTAGCAAGCAATAATAATAAATCTCGGATGACAACACTTTCTCAAAACAATCATGATATGATATAATACAATGGTATCTCGCTAGCCCTTTCTGAGACCGCAAAACATAAATGTAGGGCACCCCTGAAGATCAAGGACTGACTAGACATTATAATTCATGGTAAAAGAGATCCAGTCATAGTCATACTCAATATAAATTAATAACAATGCATACAGATGACAGTGGTGCTCTCTAACTGGTGCTTTTTATTGGAAGATGATGACTCAGTAATAAAAGTAAATAGATAGGCCCTTCACAGAGGGAAGCAGGGATTTGCAGAGGTGCCAGAGCTCGAGTTTTAAAATACAGATAAATAATATTTTGAGCGGTATGCTTTCATAGTCAACATAACAACCAAGAGATCTCGGTATCTTCCATGCTACATACATTATAGGCGGTTCCCAAACAGAATGGTAAAGTTTACACTCCGCCACCACCAACAAGCACACTCCATGGCTGGTCCAAAACAACGGGTACCGTCCAACTAAATATAGTTCTGGGGGAGTTTTGTTGGCAATTATTTTGATTTAATTTGAGCATGGGACTGGGCATCCCGGTTATCAGCCATTTTCTCGTGAATGATGAGCGGAGTCCACTCATTGTGAGAATAACCCACCTTGTATGGAAGATATTGACAGCCCTAGTTGGTACATGAGCGATTCGAGCATACAAAACAAATTATCATTTGAAGGTTTAGAGTTTTGCACTTGCACATTTACTTGGAACGGCAGGTAAATACCGCATATAGGAAGGTATGGCGGACTCATATGGAACAACTTTGGGTTTATGGAAGTGGGTGCAGAAGCAGTATTCTCGCTTAGTACAAGTGAAGGCTAGAAAAAACTGGGAAGCGACCAACTAGAGAGCGACAACAGTCATAAACATGCATTGAGATTAACCAACATTGAGTGCAAGCATGAGTAGGATATAAATCACCATCATAAATATCATAGAGGCTATGTTGATTTTGTTTCAACTACATGCGTGAACATGTGCCAAGTCAAGCCACTCGAATCATTCAAAAGAGGATACCATCCTATCATACTACATCACAACCATTTTAATTTCCATGTTGGCACGCAAGGTAAACCATTATAAACACCTAGCTGATTAAGCATGGCACGAGTAACTATAATCTATAATTGTCATTGCAAACATGTTTCATTCATAATAGGCTGAATCAGGAACGATGAACTAATCATATTTACAAAAACAAGATAGGTCGAGTTCATACCAGCTTTTCCTCATCTCAATCATTTCATCATATATCGTCATTATTGCCTTTCACTTGCAGGACTGAACGGTGTGGATAATAATAATAGTGCTCGTGCATTGGACTAAGCTGGAATATGCAAACATTTATTTCAAGAGAGAAGACAAGGTAATATGGGCTCTTTGTTAGATCAACAATAATGCATAAGAGCCACTCAACATTTTCATCGTAGTCTTCTCCTCTCGAACCCCAAAGAAAATAAAATAATTTCAAAGAAACACACTGAATTATTTTTGGAGTTTTTGTTTTTCTGAAGAAGATAAAATAGGAACGAGAAAAACTATTTACACGGGAAAGCTCCCGACAAGCAAAAGAAGAACATGAAATCTTTTTGGGTTTTCTTTTAATATTACTACTAAGCATGCATAGAAAGTAAACTAACTACAACTAAATTTGTTTTGGTTTTTCTTTAGGTTTTTCAAACACACAAGAAGAAAGCGGAAAAAAGAAATAAACTAGCATGGTTAATACAATGAAAGAGTATGAACACCGACAACTGAAATGAGTGTGTGAACATGAATGTAATGTCGGTGAGAAAATACGTACTCCCCCAAGCTTAGGCTTTTGGCCTAAGTTGGTCTATGCCCATGGATCAGTAGCCCTCTACGGTGTACTGACGAGGATCCTGAGGGTTCCATTGGTTAGCATGCTCCTGTGGATCCCACTGATAAATAGACTCATGATATGGATCAGGTGATGGCTCTAGCTCAGGAGGTGGGGATCGTGTCCCCTCCCAGTATGCATGAATGTCCGCGGGCTAAACAAAGTACCTGCTTGAATGAATATCGAGCAAAATAGGTGCAGGCAAGGTAATAATCTGAAAGGTGGCCTCGCTAAATACCAGGTTATAAATAAGTCTCTTTTCCTCATCATGGCGAATAAACTTATGTGCTACCATGCTGTCATAATCTAAATGTACAGTGGGTAGCAATTTCTCCTGTTTTTCATAGTGCCTAATGGGTATCTCAAAGTGTTTAGCAAGGCGGGAGGCGAAGATACCTCCGAAAATAGGACCCTTTGTACGGTTTAAACTCAACCGTTTAGCGACCATAGCGCCCAAGCTGTAAGTTCTATCTCTATGTAAAGCGTGGTGCAAAATGGCGTGGTCAGGGCCACTAAGGCCTCCACTCTCCCCTCGACCAATTAAACATCTCCCAGCAAATAATGAGTAATAGCGTAAAACAGGGAAATGTATACTAGCCACTCTTGCTCCCGACACTCCTTCGTTTTCCCCTACGGTGATTTCATGAATAAAACCTTCCACATCACTTGGACTTGGTTCCTCGACGCTACCCTCATAAGGTAATTTACAAACCTCACAAAAGTCATAGAGCGTCATTTCTTTGTACTCATCATATAAGTGAAAATGTACCATGGGTGGTGATCTCCTAGCATGAAAATGAAAATTTTGCACGAAAGTATTAGTGAGTAGGAGATACTGATCACACTGGTCAAGGAGGAAGTGATGATGCTTGCATTCCTAGCCAAATAATAGAAATCATCATAAATTCCGGCTGCTTGTAAAAATGCATCACATGGCCATTCACAGGGCCAAATCTCCTCCGCGGGAGGGAGATTATACTTGGGCTTTTCCTTCTCCTCATTTTCTTTTTCCTTCGAACCCCAACTCGAGGAACCTCTCAACAATCTCCTCATCATTTTCTTCCTCTGAAAATTTCTAAAAAATTTAGTGACTCAAAATAAAAGCGAACCAAACTCAACAAAATTGATAACAACTACTCCTACAAGTGCCTAGAGACTGTATCATGCATCAAAACTACTTTGGACCATATAAATTTGACATGCAAGCTCAAGAATAAGGTCACCACAGCAGCAAAAAATTGCAATGAATAAAGCACTAGAACAAAAACTAATTGGACCATTGGAGGAGTCACATACCGAAGAACAATCTCACAAAGCAGTTTTGTGAATGGAGCTTTGAGCAAGGAGATCGAAAATGGCAGCAAGATGAGCAAGAACACGAGTTTGAGCTATGGAGTGATTTTATATAGAGGAAGGAGTGGATGGGTGCTGGAATAAGTGGAGGGAGGCCACATGGGGCCCACAAGGACAGGGGGAGCGCCCAGGGGGTAGGGCGCGCCTCCTGACCTTGTGGCCAGCTGGTGAGGCCCCCTGGTGTGTTCTAAGTGCCAGAAATTCTCAAATATTCTATAAAAACATACTAAATTTTCATGGCATTTGGAGAACTTTTATTTTCGGGGCATTTTTTTATTGCACGGATAATTCAGAAAACAGACAGAAAATACTATTTTTGCTTTATTTAATCTAAATTACAGAAAGTAAAAGGTGGGTACAGAGAGTTGTGCCTTCTATCCATCTCATGCTCATCAAAAGGAATCCATTAACAAGGTTGATCAAGTCTCATTAACAAACTTCTTCCAAATGACATGAAATCGGAGAATTTTCAAATAACACTATGTTACCTCAAGGGGATATGCATGGCCCCAACAATAAGAATATCATATTTCTTTTAGACAGTAGGAAGAGGGAATTCAAAGCCTCCAATAGTAGTAGTTGAAATTTTTCCAATAGAATTGATACTATGAACTTGAGGTTGTTTCTTCGAAAAGTGTACCGTATGCTCATTACCATTAACATGAAAAGTGACATTGCCTTTGTTGCACTCAATAACAGCCCCTGCAGTTTTCAAAAAGGGTCTACCAAGAATGATCGACATACTGTCGTCCTCGGGAATATCAAGAATAACAAAGTCCGTTAAGATAGTAACGTTTGCAACCACAATAGGCACATCCTCGCAAATACCGATGGGTATAGCAGTTGATTTATCAGCCATTTGCAAAGAGATTTTAGTAGGTGTCAACTTATTAAAATCAATTCTACGATACAAAGAGAAAGGCATAACACTAAAACCGGCTCCAAGATCACATAAAGCAGTTTTAACATAGTTTCTTTTAATGGAGCATGGTATAGTTGGTACTCCCGGATCTCCAAGTTTCTTTGGTATTCCTCCCTTAAAAGTATAATTAGCAAGCATGGTGGAAATTTCAGCTTCCGGTATCTTTCTATTATTTGTAGCAATACCTTTCATATACTTAGCATAAGGAGGCATTTTCAGCATATCAGTCAAACCCATACACAAAAATATAGGTCTATTATTTCAACAAAGCGCTCAAAATCCTCATCATCCTTTTTCTTGGATGGCTTAGGAGGAAAGGTCATGGGTTTCTGAACCCATGGTTCTCTTTCTTTACCATGTTTTCTAGCAACAAAGTCTCTCTTATCATAACATTGATTATTTTATTGTGGGTTATCAGAGTAACGAGGGGTTACCGGAACCCCCCGGGGGAAGTAATGGGCCACATGGGCCATAGGGGAGAGGCAAGGCAGCCCACAAGGGGGTGGCGCTGTTGGGGAACGTAGTATTTCAAAAAAAAAGCCTATGATCACACAAGATCTATCTAGGAGAAGTATATCAACGAGCGGGGAGAGTGTGTCCACGTACCCTCGTAGACCGAAAGCGGAAGCGTTTAGTAACGTTGTTGATGTAGTTGAATGTCTTCGCGATCCAATCGATCAAGTACCGAACGCACGGCACCTCCGCGATCTGCACACGTTCAGCTCGGTGACGTCCCTCGTACTTCTTGATCCAGTTGAGGCCGAGGGAGAGTTTCGTCAGCACGACGGCGTGGTGACGGTGATGATGAAGTTACAGGGTGCAGGGCTTCGCCTAAGCACTACGACAATATGACCGAGGTGTAAAACTGTGGAGGGGGGCACCACACACGGCTAAGACAATTGTTTGTTGTTCCTTTGGGGTGCCCCCTGCCCCCGTATATAAAGGAGGGGAGGAGGAGGCCGACCAACAAGGGGCGCGCCAGGGAGAGGGGAGTCCTACTAGGACTCCAGTCCTAGTAGGATTTGGCCCCACCCTTTTTTCCTTCTACCGGAGGGGGACAAGGGGAAGGAGAGGGAGAGGGAGTAGGAGAAGGAAAGGGGGGTGGTGCCCCCTTCCCAAGTCCAATTTGGCCTCCTCCCTTGTGGGGGGCGCACCAGCCCCTTGTGGGCTGGTTAGCCTCCCTCCTATGGCCCATAAGGCCCATATCTTTCCCCAGGGGGTTCCGGTAACCTCCCGGCACTCCGGAAAAATGCCCGAATCACTCGGAACCATTCCAATGTCCGAATGCAACCTTCCAATGTATGAATCTTTACCTCTTGACTATTTCGAGACTCCTCTTCATGTCCGTGATCTCATCCGGGACGGTCATCAAATCACATAACTCATAATACAAATTTTCATCGAACGTTAAGCGTGCGGACCCTACGGGTTCGAGAACTATGTAGACATGACGGAGATACATCTCTGTTCAATAACCAATAGCGGAACCTGGATGCTCATATTGGCTCCTACATATTCTACAAAGATCTTTATCGGTCAAACCGCATAACAACATATGTTGTTCCCTTTGTCATCGGTATGTTACTTGCCCGAGATTCAATCGTCGGTATCACCATACCTAGTTCAATCTCGTTAAAGCAAGTCTCTTTACTCGTTCCATAATGCATCATCCCGTGACTAACTCATTAGTCACATTGCTTGCAAGGCTTATAGTGAAGTGCATTACCGAGAGGGCCCAGAGATACCTCTCCGATACACGGAGTGACAAATCCTAATCTCGATCTATGCCAACTCAACAAACACCATCGGAGACACCAGAGAGCATCTTTATAATCACCCAGTTACGTTGTGACGTTTGATAGCACACAAAGTGTTCCTCCGGTATTCGGGAGTTGCATAATCTCATAGTCAGAGGAACATGTATAAGTCATGATGAAAGCAGTAGCAATGAAACTATGACGATCATAATGCTAAGCTAAGCTGGATCTTATCCATCACATCATTCTCTAATGATGTGATCCCGTTCATCAAATGACAACACATGTCTATGGTCAGGAAACATAACCATCTTTGATTAACGAGCTAGTCAAGTAGAGGCATACTAGGGACACTCTGTTTTGTCTATGTATTCACACATGTACTAAGTTTCCGGTTAATACAATTCTAGCATGAATAATAAAAATTTATCATGATATAAGGAAATATAAATAACAACTTTATTATTGCCTCTAGGGCATATTTCCTTCAGTCTCCCACTTGCACTAGAGTCAATAATCTAGTTCACATCGCCATGTGATTTAACACCAATAGTTCACATCACCATGTGATTAGTTCACATCGCCATGTGACTAGTACCCAAAGGGTTTACTAGAGTCAATAATCTAGTTCACATCGCTATGTGATTAACACCTAAAGAGTGATCATGTTTTGCTTGTGAGAGAAGTTTAGTCAACGGGTCTGCCACATTCAGAGCCGTATGTATTTCGCAAATTTTCTATGTCTACAATGCTCTGCATGGAGCTACTCTAGCTTATCGCTATCTAGATCGAGACTTAAGTCATCCAGATCAGTGTCAAATATTGCATCGACATAACTCTTTACGACGAACTCTTTGTCACCTTCATAACCGAGAAACATTTCCTTATTCCACTAAGGATAATTTTGACCGCTGTTCAGTGATCCACTCCTGGATCACTATTGTTCCCTGTTGCCAAACTCATGGTGAGGTACACAATAGGTCTGGTACACAGCATAGCATACTTTATAGAACCTATGACTGAGGCATAGGGAATGACTTTTCATTCTCTTTCTATTTTCTGCCGTGGTCGGGTTTTGAGTCTTTACTCAACTTCACACCTTGCAACACATGCAAGAACTCCTTCTTTGACTATTCCATTTTGAACTACTTCAAAAATTTGTCAAGGTATGCACTCATTGAAAAAAAAAATCAAGCGTCATGATCTATCTCTATAGATCTTGATGCTCAATATGTAAGCAGCTTCGCCGAGGTCTTTCTTTGAAAGTCCTTTCAAACACTCCTTTATGCTTTCCAAAAAATTCTACATTATTTATAATCAACAATATGTCATTCACATATACTTATCAGAAATGCTGTAGTGCTCCCACTCACTTTCTTGTAAATATAGGCTTCACCGCAAGTCTGTGTAAAACTATATATGCTTTGATCAACTCATCAAAGTGTATATTCCAACTCCGAGATGCTTGCACCAGTCCATAGATGGATCACTGGAGCTTGCACACTTTGTTAGCACCTTTAGGATTGACAACACCTTCTTGGTGTATCATATACAACTCTTCTTTAATCCATTAAGGAATGCAGTTTTGACATCGATTTGCCAGATTTCATATAATGTGGCAATTGCTAACATGATTCGGACAGACATAAGCATCGCTACGAGTGAGAAAATCTCATCGTAGTCAACACCTTGAACTTGTCGAAAACTTTTTTCAAAAATTCGAGCTTTGTGGATAGTAACACTACTATCAGGCGCTTGTCTTCCTCTTGAAGATCCATTTATTCTCAATGGCTTGCCGATCATCAGGCAAGTCCACCAAAGTCCACACTTTGTTCTCATACATGGATTCTATCTCAGATTTCATGGCCTCAAGCCATTTCACGGAATCTGGGCTCATCATCGCTTCCTCATAGTTCGTAGGTTCGTCATGGTCAAGTAACATGACCTCCGTAACAGGATTACCGTACCACTCAGTGCGGATCTTACTCTGGTTGACCTACGAGGTTCAGTAGTAACTTGATCAGAAGTTTTCATGATCATCATCATTAGCTTCCTCACTAATTGGTGTAGGAATCACTGGAACTGATTTCCATGATGAACTACTTTCCAATAAGGGAGCAGATACAATTACCTCATCAAGTTCTACTTTCCACCCACTCACTTCTTTCGAGAGAAACTCCTTCTCTAAAAAGGATCCACTCTTAGCAACAAAGATATTGCCTTCGGATCTGTGATAGAAGGTGTACCTAACAGTTTCTTTTGGGTATCCTATGGAGATGCACTTCTCCAATTTGGGTTTGAGCTTATCAGGTTGAAACTTTTTCACATAAGCATCGCAACCCCAAACTTTAAGAAACGATAACTTAGGTTTCTTGCTAAACCACAGTTCATACAGTGTCGTCTCAATGGATTTTTAGACGGTGCCATATTTAACGTGAATGCAACTATCTATAATGCATAACCCCAAAACGATAGTGGTAATTCAGTAAGAGACATCATAGATTGCACCATATCTAATAAAGTATGGTTATGACGTTCAGACACACCATTACGCTGTGGTGTTCCAGGTGGCATGAGTTGCGCAAACTATTCCACATTATTTCAAATGAAGACAAACTCATAACTCAAATATTCGTCTCCGCGATCAGATCGTAGAAACTTTATTTTCTTGTTACGATGATTTTCCACTTCACTCTGAAATTCTTTGAACTTTTCAAATGTTTCAGACTTATGTTTCATCAAGTAGATATACCCATATCTGCTCAAATCATCTGTGAAGGTCAGAAAATAATGATACCCGCCGCGAGCCTCAACACTCATTGGACCGTATACATCAGTATGTGTTATTTCCAACAAGTCTGTTGCTCGCTCCATTGTTCCGGAGAATGGAGTCTTAGTCATCTTGCCCATGAGGCATGGTTCACAAGCATCAAGTCATTCATAATCAAGTGATTCCAAAAGCCCATCATCATGGAGTTTCTTCATGCGCTTTTGTGACATCCCCGATTCAATCATACACTAATCATGCACGCAAACGTGTACGATCAAGATCAGGGACTCACGGGAAGATATCACAACACAACTCTAAAACATAAATAAGTCATACAAGCATCATACTACAAGCCAGGGGCCTCGAGGGCTTGAATACAAGTGCTCGATCATAGACGAGTCAGCGGAAGCAACAATATCTGAGTACAGACATAAGTTAAACAAGTTTGCCTTAAGAAGGCTAGCACAAACTGGGATACATATCGAAGTGGCGCAGCCTCCCGCTGGATCCTCCTAACTACTCACGGTCGTCGCCGCTGGCCGCACGTAGTAGTAGGCACCTCCGGTGTAGTAGTCGCCTTCGACGGTGGCGTCGCTCTGGGCTCCATCGTCCGTCGCGCAATCGAGTAGAGATAGGGGAAAAGGGGAACAAGGCAACCGTGAGTACTCATCCAAAGTACTCGCAAGCAAGGAGCTACACTACATATGCATGGATTTATGTGTAAAGGGCCATATCGCGGACCGAATCGCAGAATACCGTAATAAGAGGGGATAACTAATCCTGTCAAAGACTACGCTCGAAGCCTCCGCCTTTGCAAAGATGTAGCGTAGAGTAGATCAAGTCCTCCAAGTAGCATCACATAGCATTAATCCTACCCGCGATCGCCTCCTCGTAACCCTCGAGAGAGAGCGACCACTGGGTTGTATCTCGCACTTGGAAGGGTGTGTTTTATTAAGTATCCGGTTCTAGTTGTCATAAGGTCAAGGTACAACTCCAAGTCGTCCTGCTATCAAGATCACGGCTATTCAAATAGATTAACTTCACCGCAGGGTGCACCACATAACCCAACACGCTTGATCCCATTTGGCGGACACACTTTCTCGGTCATGCCCGGCCATGAAGATCAACACGCCGCAGCCTCACCTAGGCACAATAGAGAGGCCAACACGGTCTAAACCTAAGCGCCAGGGTTCTGGGCCCATCGCCTTAGCACACCAAGACGCTATGTAGGGCGGCGAAAGCGTAACTAGCCCCTTAATACAAGAGCGGGCTTACGTTCCAATCCGGCGCGCCGCTCGATTCGGCGTCACGAAGTGCCGGCCGATACCACGATGCCGGATACCCATAACTACTCCTTGAGATGGATAGTGCGTATAGACCAAATGGCGGACTCAAATCAAATACCAAGATCTCGTTAAGCGTGTTAAGTATCCGCTGAACGCCGACCAGGCCGAGCCCACCTCTCTCCTAGGTGGCCACAACCTGCCCCGCCGCTCCGTCACAAAGTAACGATCGGGGCCGTCGGGAACCCTGTGCCCACCTCTACCGGGATGGAGCCACCGTCTTCAAATTTCCATCTTCAAAGCAGTATCACAGGTAATGTAATAGTGTAAAGTATATAGTATATGCCCGTGATCACCTCCCGAAGTGATCATAGCCCAGTAGTATAGCATGGCAGACGGACAAGAGTGTAGGGCCACTGATGGAACACTAGCATCCTATACTAAGAGGTAGGATAGTAGGTAAAGGTAACAACAGTAGTAGCAAGGACAGGCTATGAAGCAGTATAGGATTAACTGAAAGCAGTAACATGCTACACTACTCTAATGCAAGCAGTATAGAGAAGAGTAGGCGATATCTGGTGATCAAAGGGGGGGCTTGCCTGGTTGCTCTGGCAAGAGAGAGGGGTCGTCAACACCAGAATGTGACGGGCAAAGAACAAGGCGTCGGTCTCGTAGTCTACCGAAGAGAAGAGGGGAGAAGAAACAGTAAATACATAGCAAGCAAGTGCATAACAGGACAACAAGCAGAGCTAGACGTGTTCTAACGCGGTATGAGGTGATACCGGTGAAGGGGGAAAACATCCGGGAAAGTATCCTCGGTGTTCCGTGTTTTCGGACAGATGAACCGGAGGTGAAATGTTGCAGGTTCGATAAGTTAGGGGGGTGTGGCGGACGAACGGGTTGTGTACCCGGAATCGTCTCGTCGTTCTGAGCAACTTTCATGTTGAAAATAATTTAATCCGAGTTACGGATTAAAAGTTATGATTTTCTAAAGATTTTATTAATTTCTTGAATTTAATTAATTATTTAAATTAATTCAAAAATGAATTAATGACATTAGCATGATGTCATGCTGACATCAGCAGTCAACAGAGTTGACTGGTCAACTTGACCAGTGGGTCCCACTGGTCAGTGACACATATTAATTAAACAGGTTAATTAAACTAATCACAATTAATTAGGAGGGTGGGCCCCACTGTCGTACTAATTAATTAACTTAACTAGCAGTTTAATTAGATAACTAATGTTAATTAGTTTAATTAACCAAATTTAATTAAGTTAATTAATTAATTAATTAATTGTTATTTTTATTATTGTTTTTCTTTAATTCCCTCTTTTTTAACATTACTCAGGGTGGGGCCCCACCGCCATAGAACCACGGGGTTATGCGGGTTCTGATTCTTTGGGGGCAGGCGTCTGGGTCGCGTTTGGGCGCCTTGAGCTACCAGGCGCCCGGCCACGACGGGCGCCTGCCACACAGCGCCGAGCAGCGGCGCCAACAAAGCGGCGCGAGAGGGGGGGCTGCCGCACAAGGGAAGGTCGAGTGTGACGGCGAGTGGCCATGAGTGTGGCGGACGCGGGCGCCATGGGTGGTCGCGGCCGGGCCGGGACGAGCTAGGCGCGCTACCGAGGAGGAGGAGAGGTGCTCACGGGAGGCGCGTAGGGTCTAAGCAAGGGGGGTTGAGGAAGAGGACGGTGAGGTGGCCTCCCATGACGGTGACGCCGACGTCAAGGAGCGGCGAGGCGCGTTGGAGACCGGATCGGGGGAAGTTGGGGAGGCGAGGCGAGGCGTTGGAGACCGGTCGGGGGGAGTTGGGGAGGCGAGCGACAGGAGGGGCGACGGCGGAGCGGTCCGGCGAGGGGCGCCGGTGCGGTGGCGACGGGAATCGGCGGCGGCGTCGGGCCGATGGGATCGGGGGTCTGCCCCGATCCAGATCGGGCAGAGGAGGAGGTAGCGAGGGGAGTGGGGGAGTGTGTGCGCTGGGGATTAGGGTTTCGGGTGTGAGGCCATATAGGCCAGGGGGTTAGGTGGGCCAGTTGGGTTTGCTCTGCCGCGGATGGGCCGATTAGCCCAAAGGTGGTGTCCTCTTATTTAGTTTTGCTTTCCTATTTTCTTTCTATTTATTTTCCTCTTACATTTTATTAGATTTTAGTTTTTAATATAAAATACCAAAGTTGTAACTAAAATAGTGTTAATAAATATACTCGCTAATGCATTATTATTTTAAAAGCATTTAAATAATTGTTCTTGCTACGTTTTATTCATTTTAGAATATTTAAACATTTTATAAAAGTTTGGTTCCTCCACCATAATTACCTATGCATTATTTGGCACAACCTGAACATTTTAGTTTTACTTGAAAACTTTTATTGTTTGTCTTTAACTTGAAGTTGAATTCCTAAGCGGTTTTGAACTAACGTGGGATTAACAACAGTAATCCGAGGTGACGTGGCATCGTTCACGTGGGGTTACTGTAGCCTAATTATCCGGGCGTCACAATTCTCCTCCACTACAAGAAATCTCGTCCCGAGATTTAAGAGGGGGAGTAAGGGGGAAGGGATTTGGTTACGAAATTCTAACGAGTCTTCTCGTTGTTGGTTGCTCTTCTCGAAGAGGTCGATCCATAGCGTTGATGTCTTCCATTAAATGCTTACGGCAATCATGATGAAGTCGTCGTTCTTCCTTCGGGGTCTCCATCGTACTTACGAAAAAGATAAGGGGGAAAACTCGTGAAGTACGAAGCTCAATACATGTTAAGTACCTAGGGGCTATCTCAGTGAACGAGGTATAGAGTCACCTCTCGAGTTGAAATTCAAGAAAGTCATCGAGAGTAAATTAAGAAGGTGAAATAAGGAGTTTCAAGTGGATAGGCAACCGTTCAATGCCTAGTCAGAAGGTGAAAGGGTTTCAAGCGACGGAATAATTATTGTGTTCGATGCCGTAATTGATGATCTCATCGGAAGGTGGCTCATGAATTATGTACGAGTCCACGCGGGAGGAATAACTTTGGGAACAGGGGGTGTACAGGAGAGTCAGGTTTCGATCCTGTGGAACTGTGGGTTATGGGCCCACCATGTGGTTGAAAGTAGGAAGGGGGCCGACATCTTGCATGGCCACGATAGCAAGGCTGTCGTGAGGGTAGCTCGCCGCTTATGTCGGCAACAACATCGATACCAAGGGCGAGGGACGAAGAGAACCATTTTCCTGCTCGTTGAACGAGGCGGGCCAATAGGCAAGGTTCTCGCCCATCGGTGGCTACCGAATGCCAACAACAATAGTAATGTGGTCTTACCGATGAGTGGTACAACGAGGTGTTTACATAAGGTGGAATATTACTGCTTATATTATATAAATCACAAGAAGGTTTAAACAAACCAATGGAAAGGAAAAGTGATTATCGTGTTTAAACAGAACAATGGAAGGGAAAATGTGTATACACACATATTTCAGGGGTATATCCTACCCAAGGATAAGCGGAGCATGATATCCATGACAGGATAGAAAGTACCAAAACCATTTAGGTAAGGGGGGAGGAATCTCATGAGATTGCCCATACAACGATGTTAGGATAAATGCTAAAGAAAATTTAGCATTGTGCTTCAAATGCTCTTATCGAAAATTGGATTACCACAGACATGCTTCGAGATAGCATTGACATGGTCTTCAAGCAAAGGTCAGACTTTGGATACACAAAGGATCCGTCAGAAGCAACTTATAAAATAAGTCTTACAATTTCCTCATGGAAGAATGATTAACCTTGTTAAAAAGGAAACTATAACAATAGGACCTCCGGCCAGGTGTGCTAGGCACGACATCACCTTACCAGGTCACATAAAGACCGTTGCTATAACTCTTGGAAATATGTTCCAACCATCATATCTGACCGAGATTCAGATCTGATTGGTGTCAGGATACCTCAGACTCAGGATGTCTGAGAAGAAAGGTGCAACACAAATTGTCGAGATGACATTGTAAGATTCTCGGAGATGTACTACTAAGCGAGTTCAAACAAAAGCCCAACATTAAACCAATGAAGGGATAAGGTGGTAGCTGATAGGCTCAACAACAAATCATCAAGATTTCCAAGGGATGAATTTCCACAATTAGGTGAACAAGGAAATATCATTTGTCGGATCAAATGATATAACGATGTATGCTCGAGGGAAAACATACACAACTGAACAATGATAGTAGGGTGCACCCAGGAATCTGGATTAGGTAGCACGATCAATGTTCGAATGATGACTCAATAAGCAATAGACTTAGAATGGAACTATCGACCATTAACTTCAAAGCAATAGGGTTGCTAGAAGTGCAGAATCCAAACAGCATCGTTCACTTGTTGGTACCCCGGTCGGGATCAACACAAGGACCAAGAAAAATGGTGATGGTGAGAAGTACCACTATACCAAGAATCCTAAAGAGGTGGTGAAATTCCCACGACATTCTTGACATAAGGGTGGTAATACTCCAAGGTAAAGAAGAACAATGCTGGGTAGCAAGGAATTCAAGGTATAACACGAAACACGAACAAGTTTGTGTTGGAGGGAAGGCAATAAGTGGCTGATGATAACACAACTCATCGAGGGCAAGGATGGTATTTCTCCTCACGAATTGAATTGATATGTTGGAAAAGCCCGGAATACTGATTATGATCACGACACATTTGTCGAGAGATTTCACGAAGATGTAATCGATCGACGATGACATCAAGTCAAACGAATGATGAAGCGAAAGGTTGTTGGAACCACGAGTAGGACATGCACCGAGATCAAGTTTGTTGTTCAAGATGGAACGATAAGACAAGGAAACCGACGTAAGCTTAGCTCAATCGTTTAATGTTGTGCTCCGGAATTAAGGACCCGTAGCACGCTTAAAATTAGCACGATAATGATCTAGCCGATCGGGCTAGGAGTGACGGATGGAGTATTAAACTTCTCAACCACAAAGTACTGGGGGTACCGAATCTCGGTGTTGATTCGATTCACAAATCGGGGTTCTCGGTTGATGACAACCCATAACCCGTGGAGTGACTGTGATGGGGAAACGTACTACTTCATCAGAAATTCATAAGATGAAGTGCAATGGGTTGATATCCTCGAGATACCAGGGGGTAATACTCGAAGGTAGAACAAAATAGAGGTTGGGAAGGCGTACTGATCTGCGAAGGCAAGTACTTTAACTTGTCCGAGAAATAGAATCAAAGGAGAACAATCATGGTGGAACCCACGATCATAAAGGATCGAACCACGGATACAAGATGAACTTATAACAAGGGGTAATTATTTTTACGAGCAGCTTCCATGATAAGTTATACATCGTGTCCATGGGCATGAACGCAAGGTTCAAGGTCGACTCCACTTCTTCAATGTATAACCTTCCACTCACTTCTCGCTTTGATAAAGGCATTAGTGTTGAAAGTTTTACCGTGAAATACCGGATGAGTATGACTCGTGAAAACTTCCGAGTTCACACATATAAAGAAGGCATAGGTTCAACCCGAGTGGTATCGTGGAAACATATACCACAAGCTTCAATAGTAAATACCACCAGCTCGAAAGCAGAGCATGGTTGGTCAAGCAGAGGATACAATGTACCAAAGGCATTATGTATCAGGGGAAAGAACTCACAAGGTGATTAATTATTAAGGACACTGTCGGATAATAATCCAACAGTGGATATGGCGATCCACAATGGAGCTGATGTGAGTATCCATACCCAATCGTGAGGAAGAAAGAATGCAAATGCATCGGTTTATAGGACATCTGAATAATTCAACGTTTAAAAACAAAGGGATTATGATTTTCAAATCAAGGGATCGAAGCAAACGCCTGATTTAAGGATGGATAAGTTGAGTAGGCTTAGGATACCATCGATGGTAATTTGATTGGTCGAGATCCAAATTTCATGTTCAAAATGACATCCGAGCACGAAGGATAATTTAAAAGGATCAACCGATGATTGTGAACATTCACAACGTATTGAATCAACGGACTCAAAAATGATGGTGACAAAGGATGCCAATATGACTACTATACTTATGGGATTAATCATAATGAAAGCAAACAAGAAATTCCAGAGCAATAGGTTGCTGAGGATTTTCGGAATACCGAATGGTATTTCGAAGACTTTGGTGTAACACATGATCAACTGGGGGATGAGCGGATACTCGATAAGTGCGAGAATTAACCGTAGGGGTATTCAGGTGACAAAGAACAGCAAGGTAGTAAGCTCAAAGGATTATCGAAACAACGATGAGTTTTTCAGGGTATCTTGTAATAACAAGACCAACTGGGGATGAATGTAAGAATAACAACTGCAAGTAGTTATCCATAAGGGTTTATGTGGAAGGGAATTGCAAACACGATGAACACAAGTTCTCGGGTTAACGGCGGAGAGTATCTTCGTGGTCTTCCGTGCAGCGATCATCAGTAATAAGGGGCTCTCCGGGTGAAAGTGATAACGAGATCCTAATGTTAGATTTAGTAAACTTAATTTAAACCAAATAGAGGAGAGATCAGAGTCACAGAGTAAAGATCGAGGAGTAAAAGATCCTAATACCACCCAATGGCGACGTGGGCCCATGGGCCACACAACCAAGTTAGTAAAAGTTTTGTAAAGTCTAGACTCGACTTCGGCCAAGGAGTGTGGAAGGGGGATTCCTACAGGTAGTCGGCTCTGATACCAACTTGTGACACCCCCGATTCAATCGTACACTAATCATGCACGCAAACGTGTACGATCAAGATCGTGGACTCACGGAAGATATCACAACACAACTCTAAAACATAAATAAGTCATACAAGCATCATACTACAAGCCGAGGGCCTCGAGGGCTCGAATACAAGTGCTCGATCATAGACGAAGTCGTGGAAGCAACAATATCTGAGCACGCACATAAGTTAAACAAGTTTGCCTTAAGAAGGCCCGGCACAAACCGGGATACAGATCGAAGAGGCGCGGGCCTCCTGCTCGAGATCCTCCTAACTACTCTTGTTAAATCGTCGTGGCTGCTGCGTAGTAGTAGGCACCTCCGGTGTAGTAGTAAATCTTGACGGTGGCGTCAGCTCACAGGCTCCATCGTGCAGTCGCAGCAATCGAGTAGAGATAGGGGAAAAGGGGAACAAGGCAACCGTGAGTACTCATCCAAAGTACTGCAAGCAAGGAGCTACACTACATATGCATGGATATATGTGTAAAGGTCCATATCGATGGACCGAACTGCAGAATGCCGTAATAAGAGGGGATAACTAATCATGTCAAGACTATGCTTCGGCAGCCTCCGCCTTTGCGGATGTAGCGTAGAGTAGATCAAGTCCTCCAAGTAGCATCACATAGCAATAATCCTACCCGCGATCCCTCCTCGTAACCCTGAGAGAGAGCGACCACCGGGTTGTATCTGACACTTGGAAGGGTGTGTTGTATTAATTATCCGGTTCTAGTTGTCATAAGGTCAAGGTACAACTCCAAGTCGTCCTGTTACCGAAGATCACGGCTATTTGAATAGATTAACTTCCCTGCAGGGGTGCACCACATAACCCAACACGCTTGATCCCATTTGGCCGAACACACTTTCCTGGGTTATGCCCGGCAACGGAAGATCAACACGTCGCAGCCCCACCTAGGCACAACAGAGAGGCCAGCACCCCGGGCTAAACCTAAGCGCACAGGGGTCTGGGCCCATCGCCCTTAGCACACCTTGCGTTCTATGAGGGCGGCCAAAGCGTAATCCAGCCCCTTAATACAAGAGCGGGCTTACGTTCCAATCCGGCGCCGCCGCTCGGTGCCGGTGTCACGGCGTTTTACCGATACCACGACGCCGGATACCCATAACTACTCCAGCGTAGATGGTTAGTGCGTATAGACCAAATGGCCGGACTCGGATCAAATACCAAGATCTCGTTAAGCGTGTTAAGTATCCGCATGACGCCGACCAGGCAGCCCACCTCTCTCCTAGGTGGCCACAACCTGCCTTGTCGCTCGCCACAAAGTAACGATCGAGGGCCGTCAGAACCCGGGCCCACCTCTACCGGGATGGAGCCACCGTCCTTTCAGCCCCATCTCTAACAAAGATCACAGGTAATGTAATAGTGTAAAGTATATAGTATATGCCCGTGATCACCTCCCGAAGTGATCACAACCCAAAGAGTATATCATGGCGTACGGACAAGAGTGTAGGGCCACCGATGAAACACTAGCATCCTATACTAAGCGATGGGATAGCGGGTAAAGGTAACAATGAGTAGCAAGGACAAAGGCTATGAAGCGATGACAGATTAATCAGCAAGCGGTAACATGCTACACTACTCTAATGGAAGCAGATAGAGAAGAGTAGGCGATATCCGGTGATCAAAGGGGGCTTGCTGGTTGCTCGGCAAGAGAGAGGGGTCGCCAACACCGTAGTCGTGACGGGCAAGAATGACAAGGCGTCGGTCTCGTAGTCTACCGAAGAGAAGAGGGGGGAAGAAACAGTAAATACATCGCAAGCAAGTGCATAACAGGACAACAAGCAGAGCTAGACATGTTCTAACGCGGTATGAGGTGATACCGGTGAAGGGGGAAAACATCCGGGAAAGTATCCCCGGTGTTCCGTGTTTCCGGACAGATGAACCAGAGGTGAAATATTGCAGGTTCGATAGGTTAGGGGGGTGTGGCGGACGAGCGAGTTGAGTATCTGGAATCGTCTCGTCGTTCTGAGCAACTTTCATGTTGAAAATAATTTAATCCGAGTTACGGATTAAAAGTTATGATTTTCTAAAGATTTTATTAATTTCTGGAATTTAATTAATTATTTAAATTAATTCAAAAATGAATTAATGACATCAGCATGATGTCATGCTGACATCAGCAGTCAACAGAGTTGACTGGTCAACCTGACCAGTGGGTCCCACTGGTTAGTGACACATATTAATTAAACAGGTTAATTAAACTAATCACAATTAATTAGGTGGGGTGGGCCCCACTATGGTACTAATTAATTAACTTAACTAGCAGTTTAATTAGATAACTAATGTTAATTAGTTTAATTAACCAAATTTAATTAAGTTAATTAATTAATTAATTGTTATTTTTATTATTGTTTTTCTATAATTCCCTCGTTTTTTAAAGTTACATCAGGGTGGGGCCCCACCGCCATAGGGCCACAGGGTTATCACGGTTACTGATTCTTTGGGGGACGGCGTGAGGCCGTGGGCTTTGGGCGCACACCAAAGGCAGGGGGCGCCGCCACGGCGGGCGCCACACCAGGCGCCGAGACGGCGCCAAAGAAAGGCAGCGAGAGGGTGCTACTGCAAGCACAAGGGAAGGTCGGAGGGGTGGGCGAGTGGCCATGAGTGTGGCGGACGCCGGGTGGTCGCGTGTGGTCGCGTGGCCGGGACGGAGCTAGGCGCGCGCCGGGGAGGAGGAGGAGAGGTGCTCACTAGGAGGGGCGCGTAGGGTCTAGGAAGTGGGGGTTGAGGAAGAGGACGGTGAGGTGGCCTCCGGCGACGGTGACGTCCAGGGAGCGGCAAGGCGCGTTGGAGACCGGTCGGGGGGGGGGGGGGAGTTGGGGAGGCGAGCGATGGGTCGGCGACAGGAGGGGAGACGACGGAGCGGTCCGGCGAGGGGCGCCGGTGCAGTGGCGACGGGAATCGGCGGCGGCGTCGGGCCGATGGGATCGGGGGTCTGCCCCGATCCAGATCGGGCATAGGAAGAGGTAGCGAGGGGAGTGGGGGAGTGTGTGCGCTGGGGATTGGGGTTTTGGGTGTGAGGCCATATAGGCCAGGGGGTTAGGTGGGCCAGTTGGGTTTGCGTGGCTGCCAGATGGGCCGATTGGCCCAGTGCAGGGGGGTGTCCCCTCTTATTTAGTTTTGCTTTCCTCTTTTCTTTTTATTTATTTTCCTCTTCTGTTTTATTAGATTTTAATTTTTTTAATATAAAATACCAAAGTTGTAACTGAAATAGTATTAATAAATATTCTACTGCCATGATTATTATTTTAAAAGCATTTAAATAATTGTTCTTGCTACATTTTATTCATTTTAGAATATTTAAACATTTTATAAAAGTTTGGTTCCTCCACCACAATTACCTATGCATTATTTGGCACAACCTGAACATTTTAGTTTTACTTGAAAACTTTTATTGTTTGTCTTTAACTTGAAGTTGAATTCCTAAGCGGTTTTGAACTAACGTGGGATTAACAACAGTAATCCGAGGTGACGTGACATCGTTCACGTGGGGTTACTGTAGCCTAATTATCCGGGCGTCACAGCTTTACACCAATATGACCTAAACGGCAGTGCCACAAATAAGTTGCACTATCATTATTAACTTTGCATCTTTTGGCATCAATATTATGTGTATCACTGTGATCGAGATTCAGTAAACCATTTACATCGGATGTAAGACCATAAAAGGTTTTATTCATGTAAACAGAACAACAATTATTCTCCGATTTAAATGAATAACCGTATCGCAATAAACATGATCCAATCATATTTATGCTCAACGCAAACACCAAATAACATTTATTTAGTTCCAATATTAATCCCGAAGGAAAAGGGAATGCGCGATGGTGATCTTATCAACCTTGGAATCACTTCCAACACACATCATCACTTTGCCGTTAACTAGTCTCTGTTTATTCTGCAACTCCCGTTTCGAGTTACTACTTTAGCAACTGAACGAGTATCAAATACCGAGGGGTTGCTATAAACACTAGTGAAGTACACATCAATAACATGTATATCAAATATACCTTTGTTCACTTTGCCATCCTTCTTATCCGCCAAGTATCTAGGGCAGTTCCACTTCCAAAGGACCATTTCCTTTGCGATTGAAGCACTCCGGTTTCAGGCTTGGGTCTAGCTTTGGGCTTCTTCATGGGAGTGGAAACTTGCTTGCCATTCTTCTTGAAGTTCCCTTTCTTTCCCTTGCCCTTTTACTTGAAACTAGTGGTCTTGTCAACCATCAACACTTGATGCTTTTCTTGATTTCTACCTTCGCCAATTTCAGCATCGCGAAGTACTCGGGAAATCATTTTCGTCATCCCTTGCATATTATAGTTCATCACGAAGTTCCAGTAACTTGGTGATAGTGACTAGAGAACTCTGTCAATCACTATCTTATCTGGAAGATTAACTCCCACTTGATTCAAGCGATTGTAGTACTCAGACATTCTGAGCACATGCTCACTGGTTGAGCTATTCTCCTCCATCTTGTAGGCAAAATACTTGTCAGAGGTATCATACCTCTCGACTCGGGCATGAGTCTGAAATACCAATTTCAGCTCTTGGAACATCTTATATGCTCCGTCGCATTCAAAACATTTTTGAAGTCCCGCTTCTAAGCCGTTAAACATGGTGCACTAAACTATCAAGTAGTCATCATACCGAGCTTGTCGAACGTTCATAACGTTTGCATCTGCTCCTGCAATAGTTCTGTCACCTAGCAGTGCATCAAGGACATAATTCTTCTATGCAGCAATGAGGATAATCCTCATATCACGGACCTAGTCCGCATCATTGCTACTATGATCTTTCAACTTACTTTTCTCTAGGAACATATCAAAAATAAACGTGGAGCTACATCGCGAGCTATTGATCTATAACATAGTTATGCAAATACTATCAGGACTAAGTTCATGATAAATTAAAGTTCAATTAATCATATTACTTAAGAACTCCCACTTAGATAGACACCCCTCTAATCATCTAAGTGATCACGTGATCCATATCAACTAAACCATGTCCGATCATCACGTGAGATGGAGTAGTTTTCAATGGTGAACATCACTATGTTGATCATATCTACTATATGATTCACGCTCGACCTTTCGGTCTCAGTGTTCCGAGGCCATATCTGCATATGCTAGGCTCGTCAAGTTTAACCCGAGTATTCTGCGTGTCCAAAACTGGCTTGCACCCGTTGTATGTGAACATAGAGCTTATCACACCCGATCATCACGTGGTGTCTCGACATGAAGAACTGTCGCAACAGTGCATACTCAGGGAGAACACTTATACCTTGTAATTTTAGTAAGGGATCATCTCATAATGTTCCCGTCGTACTAAGCAAAATAAGATGCATAAAAGATAAACATCACATGCAATCAAAATATGTAACATGATATGGCCATCATCATCTTGTGCCTTTGATCTCCATCTCCAAAGTACTGTCATGATCTCCATCGTCACTGACATGACACCATGATCTCCATCATCTTGATCTTTATCAATGTGTCGTCATATGGTCGTCTCGCCAACTATTGCTTTTTCAACTATTGCTATCGCATAGCGATAAAGTAAAGCAATTAGATGGCGCTTGCATCTTATGCAAAAAAGAGACAACTATAAGGCTCCTGCCAGTTGCCGATAACTTCAACAAAACATTATTATCTACAACAATTTATATCTCATCACACCTTAACCATATCACATCACAACATGCCCTGCAAAAACAAGTTAGACGTCCTCTACTTTGTTGTTGCAAGTTTTACGTGGCTGCTATGGTCTTAGCAAGAACCGTTCTTACCTACGCATCAAAAACCACAATGATTTTTCATCAAGTGTGCTGTTTTAACCTTCAACAAGGACCGGGCGTAGTCAAACTCGATTCAACTAAAGTTGAAGAAACCGACACCCGCTAGCCACATTGCAGCGAAGCACGCCAAGAGAACCAGTCTAATGAACGCGGTCATGTAATGTCGGTCCGGGCTGCTTCATCCAACAATACCACTGAATCAAAGTAAGACGTTGCTGGTAAGTAGTATGATTATGATTTCCCAAAACTCATTGTGTTCTACTCGTGCATATAACATCTACGCATAAACCTGGCTTTGATACCACTGTTGGGGAACGTAGTATTTCAAAAAAAATTCCTACGATCACGCAAGATCTATCTAGGAGAAGCATAGCAACGAGCGGGGAGAGTGTGTCCACTTACCCTCGTAGACCGAAAGCAGAAGCGTTTAGTAACGTGGTTGATGTAGTCGAACGTCTTCGCGATCCAACCGATCAAGTACCGAATGCACGACACCTCCGCGATCTGCACACGTTCAGCTCTGTGACGTCCCTCGTACTTCTTGATCCAGTTGAGTCCGAGGGAGAGTTTCGTCAGCTCGACGGCGTGGTGACGGTGATGATGAAGTTACTGGACGCAGGGCTTCGCCTAAGCACTACGATAATATGACCGAGGTGTAAAACTGTGGAGGGGGCACCGCACACGGCTAAGACAATTGTTTGTTGTGCCTTTGGGATGCCCCCTGCTGTAACATCCCAAAATTCTAAATTTTGGAATGTTATAGTAAATAGATAGATAGATTGTTTGTTTGATTGTTGTGTGATTGATTGAGTGAAATTCAAAACTTTTTGAAAGTTAAACGAGAGGGAATAAAAGGACTTTCCCAAACTTTCATTTTGCATTCGTGATCTCCGTGAATTCAAATTCTTTTCACCACAAAACCCTAGAGAGAAGATGACATGACTTCTTCCATTTATTTAAGTGACAAGGGCTGTTGAAAATATTTGAATTTCATTTGAAAATTATTTCCAATTCAGAAACTTCAAGCAACTCAATGATTTTCATGAGAGAAGATAAAATGACTTCTTCAAAACATATGAAGTATGAGTTGGGAGTTTAAAAGAAATCCAATTTATAGTCCTTTTGAAATTATTTTTCAATTTGGAGTTTTTTGGGTTTTATTCAAATTATTTTTCTCCAAAAATAAGATATATGGAAATTAGGGTAAAATGATTCCCTACATCAGAAAATTGGAAAGAAATAAATTTGAAATAATTTTGGTATTTTTAAAATGATTTTTGTTGGATTTTATTAGACCAGTAGCACTATTTGAATTATTTGAATTTGTGTGGATTTTATTTGACTCTATAAAAATGTTCAGCTTGTAGAATATCTTTTTCTGAAAATTTTGATATATTATATGCCTATAGTTTTGTTTTATTTTATTTAGTTTATATTATTTTATTTCTTGTCTGTAAAAATTGTTTAAAAAAGAAGAAGCCCACCGCCGCCAGCCAAACCACGGCCCGGCCAAAGAATGACAGCGCCCGCCCAAAGAATGACCTCCTGCGGCACCAAGCTTGATAACCCACAAGTATAGGGATCGCAACCATTTTCGGGGTAGAGTATTCTACCCAAATTTATTGATTCGACACAAGGGGAGCCAAAGAATATTCTCGAGTATTAGCAATTTGAGTTGTCAATTCAACCACACCGGAAACTTAGTATCTGCAGCAAAGTGTTTAGTAGCAAAGTAATATGAGTGGCGATAACGGTAACAAAAGTAAAGACTGACAAAAGTAATGTTTTTGGTATTTTGTAGTGATTGTAACAAGAGCAAAGGAAAAGTGAATAAGCGAGAACCAAGATATGGGAAGCTCGTAGGCACCGGATCGATGATGGATAATTATGCGGATGTGGTTCGTCATGTATGATTATAACATAGGGTGACACAGAACTAGCTCCAATTCATCAATGTAATGTAGGCATGTATTCGTAAATAGTCATAATGCGTGCTTATGGAAAAGAACTTGCATGACATCTTTTGTCCTACCCTCCCGTGGAAGCGGGGTCCTATTGGAAACTAAGGGATATTAAGGCCTCCTTTTAATAGAGAACCGGAACAAAGCATTAGCACATAGTGAACACATGAACTCCTCAAACTACGGTTATCACCGGGAGTGGTCCCGATTATTGTCACTTCGGGGTTGCCGGATCATAACACATAGTAGGTGACTATAGACTTGCAAGATAGGATCAAGAACTCACATATATTCATGAAAACATAATAGGTTCAGATCTGAAATCATGGCACTCGGGCCCTAGTTACAAGCATTATGCATAGCAAAGTCATAGCAACATCAATCTCAGAACATAGTGGATACTAGGGATCAAACCCTAACAAAACTAAGTCGATTACATGATAAATCTCATCCAACCCATCACCGTCCCGCAAGCCTACGATGGAATTACTCACGCACCGCGGTGAGCATCATGAAATTGGTGATGGAGGATGGTTGATGATGACGACGGCGATGAATCCCCCTCTCCGGAGCCCCTAACGGACTCCAGATCAGCCCTCCCGAGAGATATTAGGGCTTGGCGGCGGCTCCATATCGTAAAACGCGATGAAACTTTCTCTCTGATTTTTTTCTCCCCGAAATCCAATATATAGAGTTGGAGTTGGCGTCGGAAGGTGTCCAGGGGGCCGACGAGGTGAGGCGCCCAGAGGGGGGGGCGCCCCACCGTGGACAGGGTGTGGGCCCCTGGTCTTCATCTTTGGCGAGGATTTATTATTATTTTGATAAGACATCCCGTGGAGTTTCAGGTCATTCCGAGAACTTTTGTTTTACGCACATAAAACAACATCATGGCAATTCTGCTAAAAACAGCGTCGATCCAAGTTAGTTCCATTCAAATCATACAATTTAGAGTCCAAAACAAGGGCAAAGTGTTTGGAAAAGTAGATCTGACGGAGACGTATCAACTTCCCCTAAGCTTAAACCCTTGCTTGTCCTCAAGCAATTCAGTTGACAAACCGAAAGAGAAAAGAAAAACTTTTACAAACTCTGTTTGCTCTTGTTGTTGTACTTATGTCAAGCCAAGCATTCAGGTTTTCAAGCAAAGATCATAACTAACCACATTTGCAATAATTCTCGTGTCTCATGTTTACTCATATCAATAACATAATCATCTAGCAAGCCATAATAATAAATCTCGGATGACAACACTTTCTCAAAACAATCATAATATGATATAACGAGATGGTATCTCGCTAGCCCTTTCTGAGACCGCAAAACATGAATGCAGAGCACCTTCAAAGATGAAGGACTGACTAGACATTGTAATTCATGGTAAAGAGATACAATCATAGTCATACCCGATATAAATTAATAGTAATGAATGCAGATGACAGCTGTGCTCTCCAGCTAGTGCTTTTTAATAAGAGGGTGATGACTCAACATAAAAGTAAATAGATAGGCCCTTCGCAGAGGGAAGCGGGGATTTGTAGAGGTGCGAGCTCGGTTTTGAAATAGAGATAAATTATATTTTGAGCGGCATACTTTCATTGTCAACATAACAACTAAGAGATGACGATATCTTCCATGCTAAACAAATTATAGGCGGTTCCCAAACAGAATGGTAAAGTTTATACTCCCCTCCTCCACAAGCATCAATCCATGGCTTGCTCGAAACAACGAAAGTGCCTCCAACATTCAACGGGTCCCAGGGGGAGTTTTGTTTGCAATTATTTTGATTTAGTTTGCATAAAGCATGGGATTGGGCATCCCGGTGACCAGCCATTTTCTCGTGAGTGAGGAGCGGAGTCCACTCCTCTTGAGAATAACCCGCCTAACACGGAAGATAAGGGCAGCACTAGTTGATACATGAGCTATTCGAGCATGCAAAATGTAATGATTATTTGAAGGTTTAGAGTTTGGCACATACAAATTTACTTGGAACGGCAGTAGATACCGCATATAGGAAGGTATAGTGGACTCATATGGAATAACTTTGGGGTTCATGGAGTTGGATGCACAAGCAGTATTCCCGCTTAGTACAAGTGAAGGCTAGCAAAAGACTAGGAAGCGACCAACTAGAGAGCGACAACAGTCATGAACATGCATTAAAATTAATAAACATTGAATACAAGCATGAGTAGGATATAATCCACCATGAACATAAATATCAGGAAGGCTATGTTGATTTGTTTCAACTACATGTGTGAACATGTGCCAAGTCAAGTCACTTAAATCATTCAAAGGAGGATACCACCCTATCATACCACATCATAGTCATCTCAATAGCATGTTGGCACGCAAGGTAAACCATTATAACTCATAGCTAATCAAGCATGGCACGAGCAACTATGATCTCTAATTGTCATTGCAAACATGTTTATTCATAATCAGCTGAATCAGGAATGATGGACTCATCATATTTACAAAAACAAAAGAGGCCGAGTTCATACCAGTTTTTCCCATCTCAGTTAGTCCATCATATATGTCATCATAATTGCCTTTCACTTGCATGACCGAACGGTGTGAATAATAAGAAGAGTGTACGTGCATTGGACTAAGCTGGAATCTGCGAGCATTCAATAAACAGGAGAAGACAAGGCAATATGGGCTCTTGGTTAAATCAACAATAATGCATATAAGAGCCACTTCAACAATTTAATCATGGTCTTCTCCTCGAATTTCAAAGAAAAGAAAAGAAATAAAAACTATTTACACGGAAAGCTCCCAACAAGCAAAAGAAAACGGAAATATTTTTGGGTTTTCTTTTTAATTATTACTTCTTCAGCAGGAAAAATAAACTACTACTAATTTTTTTTGGTTTTTTCTTAAGGTTTATTAAACACACAAGAAGAAAGCATGAAAAAGAAAATAAACTAGCATGTATATTACAGTGAAAGAGTATGAGCACCGACATCTAGCAATGAGTGTGTGTGAACATAAATGTAATGTCGGTGAGAAATACGTACTCCCCCAAGCTTAGGCTTTTGGCCTAAGTTGGTCTATTGCCAGGGATAGCCTGGCTGATACCCGTAGGTGCAGCTGGGGTCGTACTGCGATGCAGCTGCTATCGCCTCCTGAGCTGCAGCGTGGCGTCGAGCCGCCTCCGCTCTCCACTCATACTCATCTGCCTCCTCTCTGGTAATAACATATCTTCCTCTCGTCTGAAAATCAAAGAAGGCAGGAGCAGGAAGAGTAACATGGACAACATGCCGTTTGTTAAAGATTAGTCGATACTGGAGAGGTGGTTCAGTCCTCTCAACAAACTGGTGGGAAACCATAGAATCAAAATCTAAATAAGTAGGGGTAACTCCATATCACCCTCACGAATGTCTATCTCAAGAAAATTAGCTAAGCGGGTTGCATAAATTCCTCCAAAGAAATCTCCGTGATGTCTATTATGATGCAACCTACGAGCTACAATAGCTCCCTTATGATAAGATTGGTCTTGTAACACAGCAGTTCTGAGAATGCTGAGATCGAGGGCACACATGTGACATGCTTCATCCTTAGCATTTATACATCTGCCTATGAAGAGAGCAAAATAATGTATAGCAGGAAAGTGAATGCTCCCTATAGTGGCTTGTGTTATATCTCTAGATTCCCCCACAGTTATTCTAGCAAGAAAGTCTCTATATTCAGATTTAGGGGGATCCCTGATACTACCCCAAGATGGAAGTTTGCATGCAAAAGTGAAATCCTCTAAGTCCATGGTATAAGATTTGTCATAAAGGTCAAACATGATCAAGAAGAATTACGCCAAGATGAAAACTCAAACCTCCCCACAAATGAACTTGTCGTGTCACGATCTTTGGGGGCATTTGTCACCTTCAAAGTCCTCAAGACTGGCGATGCATAAATATGCTTTAGATTCTTCTTTAATTCGGCTTGATCCATAAAATTTTTCAAGGCCATTCACGGGGCCTCACAAGAGCGTCTCTTGGTGGTTCCTCGTCAGCATCACGCATTGCAAGCCTGGGACCTTGCTTCCTTGAAGAACCACCTTGGAACATCTTCCTAAACATATTGTTTTCTCTGAAAAATAATTCTGAAATTTTTTAGTGACTTCAAACAAAAGTGAACCAACTTCAATAAAACTGATAGCAACTACTCATACAAGTGCCTAGAGCATATATCAAGCATTAGAACTACTTGGAACCATATAAATTTGACATGCAAGCTCAAGAACATGGTCACCTATGCAGCACAAATTTGCAAAGAATAAAGCACTAGAACAAAAACTAATTGGACCAATGGAGGAGTCACATACCAAGGAACAATCTCCCCAAGCAGTTTTGCGAGAGGTGCTTTGAGCAAGGAGATCGAAAATCATGACAAAAGTGGCTGGAACACGAGCTTGAGTTGGTTTTAGGGTTTGTGTGAGGCAGAGGAAGAAGATGGGTGCAGGGATAAGTGGAGAAGGGCCACCGTGGGCCCACGAGGCGGGGGCGCCCTCCACCCTCGTGGCAGTGCAGCTCCCCCGCTGTAATTTTTGCACTAAAAATCCTCAAATATTCCCCAAAAAATCATATTAAATTGGCATGGCATTCTGAGGACTTTTATTTTCGGGATATTTTTATATTGCACGGATAAATCAGGAAACAGACAAAAAAATACTGTTTTTACTTTATTTCTACTAAAGAATGAAAAATATAAAGAGGGTACAGAAGCTTGTGCTTCTAGTTTCATCCATCTCATGCTCATCAAAAGGAATCCACTAACAAGGTTGATCAAGTCTTGTTAACAAACTCATTCCGATTAACATGGAACCGGAGAAATTTCGAATAACACTAGGTTACCTCAACGGGGATTTGGACATCCCCAATAATAAGTATATCATATTTCTTCTTGACAGTAGGAAGAGGAAATTCAAAACCTCCAAATATAATCGATGGAATTTTTCCAATAGAGTTGATACTATGAACTTGAGGTTGTTTCCTCGGAAAGTGTACCGTGTGCTCATTACCATTAACATGAAAAGTGACATTACCTTTGTTGCAATCAATAACAGCCCCTGCTGTGTTAAGGAAAGGTCTTCCAAGAATAATAGACATACTATCATCCTCGGGAATATCAAGAATAACAAAGTCCGTTAATATAGTAACGTTTGCAACCACAACAGGCACATCCTCACAAATACCGGCTGGTATAGCAGTTGATTTATCAGCCATTTGCAAAGATATTTCAGTAGGTGTCAACTTATTCAAGTCAAGTCTACGATATAAAGAGAGAGGCATAACACTAACACCGGCTCCAAGATCACATAAAGCGCTTTTAACATAATTTCTCTTAATGGAGCATGGTATAGTAGGTACTACTGGATCTCCAAGTTTCTTTGGTATTCCACCCTTATAAGTATAATTAGCAAGCATGGTGGAAATTTCAGCTTCCGGGATCTTTCTTTTATTTGTAACAATATCTTTCATATATTTAGCATAAGGATTCATTTTGAGCATATCACCAATCGCATACATAAAAGATAGGTCTAATCATTTCAAAGAAAGCGCTCAAAATCCTCATCATCCTTTTTCTTGGATGGTTTGGGAGGAAAAGGCATGGGTTTCAACCCATGGTTCTCT
Organism: Aegilops bicornis; assembly: GCA_021605145.1. Classification (NCBI taxonomy): domain Eukaryota; kingdom Viridiplantae; phylum Streptophyta; class Magnoliopsida; order Poales; family Poaceae; genus Aegilops; species Aegilops bicornis. The sequence continues at coordinate 112,592,586 of CM038669.1, read as the reverse complement.
TTCTTTACCATGTTTCCTAGCAACAAAGTCTCTTTTATCATAATGTTGATTCTTTGATTGTGGGTTATCAAGATCAACAAAGGTTCAACTTCTACATCATTATCATTACTAGGTTGAGCATCATCATGAACATCATCATTAACATTTTCACTAGGTTCATGTTCATTACCGATTGTGTTTCAAAGATCGGACATAGAGATATCATTTGGATTCTCGGTGGTTCAAAGAACAGTTCACTAGAAGTTTGCACAGTCCTATCATTTTTCTTTTCTTCCTTTTAGAAGAACTAGGTACATCAATATTATTTCTCTGAGAATCTTGCTTGATTCTCTTAGGGTGGCCTTCAGGATACAAAGGTTCTGAGTCATTCTACCAGTTCTAGTAGCCACTCTAACAAAGATAATCATTTTTCTTACTATTCATTTCATCAAGCACTTCTTTCTCGAGCTTTAAGTACTTGTTCTACTTGAGTGGTAACCATAGAAGCATGTTTGCTAACAAGTTTAAGTTCACCTCTAATATTAGCCATATAATCGCTCAAGCGTTTAATCATAAAGGTATTCTGTTTCAATTGTCTACCAAAATAAGCATTAAAGTCATCTTGCTTAAACATAAAGTTATCAAACTCATCCAAGCACTGACTAGCAATTTTAGTAGGAGGTACTTCAGCTTTATCATATCTATAGAGAGAATTTACCTTTACTACCTGTGTTGGGATATCAGAATCAGGAGGTTCTTCGGTCAATAAAGAATTGAGATCATAGACTTCTTCAACAGGCGGTAGATTAAGACCATGTATTTCTTCAATAGGAGGTAAATTCTTAACATCTTCTGCTTTAATACCTTTTTCTTTCATAGATTTCTTTGCCTCTTGCATATCTTGGGATCGAGAAATAGAAAACCTCTCTTCTTGAGTTGGTTTAGGAATAGGCTCAAGAATCTGGCTCAGGAGCTGGCTCGGAGTTGGATCAGAGGTGCCCAATTATTTTCATTTGCCAACATATTATTCAATAAAATCTCAGCTTCATCCGTGTTCTTTCCTGAAAGAGAACCATCACAACTATCCGATAATCTCTGGAAGCATCGGTTAGTCCATTATAAAAGATATCAAGTATTTCGGGTTTCTTAAGAGGATGATCAGGCAAAGCATTAAGTAACTTGGGAAGCCTCCCCAAGCTTGTGGGAGACTCTCTTCTTCAATTTGCACAAAATTATATATATCCCTCAAAGCAACTTGTTTCTTATGAGCAGGGAAATATTTAGCGTAGAAGTAATAAATCATGTCACAGGGACTACGCACACAACCAGGATCAAGAGAATTAAACCATATCTTAGCATCACCCTTTAATGAGAACGGAAATATTTTGAGTATATAAAAGTAGCGATCTCTCATCATTAGTAAACAGGGCAGCTATATCATTTAGCTTAGTAAGATGTGCCACAACAGTTTGATTCATAGCCATAAAAGGATCAGATTCAACCAAAGTAATTATATCGGGATCAACAGAGAATTCATAATCCTTATCAGAACACATATAGGTGAAGCTGACAAAAGCGGTCAGTCTCATCCTATCTCTAAGAGATTCTTTACTCCATTTAACTAGCAGCCTCTTAAGTTCATATCTATCACGGCAAGAAAAAATAGCTGCAGAAGATTCCGCATCAAAAGATAACCCTCGTGAATAGCAGCATATTTTCATCATCACTTTCATCATTGTATTCAGTTTCAATAATTTCTCTTTCTCTAGACCTAGAAATTTGTTCATCTAGAAATTCACCAAGGGCGCGGTAGTATCAAGCATAGAAGTAGTTTCATCATAAGTATCATGCATAGCGTATGGCATCATCAATAACATGCGACACATCGGAACGAATAGCGAAGCAGGTTTAGGTGTCGCTAGCTTACTCATAATGTAAGGTGAATCAAGTGCGAGCTAGATGGCGCTTCCTTACCTCCCCTCGTAGTTGAGGGATAAATTGTTGTCTTAAGCGTCTTTTAAGTTCTTCATAGTGTCCAACAGATATAAATCCCAAGCGACTCAAAGAATAGAGCTATGCTCCCGTCAACGGCCTTGAAAAAGGTCTTGATAACCCACAAGTATAGGGGATCGCAACAGTTTTCGAGGGTAGAGTATTCAACCCAAATTTATTGATTCGACACAAGGGGAGCCAAAGAATATTCTCGAGTATTAGCAGCTGAATTGTCAATTCAACCACACCTGGAAACTTAGTATCTACAACAACGTGTTTAGTAGCAAAGTAATATGATAGTGGCGGTAACGGTAACAAAAGTAAAGACATCAAAAGTAATGTTTTTGGTATTTTTGTAGTGATTGTAATAGTAGCAACCGAAAAGTAAATAAGCCAGAACCAGTATATGGAAAGCTCGTAGGCACCGGATCAGTGATGGATAATTATGCCGGATGTGGTTCGTCATGTAACAGTTGCAACATAGGGTGACACAGAACTAGCTCCAGTTCATCAATGTAATGTAGGCATGTATTCCATAAATAGTCATACGTGCTTATGGAAAAGAACTTGCATGACATCTTTTGTCCTACCCTCCCGTGGCAGCGGGGTCCTATTGGAAACTAAGGGATATTAAGGCCTCCTTTAAATAGAGAACCGGAACAAAGCATTAGCACATAGTGAATACATGAACTCCTCAAACTACGGTCATCACCGGGAGTGGCCCGATTATTGTCACTTTGGGGTTGCCGGATCATAACACATAGTAGGTGACTATAGACTTGCAAGATAGGATCAAGAACTCACATATATTCATGAAAACATAATAGGTTCAGATCTGAAATCATGGCACTCGGGCCCTAGTGACAAGCATTAAGCATGGCAAAGTCATAGCAACATCAATCTCGTAACATAGTGGATACTAGGGATCAAACCCTAACAAAACTAACTCGATTACATGATAAATCTCATCCAACCCATCACCGTCCAGCAAGCCTACGATGGAATTACTCACGCACCGCTGAGCATCATGAAATTGGTGCCGGAGGATGGTTGATGATGACGACGGCATTTAATCCCCTCTCTGGAGCCCCTAACGGACTCTAGATCAGCCCTCCCGAGAGAGATTAAGGCTTGGCGGTGGCTCCGTATCGTAAAACGCGATGAAACTTTCTCTCTGATTTTTTTCTCCCCGAAAGCCAGTATATAGAGTTGGAGTTGGTGTCGGAAGGTGTCCAGGGGGCCCACGAGGTAGGGGGCATGCCCAGGAGGGGGGGGCGCGCCCCCACCTCGTGGGATGTGGTGTGCGCCTCGGTCTTCATCTTTGGCGAGGATTTTTATTATTTTTTATAAGACATCCGTGGAGTTTCAGTCATTCCGAGAACTTTTGTTTTACGCACATAAAACAACATCATGGCAATTCTGTTGAAAACAGCGTCAGTCCGGGTTAGTTCCATTCAAATCATACAAGTTATAGTCCAAAACAAGGGCAAAAGTGTTTGGAAAAGTAGATACGACGGAGACGTATCACCGCTCCGCTCCGCTCGCCCGCTCGCGCCTGCGATCGGCCGCTGCCTCGCTCTGCCATCGACAGGTGGGACCCACATGTCGGGTTCGTCCCTGACCTCTCGCCGGAGTCCCGCACGCGCACGCTCCGCCGGCCGACGCCGTGCTCAACCCGGAATCCTCCCTCGCCTTGCCCGTCACCCAAGACGACCCCCCCTATATAAACCCTCGACCCCGGCCCCGTTTTCACCTCGAAACGCAGCCACCCTCGCCTCCCCACGCCCCACGCGAACTCGTGGAGTTCGCGAGCTCCGCCGAGATCTGCCGTCGTTGCCCCGCGCTCCACCGACGCCGCCACCACCACCAGAGTCCCCTCGTCGCGCCGCTCCTCCCCGTGGGTTCGTCTGAGCCGGAGGACCTCCGGAGAAGCCGCCCCGACCACCACCAGACGCCCCGCCGCCTTCTTCTCCGACGCCGGCGCCGTCAACCGCCGCGGTACCTCCCAACTCCTTCCTCATCCGTTAGATCTAGATTAGACGGTCCGGATTAGATCTAGGTTTCGTTTTTTTTTCAAACTGGTATGTTTAGCTAACGAACGTTCTTTCGTTTAGCGTTGGCAGTGGACGTTTTCGCTATATAAGCCTTGGCACCGAACGTTCATATATTAGATTTGTTTTTGTGGCCAGGGACCCGTTTGTAAGTATTTTAATTGCATTATAGCCCCTGGTTTTCAGACGGCCACAACTTTTACACCGTTTATCCAAATCCAACGAAATCAACGCCCACTTCTTCGTTACGATCTCCTATATCCAGTAATGCAACTCAAACATATTTTTGAAAGTTTAAAATTTGAATTAGATCAGATTTGAATTTGAACTTCGTTTGATCATAACTTGAGTTTCGTAACTCTGATTTAGTTGATTCTTTTTGCAAATCGAAGCTCTTGACCTAAACTTTCTGATAAGGCCAAATTCACATAATTTTGGTACTGTTAGAAATTGTTTTATGTTGCAAGAGTTATTTGCTTGGTTTTGATGTTTTCTGAATTGTTTTCTTCATTCTTTCCGATCTTTTGAGTGATTGCTTATGTGTGGTTACTATTGCTTGCTTATGATAGATTGACCGGAGTGTGACGAGTAGAACTATCAAGAGTTTTGAGTGTGAATCATCTTCATCAACATTGCAGGCAAGTTCACACTTTGATCATATCCCTTTTCATACCCAGTTTTTATGCATTAGATCAATCCTCAAACATTGCATGATTAGGATCTAATTAAATTGTGGGTTTTGGGAAGTAGATGAGGTAGTACCTATTACCTGTTTTATTATCAAACCCTTGGGAGTTACTTCTACGTTTGCTTATTATGCCATGCTATGCTAGTAGACGTGGATTGGGTGAGTGTATCCATGATAAATGTGAGATTGTTAATTTAATGGTTTACTTAAGGTGGCAACTTTAATACACATCTGGGTGGATTGAGGTACCTGGGTATTCCAGGATTGCCTATTTTTTTACGGACCACCACCTAGGCTCAAAGGGATCATGAGATTATTCATGCTAGAAACTTCTGTGTGCAGCCACAAGCTACTATGGGCTCTAGCGTAGTTGACTAAGTCGTGCGAACTCTTATAGTGGTAGACTAGCAGATGTAGGGGATGTAGGTTGGTACTGTCTACCCGATCGTAAGGTGCTAGCGCTTACGAAGGCTATGTCTCGGTCATCCGCTTCTCAAACACCATGTAGTGCCAGAATCCCAACGGAGGAGATCGAGTCTTGTGGGGAAAAGTGCACAAACCTCTGCAGAGTGTATAAACTAATCATGGTTAGCCGTGTCCCGGGTTATGGACATCTTGAGTATCTAGTACTTAGATTATCATGTGAATCTCATCATGTTACTTTAATTAATATTGTTGGGTTTAATGATGATGCTTAATTGGGATTGAGAATGCTGTCAACCATTCTCAATGTTTAACAACCACCATGATAGTTAAATAAAATTTATTCCTTTGCAGTAGGGCAAAATTGGCTTTTCGCAAAAACATTATAACCATAGAGCTTTTCCACCAGCCATATATGCATGTAGTGATAGTTATTATTCATCATTGCTCTATGGTGTGAATTTGCCAGTACATTCAATGTATTGACCCTTTGTGGCTGCAACGTCTCATGTTGCAGGATTCTTACGACGAGTAAGTGATACGTTAGGGTTACGATTCCTATACTCAACTTTGCCGTTGGTGTTGATGTGAATCCACAACCTTGTTACTTCCGCTATTTTGGATTGAGGTAATAGTATTTACGTTATTTTATACATTTGATTTACCTCTATTATATATCCTCGAGTACTGTGTGTGTCAAAGATATCTTGATCCGAGGATGACACTTAAGCCACGAGACTTGATCCATTCGGTCGAATTCGCTACAAGATGGTATCAGAGCACATGTTGACTGTCAGACGTGACCCTAGAAACTGGCAAGCCCATAGGAAAGATTTTCTCTACAACTTTCTTTTCAAAAGGATCTTTTACCTCTCTTCTCTTCTGAGCTTATTCAAAAATTCCTTTTAGTGAGACTATACCCCTTTCCCCTTTTGACCACTCGAAGATTCGAGTGATGAGACGACTCCAAGAAGTACAAGATATCGGACAACTAAGACCATTCGGAATGAAGACGATTTTACCATACATCACTACTGGAATATGGCACTTTGCCATCTGCCATGGCAGATGGCAAAGGCATGGTCGGCGGATGGCAAAGGCTTTGCCATCTGCCAGCAGATGGCAAACAGTTTGTCTGAAACCCTGCCGGTAAAGGCTTCTTTGCCGTCTGCTGGCTGATGGCAAAGAGCCTGTGTCTTTGCCATCAGTTGGCAGATGGCAAAGCCTCTTAATGGGGTTAGCCCCGTTAGAAGGCTAACGACATACTTTGCCGTCTGCCAGCAGATGGCAAAGGCTGCATGATTTGCCGTCTGCCGGAAGATGGCAAAGAGCTTTGCCATCTATTTGGCCGCGATGGCAAAGAGCCCAAATAGGCCAGCCCAAATTTTACATGTAGATGACACGTGGCCTCTTTGCCATCTGCAAGTTGATGGCAAAGCTCTTTTGCCATCTGCCAAATAGATGGCAAAGTGACTATATTGCCCCATTTAATTTTGATTTTTCTTATATCAGTTCCTTTTCACAGAAAATCAAACATAAATATATTTATATGACCAATATAGCATATTCAACACATATTACCAATAGCCATGAACACATATATATCCAACACATGTTACCAATATTAGCAAGTTTCATTCGTACATATACATAGTTTCATCAATATTACATAGTTTCATCCATAGATAGCAAGTTTCACAAGGTCAAAACAAAAACTAAATACAAGCACTCCATCAACCCAAGCTTCCGTGATCTTAAGCAAATCTGTAAAATGGGACAGAAGCAAGTTAGAAAAGAAGACTAGAAGAAGAAGATTATTATGATGCAGAAATATGCATGGATTGTCAAAACTTGCATTATCCTACTATCACTAGTACAACAAAGCTGCAGGTTGGCATAGTTCATGAACCATGTACATCATGACAAATACAATATCATCCAATGCTTGACTATGAACAAAATTGAACAATTACACCTCACAAAGGAAGAGCATAGAACCAACAAGCAAGTAGGAGGGGTATAAGAGGACTTGAGGAGCTCCTTTGGAGGGGTTCTAGCCTAGGCCGAGCTTCATCACCATGGATGCGGCTAGGGGAATCAGACGAGTCTACCATCATAGGAGCAGCAACACCACCACCGCCAAAACTGGAATGGCTGGAGCGAATCACCATCATATGGGTCACCACCACCGAATGATCTTGCAAGGTGTAAAGTCTCCACATTTTAGTACAAACTAGTGGCGTCAAGAAACAAGCGATGGCAGTGAAGGTAAATTCTAATGGCGATGATTACGTGGGACTAAACGGGCTGCCCACTTAATTTAAGTGGGATTATGTGGGCTGCCACATGCCCACATACTCCATGACAACAAAAACAGCAATTGCAAGCTAGTTGCACTACATAACGTGTCTAGGCTATAAAGGATACAGAAATTGAGCACTAGCCGTTTGGAATTTTTATTAGCCACCGTTGAACATGCCAAAATAATCCACAAATGACACACTAGCAGTACCGAATTTGAGCACTACACAGACTAAGACTTAAATATATGGTTTAAATGTTCATACACTAAAAAAATATTGGAACATAATACAGGAATGAATATCTAAGATGATTGTTTTCCATTTCTTCAAGATATTCTAAACATCAACCTGTCATGCTGAACTTGAAGTAGTAGTGCATATTTCCTGCCAAGATTGAATAGTCAAAAGGTGTATCAGTCCATGTGCATCAACAATTCAACGTTGATGCTTAAATTAAGCAAGCATTGTGCTCCACTGAAATCCCTAAACACCAGTTCAGCGATTTCTATCTCACAACTCAAAGCAACAGTTCTGAGACAAATCAGCAGACTGCATGTATACTATATTAATGAGCTGGCCAGTTACCAAGTTAGCAAATGGATCAAAAGTGAATTTATTCAAATATTCATACAAGAGGAAGTCAATTTTGATGGCATCTCTTCATACTAATAAACAACAAGATTTTACCTTGCTATTTTAAGGACCTCCAATTGGTGATCGAGAGCGAGATCTCGGGACATATCAATGGTGAATTCACCTATATACCATTACCACCTGCCTCGCTCCTATGTCAAATTCTGTCTGTAGCTAGTCATATAACCCTCCTAATTTTGGATGGAACATGAAGTCTTGCTACCATTTTACTTTTGTTCGCTACCACCAAGAGTCGGGCTGAATACTAGAGCCTTCTTTTCCAGCTTGCCGATTTGCAAAGTCCTACTTATGCCGTAGCGATAACTTTGGGCCATGATCTGTTGGATAATGTTCAAGCTCTTAAGCAAGAAAGAAACATTTTTTCTTTCATGGAACAACCAAAATCTTACTACCAGGACAGGAGTGACCACATCTTCGAAGGATGACCGTACCCCAGCCATTACAGATGACCAATGTTAAATTATTTACCACTTCAACAACCAAGTGTTTCCACATTTTACTCAGATGAGTTGGTTAAAGATAGTGGCGGCTTAAGCTCTCCGGGAAATCAGATGAGGGGAAGCAAGAAAATTAGGATTTTACCTTGGTCTTCCTGCTGGTCTTGGATCTTGAAATTTCATTGCACATGTCTATGTCCAAGCCGCCGACCGCTTGTTCCGGCTGCTTCGTTACCGCAGCGGCACCGGCGAAGCACTCCTTAGTCGGCGCAGCTTGGATGTTTCCGAGAGAGGTTGCGGCGCCGGCGAATCTCTCCTACATCAGCGCGGGTGGCACGCCATCTCCTATATATGACTAGTAAACATGTACGTGCAACGCACGTATAAATATACAAAAAAATTCCTTATTATCCGAGTTAATTAGCATGCAATAATTTAATAATGCACTAATACTTTGATGGTATGTGATTAGTGGCCGTACCGTGGAGTTCTTTTTACATCTTATGTCTCAATATTCAATTTTGCATAGGTACAAGAAATAAGGAGTTAGACTGTGACATTAGAACAATGGTGAGATATATAGCAGCTAAAAATATCAGCATGAAATGTCATGCGACAACCCGCAACAAATATAAGTGTGCACCGAAATGAATCACTATCATTGGAATGACAAGATAGAAATGAAAACATCATCATCACTTGAACTGAAAAATTATAATAAGCATAACTTTATTGCAGTAGTAACATAGAGTAAAAAGAGAACCAAGTTTGCATTATCATACAATGGATGAGATGGTCTAGACCATGTTATCATCCAAAGAAAACTGGAGTTTTTTGGCAAAAAAATTAATAGCTTTAATAGCTAACGCTGTGTTTGGATGTAGACATTGAGGACCTTGGTATTGAATTGGCTCCAATGCCAAATATCCCAAGACATTGATATTGAGCTTCAATGCCACAAATGGTGTTTGGATGTTCATGTATTGGGCTCTTGGAATTCATAGGAAGGAACAATGCTAAATCATGTTTGGATGCACATAGTTTGGAATTGGACATTTAAAAATGTGGGAACACAATTTGCTGTACAAATTTGAAAATGGAATTTGAGCAACACATGCATATATTTGAAAATGATTTATTACAAAAAATGAAAAAAATAAAACATAAAAGATGGTACATGCCAAGTAGTACATTATGATGAACTTGACAACATCTACTGTGAAAAGATACAAAAAATAGGTTGTATGTAACAAGTAGCAAACAATAGCATATTATGGTGAACTTGAGAGCAACATTAACTTCTCAAAAAACATGAAAAATAGGAATAGATATATGTAACAGCAGCATATATGATTATCTTGACAATATATAATATAACATGATTAAGTGAGAAGTCTCATAAGGATGGCAACAACAAATTATAGAAGTCTTACACAAAAGAGGCCACATTACAAGTAGCACAACAAGTTTAGAAGTCTGATACACACTAAATCAGATTATAAGTAGCAACATGCATACATAATATCCATCAAGAGCCATTTTCTTAATCCAACATCAACAGACCAGCCCTCTCACGCATAGCGGGTGGGGAGAAGGCGAGGATCTCGATGAGAGACGCATCGGGTGAGAGGGACGGGTTCACAGAGGCATGGAGGAAGAGGTCTGGCGGATGGGGCGAGGCGGAGAAAGGAGACCAGCGGATGTCGGAGATGCAGGCCGACCGGGAGATGGGGCGGTGCCGGGGTGCCGCAGGGCGATGTGGAGAGGGGAGGCCGTTGCTGGCGGAGAAGGAAAGGAGGGGAGGGCGAGGCGGGGCTCACCTCACTGCTGCCGTGCCGCCGCTTCTCCACCTTGTCCTGCGCGACCCCTTTTCGCTTCTGGGGCGGTCGAAGGGGTATGGGGTGGAGCGCTCGGGCGAAATCAGCCCAAAATCGAGCGCCAGAGCAAAGAATTCGGGAAGAGCGTGCAAAGTGTTTCCAGGCTGCTTCCAATATCACGGTCCAATATCACGGTCCAATGTCTATGACCACCCAAACGCTGGCATTCGGGAGTGGCTAATGCCAATACACACCCCTCAATCTCCACATCCAAACACAGCGTAAGCATCCTCTTCATCTGCAGAGAATTAGAATAGCATTTAAATTAGCAGAAGAGTGTATCAAGCAAAGGGTACTCTAGGAAATACATTTTATTGTATAGAATATTATATATATACATGCTTATTTTTGTAAGACAAATACATAATAGATGCTGGACAGGTAAGTACGAGAAGAAGAAAAGGGCATCCTATATGGCCACTTGAACCCGAACGGGAGTATACAGATTGAAGAAAGTAGCATGCAGATTTGGCTGCTTATGTAGATTGATCAAAGACACCGTGATATATGTGTACCGCATTGTACTCACCTAATCATGGGAAAATCATCGATATTCGTGCATACCATCCTCGATTGCCCTGCGGTTTTACATCCTGATTCTCATGCGCGTGATTTTCAATCCGGTTGTAGACTTGTTTGTAAGGTCCCTAAAGCTGGGAGCGATTCCACGATCATGATGAGAAGCACCCGCATAACTATTTTCCATCCGCCTGATATGTGTACAAAATAAGTGAAGTAAGTATACTATGGGTAATGAAGCTGAACTGATGAATGTGTGCATTCAAATAACCGATTGAAAAGTTTTTAAAACTCTGTAACAAAGCTTTGTTTGGCTGGGGCTTCAGTTTTATATCCTTACCCATCTCTGTTATAGTCATTCTCGAAGCACCCGAATAACTATTTTGCATCTGCCTGAGGTGTGAACAAGAACAAAATCAGTATAACGGTTTTTTAAACTGGCATTAAGGCGGAGATGAAACGTGTATCAGCAGCATACTGAAAGAAATAGAGTTAAGGAAAGAACACAGAGATGAAAGACCTCCGACATAGCGGCTGCGTGTTTGAAGCCGGATATGTGAACGGACGCCTTTCAGGCGGTGTAGGAGGCAGCGTTCCAGAGAAGGCGCCGTCCCCGCCTCTGCCTGGCCCCGCCTCGCCAGACAGGCGGTGGAGGAGTAGGCGCTGGACGCCGTCTCCGCCTGGCCCCCGCCTCGTCGGACAAGCGGTGGAGGAGTAGGCGCTGGCTGCCATCTCCGCCTGGCCCCCGCCTCGCCGGACAGGCGGTGGAGGAGTAGGCGCCCGTGCAGGTCTTGCGGCTCGGGGCGGGTGACGTCGGGGAGGTGCTGCGGCTCGGTGTGATGGGGACGATGGCGTGAAAAGGCGCCTTGACGGACGGGATCGAGGCGGAGTGCGGCGTCGTTGCCGATGGTGCTGTGGCTCATGTGATGGGGCGACGGCGTTATGGCGTGGCGGACGGAGGGGATTGGGGCGGAGCGGGGCGGCGAGCGGGGGATGGGCTAGATCCAGCCTCTAACGTCGGTGTGCGGGGAGGGCGGCAAGCAGGGAGGAGGTCGTTGTGCCCTGAGTGCGGCCGTGGCGAGCGTGCGCGAGCTGGAGAGGATGGATGGATGGATAGGGTTTGGGTGGTTGGGCTGCCCGAGAGGTGGGGGTTCCTTTTCTTTCTTTCTCTTTTTTTAGATAAATGGGATGGATGGATGGATGCCATGTCATCAATCCATGACACAAACATTTCCACCAATGAGAACAAAAATAACCCCACAGATTTTTTACCTGGAAAAAATTTACCCCATCTCTTTGCCATCTGCCAGCAGATGGCAAAGAATCTTTGTCGTCTGCTGGCAGATGGCAAAGAGGTGGGGCTGGTACGCCGTTACACTCTTGACAGCCACAGGATTTGCCAACCTCTTTGCCATCTGCTGGCAGATGGCAAAGATTATTTGTGATCCACTAGCAGATGGCAAAGAATTGGCTGATGGCAACCATGTTCTTTGCCGTCTGTCAGTTCTTTGCCATCTGTTTTTTCTGAGCAGATGGCAAAGACGTTCTTTGCCATCAGCTGGCAGATGGCAAAGAGATGGCTAATGGCAAATTCCCTGTTTCCAATAGTGCATTATGATAATGGAAACTACAACTATTGAAGACTTTGAAGACTAGGAGAATTTGAAGGCTTTGAAGAATTTCTAGATTTGTATGACCTATAAAGGCACCCCTTATGGAACTTGGCAGACTATGGAAGCTGTCAATACCCGAGATCAAGGTGTATCGGAGAAAGACCGGAACATGGAGCATTAGAACTCAAAGTTTTGTCAAGAAAACCCTAAGGAAGGATATATCAACTATGGAATGATAGCTCACAGAAATGACAAGAGCAGAAACATGGACATTCATGATGTTATCGTTCGCCTATGCTATTGTCACCACGCGGAGTTAAGCATGCAGATGCATGGAAAGATTGGATGGTAGAAGGCTGATGGAGCATTCGTCAGCAAAAGATGAAGTTTTAACCTTAGCCGGTGTATCACCAGGATCTGGAGTGTTACATCAAGAAGTTAAGATGGACCTACAAGAAGCAGTATTTTGACAAGGAAGTATTTCATGAAGAACTCAGGACCCTGAAGATGAGAGTAGCCAAGCTGGAGGAGCAAAACCTCGAGATACAGGAGATTCGTCAGGAACTGAAGGACAGAAGGACATGGTTCATGCCAAGGATGTTGAGATCCAGAAGTTTGGAAAGCAACTCAAGAAATATTAAAGGACGTCACGATAGACTTTGCGACAACGGAGATGATATGGCAAAAGAATTTGAGAAGGTCAAGCACGATCGGAAGAAGCCCTCGGAGACATGAACAAGACTTGAAGAGTTTGATAACTTGGAAGATTTATTGACCTTTAGAAGACCAAACCCCTGTTATATACTTACGTTAGATGCGATGTTTGTGAGCTGTCATTTTGTTAGATGTTTTTCTGACAGCCACAAAATAAAATGCCCTTTTCAAAACTTTTGTTTGTATTGTGTGTATCCCTCTCTATCTCTCTTATCTCACCCCAAAACCCCTGGACCCATATTATCTGGACCGATGAGTCAATTGGTGACGGACCGATGGATTCAGAACATGGAGGATCACATGAAGAATAACCCTATAGCCGAAAAGGTTATGGCAGCATGCTCTTCAATGCTTTGAAAGAGGTGCTTCTACTTTGTGGAGGATGTACCAAACCATCAATGGATGGCAACGAGTGACCACTTGGGAAGAATTTAAGTTGACTCTGCTAAAGTCTCGGCTTGTGTCCCAGAAGTTGAAGCCTTCTGGAAATGATATGGAGAAAGTGCATGCAAGCTTTGTGGAGAAATAGGACACAACCATAAAGAACACCAGGATGAATACCCTCATAAGTGGGGGATTACCAAAGGAGTTAGCTGAGGATCTCAGGGAACTTCGGTTGGAGATTGTTCCCAAAGGTTTTGTTGCAGCAAGGGAAGTTCAGTCTACATTGTTGGGAAAGATCCGTGAAGCTCAGAAGGATGACAAAGAGATTGCTGAGGTAAAAGAGAGGATGATCAAAGGAAAGGCCAAGGGTTTTCGTAAGGATGAGCACGACATCTTATGGTTCGAGGGCCGTGTATATGTTCCCCCCCCGGCAAACTTGTGGGCGAAGGAACCTTCCTTTCTTTGAGAAAGAGAAAGAAGAGAAAATAAAGATATGGAGCCTTGCGGCTCGTTATTGCTTACCTTGTGTGGGTGCTGCACAAAGTGTCAGATAACACATGCAATAAAATGGTGAAAGCATGAAATTGACAAGTTGTGCGGAGCACATCAGCTTTACTTATGCACGGGATCTGCGCCCGGCTTTGTACAAAGGATTACATGCAACATCGGCAAGACTTGTACAAAAGGTGGTTGCGGAACAGGTTCCGGCAACGCGCCTTCTGAGTAAAACTTACGAAGATGCTCAATGTTCCAGGAGTTGCTCACCGGAATGCCATCTTCGGTCTCAAGGTGGACAGCGCCAGGCCTAGTGACTCGTTTCACCCGATAAGGGCCTTCCCACTTCGGCGTCAACTTGTTGGATTTCTTGGCGGACTGAATGCGCCGAAGAACAAGGTCGCCTTCCTCGAGACTTCTGGCACTAACTTTGCGGCTATGGTAGCGACGCAAAGCTTGCTGATATCGAGCAGCTCGTACAGCAGCCTGAAGACGGTTCTCCTCAAGGAGAGAAGTGCGTCATCTTGACGCAATTGCTCTTGCTCAAGCTCATCATAAGCGAGCACTCGAGGTGATCCGTATACGAGTTCCGTGGGGAGAACTGCCTCTGCTCCATAGACTAGAGCGGAAGGTGTCTGGCCAGTGGCTCGATTTAGCGTCGTCCTGATCGACCAAAGAACCACCGGCAGCTCCTCAATCCAGTTTTTTCCGCACCCGTGCAGCCTGTCGAAAGTTCTGGTCTTGAGCCCACGCAGCACTTCAGCATTTGCCCTCTCCGCTTGACCGTTACTTCTCGGATGAGCAACAGAAGCGAAGCAGACCTTGGCGCCAAGATCTTGGACGTACTGCATGAAGGTGCGGCTCGTGAATTGTGTACCATTGTCGGTGATGATCCTGTTAGGGATTCCGAAACGGCAAACAATCGACCTGAAGAACTTGATCACGTTGTCTTTGTCACCTTCCTCACCGCTTCCACTTCCGGCCACTTTGTGAACTTGTCGATTGCAACGTACAAGTACTCAAAGCCCCCGACAGCTCGGGGAAAGGGGCCGAGGATGTCGAGCCCCCAGACCGAAAATGGCCAGGATAAAGGGATCGTCTGGAGAGCTTGAGCTGGTTGGTGTATCTGCTTGGAATGGAACTGGCACGCTTCACACTTGGTTACTTGTGCAGTTGCATCCTGGAGGGCTGTCGGCCAAAAGAAACCATGCCGGAACGCTTTGCCGGCAAGTGCTCTTGCGCCAATGTGGTGACCACATATGCCTCCATGTATGTCTGCCAACAGCTTCTGTCCATCTTCCCGGTGAATACACTTCAATTTCACACCGTTGAGTCTTCTTCTGTACAGTGTGTTGTCGACAAACTGGTACATACTTCACTGCCGGGCTACTCTTTCCGCTTCTTCTTGCTCTTCGGGAAGTTCTCCTGTCTGAAGGAAACGGACGATCTGCTGTGCCCATGCCGGAGCTTGCGACTCGACAACAAGGACTAAAGGCATATCTGCTGCTGCGGGAACATCCGCTTCTACGGCGAGAACCTGCGGATCAGCCGGAGCTTGATGTTCCCCGGCAAGCTTGCCGGAGCAAAACTTGTCGGGAGCGTCTGCTTCAACGAAACAAACCCTAGGGCTTGTCGGAGCAGACTGCTCCTCAGCACTTTTGGTGTTGATCTTGGGGACCTTCTTGGCGTCGGCTTCGGGAAGCTCTGCCGGAAAATAGTCACCAGAAATCAACTTCCTCTTCTTGTTCTGTCCAGTTGATGGCGTTCTGATCGGTTGAGTCAGCTTGAGCACAAAATCCCTGGTTCCACAGGTAACTTGAGTCTGGCGCACTTTGACAAAGCCATCGACAATATCGTTCGAGCTCTTGGAACATGTTCCATCTGTAGGCCGTCAAAGTGCTCTTCTAGCTTTCTCACTTCATCAACATAGGCTTCCATCAACGGACTCTGATAATCCTTGTTCACTTGGCGGACGACAAGCTGTGGGTCACCCCTGACAATGAGCTTCTTGATCCCAAGGTGTACCGCGATCCTAAGACCGGCAAGCAAACCTTCATATTCTGCAGTATTGTTTGTTGCTTGCTCCTTGGGAAAGTGCATCTGGACTATGTACTTGAGGTGCTCTCCGGTGGGTGCGACAAGCGATGCATGACACCGGCGCCTTATGGCGAAGGCACCATCAAAGTACATCAGCCACTCTTTGCTCGCTTCCTTGACGGGGATGCTTGTTTCTGGAATTTCTTCATCCTGTGTTGGCGTCCATTCTGCTATGAACTCCGCCAACGCTCTGCTTTGGATAGTTGAGGTGCTCTCAAACTTGAGACCAAAGCTTGATAGTTCCAGTGCCCACTCGACAATCCTACCTGTTGCCTCTGGATTTTGCAGTATCCTCTTCAGCGGAAAGCGAGTGACGACTGTGATCTCATGTGCTTGAAAGTAATGGCGCAGCTTTCTCGAGGCCATGAGAAGGCCGAAAAGCAATTTCTGCACACCAGAGTACCTTGACCTAGCCCCCTGCAGAAGGGAACTGACAAAATAAACTGGGCGCTGCACCATCCTTTTCTGCATCCTCTCATACGCCTACGCAGACCCATCTTTGTCGGGACCAGAGCTTGCCGGTGAAGTTCCTTGCTTGTCGCTGGATGCCTCTGCCGTGGTTGCTAGCTCATCATCCGCCTCCCTCTCCGCTACTAACGCAACACTAACCACTTGATTGGTTGCCGCTATATATAGCAGCAACTTCTCTTGTGGCTTAGGTGCGACAAGTATTGGAGTGGAGGACAGGTATCTCTTTAAGTCCTGCAGCGCAGCCTCCGCTTCCGGAGTCCATTTCATTGGACCTGCCTTTTTCAAAATTTTGAAAAATGGCAGGGCGCGTTCAGCAGACCTAGAGATAAACCTGCTGAGAGCAGCTACACAACCGTCAAGCCTTCGTACATCCTTGACGCGCTTTGGTGCTTCAATCTGCTCAATGACGTTTGGTTACAACCCCAGTACTGATTTTGCCGGACATACACAAGGATTACCAGGTATATTGTGACGCTTCTCGTCAGGGACTCGGAGGAGTACTCATGCAGGAAGGAAAAGTTGTAGCTTATACCTCCAGACAGCTACGACCTCACGAGATGAATTATGCCACACATGATTTGGAGTTAGCAGCCGTAGTGCATGCACTCAAGACCTGGAGGCATTTCCTCATTGGAAACCATTGTGATGTTTACACAGATCACAAGAGTTTGAAGTATATTTTCACGCAGAAAGAGTTGAACCTCAGGCAGAGGAGATGGCTAGAGTTAATCAAGGACTATGACATGAGATTGCATTACCACCCAGGTAAGGCTAATGTTGTAGC
The DNA here is from genome assembly GCA_021605145.1 of Aegilops bicornis. NCBI lineage: Eukaryota > Viridiplantae > Streptophyta > Magnoliopsida > Poales > Poaceae > Aegilops > Aegilops bicornis. The sequence continues at coordinate 112,575,105 of CM038669.1, read as the reverse complement.
AGATTCTTTGAGCCGTAAGAGTTATGTGAATACTCTTACAGCAGGAGGATTACCCCAAGAGTTAGTCGATGACCTCAGAGATCTCCGACTGGAGATAGTTCCGAGAGGATATGTTGCAACTCTAGAAGTTCAGTCCACTTTGGCCGAAAGGATTCGTGAAGCCCAGAAGTCGGACAAGGAAATTGATGAGATAAAGCAAAAGATGAATGAAGGAAAAGCTAAAGGGTTCCGTAAGGATGAATACGGAGCTATATGGTTCGAGGATCGTATTTATGTGCCCAATGATCCCGAACTCAGGAAGCTAATTCTTCAGGAGGCTCATGATTCACCGTACTCGATTCACCCGGTAACACCAAGATGTATCTGGATTTGAAGGAAAGTTTCGTGGGCAGGTATGAAGAAGGATATTGCCGAGTACATAGCGATGTCGATGTTTGTCAACGAGTAAAGGCGTAACATCGAAGCCAGTGAGGTTACTTCAACCTTTGCCGATTCCCGAGTGGAAATGGGAAAAACTTGGAATGGATTTTATCACAGGATTACCCGGGACCCGTTCAGGTTATGATTCTATCTGGGTAGTGGTTGATCGTTTGACCAAGGTAGCTCACTTCATTCCGTGAAGACTACCTATACCAGTGCTAAGTTGGCCAAGATATACATGACCAGGATCGTATATGCGCATGGAGTTCGAGGAGTATCGTGTCGAGATAGAGGAACAGTTTACCTCAAAGTTTTGGAATCGGTTGCATGAAACTTTGGAGTGCGAGGCTGGAGTTCAAGATACTTTTCATCCATGAGCAGATGATGGACAGACCGAGAGAGTCAACCAGATTCTGGAGGACATGTTGAGAGCTTGTGTGCTAGAATATGGGTCTAGCTGGGATGATAATTTGCCATACGCAGAATTTTCATACAACAAAAGTTATCAGTCCAGTCTGAAGATGGCCCCTTTCGAAGCTCTATACGGTAGGAGGTGCAGAACACCATTGCTGTGGGATGGTGTTGGAGATCGATCACTTTTCGGTTCCGATCTTATCAGAGATTCCGAAGAGAAAGTCAAGCTGATTCGGGATAGACTCAAGATAGCATAGTCGAGACAGAAGAGTTACGCCGACAGTAAACGCAAGGAAGTAACTTACGAAGCGGGAGACCGAGCATATCTTCGTGTGTCCCCACTTCGTGGAATCAAGAGGTTTGGTGTCAAAGGAAAGTTAGCACCCCGATTCATTGGCCCCTACAAAATCCTCGAACGTCGTGGAGAAGTTGCTTACAAGTTGGAATTGCGGAAGGATTGTCCGGAGTTCATGACGTCTTCCATGTTTCTCGGTGAAGAAGTGTCATGCCGACATGGCCGATATTCCGTTGAGAGACACAGTGCCCCTAGAGGCCATACAGCTCGACAGTGATCTGACTTATAAGGAGAAACCCGTCCGAATTCTCGAGACTGCGAGCAGAGTCACCTGCAGCAAGATCATCAAGTTTTGCAAGGTGTTGTGGAGTCATCACTCCGAGGAAGAAGCCACCTGGGAGCGCGAAGAAGACCTTCTTCGAGACCACCCGCACCTATTTGCTAGCCAACCCGAATCTCGAGGGCGAGATTCATCTTAAGGTGGGTAGGTTTGTAACATCCCAAATTTCCTATTTGGAATGTTTTACAATTATTAGCTAAGCATCTATGCATGTTGTTTGAAATTGAATGGAATTTGAAGTTTCAGAAGTTTTGGAGTTTGAATTCAAATTTTGGCAAGTGGAAATTATTTCAAAAACTATGCCTGATAAATACTTGAGAAAAAAGTATGAGAGGAGTAAACATGACACTCCAAAAATATCAGAGGAAAACATTGCCAAAAGTTTTGAATTCAAATTTGAGTTTTATTTGAATTTTGAAAAAAATGAATTTTTATAAAGTTTGGATTTCGCCACTGGAAAAATGTTCAAATGATAGGGAATATTCCCCTGATCATTTTGATATATATATGTCCTATATAAAATATTTATATTTTATATTTTATCTCTGTTTTTTTATTTTCCAAAAAAAATAAAAATTTGAAAAAGAAAACCCCACAGGCGCCGGCCAGCCACCAAGAAACACCCAGGCGGCCCGGCCCGAGCCCGGCCGCCGACCAAACTCCTCGCGCCGAAACCCTTCGGTTCGGTCGACCGACCGAACCCCCGCACCCCTCACTCGCCGACAGGTGGGCCCCCACCTCCTTCTTCCCCTCACGCACGCAACAACCCCGCCGCCGCTCGCCGGAGATCCCGTGAGATCCGGGATCCACCGCGATTCCCTCGCCCGCGTTGCCCCTCGTCCAAGTCGACGCCGCCCGCCCTTAAATACCCCCCCTCACCCCATTCCCCCCCTCGCCCCCTCACCGGACCTCTCTCTCCCTCCGCACGCGCTCGCCGGAGTAGCCGAACGCCGCCGCCGCCATTTGCCGCCCCGAGCTCGCCCCGGTCACCCCCGAGCCCCGTTGACTCCACCAAACCCACCCCCTCGTCGCGCCGCGCTCGCCGGACCACTCCGCCGACGCCCCCAACCACCGGAGACGCCGGAACACTCGCCGCCCGAGCCGCCGCCTCCGTCGATCTCCGGTAAGTCGCCGGAACCCCTCCCCGCCGTCCGATCTAGTTCAACGGCGTAGATTAGAACCCCGAAGGGTTAGGTTATTTATAATAGACCGGTTCGGTTTAGTTTAGTTAGGTTTTTTTTATTAGACCGGCCCGATTCGTTTTAACCCTAGGCCCGTTTAGTTATATTACGCCCAGGGCGTTAGTTAGGCCCATTAGGCCATTTTTCTTTTATTTTCGTTTTCTGTTTTAACAGAATAGTTTCATATTTGAAAAATTCATATCTTTTAATCTACTTAATATTTTTAAGTGATTCTTTTTTTGTTGGTTTTGCAAATTTCTTATAGTTTCTGTAGAAAATATAATTAGGCATGTTAAAATTATTTAGAATTTCTTTATTTTAGATTTAGTCAGAATAGTAATTCTGCCATAAAATGAGTTAGGAAAATTATTTTTTAGTGATTCTTTTTGTCACAACTTTGTTTTGACATTGCCTAACCGTAGGAATTTATTTGGGCATTTTAGGATTAATAAAAAAGAGTTTTAATCAGAATCATGTTATTCTTAATTAATTAACTAGCTACTGTTTTCCTATTGTTTTAATTAGCAAATGAATTTATTTTTCATATGTGATAGATTATTCTAGGTTAGTTTCTGTCACTTTAGAGCATGAACTTTTATTTATATTAAATAAAACTTTTATTTTATTTTTCTTACTAAATTTTGCTTTAGGCCTAATAGGAGTTTTATAATAGCTTTTAAATTGATTCTTTTTGCTCCTAGTTGCTTAATACATTCTTTTCTGTTAAGTTAACATAAATCCATGCTTAGGTTATGTTAAGAAAATTTTTGTTATGAAAAACTATTTTTAGTTGTTGTTTGATGTAGGAAAACTTTGAGTTGGATTTCTTCGAGTTTTCCTTTGGGTTTTGATTCGTTTGTTTTGGTGTGTTATGTTACTATGATGTTATGTTAAGTGATCATATGCTATGTGCTTATTATGGTTATTGTTTGCCTCAGTAGAATTTCCGGAGTGCGAAGCTTGCTACCACGAGTCCTTAGCTTACGAAGATCGTCAGCAAGGCAAGTCATTGATCATGTTTTCTTTACAATACCCATGTTTTTGTTGCATTAGAATTATACCTCCCCACCATGCATGCAGTAGTTGAAATTTGAAGTTATGTTCTTGAGTAGTATCATGTGGTAGGATGAACCAATTCCCTTGTTACCATGACCGGAATGAGTAGTTTACTTTTGCTATGCTCGTAGACGGGGTTGGTTGAGTGAATTAATAAGAAAGATGTGAGAGTCAAGATGATGACAACCCCATGAACTTCAAGCTCAAGATGGACTTCGGAATTCACTACTGGGTGGAGGACGGTTGACGGGCACCCTGGAGAACCCAGTGGTTGGCCGGGATGCATGGAGAAGTGCCATGACATCTTGCGGAAAGCTTCACCCAGCCACGAAGAGACGGATGTATACCCCAGTGACGGAAGCTTATCTGCAGGCAGCCGCAAGCCATTATGGCCTCTGGCTTGGTCAACCCTAGTTGTGACGCTGGCCGACGGTACTACGAGATGTAGAAGAACGGTAGGATTGGATGGGTACCGGCGGTGGCGGAAGAACTCTTGGAAGACCCTGTTTCATTCATCCCGTCTTCAAACACCATGAAGTGCGAAGACTTAAAAGGAGGGAATGATTCTTGCGGGTAAAGTGCGCAAACCTCTGCAGAGAAAAGATCTAATCGATTAGCCGTGTCCCCGGTTACGGACAATTTGAGCCTCTAGAACTTGGAAGTATTCGGAAATCTCAACACTAAAACTAATAAATTAATTTGAGGGGGTTATGAATTAATAATTTGGGAATGAGACATTGGTTGGCGGAACCATCTCAATAACTACCAACAATTTTGTAGTATTTGCAAGCAAGTCCACTGTAGTAGGGAAAAACTGGCTTTTCGCAAAATGATGAAACATAGAGCCCCACAGCCGAATTGCATATAGCGATAGTAACTTTATTATTGTATTCTCTCTTCATGACTTGCCAGCATATTCAAAATGCTGACCTACACGGCTGCAACGTCTTATGTTGCAGAGGAGTATTCCGATCAGGAGTGAGGCTACGCTCCGCGCTTGGCGATTGCCCTTTGGAGTCGGATGGACTCGCTATTCTTCTACGCTTCCGCAGCTTTACTTAGTTTATTTCTCATGAGTTGGCCTTCGACGAATTTATTCTATTGTAATAAAGACTCGATATGAGAACCGTGTAAGAAATTCAGGTGTGATTGAACTTTGATTATTTCATCAATGTACTGTGAGTGCCAGCATGATCTTGGGATGGTACAGACACAGAGACTTGACCGATTTTGGGTCGGGTCGCTACAGTGCAGTTGCATCCTGGAGGGCTGTCGGCCAAAAGAAACCATGCCGGAACGCTTTGCCGGCAAGTGCTCTTGCGCCAATGTGGTGTCCACATATTCCTCCATGTATCTCTGCCAACAGCTTCTGTCCATCTTCCCGGTGAATACACTTCAATTTCACACCATTGAGTCTTCTTACATGCGATGTGTTGTCGACAAACTGGTACATACTTGACTGCCGGGCTACTCTTTCCGCTTCTTCTTGCTCTTCGGGAAGTTCTCCTGTCTGAAGGAAACGGACGATCTGCTGTGCCCATGCTGGAGCTTGCGGCTCGACAACAAGGACTAAAGGCATATCTGCTGCTGCGGGAACATCCGCTTCTACGGCGAGAACCTGCGGCTCAGCCGGAGCTTGATGTTCCCCGGCAAGCTTGCCGGAGCAAAACTTGTCGGGAGCGTCTGCTTCAACGAAACAAACCCTAGGGCTTGTCGGAGCAGACTGCTCCTCAGCACTCTTGGTGTTGATCTTGGGGACCTTCTTGGCGTCGGCTTCGGGAAGCTCTGCGGAAAATAGTCACCGAAATCAACTTCCTCTTCTTGTTCTGTCCGATTGATGGCGTTACGATCGGTTGAGTCGACTTTGAGCACAAAAATCCCTGGTTCCACAGGTAACTTGAGTGCGGCGCACTTTGACAGGCCATCAGCAATATCGTTCTGAGCTCTTGGAACATGTTCCATCTGTAGGCCGTCAAAGTGCTCTTCTAGCTTTCTCACTTCATCAACATAGGCTTCCATCAACGGACTCTGATAATCCTTGTTCACTTGGCGGACGACAAGCTGTGAGTCACCCCTGACAATGAGCTTCTTGATCCCAAGGTGTACCGCGATCCTGAGACCGGCAAGCAAACCTTCATACTCTGCAGTATTATTTGTTGCTTGCTCCTTGGGAAAGTGCATCTGGACTATGTACTTGAGGTGCTCTCCGGTGGGTGCGACAAGCGATGCAAAGACCGGGCGCCTTATGGCGAGAAGGCACCATCAAAGTACATCAGCCACTCTTTGCTCGCTTCCTTGACGGGATGCTTGTTTCGAATTTCTTCATCCTGTGTTGGCGTCCATTCTGCTATGAACTCCGCCAACGCTCGCTTTGGATAGTTGAGGTGCTCTCAAACTTGAGACCAAAGCTTGACAGTTCGATGCCCACTCGACAATCCTACTGTTGCCTCTGGATTTTGCAAGATCCTCTTCAGCGGAAGCGAGTGACGACTGTGATCTCATGTGCTTGAAAGTAATGGCGCAGCTTTCTCGAGGCCATGAGAAGGCGAAAAGCAATTTCTGCACACGTAGTACCTTGACCTAGCCCCCTGCAGAAGGGAACTGACAAAATAAACTGGGCGCTGCACCATCCTTTTCTGCATCCTCTCATACGCCTGCGCAGACCCATCTTTGTCGGGACCAGAGCTTGCCGGTGAAGTTCCTTGCTTGTCATTTGGATGCCTCTCGCCGTGGTTGCTAGCTCATCATCCGCCGCGCTCTCCGCTACTAACGCAGCACTAACCTCTTGTTTGGTTGCCGCTATATATAGCTGCTACTTCTCTTGTGGCTTAGGTGCGAGAAGTATTGGAGTGGAGGACAGGTATCTCTTTAAGTCTGCAGTAGCAGCCTCCGCTTCGAGTCCATTTCATTGGACCTGCCTTTTTCAAAATTTTGAAAAATGGCGGTATGCGTTCAGCAGAACCTAGAGATAAACCTCTTTGAGAGCAGCTACACAACCGCAAGCCTTCATACATCCTTGACGCGCTTTGGTGCTTCAATCTGCTCAATGGCCTTGATCTTGTCGGGATTGGCTTCAATTCCCCGAGACACGAAGAACCCGAGAAGCTTGCGGAGGGACTCCAAACACGCACTTCTCGGGGTTGAGCTTGAGGTTGATCTTGCGCAGATTTGCAAAGGTTTAATCTAAATCTTGAATCACAGTTGCCTTGTCCTTGCTCTTGACCACTATGTCATCCATGTAGGCTTCCACATTTCTGTGTATTTGCGGCTCAAAAGCGTGATGGACTACTCTTGCAAATGTTGAACCAGCGTTCTTTAAACGAAAGGCATCCGTACAAAACAAGATGTGCCACATGGGGTGATGAATGCGGTCTTCTCCTCATCCTCTTCTGCCATGAAGATCTGATGATATCCTGAGTATGCATCAAGAAATGAAAGCAAATCACATCCGGCCGTGGAGTCAACAATCTGGTCGATACGTGGCAAGGGAAATGGGTCTTTGGGACAAGCTGTATTAACATCGGTAAAGTCGATACAAAGCCTCCATTTTCCGTTTGCCTTACGCACGACTACAGGATTGGCCAACCACGTAGGATGGAGCACTCCTCTGACAAGGCCTGCTGCTTCCAATTTCTTGATCTCTTCTGCGATGAATTCTTGGCGCTCCTTTGCACCTTTCGACTTTACGCTGACGGGCGGCGTGAGGACAGACGGCAAGATGGTGCTCAATTACTTTCACAGGAACACGGGGATGTCGACGGTTTCCATGCAAACACGCCGACGTTAAGCCGCAGGAAAGCAACGAGCGCGCCTTCCTATTTAGGGTCGAGAGTGGCACTGATGGTGAAGGTAGCACCAGTGCCGTCTTCCTTGGCGGACACCTTCTTGGTCTCTGGCGGAGCTGCCATCGTCTTCTTACACTTGCCAGTGGAGCTCGATGGTGCATCCTCGACGGTAGCGCAGCACTCCGAAGATGTGCGCTTGCCGGAGTGGGCATCAAAACTCTTGCCGGACTTGGTCTTCTTCTTCCCCCCGGGAGCTTCAGCGGCAAGTGACTTGCTATCTGTTGCAGCTGCTGCTTCCCGGTAGATCTTGTCGGCGCAGATAAGAGCATCCTTCTTGTCGCCCGAGGCGGAGATGACACTTATCGGGCCTGGCATCTTGAGCATGTTGTATGCATAATGAGAGGCTGCCATGAACTTGGCGAGTCTTTGGGCTGACCAAGTATTCCATTGTAAAGCAATGGAAAATCAGCAACGTCAAAAATGACCCTCTCAGTCCTGAAGTTCAACTCGCTGCCAAACGTCATCGGCAACGTGATCTTTCCCTTCGGTTTGCTCCTTCCCGGATTGATTCCTTGGAATGTGCCGGTCTCTTCGAGCTCGCCATCGGGGATCTGAAGCTTCTGGAGCACCGCGGAGGAGATCAGATTCAAGCCGGCCCCGCCATCAACTAGCATCTTAGTGACCTTGAGGTTGTGGATGGTTGGTGAAACCAACATCGGCAAGCACCCGACCGCAGTGACGCGATCAGGGTGGTCCTCAATATCAAAGATGATAGGCGTGCTAGACCATTTCAGGGGCTTGTGCGACTCGACAGATGGTTCTGCCGCATTGACTTCCCGCATCCACTTTGCTTGAGTTGGCGGTGTGAAGTATCTGAAGAAGCACCGCCGTCAACGCACAAGACCTCTATGGCTTCTGGAACTCCTGCTCGTCGGTCTCGTCATCTTCCATGTCTTCATCGTCGTCGTCATCTTCATCCTTATCGCGGCCGCGGGAGGTCTGTCTCCTCCTTCTTCTTTGCCGCTTGGCCTTGCAGCGTCCTCCCGGCAGGCGTTTCTTGCCGGCTCCTCCAGCACCTTCCTGGGCCTTCTCCTTGTCGCGTCGCTCGTACTCAGCCTTTTGCTGCTCAACAAGCTGCTCGACCTTCTTGCAGCTCTGGAGGTCATGGCCCTTGGTGCGGTGGATCTTGCAGTACTGCTTGTTGGAGCCGTCCTGCTTGTCGGCGACCGCCACAGCCTGGCAGTTGGTGCCAGCGGCAACTTCCTTGCCGGAGCTACCAACTTTGGCTTTCTTGGCACCACCTCCGTTGCCGGACTGCTCGACAACTAGCACATCTCTGCCTTTCTTCTTTCTGTTGCTCCACCGCCGGCTTTTCTTTGCCGGGGCAGCCTCCTCACTATCAGATCCTACTTCTGCTTCTACATTCTCTCCGGGGAGTCTCCGCCCTTCCTCAGCACGTGCACACTTGTCGGCCAGGGCATATAGCTCACTGACGTCCTTGATCTTGCACATCGCCATCTCCTCCCGCATCTTGCGGTTCCGCACGTTCTGATGGAACACGCTGATTACCGCGGCAGGGTGGACATTCGGGATGTCGTGTTGTACACGGCTGAATCTCTGAATGAACTTGCGCAGGGGCTCTCCTTCCTTCTGGGCGAGCAGATGAAGGTCGCTCTCTTGGCCATGAGGTTTGTGGCCGCTGTGAAGGCGCCAACAAACCGATGGCATAGATCTGCCCAAGAGGATATGGAGTTGTCCGGCAAATGCAGAGCCAGGATCTGACATTGGGCTTGAGTACCAGCGGGAAGTAGTTGGCCAGGATCTTGTCGTCTCGCCCCCCGGCAGCTTGCACCGCAATGGTGTAGATGCTGAGGAACTCTGACGGATGCGTCTTGCCGTCGTACTTCTCTGGTACGTCTGGCTTGAAATTCTTCTTGCTGGGCCACTGGACTTGCCGCAGCTCACGAGTGAACGCAGGGCAACCTACCGCGTACGGCAAGTCGCCTGGTTCCCCTGGCGATGCATGTCGACAGAGGGCCCAGCGCGCTGGTCTGATTGACGCCGCGCTTCTCTTGGCCTTCGATCACGAGTTTGAGCGTCTTCTTGTCGTTCGTGAAGAACTTGGCGCTGATCGCGATGAGCTCGTGGATCTGATGACGCGGTGGAGTCGCTGTCGAGGTGGATCCGGCGAGTCGGCGATCTTGGCCTTCGGGGTGGAGAGTGCATGGTGGTTGCACCCCCACAGGTTTCGTCGCCGCCGGCTCGTGCCTTGTCGCCTTGCCGCGGCAGCGATGTAGTCGGTTGCCGCGGAGTGTCGCCGTTGGCAAAGCTGATGAGACTCTGGATGGTGGCCCTCCATTCGTCGCCTTGTCGGCTGTTGGAGGGTAATCTAGGAGCAGTTGAGCTCTCGCCAAAGCTTCTGCTGGAGTGGTGGGTGGCAGTGGTGAACGCCGCGAGGAGCGGGATATGCTCGTACTCCTAACTATGTTAGAAGGAGCAGTATCCCGTCCAGGCGACCGTGCCTCGCTCGTGCCAGCATGTTGGCGTGCACGCTGGTCTTGAGGGCCTCGGGATCCACCAGCTCGATCTTGATCCAACGAGCGTATGGTACTGTGAATACCATGACGTTGTCGGTCCCGCGCCTCTTGAGATGGGCGCGGTGCGTGTACGGACGCCGAGGTCTGTGCAGCCTTGTCCTTGGACTTGGCAGCATCATGAGCTCCCCCGCCGATGCTCGTTCTTCCGCCGGTGTCTACCCCACCACCCATTTGCTCCGGTGGTGGTGGGATCGACGTGGACGGCTCCGCTAAGCCTTCTTCTTCGGTGGCATGTCGATGAAGATGATGAAGATGTAGCTCGTGTGAACGCCGGATCAGGTTCACACAGCCTCGACGCCCCCTACCTGGCGCGCCAAAGATGTCGGGGAAGCTGATCTGACCCACGAACACCTATGGGACCGGGCGGACCGAGCCCTTTCGGTTCGGTGGGGCGGAGGTCGCCGGAGAGCAGATCGAGGCGGTTAAGCACGAGTAGTTTACCCGGCTTCAGAGCTCTCCGGAGAGATAATACTCCTACTGCTGCTTGTCTGATTGTATTGTGTTCTTGCTAGGGAGCGCTGAGAGCTACAAGACCTAGCGTGAGTGTTCTCTGGTTTCGAATGAACCGAACCCCTTCTACGTTGCGCATGGGCCTCCTTTTATATGCTCAAAGGGGTTCCCGACAGGTGGCAACGTAGACAAGGGCAAAAACGTAAAAGGAGTCGTGGTTGGTACAGCTACTTGTACAGTGTATCGTACCTAACCCTGACGGCAGCGGACAAAGGCATTAAATGCCCGTCTAAGTCGACTAAACAGTGCAAAAAGGGACCGTCAGGGACGCCACCGCTTGCCACGATGGCAATCTTGTCAGCGCCGCTTACCACCGCGCTCCGCTGGCCGCGCAGCCTTTTGCCACGCGCGCCTGGAAAGGACCCATGGCGACACGTTGGTGGATGTGCTGGAGCGGAGGAACGGAGTGGTAGTCTGCCGCGGCAAGCGCCTTGCCGCGGTTGTTGCCTTGTCGCGTCCGGAAGCTTGTCGCTCACCGGGCCTTCCCGGCAAGCTCCTCTTGCCGGGGCCGTGTCTTCTAGGTGCCTTGAGTGGCCTTCCCGGCAAGCTCCTCTTGCCGGGGCCTTGTCTCCTTGGCTTAAATACTTTGTTCTTGAATGGCTCCAAAGGAACCACGGAGGACCTTGGCGGTCACCTGGCAAGCCTTGCCGCGGGGTGCTGCGACTGCCCGTGCATGAGTTCGGGATACTAGGGTACCCCTACTCTAGTACACTGACAGAGGACCTCCGGAGAAGCCGCCCCGACCACCACCAGAGGCCCCGCCGCCTTCTTCTCCGACGCCGGCACCGTCAACCGCCGCGGTACCTCCCAACTCCTTCCTCATCCGTTAGATTAGATAGTCCGGATTAGATCTAGGTTTTGTTTTTTTATTTTCAAACCGGTATGTTTAGCTAACGAACGTTCGTTCGTTTAGCGTTGGCAGTGGACGTTTTCGCTATATTTGCCTCGGCAGCGAGCGTTCATATACTAGATTTGTTTTTGTGGCGAGGGACCCGTTTGTAAGTATTTTAATTGCATTATAGCCCTGGTTTTCAAACGGCCACAACTTTTACACCGTTTATCCAAATCCAACGAAACCAACGCCCACTTCTTCGTTACGATCTCCTCTATCCAGTAATCCAACTCAAACATGTTTTTGAAAGTTTAAAATTTGAATTAGATCAGATTTGAATTTGAACTTCGTTTGATCATAACTTGAGTTTCGTAACTCCGATTTAGTAGATTCTTTTTGCAAATCGAAGCTCTTGACCTAAACTTTCTGATAAGGCCAAATTCACATAATTTTGGTACTGTTAGAAATTGTTTTATGTTGCAAGAGTTATTTGCTTGGTTTTGATGTTTTCCGAATTGTTTTCTTCGTTCTTTCCGATCTTTTGAGTGATTGCTTATGTGTGGTTACTATTGCTTGCTTACGATAGATTGACCGGAGTGTGACGAGTAGAACTATCAAGAGTTTTGAGTGCGAATCATCTTCATCAACATTGCGAGCAAGTTCACACTTTGATCATATCCCTTTTCATACCCAGTTTTATGCATTAGATCAATCCTCAAACATTGCATGATTAGGATCTAATTAAATTGTGGGTTTTGGGAAGTAGATGAGGTAGTACCTATTACCTGTTTTATTATCAAACCCTTGGGAGTTACTTCTACGTTTGCTTATTATGCCATGCTATGCTAGTAGACGTGGATTAGGTGAGTGTATCCATGACAGATGTGAGATTGTTAATTTAATGGTTTACTTAAGGTGGCAACTTTAATACACATCTGGGTGGATTGAGGTACCTGGGTATTCCAGGATTGCCTGTTTTTTTATGGACCACCACCCAGGCTCAAAGGGATCATGAGATTATTCATGCTAGAAACTTCCGTGTGCAGCCACAAGCTACTATGGGCTCTAGCATAGTTGACTAAGTCGTGCGAACTCTTATAGTGGTAGACTAGCAGATGTAGGGGATGTAGGTTGGTACTGTCTACCCGATCGTAAGGTGCTAGCGCTTCTGAAAGGCTATGTCTCGGTCATCCGTTTCTCAAACACCATGTAGTGTGAGAATCCCAACGGAGGAGATCGAGTCTTGTGGGGAAAAGTGCACAAACCTCTGCAGAGTGTATAAACTAATCATGGTTAGCCGTGTCCCCGGTTATGGACATCTTGAGTATCTAGTACTTGGATTATCATGTGAATCTCATCATGTTACTTTAATTAATATTGTTGGGTTTAATGATGATGCTTAATTGGGATTGAGAATCCTGTCAACCATTCTCAATGTTTAACAACCACCATGATAGTTAATTAAAATTTATTCCTTTGCAGTAGGAAAAAATTGGCTTTTCACAAAAACATCATAACCATAGAGCTTTTCCACCAGCCATATATGCATGTAGTGATTGTTATTATTCATCATTGCTCTATGGTGTGAATTTGCCAGTACATTCAATGTACTGACCCTTTGTGGCTGCAACGTCTCATGTTGCAGGATTCTTACGACGAGTAAGTGATACGTTAGGGTTACGATTCCTATACACAACTTTGCCGTTGGTGTTGATGGGAATCCACAACCTTGTTACTTACGCTATTTTGGATTGAGGTAATAGTATTTACGTTATTTTATACATGTGATTTACCTCTGTTATAAATCCTTGAGTACTGTGTATGTCAGCGTACGATCCAGGGATGACACTTAAGCACAGAGACTTGATCCATTCGGGTCGGGTCGCTACACCTGCCCCCGTATATAAAGGAGGGGAGGAGGAGGCCGGCCAACAAGTGGCGCGCCAGGTAGAGGGGAGTCCTACTAGGACTCCAGTCCTAGTAGGATTTGGCCCCACCCTTTTTCCTTCTACCGGAGGGGGAAAAGGGGAAGGAGAGGGGGTAGGAGAAGGAAAGGGGGGTGGTGCCCCCTTCCCAACTCCAATTCGGCCTCCTCCCTTGTGGGGGCCGCACCAGCCCCTTGTGGGCTGGTTAGCCTCCCTCCTATGACCCATAAGGCACATATGTTTCCCCGGGGGGTTCCGGTAACCTCCCGGTACTCCGGAATAATGCCCGAATCACTCGGAACCATTCTGATGTCCAAATGCAACCTTCCAATATATGCATCTTTACCTCTCGACTATTTTGAGACTCCTCGTCATGTCCGTGATCTCATCCGGGACTCCGAACAAACTTGGGTCATCAAATCACATAACTCATAATACGAATCGTCATCGAACGTTAAGCGTGCAGACCCTATGGGTTCGAGAACTATGTAGACATGATGGAGACACATCTCTGGTCAATAACTAATAGTGGAACCTGGATGCTCATATTGGCTCCTACATATTCTACGCAGATCTTTATCGGTGAAACCCTTTGTCATTGGTATGTTACTTGCCCGAGATTCGATCGCCGGTATCACCATACCTAGTTCAATCTCGTTACCGGAAAGTCTCTTTACTCGTTCCGTAATGCATCATCCTGTGACTAACTCATTAATCACATTGCTTGCAAGGCTTATAGTGAGGTGCATTACCGAGAGGGCCTAGAGATACCTCTCCGATACACAGAGTGACAAATCCTAATCTCGATCTATGCCAACTCAACAAACACCATCGGAGACACCTGTAGAGCATCTTTATAATCACCTAGTTAATTTGTGATGTTTGATAGCACACAAAGTGTTCCTTCGGTATTCGGGAGCTTCATAATCTCATAGTCAGAGGAACATGTATAAGTCATGAAGAAAGTAGTAGCAATGAAACTGTGACGATCATAATGCTAAGCTAACGGATGGGTCTTGTCCATCACATCATTCTCTAATGATGTGATCCCGTTCATCAAATGACAACACATGTCTATGGTCAGGAAACATAACCATCTTTGATTAACGATCTAGTCAAGTAGAGGCATACTAGGGACACTCTGTTTTGTCTATGTATTCACACAGTTACTATGTTTCCGGTTAATACAATTCTATCATGAATAATAAACATTTATCATGATATAAGGAAATATAAACAACAACTTTATTATTGTCTTAAATAGCATGGTAATTTGCTTAAATAATCCTAATATGCTTGGTATTCAAGATTTGTAAAAACTTTCTTATGAGTGTGTTGAATACTAAGAAAAGTTTGATGCTTGATAATTGTTTTGAGATATAAAGATGGTGATATTAAAGTCATGCTAGTTGAGTAGTTGTAAATTTAAGAAATACTTGTGTTAAAGTTTGTGATTCCCGTAGCATGCACGTATGGTGAACCGTTATGTGATGAAGTCGGAGCCTGGTTTATTTATTGATTGTCTTCCTTATGAGTGGCGGTCGGGGACGAGCGATGGTCTTTTCCTACCAATCTATCCCCCTAGGAGCATGCGCGTAATACTTTGCTTTGATAACTTGTAGATTTTTGCAATAATTATATGAGTTCTTTATGACTAATGTTGAGTCCATGGATTATACGCACTTTTCTTCTTTCCACCATTGCTAGCCTCTCTAATACCGCGCACCTTTCGCCGGTATCATAAACCAACCATATACCTTCCTCAAAACAGCCACCATACCTACCTATCATGGCATTTCCATAGCCTTTCCGAGATATATTGCCATGCAACTTTCCACCGTTCCGTTTATTATGACACGCTCCATCATTGTCATATTGCTTTGCATGATCATGTAGTTGACATCGTATTTGTGGCAAAGCCACCATTCATAATTCTTTCATACATGTCACTCTTGATTCATTGCATATCACGGTATACCGCCGGAGGCACTCATATAGAGTCATATTTTGTTCTAAGTATCGAGTTGTAATTGTTGAGTTGTAAGAAAATAGAAGTGTGATGATCTTCATTTTTAGAGCATTGTCCCAAGTGAGGAAAAATATGATGGAGACTATGATTCCCCCACAAGTCGGGATGAGACTCCGGACGAAAAATAAAAAGAAAAGAGGCCATAAAAATTAGAGAAAAGGCCCAAATAAAAAAATGAGAGAAAAAGAGAGAAGGGACAATGTTACTATCCTTTTACCACACTTGTGCTTCAAAGTAGCACCATGATTTTCATAATAGAGAGTCTCAATTTGTCACTTTCATATACTAGTGGGAAATTTTCATTATAGAACTTGGCTTGTATATTCCAATGATGGGCTTCCTCAAAATGCCCTAGGTCTTCGTGAGCAAGCGAGTTGGATGCACACCCACTTAGTTTCTTTTGTTGATCTTTCATATGCTTATAGCTCTAGTGCATCCGTTGCATGGAAATCCCTACTCACTCACATTGATATCTATTGATGGGCATCTCCATAGCCCGTTGATACGCCTAGCTGATGTGAGACTATCTTCCCTCTTTTTGTCTTCTCCACAACCACCATTCTATTCCACATATAGTGCTATATCCATGGCTCACGCTCATGTATTGTGTGAAGATTGAAAAAGTTGGAGAATGTCAAAAGTATGAAACAATTGCTTGGCTTGTCATCGGGGTTGTGCATGATTTAAATACTTTGTGTGGTGAAGATAGAGCATAGCCAGACTATATGATTTTGTAAGGATAACTTTCTTTGGCCATGTTATTTTGAGAAGACATAACCTGTTTGTCAGTATGCTTGAAGTATTATTATTTTTATGCCAATACTAAACTTTTGTCTTGAATCTTTCGGATCTGAATATTCATACCACAATTAAGAAGAATTACATTGAAATAATGCCAAGTAGCACTCCGCATCAAAAATTCTATTTTTCTCATTTACCTACTCGAGGACGAGCAGGAATTAAGCTTGGGGACGCCTGATACGTCTCCAACGTATCTATAATTTTTGATTGCTCCATGCTATATTATCTACTGTTTTGGACATTATTGGGCTTTATTATCCACTTTTATATTATTTTTGGGACTAACCTATTAAACGGAGGCCCAGCCCAGAATTGCTGTTTTTTGCCTATTTCAGAGTGTCGCAGAAAAGGAATATCAAACGGAGTCCAAACGGAATGAAACCTTCGGGAATGTGATTTTTAGGAAGATTATGATCCAGGAGACTTGGACCCTACGTCAAGAAACAAAAGAGGAGGCCATGAGGTAGGGGGGCACGCCCACCCCCCAGGGCGCGCCCTCCACCCTCGTGGGCCCCCTGTTGGTCCATCGACGTACTCCTTCCTCCTATATATACCTACGTACCCACAAACGATCAGATACGGAGCCAAAAACCTAATTCCACCGCCGCAACCTTACATGCCCACGAGATCCCATCTTGGGGCCTGTTCGAGCTCCGCCCGGGCGGGCATCCATCACGGAGGGCTTCTACATCAACACCATAGCCTCTCCGATGAAGTGTGAGTAGTTTACCTCAGACCTTCGGGTCCATAGTTAGTAGCTAGATGGCTTCTTCTCTCTCTTTGGATCTCAATACAATGTTCTCCCCCTCTCTCGTGGAGATCTATTCGATGTAATCTTCTTTTTGCGGTGTGTTTGTTGAGACCGATGAATTGTGGGTTTATGATCAAGATTATCTATGAACAATATTTGAATCTTCTCTGAATTCTTTTATGTACGATTGGTTATCTTTGCAAGTCTCTTCGAATTATCAGTTTGGTTTGGCCTACTAGATTGATCTTTCTTGCAATGGGAGAAGTGCTTAGCTTTGGGTTCAATCTTCTTTGTGTCCTTTCTCGATGTGATGAGTATTGTATTGTTGCCATCGAGGATAACAAGATGGGGTTTTATCATATTGCATGAATGTATCCCTCTACATCATGTCATCTTGCTTAAGCGTTACTCTGTTTCCATGAAATTAATACCCTAGATGCATGCTTTGGATAGCGGTTGATGAGTGGAGTAATAGTAGTAGATGCAGGCGAGTCGGTCTACTTGTCTCGGACGTGATGCCTATATACATGATCATACCTAGATATTCTCATAACTATGCTCAATTTTGTCAATTGCTCAACAAGAATTCGTTCACCCACCGTAAAATACTTATGCTCTTGAGAGAAGCCACTAGTGAAACCTATGGCCCCCGGGTCTATCTTCATCATATTAATCTTCCAACACTTAGTTATTTCCTTTGCTTTTTACTTTTCTTTTATTTTACTTTGCATCTTTATCACAAAAATACCAAAAAATTTATCCTATCATATCTATCAGATCACACTCTCGTAAGTGACCGTGAAGAGATTGACAACCCCTTATCGCGTTGGTTGCGAGGAGTTATTTGTTTTGTGTAGGTACGAGGGACTTGCGCGTAGCCTCCTACTGGATTGATACCTTGGTTCTCAAAAACTGAGGGAAATACTTACGCTACTTTGCTGCATCATCCTTTCCTCTTCAATGGAAAACCAACGCAGTGCTCAAGAGGTAGCAAGAAGATTTCTGGCACCGTTGCCGGGGAGTCTACGCAGAAGTCAACATACCATGTACCCATCACAAATCCCTTATCTCCCGCATTACATTATTCTCCATTTTCCTCTCGTTTTCCTCTCCCCCACTTCACCCTTGCCGTTTTATTCGCCCTCTCTTTTTCGTTCGCCTCTTTTTTGCTTGCTTGTCGTTATGGCTAGTCCTCTATCTTATCCATTGTCTGCCGAGAATGAAGTTCTAAATTTTAAAAAAAGGGGGGAGAAAACCTAAAAGACGCTTGGTATAGAATTTGCAATGCTCAAAATAGATCTACCAGGAAGCAATCTACTTCTGTTCTTCTCTGCAATTTTTATGTAGGTGCTAATCCTTGGTATAGATATATTCTTGATACCATTACCGGAGGGAACTTCTTGGGTAGCCATACTTTTGTAACATCCCAAAATTTAAAAATTTTGGAATGTTATATTAGATAATAACTATGCTTGTTGTTTGATTGATGGTTGATTGATTGAGTGAAACTGAGTGGAATTTGAAAACTTTTGAAAGTTGAATGAGAGGGAATGAAATGACTTTCCCAAACTTTCCCTTTGCCTTTTGGATCTCAATGAATTCAAGTTCATTTCCAACACCAAAACCTAGAGTGAAGATGACATGACTTCTTCCATTTGGAATGAAAAGGGTTTTGGAAAGATTTGAATTTCATTTGGGAATATTTCAAATTCAAAACTTTATGCAACTCAATGATTTTCATGAGGGAAGATAAAATGACTTCTTCAATTATATGAAATATGAGTTGGAAGTTAAAAAGTATCAAATTGAAAGCCATTTGAAAGTGCCTTGAAAACCCCTTTCAAAAAATTGAGTTTTGGTAATTGAATTCAAATTTTGGCAAGTGGAATTCATTTCAAAACTATGCCTGACAACTACTTGAGAAAAAGTATGAGAGGAGTAACATGACACTCCAAATATGTCAGAAGAAAACAATGCCAAAAGTTTTGGATTCAAATTTGAATTTTAATTGAATTTGAAAAAAATGAATTTTTATAAAGTTTGGATTTTGCCTTTGGAAAAATGTTCAATTGATAGGGATTATTCAACTGTTCATTTTGGTATATATATGTCCTATATAATATATTTTTATTTTAAAAGATATCTCTGTTTTTGTTTTATTTAAAATAAAAATTTAAAAAAAGGAAAAAACCCCCAGCGCCCGGCCAGCTCCCAGCCAGCCGAGGCGGCCCAGCCGAGCCCACCAGCGCCGACCAGGCGGCCCAGCCGCGCTAGCGCCAGCCCATCCTCCCTCGCGCCCGAAACCCCTACGCGTCGGACGCCCGATCGCCCCGCCCCTCTCTCTCTCTCTCTGACGGTGGGACCCCCACCCGTCTTCCCCCTCGCGCACGCCACCCGCCGCGCCGCCGCTCGCCGGGAAACCCCGCGATCCCCGGGATCTCCCCCGATCCTCCCCCGATTCGCTTCCCGCCGCCGCCGACGCCCGCCCTATAAAGCCCCGCACCCTATTTCCCCTCATGGGACCTCTCCCTCTCCCGCAAGGCCCGCCGAGCTTCGCCCGCCCGACCCACCCGACCACCCCGAGCTCGGCTGAGACCACCTCCGGACTCCCCTCGCTCGACCACACCTCCCCGTGCCCTCACCCACCCCCAAAACCCACCGGAGCGCCACCACCGTCGATGCCCGAACGCCACCGCCGCCTCGACCTCGCCGCCGTCCGTCTCCTTCCACCTCGGACTCAACCTCGACCACCGCTGGACCCGCCGTCGAACGCCGCGTCCGCCCGTGCCACGCTGAGCCGCCGACGATCGGGCGCCCGCCGCCCGCCGACGTCCGAGCCGCTCGCCGTCGACCTTCCCCACGGTGAGCTCTCTCTCCCTCCTAGTCCGTCCAATCCCCCATCTACGATCGAGATTAGATCCCCCCCCCCCCCGAAGGGGTATGTTTTTATATAAAAACCGGTTCGGTCCGGTTTAGTTAGTCCGGTTTATTTTAAGTTAGTTTTTTTATTTAAATCGGCCGGTTCGTTTAAAACCCTAGGCCCATTTAGTTATATTACGCACAGGGCGTAGTTTAGGCCCATTAGGCCCTTTTTCATTTATTTTCGTTTTCTGTTTTGACAGAATAGTTCCTGTTTTGAAAAATTCATATCTTTTATTCTGTTAATATTTTTAGGTGATTCTTTTTTTTGTTGGGTTGCAAATTTTCTGTAGTTTCTGTAGAAAATATAGTTAGCTATGTTATAATTAATTAAAATTGCTTTATTTTAGTAGTGACTCTGGAGAAACCAGTTGTTGGCCGGGATGCATGGAGAAGCGCCATGACATCTTGTGGAAAGCTTCACCCAGACTCAAAGAGACGGAAGAATACTTCATGCCCGGAAGCTTACCTGTGCAACCGCAAGTCATTATGGGCTCTGGCTTGGTTGACCTTAGTAGTGACTCTGGTGGGGACGGTACTAGCGGATGTAGAACTACGGTAGGATGGGTTGAGTAGGACGGTGGTCGAGGAACTCTTTGGAAGACCATGTTTCGGTCATCTTGTTCTCAAACACCACGAAGTGCGAGAACGTAAAGAGAGGGATCGAATCTTGCGGGTAAAGTGTACAAACCTCTGCAGAGGGTTATAACCTAATCGATTAGCCGTGTCCCCGGTTACGGACAATTTGAGCATCTGGACCTGGATCTATCTCGGAACTCTCAACACCGGATTGCTACTTAATTGTGGGCAACTTATGATGATTTTGGGCTATGAGACATCGGTTGGCGGAACCATGTCATGATAGAAAACTCCATAGTACAGACTTCATTTATTCCTTTGATGTAGGGAAAATAAAACCAGCTTTTACATAAACAAAACTCAGAATCTGAGCCACGAAGCCATATTGCATATAGTATAGTTTATCATCTGTTTTCTCTTATTGTGATTTTGCCGGTACATTCAATGTACTGACCTACACGGCTGCAACGTATCATGTTGCAGATATTTTCCTCGACGAGTAAGAGTTACAATACAGGGTTACGGTGTACACTCAACCTGCCGATGGCGTTGATGGGACTCCACACCCGTTTGATTGTTTCCGCTGAGTATTATGAGGTATATATCATTTTACGTTATTTATACATGTGATTGCACTTTGATATATACATTGATGTACTGTGTGTGCCGATACCGATCCGAGGATGGCATGACAACACGGAAGGCTTGACCGTCTGAGGTCGGGTCGCTACAGAAATGGTATCAAAGCACATGTTGACTGTAGGACGTGACCCTAGAAACCGGAGAGCCCTAGGATAGGAAATTTCTAAAACTTTATCATCTTCTCTGAATTTATCAAATAGACCCACTCACCACAATTAGTTAGAATATACCATATCCTTTGATCACCCGGAGGAACAACTGAAGACACCCCAAGAAGGATTAGATATCGGAGAACTGATGACCACTTTAGAGTAAAGAGGATTTCACCATGTATTAGAAGAATTGAAGTACAACAGTTGAAGACTCCGATGACTTGAAGGATCTGAAGAATTATTTGACCTTTAGAAGACCAAACCCCTGTTATACACTTATGTTAGATGCGATGATTTGTGAGCTGTCATTTGTTTGATGTTTTTCCGACAGCCCCAAAAAATAAAACTTGTTTCTTCAAAACCATTGTTTGTATTGTGTGTATATCCTCCCCACCTCTCTCATATCTCATCCCAAAACCCTTGAACCCCATAGATGATGAATGAAGTTGGACTGATATTCTCTGGATCAAGACTCGGCCCGAGGCGTAGCTATGGATGCAGAACATGGAAAAACACTTCGGGTGCAATTTGGTTTCAAGGAAGTATGAGGTTCAATATGCTCTTCAGTACTTTACAGAAAGTGCTGCAACCTGGTGGAAAATGCATCAAGCCATACAGGGATTTAATGGAGCAAGAACTTGGGAGGAATTCAAGGAGACCCTGTTGAGATCACGTCTTATCCGGAAGCACCATGATACACCAAGAACTAAACCTTGTGCCTGCAAGATTTGCGGAGAAATAGGACACACCCAGGAGGAACACAAGGATGGATGCCCTCATTGTGAGGAGAAACACCCAGCTGAGGAATGCCCAACTAGTAAGGTGACTTGTTTCTTGTGTGAAGGAACCACCCACTACCCGACTCAGTGTCACATTTACCCCATGGTGCAACAAACTATTCAGGAAGCGTAAAGAAGGAATGAAAGAAGCTCTCCCAGAAGTTATGAAAGAACCCGGTGATGAATGAAAGTGTTGAAGACCTTGATGGAGAAGGCCTCAACAGATTTTACTCCAATGCCTGCTATTCATGTGGAGAAGAAGGACATTTTTCACAGTATTGCCCCAAGGGAAGAAAAGAGTATCTGGGATATTTCCCGACAGCAAAAGTGAAGATTGACCCTCGGGAAATAGAAACTCTGAGCATTACAGAGAAATCCAGGAAGAGAAGGCAATCCGAGAACAACGCAACTTTTGCAGAGAAGGACCTAAGTCATATCACTTGTTACAGATGCAAGGATTTAGGTCATTACGCCAGTAAATGTCCAGAAAAGAAGCCAAGAATCCAAGGAGCCCACATAGTCACAAAGAAGCCCCGAGACATGTCGGAAGTCATTTGTTTTCGCTGCAAGGAAGCAGGGCATTATGCTATTAAATGTCCCGACAAGATGAAAGCTGGAGTTGAGTAGTTGGAATTTTGATATGGATAATAAGAGTAGTAGAAAGCAATTTCATTTTCATGAGCTCGATGAGTTGAGTTATGTAATAGATTACTCTGAGATTGTAATAGTTCATGACTCAATAAAGTTGTAATGTCACATGCTGAAAAGCTTTAAGGAGTTGTCATATTTTATCTTGGAAATTAATATTCTTGATGAACATGGAAGAAGGTGAGTTGTGATGCATAAACAGGAAATTGGAAATTGAGTTTGAAGTTCTGTTTGGATGATATGAATGTATGCCCCAGGAGATAAGTACCTTAATTCTGAGCATCATTTCTGTTTCACAACTGCAGATGACGACCCTTTACGAGTCTTTCCTTAAAGGTCCGGAAACCATCATGACCCTGACAAGTGATCATGATTACCCGAAGATCCTGAAGGACATGATGAAGCATATTCACCTTGAAGGAGATGCATCTACAAAGGCTACCCTTCATGCAAAAGGGAGTGGAACTTTGGTATGTGGAGGTACACCTCCACCATTTGAAAGGAGTTTGCCCAAAGATGATGGGGCAGTACTTTTCATTTCACGTGTGCCACGAACGCAACTTTCTTCGATGCTGTTCGTGAAGCAGCCATGGAAGCCATACGCCCGGATCGGAGAAATACTTGAAGCAAGACTCCGTTATACTCAGGAATACCTAAGCGAAGTGCATACAAAGATGATGGAGGTGAAGCTCAAGGCCACCACGATGAAACAGAAGATTGAAAAATTCAAGGCACATGTCGCACAATTCCAGTGGGACTGAAGAATCCTCAAGGAGGAAAAATGAATAAAGTTGGAAGTAATGTCTGACCATACCGAACCATGTGGGTGGCAGCATTTGTAATAAACTTTTTGGAATTTGGATTCCCAAAAAAAATGGTTAAGGATGTAATAAAAGGTTGATATGATAATAAAGAGAATTATGGATAAGCTAGTGCATTTTTCTTTGGTGTTGTACTACTCCGTAAAGCCACAGGATCAATGAAGAAAGAAATGTGTTATTCATGACGGTCCATAGAAGGAAGCTGGACAAAATAAGTTGGAGTTTGGTGTGATCGTCACCACAAGGGTATGAAGGAAGAAGTACTATTGGATTTACAGGAGATGTAACGTTGGAATATGGAATCCTAGGAAGGATGAATTAAGCTTGTACAAGAGCTGAAGTGGGCCATAACCCACAGGCCCAGGATTTTGAAAAGGAACAGATGAAACCTTGATGAAGGAAGAAATTTGGAAGAATCAGTGATCCACTCAGCATACGTTTCGTAGGAGGTTACGCAAAAACCTAAGAGTGGTGAAGTAACGATAGATGTTTTGTTTGGCCTGCAGAAACCATGGATTTACTCGAAAACAGTTCGAGAACAAGAGAAATTCTGCAATGCTGGTGAGTATGCCCAAGTGTTAGAATACGCGATTCACTGTTTTCGTATGTGGTAATGATTCAAGTACGGGATGGATTGGCCCCCATACCAGAGACTTCTATCATGAACTATCATATGTTGATGGAAAATCAGAGAGACTTGAAAACCTTTGAAGAGTGTCGACGTGATAAGCCATAAAACCATAGAATGGTAGGACGATAGAACCCCTTTACAGGCAACTGATGCCAATCGTAGGTTATATGGTGAGGTTCAACCCAGACCCGTTTTCCGCAGGAGAAACCATAAATTGTAGACCACCATGAGTATTTCGATAGTTGTCTAGAATGGACACGGACCTATCAGCTAAGAAGATCCAATCTCGGACGAACCACAACTTTGACGAACCGACCCAAGATTCTGAGGAAAACTCTATGCTTCTGACAGAGGAGCTATTGTAAGATATGTGAAGAGACATACATTGTCAACACTCCAGAGGAAGTATCTGAGTTTATTGGGCTGTAACCTTGCTTTTAAGTGTGGTAGCACACTAGACCATTCCGACCAAGCGGATCTGCTAGAAGACCCCCAACCCCTAACCTTTTCTTGCTAGCCTCTTGAATCTAGGGGCGAGATTCATTTTAAGTGTGTAGGTTTGTAACATCCCAAAATTTAAATATTTTGGAATGTTATATTAGATAAATAACTATGCTTGTTGTTTGATTGATGGTTGATTGATTGAGTGAAACTGAGTGGAATTTGAAAACTTTTGAAAGTTGAATGAGAGGGAATGAAATGACTTTCCCAAACTTTCCCCTTTGCCTTTTTGGATCTCAATGAATTCAAGTTCATTTCCAACACCAAACCCTAGAGTGAAGATGACATGACTTCCTCCATTTGGAATGAAAAGGGTTTTGGAAAAGATTTGAATTTCATTTGGGAATATTTCAAATTCAAAACTTTATGCAACTCAATGATTTTCATGAGGGAAGATAAAATGACTTCTTCAATTATATGAAATATGAGTTGGAAGTTAAAAAGTATCAAATTGAAAGTCATTTGAAAGTGCCTTGAAAACCCCTTTCAAAAAATTGAGTTTTGGTAATTGAATTCAAATTTTGGCAAGTGGAATTCATTTCAAAACTATGCCTGACAACTACTTGAGAAAAAGTATGAGAGGAGTAACATGACACTCCAAATATGTCAGAAGAAAACAATGCCAAAAGTTTTGGATTCAAATTTGAATTTTAATTGAATTTGAAAAAAATGAATTTTATAAAGTTTGGATTTTGCCTTTGGAAAAATGTTCAAATGATAGGAATATTCCCTGATCATTTTGGTATATATATGTCCTATATAAAATATTTATATTTTAAAAGATATCTCTGTTTTTGTTTTATTTAAAAATAAAAATTTTAAAAAAGGAAAAACCCCCAGCGCCAGCCAAGCCACCGCCCGGCCAGTAGGCTGGCCAAGCCCGGCCGAGCCACCCGAGGCGCCCACCAAGCCACCAGCGCCCGGCCTCAGCCCATCCCCCTCGCGCCCGAAACCCCTCTGGCGTCGGACGCCCGACCGCCCACCCTCTCTCTCTCTCTCTCTCGGTGGGACCCCCCACCGTCTTCCCCCTCACGCCGCCACCGCGCCCGCCCGTCACGAAACCCGCGATCCCCGGGATCTCCCCGATACTCCCGATTCGCTTCCCGCCGCCCAGCGCCCGCCCTATAAAGCCCCCCCTCACCCCATTTCCCCTCGCCGGACCTCTCCCTCTCCCCAAGGCCCAGGAGCTTGCCCGCCCGCCGCCGCCATTACCGCCGCCCGACCCACCCCGACCACCCCAGGCTGTTGAGACCACCTCCGGACTCCCCTCGCTCGACCACACCTCCCCGTGCCCGCCCCCACCCCCAAAACCCACCGGCGCGCCACCACCGTCGGCGCCCGAGCATACCGCCGCCTCGACCTCGCCGCCCGTCCGTCTCCTTCCACCTCGGGCGCCACCTCGACCACCCATTGGACCTGTCGTCGAACGTCGCGTCCGCCCGTGCCCTCATGAGCCCGCCGACGATTGGAGCGCCGCCGCCGCCGACGTCCGAGCCGCTCGTCGTCGACCTTCCCCACGGTGAGCTCTCTCCCTCCTCGTCCGTCCGATCCCCCATCTACGGTCGAGATTAGATCCCAGAAGAAATATGTTTTATATAAAAACCGGTTCGGTCCGGTTTAGTTAGTCCGGTTTATTTTAAGTTAGTTTTTTTATTTAAATCGGCCGATTCGTTTAAAACCCTAGGCCCGTTTAGTTATATTACGCACAGGGCGTAGTTTAGGCCCATTAGGCCCTTTTTCATTTATTTTCGTTTTCTGTTTTGACAGAATAGTTCCTGTTTTGAAAAATTCACATCTTTTATTCTGTTTAATATTTTTAGGTGATTCTTTTTTTGTTGGGTTGCAAATTTTCTGTAGTTTCTGTAGAAAATATAGTTAGCTATGTTATAATTAATTAAAATTGCTTTATTTTAGTTTTAGTCAGAATAGTAAATCTGTTATATCATGAGCTAGGAAAATTATTTTTGGATGATTCTTTTTGTCCCAACTTTATTTTGACATTGCCAAACCATAGGAATTAAATTGGGTATTTTAGGATTAATAAAAAAAAATAGTTTTAAGCAGAATCTTGTTAATCCTAATTAATTAACTAGCTACTGTTTTCCTATTATCTTAATTAGTAAATAAATTTATTTTTAACATGTGATTAATTATTCTAGGATAGTTTCTATCACTTTAATGGATGAACTTTTATTTATAATAAATAAAAGTTTTATTTTATTTTTCTTAATAGAAATTGAATTAGGCCTAATAGGAGTTTTACTATAGCTTTTAAAATTGATTCTTTTTGCTCCTAATTGATTAATGCATTATTTTCTGTTAAAATAACATAAAGCCATGCTTAGGTTATGTTAAGAAATTTTTTATTATGTAAAACTATTTTAGTTGTTGCTTGAAATAGGAAAAACCTTGAGTTGGATTCTTGAAGTTTTTCTTTGGGTTTTGCTTCGTTTGTTTTGGTGTGTTACTTTGTTATGCTATTGTGTTATGAAGTCTTATGCTATATGCTTATTATGATTATTGTTTGCCTCGGTAGAATTTTACGGAGTGCGAAGTTTGCTACCACGAGTCCCTAGTTTTCGAAGATCGTCAACAAGGCAAGTTCACTTTGACCATGCTTTCTTACCTATGTTTTATTGCATTTAGTGGCACCTTTGCAACCACCCCTCAGTTGTGTTATTGAATCCCTGTAGTTGAGTAGTATGCATGAGGCAGAACCCATCACCATGTTACCAAGCCGGGACGTTATTTATTTTAATGCTATGCTATAGTAGACGGGGTTTGGTATGAGTGCACGAGTGGTGTGAAGAAGGAGGACTCTCGTCGATGATGATAACTCCATGATGGCATCTGCAAGGACTGCATTTTCAAGGCCTCAAGACTTCAAGACTCAAGACAAGAATTCAATACACACTCTTTGGGTGAAGGGCGGTTGTGGGCACCTGGAGAAACCAGTGGTTGGCGGGATGCATGGAGAAGCGCCATGACATCTTGCGGAAAGCTTCACCCAGACTCAAAGAGGCGGAAGAATACTTCATGCCCGGAAGCTTACCTGTGCAACCGCAAGTCATTATGGGCTCGCTTGGTTGACCTTAGTAGTGACTCTGGCTGGGACGATACTAGCGGATGTAGAACTACGGTAGGATGGGTTGAGTACCGGACGGTGGTCGAGGAACTCTTTGGAAGACCATGTTTGGTCATCTTGTTCTCAAACACCACGAAGTGCGAGAACGTAAAGAGAGGGATCGAATCTTGCGGGTAAAGTGTACAAACCTCTGCAGAGGGTTATAACCTAATCGATTAGCCGTGTCCCCGATTCACGGACAATTTGAGCATCTGGACCTGGATCTATCTCGGAACTCTCAACACCAGATTGATAACTTAATTGTGGGCAACTTATGATGATTTTGGGCTATGAGACATCGGTTGGCGGAACCATGTCATGATAGAAAACTCCATAGTACAGACTTCATTTATTCCTTTGATGTAGGGAAAATAAAACCAGCTTTTACGCAAAAAAAAACTCAGATACAGAGCCACGAAGCCATATTGCATATAGTATAGTTTATCATCTGTTTTCTCTTATTGTGATTTTGCCGGTACATTCAATGTACTGACCTACACGGCTGCAACGTATCATGTTGCAGATATTTTCCTCGACGAGTAAGAGTTATGATACAGGGTTACGGTCTACACTCAACCTCCCGATGGCGTTGATGGGACTCCACACCCGTTTGATTGTTTCCGCTGAGTATTATGAGGTATATATCATTTTACGTTATTTATACATGTGATTGCACTTTGATATATACATTGATGTACTGTGTGTGCCAAAGATATCTTGATCCAGGATGGCACAAGAACACGTAAGCTTGACCGTCTGAGGTCGGGTCGCTACAACTTTTGACTCTTATAATGCTATGATAGAATTATTTGGCTCACCACCTCTTTTGGTTAATGGAACTATGTTAACTTTGGAGCATGTAATGCAAATACTTGAAATTATTGAAAATAAAGTTGCTACTGTAGAGTTAATTGAAAATCTGGATAAAAAGATCCACAACCTAATTACCCACTATGGATCTAAGGTAGGAGTCACTTTGAAAAATATTAAGGAGAAGGAACCCATAGTTAATGAGAGAATAAATCAAGATTCCACTAGAATCGATAAACTTGAGGGTATCATTACCAACTTGGGAACCACTTTTTATTCTGTAAAGAATACTCCAAATCCTCCTACTAAAATTCCCAAGCTTATGTATGCTAACTCAACAAACACCATCGAAGACACCTGTAGAGCATCTTTCTAATCACCCAATTACGTTGTGATGTTTGATAGGACACAAAGTGGTCTTCCGGTATTCGGGAGTTTCATAATCTCATAGTCAGAGGAACATGTATAAGTCATGAAGAAAGCAGTAGCAATGAAACTGTAACGAACATAATACTAAGCTAACGGATGTGTCTTGTCCATCACATCATTCTCTAATGATGTGATCCCGTTCATCAAATGACAACACATGTCTATGGTCAGGAAACATAACCATCTTTGATTAATGATCTAGTCAAGTAGAGGCATACTAGGGACACTCTGTTTTGTCTATGTATTCACACATGTACTAAGTTTCTAGTTAATACAATTCTATCATGAATAATAAACATTTATCATGATATAAGGAAATATAAATAACAACTTTATTATTGTCTTAAATAGCATGGTAATTTGCTTAAATAATCCTAATATGCTTGGTATTCAAGATTTGTAAAAACTTTCTTATGAGTGTGTTGAATACTAGGAAAAGTTTGATGCTTGATAATTGTTTTGAGATATAACGATGGTGATATTAGAGTCATGCTAGTTGAGTAGTTGTGAATTTAAGAAATACTTGTGTTAAAGTTTGTGATTCCCGTAGCATGCACGTATGGTGAACCGTTATGTGATGAAGTCAGAGCCCGATTTATTTATTGATTGTCTTCCTTATGAGTGGCGGTCGGGGACGAGCGATGGTCTTTTCCTACCAATCTATCCCCCTTGGAGCATGCGCGTAATACTTTGCTTTGATAACTTGTAGATTTTTGCAATAAGTATATGAGTTATTTATGACTAATGTTGAGTCCATGGATTATACGCAATTTTCTTCCTTCCACCATTGCTAGCCTCTCTAATACCGCGCACCTTTCGCCGGTATCATAAACCCACCATATACCTTCCTCAAAACAGCCACCATACCTACCTATCATGGCATTTCCATAGCCATTCCGAGATATATTGCCATGCAACTTTCCACTGTTCCGTTTATTATGACACGCTCCATCCTTGTCATATTGCTTTGCATGATCATGAAGTTGACATTGTATTTGTGGCAAAGCCACCATTCATAATTCTTTCATACATGTCACTCTTGATTCATTGCATATCCCGGTATACCGCCGGAGGCACTCATATGGAGTCATATTTTGTTCTAAGTATCGAGTTGTAATTGTTGAGTTGTAAGAAAATAAAAGTGTGATGATCTTCATTTTTAGAGCATTGTCCCAAGTGAGGAAAAGGATGATGGAGACTATAATTCCCCCACAAGTCGGGATGAGACTCCGGACGAAAAATAAAAAGAAAAGAGGCCATAAAAAAGAGAAAATGCCCAAATAAAAAATGAGAGAAAAAGAGAGAAGGGACAATGTTACTATCCTTTTACCACACTTGTGCTTCAAAGTAGCACCATGATCTTCATAATAGAGAGTCTCCCATTTTGTCACTTTCATATACTAGTGGGAAATTTTCATTATAGAACTTGGCTTGTATATTCCAATGATGGGCTTCCTCAAAATTCCCTAGGTCTTCGTGAGGAAGAGAGTTGGATGCACAACCACTTAGTTTCTTTTGTTGAGCTTTCATATGCTTATAGCTCTAGTGCATCTGTTGCATGGCAATCCCTACTCACTCACATTGATATCTTTTGATGGGCATCTCCATAGCCCGTTGATACACCTAGTTGATGTGATACTATCTTCCCCCTTTTTGTCTTCTCCACAACCACCATTCAATTCCACATATTGTGCTATATCCATGGCTCACGCTCATGTATTGCTTGAAGATTGAAAAAGTTTGAGAATGTCAAAAGTATGAAACAATTGCTTGGCTTGTCATCGGGGTTGTGCATGATTTAAATACTTTGTGTGGTGAAGATAGAGCATAGACAGACTATATGATTTTGTAGGGATAACTTTCTTTGGCCATGTTATTTTGAGAAGACATAATTGCTTTGTTAGTATGCTTGAAGTATTATTATTTTTATGTCAATACTAAACTTCTGTCTTGAATCTTTCGGATCTGAATATTCATACCACAATTAAGAAGAATTACATTGAAATTATGCCAAGTAGCACTCCGCATCAAAAATTCTGTTTTTACCATTTAACTACTCGAGGACGAGCAGAATTAAGCTTGGGGATGCCTGATACGTCTCCAACGTATCCATAATTTTTGATTGCTCCATGCTATATTATCTACTGTTTTGGACATTATTGGGCTTTATTATCCACTTTTACATCATTTTTGGGACCAACCTATTAACCGGAGGCCCAACCCAGAATTGCTGTTTTTTTGCCTATTTCAGAGTTTAGCAGAAAAGGAATATCAAACGGAGTCCAAACGGAATGAAACCTTCGGGAACGTGATTTTTAGGAAGATTATGATCCAGGAGACTTGGAACCTACGTCAAGAAACAAAAGAGGAGGCCACGAGGTAGGGGGGCGCGCCCTCCACCCTCGTGGCCCCCCTGTTGCTCCACCGACGCATTCTTCCTCCTATATATACCTCGCACCCCAAACGATCGAATCTGAGCCAAAACCTAATTCCACCGCCGCAACCTTATGCACCCACGAGATCCCATCTTGGGGCCTGTTAAAGCTCACGGAGGTGGCATCCATCACGGAGGGCTTCTACATCAAGACCATAGCCTCTCTCGATGAAGTGTGAGTAGTTTACCTCGGACCTTGGGTCCATAGTTAGTAGCTAGATGGCTTCTTCTCTCTTTTTGGATCTCAATACAATGTTCTCCCCCTCTCTCGTGGAGATCTATTCGATGTAATCTTCTTTTTGCGGTGTTTTTGTTGAGACCTATGAATTGTGGGTTTATGATCAAGATTATCTATGAACAATATTTGAGTCTTCTCTGAATTCTTTTATGTATGATTGGTTATCTTTGCAAGTCTCTTCGAATTATCAGTTTGATTTGGCCTACTAGATTGATCTTTCTTGCAATGGGAGAAGTGCTTAGCTTTGGGTTCAATCTTGCGGTATCCTTTCCCAGTGACAGTAGGAGCAGCAAGGCACGTATTGTATTGTTGCCATCGAGGATAACAAGATGGGGGTTTTATCATATTTCATGAATTTATCCTTCTACATCTTGTCATCTTGCTTAAGGTGTTACTCTGTTTCCATGAACTTAATACTCTAGATGTATGCTGGATAGCGGTCGATGAGTGGAGTAATAGTAGTAGATGCAGGCAGGAGTCGGTCTACTTGTCTCGGACGTGATGCCTATATACATGATCATACATAGATACTCTCATAACTATGCTCAATTACATCAATTGCTCAACATGATAATTCATTCACCCACCGTAAAATACTTATGCTCTTGAGAGAAGCCACTAGTGAAACCTATGCCCCCGGGTCTATCTTCATCATATTAATCTTCTATCTCCAACAATTAGTTATTTCCTTTGCGTTTTTACTTTGCTTTTATTTTACTTTGCATCTTTATCACAAAAATACCAAAAATATTATCCTATCATATCTATCAGATCTCACTCTCGTAAGTGACCGTGAAGGGATTGACAATCCCTTATCGCGTTGGTTGCGAGGAGTTATTTGTTTTGTGTAGGTACGAGGGACTTGCGCATAGCCTCCTACTGGATTAATACCTTGGTTCTCAAAAACTGAGGGAAATACTTACGCTACTTTGCTGCATCATCCTTTCCTCTTCAAGGGAAAACCAACGCAGTGCTCAAGAGGTAGCAGTTTCCTAGCAACAAAGTCTCTCTTATAATAACGTTGATTCTTTGATTGTGGGTTATCAAGATCAACAACAGGTTCAATCTCTACGTCATTATCATTACTAGGTTGAGCATCTACATGAACATCATTATTAACATTATCTGTAGGTTCATGTTCATCTCCAGATTGTGTCTCAGCATCAGAAATAGAAATATCATTGGGATTCTCAGGTGTGTCTATAGCAGGTTCACTAGCATGCAAAGTCGTATTGATTTTCTTCTTCTTTTTATTAGAAGGACTAGGTGCATCAGTATTAGTTCTCTGAGGATCCTGCTCGACTCTCTTAGGGTGACCCTGAGGATACAAAGGTTCCTAGGTCATTTTACCACCTCTAGTCATAACCCTAACAAAATTATCATTATTGTTACTATTCAACTCATTAAGTAAATCATCTTGAGCCTTTAATACTTGTTCTACTTGAGTTGTAACCATTGAAGCATGTTTACTAATAAGCTTGAGATCATTAACAGTTCTACTCATATAATCACCCAAGTGGTCAAGCATGTAAGCATTACGTTTCAATTGTCTACTAACATAAGCATTGAAGTTCTCTTGTTTAACAATAAAATTACCAAACTCATCCAAGCATTGACTAGTAGAGTTATTATGAGGTATATCACCTTCATCAAATCTATGGAGAGAGTTTACCTCTACTACCTGTGTGGGGTTATCAAGACCATGTATTCCTTCAATAGGCGGTAAATTCTTAACATCTTCAGCTTTAATACCTTTTTCTTTCATAGATTTCTTGGCCTCTTGCATATCTTCAGGACTGAGAAACATGATACGTCTCCAACGTATCTATAATTTTTGATTGTTCCATGCTGCTATATTATCAATCTTGGATGTTTTATAATTATTTTATAGTCATTTTATATCATTTTTTGGTACTAACCTATTGACATAGTGCCAAGTGTTGTTTCTGCATGTTTTTTATATCGCAGGAAATCAATATCAGACAGAGTCCAAATGCAACAAAAATTCGTGGAGATTTTTTTTGGACCAGAAGGAACATAATGGGCCCTGACTGCGCCTGGGGCGTGCCCCAAGGGGGGCACAACTCACCAAGGCGCGCCAGGAGGCCTAGGCACGCCCTGGTGGGTTGTGCCACCTCGGGTGCCCCCTGGACCGCCTCTTTGCTCTATAAATACCCCAATATTCCAGAAACCCTAGGGGAGTCGATGAAATATTCATCCAGCCGCCGCAGATTCCAGAACCACCAGATCCAATCTAGATACCATCTCGGATGGGGTTCACCACCTCCATTGGTGCCTCTCCGATGATGCGTGAGTAGTTCTTTCCAGACCTTCGGGTCCGTAGTTAGTAGCTGTAAGTGCATCTAGTGCCCCTTAGTGATTTTGGTGTATTGAAGACTTATAGCTTAAGTAACTAATGTGTTTGTGAGTGTACACAGGTCTATAAGTCTATGAGGAGTTTGATATTTACAGAGAAAGTCGACCCCTAAAAATGAAGTTCTTCGACTGAAGACTTTGATATTCTGAAGACTTTCCGAAGACTTTGAAAGTGAAGAAATTGGTGTGACCTTGAAGACTTGGTATTCATTTGAGGAACATGAAGCGTGAAGACTTTTGTTTTCGTAGTTTCATTTTCTCTTTCTTGAGTCATAGGAAACACCGTCTTTGTTAAAGGGGTCGAGGAAATACTAAGGAAAAATTTCCATGTGATGCTCAACTCAAAATCCTACACCTACCAATCCCTTGAAAGTGAAGCCTTTGGAAATCTCAAAGCAGTTCAGTCAATTTCTTGATGTGAGACGAAGTTCTTACAGTCGTTGAGAATTTGTTACGGCGAGGAGTTAGGAATTCGCCGGTCTTGGATTACCTACGATGAGGAACATGATAGCCCCGAGGAATTTGAGAGTCAAATTTCCGACCGTTCTTTGTCTTCTTGGCCTGTCCCAAAATATCTTATCCACCTAACGGTCATATCATTGAAGGGAATTTATGTCTTATGATGTCGGGCTGCTCCCTAGGCTATAAATAGCCGCCCCCTACAACCACTAGCTGGCTGGCTGCTCCGAGAGAACTTGACACTTGTCATTTGAGAGCAACCCATCCTTTGAGGACTTTGAGCGAAAATCATCAAGTGAGGAAAAACCCAAAAACCAAACCCCTACAAACCCAAAGGGATTGAGCATCACTGAAGAAATTGATCCTGCGTGGATCTGACGCTTGTTACCTTTGAAGATTGTGCTTCTTCCAGACGGTTAGGCGTCATGGTCTAGAGCATCCAAGAGGAATTGTGGATCGCCGAGTGACCAAGTCTGTGAAGGTTTGGAAGTCGCTGAAGACTTACCACGAGTGATTGGACGAGGTGCATGTGACCTTAGTTCAAGGAGACTACGGTGAGGACTTGGTGTCTGAGCTGCGTGCTCGATGTTGGGTGTCCGGACTGTGTGTCCTCGAGTTTAAATACTCAGCCGCTCCAACCAGGGCATAACCGAGACAGCGATTGGAACTGGTCTACCAAATCATTGCCTTCACCAACCTAACTAGTTCTATTTCCTCAACCCTTTCATTTCCTCATTCTTGTGTTGAGTGTTTGTTCATATCTGTGTTTGAAGACTTTGGTGAAGACTTTCTCAATTTCCTCAGTTCAATTTCTTGATCTGTTTGTCTTCATCTTGTGTTATCCTGTGATTACGCTTTCTGTACTCTATGATTGTCTTCATTTCATCATGATGACTATGCCTGTAATCTGTTATGCTTACTTCTGAGTACTTATTCCGCTGCTAGTAGTTCTTCGCTAAAGAATTTCCTCACCGGCAAATTCCTCAGTGAAGAATTCATAAAAATCGCCTATTCACCCCCCCTCTAGTCGATATAACGCAGTTTCAATTGGTATCAGAGCAAGGTACTCCCTTGTTACGTGTGATTTTGGTTTAACCACACGGAGTTTTAGTTATGTCGACCGCAGTATGATCAAGGTCTCGGCGGTGTCCTACCTTCGATGGGACGGATTACCCCTCTTGGAAGAACAAAATGCGAATGCATCTTGAAGCAATTGACAATGATCTACGGTATGTTGTGACAAAAGGCGTTTCCTCGGTCACACCTTCTCCGAATGATCTTTGATGTGAAGAGATTCAAGCAACTCGATTCTCAAGCGAAGAATATTATATGTGGCCATCTGAGCAAAGGTCAATATGGAAGAGTGAGTGCTTTGGAATCTGCCAAGCTCATCTGGGACAGGCTGTCCAAAGTAAATGAAGGTGTCTCAACTCAGTGTGACTCTCGAGTCGATGTTCTTCGGAATCTCTTCAACCGCTTCAAAAGACTCGACAACGAAAATGTTCAACAAACCTTCGATCGCCTCAAATGAGCTTCAAGCTTCAAGCAGTTGGTGCCACTGACATCACCGACCATGAGGTGGTGAAGAAATTGTTAAGGTCGCTTGATTCCTCATTTGATACTCTGGCACTGATGATACAAGAACGAGCTGACTACAAGTCTCTTGATCCTGCCGATATCCTCGAAAGGCTAAATACTCACGAGTTCTAGCTTGTCAAAGAGATCTCTATGGTTACGGCTATGGAAAAACACGTGCCCTGAAGGCCAAGGCTGTGTCCGAATCTGAGAATGAAGACTCTGGTAGTAGCCTTGGAGATCCTGAAGAATTTGGCCAGGAGCTAGCACTGCTCGTGAAGAAATTCCAGAAATTCTCAAGACGTGGTCGCTTTGGAAAATCCTCAAGAAGCAGTGATTCCTCATCTAGTGACTATAAGAGAAGACTTTGTCACAAATGCAAGAAGCCTGGTCACTATATCCAAGATTGTCCTCAGTGGGAAAAGGAATTGAAGAAGAAGAAACACAAGGATTACAGTTCTGATGATGCAAAGAAGAAGAAGAAATCGTCGAAATCTTCATCATCAAAATCCTCAAAACCTTCTTCTCACAAGAGGAGCAGCTCCAAAAAGGCTCGGGCATTCATGGCAAAAGGTGCTAAGGTACTAAATTTCACCTCCTTTGAATCTAGTGAAAATGAATCTGATGAGGATCTCAAGCCCAGCTATTCTAAACTTGCTAAGATTGCTATAAAACAACAAAGGGCTTTTGAGAAGGTTCAAAACATGCTAGATAAGAGTGATGATATGTTAGGTGAAGAAATGGATCGCACTCAAGCCCCGAAAATCTTGAGACTTGATCTAGGCTTGACAACCTTCAAGGTCATCATAACACTCTCTTATCGATCATGAGAAACTTTCTTATGAATTTCTTCAAAGAAAGCAAGATCTTGAGAAGCTAAGAGTGAGTTATGAAGATCTTCGAAGGAGCGCGATTCATTACTTGCTCAACAAATCAGCGCTTCTCAAGAAGAATTTGTTCCTCCATGCTTAAAGTGCATTGAGCGTGAATCTGCTAATTCTTCACTGAATGTTCAAATGCTTCAACTGTGACAAATTCTTCACCTGTACGCTATCACTAATTCCTCATCCGAGGACATTGCTAGTATCAACGACGATGCAAGGCTGAAGGAATTGTACATGACAGGCATGTACAAAAGCCTCAAAGGGCATCAGACTCTTTGTGATGTGCTTAAAAAGCAGATCCTCAACAGAAACCCTAGGAAAGAGGGTATTGCCTTTGAGAGGAAACTCAATGCTGATGGAACGTACTGGAAGCCTGAGCAGTATCCCAAAACCTCATGGGTTGCTGCAAAGGGACCTCCAGTTGATCCATCCACCTTATCTGACTTTACGTGCGAATTTCCTCATTCTGGCGATGAGTCATTTGACTCCAACTATAAACTGTTCAAGAATCGTAATGGTGAAGTATTTGCTAGATATGTTGGCACTAACTGCAGGAACGGTTCCCCTATGAAGAAAATCTGGGTTCCCAAGAAGTGCCTTGAAAGTCTTCAGGTGAATGTCCTCATGACACCACCAGTGAAGAACAGGAACCCTAGATCAAATTCTTCATATGGACCAAATTCTTCATATGGATCCAAGTCCTCATACGGACCAAATTCCTCACATGGATCAAATTCCTCAAAAGGATCAAAGTCCTCACATGATTATCATCATGCTAACAACTCTGTTTCGCAGGGTAGAGCTAAGGGCTATGAATATGTGCATTATTCTTCAAACCAATATGTTCATATGTCCTCGAAGAATTTCTGCTTATTCATATGCTTACCCTAACCCCTCTTATGTGAAAGCGAAATGGTTTGGCTTCCATGCCAGCATTCTCGTATGGTGCTTTCAGAGTGATGAACTCTTTGCCACCCCTTCAGATGTGGGTGGTGAAGAAAAGAACTAATCTCTTCTGCGAGGTCAGGTCTCCGAGCGTGCCTTAACGTCTGAAGAATTTCTTGAGGGCGGACAAATTGCACGAAAGGGACGCAGGCTAATCATGATGAAATGAACTTTCATTTCACACGTCCTCCTACCGCTTATCTGAATCTTGGTGATGAAATTCATCTGATGAACTTGATATCGTATTCTTCACTGATGAAGTATATGAGATCATAAGTTGTACTAATTCATCTGCAGGATGATCAACCCAAAGCCACTGAGTGGGTTCTCGATAGTGGATGTACAAATCACATGACTGGTGACAAGAATCTATTGATGGATGCTCCCTTATCACCGTCTAATCTGAAGCATATCATCTTTGCTGACAAAGGCAAAAGTCAGGTATTGGGACTTGGTAAGGTTGCTATCTCTAAGGACATGCACATGGACAAAGTCATGCTTGTTGAGTCTTTAGGATATAACCTCATGTCAGTCTCAATTCTTTGTGATCTTGATATGGTCGTTATCTTTGGCAAGTATCGTTGTGTTGTGATTATGGAAGCTGACAATTCCAAAGTCTTCGAAGGCTTTAGGAGAGGAGACTTGTATATTGTTGACTTCTCCACAGGTTCACAACCAGCCATGTGCCTACTTGCAAAAGCTTCAGAAGGCTGGCTATGACATCGACGACTTGGTCACGCAGGCATGAGGAATTTGCACACGCTTGTGAAGAAGAAGCATGTCATTGGCATTGACAATGTCAAATTCCTCAAGGATCACTTATGCGGAGCCTGTGAAGCTGGAAAAATGACCAAGGCCAAGCATCCAGCGAAGACTATCATGACCACTACTCGTCCTTGAATTGCTTCACATGGACCTCTTTGGTCCCAATCATTACTCATTTGTCACTAATGATGCATCTCTTTATGGCTTTGTTATTGTTGATGATTACTCTCGTTACACATGGGTACACATTGTTACTTACAAAAATCAAGTGCAGGAAATCTTCAAACGATTTTCCTCGAGGGCTTCAACCAACTTTGGTGTGAAGATCAAGCACATCAGGAGTGACAATGGAACCGAATTCAAGAATTCCGGTCTTGATGACTATCTTGATGAACTTGGTATTACTCATGAGTTATCTGCTCCTTATACTCTTCAGCAAAATGGCGTCGTGGAGCGCAAGAACAGAACTCTTGTTGAGATGGCTCGCACTATGCTTGATGAATACAAAACGCGCTGGTCGTTTACGGATTGAAGCAATTGACATCTGCGTGCCACATCATCAACAGAACAACCGAGGATGTCATTCCCTCTTGAAGAAACTGCTGAAGAATTCATTCTCAGACGTGAAGAGCGTCGAGCGATGCACTGAAGACAATCTTTGAAGACAATGGTGCTGAGGAAAATGATCAAATTCCTCGACGACAACCAGCTCATCCTCGCGTTGCAAAAGAAGTGCAAGTGGAGAAGATCATTGATGACATTAAAGCGCCAGGTCCTCTCACACGCTCAAAAGCTTCACATTTATCTAACTTTTGTGGGCACTATGCTTTTGTCTCTATCACAGAGCCCACTAAGGTAGATGAAGCATTTGGAGCCGGAGTGGATTCAGGCCATGCAAGAAGAATTACATCAGTTCGAGCTCAACAACGTCTGGGAACTGGTCAAACGTCCAGATCCTCGCAAGCATAATATCATTGGCACAAAGTGGATCTACCGCGACAAGCAAGATGAAAATGGTCTTGTGGTGAGGAACAAGGCACGACTAGTAGCTCAAGGCTACACGCAGGTTGAAGGAATTGATTTCGATGAAACTTTTGCACCTGCTGCTAGACTTGAGTCTATTCGCATATTACTCGCCTATGCTAACCATCACAATATCACTTTATATCAAATGGATGTGAAAGTGCATTCCTCAATGGCAAGCTTGAGGAAGAAGTATATGTTGCTCAACCCCAGTTTTGAAGATCCAAAGAATCGACAAAGTCTTGAGACTCAATAAGGCCCTCTATGGCCTCAAGCAAGCCCCTCGGGCATGGTATGATACATTGAAGGAATTCTTTGTGAAGAATGGCTTCACACCGGTTCACTCGATCCTACTCTCTTTACTAAATCTTATGATGGTGAACTTTTGTGTGCCAAATATATGTTGATGATATTATCTTTGGCTGTCTTGACCAACGTTATAGTGATGAATTTGCCTATATGATGAGTGAAGAATATCAAATGTCTATGATGGGAGAGTTGAAATTCTTCTTAGGTCTTCAAATTCATCAACAACACAATGGCATATTCATATCTCAGAGAAATACCTCAAAGATGTCCTGAAGAAATTCGGCATGCAAGATTGCAAAGGTGTCAAAATTCCTATGCCCACAAATGGCCATCTATGCCTTGATGAAAATGGTATTGACTTCGATCACAAGGTATACCGCTCCATGATTGGTTCTTTATTGTACTTATGTGCATCTAGGCCAGATATAATGCTTAGTGTTTGCATGTGTGCCCGATTTCAAGCTACACCGAAGGAATCACACCATAAGGTCATGAAGCATATTCTTCGATATCTAGCTCACACACCAACACTAGGATTATGGTACCCCAAGGGCTCTACTTTTGATCTCATTGGATATTCTGACTCGACTATCTTTGGTGATCGTGTGGACCGCAAGTCAACATCTGGTACTTGTCATTTCCTCGGACGATCTTTGGTCCGTTGGTCCTCGAATGTGAGCTGCGTATCCTTCATCCTTTGCGGAAGCTGAATACATTGTTGCTGGCTCGTGTTGTGCTCAATTGCTGTGGATGAAGCAAACTCTCAAGGACTACGACATCAACGTGAAGAATGTGCCTCTCTACTGTGACAATGAGAGTGCCATCAAGATTGCTCACAACCCAGTTCAGCACTCGAAGACAAAGCACATTCAAATTCGTCATCATTTTCTTCGTGATCATGTGTTGAAGGGCGACATCTCCATCGAGCACGTGAAGACTGAAGAACAGCTAGCTGATATCTTCACTAAGCCCTTGGATGAGAAGAGATTTAGCAAGTTGCGGTGTGAGATAAATATCTTAGAATCTTCGAACGTTCTTTGAAAAGGCACTCATCCTAACACTTATGCAAAATTGATGACTTAGATGTGCAACACATGAAGAAACGTTTTTCTTCAATCAATGAAGAATAACACTCTTAGTGTGAAGAAATTAATGAAGAATTTGATTCTCGTAACCCTCGACAATTGTACGCGGTGTCCGAAATCATCATTCTTATCTGATGGGTCACGCCACCACCAAAGTTGAAAATCTTCAATTTGAGTTTTTCCTCAGTTTTGATATTCTTCAGTTTTTCAAATTCTTCAACTTTGCAAAATCTTCACTGTTTCCATCGTCTTTCTTCATTGGCTATATATATATGAGTTTATGTCCACTACAGCATTCACTTATAGCTATTTCTTCAAGTCGTTTTTCCTGCTAAGTGAATGTGATTGGACCCTTCCCCCTCTATGCTATACTCAACCCAATCCATTCACAAATTCTTCTTGTGCGTTCTACTTTGAAACTCGTTCAAAATCTTCACTGTGACCTTGACAGCTGAAGAAATTGCAACGGAACGTTAAGACGAATCTCATCCAAACCTTCGTTTTTACCGCTCAAACCATTCCGCATCCCATGATGCATTACTTTATTCACCCACGATCGTACACGATCTCCACTACACAGTACGTGGGTGACACATGTCGTGAGAAGGGAAATGGTCAGGGGCATGTTCGTCCTAAATCTTGAGCGATCCGTTTTTCACCGCGTCTATAAATACCCTCTCCCCATCCTCACTCTTTTACTCTGCTCGACCTCTCTCCCGCCGAGCTCCTCAAACCCTAAGCGCCGCCGCTTCTCCATCGTCGCCGGTGAGGAAAAGCTTCCTTTGCCTTGACCTCGTCGCCCGACGTATTCGCGCCGACCACGGAAATCTTCACTCCGCCGTCGCCGTAGCTGTCTTCCTCCGCCAAGTTAGGGCGTGGAAGATCTGAGCAGACGAACTTCCCAACTGTTCTTCTCGGTTCGTCGTGTTCTTCACTTGGGTAATTAAAAGTTACTTTTATTACTCGCTTTGATTCTCAAATCTTCTTCAAATTCTTCAAAGGTGTTTATTCTTCAAATCTTCACACATATGAACACCTCAAATCTCTTGATTCGTTTCTCTAAGCAATGATTTTCTTCAAGATTCCTCAATTGTGTGGATCCTCGATCTATACAACTCTGGAACCTAAGATTAAGAACGCTTAGTGAAATTCTTCAAGGCTCATCTGGTCAAAATCCTCAAAACTTGTTCTTTTTGAAAAACCTTCTGAGAACGCATATGACCTCTCCAAATTCCTCGCACCTATACTGCATTCACAGGTACAAATGTCATTCTTTGAATCCCTAGGTTCTCATCAACTTAACTCATTTGCAGCGTTCCTCGAAGAAAAACTCCATACTTCTTGAGAGAACTCAATTGTTCAATTTCCTCAATCAAGAAAATGGCGAACGGTAAGAAGCCACGAAGGGAGGAAAGAAACCTGAGGTTATGACTGCGTTTGAAATCCACGAGGAAATATATGCCGACTCATCGCACACCAAATGAAGAAAGCAAGAATCAACGCAAGGTGCGTATTCAGAAGATTGAACGGAGATGGGCACGGGAATGGAGGGAATATAGATATGTAACTCCTAAGTACATGAAGAAATTCGCTCTTAGTCCTCCATGCCCAAGAGCTCCTTTGGCACCTGGCCAAGTAGCTGATCCCACAAGCATCAAACGAGGTGAGGACTTTCACGATGAATGGGCTAAACGCCAAGCAAAATTGGCAAAGCAAGCAAAGGAGGCGGTGAAGAAATTCAATGAGGATTACGCACGCTACTCGCCACAGAGGTCTCGGTCAAACCGAGGAAATCCATGCAAAAGAAGCCTGCTCATAAGCCAAGTGCTTCATCATCTGCGCCCTCACGGCCAAGTTCCTCAGCAGCACCTTCCAAGCAAATTCCTCACACTGCTGCCGTTCCACCAAAGTCCTCAACAGCTCCGTCAAAACCTTCAGTTCATGTACACCTAGCTACATGTCAAAGGACTGCTGGTTTCTCAATTGCCTCAGGCGTTTCTGCAAGTTCCTCAGCTGCTCCCTCTTCATCATCTGGCCCGACTCAGCTGAAGACCAAAGCAACAATTTGGGCCGAGGTCCTCGGCCTAGCCCAAAGAAGAAACTGGTTGCATTCCATGTACCATCTGATGATGAAGCATCCGATGAAGAACTTGCGGAAATCATCAGAGATCGTCAAGTAAAGGCCGCTAGAGCCAAAGGTACATCTGTGCCACTGCTATTGGACCCGAAGAAAGTCCTCGACTTCATTGATCTCTGGCGCAATGATCCCAATACCCCTCTGCCTGACCTTCATTTGACACCTGGACAAAGTCATATGTTGACTCACTTCATCGCTGAAGAAAAATGGAAGTTTGAGAAGGCGAGGGAAATAAAAAAGGCTCAATATAGGAAGGAGAAGTTCCTGAAGAAAAACGTTGTCAAAATGACACCTGAGGAGCTTCTCCAAGTCCAAACTGAAATTCAAGACCTCAGCAAAAACTTCGATTCATACTATGCTGATTGGCAAGGAGCCAAGGTCAGATTCGTCAACCTCACGAAGAAATTCACAAATGTTGCTGCCCCAGTGCAACGTGAAATTCCTCAGGCTGGAGCCTCAGCTCAGCCTACTGAAGAAAATGCCAAAGACCGTGATGTCGTTCAACTTTGATGAAAATGTTGATTCGAGGCTGATGATCCCATCCCACCAAGAAGAAATTGCCAGGGCACCCACTAGTGGTGCGCCTGAAGAAACTGCTCAAGACAAGGAAACTGCATCAGTTGCACCTG
This sequence comes from Aegilops bicornis, assembly GCA_021605145.1. Taxonomy (NCBI): domain Eukaryota; kingdom Viridiplantae; phylum Streptophyta; class Magnoliopsida; order Poales; family Poaceae; genus Aegilops; species Aegilops bicornis. Next base: position 112,531,275 of record CM038669.1, on the reverse strand, counting down.
AAGAAACTGAACCAAATTCCTCAGCTCCTCCTACGCCAACTCCAACTCTAATTCTTCCATCTGCCTCTGATGTGAAGAAAACCAAGGCTGCAGAACGAGCTGCTGTGAAGAAAAGGAAAGCATCAGCTGCGTCAGATTCTTCGGCTGCGAAGAAAATGAAGCCAATGACCAGCTCATTTGAAAATCCAATTGATGATGTTCCAATTTCCTCCATACCATCAAAGGAACTTGTTCCTTTTGGAGAAGACTATGAGATCCCAATCGGATCCGATGAAGAACATCAGTCTGCAGCTTCATCAGAGCAGGTTGATGAAGAAATTGAAGTGGATGCAATCCCTTCAACCCCAGTTATTCCCTCATCAGACTATGAAATTCCTCAGTTGGTGCCGAGGAAATTGAAGATGAAGATTTGGACATTGGATGCACCACACCAGTGATTAATGATGACTTTTGGGAAAGTCAGCATCCCAATACTCCTCTCTTCACCCCGCTCCAACAGATTCCTCAGTCCCCTGCACAAACAGTCCAAATGGACTCTGAAGAAAATCAACCCACTGACTCTGTGCATGAAGAAATTCCAGCCACTAGTGCTGATGAAACTGCTGCTGCTGCTAATCCTCAGACTGCACCTGTTGAGGAACAAGAAATTCCTCAGCCTGAAGAACCTGAACTTACGATTCCTGAGGTGGTGATGCAACTCACTGACACCCCTCTGCCCAAGCAAAAGAATCCGTTCTCAAGCAAGCAAAAGTTCAAGGCTGAAGATTTCTTTGTCGAGCATGTATTCTTCACTGAATATAATCCTTATGATTCTGCTCGCATTAGGAAGAGGCGCTTCTGGACTGCCAGCCAAGCCAACTTCTATTCCTCAGTGCTCTTCAACAAGGATAAAATCTTCGATCATGCTCATATTCCTCATGTGGATATGGAGTCGCTGCCGAACTTTGAGCCGATCCTCGGTGTTCTTCAAGACGCAGGACTTCTAAATTTCTGACCGATATCTCGTGGATCGAACGAAGAGCTAATTCTTCGATTTTATGCAACGCTTCACATCACCGGAGACGCCAAGATGTGCACTCATGGGTCTTAGATTGGATGACCGAAAATACTCACTACAAGGCACCGACAAGCTGAATTGCTTCGTGCCCTACCACTCGATCCTCCACTTGATGGTGCACGCGTCGTATCTCTGACGAAAAAGAACTTTCAGATCACTATATGCAAGTCTTGATGAAGCCTTTGAAGCCAAGGCAGGCCCCAAGAACCAAATTCCTCGTTAAGGAATTATTATATGTGCCTCGGACGGTCTACGTATTCGACGAAGACTATGAGTCCTATCAAAGGCCACGACTCGAGCGATGAAGAAGTCGTTGGCATCATGAAGAATATGCTTTTCAACATCATCCATGGCGTTCCCGTCAACTTCCATGATTTCTTCATGAGGACTCTGGCAAACATTGCTATGTCACCATTTGAGCTGAAGCCTTATGCGCCTTGGATTATGAGATTCATCAGGTCAAGGTCTTCACTCAATTACAAGGCTGACACTTTGAACCACTGCAGCTACTTGCCCCCGATTGAAGTCCTCAAACGGACCTTCACCTCAGCTGATGACAAGGGCAAGGCTACTGCTATGATCGATGAAGGCATTCGTCCATTGGGGGCAGTTTCGCAAAGCAGCATCCTACTCCACCAATGATGACTCTGCCACACATGACTCAGCCGCAAATACCTCAGTCAAGCAAAGTCCTCAAGCTCTCGCACCCGTGGTGATGATCGATCGTGAGTTACTCCTCAGTCTTCATCAGAAGGTTGATCGTAATCATAAATGGGTCAAGCGTCAGTTTGGTACTCTTCTTTACAACATGACCTCCACACACAATGCAGTGAAGAAAAACCACTACTACCTCCATGAAACCTTCAAGTGCACCTGGGCTGTTCTTTCACATGTCTATAGTGAAGAAGAACTGACTTCAATGGGTCTCAAGGAAGAATTTGACTGGTCTGCACCTCCTCCGAAGAAATTCAAGAAGGTCAAAGTTCCTTCCTTGGTGGGCAGCTCCTATTCTTCATCTCGCGACACTGATGAAAATGAAGATTTGGAAGATACCGCGGCTGGTCCTACTTCAACAAACAACCCCGACAATGCTGGCGCTCCGTCTTCAACTTGAAATTCTTCAAGAGCGTTAGTCCTTAGTTTCAATCCTTTTGGTCATTCGATGACAAAGGGGGAGAAATGTGAGTTAGTCTTCAAGCGGGTCTAGTTTTTGTCTATATACAGTATTTTATTAAGTTACAACTCTCATTCTTCTGAAACTTTTTATTGGATCGAGTTGTAATCTTAAACCCGATGGTGCTTTGATACTTCTGATGCATTATGCTTTTGCACTATGCTTTGATTCTCTTGAGCTCCGTGAAAATCTTCATAGCAAATCGATTTGAGCTCTAGTATTCTTGATGCGTTACTTTGCATAACATCAAGCACCATATTTCATCATGCATTCCAAATTCTTCATATTATATGTTAAATGCGTGTATGAATTACAAGATATAGGGGGAGATCTCCATGATTCAATTCTTCAAATGTGCATTGCCTCAAAAGCAAATTCCTCACTATGCACATCTTCAGGGGAAGTTCTATATCTTGCAATCAAATTCCTCATTATCGATGTTACACTTCATATGATTATCCCGTTGAAAACCTAACCTATATTGTCATCAATCACCAAAAGGGGAGATTGTAAGTGCATCTAGTGCCCTTGGTGATTTTGGTGTATTGAAGACTTATAGGTTAAGTAACTAATGTGTTTGTGAGTGTACACAGGTCTATAAGTCTATGAGGAGTTTGATATTTACAGAGAAAGTCGACCCTAAAAATGAAGTTCTTCGATGAAGACTTTGATATTCTCAAGACTTTACGAAGACTTTGAAAGTGAAGAAATTGGTGTGACCTTGAAGACTTGGTATTCATTTGAGGAACATGAAGCATGAAGACTTTTGTTTTCGTAGTTTCATTTTCTCTTTCTTGAGTCATAGGAAACACCGTCTTTGTTAAAGGGGTCGAGGAAATACTAAGGAAAAATTTCCATGTGATGCTCAACTCAAAATCCTACACCTACCAATCCCTTCGAGTGAAGCCTTTGGAAATCTCATACGATTCAGTCAATTTCTTGATGTGATGAGAAAAAGTTCTTACAGTCATTTGAGGAATTTGTTCTCGACCGAGGAGTTAGGAATTCGCCAAGGCGGATTACCTACACAAAGGAGGAACATGATAGCCCCGAGGAATTTGAGAGTCAAATTTCCGACCGTTCTTTGTCTTCTTGGCGCTAGCTGTCCCAAAATATCTTATCCACCTAACGGTCATATCATTGAAGGGCATTTATGTCTTATGATGTCGGGCTGCTCCCTAGGCTATAAATAGCCGCCCCCTACAACCACTAGCTGGTTGGCTGCTCGAGAGAACTTGACACTTGTCATTTGAGAGCAACCCATCCTCTCGAGGACTTTGAGCGAAAATCATCAAGTGAGGAAAAACCCAAAAACCAAACCCCTACAAACCCAAAGTGATTGAGCATCATCAAGAAATTGATCCTGCGTGGATCGACGCTTGTTACCTTTGAAGACTGTGCTTCTTCCAGACGGTTAGGCGTCATGGTCTAGAGCATCCAAGAGGAATTGTGGATCGCCGAGTGACCAAGTCTGTGAAGGTTTGGAAGTCGCTCAAGACTTACCACGAGTGATTGGACGAGGTCTCATGTGACCTTAGTTCAAGGAGAATACGGTGAGTACTTGGTGTCCTGAGCTGCGTGCTCGGATCGGGTGTCCGGACTGTGTGTCCTCGAGTTTAAATACTCAGCCGCTCCAACCCAGACGTACAACCGAGACAAGCAGTTGGAACTGGTCTACCAAATCATTGTCTTCACCAACCTAATCTGGTTCTATTTCCTCAACCCTTTCATTTCCTCATTCTTGTGTTGAGTGTTTGTTCATATCTATGTTTGAAGACTTTGATCAAGACTTTCTCAATTTCCTCAGTTCAATTTCTTCATCTGCTTTGTCTTCATCTTGTGTTATCCTGTGATTACGCTTTACGTACTGTGTTTGTCTTCATTTCATCATGATGACTATGCTTGTAATCTGTTATGCTTACTTCTGAGTACTTATTCCGCTGCTAGTAGTTCTTCGCTAAGGAATTTCCTCACCGGCAAATTCCTCAGTGAAGAATTCATAAAAATCGCTTATTTACCCCCCCTCTAGTCGATATAACGCACTTTCAGTAGCTAGATGGCTTCATCTCTCTCTCTGAATTCTCAATACGATGGTCTCTTGGAGATCCATATGATGTAACTCTTTTGCGGTGTGTTTGTTGGGATCGATAAACTTTGATTTTATGATCAGATCTATTTTTTTATATCCATGAAATTATTTGAGTTTCTTTGATCTCTTTTGTGCGTGATCTCTTATTGCCTCGTATTTCTTCTCCAATATTTGGGTTTTGTTTGGCCAACTTGATCTATTTATCTTGCAATGGGAAGAGGTGCTTTGTAGTGGGTTCGATCTTACGGTGCTTGACCCCAGTGACAGAAAGGGAAACAACACGTATGTATCGTTGCTACTAAGGATAAAACGATGGGGTCTATCTCTACATAGATAGATCTTGTCTACATCATGACATCGTTCTTATTGTATTACTCCTTTTTTCCATGAACTTAATACACTAGATGCATGCTGGATAGCGGTCGATGTGTGGAGTAATAGTAGTAGATGCAGGCAGGAGTCGGTCTACTAATCTTGGACGTGATTCCTATATAATGATCATTGCCTAGATATCTTCATGAGTATTTGAAGTTCTATCAATTACCCAACAGTAATTTGTTCACCCACTGTTTGCTATTTTTCTCGAGAGAAGCCACTAGTGAAATCTACGGCCCCCGGGTCTCTTTCTCATATATTTGCCTTTGCGATCTACTTTTTCCTTGCATTTATTTTCAGATCTATTAAACCAAAAATACAAAAATACTTTGATGCTCTTTATTTTATTTGTGATCTATTTATTCAATCTATTACAACTTTCTCCCGTCCACGCACCATTTCTGGCGCCGTTACCCGAAAGGGATTGACAACCCCTTTAACACGTTGGGTTGCGAGTGGTTGTTATTTGTGTGCAGGGGCTCTTTACGTTGTGTTTCTTGGTTCTCCTAGTGGTTCGATAACCTTGGTTTCAATTCCGAGGGAAATACCTACCGCCGCTGTGCTGCATCATCCCTTCCTCTTTGGGGAAATACCGACGTAGCTTCAAGCGACATCAAAACAGAATACCCCTTTTCTTAGGAGATGGCTTTGGAGATGGTTCTGGAAGTGTCCAATCATTATCATTACTCAATATATTATTCAATAGCAATTCAGCTTGCTCAACAGTTCTTTCCCTCAAAACACAACCAGCACAACTATCCAGGTGGTCTCTGGAAGCATCCCTCAATATATTATTCAATATCAAGTATTTCATTTTTCTTGAGAGGATGATCAGGCAAAGCATTAAGTAATTGGAGAAGCCTCCCCCAAGCTTGTGGGAGACACTACTGCAGGATGCTGCTAACGCGACACTACGATCAGAGACCCTTCGAGAAACTGTGTGTGATGCAATAATCGCAAATGGTGGTGTATGAAAACCATAAAAATGTATAAAACGTTTGCGACGATGGATGCATCAAACACGGTTCAGATTTTAGTTGCGTGTGCAACGAAGTTCATACGGTTCAGTTCAATTAACTGTTTGCGATGAGGAGGAACAAAAGAAACGGGCAGCCAGATGAAGGTGTGTGCGATACACAGCATACGGTTCACTCGGATGAACTGTTTGTGATTAGGCAACACAAAAGAAACGGGGAGCCAGATGAAGGTGTGTGTGATATACAGCATACGATTCACTCGGATGAACTGTTTGTGACTAGGCAACACAAAAGAAACGGTCAGGCAAATCAAAGTGTGTGCGAAATACGCATGCGGTTCACTCGACCCTTGTCGTCAGTGTGTGACCTCTGTGGGAACCGTTCGCTCCCCAGGCGCCTCTTCGTGTACCGTGGCAACCGTCCACCGCCTCTTCGCCTTTCCCTCTCGATTTGGAACTGCTGTCGCATGCTCTTCCTCCTTCCATTTGCCTTCACCCTTCCTTCTGCCATTGTTCGATCATCTTCTCCATGGAGGGAACAGGCCGGAAACGAACCCGTTATTCTTGCCCCGATCTGAAAGATGACGTGGTGGAGGAACTCATTGATCGGTGAAACGTCATCACCTCGGCTAGCATGGCAGGTTCGTTCAAGACCATTCTTGACTCAACTAATAACATCATTACAAGGAACCCAAGGGTCCAGGAGCGGTTTGATCTCCCCTATCTTCTTCGTCGTGACCCTGCTGACTAGCGCGGGGACGAGGGAAGCCTCGCCTTGTGCAAGTTGATGCTGCTTGATAATGATACGTATGATGTTAAGATTCCATCGCTTGAGGGCAAGGCTTGGGCAGGCGCAAATGGAGATTGGGTTGTTTATATTGGGTACAACTGCAAGTGGGAACTTGTGAATGTGTACACTCGTCATCGGGTTCCACTTCCAATAATCTCAAACGAATGCCCAGAGGTTGAGTACACCGGTATTCTACGTGAGTTCAAATACGATCATGGTGACTATCGTCTACGGAAGATAGCAATTTGTCGATTCCCCAACCGCTCTTGGGATTACACGAACTATGAAGTTGTTGTTATCATCGACAAGCTTGTTGCCGTCCTTAATTCCACGCTTCGATGGATATTGCTCAAAAATCAATTTCTATACACGGATGAGTACTGTGATGCAATTCAATACGAGGGTCTTGTGTTTGCGGCCACCACTCGTGGCACTGTTTTTGCATGGAATCCTGATGCTTTTGGTACATTTGTCTTCCACTGTAATTATAATTATTTCATCCTCATGCATGCGGGTTAGTTAGTTCCCCTTTACTAATTAACCTTCTTGTGTTTCCAAGGTCCGGTTAACATTCCACCACCTATACTTGAAATTTTTTATAACCAAGGGGGAGATGATGATGCTGATTATCACGAGCATGAGGACGAGCAGGACCCATATACTCAGTGGCACCTGGCAACTTATTCCGATGGATCACCTCTTCTTGTCTGTATACAGGGCACTGCAAATGTTACTAAGGAAGCAGGTGTTGTCTCGCATGGTCGCACTTTCCGGACCTATTCCAACATCCGTTGCAGGGTATTTGGGATGGATACTAGTGTACTAGTGCCAACACATTCTCCCTGGTTTAGTATTGAAAGTCTTGGAGGAAACTCGCTCTTCCTTGGACAAAACTATCCAATGATGGTGGAAGGTGATCCAGCTGCTGTTGACACAACGTTACTACCATTTATGAGAAGCAACTGTATCTATACCTCGAACATTGCTATGCTTCCCTACCGTCCCAATATGGGTCCTAACATAGGCCGCTTCAGCCTGGATGATTAGTCCTGCATTGGTCTCGAGATTGACAGTAGTTGGCCCTTCCTGCAGAATCACTGTTCAAAGCAAGCGTTTCCAACGCCGACGAGTGGTTGAGCTGAAGTTCATTTCATTGCTTTGTTATTTGTTGTGTGAGAAAAACTTTACTAGAATGTTTTGTTGGAAATGATCTATAATCCAACGTGTATCACTACAAACAAAAGACACATCCGTGACATTTTGGGCTGAACGAAATTTTTTTCTGTCATAAATATGACACTTCTATGACGATAACTGTGAAAAACCCCGGTATCATCATAGATGTGGTGGGCTCCTACTTCGATGACAAAAAATCATGACAGAAAATGGGCTTTTCGTCCTGGGCGGGCCGGAGACGCAGCTGCATGACATTCTTTGGGTCGTCCATGATGGAAAAAACCGTGGTAGAAGCGAGGGCGAGGAAAATTTCGGCGAGTTCCCGGTTACGGTGGGAGGTCGGTGATGACCCACAAGTATAGGGGATCTATCGTAGTCCTTTAGATAAGTAAGAGTGTCGAACCCAACGAGGAGCAGAAGGAAATGATAAGTGGTGTTTAGCAAGGTATTCTCTGCAAGTACTGAAATAAGTGGTAACAGATAGTTTTGTGATAAAATAATTTGTAACGAGCAACAAGTAACAAAAGTAAATAAAGTGCAGCAAGGTGGTCCAATCCTTTTTGTAGCAAAGTACAAGCCTGGACAAACTCTTATATAAGGAAAAGCTCCCCCGAGGACACATGGGAATATCGTCAAGCTAGTTTTCATCACGTTCATATGATTCACGTTCGGTACTTTGATAATTTGATATGTGGGTGGACCGGTGCTTGGGTGTTGTTCTTACTTGAACAAGCATCCCACTTATGATTAACCTCTATTGCAAGCATACGCAACTACAACAAAAGTATTAAGGTAAACCTAACCATAGCATGAAACATACGGATCCAAATCAGCCCCTTACGAAGCAACGCATAAACTAGGGTTTAAGCTTCATCACTCTAGCAACCCATCATCTACTTATTACTTCCCAATGCCTTCCTCTAGGCCCAAATAATGGTGAAGTGTTATGTAGTCGACGTTCACATAACACCACTAGAGGCTAGACAACATACATCTCATCAAAATATCGAATCTAATACCAAATTCACATGACTACTAATAGCAAGACTTCTCCCATTTCCTCAGAACAAACGTAACTACTCACAAAGCATATTCATGTTCATAATCAGAGGGGTATTAATATGCATAAAGGATCTGAACATATGATCTTCCACCAAATAAACCAACTAGCATCAACTACAAGGAGTAATCAACACTACTAGCAACCTACTATTACCAATCCCGGACTTGGAGACAAGAATTGGATACAAGAGATGAACTAGGGTTTTGAGATGAGATGGTGCTGGTGAAGATGTTGATGGAGATTGCCCTCTCCTGATGAGAGGAGCGTTGGTGATGACGATGGCGATGATTTCCCCCTCCTGGAGGGAAGTGTCCCTGGCAGAACAGCTCTGCCGGAGCCCTAGATTGGTTCCGCCTCGTGGCGGCGGAGTTTCGTCCCGAAAAGTTGCTTATGATTTTTTCCTCATCGAAAGACCTCATATAGCCGAAGATGGGCATCGGAGAGCCAACAGGGGGCCCACAAGGTAGGGGGGCGCGCCCTGGGGGTAGGGCGTGCCCCCCACCCTCGTGGACAGGTGGGCCCCCCTGTGGTGAACTTCTTCCGCAGGATATTTTTTATTATTTCCAAAAATGACTTTCGTGGAGTTTCAGGACTTTTGGAGTTGTGCAGAATAGGTCTCTAATATTTGCTCCTTTTCCAGCCGAGAATTCCAAATTAGGCATTCTCCTCCTTATGTAATAAACCTTGTAAAATAAGAGAGAATAGGCATAAGTATTGTGACATAACATGTAATAACAGCCCATAATGCAATAAATATCGATATAAAAGCATGATGCAAAATGGACGTATCAACTCCCCCAAGCTTAGACCTCACTTGTCCTCAAGCGAAAGCTGTTCACAATAAATATGTCCCCATGTTTAGAGCTAGAGGCGTCGATAAAAATAAAATACGGACATGAAGGCATCATGATTATTCTCATAACAGCAACATATATAGATATTGTCATACGATTTCTTATGCTCAAGTAATAATATATTCACAATGCAAAGTATGAGCCAGAAACTTTATTGAGAACTAACAAACTGTAATCTTAGTCATTGAAGCAATTGCAATTTATCATAACATCAGAAAGAGTCTATGTGAGAGCTTAATAGCAAGTCCACATACTCAACTATCATTTAGTCTTTCGTAATTGCTAACACTCACGCGATACTTGTGGTTACGGGTTTTAATCGGACACAAAGAAAGATAGGGGCTTATAGTTTCGCCTCCCAACCTTTTACGTCAAGGGTAATGTCAACAATAATAACTCATGCTCCCCTACATCCAATTAGATATATCTATCATGATCTTTCCAACATACTGTGCTTGCCAAAGGATAAAATGAAAAAGGAAAGGTGAAGATCACCATGACTCTTGCATAAGGTAAAGGATAATAATAAAAGATAGGCCCTTCGCAGAGGGAAGTAGAGGTTGCCATGCGCTTTTATGGTTGAATGCACAAAATCTTAATGCGAAAGAACGTCACTTTATATTGCCCCTTGTGATATGAACCTTCATTATGCAGTCCGTCGCTTTTATTACTTCCACATCACAAGATCGTATAAAGCTTATTTCTCCCACACCAATCAATCATACATATTTAGAGCAATTTTTATTGTTTTGCACCGATGACAACTTACTTGAAGGATCTTACTCAATCCATAGGTAGATATGGTGGACTCTCATGGCAAAACTGGTTTAAGGGTTTTGGAAGCACAAGTAGTATCTCTACTTAGTGCCGAGAATTTGGCTAGCATGAGGGGGGAAAGGCAAGTCAACATGTTGGATGATCCATGACAACATATTTTATCTCAGATATAAGAAAACATGACTCATTACGTTGTCTTCCTTGTCCAACATCAACTCTTTAGCATGTCATATTTTAATGAGTGCTCCCAATCATAAAAGATGTCAATAATAGTATATTTATATGTGAGACCTCTCTTTCCTTATTACTTCCTATTAATTGCAATGATGACCAAGGCTATGTCTGCCAACTCCCAACAACTTTTAATCATCATACTCTTTCTATGTGAAGTCATTACTCTCAATAAGATCAATATAAACTCTTTGTTTCTTTTTATTCTTTTTCTTCTTTTCTTTTATTCACTCAAGATCATGGCAAAATAATCAAGCCCTTGACTCAACACTAAACTTTATTTAAACCTATAAGGATGCTAGCCAACTTGTCTCCACAGAGCTCCCTCGATTGGGCTGTTCCTGGCCGTCCGACCATGCTGAATTTCCCACCTCTTCTTCCCTGAGCCGTTAGATATTGACTGAATGTTTTACCTCGTTTCGTTTTTCACTTGTGTATGACCAAAGGCCAGTTCATCGATGGGTCCACTTTGCGTTAACTGGGTCTTGAGCTGAAGGGTGCGATTGGTTGTTCCTCGGGGAGAGCCCATTGGGCACAACCGCAATCCTAGCCTCAATCCACAGCCACCATGCCCTCACTCCTCCTCGCTACCACTCCCTTCCTGCTCCTCCTTGCGGCCGCACTCCCTCCCTCCTCACCACGGCACCCATAGGCGGCTCCCTCCTCACCATGGCCCCGCCATAGGCGGCTCATGCGGTGGTGGAAAGGACGGCGGCCTCAGCGTGTGGGTGGCGGCGGCGTATCTGGTGAACGAGCCCGCACCTCCCTGCCCTCCTCATCACCCCTTCCCTCCTCGGCTTAATGGGAGGTTCGCCGGGCACGCCGCCTCTTCTGCCTAGCAGGACGAGCACGAGGTGAGCACCGGGAGCAGTGTCGCACCCTCCATAGCTGAGCATACCTAGAACGGGCCAAGTTTTTTGTTGCACAACGGTTATCCCCCTTCAGTTAGGCTGAATATGACTTGTTTCTTGTTGAAGGGTTGTTCCCTTCACTATTGAAGAATTATTGATGGAAGGTTCTTTTTTGCAGCTTTTCATGTTGTCTCAACTCTCAATGCAGTGTAGAAGTTGATTGAGATGCCTCTCTGAATCTCTGATATGATGTTTTGCTTCCTCTGAAATAGTGATCAGAATGTAAATTTTCAAGGAAAATACCATTCTGTTCATATTAAGAAATTGGCAAGATTTAGTTACATGGATATCAAATTTTAAAACTAAGCTTCACTCAATCCATCTCTCTCTCTCTGTTGCCTACAGCCACACGCCGATGGTAGTGGTTCCGTTTCCTGTAACATTTAGCATCTCTACATTTTAATCCTGTATAGCTGGATCCCAAAAAAATATAGAGGTCAAGGTCTATTTAGTATTAGTTTGATGGCTTAATTTGCAAGAGAAATGAAGTCTATAGTTTATGCTTCTTAATTTTTCTTCAGTTGTTTTTGGTAGAATTGCTTACCTAGGCATTCGTATTTTGTTACACGAATCTGCACTATGCTCTTATGCTTTTAGCCATACCCATCTCATTTTGTTTCTTGGTATAATTGCCTACCTAGGCATAAAAATGGGATCTGCACACATCTTATTTAGATCCCTGGGTTCTCAGCCATGTTGACTTCTGAATAATTATTCATTGATGTTTTCTTATGTTCTTTTGTTAGCACAGGTGCATTAGTTAGGTATGCATGTATGTAAGGAAAATTTGTTAGCGATGATTCAGTTGTTTTGGTTCAGTTTGAAGGGCTCTCCAGGCTTAAGATCTTTAGTTTCATTAGAACTACCGAATTACTTTGCTTAGCTGCCTTGCCGCTGGTGGCAGGTTTTACTTTGTGAGGTGTAGGTTCTGCTGCCGGTGACACCTCATGAATTTCTTTTTAATTTGAATTAGTAATCACACAATTGAATTTATATTTCTATCACCATAATTTCATGTCCCCTTTCCTATTTTCTGCAGGTACACATGAATCTACGATCCAGATTCTAGCTACACCGCCCTTTACTACAACAATCTCAGGCTTTACTGAAAAGTGTACTGCTTATATAGTTGATATCTTTAATTCACATGGTCGTCCGCTGGATGATCACTGGTCTTCGATTCATATGGTCACTGGCTGGAAGCTTGCTGTTATGTTTGGTTCATATGGTGGTCATTTGGAAGCTCATGATGCAGAATGATCTCATTGTCTATGGCCGGCAATACACACTTTTCATTACTACCAGCCAGGTCTTCTCAGAGTGATTGAATAAATTCCATTTCTTTGTGCTGCATTTTACCTTCCATGGTTTTTGCTCAAAATGGCATAATATGCCACTTGCACCACCATTGGTCTTTGAAATTTAGTTACCCCAGTTTTTCATAGATAACAATTGTGTAGTCTTTGTCCTTTCCACTTACCATTACCATTTTTGTGCTGATACTTCACTAGAAATTTGTTTGGTACTCATCTAAAAATAGATTCAGAATGAGGTCACTTTTGCAATGCATGGGAGTTAAGTTTTTTTTGCATCTGCGGTTATATATGTTTAGTCATTTGTATTGAAAAGTTAGTGCATCTTGTTTGTTTCTGTTGTTGATCCAGGAGGTTCTTGGTTGCTTGGTATTTTTGCTACATGTGCAGTACTATAATATGCTAACCCATATAAACGATGAAGTATATTCTGTTTTGAAATATATGTATGCCATTAACTGCTATCATTGTGTTTCACAGGGGTTCACAGGCCATCATGATGATATACTTGGTTCTTTAAAGAATAATGGTAAGAACTAAGGAGGGTTGTTTTGTCCAATAGCTCTGCCGCAATGGCATCGCCACTTTCGATGATGCCTCGGCAGAAGGCTAATCGGGGAGGTGCGACATGGGTGGCCTAAAAGCTAATTTGGTGCCCTCTCTCTTTGCCTCTTGTTTCCTCCAAAGACCTTGATTTTGATGGCTAATATATTGACTTTCTAACCATCTTTAATTTACAAGGAATGTAGTAGTTATATGCTTTTCATTTATGATAGAGAGATTGAACCTAGGTGTCTTGCTTGCTGCTTTGTAGGAGTCCCCCCTGTCTACTGTCAAATGTGGAACGCCTTTATGTCCTGATCATGTGAAAATGTACCCTGTTGCAGTTGCTCTGTCTTCACGAATTACTATCCAACTGTAAGCATGTTCTAAACTCTAAGCCCCATGTAAATCTGATGGAAGATTGGGCCATTTAATTTGAACCAAAAGGGTAATATACTCTCGGTTGCTTGAATCTGTCCAGACCTGAAAAATATATATACTTTGAAAGCTTGAAATATGAGTATGTAACTGAAGTAGTAGACATTTCTTGTTCTTGGTCGTCACAGTTTTTGTTTATTCCATTAAAAAGAGATGGATTACAATTACTTGACACACACACCCACACCCGGGCACAAGGTCTGTTAGTCCTTTAAATTGATTATATTACATAAAAAGAGGCTGGAGCATAGATTGGGGTGACATAAATATATGAACTGTTCAGAAAATAACAAATGGAACTCCCGGACACTGCCACCTCTGCATCCACCTTGCTCCGCATAGCAGCATGTGTGTGAAAGCGGGGACAGGCGACCATGAGAAGATGGCGTGAGCGGCAACGGCAACATGCACGGTGCACAAAGTTCGGTAAGATGGGCGTGACCTCCCTGTAGGCGGTTTAGGATGGCGTGTCCAACGGCTTGGAACGCGCCTGCCCGGCACACAGAAGGTATGCCTCGGAGCATGTCGGCGGCAACATGCACCGCGAGGCCCGAAGCAACCCAGCCAGTACAGAGCCCCTCCGTACAGGAGGAACCCTGCCACCGACGGAGCCAGCAACAACGACGCGTATGAGAGCTCGGCCATGGTGGCCCGCGCGCCGTACGGGAGGATCACGTCCGCGCTAGAGGGAAGCAACGAGCACATCGGCGGCACAAGGAGGTGTCCAGGATCTGCACCGACGCAAGGTGTCTACGCATAGCAGCATGTGTGCGGTGGCGTGGACAAGTAACCACATGCAGATTTTGAGGAGCGGCACGAGCATCAAGCAATGGCTGATGCCAAGGTGAGCTTCCCCTCCGCTCCTGACTGCTCTCTCTCTCTCTCTCAATAATCTCCTCCTGATGTCGCTATTTATGCATCTCCATATGTCATTGGTGTTCTTCTGATTTGCAGGGATTATAGCAAGCAACCCTAGGTGGGTGAGTTCTTTCTTCTTGCATGAAATTGTTCTACTGATTCCTCGATGCTCTGTTCATGACTTTGTTCTTGTTTTATCCTTTTTTTACTTTCCAATTTCGATGCAATGGATATTGATTGTGGTAGTTTAGATAGCACCTTGTATTGCTTTGGTTTTAATAAAGTAAACTAGAGCAGTGGTATGTGCATGTTCAATTAAAATGGATAATATTGTTATTTTCGTGCTACAAAATATATCTCAAAATCTTCCCCATTTTTGTTTCTAGAGGACAAAGGACATCTTGCATTAGTTAGCTTTTTTTTACAGTTCCTATTCATTGAACTGTATGCAGTTTTCAGCTAGACCTCTTTTTACAGTTCCTAATGCTTTTCTTTTTCTCTCTGGACTTGCAAAGTGATTTCCATTTGATTTTTCTTTGCTTCTTGCTCAGGTAGTGTTCATTACTAAGTTCAAAGTGTGCACAGATTATCTATCAGATCGTGAAATTCACTTCTTTTATAAGCCTGTCCTTAGGTACACTGGAGAGATGAAGTTCAATCAACAGTACAAACTTCTATTGAGTAGGTTCATTGTTAAGTTCAGATATAATTATGTGTCTTGAATTCTTGTTATTTTCCGTTTCTTATAGGAAATAAATATCAGTGGCATACTTTGTTTCCCATATTGTTTTTGGTTATAGATTTAAAGTGACCTTAACCCAAACATTTGAAAATGAAATTAAAGTATGTACAGAGAGAATGTGTAGGCATGAACTCCGGTATGCCTATTGTGAGTGAGACCGCTTTACTTTGCTTCCAATATAGTAGATGCGGGGAATGGTGCTCTTACATACAACCTTCAGATACGTATATGTAGCCATTTCCTCTGTACAAAGGAATGGTATTTTAGTTGGTTGTGAGTTTCATTCTTTGGAGAGGACCGATGATCTTCGTTTGCAAGTATATCTTCAGGTACCTATGTATTATTCTCATGCTCCCCTTGTTTGGGCGATCTACCTAGGCTATGCACGGACATGTAGTATTGCCATGTTCTCCTTGTTCATGCATCATCTAACGTTGCTACAAATTGATGTTCTGTTGCTCTACATACTGGTGTTATAGACTGCCATTTGTTTTGTCAAACAGTCTGCCAAACTGATTTTCCATTACTCTATGTACTGGTGTTACAGACTACTATTTGTTTTGTCTGGTTAGTAAGTAATTCATTTGGTTATGCCCTTTTCCTTTTTCAGCTATCATTTGCCAACCTCTTCATTATCTGACTATATACATGTGTTGACATATGCGGTCATCGGGGGCGGCTGTATTGTTTGGTCCTCAACAATTTTGGCTGAAGACCCCTGGGCTTTACCATTGCGAAATCATGTGAGAAGAGGTGTTCCAGGAACTCTTAAAGCATGTGTACACAGGCCATGTGTCTCACTATCATTTTTTGTCTTTGTGATTTTTTGAAAAGATCTTAGGATGTTTGATTGGTTTCAACTCAGATGAAGTTGTTAAGATGATTAGGTTGTAGCTTCTGGGAAATGTAATGGATTCAGATAGATTCTGGAGTGGTGCAACCCTTTGTACTGTGTGTTCATCATTCTTGCTGCACCTTTTGTTTTAAGAATAACTTCTATTTCACAACCACCTTAGTTTACAACTATGTCTACCAAGGATGACGACACAGTGGTGGAGAAGAAGTCACAACTAACATGGCCCTATGTTACCTGAATAAGATAACAAAGTACCCTTCATTTTACATGTTAAAGGATTTGAATTATTACCTGAAGTAGTTGCTAAAACCTACAACTACTAAGTCAAATATTTTCAAAACACTTCAGGTTTGACATGGTCTTTGCATTTGCTTAAACATAAAATTACTGAACAATGCAAAAATTTTCAACGCAAACATGGTTTCAAATGGGTTAATAGAAATACTCCTTTAAAGAAAGGCCTCCTTAAATGGTTCCTACTCTCTCCGTTTCTAAATATAAGTCTTTTTAGATATTTCAAATGAACTACAACATACAGATGCATGTAGACATATTTTAGAATGTAAATTCATTCATTTTGCTCCATATGTAGTCACTTGTTGGAATCTCTAAAAACGACTTATATTTGGGAATGGAGGGAGAATATGCTATTAGATATACATATATATTTTAGCAAAAGTATATGTATTTCTTTAACAAAAATTTTAACACATGTAGAAATATGTGTTTCTTTTATACATAAGCATGTAAATTCTTTTCTTGCGTGTTGCGGGACAAAAGAGTACTAAAAGGATACACATATTCTCAACATGACAAATGTGTATATATATCTCATTGACACAACAAGAGCCACCTTTTATCGTATGTACTTGCCTACAACTAAACTAACAATAACATATATTTTGTTTCAAATGAAACTTTGTGCTATCAAATTAAAATGTGTATATACATCTCATTATAGACAACAATCCACCAGGTTTTCTATTAAAGGGTATTAAATTATGGATATTTTTTTCATCACGCACATGCATTTAGCGTGGCGCAACAGGTCCAACATCTTATACAAATATTTTTTAACTTAGGTTTCTCATCATGATGACCATACTTTCAAACTAAAACAATGCTTCCTTAGCAGTACATGTTATACAAGTATTTTCTTTTTCCAAACTCAGATTTCACAAGGTGATAAACATATTTCAATATATCATGGTTTAACACATGGTCCTTGCAAAATGAAACTATTTTCATCGACAACATGGCTTTAGCGGGTCTCTGCGCCATTTGGCGCAACGGGTCAACTAGTTATATATATAGCTCACGGACTCGATTACATAGAGAGATCATAAAGCAAAACTCAAAACTAGATCATGCCATAAACTTTATTCTACTAGATCAAGATACTACTAAAAGGATCAAACTAAGAAAAATGGTAAAGATAGGAGTGTGATGGTGATACGATACCGGGGCACATCCCCCAAGCTTGGCAGTTGCCAAGG
Source organism: Aegilops bicornis (assembly GCA_021605145.1). Lineage (NCBI taxonomy): Eukaryota > Viridiplantae > Streptophyta > Magnoliopsida > Poales > Poaceae > Aegilops > Aegilops bicornis. The sequence goes on along the minus strand of CM038669.1, from coordinate 112,513,556 downwards.
GGAGTGCCCATACCCATGCGATTAGGTCTCCTTCTTTGTTGTTGGTGTAATATTGTTGGTGATGATTCCTCTGAGGATACGATTCTCATCCTCGAGCTTGTTGACTTGCTGCTTGAGGTCCATTATTTCCTTACGAAGCTTTCCTGTAACGGCTAAAGCTCCTTGCACCCAAGGGTGTTTCATAGCTGCGAGAGAACAAGTGACACTCCTCTTCATATTTTCATAAGAAAGAAATCTAACATTGGAAGGGATAACCGAGTTTGGAATAGCTGAGCTTTGTAGTTCCCCCATCGTCAACCCAGCTCTAAGCTTAGAAGTGACTTCTTGATCCTCCATGGCATCTACCCTCATCAAGTCAGCCTCCATCTCTTCCTCCGTTGCTGGCCCAAAGTGGTCAGCGTCGCTGTTTGCCCTTGGTTCCGATGCCGGATGAGACACCCGGCTCTCCCCGACTGACTCTTGAGAAGACATCTTGCTCTAATCTGCAGGAGCAACAGCTCGAAACAAAAACAGAGGATATTCGCGTGATACATGAGTAAAAACCTTCGGGAGAATATATAATGAATTTTTACCGACCAAAATACGTATCGTGCAGGAAAACGGAGTCCGGAAGGCACACGAGGTGCCCATGAGGTAGGGGGCGCGCCCAGGGGTGTAGGCGCGCCTCCACCCTCGTGGGGCCCTCGTGTCCTTCCCGGACTACTACTTATTTTTCTATTTTTCTAAATATTCCAAAACAGAGAATATTTCCTTAAAACTGTTTTGGAGTCGGTTTACTTACCGTACCACATACCTATTCCTTTTCGGGGTCTGAAACGTTCTGGAAAGTGTCCCTTATGTATTCCTCCGGGGTTACGGTTTCAATAATATTGGTTTCAACATTTATGGAATTACCTGAGATATAATGTTTAATTCTTTGACCGTTTACCACCTTCGGATTTGTGCCTCCAAAGTTGTTGATTTTTATGGCACCGGAACGATAGACCTCCTCGATAACGTAGGGGCCTTCCCATTTAGAGAGAATTTTTCCTGCAAAAAATCTTAAACGAGAGTTTTATAGCAATACATAATCACCTACATTAAACTCACGCTTTTGTATCCTTTTATCATCCATCTTTTAACTTTTTCTTTAGACAACTTGGCATTTTCATAAGCTTGGGTTCTCCATTCATCAAGTGAGCTAATATCAAATAACCTCTTCTCACTGGCAAGTTTGAAATCATAGTTGAGCTCTTTAATATATAGCCCAATATGCCTTATGTTCTAGTTCGAGAGGTAAGTGACATGCTTTTCCATAAACCATTTTATATGGAGACATACCCATAAGATTTTCATATGCAGTTCTATATGCCCATAATGCATCATCAAGTTTCTTGGACCAATTCTTCCTAGACCTATTGACAGTCTTTTGCAAAATTAATTTGAGCTCTCTATTACTCAATTCTACCTAACAACTAGACTGCGGGTGATAAGGAGATGCAATTCTATGATTAACATCATACTTAGCAAGCATTTTACGGAAAGCACCATGAATAAAATGTGAACCACCATCAGTCATTAAATATCTAGGGACTCCAAACCTTGGAAAAATAACTTATTTAAGCATTTTAATAGAAGTGTTATGATCAGCACTACTAGTTGGAATAGCTTCTACTCACTTAGTAACGTAATCAACAAAAACTAAAATATGTGTATATCCATTAGAGGCAGGAAAAGGTCCCATATAATCAAAGCCCCAAACATCAAATGGTTCAATAACAAGTGAATAATTCATAGGCATTTCTTGACGTCTACTAATATTACCAATTCTTTGACATTCATCACAAGATAGGACATACTTACGAGCATCCTTGAAGAGAGTAGGCCAATAAAAACCGGATTGCAATATCTTATGTGCAGTTCTATCTCCAGCGTGGTGTCCTCCATAAGCTTCAGAGTGACACTTGCGTAGGATCTGTTCCTGTTCATGCTCAGGTACACAACGTCTAATAACACCATCTACTCCTTCTTTATAAAGATGTGGGTCATCCCAAAAGTAATGTCTCAAATCATAGAAATTTTTTTTCTTTTGCTGGTATGTGAAACTAAGTGGTATAAATTTAGCAACAATGTAATTAGCATAATCAGCATACCATGGAGTACTACGGGAAGTACTTATAACATTTAATTTTTCATTAGGAAAGCTATCGTCAATAGGTGGTGGGTCATCAAGAATATTTTCTAACCTAGACAAGTTATCTGCAACGGGGTTCTCAGCTCCCTTTCTATCAACAACATGCAAATCGAATTCTTGTAGCAGGAGAATCCATCTAATAAGTCTAGGCTTAGCATCTTTCTTTTACATAAGATATTTAATAGCAGCATGATCAATGCGAATAGTTACTTTAGAATCAACAATATAAGGTCTGAACTTATCACAAGCAAATACAACTGCTAAGAGTTCTTTTTCAGTAGTAGCATAATTTCTTTGAGCATTGTCTAGAGTCTTACTAGCATAATGGATAACATTTAATTTCTTATCAACTCTTTTCCCTAGAACATCACCTACAACATAATCACTAGCATCACACATAATTTCAAAGGGTAAATTCCAATCAGGTGGCTGAACAATAGGTGCAGAGATCAATGCTTTCTTAAGTATTTCAAATGCTTCTACACAATCATCATCAAAGACAAATGGTATATCTTTTTGTAATAAATTAGTGAGAGGCCGAGAAATTTTTGAGAAGTCCTTAATGAACCTCCTATAAAATCCGGCGTGACCAAGGAAACTTCTTATACCTTTGATGTCCTTGGGACATGGCATCTTTTCAATAGCATCAACCTTGGCTTTATCAACTTCAATACCACTTTCAGAAACTTTATGCCCCAAGACAATACCTTCATTAACCATAAAGTGGCACTTTTCCCAATTCAAGACAAGATTAGTTTCTTCACATCTCTGCAAAACTCGATCAAGATTGCTCAAGCAATCATCAAAAGAGGATCCATAGAACGAAAAGTCGTCCATAAAACCTCACAAATCTTTTCACAAAAGTCAGAGAATATAGCCATCATGCATCTTTGAAAGGTAGCAGGTGCATAACATAAACCAAAAGGCATACGTCTATAAGCAAAAGTACCAAAAGGGCAAGTAAAAGTGGTCTTTGATTGGTCTTTAGCTGACACAGGTATTTGAGAGAAACCAGAATAACCATCTAGAAAGCAATAATGTGTATGTTTGCATAATCTTTCTAGCATTTGATCGATTACCATCCTTTTTAGTAGCCTTATTTAATTTACGGAAATCAATTACCATCCTATAACCTGTAATAATTCTTTGCGGAATCAATTCATCTTTATCATTAGGAACAACATTAACACATCCCTTCTTAGGGACACAATGAAAGGACTTACCCACTGACTGTCGGCGACGGGATAAATTATACCTGCCTCCAGAAGCTTTAGTATTTATTTTCTTACCACTTCTTTCATTTTAGGATTCAGACGTCTTTGATGATCACGAACTGGTTTGGCATCTTCTTCCAAATTTATTTTATGTTGACATAGAGTGGGGCTAATGCCCTTAAGATCATCAAGAGTATACCCAATAGCAAAGACGGTGCTTCTTCAGAGTTTTCAATAATCTTTCTTATTCATGCTATGAAAGGTTAGCACTAATAATAATAGGATATATCTTCTTTTCATCAAGATAAGCATATTTAAGATTATCATGCAATGGTTTAAGCTCGAACACGGGATCACCCTTGGGTGGAGGAGGATCCCCTAGGATTTCAACACACAAATTGTGTTTCAGAATGGGTTCCTGCTTAAAGAATACTTCATCTATTTCCCTTCTTTCATTCATAAACATATCACTTTCATGGTCTAGCAAATATTATTCTAAAGGATCACTAGGAGGTACGACAATAGAAGCAAGACCAATAATTTCATCCATACTAGGTAATTCCTCTTCACGGTGTTGTTTACTAAACTTAGAGAAATTAAACTCATGAGGCATATCACCCAAACCAATAGTAACAACATTCTTTTCGCAGTCTGTTCTAGCATTAACAGTGTTCAAGAAGGGTCTACCAAATATAATGGGACAAAAACTATCTTGTGGGGAACCAAGAACAAGAAAATCAGCAGGATATTTAGTTTTCCCACACAAGACTTCAACATCTCTAACAATTCCCATGGGTGAAATAGTATCTCTATTGGCAAGTTTAATTGTAACATCAATATATTCTATCTTAGCAGGTGCAATATCATGCATAACTTCTTTGTATAAGTCATAAGGTATTGCACTAACACTAGCACCCATATCACATAAGCCATGATAACAATGATCTCCTATTTTAACAGAAATAACAGGCACGCCTACCACAGGTCTATGTTTATCTTTAGCACAAGGTTTAGCAATTCTAGCAGTTTCACCGCAGAATTGAATAGCATGCCCATCAATATTATCAGACAAGAGATCTTTAACAATAGCAATATTAGGATCAACTTTGACTTGCTCAGGAGGTGTATAAGTTCTAATATTGCTTTTACGAACCCCAGTTGAAGCTTTAGCATGATCCTTTATTCTAACAGGGAAAGATGGTTTCTCAACATAAGAAGTAGGAACAATAGGATCATTATAAGTGACAGTCTTTTCTTCAACTTTAATAGGTGCAGCTACTTTTACTTCTATGGGAGGATGATATTTAAACCACTTCTCCTTGGGGAGATCAACATGAGTAGCAAAAGATTCACAGAAAGAAGCTACTATCTCAGAGTCAAGTCCGTATTTAGTGCTAAATTTATGGAAAACATCGGTATCCATAAAAGATTTAACACAATCAAACTTAGGTGTCATACCTGACTCCTTACCTTCGTCGAGGTCCCAATCTTCGGAGTTGCGTTTAATTCTATCCAATAAATTCCATTTGAATTCAATAGTCTTCATCATAAAAGAGCCAGCACAAGAAGTATCGAGCATGGTTTGATTATTATGAGAAAGCCGATCATAAAAACTTTGAAGAATTATTTCTCTTGAGAGCTCATGATTGGGGCATGAATATAACATTGATTTAAGCCTCCCCCAAGCTTGAGTGATGCTTTCTCCTTCACGAGGCCAAAAAATATATATATATAAATATAATTGCGATCACGATGGACAAGATGCATAGGATAATACTTTTGATGAAATTCCAATTTCATTCTTTTATAGTTCCATGATCCCGTATCATCACATAGCCTATACCATGTAGATGCATCTCCCTTCAAAGATAAAGGGAAGACCTTCTTATTAACAACATCATCGGGTATACCTGCAAGTTTAAATAATCCACAAACTCCATCCACATAAAGTAGATGTTCATCAGGATGCTTTGTTCCATCTCCTGTAAAAGGGTTATCAAGCAGTTTTTCTAACATACCCGAAGGAACTTCAAAGGGAATAATTTCATTTTCAGTAGGTTCAGTAGGTTGAGGAGCAATTCTTTCCTCTACTGGTCGGGGTGAAGATACCCCTAACAAGCACCTCAGAGGATTCCTTTCCATAGTAACAAGTGACAGTAAATTTCAGCACACTATATAAATTTTTCCTTACCAAATTCCAACCTACCAAACGCGCTTCACTCCCCGGCAACGGCGCCAGAAAAGAGTCTTGATGACCCACAAGTATAGGGGATCTATCGTAGTCCTTTCGATAAGTAAGAGTGTCGAACCCAACGAGGAGCAGAAGGAAATGATAAGCGATTTTCAGCAAGGTATTCTCTGCAAGTACTGAAATAAGTGGTAATAGATAGTTTTGTGATAAGATAATTTGTAACGAGCAAAAAGTAACAAAAGTAAATAAAGTGCAGCAAGGTGTCCCAATCCTTTTTGTAGCAAAGGACAAGCTTGGACAAACTCTTATATAAGGGAAAGCGCTCCCGTGGACACATGGGAATATCGTCAAGCTAGTTTTCATCACGTTCATATGATTCGCGTTCGGTACTTTGATAATTTGATATGTGGGTGGACCGGTGCTTGGGTGCTGTTCTTACTTGAACAAGCATCCCACTTATGATTAACCTCTGTTGCAAGCATCTGCAACTACAACAAAAGTATTAAGGTAAACCTAACCATAGCATGAAACATATGGATCCAAATCAGCCCCTTACGAAGTAATGCATAAACTAGGGTTTAAGCTTCTGTCACTCTAGCAACCCATCATCTACTTATTACTTCCCAATGCCTTCCTCTAGGCCCAAATAATGGTGAAGTGTTATGTAGTCGACGTTCAAATAACACCACTAGAGGCTAGACAACATACATCTCATCAAAATATCGAATCTAATACCAAATTCACATGACTACTAATAGCAAGACTTCTCCCATGTCCTCAGGAACAAACGTAACTACTCACAAAGCATATTCATGTTCATAATCAGAGGGGTATTAATATGCATAAAGGATCTGAACATATGATCTAAACCAACTAGCATCAACTACAAGGAGTAATCAACACTACTAGCAACCTACTAGTACCAATCCCGGACTTGGAGACAAGAATTAGATACAAGAGATGAACTAGGGTTTTGAGATGAGATGGCACTGGTGAAGGTGTTGATGGAGATTTCCCTCTCCCGATGAGAGGAGCGTTGGTGATGACGATGGCGATGATTTCCCCCTCCCAGAGGGAAGTGACCCCAATGAGAACAGCTCACGGAGCCCTAGATTGGTTCCGCCAAGGTTCCACCTCGTGGCGGCGGAGTTTCGTTCCGAAAGGTTGCTTATGATTTTTCCTCATCGAAAGACCTCATATAGCGTAAGATGGGCATCGGAGAGCCAACAGGGGCCCATGAGGTAGGGGGCGCTACAGGGGTAGGGCGCCCCCACCCTCGTGGACAGGTGGGCCCCCTCCGTGAACTTCTTCTGCTGGATATTTTTATTATTTCCAAAATGAATTTCTTGGAGTTTCAGGACTTTTGGAGTTGTGCGTAATAGGTCTATAATATTTGCTCCTTTTCCAGCCAGAATTCCAGGCATTCTCCCTCCTTAGGTAAACCTTGTAAAATAAGAGAGAATAGGCATAAGTATTGTGACATAACACGTAATAACAGCCCATAATGCAATAAATATCGATATAAAAGCATGATGCAAAAGGGACGTATCAGTCGAGGGCCGAGCGATGTGCGTTTCTCGTGACACGACGCTGCAGCGTGTGTATGCGTTATTCTAATCGAACCCGGCGAGGCGTTGGGCTCTAATCAACCCGGCGATTGCACTACGGGCTACACGTTCTCGAACCCGAAGCGATCGATCGATGATCGTTAATCGAACCCGATCGAGCGATTCGCTTCGCCATCTGCTGCTAATCAAGCCGATCGATCCCGCCTGCAGGATGAGCGGTGAGCGTTGCGGGGGTTTGGATGAACAGTGAGCGGTGGCGTTGCCTCTGGATGAACGGGACCCCATGGTGTGCTGGAGGGCTGGATGAACCGTAGACGGTGGAGGGGGGCCCGTGGAGGGGTGGTTGAACAGGATCCCGTGGTGTGGAGGGCTGGATGAGCGATGAGCGGTGGAGGGGTGCCCGTGGAGGGGTGGTTGAGCGATGGCGGTGTAGTAGCGCGCGGTGGAGGCTGGATGAACAGGAGCCCATGGAGGCTGGAGGAGGTCGACAGAGCCGTGGAGGCCGGAGGAGGTCGATGGTGGAGATGAACAGATCCCGTGGAGTCCTGCTTTTGCGGTACGCCACACCCCTCCCGATGAACAGGACCCCCGTTTCGACAGTAGGAGGTCCGTTTCGTCCGTTTTGCGGTACGCCACACCCCTCCCGATCAACAGGACCCCCGTTTCGACCGGAGGAGGTCCGTTTCGTCCGTTTTTCTTGTACGCCACACCCCTCCCGATCAACAGGACCCCTGTTTCGACCGTAGGAGGTCCGTTTCGTCCATTTTGCGGTACGCCACACCCCTCCCGATCAACAGGACCCCCGTTTCCACCGTAGGAGGTCTGTTTCGTCCGTTTTGCGGTACGCCACACCCCTCCCAATCAACAGGACCCCGTTCCGAACGTAGGAGGTCCGTTTCCTTTGTTGTGCGGTACGCCAGGCCTCACACCGCAGCCGAACCGTAGGAGGTCTGATTCAGGCAGGAGCACGCGACACGACCGCCGCTGCTTCGGGCGGCTGGAGCAAGAAGACCAGAGGTTGAATAAGCACTACGACCATTGGATGGACATCGTACGATCACTGCACCTAGAATCGTTTATATTGACTAAGTTGACAAAGCCCTTGGTACGCGTCAACTTAGTAGGCCCACAATTCGGATTTGGCAGAGAACATATAGCCCATTTGCGATTTGTAAGAATGTACAACCCATTTTTTAATTATAATGGAATTTACTACAGCCCATTTACAGTATATTAAAATTACAGCCCAACTTCTAGCTAGGACAAGGATTAATAATTTCAAACAACCGCTCAAAACAGAATTCAAAAAAATTCCCACATTTTGATGGGATCCGAAATATTTTTATCCGAAATTTCTAGTCAGGTTAAATATAATTTCAAAATAAAGTTGTGTTACGTTAAAATTCAACGAAATATTACGCGCGCAACAAGTAATGAAATTAAAATTTTCAAATTCCAAAAATAATATATTTTTCAAACTAATTACGTGTTTGGTGCATAGTAATTGTCCAGTTATTATAATTACATCCCATTTATTATTTATTAAAGTCCATTTTCTTGTTAAGCCTAATGCATATCTCCTAGGAAAGTTCGCAGCCCAGCGGGGCGGAGAATAACAAGTTGACCCGGATATTGTGTACAACTGTCGGCCCAGTTGCATTGCTGATGTTGAAAAAAAAGGCCTGTGTAGGACAGTACAACCTAACATGGTTACTCAGCCCATATTCAGCGATGCTGGAAAGGCCTAAACAAGGCTTCTGTACAACTTTTTGAAGTCACTGAGCTCAATTAATAACTTAAGAAAAAAGTTAGATTACAGTGGAACCTAATTAAAAGCTGTCACGAGCAAATAAATAATTCAACGGGTCCCACTTGTGCGTGTGTGTGTCTATGTGTGTGTGTGTGTGTGTGTGACAGAGAGAGAGAGAGAGAGAGAGAGAGAGAGACCCATCGGTCGATGCTCGTAAATACATCTTTCAGCCATATGCATTGCTGATGCTCAGTAAAATCTTATATAGTTGACACAATCATATAGAACATCATAGCACACTGACTTGCATACAAAAATTCCACGCAGGCGGCACAATCAGGATGGAAGCAGTGGATCGCTACGGGAAGGGCTATGTTGAAACCAACGAAGTCGTACATAACGGTTCGTCGTCTTTATCAATGACGGGGAAATCTCTTGAATGTTGTGCAAAGAAAACAGACAGACAACACAATAAGTTCTGCTAGCACATTAAGTTGATGTACAACCCTTTCTAAAAAAAGTTCAGGTACAAAATTAGAACAGGTCACAATCAAATGTCTTTGGCATATCGATTGCTTCACACCCATAGCTCAGATTTAACTAGTATCCGACAAGATTCAGTTGTTATCTCAAATTAGAGCACATCCAGGCAGCCAGCCCTGCCTCTTCTCCCAAAGAAGAAGTGGCCTCCGCCGCACGATGGAGTAGGCCCTGTGCCATCCATCATTCCGAGCAACACGGGGAAAGTCTGACGTTGACTCCTGTAATGGACGTCGTCGACAGACCCTGGCACCAGCGGCGGCGGCATGACTTCGATTGATGGATTGACCACTTCTGCGACATGCACGAACACTCGATACAGGTACATCCCTAACGTGGTCCGCAGCGGCCTTGGTGGCGACCAATAGTACAACCCCGGTTCCTGCACTGGTATCTCAACACCAATCACCTTCAGTATGCTGGACGGCTTTTTCATCCATGTCATAACCGTCAGAGCCCAGCTGTCTGGAGTCAAGTAGACATATCCATATCTACTCAAGTCATCAGTGAGAGTGAGAACATAACGATATCCTCCACGAGCCTCAACGCTCATTGGACCGCACACATCGGTATGTATGATTTCCAACAAGTTGGTTGCTCGCTCCATTGTTCCGAAGAACGGAGTCTTGGTCATTTTGCCCATAAGGCATGGTTCGCATGTTTCAAATGATTCATAATCGAGAGACTCTAAAAGTCCATCAGCATGGAGCTTCTTCATGCGCTTGACACCAATGTGACCATAAGGCGGCGATTACACAAGTATGTGGGATTATCGTTATCAACTTTACATCTTTTGGTATTCACACTATGTATATGTGTAACATTACGCCGAGATTCATTAAGAATAAACCATTCACCCGGTGGGGCATGACCATAAAACATATCTCTCATATAAATAGAACAACCATTATTCTCGGATTTAAATGAGTAGCCATCTCGAATTAAACGAGATCCTCGATACAATGTTCATGCTCAAAGCTGGCACTAAATAACAATTATTGAGGTTTAAAACTAATCCCGTAGGTAAATGTAGAGGTACCGTGCGACGGCGATCACATCGACCTTGGAACCATTCCCGACGCCAAGATCGTCACCTCGCCCTTCGCCACCTCCGCTTATTCCGCAGCTCTGCTTTGAGTTACAAATATGAGCAACCGCACCGTATCAAATACCCAGAGCTACTATGAGTAATCGGTAAGGTACACATCAATTACATGTATATCACATATACCTTTAGTGTTGCCGCCTACTTGTCCGCTAAGTATTTGGGGCGCTTCGCTTCGATGACCACTTCCCTTGCAATAAAAGCACTCGCCTCGTGCTTGGGTCCATTCTTTGACTTCTTCCTGGCAACTGGCTTACCGGGCGTAGCAACTCCCTTGCCGTCCTTCTTGAAGTTCTTCTTACCCTTGCCTTTCTTAAACTTAGTGGTTTTATTCACCATCAACACTTGATGTTCCTTTTTGATCTCCACCTCCGCTGATTTCAGCATTGAATATACCTCGGGAATGGTCTTTTCCATCCCCTGCATATTGAAGTTCATCACAAAGCTCTTGTAGCTCGGTGGAAGTGACTGGAGGATCTTGTCAATGACCGCGTCATCCGGGAGATTAACTCCCAGCTAAGTCAGGCGGTTGTGCAACCCAGACATTTTGAGTATGTGCTCACTGACAGAACTATTTTCCTCCATCCTACAATCAAGAACTTGTCGGAGACTTCATATCTCTCGACCCGGGCATGAGCTTGGAAAACCATTTTCAGCTCTTCGAACATCTCATATACTCCGTGTTGCTCAAAACGCTTTTGGAGCCCCGGTTCTAAGCTGTAAAGCATGCCGCACTGAACGAGGGAGTAATCATCAGCACGAGACTGCCAAGGGTTCATAACGTCTTGGTTCTCTAGGATGGGTGGTGCTTCACCTAGCGGTGCTTCTAGGACATAATCTTTCTTGGCAGCTATGAGGATGATCCTCAGGTTCCGGACCCAGTCCGTATATTTGCTGCCATCATCTTTCAAATTTTGGTTTTCTAGGGACGCGTTGAAGTTGAGGGCAACATTAGCGTGGTTCATTTGATCTACAAGACATATTGTAAAGATTTTAGACTAAGTTCATGATAATTAAGTTCATCTAATCGAATTATTCAATGAACTCCCACTCAGATAGACATCCCTCTAGTCATCTAAGTGAAACATAATCCGAGTCAACTAGGCCGTGTCCGATCATCACGTGAGACGGACTAGTCAACGTCGGTGAACATCTTCATGTTGATCGTATCTTCTATATGACTCATGCTCGACCTTTCGGTCTCTCGTGTTCCGAGGCCATGTCTGTACATGCTAGGCTCGTCAAGTCAACCTAAGTGTATTGCGTGTGTAAATCTGGCTTACACCCGTTGTATTCGAACGTTAGAATCTATCACACCCGATCATCACGCGGTGCTTCGAAACAACGAACCTTCGCAACGGTGCACAGTTAATGGGAACACTTTCTTGAAATTATTATAAGGGATCATCTTATTTACTACCGCCGTTCTAAGCAAATAAGAAGCAAAACATGATAAACATCACATGCAATCAAATAGTGACATGATATGGCCAATATCATATTGCTCCTTTGATCTCCATCTTCGGGGCGCCATGATCATCTTCGTCACTGGCATGACACCATGATCTCCATCATCATGATCTCCATCATCGTGTCTTCATGAAGTTATCACGCCAATGATTACTTCTACTTCTATGGCTAACGCGCTTAGCAATAAAGTAAAGTAATTTACATGGCGTTATTCAATGACACGCAGGTCATACAAAAAATAAAGACAACTCCTATGGCTCTTGCCAGTTGTCATACTCATCTACATGCAAGTCATGATTCCTATTACAAGAACATGATCATCTCATACATCACATATATCATTCATCACATCCTTTGGCCATATCACATCACAAAGCACTTGCTGCAAAAACAAGTTAGACGTCCTCTAATTGTTGTTGCATGTTTTACGTGGCTGTTATAGGTTTCTAGCAAGAACGCGTTTCTTACCTACGTAAAACCACAACGTGATATGCCAATTTATATTTACCCTTCACAAGGACCCTTTTCATCGAATCCGCTACAACTAAAGTGGGGAGACAGACACCGCTAGCCACCTTATGCAACTAGTGCATGTCGATCGGTGGAACACATCTCACGTAAGCGTACGTGTAAGGTCGGTCTGGGCCGCTTCATGCCACGATGCCGCCGAAGCAACATAAGACTAGTAGTGGCAAGAAAATTGACAACATCGACGCCCACAACTGCTTTGTGTTCTACTCGTGCATAGTAACTACGCATAGACCTAGCTCATGATGCCATTGTTGGGGAACGTAGCAGAAATCAAAAAATTTCTACGCATCACCAAGAACAATCTATGGAGTTATCTAGCAACGAGGGGAAAAGGAGTGCATCTACATACCCTTGTAGATCGCGAGCGGAAGCGTTCAAGAGAACGGGGTTGATGGAGTCGTACTCGTCGTGATCCAAATCACCGATGACCGAGTGCCGAACGGACAGCACCTCTGCATTGAACAAAAGTACAGTTGGGAAGACGTCTCCTCCTTCTTGATCCAGCAAGGGGGAAGGAGAGGTTGATGGAGATCCAGCAGCACGACGGCGTGGTGGTGGATGCAGCGGGGATCTCGGCAGGGCTTCGCCAAGCTCTACGGAGAGGAGGAGGTGTTGGAGAGGGAGAGGGAGGCGCCAGGGGCTAGTTTGCGGCTGCCCTCCCTCCCCCCCCCCCCACTATATATAGGGCCCCTAGGGGGGGGCGCCGGCCCTAGGAGATGCAATCTCCAAGGGGGGGCGACGGCCAAGGGGGTGGCTTGCCCCCCAAGCCAAGGGGGGCGCCCCCACCCCTAGGGTTTCCTGCCCTAGGCGCAGGGGGAGGCCCAAGGGGGGCGCACCAGCCCATCGGGGGCTGGTTCCCCTCCCCACTTCAGCCCATGGGGCCCTCCGAGATAGGTGGACCCACCCGGTGGACCCTCGGGACCCTTCCGGTGGTCCCGGTACAATACCGGTGACCCCCGAAACTTTCCCGATGGCCGAAACTTCACTTCCTATATATAAATCTTTACCTCCGAACCATTCCGGAGCTACTCGTGACGTCCGGGATCTCATCCGGGACTCCGAACAACTTTCGGGTTACTACATACTAATATCTCTATAACCCTAGCGTCAGCGGACCTTAAGTGTGTAGACCCTATGGGTTCGGGAGACATGCAGACATGACCGAGACGACTCTCCGGCCAATAACCAACAGCGGGATCTGGATACCCATGTTGGCTCCCACATGCTCCTCGATGATCTCATCGGATGAATCATGATGTCGAGGATTCAATCAATCCCGTATACAATTCCCTTTGTCAATCGGTACGTTACTTGCCCGAGACTAGATCGTCGGTATCCCAATACCTCGTTCAATCTGGTTACCGGCAAGTCACTTTACTCAGTCCGTAATGCATGATCCCGTGACCAGACACTTGGTCACATTGAGCTCATTATGATGATGCAGTACCAAGTGGGCCCAAAGATACCTCTTCGTCATACGGAGTGACAAATCCCAGTCTTGATTCGTGCCAACCCAACAGACACTTTCGGAGATACCCGTAGTGCACCTTTATAGCCACCCAGGTACGTTGTGACGTTTGGCACACCCAAAGAACTCCTACGGTATCCGGGAGTTGCACAATATCATGGTCTAAGGAAATGATACTTGACATTTGGAAAAGCTCTAGCAAACGAACTACACGATCTTTGTGCTATGCTTAGGATTGGGTCTTGTCCATCACATCATTCTCCTAATGATGTGATCCCGTTATCAATGACATCCAATGTCCATAGCCAGGAAACCATGACTATCTGTTGATCAACGAGCTAGTCAACTAGAGGCTCACTAGGGACATGTTGTGGTCTATGTATTCACACATGTATTACGATTTCCGGATAACACAATTATAGCATGAATGATAGACAATTATCATGAACAGAGAAATATAATAATAACAATTTTATTATTGCCTCTAGGGCATATTTCCAACAACTCGTGTTCTGTGGGCAAAATTTTTGTGAGGTTATTATTCTAGCCATTGATTGCTGAAGGGCAAATATATGTATGTACACATGGTAAGCTTTGAAGGATTTCACTACTTCCAAATATAGAGTTCTCCATATGCACATTTACTTCCCTAATGTATGGTTAGATGAAACCAACAGTGTGGTGCATGTTTCTACATCATGAAAATGAGGAAACTAACATGGCCATTGATACACACTCATATTTAGTAGTAGTATATAGATTACTGTAAAATAAGGATAATATCCATATTTTCCTAATCGTTTGATTATTCAGGGTACAAATTGGCTGTAATGACATGGTCACAATGAATTAACTCATTTCAAATATAGCTGATTTACGATGTCTCTAATACATTGCCATAGTTCTACTCAAATTCTGCTCAAACAGGGATATGCCAATCATCACAAAAAGTTCAAACAGTGTCATGGCGTCATCATTAACATGAGACGGAAACAACTTACACATGCCGTCCCAACAATACGTGGTGCCATCTGCTTTGTCGATCGCGTAGATGATGCCATTGTGTTCAATAGCATCACAGAAGTGTGTATCAGCTTTGACGATGATCCACTGCGAGCCGAGTTGTCTCCAGCTAAAGAAGGCACCGGCATAAAGATAGGCGAGTCCGCGGTCGAACAAGGCAATTAGCTTGAAGTCTGCGTAATTTGCATGTCGTATGGGCACTTGGCAAATTACAATCTTCTGCAAAACAAGGTCCGTCCAATTGACGTAGTAATCTAGATGACTTGGACCGCGATGGTAATACTCTATGTAATCCAACGGAGGAAGGATAATCTCATGGGAGGTCTGGAAGTTCACGAGCATCAACTTTTTACCGTCTTCTCTGAAGGCAGCCATCCGGTGGGAGTTCATGCCGACCCAGTACATACCTGCCAAGAAGTTTCAAGCGATGGTGATCGGATCGATGTCGAGGGAAATGATGTACGGCGACCCACTACATACCAGCAAAGAAGTTTTGGCTAATGGAGATCGGATTGAAGTCGAGGGCATCATGTACGCCTCCGTATCATGGTGAGCCAATCTCGCAAGACCAGATAGCAGCAAGCAGGGTGTCTTGAAAAGCTTAGGCCTCACTTCGACGATGGCCGTGTGCATGTCCCTCGAGCATGTAGCCAGCCGCAGGGCACTCAACATATCCATACACGAACAACAGAGGTCGAGGATGTCTCTGGGAGATTGCTCCAATCGCGGCTCATATGGATGTTGCGCGGTTCGCGTTCGGCCATGGTGGAGTTTGGAAGGGGGCTTGATTTACGGGGGAGAAGGATGTCGGTCTTTGGAGGCGGCTAGCGAGGGAATAGTGGTACTGGGGGAGGCGAGTGAGGCGACAATACACGGGGGCACAGTGAGATGGAGATGGAGACGGAGACGGAGAAGGAGATGGAGATGGAGTGGTGCTATGGGAGCGGAGAGGGAGACGAGGCAAGGCGCCAATGTGCTGTATAGCGGCGGTGACAGACTGCACAGTCCACAGGGTGAGGCTGACTTTGGTAACCCAAACACGCCGCCTGGACTAGTGTCAGGCGCAGGGTGTTGTCACTTCACTGTGAGGACCGGATGAATAGTATTTTGACCATCAAGTGTACCACAACTGTACTACTACTACTACTACTACTAGTAGGAACATGAGTACTCCAAAGATTGTATAGCGGAAATAGGTCTCCCGTGCTAGCATGCCTGTTCACTTCATCGTTCGTATCATCCATATTTCGAAAGCGTAACCAAATTCTCGTGCATGCCCAATCAACGCCCTGCCGCGATGCATGCAGTGGTCGTTCTGGTGCATCAAGGACGGCATGCAGATCGTTCCACACTTGAGAAGAGGAAAAATGGAAAGGTAGAACACGGCAGCAGAGGAAGAGAACGCTGGCTAACGAGGCCGGAGGGATCGGCAGGAAGTTAATGCTCCATGCCTAAACATTTTGGGAAAACCTGATTTTCATAAGGTGACTTATACTCACCTAAACGGAGGGAGTATTCCTTAACAAGAGAATGTTGTGTCTCCCACTCACGCGCTCAAAAAAAACTACGACACATTTTTTATCTGTTTGCATAGGTCCCACCTATCAGGAAGGATGGGCACGCATACCTAACAGGTATGACTCATCGGTCTACCCGCATAGCCTTTTCGTTTAGTCTACCTAGACGTCTAATCAACTGCACGCGCCACTTCTCCCATTTACTTCTCCATCGGGAACCGATTCTCCTCGGCTTCTTCACCTCCCCTTCGTCTTCATTTGCATCCAAACCCCACTGCGTTCACATTTTTTTAACCTCTTTAAATAATCATCTACTACTTCAGTTAGACTAGCCATCTAATCCTAATTCTCCAAACCATAGCCCTCCGTTCCAGCGGTTCCAAATGGCAAAAGAGATAGAGATGCATGTTTTTAGCGTCCAACATGTCCTCGTCGAAGGCTCGATGCGCATAGTTGCCACCGTCACCGTCCACCCAAGGGTTGTTCGGAAGTGGATCAACAATGTATCCAACTCCCTCGAAAAGGTAGATACGAGGGTCATCGGTCTCGACGCAGAGTACACGGAGCGTGCCCCTGGGAAGATCCAGCGCGCCTCCATCCTTCAGCTGTGCCTCGAAGATGATGTTTTGGTGTACCACATCATACACTCGCCCTCCATACCAGGTGAGCTTCACAATTTCTTGTCTCGGGAGGACGTATACTTCTGTGGGGCAGCCATCGAAGGGGACAAACAGAAGCTGGAGCCGTACAACCTTGATTTGAAAAGCATCACCGACCTACAAACCGTAATCAAAATTCCTGTAGAAGATTGTGATAAACAGACACCATCCCTATTCGACGTAGCAAATTTTGTGCTCGGTACAAATCTTCAGAAGGGTGACGAGACGGTGGCATTAAGGTTGTCTAGATGGGAGAATTATCCCTTGACGTACGAGCGGATAAAATATGCTGCCCTCGATGCCCGTGTGATATTTGAGATAGCTACAAGGTCCAAAGAGCGAGAAGAAGAATAAGAAGAAGAAGAATAAGAAGAAGAAGAAGAAGAAGAATAAGAAGAAGAAGAATAAGAAGAAGAAGAAGAAGAAGAAGAAGAAGAAGAAGAAGAAGAAGAAGAAGAAGAAGAAGAAGAAGAAGAAGAAGAAGAAGAAGAAGAAGAAGAAGAAGAAGAAGAAGAAGAAGAAGAAGAAGAAGAAGAAGAAGAAGAAGAAGAAGAAGAAGAAGAAGAAGAAGAAGAAGAAGAAGAAGAAGAAGAAGAAGAAGAAGAAGAAGAAGAAGAAGAAGAAGAAGAAGAAGAAGAAGAAGAAGAAGAAGAAGAAGAAGAAGAAGAAGAAGAAGAAGAAGAAGAAGAAGAAGAAGAAGAAGAAGAAGAAGAAGAAGAAGAAGAAGAAGAAGAAGAAGAAGAAGAAGAAGAAGAAGAAGAAGAAGAAGAAGAAGAAGAAGAAGAAGAAGAAGAAGAAGAAGAAGAAGAAGAAGAAGAAGAAGAAGAAGAAGAAGAAGAAGAAGAAGAAGAAGAAGAAGAAGAAGAAGAAGAAGAAGAAGAAGAAGAAGAAGAAGAAGAAGAAGAAGAAGAAGAAGAAGAAGAAGAAGAAGAAGAAGAAGAAGAAGAAGAAGAAGAAGAAGAAGAAGAAGAAGAAGAAGAAGAAGAAGAAGAAGAAGAAGAAGAACCACGGCGACCATCACGTTTCTTGTTTCTACCACTGCCACACCCACACGCGATTCCCACGACGCCGCTCCAACCCACGACACGACGTCCCCTGACTGGACATGGATCCTCTGACGTGGCTATCACTGCCTTGCCACGCTTTTTCCTTCGGCTGTGTGGGACCCACGCTTATGGGTCCCACATGTCAGTGACAGAATGGTAGGATTGTTCGCGTCAGGGGATCCTCATCCCCCCGACGTGCCCCTCATCCCTCTCGGCCCCACCACTCCTCTGCCTTTGTGTGCATGACATGCGGGCCAGCTGAACTGCGGCGACCATCAACTTTCTACCACAGGCAGACCCGATTGGACGCGGTTTGCCTGCCCCGCTGCTGTGCTCCGATCCGTACTCCCGCACCATCGAATTTTCATCCAGCGGCTGTGACACATTGGGTTGCCTATTTAATTAACAGAAAACATGGTGAAAACTATCACATGAGGCCGGTAAAAACAAGGCACACTAGGTTCAGCGTCATCGTCACTACAGATGTGCGCGCGAGAAGTCTACATATTGAGGGGGCTACCGAGTGCGGCACCGAGACACAATGTTTGAGAGAGAAACCAATTGACAGATTATGATCAGATCGAGTTTTCACCCTTCTGCTGTCATTGTTGGGGGAGGGAGAGAAAGGCGTGCTCGAGAGTGTGCGGTAGGCACGGAGGCACAACTAGCGAGTGTGTGTGTGTGTGTGTGTGTGTTTGAAAGAGGAGTAGATAGATTATTATCAAGATCGATGTGCCGCCCTACTCCTTCGGTGCCGGGTAGTGTGTATGTATGTTTGAGAGAGAAGCCAGTCGATTGATTAGTATCAAGATCGAGGTGTCACCCTACTCCTTCAGTGTTGGGAAGTGTGGGTGTGTAGGGGGGCAGTGACACTCACATATCTCTACTCTTATAAAAAAACAGAGTTAGACATATGAGTAGGTCGGGGCTGCTTTGGTAACTTCTGGTTCCCCCACTACACGGCACCCCCATTTCCTCTCCCCCTCCGGCAAAAACGACTAACTCCACAGCACCAGAGCATCTTACATCACGCCTGCTCAGATTTCATCGCCCTTTCTCCCTCCCTCTCGAAACCCTAGATCGCTCATCCACCGCGCATTATAGCCCATTCATCGCCCGGTGGCGTCCACCTCGCCGGATCTGCTTCGCGGCCGCATCTACCCCTCTCACCTCCCTAGAAACAACTAGACTGCTCATCCACCACTGCATACCACAGCCCATTCAAGCCGGCCTTGTCCACGGCGCCGGATCTGCTTCGCCGGTACTCTCGTCAACCGCCGCGCATCTGCAGCGGCTCATTCGTACTCCCCACCGGAGACGCTTTGTCCACACCCCCCGGAGCCGCCCCACCGACGCCCCCGTCGATGGCCTCTGATCCTCTTCGCCGACACCTTCCTCAACCCTACCAGAGCCGCTTCGCCTACACCTCCCTCAACCCTACCAGAGCTGCTTCGCCGACACCATCGTCAATCCTATCGGAGTAGCTTCACCTATACCATTCTCAACCCTACCGGGGCCGCTTTGCCAACTCACAAGCCCACGGCCTCAGATCTGCTTCCTCGCACCCTCATCCCACCTACCGGAGCAGCTTCTGACGCCCCGTCCACGGCCGCAGATCCGCATCGTCGACACCACCCTTAACCCAACCATCGGAGCATCTTCTGATGCCCCGTCCACGGCCGCAGATCCGCATCGTCGACACCATCCTTAACCCAACCACCGGAGCAGCTTCTGACGCCCCGTCCACGGCCGCAGATTCGCGTCGTCGACACCATCCTTAACCCAACCACCGGAGCAGCTTCACCTACGCCCTCGTCCACGGCCATAGATCCGCTTCACCACACCGTAGTCCACCCTACCGAGCCGCTCCACAAACACCCTACTCGACAGCTTCTAGATCTCCTTACGGACCCGACGGCCGGTATCGTCATCACCCTCGACATTTCTAACCTGATTCCCGTCGTCTGGAGAGATACCAAGCACCCGCCATGGCCTAGGTACTTGTCTCCTTTAAACCCGTCCAGCATCACCTGCCCGATGTACTTCAAATATACTAACCGGTCAGTATTACCTGTTATGCAGCTGCCAAAAACTACAAGGACGATGTTTCTTCTGGATCTAACAGCTTGGCCAACCAAGATCCTCGACTGAGGCATTGCTATGATCTTGTAAGCGCGTCTCTCTCTCTCTCTCTCTCTCTCTCTCTCTCTCTCTCTTGTATTGTTCTACCGGTGATGCTTTGCTAGGATTTTCACCGATGGTCCCTTTGTGCGAGACAATGATTTCTACCATCTTGGCTAAATTAGATATGTGGATGTCATACATGATACTACCTCGTACCTTCATTCCTAAATATAAGTCTTTCTAGAGATTCCAATATAGGCTACATACGGAGCAAAATGAGTGAATCTACACTTAAAATGCATCTATATACATCTGTATGTGGTCCATCTTGGAATCTCTACAAAGACATATATTTAGGAACAGGCGATACATTACACAAAATCGTAGGTGGCATGTAGGAATTCCAAGGCACTACATTAGGCTCCCTTAGAGTGCCGCTAGTCCAAGATACAGAGTCATGGCTAGTTTATGGTACGCACACAATCGTTAATTGGTGGTTTAAATATGCGCAAGGGATATGCAATGTAGTATCATGTAGAGATGTCTGAAATTAGTCGTGTCAACATGGAGATAGGGTTACACAATGAAAAAGTACAAGATGTATGTGGCAATTTCATGGAACATTGCAAAAAAAAGGAGAGGCAGCGGTGAGCCTATACAGTGTGCTATGGTACGTCACTCCTCCATTGCAATCATCGTGACATGTTATTTGCATGCCAGTTCTATTAGCCAAGTTTCTTAGGGACAGTTATTACGAGTTATCCTAAGAAAATAAGCACATGTGAATATAAGCTCCATGTAATAAGCCAACCAGTTCTTTTCATTGCGTTTTCAGCTTATCTTTGGTATGATCAGTGGAAAGTCTAGATTGCATTATATTTTTTTCATTTTGCTGCCCATATGGAAATTAATTTGACTTGCAAACACCATAAATTGAACCCAGTGTAGTAATTAATATGATAGGAAAACAGACCATCACTATTTGCTCAAAATGCAAATACAAAGATACCATCTACTTGGCACAATCTACTTTGGTCAATGTTTTCCATAGAGATTCCATTGCCTAATTTAAACGAAGAACGCATGACCCACATTTAAATGAAGAACAATTATTTATTGAAATTTGATGGTCCAAGTGGCTGGTTATTATCGTATAGCAGCACCACCTGAAAGCACAGCAGCTCATAGCAACTCATCATACAGCAGCAGCAGTCTGCAATTCATCATATACCAGCAGCAGCTCATATCAATTCATCATATAGCAGCAGCAGGAGTAGCTCATAGCAATTCATCATATAGCAGCAGCAGGAGCAGCTCATAGCAATTCATCATATAGCAGCAGGAGCAGCTTGTAGCAACTCATCATATAGCAGCAGCAGCAGCTCATAGCAATTCATCATATAGCAGTAGCAGCTCATAGCAACTCATCATACAGCAGCAGCAGCTCATAGCAATTCATCATATAGCAGCAGCAGGATCAGCTCATAGCAGTGCATCATATAGCAGCAGCAGAAGAAGCTCATAGAAATTCATCGTATAGTGGATCAGAATGAAAATTTGGCAAAAAAAATCAGAGGAGATTCTCACCTTGTTGGATGAGCTCATCCTTCAACAGCACCTCAAGGCCATGGCCTAGGAGGAGGGAGGAATAAGGTGCCTTCGCCGCAAAGGTGGCATCACCAGAGTTGTGCAGCGCCACGGGAGTAGTGCGTTGGACGAACCACAAAGTGGAGCAGCTCATCAAGACCATGAGAATGAGGGGCGGCGCTAGAGGGAGCAGCCAGGGAGATTTGCCCCTACCCGCCGGCCATGTAGCCTAGCTGGACATAGCATCGTCGAGGACCAGGCCAGATGGGACCAGTGGCGACGGCTCACTGGAGGAACCCTAGTGCTGCAGGCAGGGGATCGAGGTAGAGGGAAAGGGGAGAGGAGATGCAAGCGGGCAGGGCAATGAATGCTTGCGTGTTTGTTTTACTTGAGGGTCAGGTGTGACACGGCGTCGTGATTGCATTTTGAGTGTAATATAGGCGCACAACAAAGTCATTTCACTATTCCCTTCCCTTCAATTTTTAGTGAGGTTCTACCAAACACCCCCTTCCAAAGCGAAATTAGTTAAGCCCAAGCCCATAACTCAAAAATGACTTCTTTACATCTTTTATGGCTTATTTTGACAATATGCCCCTGAAAAGGCGGAATCGAATCGGCCCTTAACCTGCAATTCAATTGTGCGTGCAATGATGAATCACTCCTGCCGGCTATCTGTACATTTAGGCATCATTATACATGGCATAACCTAATACATGTGCATTCCATTGTGGAATCTGGAATATGCAATGTTTATGTTAGTTCATCGTTGCACATGATGTTTAAATGCCCCTTAAATCTGGTCACCAAGTGATGGTCTTTAAGCCTCCTTCTTTGCTTCTTTCCTTGATATGTAAGATTTGCTCACACATCTGTTCAATTGCTTGTTTGCATCAGCCAGCCATACTAGGACTGTTTGCTTTGATTACTTGTTGTTCTTGACCTAACACTCTAACAGAGCTTGTCAACAATTTAAACACTAAGTGCTGTTGTAGTGGGGCCTTGTATAACTCATAGGTGACATAAAGGTTTGGTCAGACACTACAGAGGGCTCTCCAAGAGTACTGGAGATCCAGTTCGAAGGTATGCCTAGGTTTTACATAGTGCGTATATAGTAAATGCTCATTTCATTGTGTGCAAGTGCAAGAGATGCGGCATGTTTCATTATGTGGTGTTGTTTTGTTATAATCTCATCATTTTGTGTTCACAGATTTGGAAAGTATGCATATTTATCTTCCAAGGATACGAGTAACTAGTTTGTGTCACCTTGCGCACGGGTGCAATGAAGATAAGATTGAGGATTTCCAAGTACAAGATGTTAGGAAGGAGCCTTGCAAGAGAAGTAGGAGCTGCGCTGAGCCTCTTCAACCTGCTAAGGTAAGTCACTGTATGCAACTCAACAGTTAGATTCCTTGTTTGTTTCAGGCATAGTTAATTTTTCTCTTTTCAATTGCTTTATTTGTCCTCAGTTAATGAGATGCCCAAATAATCATGCCTGATGTTTGGTCCTTGTATCACTATTAGTTGACATAATTAAAGGCCTTACCATTTAATTACTCTGCCGAAGTGTGCCTGAAGCTTTGAAGTCTATTAACCAACTATTATTGCATGAGGCTCAAAATCTAGTTTATACTACGCTAATGATTGCATAGTTTTGCCTGTTGTAGTATGTTTGTATGAAACCCTCTGATGTTCATTATGCTCCCTAAGACTTTAATTGAGGGACATAATGGCCAACTGCTTGCTTACTTATACGCAACATGTTGTCTAAATTTGTAACTTGTCTATGTTTTTGATTGGGCCCCAACATCATGCTCCTCTGATGAGCTAAGAGGCATTTCTGTATGCAGGCTGCACAAACTATCTTTTTTATAATTTTTAAAATATCACCTGCTTATGCTTCATGACGTGTAAATTTTTTTTTGAAAGTGACGTGTAACATTATTGTTAGTCCTGTTTTGCCATGTAGTACAAAATAGTGTCTTGTTCACTTCACTGTTGTAACTATATTTTTGCCCTAGTCATGTGTACTTACAGAAACATTTCAGGATGAAGTGACATCAACACAAAGATCTCATGAGCAAAGGCGGCATGGCCGTTACCAAATGATTATGGATTGGAATTGGAATGTCTTTGATGTTCTCGAGCATCAACTAGAGGTGGCAAGACAACGTGTACATGATTGTCAACGTATAATCAACAAGTTGAGACTGGACATGCAGGTATTAGATGCAGGAGTCAAAAAAATGAAACAAGACATTGAGGTAACCATGAAGGAATTGGAGATTTTGCAGACTGAAATTTGTGCTATCTGAATCCGGCCAATCCTATTTTCTGAAGAGATTATAGCTCAAATGGAGTTAAGTTGATGCGCGTCCATGATGTATGAGATGTATTTGCCCAGTGTATGTAAATTGCTGTTTGTGTATGCTTTATTATCACCTGTGCCGAACCATAATGCCCAGTGGGTATAATCGGCTGTAATTTCTTTATTGTATAGTGTAGGATTATTCTACCTTTCTATGCCTTGATCTCTTTGTTGTATAGTGTATGATTTTTAGAGGTGATAGTATTGAGTAGGATAATTCTTTGAATATGCTATATCGTTTAAACAGGGGCCAACTCGCCCGACCATGGCCCTTCACGGGCCGTCGGATCCATGGGCCTTCTATGTCTCATAGGATCCATGGGCCTTCTACGTCTCGTAGGATCCATGGGCCTTCTACGTCTCGTAGGATCCATGGGTCGCCGACTCATTTATGGGTCTTGTACGGGCCTTTAATGGGCCGTAGACGGGCGTTTAATGGAAATCGTACATTGTATGGGCTGACCATAACGGGCCGTTAATAGGCCGTATCTGGTGATGCTATGAAAATGGCCCAACAGACTAACGGTCCACAAACGGGCCGGCTGTAAGACGGGCTGAATTTGGCCCACAAGCAGAAAATGACAGTAATGGGCCGTAAGTAACCGAATGCTGGAAATGAGCCCAAGAATAAATGGGCCCTCAGAAGGCCGAAAGTTAACTTAATGGAAATGGCTCAATGTAATAACAGCCGTTAATGGGTATAAAGTGATACCTTTGTTCATTACGGGCCAGTTTCACCATGGGCCATTAATGGGTGTAAAGTAATACACTGTTCATTACGGGCCAGTTTCAGCACGGGCAGCTAATGGGCCAAGAGTTATAAAGGGCCTCATATGGGCCGAAAGACGTGATGGGCCATACATGGGCCAGAAGTGAAAACGGGCTAGAATCATATTGGATGGCCCAGATGACGCTACTGGGCCTAATTCGGATAGGGCGTAACGGGCCTTGGGTTAGCGGGCTGTAAATGGGCTATATGCGAACAGGCCGTTAACAGGCTTTCCATGGGCCGGCCGCCAGCTTTTGACCAAGTCAAACGGGCGGCCTTTTCACGAGAATGGGCCCTTTGTTGGGCCGTGCCACGTGTCGATGTATAATAGGCGCCTTTTGTCCAGTGAGTGGATGACATCTGTCCCAACGATGAGTCGACACGTGTTTCCTCTAGCCAATGATGATTTTACGCGTGGAAAATCCCCATTGGTCGGGGCTGTTAACGGGTTATCGGATCCAAAACCCGACCCGATAGCTTAACAGCGTTCCATTACGGTGGATGCCACGTGTCGGTCACCCTTGATGAAAGCACTTATGTGACGCGCGATTTATCGTCATGGAAGTGGACACTTCCGTGATGATAATTTTGGTAATGTCATGGAACAATTCTACGACAGCACAGGTATGACTATCTTGATTCTGTCATAAATTTGTCATGGATGTACATGCATGACAAAAACCGCGACCTACTGTGACAAACACGTATCATCACGAAGTGTATTTTTTTGTAGTGTATCCTCGTTGTCGTTGTGGGTTGATGACTTGTTGTATGTAATCAATGGTACATTTGCATATGTGTCCATCAACTCACGCCTGCTAGTGGTGTCCATATGAACAGTGCTAGTGATTTTAGTTGCAAAAATTAGATAGTGCTAGTGATTTTTAGCTGCATATTTTGACAAATCGCAGTGTTACAAGGTTGACAAATGGCAATGTTACTAGATAAACAAATGTCAATCTTTCCAGTTTGACAAATGGCAACATACCGAAAATGATAGATATGCAAATCTTACCCAATTGTTTGTATGTGCTTGCACACGGGTCATGCAAAACAACCGTTTGCGTTGAAGGGATGCAGAAATCCTGCTCGACACATTTTCCCTTGGCTTCCCGGGAAGGCTGCCGGTTTACATACAGGTGTTCTAACTAAAACGCTTATGATGAGTGTTTTATATTTAAAAACCATTGACGTTTTTTTTAAATAAAATCATTTGATAAGTCTATACATTAAGAGAGAGAAACGCAAGTTCGTTCAAATCATATCTTTCATTCAGTGACACTGCAAATTTATATTCATATGATCGAGAATTTACAGTATTAAACCCCCAAAAAAACTATTTCCGGTGGCGGTGGAGGTGGCGTGCCGCGCCGTCCTTGTCGTTATCGTCCTCCGAGACACCGTTGTTGAAATCTTCAAGGCAGCTGAGGGAGTCCTGGATTAGGGGGTATCCGGACAGCCGGACTGTGTACAACATTCGGACTATTGAAGCGTGAAGATACAAGACTCAAGACATCGGCCCGTGTCCGGATGGGACTTTCCTTGGCGTGGAAGGCAAGCTTGGCGATCCGGATATTATATTTCCTTCCTTGTAACCGACTCCATGTAAACTCTAGCCCTCTCCGATGTCTATATAAACTGGAGAGGTTGGTCCTTAGAAGGTCGATCACAATTACAATCATACCATCATAGGCTGGCTCTTAGGGTTTAGCCTCTACGATCTCGTGGTAGATCTACTCTTGTACTACCCATATCATCAATATTAATCAAGCAGGAAGTAGGGTTTTACCTCCATCGAGAGGGCCCAA
Source organism: Aegilops bicornis (assembly GCA_021605145.1). Lineage (NCBI taxonomy): Eukaryota > Viridiplantae > Streptophyta > Magnoliopsida > Poales > Poaceae > Aegilops > Aegilops bicornis. The sequence goes on along the minus strand of CM038669.1, from coordinate 112,486,648 downwards.
ACCTGGGTAAACATCCGTGTCCCTCGCTTCCTGTTACCATCAGCCTTGACGCACAGATCGGGACCCCCTACCCGAGATCCGCCGGTTTTGACACCGACATTGGTGCTTTCATTGAGAGTCCCTCTGTGTCGTCGCTGTCAGGCTCGATGGCTCCTCCAATCATCATCAACGACGTTGTCTAGGGCGAGACTTTCCTCCCCGGACAGATCTTCGTGTTCGGCGGCAAGCTGCGGGCAATTAAGCAGCCATCTGGAGCAGATCGACAGCTACGCCCCTGGCCACCAGGTCAGGTTTGGAAACTGAACTATACGGTGGACATCCGCGGAGACTTGATCTTCGATGGATTTAGGCCTATGCCAAGAGCATCGGACAGTCACGACGTGCATGGCTTAGACCTGCCGTCGGACGAAGCTCGGGGCGTCATCCCCGTACTATCCCCGGACCTAGATCGGAAGCAGGTTGCGTTGCCTAAGGACGGAGGGATGGACCCCGCCCCCCAGGTCGCACACTCATCGACGGTGGAGCCGAACACGGGCCTTACCTCTGCGGTGGCATGTGACTCCGAACCCCCGGAATTGTATCCGAACGTTGGTTCCAGTCCGCACTCTCCCGAGCCCGTCGGGCCGGGATGGGCTCCGGTAATGGAGTTCACCGATGTGGATATCTTCCAGCACTCGCCCTTTGGCGACATGCTGGACTCATTAAAGTCTCTCTCTTTGTCAGGAGGCTCTTCGCCAAACTATGTCCGGCTTGAGTGGGAGGCAGGCGACGAAGGAATTTGTTGCCCACCCACCACCCACTTCATTGCGACGGTCGATGACTTAACCGAGGTACTGAACTTCGACTCTGAAGACATCGACGGTATGGACGACGATGCAGGAGAAGAACATGAACCACCGCTCACTCGGCGGTGCACAGCCACCCCTTCTTATGATATATATATATATACGGTGGACACTCCGAAGGAAACAAATGGCGATGAGGCAACGGAGGATAAAACCTCAGGGAAAAAAGCAAAGAGTGGGCGTCGTCGGCGCCACTCCAAGCCCCGCCACACCAATACCGACCCAGAAGTCGAAAACAATCTGGATGGCGCCGAAGATGAATATAACCCCAGTCGGCTTGCCTTTCAGAAGGCCGAACTAGCCATTGTGGGATACTTGGAGAGGGATAACTATACGCCCCCCTCCAAGGACGAGGCAAGCCTCGGCAATGACGAATTCAGCATGCCTGATAATCCAGTGGAACAAGCACGCTTCGAGCGACGGCTCATGGCCACGACAAAGAGCCAGCAAAGGAAGCAACAGCAACTTAAAGCTGACCAAGACTCACTGATGGACAGATGGACCAAGGTCCTGGCCACTGAAAGATACGGACCCGACCGCCCGGACAAAGGGCACACAGGGCACAACCGGCCGCCCCAACCTAAGTAGGAGAACTCAAGGCACACGCCGCGACGCCAACACACCACTACTGTCCAAAACAATACGAAGGACAAAAGAAAAAGCATCCTCAAGCCTCGGCGCAATTGTCATAAGCGTCAAAACAAGAAGGCTGGTGTTAATTCCAGCAACTCGATCCGGTCGGCGGACAAAGAACAGCTCAGACCTATCCAGCCCGAGCCACACACTCGACCAGCCATGTGAAATCCATGGTACTCCTAGAAGGACGACAAAGCATACCAATAGAGAATGCCGGATCCTCAAAACAAAGCGGCTAGTCGCGTGCCAGAAAAAATGAAGGGAGGCATCTGTTCAAGAGCCCCCCCCCCCCCATAGCATAAGAGTACGGCAGATCGACCCCGACCGCATTAACCAAAGAAACTCAATTGCAGTACCTCCGGACATAGCAAATCGGGGGCCCCATAACACATAAAATCCCCACAGGTGTGAAACCGTAAACAAACATCTCCTAAAAGATGCTAGGGGCAAAGGCCGAATTCTTCTGGCCCATCATTCTAAACGGTTGTCTTCGGATCACCAAACAATACTTCGCCAAAGAATAAATCTTCGGCACCTTCCCACCATGCGGTAATTTCATCAGACGATAGCAGACGAACCACGTAGACTAGATTCCACGTGGTCAATCACTCAGGCCAACACCATGTGATACAATCACACGGCCGAGCCCCGCCCTCAGGGCGGAAACCATACAGCTGCCGGAGTAGCGAGTCGCGCATGCCTATCAAATTTTTGATATGACAGCCTACTATTCGGGCACCAATTGAGGAGTCCGCGCTACCCAACGGTATAACGGCTGGGTTTACCAGGGACCGATCAGGAGCCCTCGGACCAACCACAAGAGGACGCTCGGCTACCCCCGAGTATTTGCCTTACAAACTTACTTTAACGCAGAACAGGATTGGTGACATGGAATCGGCCCGGACACACAAGGAGTCCCCCCCCCCCCCAGATGAAGGCAGCTCGGATTCACTCTTGATCCACTGACAACTCCCTCCAGTCCGGCCATCACAGGTTCCGCCGAAAACCACCTCTTTTCATAATCATACATCGTACTCGTATGCCTAGACATATCATTCTACTACAATGCGTAGACCTAAATAAACACTTACCGGCCGTCGCTTTTCATCGACACCTAGTGTTACGCCTGATTAGGCCAGGGGCTTCATAATACGACAATAAAGTCCGACCACCTTCTCGGTCGTCCGGCACCCTGAACTTATAGCACTATATGCATCAGCTCCGAATCATGTCTTCGGTCATTGGTTGGGTTTGCCCGGCTCCCTTGTTTTGGTACCTTACGTTCCGTTATATCGGCTAAGGTAGCGCAGGGAGAGCTACTGCGATTGTGTCCCGGATCTGCCGGACGAGCACCTCAGTAGAGAAAGCCAAAAACCGACTGTCATGATATAGCGAGAGCTGGTCAGCTGTTCGAGAGGTTGTAAAATCCTTAAAGATTTATTCCGCACAACGCCATTATAAATGCAGAGTGCGATGGATCGATCTTCCGATCAGCGCCAATAGAGCCCCTAGTTCGCCTTCCGAACACTAGGGGCTGCGCCACCATACTCAAATTCCTATGGCTAAGTGAGAGTAATAAAGCCTTATAGTCCGATTGCCTGGTTCGTGGAGAGAAACGCCTCATAAAGGACCCAACTATGGGATAAAGAGCGTTCAGATATATCCGAACACCCCGTATTCTTTCTACGTAAAGGCGGTTTACGACCGCCAACTCTCAGGATTCACATACAATAAACAGCCGCTCAGGAACGACATATGTTCCAACAAAACAGGCAATATATAATAAAAATGCCACTATCCCATATTACAAAAAGAGGCATGAATGCCCTCAGGGAAATATAATGTCTTTGGTACATTTATCTGCCGCAAGGCGGGCTCCCTTCAGTACACCTTCATAGTACAGTTCGGGCTTGCGATGCTCCTTACCCTCTGGCGGCCCCTCACCATCGCCTTCTCCGCGTCAAGCTTCCCCCAATGCACTTTTGCACGGGCGAATGCCATACGTGCACCCTCTATGCAGACCGATCGCCTAATAGCATCAAGTCGAGGACAAGCGCCCACAATCCGCTTCACGAGCCCGTAGTAACTGCTCGTAATTGGCTCCGCCGGCCGCAGCCGGACAATCAAGTCCTTCATGGCTAGTTCGGCCGCCTGGTGCAGTTCGACCAGCTGCTTCAGCTGATCGATAAAAGGCACCGGATAGTTCGGTGCCAAATACTGCGAGCAGAAATCCCTCTCCGCAGACTTCTTTTCCTCGGATCGGTAGAATTGGGCGGCGTCTAATATGTTGCGAGGAAGATCCGCAAACGCCCCTGGAAAAATCAGAGTTCATCTTGCCGCTTAGAATTCTTCCCATTATCATGAACAAATGGCTAGGAATACAGAAGGCCTTACCAGCCGCAACTTTCCGGGCATCTTGAATGTCACGTACAACACCTCGGGCTTCTTCCCGAGCATCTTCCGCGGCTTGGAGCGCTTGGGCGAGTTCGGATTCTTTCCCTATTAGACTCTGCTCCAAGCCCTCGCTTTTCTGCACAGCCTCATGGAGCTCCCGCTCAGCCGCGACAACCCTGGCCTCGTGTTTTTCACGAAGTGCCTGTTCGGCGGCAGCCTTCTCATTGGCATCATCCACAGCCTTTTTCAGTGCCTCATATTCGGCACTCGCTCCTAGGGCACAAATACTTTTCCATAAGCACAATTACTTATTTGTGCCTAATGCAAGACAATGTTTTATCATACCTTGTTTCTTTTCTAATTGCTTCCTCACGCGGCCAAGTTCTTCTTCGGCCCGTTCCAGGCTCCGCTTCAGTTTGGACACCTCCGCATTATGAGCGGCCGTCTTCTCCGCAGACGCCTGTGTTCAAACAAAGAGGTACACGTCGTTAACGTAGGTTCCCACGACAAATAAGGATTTGATCCCCTGCCCGACTCCCTCTCTTTCGCCGGACAATGTATCAGGGGCTACTACTCATACTATAACGATTCCTCAAAGGTTTCTCGGGAAACATACCTCAAAGGCCTTTATAAGGCCAAGGCAGGACTCGTTCAGCCCACTCTCGGCGGACTGAATCTTTTCAACCACCACACCCATAAGGGTCCGATGTTCATCGACGATAGACGCGTTCTTTAACGCTGTGGATAGACTGCCTGGCAGCTCTGCTCGAACAGAGGTTGCCGGCGGAATAGGCAGGCCTCCCACCGTTGAAAGTGGCTGCTTGCCTGATCCGGGAGCCTTAGAGGTCCCCCGGACCTGGTCCGGCCGTTGGCCGAACCCAAGATCGCCCCCGCTGACGGCACACTCCGGGGCCATCGTTGCCGTGTGTCCGGCTCCAGTGATATGCCCCCCTGGTCCGAGCCCTGTCGAGACGACACCTCAGTGTCGCGCGGGGACTTTGGGGAAGGGGCCTCTGGAGGTGTCTCGCTCGCCAAGGCGTCCGAGCTCAGCGAATCCTCGGATGAGGACCGGGTGGCGCGAGACCTCGCTGGACTGTGCAAAACATAGCAGCAGTTAAAATTACTATACCCGAAAACAATCTCGGGGACGTGCAGACGTGTTCGGATTTTGTACACTTACGACTTCTCCGTGGGCTGGGCCTGGATCCCACTCCGGGCTGCTATCGGCAGCCGTGGTGGATGCCTCTGGGAGGGAACCTCTTCTCCTCTTGGGCGATTCAGCCTCCAGGGACGAGGGAGCTACGCGCTTCTTCCCACCTTCAGAGTGAGGCTCGTCCTCCTCTGCTTCTTCCTCTTCGTCTTCCGAAGAAGGAGCATCGCTTGAGTCTTCGTAATCTGCGTCCGAAGCCTCGCGGTGACGGAGGCCACTCCGGGTCTTCTTGACCTTCTTGGAGGCCTCCTTCTTTGGCGCCTTGTAAGGCGCGGGGACCAGCATCTTCGTCAGAAGAGGTCCGGCCGGTTCCTCCGGCAGCGGGGCCGGACAATGTATCCGCTCCACTTTCTTTATCCATCAATGAGGTCACAATGAGACACGATTAGGATATCTCCCTCACGACATGCCAACTGAAGCATGAATAGACAGAGCTTGACTCTGACTTACCGAGCTTGGAGAATGGGATGACTGATACCCACGGTCCTCGGTGGGGCCCGGCCATGATTTGCCGGGCCTAAAGAGCACCTTCCAGATATCCTTGTGGGAGGAATCATAAAGCTCCCGAAGGGTGTGGTGCTCGGCCGGGTCGAACTCCCACGGAGTACAAGCTCGGCGCTGATAGGGGAGAACCAGGCGAACTAGCATCACCTAGACTACATCCACAAGTTTGACGTCCCTATCGACCACACCTCGAAGGAGCGTCTGGAGCAGTGACAGCTCATCGGACGAGCACCAGTTCGGGCCCTTCTTGGGCCAGGACGTGAGCCGCAGTGGGGCTTCGGACCTGAACTCTGGAGCCACCGCCCACTTTTTGCCGCGTGGTTCGGTGATATAGAACCACTGCTGCTGCCACTCCTTGACGGAGTCGTTGAAAGCGCCCTTCGGCCAGACGGCCTTGGGCATCTTGCTCACCATGGCGCCGCCGCACTCGGCATGTTCGCCGCTCACCACCTTGGGCTTTGCATTAAAAATCTTCAGCCACAAGCCGAAGTGAGGTGAGATCCGAAGAAAAGCCTCGCATTACCCACGATGAACGTTGAGATATTGAGGAAGGAGTTGGGGGAAAGATCATGAAAATTGATCTCGTAGTAATACATGATTCCGTGAACAAATGGGTGCAGGGGAAACCCGAGCCCGCGGACAAAATGGGGAAGGAACACAACTCTCTCGTGAGGTTCCGGAGTGGGGACGACCTGTCCCACCGGGGGGAGACGGTGGCTGATCTTCTGAGCCAGATACCCGGCGTCCCGGAGCTTCTTAATATCCTTCTCCCGGATAGTAGAGGCCATCCATCTGCCTCCTGCTCTGGATCCGGCATCTTTGGAAAGCCTCTCTTTGATTGAAAGGAAGAGTGCTTGGGCGTTAGGGCTCGAAAAGAGGGGAATGAGCAAGCGGAAGGAGAAAGGTGTGGGTAAAGAGAAGGAGGCTTTGCCTCTTTATAGGGGCGGTAAGTACTTTTTGTGCCTCCCCACTGGCCTGGTTGAGCCCGTTTGCCTCCCGCTCGCCGCGATTAGTGGTGCGGTTGGATTACCCATGCCCGTATTGATGAGAATCCCATGATAAGGGGTTACGATCTCTGCTTTGACCAGACGTGTCAACGAAAATGCCTCGCAATATGCGCCGTGGCTGGCCATGGGAAGACGGTTCGAATAACGACTCGACCATAATGACACGTCACATTGTCTAAAGAGTTGTCAACAGAATGCACTTGTGAAACGTCGTTCTCTCTGCGGTGGCATGCGAAGATCATATTGTGGATCCGGACACGGGTTGAGTGTTCGATAATTGCCTTGGAGTATTCGGAGGAGGAACCTGCCCTGCAATGTCGAAGACAAGACTGCGCGCCGGACTCATCGGCATTGAAGCCTGGTTCAGGGGCTACTGAGGGAGTCCTGGATTAGGGGGTATCCGGACAGCCGGACTGTGTACAACGTCCGGACTATTGAAGCGTGAAGATACAAGACTCAAGACTTCGGCCCATGTCCGGATGGGACTTTCCTTGGCGTGGAAGGCAAGCTTGGCGATCCGGATATTATATTTCCTTCCTTGTAACCGACTCCATGTAAACCCTAGCCCTCTCCGGTGTCTATATAAACCGGAGAGGTTGGTCCTTAGAAGGTCGATCACAATTACAACCATACCATCATAGGCTAGCTCTTAGGGTTTAGCCTCTACGATCTCGTGGTAGATCTACTCTTGTACTACCAATATCATCAATATTAATCAAGCAGGAAGTAGGGTTTTACCTCCATCGAGAGGGCCCGAACCTGGGTAAACATCCGTGTCCCTCGCTTCCTGTTACCATCAGCCTTGACGCATAGATCGGGACCCCCTACCCGAGATCCACCGATTTTGACACCGACAGCAACACAAAATGTTCTTCACTTGTAAATCAAACATCATGTCATCGCGCGATCGACGGACGGGGCGCGGGATGACAGCAACTGGCACCGCTGAGAGGTAGCGGTCGACGACAGCGTCCCATGCCGCTGAGAGGGGCGCGCGCACGGGCACGGGCATGGGTGCGGCGGGTGCAGCCAAACGCACCGGGACCGGCACCGTGGTGGGTGGAGGGGCGCGCACGGTAAGGGGCACGGGTGCGGCGGGTGCAGCCAAACGCACGGGGACCGGTGCCGTGGTGGGTGGAGAGGCACGCACGGGCACGGGCACCGGCGCTGGCGCTGGCATGTACACGAGCTCGCGCGGGTCCGCGGAGACCTCGCTGATGCCCGCGGCTTCTAGCTCTGCGATAGTGCTCGGCGACCAGCCCGTCAATGCTACGGGGATGGTCGCTGGTGCGGGCGCGGGGATGGGAGCTGGGACGGGAGCGGGGGCAGCAACCGCCGCGGCCAGCTCGTTCTGGGCCATGTCCATGAGGCCCCATTCCTCCTTATTTTCTATCTCCTCCGACTCGGAGTCGACTTCACCAAACTTGAAGTCTAGTGGCAGATAATCATTCTGCGCCATGGCGTTTGTGGAGGTCTGCGGGAGGGAGGGGAATGGGAGGCGAACAGAAAGGCCGCCCATATTAAATAGCGGCTCGGGCGCCATTAATGGAGAGGAAGGCGGGCAGCCAAGGAAGTCAAAGGGCTCGCTTCCCAGTGAGCCTGCGCATTGGAGGACAACTTGCACGCCTCTCGGTCAGCCTGTGCACCGGACTGCGCTTGCACGCCTCCCGATCAGTCAAGGTCAAGTAGCTGTCCGCACGGCACCTCCTACAGCCATTAAAACCAAGACACGTGGCATCACGTGAATGGTTAACAGAACGCACACGGTTTGAATTATACAAACATTTGAGATATTAAAGTGGCAGCTTTTTTCAAAATGCCTTTGTTGGCTATCATTATTCGAGTTTTCCTTCTCTGAAAATGGACACGAAAAATGCCACAGCATGTCGGATGCCATTCTATGATAGCATGCCAAGTTTCATGAATTTCAGACGAGTTTTGGATTTACTATAATTTAAAAACCAGGCATCTCAATGTTTTGCGGGCAATCAACGGTGCCCTGGTGTTTGAAATTCATTCTCATTTCTTGCATGGGACCTAAGCATGCACCCAAGGACACAGATTAGATTTTTTAACCAATTTATATGCACTAGAGCATGTGCATATAGTTAAAATTTGAATTATGCACATAAATGCATTGAAAACTCAGTTAATGCGTAAAAATGTCCAAACAAACCTCGAAAAATCACAAAAATTGACACACCACTCCTATTGTTCTACGTTGACACGAGAAAAAAATTGAAAGCAATAAGAGGCAATGGATATTGTTTCGTCCCCAAAGGTGGGACGTTCCCTATCAAAACCATCATGCTTGTCGTGAGAAGCTCTGGTTTGTGAGAAGCTTATACCCGAACCTGCCCCAAATGGGACAAATTTTTTACCACGGCATGTTGATGCCGCTCCATGATAGCATGCCAAGTTTCATGAATTTCAGACTAGTTTTGGATTTACTAGAATTTAAAAACCAGGCATCTCAATGTTTTGCCGGCAATCAACGGTGCCTTGGTGTTTGAAATTCATTCCCATTTCTTGCATGGGACATAAGCTTGCACCCAAGGACACAGATTTGATTTTTTTATCCAATTTATATGCAGTAGAGCATGTGCATGTAGTTCAAATTTGAATTATGCACATAAATGCATTGAAAACTCAGTTAATGCATAAAAATGTCCAAACAAAGCGTGAAAAATCACAAAAAATGACAAATCACTCATGTAGTTCTTTGTTGACACGAGAAAAAAATTTGGAAGAAATAAGAGGCAATGGATATCATTTCGTCCCCAAAGGTGGCACGTTCCCTATCAAAATTATCATGCTTGTTGTGAGAAGCTCTCGTTTGTGAGAAGCTTATACCTGAACCTGCCCCAAATGGGAAATTTTTTTACAACGGCATGTTGATGCCACTCCATGATAGCATGCCAAGTTTCATGAATTTTAGACGAGTTTTGAATTTACTATAATTTAAAAACCAGGCATCTCAACGTTTTGGCGGCAATCAACAGCGCCCTGGTGTTTGAATTTCATTCCCATCTCTTGCATGGGACCTAGAAACTCACCCAAGGACACACATATGATTTTTAAACCAACTTTAGTGCATTGGAGCATGTGCTTGTAGTTCAAATTTGAACTATGCACATAAAATGCCTAGAAAACCCAGTTAATGTATAAAAAAGGCCAAACGAACCCGAAAAATTCCAAGATTAAACACAACACTCATGTTGTTCTATGTTGACACTAGAAAATTTTTGAAAGCAATAAGAGGCAACAGATATCGTCCCGTCCCCAAAGGTGGTACGTTCCCTACCGAAACCATCATGCTTGTTGTCAGAAGCTTTATGCCCAAACCTGCCCCAAATGGGACAACGTTTTCACCACGGCATGTTGATGTCGCTCCATGATAGCATGCCAAGTTTCATGAATTACAGACGAGTTTTGGATTTACTAGAATTTAAAAACCAGGTATCTCAACATTTTGCCGGCAATCAAGAGTGCACTTGTGTTTGAAATTCATTCGCATCTCTTGCATGGGACCTAGAAATTCACCCAAGGACACACATGTGATTTTTCAACCAACTTTGGTTCATTGGAGAATGTGCTTGTAGTTCAAATTTGAATTTTGCACATAAAATGCCTAGAAAACCCAGTTAATGTATAAAAAAGGCCAAACGAACCCCGAAAAATCCATTCCCATTTCATGCATGGGACCTAAGCATGCACTGAAGGACACAGATTTGATTTTTCAACCAATTTGTATGCACCGGAGCATATGCATGTAGTTTAATTTTGAATTGTGCACCTGAAATGGCTAGAAAACCAGTTTACTGTATAAAATGTCCAAACGAACCCTGAATAATTCCAATTCTTTTATGACACACATACAGTTGCATGTTCATTGCAGATAAAAGGTCCAGCAATTCAAACAACGTCCATTGCCGCTGTGACCCCATTTTGTAATTCAAATCAAGTAGATCCCACACAGTTTATTATCACAACCGTGTGAGATGTAGTACAAAATATCTTGGAGCACCGTCGGTGTATAGTACGCCTATGGCTTACGCGAGAAGGTGCGTCGGCTACAGTCCACAGCAGGCATGTCAAGCACACTAGCTCGCTCCCCAAAAACTCCCGCCTCTGCATCCCTCGCAATGTCAAAAATATTACTGCCTCGTAATCTCGAAAATATCTACAGCCTGGAAGGTTTTAATGTTTGATAGCACATGATTACTATGTGCGGACCGTGTGTGATGTCTGTCGCTCCCGCTCTGCTTCAGTCCATTGATTCAAATTTTCAGTAGCCCCGGCATTTTTACTCCCGCCTCTGCATCCCTCGCAATCTAAAAAATATCTGCTCGCCCTTGATCCAAATTTTCAGTAGCCCCGCCTTGTTACTCCCGCCTAGTAAAATTTTCAGTTGTAGCAGTATTTCCTCAAACACAACCTTGCCCCCCTCGCCCCTCCCCCACACACACTCCAAAACCTCTGCTCACACAGACACACACAACCCTCGAAACCTTTGGTAGGTGGCCACCATCACCGGCGCCTCCATCCTCAACCTCTGCCTGTGTGCCTGGGAGCTCGAGGAGCCAATGGCCAAAAAGAGGTATTATCGTGGCCTTTTCGCCCGACGCCGGCGAGGGGTCCCCGTCGTCCTCCGCGGGCTCGATCCACCATCGCTGGTCCCCCGATCTGCCCGCCACCGCGCCCCTACGCTGGTTCGAGGACTTCCCCGTCCTCCCTCAGACCCGGTAGCCGACGAAGTCCTACCTCAGGGTCCGGCAGTGGCGGTGGGGGACGTGGGTCACCGAGATTACAGATTGAGAGACCCACACCCGCCGGTGGCTCGGTAGCTTCCACACGACCGAGCTCGCGGCCATGGAGTATGACCGCTGGCAGGTCCGCTACCACGGCGCGGCGGCTAGGCTCAATTTCCCCTTCGGCACACGTCCAGTCGACCTCGTTTTGCCGGAGCAAGGGGTGGTGAGCTCGGCTTGGCGCGGGAGGACTGCGAGGCATGGGAGCGCCTCGAGGCCGAGGCCGCCGATGAGGCCTACATGCAAGAGCTCCGCCGGCAGCACTCGGAGCTCGTGGAGGCGGAGCGGGCGATCTTTGCCGGCACGGAGAGCGGCGAGGTTATCGCGCTCGCCTCTGATGACGAAGTCGAAGCCGGTGAGGACGGCGGCGAGCAGGGCGACGAGGTTATCGTGCTCTCCTCCGATGACGAGATCGAAGGCGGCGGCGACGGCGGCGCGGAGGGCGTCGAGGTGGGCCCCGAGGATGAGGAGATCGACGTCGGCGAGTGGAGGAGTGCCTTCCCCAATGACCCCGACGACAGTACTGGCCTGGACCCGTCTCGCGGCACAACATACATGACGAGGAAGGATTGGCTCAACCTCTACTTCGACCGAAAGTAGTTTAGCTTAGTTTAAATTTATGTTTTATGTTCGGTTATGCAAAATTATCTATGTTTATATTTGAATGCATGCTACTTTCGGTTGAACCTGCTTTGAACTTGATCAAATTGAAGTTTACAACCTTAAGTTTAGGGGATCAACTAGAAAAGGCCAAAAATTGCTGGAATATATATATATATATATATATATATATATATATATATATATATATATATATATATATATATATATATATAGAACATGGATTTGCTATCCACACTAGCTAGGGTGTGTGCTATCGGAACCGTTGATGCTCTTTGAGATCCGCACCTTTGCGAGGATAAGGTTCCAATTTTCTGATTTGTTGAATTTCGCCATGATGGAGGAAAGTTCAGCATGGCCCTTTTGGTGAGAGTACACCCGGAATGGCAAGCTAGTGTCTGAGTTCTCAGACTTTTTCAGGGCAAAGGCTGCTGCTCCTTTCTACTACGGCAGTGGGCGACAGGAACTAATTCGGGAGATCAGCTACAGTGTCTCGTTTAGGTCATTTGCAAAAAGTTCTTAGCTACCCTGCCCTCCTGCTAACGTTGAAATTTGCTGTTTTGGTTTTGGTGTAGCTCTGTATGTAAGGTTCGACACCGTTTGCTGCAGTGGATGAATGTGTTTGAGCTGCTCTTTTATGTTGCAGCAGAAAAAGGCCCGTTAAATGCAGTCGGAAAGAAGTGTACGTGATTAATTGTGCAGCACCGGCTACGGCGCCGTCCATCTGCGTGTAACCTCTGACGCCACCATCCATCTGCATGCAATAAATTACGCCACGGTTCAGCTATTTGTTTTTGCGTTTAATGAGTTCATTCCTCACCTTTTCCCCCCTCGCTCGAACAAACACCGCGGTTCACAAGCAAATCAAGCCCTCCCGTCAGCGCTGCTCCAATGGAAGGTGTGTTTGCAGGAGCCATCATCCCTGCTGCCGTCGACCTCGTCGGTGTTCATGGCATTCAGAACAGTGGGCAACCGGTAATTACATTTTGCTGTCGGACATTTTCGGTTTTGCATGTAAAGACCATTTTGCTGAGTATTAGGCTTTCGTTTTCCAGCACATTGATCATCAAAAGAACTTAGTCCCTCTAACCGTGAAGCGAGTCTCCAAGCTTGTTCCTTCTATGGAGCGCGGGTGGTACTGTCGATTCATGGAATGCCTGTCAGCACGGTATACATAAACACCTATGTGGTCTTTTTGGTTTATTTGCTTTCATGGACAGCCCTTCACACCTTGTTTTTTTTTTAAAGATCCAGCATCGCTGGCATTTCATTGATAATAGCAGGAAGCAGCGGAAAAAACAACAAGGTGGTGAAGGTCCTAGGACCAGATCCGAAGATCAAAGAAAGAGAAAAGAAAAACAACAGCCCTAAAAGCTGCAGCCGAACACTCCATACAATCCATACTAAGGCAGCGCAGCTCCGACTCCGACGGTGAACTACTAAGAAGACTAGGCAGGGGTGGCGTCACGGAGGATCACCGAACGAGCTATCTGTCATGCGTCATCGTATACCACCGGCCCCCCACCGCGGCTTCGACTTTACAGCAACAGGCAGTCGAGGCACACCCACGGACTCGTCGGAGAAGAAGAGCCGACTACCACGACCAAGGCCACACTTCCGACATTGCTCATCACCGTCATCGTTGCCACAGAAACCACCATGCATGTCCAGTTGTAGGAAGCACCATAGGGATCAAAGTCTTCAAGACGGTGCCCTAAAAAGAGGAACAACGTTGAAGACGACACCACCGCCCGACCCTGCAGCAGGATCTGGGTTTTCACCCGAAGGACTTGATCCGGGAGATCTGGCTGTGATCTTCCCGACGGCGCCTCCAAGGAGAATAGCGACGCCCACGGGCGCCGTCGCCGCCGACCGGCCAGCACCGGCCAGGCTTTCACCCGGGGCAGCCACTCCCATGCAGCAGGCCAAGGACGACCCATGCCTCCATTGAACCGCACACCCCCACACAGCGAGTGCGCCATCGCTGTGTAGGGCCACCGCCAATCCTCCCCGACGGCGGGCCTGCAGAGACCAGACAGGTCCTGCACCCCGCATCCGACCACGGCCGGAGCCTCTCTGCTCCAGCACCGCCTAGCGCCACACGTACCAGTCCTTCCATGCAGCCTCGGGGCCCCTCCTGGCTGCACATCTCGCTGGAGACTAGATCCGCGCTGCCACCGCCTCTCGAGATCTAGGTCAAGAAGCACCGGCGCTGCCCCCGCACGCCATTTCCGCGCGCCGAGCTGCGCACCGCGCACACCTCGCGATGTGCGGACCCGAACCTCCACCGCACGCCGCTCGCCGCGCACCGTCCACCGCCAACCCCGTCATGCCGCCCGCGCCAGCTCTGCTCCTGACGACCCGCGATTCCACAGCGCTCACGCGCTGACGACCATGAGGCCGCTCCCGTGCGAGATCCGCGCGCGCGAGGTCGCTCCTGCCCATCCAGCGCCTCCGTGCGCTGCCTCGTCGGCTATGCCGTCCGGCCTTGATTGCTCAAGCTCCCGCCGCAGATCTCCGGCCCGCGCCAGCACCTCCGGACGGAAGGAGGAAAAAAAGGGCCCCGCCGCCGCCCAGCCGCCCGGGCTTTGCCCGGCGACCGGTGCCGGCGGCGACGAGGGGAGGGAGGGGTGGTGGTTGTGGCTGCTGGAGGGGGCTAGGGTTTGCCCCCGAGCCGCCCGCGGGAGCGACGCGGGGGGAGTGTCAAGGTGTGTCCTTTTGGCGTGTTCCCCCTTCACACCTTGTGGTACTAGGACCGGCTTCTTGGGAGGATGTTGAACCGTAGGGATATGACGGAAGAGATAAACTTCATCCTCACCGACGGCACTGGAGCTATTGAGGCCAGTATATGGTATTGTTTCAGACCCGCAAAACACTGCAATCTGTAGAGAGCGACTGTCAATTTATCAATAAGCGTTCGGATGTACTCCTTAAGGTTTGCGCCTGACAAACTAGCTACGCAGTTTTTCGTCATGGATTTAAGCGCTTTGCTGAATGTTTTGTGTCTGAAATAACAAAAATGCATGGTTGTAGTTTGTTTCTTCAGTGTTGCGACAAACTACAATGCAATCACTCATCACTTTCCTCCAGTGCATATATGTTCACTTGGATCTTCAGAGAAAGGAACGATTCACCCCTTTTGGTTGATCTTCTAAGTATTATGCATGTGACCAATGTTTTTGGTTGACCAAGTTATTCATGTTTTACGGAGTAGTACAATGATAGGCAAAATGATATTAGGCGGAGAGACCTGGCTGTAGCCACCCATGAGCAATCATCTTCTATTCGGAACGGCACAAATAGGCTGTTCGATGACGTGCTGCGAGTATTTTACCATCCAGGAATTCTGTAAGTGTATGTGTTTCTACCTTCGCAAAAATTATATTGTTTTAGTACTTATTTTCTGTACCTGAATCAACCACCGTCCCAAAGATATAAACAGTGAGTTGGAGAATGGCGCTTCATTTTCTTTGATCCAATCTCAAACCGGCGCGGATGCGGAGCAACTCAGGTAAGAAAGGACACCTCTGTTTTTCCTAGCTGCCTAAATCCCTGTGGTAGTGTGCTTGACAGCATGTTTTGTTTCAGGTCTCTTATTGGAGCTCATGTTGCTATGGGCAACCTATTCACAACCGTTGATGATGATCATTTCAAGTGCTCATTCAATGGATAGGAAAATGTCGATCGCGATGAGCATCACCCTATGTTTGCGCCTCAAAAACTGACCGACGGTTTAAGGCGTGCAAGAGCAACAACCTGTTCTTATGCCCCCCATTAGTTCTTATTTCCGAACTTCACAAAAATCATTTTGTAGTTGCCAAACTTTATCGTATCAACAGACCTGCCAGCAAGTTATAACGAATGCAAACATGATCCAGTTAGGAAATAGAACGGGGCACTGCGCGCCACTGCATGGTAGCTCCTGCGGCTCGGACTGGAATCCTCCACTTGTTCTATCATACACTCCAGAGGGGATGGTCATACCTTTAGATCTGCTATGTGCCACCGCCTACGAACAAATGAAGTTCATCGATCTTCAGCTGCTATCTAGGCTTTGGCAGAACAACAAATGCTCAGCTCTCGTATCCAAAGGAGTGGCCACGCTTATCTTTAAGCCGCCCCGTGAATGCGAGCATGGGCCGTCCTCCCCCGTCAACTTGACAACGTACAAGGGAAAGCAGACAAAGAAAGCCCAGGAAAACTCTGACCGCCAGATTCCATCAGTCACGAGATACCTTTTTTTGGTCGGTGGGGGGAGCATTTGACTTTGCCCCAGTAGAAACCTTGTTTTTTCTGCCGACCCTGCTCCTTGGTTATTGTCACGGTCCCGTCCGATCGTGGTTGGGTCAACTTCTTGAGCAGCAAAAACCCCACACCGCCTACGTTTGTCTTGTTATGTTCGTCCTTTGCTGATCGGGCCACGTCCATGATGCCGTGTGTATTCGTGCCCATGCCATAGCCATTTTACAGCAACTCTCCTAATAGCATCTACAACCAGCGACCTGCAAATCCGGATTCGTCCGCGGACACTAATTGGACACTCCTCAAATTCGGTTGTCCACGTCCGTGTATCTCATATTCAGTCCTCTATCCATACTAACATGCCACATAGATAAAAAGAACGTAGATCATCACAGAAACATAGAATTGGACAAAGGAATGCACATTCCGATCACCAAAAGATCACCGACGGATGTCCAAAAGATCGCCACAATTCACATAATTCACATAAACAACGGACAAATTTAAACTAGATTACTGAAAATTAAAATTGAAGAAGAAGACGGTGCAGATTCACCACTTCCTCGCCGGCCCTTTGCCCTTCCGGCCGCCGGCACAGCTGTAGGTGTCGGCGGCTGGTAGCGGATCGTCCGAGTCGTCCGATGAGCCCTTTTATGTGGTCGTCGTCACCGGAGGAGGTGTCAGAGAGGACGACGAGCCCTTTTAGCCGCCGGACCTTCATGTCCTGCTGCCGCTTGAGCTTCACAAGACGAGTTGCCTCCGCCGCCTCGCGCTCGGACTGCTCAATGGCAATCCGGAGTGCCTTGACGTTCTTCTGACGGAGCCACCGCGCATCCATCTAGGAGCTGGCGGCCGGCGTTACACCAATTCGAGGAGTTGCACGTCCTCGTCGAGCTCTAGCTCCATCCTGCGGTGGCGGCGCACGGACTGCTCGACCTCCCTCCCCTCCCTTTGCCGTTGCCGCTCGCGGCGGGTGGCGCGCCACTGATTCCGGCGTGCGCGTCTGGGCCAGCGGGGCGGGCACAAGCACCCACCACTGCCCATGTCGGGGAGCAGCAGCCGGCGTTTGAGGCCGGTTTGGGGTGCCCGACTATAGATGCTCTAAGAACACGCAGCTATGACCGGTTCTTCAGAAAGTTCCCATTAAAGACGGTTCCCTTCCTATCAAAGACGGTTCTTCCCTCGTATTTTTCGCGGTTCTTCATGGCGACCCGCGGACCCATTATCGCGCCTGCGTTTTTTAGCAGGTTGAATAATGGTTCCATGAATATGGGACACCGGATCATCACAAAAATCTATTTTCATTCCCTTCCCATCAAAGATGGTTCTTCCCTCCTAAATTTGGTGGTTCTTCATTGCGACCTGTGAACCCATTATCGCAACGTGCGGTTTTGAGTAAGTTGTACAACGGTTCCATGAATGTGGGACACCAGTTCTTCACATAGTCTGTTTTCGGATTCCTTCCCATCAAAGATGGTTCTTCTTCCCTCGTAGTTTTTCTGGTTCTTCATAGCGACCCACAGACCCATTATCGCTACGTGTGTTTTTGAGTGGGTTGAACAATGGCTCCAGGAATGTGGGACACCATATCCTCACAAAAGTCTATTTTCGCTTCCCTTCCCATCAAAGACGGTTCTTCCCTCGTAGTTTGGGTTGTTCTTCATGGCGACCCACAAACCCATTATCCTGTAGTGCGGTTTTAGTGGGTTGATCAACGGTTCCATGAATATGGGACACTGGTTCGTTAGAAAGTCTATTTTCAATTCCCTTCCTATCAAAGACGGTTCTTCCCTTGTAGTTTTGGAGATTCTTCATGGTGATACGAGGATCCATTATCGCATCTTGCGTTTTTGAGAAGTTGAACAACGGTTCCGTGAATGTGCTACATCGTTTCCTCACAAAATATATTTTCGGTTCCCTTCCCATCGAATAAGGTTCTTCCCTCGTAGTTTTGGCGGTTCATCATGGTGACCTGAGAACCAATTCTCACATCGTGCGTTTTTAGTGAGTTGAACAACAGTTCAGTGAATGTGGGACATCGGTTCTTGAAAAAATATATTTTTGGTTCCCTTCCCACAAAGAAGGTTCTTCCCTCATAGTTTTCACGGTTCTTCATGGAAACGCGCGAACCCATTATCGTGACGTGCATTTTTTGGCGGGTTGAACAATGGTTCCATGAATGTGGGACATTGGATCCTCACAAAGTCTATTTTCGTTCCCTTCCCATCAAACACGGTTCTTCCCTCCTAGTTTTGGTGCTTCTTCATGGAGACCCGCGAACCCATTATCACAACATGTATTTTTGAGTGAGTTGGACAACGGTTCCATGAATGTGGGACGCCAGTTCTTCACATAGTCTATGTTCGGTTCTATTCCCATATAAGACGGTTCTTCCCTCGTAGTTTTTGTGGTTCTTTATAGCGACCCGCGAACCCATTGTCGATCGTGACATGTGTTTTTGAGTGGGTTCAACAATGGGTCCAGGAATGTGGGACACCAAATCCTCACAAAAGTCTATCTTTGGTTCCCTTCCCATCAAAGACGGTTCTTCCCTCGTAGTTCGATCGCTTCTTCATGGCGACCCGCCAACCCATTATCCCGTCGTGCGGTTTTTTAGTTGGTTGATCAACGGTTCCTTGAATGTGGGACACTGGTTTCTCACAAAGTCTATTTTTGGTTCCCTTCCGATCGAAGACGGTTCTTCCCTTGTAGTTTTGGAGGTTCTTCATGGTGATACGAGGATCCATTACCGCATCTTGCATTTTTGAGAAGTTGAACAATGGTTCCCTGAATGTGCTACATCGTTTCCTCACAAAATATATTTTCGGTTCCCTTCCCATCGAATAAGGTTCTTCCCTCATAGTTTTGGTGGTTCATCATGGTGACCTAAGAACCAATTCTCACATCGTGCATTTTTAGTGAGTTGAACAGCAGTTCAGTGAATGTGGGACATTGGTTCTTGACAAAATATATTTTCGGTTCCCTTCCCATCAAAGAAGGTTCTTCCCTCATAGTTTTCACGGTTCTTCATGGCAACCCACGAACCCATTATCATGACATGCATTTTTTGGCGGGTTGAACAATGGTTCCATGAATGTGGGACATTGGATCCTCACAAAGTCTATTTTCGTTCCCTTACCATCAAACACGGTTCTTCCCTCCTGGTTTTGGTGCTTCTTCATGGAGACCCGCGAACCCATTATCACAACGTGCGTTTTTGAGTGAGTTGGACAACGGTTCCATGAATGTGGGATGCCAGTTCTTCACATAGTCTATATTTGGTTCTATTCCCATATAAGATGGTTCTTCCCTCGTAGTTTTTGTGGTTCTTTATAGCGACCCGCGAACCCATTGTCGATCATGACATGTGTTTTTGAGTGGGTTCAACAATGGGTCCAGGAATGTGGGACACCAAATCCTCACAAAAGTCTATTTTCGGTTCCCTTCCCATAAAAGACGGCTCTTCCCTCGTAGTTCGATCGCTTCTTCATGGCAACCCGCCAACCCATTATCCCGCGTGCGTTTTTTAGTCGGTTGATCAAAGGTTCCATGAATGTGGGACACTGGTTCCTCACAAAGTCTATTTTTGGTTCCCTTCCGATTGAAGACGGTTCTTCCCTTGTAGTTTTGGTGGTTCTTCATGGTGGCCTGGGGATCCATTATCACGTCATGCGTTTTGAGTGAGTTGACCAACGGTTCCAGGAATGTGGGACATCGGTTCTTAACAAGGTATATTTTCGGTCCACTTCCCATCAAAGATGGTTCTTCCCTCGTAGTTTTCGCGGTTCTTCATGGTGACCCGCGAACCCGTTATCGTGACGTTTGTTTTTAGCGGGTTGAACAATGGTTCCATGAATGTGGGACACCGGATACTCACAAAGTCTATTTTCGTTCCCTTCCCATCAAAGATGGTTCTTCCCTCCTAGTTTTGGTGGTTCTTCATGGCGACCCGCGAACCCGTTATATATCGCACTGTGCGTTTAGTGAGTTGAATAACGGTTCCATAATAATGGGACCCCGGTTCTTCATAGTCTTTATTCGGTGCCCTTCCCATCAAAGACAATTCTTCCTTCGTAGTTTTTGCGGTTCTTCATAGTGACCCACGAACCATTATGGTGATGTGTGTTTTTTTGAGTGGGTTCAACAATTGCTCCATGAATGTGGGACACCGGATCCTCACAAAATTCTATTTTTGGTTCCCTTCCCATCAAAGACGGTTCTTTCCCTCATAGTTTTGGTGGTTCTTGTGGCAAAAATCAAAACTCGGGAGAGATCACTAGCTCTCCCGCTTCTAATTGATGTCAGATATGACGTTAGGTAGCGAGTGCGATTTGTCGAAAGGATGGCGATCTAGGATACATAGGAAGTGCGACATTGTGTGCATTGTGGACCCATTATCGCGTCATGCGTTTTTGAGTGCATTTAACAATGGTTCCATGAGTGTTGGACACTTGTTCCTCACAAAGTCTATTTTTTGTTCCCTTTACATCAAAGTAGTTTTGGTGGCTCTTCATGGCGACCCGCGAACCCATTATCTCGTCGAGCGTTTTTTAGTGAGTTTATCAATGGTTCCATGAATGTGGGACAAATTTTCCTCACAAAGTCTATTTCAGTTCCCTTCCAATCGAAGACGGTTCTTCCCTCGTAGTTTTAGCAGTTCATCATGGTGATCTGAGAACCCATTATCGCATCATGCATTTTGACTGAGTTGAACAATGGTTCCATGAATGTGGGACACTGGTTCCTCACAAAGTCTATTTTCAGTTCCCTTTACATCAAAGAAGGTTCTTCTCACGTAGTTTTGGTGCTTCTTTGTGGCGACCCGTGAACCCATTTCCCCTTGTGCATTTTTAGTGGGTTGATCAACGGTTCCATGAATGTGGGACATTGGTTCCTCACAAAGTCTATTTTGGTTCCCTTCCAATCAAAGACGATTCTTCCCTCGTAGTTTTGGCGGTTCTTCATGGTGGCCTGAGGACCCATTATCGCATCGTCGCGTTTTGAGTGAGTTGAACAACGGTTTCGTGAATGTGGGACATCGTTCGCGACGCTTCACGCCATCGATCAGAAGGGTAGCGAGAAGCAGGCTCAGATTGTGAAGCATTAATTTGAAGACGTGTATGTTCATATAAGATACTCCACGGGTCGTGCCAAAATCACAAATCAGCCTTCAGCAATGCGCTAAAGTGGTACTTCCCTCAGCCTACTAGTGTCAAAAGTATTATTATATTATGGGACGGAGGTAGTAGAAAATAACAAGATCACTCCACTAAATAGAGAACGTGTGCTCCCCAATGTCGTTTTCCTCCGACCCAAACAACATCCGTTCATGTCTAACTGCGTAATTGAGCGCACACCCGCCATGGCGGAAGAGGAGAATTGTCTCCGAGCCACGACGGTGGTGATCGCCGGCCCATGCGTCGAACCTGCGGAGGTGAAGGAATCCATTCTCTCCGAGTTCGGCGACATCTCGTGAGCAGTCGTCGTCATGTCCATCATCTCGGTAAACTCCTTTGTTGTCCGTTTCACGGATGAGGGGTGGCGCGATCGAGTTGCATCTGTGAGGGTGTTCCACGACGACCAGGCCACACCATTCCGCGTCCAGGATAGGACGCCTGACTTCGACGCTGAGCTCATTTGTCCCTGTTACTGCATGCATGTTCTCCTTGAGCAAGTCCCTAAGCAGGTGTGGTCTCTTGAGACGGCGAAGAAACGTCTCCCCATGTGCAGGATTGTCTCCATCGAGCTTGATACGTTCATGGAAAGGAACATATCCTTCTGCATACTGCACGCAGATCCCCCTGGTAACCGTGCGGTGAGAACCAGACTGATTTCATAAATCTTGTTCCCTGGTGTTCCACCCTCCATATTTCTGGCGAACTAAATACATGCGGGATTTGACGCCCGTGCCCCGTGGGGTGCGCTTGTTGTTTTTGGTGGCGACGACTCGAGACCGG
The DNA here is from genome assembly GCA_021605145.1 of Aegilops bicornis. Classification (NCBI taxonomy): domain Eukaryota; kingdom Viridiplantae; phylum Streptophyta; class Magnoliopsida; order Poales; family Poaceae; genus Aegilops; species Aegilops bicornis. The sequence goes on along the minus strand of CM038669.1, from coordinate 112,464,421 downwards.
GGGGGGGGGGGGCATGTTGGTTTTTTTTACAACCCGGACATGCCGGGGCTTTTGGTTTCGGTGGTGGCGACTCGAGGCGGTGGGGCAAAGATCGTCTATATGGGGGGCATGTTGGTTCGTTTTAGAACCGGACAGGGTGGGGAGGGGGGGCTTTTTGGTTTCTGTGCCGAGGACTCGAGATAGGGGGTGGGGCAAATATCTTATATATTGGGGCATGTTGGTTTGTTTTTGAACCAGACACGGCCTGGGGGGGGGGAGGACGTTGGTGCATGGGCGACGACCGTAGGGGACGTAAAGGCTGCTCGACTAGCTCTTCGACGAGCAATGCAACAACGTGTGGGTGGACACCATGTTTTTTGGTATACTAGTTTGAGGGATTGCGGAGCTTGGTTTGGCATGTTATCCTCGTGGTTTCAGTCCTGCACGAAATCCTCAAAACCAACACTCATACGTACTCCATCCGTTTCTTTTTAGTCTGCATATAACTTCTGTGTGAAGTCAAAGTATCTTTAGTTTGACCAAACTTGTAGAAAAAAGTATCAACATTTACAATGCTAAAGAAATATCTTTAGATTCATTATGAAATGTAGTTTCATATTATGTATATTTGATATTGCAGATGTTGATACTTTTTTATAGAAATTTGATCAAAGTTTGTAAAGTTTGACTCGATACAAATCTTATATGTGGTGTAAAAAGGAACGGAGGGAGTAGTTCGGAAAATTCACGCAGATTCATGAAAACACATGCCTTGGTTTATTAGGTTGGGTTGCTTAATAATAGGGAGTGAAACAAAAATAAATCTCCTGCTATAAAAATTAAATGTTGTAATTGCATATATCATTCTCTCCTGTTCCTCTCCCCAGTTAAAAAAAGAGATAATCATCACACGGAAAAAGAAAAAAAACATTCCACTCGGGTTGCATTTACTCTTGAGGAAAAAAACATTTTCCGAAAAACATAATTGACGGAATGAAAAAATGCGTAGCACGGCTAATTTTATTTTTTGCATTGGCATAAAAAGAATAATAGTTTAACATAGTACATCACAGCGAAAAAGGTTGTTTGCTTCGGACGTACCAACGTTAGGTGGCAGGATCTAGGATAATTATGCGAATTAAAACGAGTCTCTAACATCAAACACTGCGATACAAATGAAAATGTTGCGCGCTGGTTACCCCTAAGAAAAGAGGTTGGAAATGAATATCCAGCTTGGGCTGCCGACTTGTCGTGATAGGCAAGACTTTGATCACCACTTGGTTGTCGTTCTGTGGAACAGGTCTGATGACTAGCATCTCTCGTGTCGATGGTGTATGTGTGATTCATGAAGCGAAGCTCACGGAAACGTGCGTGCACCCTCATCCTCCGACAAAACATTTATTGAGTAGAAGGAAGTGCATGCGGGAAAGCTGTTTGTCCCCACATACGTAACCCCGACCAAAAGAGATGTTGTAGGTGGCACACCCTATAACTTCTATCTTATCTACCGTGTTTTTACAGGCTTTGTACTTCATGTTGTACTGCCATCGAAGCTGAATATATTGGCGCTTTAAGCGCCTTCTCTTGTTCAAAAAACAAATTAGGTGGCACACCGAGAGTTGCTGGTATGGATATTTTTTGCCCCGCAGCCCGATCCCATATGTGAAGATCCACGCCCTGGACTTGAATGATGCATAGGGTACCCGGAGTGCAGCTGGTGACCGACTAGTCCGTACCACCTTTTCCAGCGTTGGCGTTGAAATGCGCGGTAAATCCAACAGGGTGAAGTCGCCATCCTTGAAGTTGTATGTCATTAACTTCCTGACCTCGTACATGATAAACAACACCCCCCTCTGTGTGATTGCGAATGGATTCTCGAGTAAGCATACTCGACGCCCGCGATAGATTGGTTGTGAAGCATCACGGCTCCAAGACCCATCCTTCTCGATGTTGACCTGCGGGATGCAATAACAGTAAGCAGAGTGAAAAATCTTATTGGTCGTATGAGAAAACAAATTTAGTAGAAAGACACACTAAAACACATGTACACGGGCATGTGGACATACGTAGTACTGCAGCACCGCGTCCGTGTCCAAGTACACTCCTTTGTTGCAGCACTCGACCTTGCCAACCAGGCGACATATGAAAAATGCGAACTCCCCCTCCAACGACAGCGAAGTAGCCAAAGATGTTTTGCTTATGCTAATCTCCAATGGTCCATCGGCGGTAGCTAGCTCATGATAACACAATACTGGAAAATGTTCTTTGACAAGCATGAGAGAATCACACGAAGCTAGGACTACATACGTGTGATATAGGTCGGAAAAAGCATGGTCAACCCTTTGTCCAACTTGTGCAAGACCAAGGCCAATGCCAGCTAGAGGGGTGAAAATGGAAGACGACCAAAAACTCTCTGCTGCTCGAACTCTACTACGTGACCTATGACCTGAGGCGCACCTCTCATGGAAAGCTTGGAGGAAGCCGAAGCTTCACGGCGGAGTACCATGACGGGTGGATCATGCAGCACGGGCAAGATTTGCAACGCTCCCAAGCCGGAGGAAGACCTCCTGAAGCAGGTTCCGGTCGCCGAGCACCTTCTCGACGTGGGAGCTTTCGTCCATCTCCTGTTTCTCTTTGTGTTGTGCAGAATTTTTCTTCAGAGGGTCTGGGCAAGGTGATAATGGAGATGTGGATGTGGCCAATGGATGAAGGATTTTGGAAAACTCATGTAGACGAAGGGGCCGAGGGGGGTGTGCTGACCAGGTCCTGCTTTTGTTTTTTACCTCGAGGAAACATGGAGGGGAGCTTGTGTGTCAGGTGAAGAAAAAGATGTATTGCAAACAAAAAAGAAGAAGAAGAAAGGTTTGAACCTTCATAGAAAAGTTCTCCAAGGCCTTCCTGGAACTGCTCGGGGCGAAGGCCCGTGGTCCAAGCCTGCTAGGACTGCAAGGCTTGGCAGCCTAGTGCTGGCATCAAGCAGCCCGCGTGGTCCTACTTTCTCTAAAAGAGGAAATAAGCATCAAATGAACTATAAAGTGAAAATGCAAATGAGGTAAGAGGAGCGACCAGATCCCCACGCGAATGAGCGCTTGTGATTGCAGCTGCACCAGCGAAACTTTATATCTTTGCTTTTTCCTATATATATATATATATATATATATATATATATATATATATATATCCACTAATGGTTTTAGTCCTTTAACTCTATATATATATATATATATCCACTAATGGTTTTAGTCCTTTAACTCTTTAAGGATCGCCTAGAGATGTCCTTATGACTTGTTTATTTCAGTTCTTCACAATGTGATGCTCTATATGTGCAACTATTTGCCGTGCAGTTCAATTTCATCAATGACAGATTCAAAAATACCACTATGAATTACGATATTTGGTTGCTGTTAAGGATATTGCAGTTAACATACCTTTTCGTTTTTCAATTGTTGTTTAGCAACATGCATTATACTGAATGACTAAATATGCAATCCTAGGCTACATAGCAACAAGGAGGAGTGTTACCTTAATGTTCTGATGATGTCTAGATATACATGTAATAAAATCTTATATAATGGGATGGATGGAGTGTTGTACTAAATCAATTTTCAATTGTTTTTTAGCTTCTAATATTAACTTGGTGCTTTTAGGTACATATATCATTGCCAAAGATCCACACTTCGACCCTTTCTGCGTATGGGGCAATGAGATATTCATGAACCAAAGATCAAGTGAGGAAACTGATAAAGATTGTTATTAAAATGGGTCAAAAGATGTCAATCAAACTATTTGTTTACACTTTATGCAAGACAACAGTGAACTGCAGGATGGTAAGTAAGAACCCTGTAGCCTTCTTTTTACTGCCCGTAATGAGTTGTGTTAGATGAGAATATCTGAATCTTTTTTTCTTTTGTTGTGGATCCTGAAGCAGTTTACTCAAGATTACCTCTCCAACTACATGATTGGCGGCCGGCCATCACAAGGGGTTGGACTAGAGTCCTGCATGCCTTCTGCATCCAGGAGAGCACAATAGGGCCATTCCGCTTCAACTTGTTCAACAACTGGAATGTCTGTCGCCTCTTTCTTTACTATATGTAATAGTACAAGTATAGAACCCTAGTACATCATTCTTTATTTGGTGCTTATGTAATTCTTAAACATGTGTACCTGTGATTCGAATAATGCATTGGTTGTTTGAACCTGATGGATATGAATAAAGCCATAGCCTACTTTCAAGTTTAAATTAGGTACAATTTTAAATAGCAGCAATTAAATTAGGGCGAAATTACGTTGTGCGGGTCATTATGGCACACGCGGTTGGTAAAGCACAAACGTTTGCGATATACACCATAATCCGAGATGGTTCACAGAGAGGAAACGTGTGCAAGCATGCACACAGTTGCCGTTTGCAAAGCGTGTTTGATGTCAGACACTATCGCATACGGTGCGGGAAAACTAAATGTTTGTGATTGTCTACCTATTGTACAGGGTTTATAATCATGAACTGCTTGTGATGTGACAGGCATCGTAAAACTCCCCTGCCTAGAAAAATCCCGTGCCTGGAATCTGCCTGGTTTTTGGCAAAACCACAAAACTCCGACGGCGATGGCAATGCGAGCACAAACGAGTAGCAAGGATGAAGCGTTTGGGAAATTTGAGATATAGAAATGGTTATATAGGGACAACTCTATGCATTAAGGCTCCCTATCCCCGACGGTTTCTAGGTCGTGTGGGAAGGACCCCCCTATCGCCCACACTCACTTGGCGATGGTTCTAGATGCCGTTGCGGAAAGGGGTTAAAATCGTTTCTTTAGGACGGACGCGCACCAGTGAGACTCTCTTCTTCAATTTGCACAAAATTAAATATTTCCTCTAAAGCAGCTTGTTTCTAATGAGCGGGGAAATATTTTGCAGAGAAGTAGTATATCATATCCTGGGGACTACGCACACAACCAGGAGCAAGAGAATTAAACCATAACTTAGCTTCACCCTTTAACAAGAAATGATACAACTTAAGAATATAGTCGTAGCGAATTTTTTCCTCGTGAGCAAATAGGGTGGCTATATTATTCAATTTAATAAAATGTGCGACAACAGTTTCAGATTCATAACCATGAAAAGGATCAGATTCAACCAAAGTAATTAATTCAGGATCGACAGAGAATTCATAATCCTTATTAGTAACAAAGATAGGTGAAGTAGCAAAAGCGGGATCACATTTCATTCTAGCATTCAAGTATTTTTCTTTCGGCTTAGCTAACAATTTCTTAAGATCTTCTCTCTCATTGCAAGCAAAGAAGTCTAGTAGTTTCTTCATCCATAACATATCCCTCAGGTACAACAGGCAATTCATATCTAGGGGGAGAATCATAATCTTCAATTTCAATAATATCATCAGGTTCAGTAATTTCATTCTCTCTAACCCTAGCAAGTTGTTCATCAAGAAATTCACCTAGTGGCACAGTATTATCAAGCACAGAAGTAGTTTCATCATAAGCATCATGCATAGCAGAAGTGGCATCATTAATAACATGCGACATATCGGATTCAATAGTAGGTGTAGGTGCCACAAGTTTACTCAAAACAGAATGAGAATCAAGTGCAAAGCTAGATGGCAGTTCCTTACCTCCCCTCGTAGTTGAGGAAAAAATCTTAGTTCTTTGATCTTTCAAATTCCTCATAGTGATCAACGGATATAAATCCCAGGTGACTCGGAGAATAGAGCTATGCTCCCCGGCAACGGCGCCAGAAAAAGGTCTTGTTAACCCACAAGTGTAGGGGATCGCAAAATTTTTTGAGGTTAGAGTATTCAACCCAAATTTATTGATTTGACACAAGGGGAGCCAAAGAATATTCTTAAGTATTAGCAGCTGAGTTATCAATTCAACCACACCTGTCAGAGGCAACGGATATCGTCTCGTCCCCAAAGGTGGTACGTTCCCTACCGAAACCATCATGCTTGTTGTGAGAAGCTCTGGTTTGTGAAAAGCTTACTCAAACCTGCCCCAAATGGGACAAAATTTTCACCACGGCATATTGATGCCGCTCCATGATAGCATGCCAAGTTTCATGAATTTCAAACGAGTTTTGGATTTATTAGGATTTAAAAACTAGGCATCTCAACATTTTGCCGGCAATCAACAGTGCGCTGGTGTTTGAATTTCATTCCCATCCCTTGCATGGGACCTAGAAATTCACCCAAGGACACACATGTAATTTTTCAACCAACTTTGGTGCATTGGAGCATGTGCTTGTAGTTCAAATTTGAATTATGCACATAAAATGCCTAGAAAACCCAGTTAATGTATAAAAAAAGGCAAAACAAACCCCGAAAAATTCATTCCCATTTCATGCATGGGACCTAAGCATGCACTGAAGGACACAGATTTGATTTTTCAACCAATTTGTATGCACCGGAGCATGTGCATGTAGTTTAATTTTGAATTGTGCACCTGAAATGGCTAGAAAACCAATTTAATGTATAAAATGTCCAAACGGACCCTGAATAATTCTAATTCTTTTACGACACACATATTGTTGCATGTTCACTTCAGATAAAAGGTCTAGCAATTCAAACAGCGTCCCTTGCCACTGTGACCCCATTTTGTAATTCAAATCAAGTAGATCCCACACAGTTATTATCACAACCGTGTGAGATGTAGTACAAAATATCTTGGAGCATCATTGATGTATAGTACGCCTATGGCTTACGCGAGAAGGTGCGTCGGCTATAGTCCATAGCAGGCATGTCAAGCACACTAGCTCGCTCCCCAAAAACTTCCGCCTCTGCATCCCCCGCAATCTCGAAAATATTACTGCCTCGTAATCTCGAAAATATCTACCGCCTGGAAGGTTTTAATGTTCGATAGAACACGATTAGTATGTGTGGACCGTGTGCGATGTCTGTTGCTCCCGTTCTGCTTCAGTCCATTGATTCAAATTTTCAGTAGCCCTGGCATTTTACTCCTGCCTCTGCATCCCTCGCAATCTCAAAAATATCTGCTCGCCCTTGATCCAAATTTTCAGTAGCCCCACCTTGGTACTCCCGCCTAGTAAGATTTTCAGTTGCCATAGTATTTCCTCAAACACAACCTTGCCCCCCTCGCCCTCCTCCACACACACCCCAAAACCTCCGCTCACATAGACACACACAACCCTCGAAACCATGTGTACGTCGCCGCCATCGCCGGCGCCTCCATCCTCAACCTCTGCCTATGTGCCGGGGAGCTCGAGGAGCCAATGGCCAAAAAGAGGTTTATCGCGGCCTTTTCGCCCGACGCCGGCGAGGTGGCCTCCGAGGTGTCCCCGTCGTCCTCCGCGGGCCCGATCTACCGTCGCCGGTCCCCCGATCCGCCCGCCGCCGCGCCCCTACGCCGGTTCGAGGACTTCCCCGTCCTCCCTCAGACCCGGCAGCCGACGAAATCCTACCTCGGGGTCCGGCAGTGGCGGTGGGGGACGTGGGTCACCGAGATTACAGATCAAGAGACCCACACCCGCCGGTGGCTCGGTAGCTTCCACACGGCCGAGCTCGCGGCCATGGAGTACGACCGCTGGCAGGTCCGCTACCACGGCGCGGCGGCTAGGCTCAATTTCCCCTTCGGCACACGTCCAGTCGACCTCGTTCTGCCGGAGCAAGGGGTGGTGAGATCGTCTTGGCGCGGGAGGACTGCGAGGCATGGGAGCGCCTCGAGGCCGAGGTCGCCGACGAGGCCTACGTGCAGGAGCTCCGCCGGCAGCACCCGGAGCTCGTGGAGGCGGAGCGGCCGATCTTTGCCGGAGCGGAGGGCGGCGAGGTTATCACGCTCTCTTCTGATGACGAGGTCGAAGGCGGCGAGGACGGCGGTGCGGAGGGCGGTGAGGTTATCGCGCTCACCTCCGATGACGAGGTCGAAGGCGTCAGCGACGGCGGCACAGAGGGCGTCGAGGTGGGCCCCGAGGACGAGGAGATCGACGTCGATGAGTGGAGGAGTGCCTTCCCCAACGACCCTGACGACGGTACTGGCCCGGACCCGGCTCGCGGCACACCGTACATGACAAGGAAGGATTGGCTTGACCTCTACTTCGACCAAAAGTAGTTTAGCTTAGTTTAAATTTATGTTTTATGTTCGGTTATGCAAAACTATCTATGTTTATGTTTGAATGCATGCTACTTTCGGTTGAACCTGCTTTGAACTTGATCAAATTGAAGTTTACAACCTTAAGTTTAGGGGATCGACTAGAAAATGCCAAAAATTGCTGGTTGGCGCCTAGAGATGTCCTTATGACTTGTTTATTTCAGTTCTTCACAATGTGATGCTCTATATGTGCAACTATTTGCCGTGCAGTTAAATTTCATCAATAACAGTTTCACAATACCACTATGAATTACGATATTTGGTTGTTGTTAAGGATATTGCAGTTAACATGCCTTTTCGTTTTTCAATTGTTGTTTAGCAACATGCATTGTATTGAATGACTAAATATGCAATCTCAGGCTACATAGCAACAAGGAAGAGTGTTACCTTAATTTTCTGATGATGTCTAGATATACATGTAATAAAATCTTATATAATGGGATGGATGGAGTGTTGTACTACATCATTTTTCAATTGTTGTTTAGCTTCTAATATTAACTTGGTGCTTTTAGGTACATATATCATTGCCAAAGATCCACACTTCGACCCTTTCTGCGTATGGGGCAATGAGATATTCATGAACCAGCATCAAGTGACGAAACTGATAAAGATTGTTATTCAAATGGGTCAAAATATGTCAATCGGACTATTTGTTTACACTTTATGCAAGACAATAGTGAACTGCAGGTTGGTAAGTAAGAACCCTGTAGCCTTCTTTTTACTGCACGAATGAGTTGTGTCTGATGACAATATCTGAATCTTTTTTTCTTTTGCAGTGCATCCTGAAGCAGTTTACTCAAGATTACCTCTCAAACTACATGATTGGCGGTCAGCCATCACAAGGGGTTGGACTAGAGTCCTGCATGCCTTCTGCATCGAGGAGAGCACAATAGGGCCATTTTGCTTCACCTTGTTCAGCAAGTGGAATGGCTGTCGCCTCTTTCTTTACCATCTGTAATAGTACAAGTATAGAACCCTGGTACATCGTTCTTTATTTGGTGCTTATGTAATTCTTAAACATGTGTACCTATGGATCGAATAATGCATTGGTTGTTTGAACCTGATGGATATGAATAACAATCTTTAACAATTGAAAAATGATGTGAGACACTATCACATACGGTGCGGGAAAACTAAATGTGTGTGATTGTCTACCTATCGTACACGGTTTATAATCATGAACTATTTGTGATGTGCCAGGCATCGTACAACTCTCGTGCCTAGAATCTGCCTAGAAAACTCCCGTGTCTGGAATCTGCCTGGTTTTAGGCGAAACCACAAAACTCCGACTGTGATGGCAATGCGAGCACAAACGAGTAGCAACGATGAAGCGTTTGGGAAATTCGAGATATCGGAAATGGTTATATAGGGACAACTGTATGCATCAAGGCTTCCTATCCCCGACGGTTTCTGGGTCATGTGGGAAGGGCCCCCCTATCGCCGACACTCACTTGGCGACGGTTCCAAATGACGTCGCGGAAAGGGGTTAAAACCGTTTTTTTAGGACCGAAGCCTCCCCCAAGCTTGTGGGAGACTCTCTTCTTCAATTTGCACAAAATTAAATATTTCCTTTAAAGCAGCTTGTTTCTTATGAGCGGGGAAATATTTTGCAGAGAAGTAGTATATCATATCCCGAGGACTACGCACACAACCAGGAGCAAGAGAATTAAACCATAACTTAGCTTCATCCTTTAACGAGAAAGGATACAACTTAAGAATATACTAGTAGCGAATTTTTTCCTCGTGAGCAAATAGGGTGGCTATATCATTCAATTTAATAAGATGTGCCACAACAGTTCTAGATTCATAACCATGAAAAGGATCAGATTCAACCAAAGTAATTAACTCAGGATCGACAGAGAATTCATAATCCTTATTAGTAACAAAGATAGGTGAAGTAGCAAAAGCGGGATCATATTTCGTTCTAACATTCAGGATTTTTCTTTTAGCTTAGATAACAATTTCTTAAGATCTTCTCTCTCATTGCAAGCAAAGAAGTCTCTAGCGGTTTCTTCATCCATAACATATCCCTCAGGTACAACAGGCAATTCATATCTAGGGGGAGAATCATAATCTTCAATTTCAATAATATCATCAGCTTCAGTAATATCATTCTCTCTAACCCTAGCAAGTTGTTCATCAAGAAATTCACCTAGTGGCACAGTATTATCAAGCATAGAAGTACTTTCATCATAAGCATCATGCATAGCAGAAGTGGCATCATCAATAACATGCGACATATCGGAATCAATAGCAGGTGTAGGTGTCACAAGTTTACGCAAAACAGAATGAGAATCAAGTGCAGATCTAGATGGCAGTTCCTTACCTCCCCTCGTAGTTGAGGGAAAATTCTTAGTTCTTTGATCTTTCAAATTCCTCATAGTGATCAACGGATATAAATCCCAGGTGACTCGGAAAATAGAGCTATGCTCCCCGGCAACGGCGCCAGAAAAAGGTCTTGATAACCCACAAGTGTAGGGGATCGCAACAATTTTTGAGGGTAGAGTATTCAACCCAAATTTATTGATTTTACACAAAGGGAGCCAAAGAATATTCTTAATTATTAGCAGATGAGTTATCAATTCAACCACACCTGTAAGAGGCAACGGATATCGTCCCATCCCCAATGGTGGTATGTTCCCTACCGAAACCATCATGCTTGTTGTGAGAAGCTCTGGTTTGTGAAAAGTTTATACCCAAACCTGCCCAAAATGGGACAAAAATTTCACCACGGCATGTTGATGCCGTTCCATGATAGCATGCCAAGTTTCATGAATTTCAGACGAGTTTTGAATTTCTAGAATTTAAAAACTAGGCATCTCAACGTTTTTCCGGCAATCAAGAGTGCCCTGGTGTTTGAATCTCATTCCCATCTCTTGCATGGGACCTAGAAATTCACCCAAGGACACACATGTGATTTTTCAACCAACTTTAGTGCATTGGAGCATGTTCTTGTAGTTAAAATTTGAATTATGCACATAAAATGCCTAGAAAACCCAGTTAATGTATAAAAAAGGCCAAACGAACCCGAAAATTTCCAAGATTAAACACAACACTCCTGTTGTTCTATGTTGACACTAGAAATTTTTTGAAAGCAATAAGAGGGAACGGATATCATCCCGTCCCCAAAGGTGGTACGTTCCCTACCGAAACCATCATGCTTGATGTGAGAAGCTTTGGTTTGTGAGAAGCTTATACCCAAACCTACCCCAAATGGGAGAAAATTTTCACCATGGCATGTTGACACCGCTCCATGATAGCATGCCAAGTTTCATGAATATTAGACAAGTTTTTGATTTACTAGAATTTAAAAACCAGGTATCTCAACGTTTTCCCGGCAGTCAACAGTGCCCTGGTGTTTGAAATTCATTCCCGTCTATTGCATGGGACCTAGAGATTCACCCAAGTACATACATGTGATTTTTCAACCAACTTTGGTGCATTGGAGCTTGTGCTTGTAGTTCAAATTTGAATTATGCACATAAAATGCCTAGAATACCCAATTAATGTATAGGGGGAGAATCATAATCTTCAATTTCAATAATATCATCAGTTTCAGTAATTTCATTCTCTCTAACCCTAGCAAGTTGTTCATCAAGAAATTCACTTAGTGGCACAATATTATCAAGCAAAGAAGTAGTTTCATCATAAGCATCATGCATAGCAGAAGTGGCATCATCAATAACATGTGACATATCAGAATCAATAGCAGGTGTAGGTGTCACAAGTTTACTCAAAACAGAAGGAGAATCAAGTGCAGATCTAGATGGCAGTTCCTTACCTCCCCTCGTAGTTGAGGGAAAAATCTTAGTTCTTTGATCTTTCAAATTCCTCATAGTGATCAAGGGATATAAATCCTAGGTGACTCGAAAAATAGAGCTATGCTCCCCAGCAACGGCGCCAAAAAAAGGTCTTGATAACCCACAAGTGTAGGGGATCACAACAATTTTCGAGGGTAGAGCATTCAACCCAAATTTATTAATTCGACACAAGGGGAGCCAAAGAATATTCTTAAGTATTAGTAGCTAAGTTATCAATTCAACCACACCTGTAAGACTTAATATCTGCAGCAAAGTATTTAGTAGCAAAGTAGTATGGAAGTAATGGTAACGGTGGCAAAAGTAACATTGGTAGTTTCGTAGCAATTGTAACAATAGCAGCGGAAAAGTAAAGTAGCAAAGATCAGTATGTGAAAAGTTCGTAGGCAATGGATCAGTGATGGATAATTATGTTGGATGGCATTCATCATGCAACGGTTATAACCTAGGGTGACACAGAACTAGCTCCAATTCATCAATATAATGTAGCCATGTATTCTGAATATAGTCATACGTGCTTATGGAAAAGAACTTGCATGACATCCTTTGTCCTACCCTCCCATGGCAGTGGGGTCCTAATGGAAACTAAGGGATATTAAGGCCTCCTTTTAATAGAGTACCGGAACAAAGCATTGGCACTTAGTGAATACATGAACTCCTCAAACTACGGTCGTCACCGGGAGTGGCACTACTAGAAAAAGGGCTATAGATGGGATTGACACTAATGGCGCACCAGAGAGCTGGTGCGCCATTAGTATATGCTAATGGCGCACCACAATCTGATGCGCCATTAGAGTTTAAACTACTAATGGCGCACTGGCAAAGGGTGCGCCATTAGTATCAAAAAAAATTTAACTAGCGCTTTGTCCAAACATACTAATGGCGCATCCCGCCCACGTGCGCCATTAGTAGTTGTAACTACTAATGGCGCACTGTGCTGTGGGTGCGCCATTAGTATAGAATTTTTTTGAACTAGTGCGCCTATTCAAACATACTAATGGCGCATCCTGCCGAGTGCGCCATTAGTAGTTGTAACTACTAATGGCGCACTGTGCGGTTGGTGCGCCATTAGTATAGAAATTTTTTTTGAACTAGCGCGCCTATCCGAACTTACTAATGGCGCATCACCGCCCAAGTGCGCCATTAGTAGTTGTAACTACTAATGGCGCACCAGTGCTGGTGCGCCATTAGTATAGAAATTCTTTTTTGAACTAGTGCGCCTATCCAAACATACTAATGGCGCATCACTGCTTAGGTCGCCATTAGTAGTTGTAACTACTAATGGCGCACCATGCAAGAGGTGCGCCATTAGTAAGTGGGCAGCAACAAGATATTTGGGGCAGCCTCTCCTACCCACACACTCACTTTCTCCCCACTTCATTCTCTCCACCTCCTCCTTGTCTCGGTGCCTCCTCTTTTCACCTCATTTCCACCATAGATTCATTCAAATTAAGTGGTTAAATTACCTTGTTTTAATAGGTAAGTAAGGGGGAAGCTATATTTAGGTTGTTCTCCCTACAACAATGTGCACATGCACTTTTTTACGGCCTAGCTAGATCTATGTATGTTATGGTGTTGCATATGTTTGTGGTGTTGCATATGTGTTTGTGTTTGGAGGTGTAAGGTATTTGAAATGCGATAGTTGCCAATATTTTGCGGAATGTTGATTCATTTCCGTTTGGCGAGAATTTTGGCATTAAGCATTCTTTTGGTCCTATTTTTAGGGAAAGTCATGCCAAATTTTGTTTGGTTCTAAAATATTGTTTTGCTCTACCCATGACGACCATAGTCCGCATACGATGACCGAAGGCATCGTGAATAGGTTTTTGAGGTCCGCGAAGGCCGAGATGCTTCAAAAGAACGAGACAGAGATAAGATGTCCGTATCGAAGATGCAAGTGAAGAGCCTTATTGCGGACCCGGATTCGGCAGGTGCGGGACCACCTGCTGTTGCGTGGTTTCATGGATGGCTATCGGTGGCAAGGTGATGAAGATGACTACGAAGTCGTCCATGCGGGCCGGGCAAGAAATGAGGAAGGCGACAAGACAACCACCGCGGCTCGGGCGGGCGAGAAGACGAAGAATCCCTGTGAGATGATCACGGCGTGATCTTGTACCAGTCATCATGTAGAAGATGCAGGACATGATGATGAGGAAGATGCGGAGCAGGCGACGGGCATGATCATGAAGATGATGATGCGGCGGAGCGCATTTACGCTGGACCATCGATGGGCTGGGTGCGGGACCCTCATATTCAAGAGCTGCTTCTCAAGCAGAGGATAACGCAAGAGCTGCCGCCCGAGAGAAAGCCAAGATGGATCAACTTGAGTTAGACGCGGATACTCCATTGTATGAAGGATGCAGGCCGAGGATACCCGCTGAAAAGTAACGCTCATGGCTCGAGATGAAGGTAAAACACAAAATGACCGATGCATGCTTCGACGAGAACATGTCATTACAGCACGAACGTCTTCCCAAGGGGAACAAGTGCCCGACCAGTTTGGAGGAGGCGAGGAAAATCGTGTGTCCTCTCGATTTACCGCCGTGAAATACCATGTGTGCATGAACAATTGCATCATTTATCGGGACGAGCACGCGAGTCTACCATATGTCCGGTGTGCTTGGCGTCACTCGATACAAGAAGAGGAAGAAAGCTCCTCAAAAAGTGGTGTGGTACTTTCCGATCACTCCTCGTCTGCGGCGCTATTTCGCGGACCCTAAGGTAGCAAAGCTCCTGCGTTGGCACGCGGATAGGGAGGAGAAGAAAGCGGGAAGATGACGCAAATGATCCGGAGATAGATAAAAAGACAAGATGCTGAGTCACCCTAAGGATGCGAGCCGGTGGCAAGCGTTGAACTTCAAGACTTCGGAATTTGGGAACGATCCAAGGAACATCATGCTGGGCGCGAGCACCGATGGAGTCAATCCGTTTGGCAGCCGGAGAAGCACACATAGCACTGGCCTGTGTTTGTGTGGATGTACAACCTTCCCCTGGTTGTGCATGAAGAGGAAGTACATTCACATGAGTATGCTAATTGAAGGGCCGAAACAACCAAGGAACGACATCAATCTGTATCTGGGGCTGCTGAAAGAGGAGCTTGACACGCTGTGGAAAACGCCAGCCAATACGTGGGACGCCGCAGAGAAAGAATATTTCCCTATGAGAGCCGCACCGCTCACGACGGTGCCACGACTATCTCGATTCACGGATATCTCGCAGGCAGGTAGTCCACGGATTTTCCGGATGCGTAAGGTGCATGGATGACACAACGTATCGCCAGCTAGATAGAGATCCCGGGTCTTGAAAACCGTATTCATGGGACATCGAAGGTGGCTTCAGCGGCGATGACCCGTGGAGGAAACGCAAGGATCTGTTCGATGGTGAAACCGAACCCGAAAACGCCCGTGTACGAGGAGCGGCGAGGAAATAGACAAGCTGTTGAAAAATTGGATAGACTGCCCAACGCCAGAAAGAAGCAAAAGGCGCCAGAGCCGGGAAAGAAGCGAAAGGCGCCAGAGCCGCTGCTGAAGGTATGGAAAACGAGGTCTGTTTTCTGGGACTTGCCGTACTGGAAGATCCACCATGTGCCTCACAGCCTTGATGTCATGCATATCACGAAGAACGTGTGCGAGAGTCTGCTTGGTACCCTGCTCAACATGCCAGAGAGGACCAAAGATGGGCCGAAAGCAAGGCGGAACTTGAAATCAATGGGCATCGTGCGGGGAGCTTCACGCTATATATGATGATGATGATGATGATGATGATGATGATGATGATGATGAGGCGAAGCAGGACACGTAAAGTCGTCGCAAAGGCAAAAAGGCCAAGAAGACCGGAAATGACTACCCTCCCGCGTGCTTCACTCTAAGTCGAGGAGGAGATCGAGCAGTTTTTCACCGCCTCCTAGGAGTAAAACTTCCTTACGGTTACGCTGGGAAGATAAGCGAGATACCTAGACCCAAATAAGCGAAGTTCAGCGGGATGAAGTCTCCACGATCACGTCTTGATGACGCAGATACTTCTAGTTGCAATCCATTGGGATCATGGACGCCGCACGTCCGTGAAACGCTATTTGGCCTATGCAACTTCTTCGACGTCATCTCTCGGAAGTCGATTGGCGTGAGGCAACTCGTAAGGCTACAGGAAGAGATCGTGGTGATACTATGCGAGCTTGAGATGTACTTCCGCCCGCATTCTTCGACGTTATGGTGCATCTGCTGGTCCATATAGTGGAGGATATCATCCAACTCGGGCCGACGTTCCTGCACAGCATGATGCCGTTCGAAAGGATGAATGGTGTCATCAAAGGATACGTTACGCAACATGTCACGCCCGAAGGAAGCATAGCCGAGGGCTTTTCGACCGAAGAGTGCATCTCCTCGCACGAATTATCTAGGCATCGAGAACCCCGTTGGTCTGCCCGTCAGCGAGCACCTCGGCAGGCTCGGCTGGATGGGGTCACCGTGAGGGTCGCCGCGAAATGCATGTCGAATTCGAGGGTCGACTCGCCGACTTTGAAAGAGCAAACCTAGTCGGGCTACAACACATAGACGTGGTCGATCCTTGGGTGGTAGAGCACAAAACCTTTATTAAAAAGACGTACAACGACCGAGGCCAACAGAGGACGGACGGAGATACACTCAAAGAGCACAACTCATGTTTCACGCGTTGGTTCAAGCGGAAGCTTACATGCATTACCCTTTACATGAGGATTCTTCCGTGGAAGAACAACTCATATTCGCCTTGTCACAGGCTACCGAGCACAACCTGATGACCTATGAGGCGTCACGATATCAACGGCTACACATTCTACACCGAGGCCAAGGACATGAAGAGCGATGGTTATCAGAACTCCGGGGTAACGATGGAATCCTACACCGGTAACGACAAGGACAGATACTACGGAAGGATCGAGGAGATCTGGGAGCCGAGCTACGCTGGAGAGAAGGTCCCGATGTTCCGTGTCAGATGGGCCAAGAACGTCATAAAAGAAGACCGGTATTTCACCACCATGGTTATACCCGAAGCCAAATCAAGACCCATGGGCGCATAAGCGTCACCGCTTGAAAAATGAGCCATGGGTACTGGCTTCCCAAGTGGACCAATGCTTCTTCATTACCGACCCGCCAAAGCCCGGTCGTGTTGTCGTGAGGAGAGGCAAAAGGAAGATCATCGGAATGGATGGAGTAGCCAATGAGCAAGACTTGACAAGTACGGCGACCCGAGGATCGAACATGACGACGATGATGAAGTAGCAGCATACACCACAAGAAGAAGCAGGACCACCCTACCTAAAGGACGTCCGTTCCACGGAAGAACTCCATTTGCGAAAAGAAGGGCAAGAAGATTGTGAACAGATAGCTTGCTAAGATCGATTGTATTTAAATCGTAGCCTTCATTTCTCGATTGTATTTCATGGGTACTTTTTGAACTATCATGAATATTTTTAAATTTCATGGACACTCGATCTCGATCCCCCTCCATCTCGATCGCTATCCCACCTCGCCAGATCCGGTCCCCCTCGCCGCCGAGCACCCCCCCAGACCACCGGCCGCCGCCGCCGACCCCCCGCACCCTCGATTCCCCTACTCAACCGCCGTCGCCGACCCCCCGCACCCCGCGCACCGTCTAATAAAAAAATAAGTATGAAACAGCTTTTTAAATGCTACTGTCTTATAAAAAATATTACTGTTATTATTTAAACAAGTTTGAACATATTTAAACATAAATAAGTATCAAACAGCTTTTTAAATGCTAAAAAATTTGTGGAGCACAGGAGTCGAACCCAGGACCTCCTAGTGTGAGAACTGGCTGACCGGTCGAGCTAGTAGAGTGGGCTTGACATGGATAGGTTACGGTACTACATAACCTTTGGGCTCGAGTTGAAATAAAAAAATACTAATGGCGCACCACGGTGAGGTGCGCCATTAGTGGATGATCTAATGGCGCACCACGGTGAGGTGCGCCATTAGTATTGTGCCGATCCCCTGCCCTCTCCCCTTCGCCCGATCCCCCTTCCCTCTCCCCTCGCAGTTCCCTCTCCCTCTCGATCCACCGCGCCGCCCGCTGCCCTGACCCTCGCCCTCGCCCTCGCCCTCTCCCTCCCTCGCCCTCTCCTCGCCTCTCCCTCGCCCGCCTCCCCTCGGCGCCATCGTCCCCGCCACCTCGGCCTTGCCCAGCGCCGCCTCGGCCATGCGACCCTGCCGCCCAGCGCCGCCTCGGCCAGCGACCCCGCCGCCCAGCCGCCCGACTCCGCCTCGGCGCTGCCCGCCGCCCAGCGCCGCCTCGACCCGCCCAGCCGCTGCCCCACCTCGACCCCGCCCCGAGGCCGCTGCCCCACCTCGACCCCGCCCCGACCACCGTCATGGGAGCACCACCACCCCGTGAGCTCCCCTCCTCCTCCCCTCCTCGGCCGCCCGTTTAGATGGGCGTGGTAGTCTGATTGGTTGGCGTGCAGGTGCGAAATTGCTGGATCTGTCGGGAGGTGTTGCATAGGTTTCCGTTGTGAGATTGATGCATTTCTGTAGGAATTCATCGAGAGCGGATTGCCCTCGAATAATTGGCTGCGGATTCCCGTTCCAGGCCGGTTCGAGACGAGGGCATAGAACAAATTGTTACCCGTTTGTTTTTTCTTAACAGGGTCTGATTTATGTCGAACCGTTCCATTGTCGGGTTTCATATAGGCTCACATCTCGTAATTTGCCATTTTTATGCGTTTTAGGAACGGATCGTGTCTTTGATCATTAGTAGTAGATGCATTGCCCTCGAATAATTGGATGCAGATTCACATTCTCATTCGGTTCAGACAGGGGCATATACAAATCTGAATCCTTTTATATATATATATATATATATATATATATATGTGTGTGAAAAGGATGCTAGTTTTTGTAGATCCTTTCTTAGATGGATTCATACAGCTTTCTATGGCTAATAATTTGACACTTGCTCTTGTATGTTGGGTCCTGTAATACTTAGAATTGCATGCGTTCAGTTGGATTTAAATACATGTTGTATGGCTTGTAGTTTCCATTTGGTGTTACACCATTGCCTCTTTGAGTAGCCATTACGGTCATTTATCTTTGTCTTGGCTTAGTTAGGAGGCACATATGAAATGAGCATCTGATGCTCATCCAGGCCATTTGAGGGTGCAACTCATCTGTCTTAACTAGATGTGCTCCCCAAGCAGCCTTGGACATTTCATAACTGTCATGTTCCTGCATTGTATGTTCCTATTAAGTCAAAGTATCTCGACCTGTTTTAATTTTTTAATATTGTTGTTATGATTGGTTTACAAAGTTTGTGATGTTTGCCTTTTGAGTAGCCATTATGGTCGTAAATACTATCTTGGCTTAGTTAATGAAAGCGAAGCTTCCTTTTTCTTATATTGATGTAATGTAAGGGGTTTTCATCGGATAAGAATTAGTATTCCTAGTTACTACAACACTTAAGTCTAGTCTTGTGCTTGAAAATGTGACTGATAAAGCAAGCATGATCTCCAAAAGTCAGTTTTAGACAGAATGTCCATACTACCAACCTAGTTCAACTTCGGTTAAAAGCAGGCCAGGCTTACTGTTTTGTTACTGATGGTGATGTCCTAGTTTTCTACTAGTAGTGTGTCGTGGTCTTTTGGTTAAGGAGGGAGAGCTTAATGACAACATGTGTTAATTATATGTATGTAGCTATGAAGAGCTTTTACTACCGTCGTCTTGGCTCTTATTACGTGGTTAAAGAAAGTTTTGCTTTAGCACCAACGATACAAGAAATTTTCCTGAGAAGATTAATTGTACTTGATATCGTATTATGATTTATAGTTGGTGATTTTGTGATGCATCGACCGACCAGTTGATTGGAAATACCATTAGGTACTCCAAAAGCAACAAAAAGGAATAGGTTGGCATCAAGTAATATAAGTGTTACTAGTAAGAGTAATGGGGTGGTTGTCCTAGGGACAAAGAAAGTAAAATTGCATTAGCGAGGTGTCCTCCTTTGGGAAAAAGCATCGACGGTCCACTACCATTAGCTTAGCAGTCTCCTCCTTTTTCCCAAAGCAACAAAAAGGAAAAGTGGGTGCTAAGAGCTGTGGCAACGTGTGAGTTTGAAAGCAAAAACCATACAGACTGCCAGCTATTTAGAAAAACAGAGAAGATATCAAGTGGTTTTAGACTGGACTCTTTTGCATTATTTGGTTTTGGCTGATAAGTATTTTATCTTTTGTTTTTCCAGATATCTTTGGTGCAGTTTTTGGAGATGCATGCTTGAAGGGGCTCAACGGTGTTCCCGACATTGTAGAGTGCTCTTTTGTCCAATCAACCGTAACAGAGCTGCCATTGTTTAGGTGCTTGATTTACGCTCGTATTATTTGATGGTTATGTGTTTCTTCCAGTTTCTTGTAACCGGGGCCATTCATTGATTGTCCATCTGTCCTGAATTTCTCTTAATGCAGGAGAAACCAAGAAATCACTTGGACTGCGTAATAGTTAAATTGAAAGGTCGGTAGCGAGGAAGGTCATCGATTACAGTATATCATCTAATATCGCACTACCCTCTCGCTGTTCAATGATTAAACTGCGGTAAAAAGAGTATATTTGACTACACTAGTACGTAAACGTGCATTCTAACAATATTGGAACATCAAATGGACACAATGTGATGTAGAGGAATCTTGACAACTTACCATACATTTGTTTGGGGGAAAATGTTGGCTTAGTCATTGCTAATACTAAACACTTTGCATTGACTCTTTTGTTCATCTTGAAACAATGCAATGTTTTCAAATATCTTGTCTGATTTAGTTTTCACCATATTTTATTATATTGATTTAGTTTTGATGATCAATGTCAGAGATACATGGCGACCCAAGTTATATCTATTTTCTCATATTTGTAGAGAAGATTTTCACACGTGTAAAAGTTTTTTTTTTCAAATATATTTGTGGTGCAAAATGAAGATATGCCAAACTCCTGAACAGTTGGTTAGTCTCATTAGGGTAAAATAATAGGATACTTTGTTAAATTAGAAGTCATCAACATGCTCACGATCAATTGTCTCCAGATCCTGTATGATGTATGTGATGTCATTGATGTATGGTTTTTTATCAAGAGGCCAAACAGTCATCTAGTTTTGCTATGAACTGCTGCTAATGTATGATGTAGTTGCTTCACCGCTATCTTGCTTACGATTACGCAGCATCGTGGTTTAAGAGTTTTTAGATGAATGTCTATAGTGCTTTTTCTTCTCTGCTAACTCCGTTACGGAGTTGTTGTTGGCCGATAACAAGATGTTTGAAGTACAATTGTTACCAATGTGGGCTTGTGGAATCCCATGACAAAAGTCTTGAGTTGGGTTTAGTACAATTGTCAAGGGGTAGTCTCATTGTGATCTTCCTGAAATGACCCATTGGCGACTTCATTACGCTGGGATAATGATTTTGCAGGTACCCGAGAGGCCCTTGAGTTTGCCGGAATGTCGATTAACTTCCGATCCGGCAAATTGGTACTCCATATGTCCTATTTTCAGCAAAGGTCATGCTGAAATTTTCCGTGCATTTTAGCATGACTTTGCTAAAAATAGGACATATGGGGTACTTGTGACTAATGCATGGGCCGGGGTATCTTAGTAGTTAATTAAGTAGGATCAACTGCCCGGGCGTACTTGTGACTAATGCATGGCTTTTAGGGTGCCTCGGTGTCGATAAAACCGAAATGATGAAAGCTTAGGCTTTTAGGGTGCCTCGGCGTCGAAAAACCCTCAATGATAAAAGCTTAGATTTTAGGATGCCTCGGTGTCGACAAACCCTAAATGATGAGACCATGATCTTGTTCCTTGACAATAACCAACTTTTGACCAAACTTTGTTTCTATTTAGAGAGAAACATGGCCCACAACAATGAGGCCGGGGTTCAAGGCGGCAAGGCATTCTCGAGCTGTCCTGGAGATGGAGGAACAACCTCACTTGTATGAGGCCGCCTTCCCCACCGATCCTGAGACCACCGATGGTACCGCCGAGGATGACCCCATCGATGCCACCACCGATGGTGCCGCCGAGGATGCCACCATCGATGATGGCAGCGCACGCACGATGGCAGCCAACCGAAGAGGCAACGGAAGGACTGGCGCCCGATCGTGCTCCGCACCCTCAAGGAGGAAGTTATCAAGTGGACTCCAACGGGAATCCAACGGCGCCCGAGCAGATAGTCAAGGGTACTCGCTTCAGCTCGGGTGCATTCTCCGAGCACCGTCTCGATCAACACCGAGAACACGAGGCATCCTGACCGAGGAATTTGCGCAACCTCCTCTTCACGAAGCTGCACGAGCGATACAAGTTCCCCGCTGAATTTGAAAACACAAGCCTCAAAGGGAATAAAGTGAACAATGCTGCCCTCACGAAGATGAGCAAGGCCCTGTCTACTTGGAAAAGCAATGTGAAGAGAATGATCGAGAAAGGTGAGAGTTATCGAAGATCAAGGAGAAAAATCCTTCGATCACCGAAGATGACTACAACGACTTCAAGATCAATTGCTCGAGCACCGCAAGCTCCCAATCAAGTGAGTGGGGGAAACAAATGCGGAGCTGAACATAGGGGAACACACACTCGGTCCCGGCGGTTACTGAGTGGCGGAGCCTATATGGGACAAGGAGGAGGCGGAGGCGTGCCGAGCAAGGCCTACCGCCTCTTCGATACATACGGTGACAAGCGGACCAGGAACTTTGTCGTGGGCCGGTACAAGAAGGACCCGAAAACAAAGGAGCTTACCACGGATCCGAAGACCAGGCAGCTTCACATTGTTCAGTAAGGAATACACCCAGCGTAATTAGCTCCATATGGTTGCATTCTAATTAATGAAGCCGAATTTCTAAATGGTTCACATTCCTTCCACAGCGATCGAAAGCAAGAGCTGGGTCGACTCAGAGCAACCCTTGGGACACCACTCTAAATAGGGGTTGAATGTAATGAAGAACAAGGATAAGCTCGATGAGCCGGCGTCGGTTGGTCGTGTGGCCGGCAAAGGCTTGTCGACAAAATGGGGTCATACTATACCGCTGGTGTGCGGAAGGAGAAAAAGACCAGCTCGGAAAGCGGTAGCGAGAGGTTCAAGAACTCAAAGGCACAGGTGGCGCGGATTCGGAGATTGTCCAAGAGCAAGTGGAACAACGACTCGGGCGGCGATCACCGCCCTTGTGCCTACCTTGATCTCGGGGTTGAGTGCGTGGATTGCGGGCGGCCAACAGGGCCACCCCAATTCCTAGCTTCACGGCCAAGCAACTTCGCATAATGCGATGGCGGGGCCATTGGTGCCTCCGGCGGGCGGCATTAGTGTCTCCGACACCGGCACGGGAAGCTTAATGCACCCGTGTACGCCGGCAGGCACCTCTGCAGCAAGCGGCCCCTCCGTCAATCGCCCGCCGTTGGCGGTGCCTCTACATTAGCCGAGCTCGACGCCATCATCACGGTAACTAATTAAGCCTCTCTCGCCGAGGACTTCATCTCCTTGCCTTTGATCGGGCATCCCCGACGCCCTACATGTTTTCGCGGGCGCCGCCGACGTTCGTGCACTCTCCTCCACTACGTGAACAACGAGTTGGTCGATGTCGCCAAGGGCAAAATCGTTCAACCGGCAACCCCTTGTTCCACGGTACCTAGATGCCACCCAACTTGTTTAGGGTTCAAGCTGGTTCGGTGCTGCCGAGGCTCTGACGACTTGTTACCTCCGAATCGACCCGTCGGGGCCGGCGATGATGACGTGATGATCCTCGGCCTTTGCTGAGCTGGCCCTGCTTTGGCGAAGAGCGGATTCGTTTGGGGCGGGGACACCACCCCAAAGACAACACCGCCATCGTCGTGGCGCCAAGTCGGCCCCATGGCAAGACTGCCGTAACGGTGCCGGACATCCCTATGCCATCGATCCAAACATGCATATGGCACAGGATCGAACGACGACGGCGGCGACTATGATACATTTGGCAACGTCGATCGACTTTGCCGAGCATGGAGTGCGATGGCGACTTCATGGGGCCTCCTTCTCAAGAACCAAACCCAACAAAAGGCGTGTGCGATCTAGCTCGTGCAGCGGAGAAGCCAAGTTGCAACAGCGCCGTCTGGCGTTCAGCTCTCGTGAGACGCCTCCATTTGCCGACTTCACCGAGCCTCGAGGGCGAGGTGCGAAATATTATCAGCCCCAACACACTCAAGAAGGCGGTCTGTGAGCAAAACTCGGTCCCATTACAGGAGAAGAAGAAGGCACGCAAAAGAAAGACTAAGAAGGGTGCGAGCCAGCCGGCATCGAGTACGATCCGTGCTCAGGATGGGCCACCTTCACCGTAGGATATCTCGAGGAGGGTGCATGTGGCGGGTAGGGCGATGCTACCGACAAATATGCTCAATGCTGCAACCGGTGCTATGCGGAGTCTGCATGATGATGTTCTTTCTTTGGAGAAGCTGCGTCGTGGAGAAGGATGTGGCATACCCGGTTTTCGCGGCCAAGGTGCCGAGGGCAAGGGCTTTGTGGATAACTCCATCGGGCGTCTGATCGTCCCACGTTTGATGACATCCACGCTATGTTGAACCTTCATCCGCTGCACTACACCTTCGTTCGGCTATTTTCACTGAGTATGGAGATGCGGATCATTCACGACAAGACCACGGACATCGCGATAGTCGACCCCTTCTACATGCGTGCCAAGATCTTGGGCAGCGCTGAGGACCAGCAAGTCGCGAGTTCTTACCTCGAAGGCGTCATTCTGGCCAACCAAGATAAGGATAACTTCCTCGTGCCTTACTTTCCTGAGTAAGTCCTCCCCTCAACCGGCCCGTAACATATGAATTCTTACATTCCGATCGTTTTCTTTTAACATTCCGTGTTTTCTGCAGTGACACACGTTGCACGCTCATCCTCCTAAGCCCCAAATATTCCATGGCCACGTATTTCGACCCGGACCGTCGATTGAGCGTAGACTACACAAATGTCAAGAAGGTTCTTGATGATGTTCTCCCGGCTCGCCAAATCTGGAGGCACCTTCACCAGGCCTATTCGTAAGTCTGCAGCAAGCACGTGTTACGACTGTCTGACGTTCTGCTGCGTCAAGCAGCGGCCGCTGGCGGTCGAAGGGTGCCTACTACGCCATCCATCACATGCGGGCGATCGTCACGGGACCATCATCAACTTCGCTACCGAGTAAACTCCAAGATTGGGCCGCGGCGTGTCGGCAATCCAGACGCGGACCTCCGACAAGAATTCTTTCGCATCCAAATGGAGTTTGCGGAAATCATCCATCAAGATGTCCTTCGTACCTCGGGGCAGTTCTACCTCGAAATCAACCGTCCAACGGTGACATCGACACAATGCTACAAATGCGGGATGACAACGCCCGTTCTTTCATGACTCCCACGATGAGACGGCGGCTTCATCCACGCTCCGTCCCTTGAGTCGAGTTGTCTAGTTCTCAAACATCGATTGGCTCATGTTGTAATTAAACTTTAATGAACTTGTAGTATGTCTCTTTGGTTTTAGAGTCGTTCAACTTAGATGTAATCGATGCTATTAATGTCTTGCTTTTCTCTTCCGATCGCTACATTGCATACTTATATATTGCTTATGTATTGTCTCAGAATTGGTACTAACGTTTACGTTTGGCTAGTGCATAGCGATGCCGGCGTATGTCGTGTACAAGGGTAAGGTTCCCGGAGTCTCGATGATCGGGAGGAGTGTCGGAGACAGGTTCACCGATTCAGCGGTAATAGCATACAAAGGGTACACCACTAGGGCCGAGGCGAATCTAGATACGCCCGCTATCTAGCGGGAGAGGGAGGGAGCGTTGGAGGAACCGGATGAAGACGAGTTTCATCGTGATGATGCTCATCGTGATGACCGCAGCTCTCTTCTATGTGATGGTAGTTTAGATGATCGATATCGACTTGTAATGTGAAGACAAACTAGCTACTCGCGGTCTCGAGACTTGTAATATAATGTTCTATCTTTGTTCGGTCTTTTCAATTCGGAGACTAATATGATGAATTGTATTCGGAGACTAATATGATGAATTGTATTCAAAGACTAATCTTCTATTGTATCTGATGAATCTATTGTTGATGTGTACTGTCTATATTTTGTCAAATTATACATTTTGTAACCTGTGCAAAAAACAGAAAATAAAAAAATAAAAAACCCTAATATTCATACTAATGGCGCATCACATGATAAGGCGCCATTAGTATGACAAAGCATACTAATGGCGCATCACTTGTCGGTCGCCATTAGTATGCCATGGTTACTAATGGCGCATCCTTTGGGTAGTGCGCCATTAGTATGCCGATTACTAATGGCGCATCGAGGTGGTGCGCCATTAGTATGCCAAAGCACTGGTATACATGCCCTCGGGAGGCATACTAATGGCGCACCCTCGCATATACTAATGGCGCACCGGTGGTGCGCCATTAGTATATCAGATACTAATGGCGCACCACAGTGCGCCATTAGTAAAAATTACTAATGGCGTGCTATTAATGGCGCACCATAGATGCGCCATTAATAGCCAAATTAGGTGCGCCATTAGTAGTGGTTTTTCT
Organism: Aegilops bicornis; assembly: GCA_021605145.1. Taxonomy (NCBI): domain Eukaryota; kingdom Viridiplantae; phylum Streptophyta; class Magnoliopsida; order Poales; family Poaceae; genus Aegilops; species Aegilops bicornis. The sequence continues at coordinate 112,437,948 of CM038669.1, read as the reverse complement.
AGTAGTGTGGTCCCGACTATTGTCACTCCGGGGTTGCCGGATCATAACACGTAGTAGGTGACTATTGACTTGCAAGATACGATCGCAAATATATTCATGAAGACATAATAGGTTCAGATCTGAAATCATGGCACTCGGGCCCTAGTGACAAGCTTTAAGCATAGCAAAGTCATAGCAACATCAATCTCAGAACATAGTGGATACTAGGAATCAAACCCTACCAAAACTAACTCGATTACATATCAAATCTCATCCAACCCATCACAGTCCAGCAAGCTTACAATGGGATTACTCACGCACGGCGGTGATCATCATGAAATTGGTGATGGGGGATGGTTGATGATGACGATGGCAACGGATTCCCCGGAACGAACTCCAGATCTGCCCTCCCGAGGAAGAACAGGGCTTGGCTATGGCTCCGTATCCTAAAACGCGATGAATCCTTCTCTCTGATTTTTTTCTCCCCGAACATGAATATATGGAGTTCGAGTTGAGATCGGTGGAGGTCCAGGGGGCCGACAAGGTCGGGTGGCGCCCCCCACCCTTGTGGCCAGGGTGTGGGGCCCCTTCTGTTGATTCTTTCACCAATATTTTTTATTAATTCCAAAACTTATCTCTGTGAAGTTTCAGGTCATTCCAAGAACTTCTTATTCTGCACAAAAATAACACCATGGCAATTCGGCTAAAAACAGCATCAGTCAGGGTTAGTTCCATTCAAATCATGCAAGTTAGAGTCCAAAACAAGGGCAAAAGAGTTTGGAAAAGTAGATACAATGGAGACGTATCAACTCCCCCAAGCTTAACCCATTGCTTGTCCTCAAGCAATTCAGTTGAGAAACTGAAAGTGATAAAGAAAAACTTTTACAAACTCTATTTGATCTTGTTGTTGCGAATATGTAAAGCCAGCATTCAAGTTTTCAGCAAATATTATGAACTAACCATATTCACAATAACTTTTAGGTCTGACATTTACTCATATCAATGGCATAATCAACTAGCAAGCAATAATAATAAATCTCGGATGACAACACTTTCTCTAAACAATCATGATATGATATAACAAGATGGTATCTCGCTAGCCCTTTCTAAGACCGCAAAACATAAATGCAAAGCACCCCTGGAGATGAAGGACTGACTAGACATTGTAATTCATGGTAAAAAGAGACCCAGTCACAGTCATACTCAATATAAATTAATAACAATGCATACAAATGATAGTGGTGCTCTCTAACTGGTGCTTTTTATAGGAAGATGATGACTCGGCAATAAAAGTAAATAGATAGGCCCTTCGCAGAGGGAAGCAGGGATTTGCAGAGGTGCTAGAGCTCGAGTTTTGAAATAGAGATAAATAATATTTTGAGCGGTATGCTTTCATAGTCAACATAACAACCAAGAGATCTCGGTATCTTCCATGCTACATACATTATAGGCAGTTCCCAAACAGAATGGTAAAGTTTACACTCCCCCACCACCAACAAGCACACTCCATGGCTGCTCCAAAACAACGGGTACCGTCCAACTAACAATAGTTCTAGGGGACTTTTGTTTGCAATTGTTTTGATTTGATTCGAGCATGGGACTGGGCATCCCTATTACCAGCCATTTTCTCGTGAATGATGAGCGGAGTCCACTCATCGTGAGAATAACCCACCTAGCATGGAAGATATTGACAGCCCTGGTTGGTACATGAGCGATTCGAGCATACAAAACAGATTATCATTTGAAGGTTTAGAGTTTGGCACCTCCAAATTTACTTGGAACGGCAGGTAAATACCGCATATAGGAAGGTATGGTGGACTCATATGGAACAACTTTGGGGTTTATGGAAGTGGATGCACAAGCAGTATTCCTGCTCAGTACAAGTGAAGGCTAGAAAAATTGGGAAGCGACCAACTAGAGAGCGAAAACAGTCATAAACATGCATTGAGATTAACCAACATTGAGTGCAAGCATGAGTAGGATATAAATCACCATGAACATAAATATCGTAGAGGCTATGTTGATTTTGTGTCAACTACATGCGTGTACATGTGCCAAGTCAAGCCACTCGAATCATTCAAAAGAGGATACCATCCTATCATACTACATCACAACCATTTTAATTTCCATGTTGGCACGCAAGGTAAACCATTATAAACTCCTAGCTGATTAAGCATGGCACGAGTAACTATAATCTCTAATTGTCATTGCAAACATGTTTCATTCATAATAGGCTGAACCAGGAACGATGAACTAATCATATTTACAAAAACAAGATAGGTCGAGTTCATACCAGCTTTTCCTCATCTCAATTATTTCATCATATATCGTCATTATTGCCTTTAACTTGCATGACCGAACGGTGTGGATAATAATAATAGTGCACGTGCATTGGACTAAGCTGGAATCTGCAAACATTTATTTCAAGAGAGAAGACAAGGTAATATGGGCTCTTTGTTAGATCAACAATAATGCATAAGAGAGCCACTCAACATTTTCATCGTGGTCTTATCCTGTCGACCCCCAAAGAAAAGAAAAGGATTTCAAAGAAACACACTAAAATATTTTTGTAGTTTTTGTTTTCCTGAAGAAGATAAAACAGGAACAAGAAAAATTATTTATACAGGAAAGCTCCCGACAAGCAAAAGAAGAACAGGAAATCTTTTTGGGTTTTCTTTTAATATTACTACTAAGCATGCATAGAAAGTAAACTAACTACAACTAAATTTGTTTTGGTTTTTCTTAAGGTTTTTCAAACACACAAGAATAAAGCGGAAAAAAGAAATAAACTAGCATGGATAATACAATGAAAGAGTATGAATACCGACAACTGAAATGAGTGTGTGAACATGAATGTAATGTCGGTGAGAAAATACGTACTCCCTCAACCTTAGGATTTTGGCCTAAGTTGGTCTACGCCCATGGATCAAAGTAGCCCTCTCTAGTGTACTGAGGAGGATCCTGAGGGTTCCACTGGTTAGCGAGCTCCTGTGGATCCCATTGATAAATAGACTCCTGGTATGGATCAGGTGATGGCTCTGGCTCAAGAGGTGGGGATCGTGTCCCCGCCCAGTATGCATGAATGTTCGCGGGCAAAACAAAATACCTGCTTGAATGAATATCGAACAAAATAGGTGCATGAAAGGTAATAATCTGAAAGGTGACCTCGCTAAATACCAGGTTATAAATAAGTCTCTTTTCCTCATCATGGCGAATAAACTTATGTGCTACCATGCTGTCATAATCTAAATGTATAGTGGGTAGCAATTTCTCCTCTTTTTCATAGTGCCTAATGGGTATCTCAAAGTGTTTAGCAAGGCGGGAGGCGAAGATACCTCCGAAAATAGGACCCTTTGTAGGGTTTAAACTCAACCATTTAGCGACCATAGCGCCCAAGCTGTAAGTTCTATCTCTATGTAAAGCGTGGCGCAAAATGGCGAGGTCAGGGCCACTAAGGCCTCCACTCTCCCCTCGACCAGTTAAACATCTCCCAGCAAATAATGAGTAATAGCGTAAAATAGGGAAATGTATACTACCCACTCTTGCTCCTGACACTCCCCTGTTTTCCCCTACGGTGATTTCATGAATAAAACCTTCCACATCACTTGGACTTGGTTCCTCGATGCTACTCTCATAAGGTAATTTACAAACCTCACAAAAGTCATAGAGCGTCATTTCTTTGTACTCATCATATAAGTGAAAATCTACCATGGGTGGTGATCTCCTAGCATGAAAATGAAAATTTTGCACGAAAGTACTAGTGAGTAGGAGATACTGATTACACTGGTCGAGGAGGAAGTCAGTGATGTCTGCATTCCCAGCCAAATAATAGAAATCATCATAAATCCGGCTGCTTGTAAGAATGCATCACATGGCCATTCACACGGCCAAATCTCCTCCGTGCGAGGGAGATTATACTTGGGCTTTTCCTTCTCCTCATTTCCTTTTTCCTTCGAACCCCGACTCGAGGAACCTCTCAACAATATCCTCATCATTTTCTTCCTCTGAAAATTTCTAAAAAATTTAGTGACTCGAAATAAAAGTGAACCAAACTCAACAAAATTGATAGCAACTACTCCTACAAGTGCCTAGAGACTATATCATGCATCAAAACTACTTTGGACCATAAAAATTTGACATGCAAGATCAAGAACAAGGTCACCACAGCAGCAAAAAATTTGCAATGAATAAAGCACTAGAACAAAAGCTAATTGGACCATTGGAGGAGTCACGTACCGAAGAACAATCCCGCAAAGCAGTTTTGTGAATGGAGCTTTGAGCAAGGAGATCAAAAATGGCAGTAAGATGAGCAAGAACACGAGTTTGAGCTATGGAGTGATTTTTTTCTCGAGGAAGGAGTGGATGGGTGCTGGAATAAGTGGAGGGGGCCACGTGGGGTCCACAAGGACAGGGGGCGCGCCCAGGGGGTAGGGCGCGCCTCCTGACCTTGTGGCCAGCTGGTGAGGCCCCCTGGTGTGTTCTAAGTGCCAGAAATTCTCAAATATTCTATAAAAAATCATACTAAATTTTCAGGGTATTTGGAGAACTTTCATTTTCGGGGCATTTTTTATTGCACGGATAATTCAGAAAACAGACAGAAAATACTATTTTTGCTTTAGTTAATCTAAACTACAGAAAGTAAAAGGTGGGTACAGAGAGTTGTGCCTTCTAAATTCATCCATCTCATGATCATCAAAAGGAATCCATTAACAACGTTGATCAAGTCTCATTAACAAACTTCTTCCGAATGACATGAAATTGGATAATTTTCGAATAACACTATGTTACCTCAACGGGGATATGCATGTCCCCAACAATAAGAATATCATATTTCTTTTTGACAGTAGGAAGAGGGAATTCAAAACCTCCAATAGTAATAGTTGAAATTTTTCCAATAGAATTGATACTATGAACTTGAGGTTGTTTCTTCGGAAAGTGTACCGTATGCTCATTACCATTAACATGAAAAGTGGCATTGCCTTTGTTGCAATCAATAACAGCCCCTACAGTTTTCCAAAAGGGTCTACCAAGAATGATCGACATACTATCGTCCTCGGGAATATCAAGAATAACAAAGTCCGTTAAGATAGTAACATTTGCAACCACAACATGCACATCCTCGCAAATACCGATGGGTATAGCAGTTGATTTATCAGCCATTTGCAAAGAGATTTTAGTAGGTGTTAACTTATTCAAATCAAGTCTACGATACAAAGAGAAAGGCATAATACTAACACCGGCTCCAAGATCACATAAAGCAGTTTTAACATAGTTTCTTTTAATGGAGCATGGTATAGTTGGTACTCCCGGATTGTCGGGGATTGGGTGCGACATATGCCAAAGGATGGCTTATCATGGTGGGGGCGAGTAGAACGTCGCCGGTGCCTGGAGACGGGATGAGGCGAAGACATGCACGCCGGCGAATCTTACCCAGCTTCAGGGCTCTCCGAGGAGATAACACCCCTACTGCTACTCTGCGGGGTCTCTGCATGATCACTATGGCAAAGTGGGTACAAGAGGCTCCTTGAGCTGTTCGGGGTGAGGAAGGAGAAGGGCACGGCTTGCTCTTCTCTCCCTTTATGTGTGTCTAAAACTACTAGCTTCCAACCCTTTGCATGGGTGCCCCGGGGGGTTTATATAGGCCTACCCCTGGTACAACGGTAATCCCATTGGTGTGGGTCCAAGCCGTCGATCTCCTAAGTCGTCGTCTTCTCCGCCGACTCTGGGTCCCACCGACCAGTGGGCCCCGGCCGACGGCCAAGCATGGGGGCCGACAGCCCTTGTCCGGCCATGCGGGTCTTCTTGCTGCAGATTCTTTGTAGTCGTGCTTCTAATGACGCTGAAGCTTGGTCATGGGGTTATGGCACAGCCGCCGCCGGGCGGCGATCACCGCTGCCATTCCCCGCCTTGTCCGTTAATGGCGCAAGGAGCCCATGGGAGGCCCGCCGACTCCCGGAGGCCGACTCCAACGGGTCCGTCTTTGGGCGCCTCGCCGTCTTGGTCGTCTGACAGACAGCCATCGTGGGCACGAGGAATCGCCCACTGGCGCGATGTCGAGGTTGGCGTGGCAGCAGTCTTTGCGCCGGACGGAGATCTCCGTCGATGCAGCGCCTCAGAGCCATACCTGCCCTTTATGGGCAGGGTAGGGATGGGCCGCAAGGCGGCCTTACCCCATCCCGCTCGTAGTCGCCCAGGCGCGAGGTGGTGGGGGTCGCAAGCCGACTCCTGTAGCCGGCCTCGCTGGAGGTCGCCGGCTTGGAGTCGGCTTGTCCTGAGGTCGCCGTCTTAAAGTCGGCTTGTCTTGAGGCCGCCTCTGGGACTCGACCTAGAGGGTAGTCGGCGACTGCTGCCGACTCTCTCAAGGCGGCCCTTTGTCTTGGGGTCTTGAGGCGCGGCCTGCCCCGATGTTTTGAAAGGTTCATGGGCTCGGGTTCGCCTACCCGTAGTCCATTACTCAAGCAGTGAGTCCCCAAGCCGGGAGGCGCCGAGGGCAGCCCGTCGAGGAGCCTCGACAGCTTCATCCCTTTGATTGAAAAATCTAGACTCGGCCCGCCGTCTCCATCTGGAGTCAGCTTTGTAGGGGGATGTCTTGCTCTTCAAAGGTTTCGAAAGTCGCAGCGGGATCCGGGCGGCGTGCCTGATAAGCTTCCCGGCAGCCGCCCGCCACGCGACGCCACGCGGCAGGGCCAGTCTGCCAGCCCACGCGCGTGACAAGACGGGCCCGTCGGGCGGGGCCCGCCATCTGCAGCCCGACAACAGTGATCCAGCTGCGGTCGTGCGGCGGTTATTTCTCCCCCGCCGTTATCGCGTGCAGTAACATCGTGGGTTAAATCTTAGGGGCGTGGGGGCGTGGCGCGATTAATCCCACGCTACGCCTCGGCCAGAGCTCTAGGCGCCTATAAGTAGGCGGGGGAGGGAGGGGCGACGCACGCGCACTCTCTCATCCCCGCTCTGCCTCGCCTTCTTCCTCGCTTCACCGCGCCGAGCCTCGTTTCTTCCTCGCCCGCGGAGATGAGCTCTTCACCGCCGCCGCGCTCCCGCAGCGCTCCGGCGTGTGGGGCAACTCCATTATCGGCAACGACATAATCGACTTCGCCGTCGACGCGCGCATCCCGGCAGCCACCTAGTGCGGGCCGTGCCCGCCGGAAAGGCGAAATCACGCCGCATCGGAGGAGGGCGAGCGGGTTATCTTCCGCCGCACCTCATGCGCTGGCTGGGGCTGCCGGGCGAGCGGCTTCTTCCAAGCGTTCTTGGAGTTCTTGGCTCCGGCCGCACCACCTCACCCCCAACACGGTGGTGCTCGCCACCTTCGCATCCTTATGCGAAGGTTTTCTCAATTTCTCCCCACCATCGAGCTGTGGGGAATTCTTCCAGCGGCTTCGGGACCCACGCCGCTATGCGTCTGCGGCTCATGCGGCACGCTCATCGCCAAGAGGAGACCGGTGCCCGAGAATCCTTTCCCTGCCATTCCCCTCATCAAGTCGGTGAAGATGTGGCGTTCGTACTTCTCGTCAAGAACGCCGCCTCGACGGCGATCGGATCAACTTGCCGCCCTCATTAGGCGGTAAATGTGCTGACCCACCAGCTGGTCCTCTGAGGCCGGACGCCGACCCTAGCAGGCACCGCCACCCGTCAGCTGACTCAGCGTAATGATACTGATCGGAGGGCCTGGTCTGGGCAGACTTCTTTGGCCGCCTTCGTGGCGCCGAAGTTCTTCCTCTTCAAGGCCGACCTCATCGATCTGCCAGATGAGCGGCCAGCCGACCCCAGCCGGCTGTGCTCCAAGGACATGCCCCACGCGGAGGTGGTGGACACGGTGAACTTCTTGGCGAACTGCGACCTTACGGAGGAGGGGCATTTCGGCAAGGAGCCATACTCGCGCGCCAATCCCCCGCCGATGGTAAGTTGTCTCTTGCTTATCTGTTTCCTTCCTTAGCTGGATCCGGCTCTTACTTTCCTTGGTCTTTTCTGATTCAGAATCCTCTTATGCCGCCCTCGATCAAGGCCATGGGGCGGCTCATGATTCGCCCCCGACCGGGCGGAGAGTGACGCCGACGACCCGACTTGGGCGTGGCGGCGATGGAGGCCGACGCCGAGGGAGGGGAGGGGCCGACGACTTCAGCCCTCGGCCACTTTTGCAGACCGCCCAATGATGAAGTCGCCCACGCCAAAGCAGAGAGCCGGCCATCCAGCGCGAGCTCCTCCACCGCCTTGAGGGTCGAGGCGGCCAAGAAGGCTGGCCGGGCCGAGTCAGCCATAGCGGCCAGGCCAAGAAATTGAGGGAGCGGCCACACTCATCATGGAAGCGGTTATGGCTAACCGCTTCCGCAAGGAGGTGAAGAAACCACCGCTGGTCTCAGCGTAAGTAACTTTTTTTATTCTGTCTTGTTTTCTTACATCCGTCTTGCCCAGTCTTCTCATGTCCTTTTTTCTCATCGTGGCTCCCTTACTTGGAGAGGGTCGCCGCCGCCTCCGTCATGGGGTCGGCGGAGACGTCCGCCAGCAGTCGGCGGGTTGACCCTGCAGCCGCCCTCCGGGAGGCAACAGAGTGCAATGCGCAGCAGAAGCGCGACGAGGAGGCGGCCGCCCGTCGAGAGAAGGCGGAGGCCGAGAAGGCGGTCGAAGCCGCTGCTGCAGCAAAAAGGCAAGCCGAGGAGGCCGCGCCTTCGGCGCCGCTTGTCACTCACTCCAGTGAGCCCAGGCCACCACCGCCGGAGTTCACAGGTAGTCGGAGGGAGTCGGTGGTGAGGTCCCGTCGCGCAGGAGGGAAGGCGGCGAGGTCTCCTCGCCGGGCGCTGCCGCCGCTCACGCCGCCCGACGCAGCTCGAGGTCGCGTGAGGCAAACAGCCGGCGGACCCACCTGCGTCAGCCGACGACGACGTGTTGCGCTGCTTCTTCAAGTCGCCTCGCCAAGGGCGCCGTTTTGAGAAGGCGAACTTCAGCGTCGCGCCTTCTTGATACCGCGCCGCCATCCTCGACGCCGAGGCGACAAGCGCCGCGCCCGTTAGGTGGAGTGCGAGGGCGGCACGGCTCTTGAACACGGCTCCCGGACGTCAAGCGAAGCCGCGGTCAAGGCGCCGCCCTCGAGAACCTTTCAAGGCGCACTGGCGTCGCAATCCGCCCGTCTTGGTATGTTTCATTTCGAATTTTCTCTTGATCTTCTTCGTGAGGCGGCCAACAGCACTCCACCGGTGTAGTCTCGAAGTTTGAATTGGTCGGTCCGAAAGCGGCCGGAACTTTATTTGCTTACTTCCAAGTTTTTTATCTGTATGCGGAATCCTTGTTACAGGAATATCACAACCTCCGCGCTACCGCCTTCAACCGCAACGTTGAAGAACTGAACAAGCGGGCTGCTGACCTGGCGAGGAGCCGAGGTGAGTTTTCTTCTTCGCGGGGGCGCGCTGGCGCACCCGCGGGCTGTAGTCCCCGAGATTCGGGCCGACTGTTGCGCAGTCGGGCCGGATCTTCCTGGCGACCTTCTTAACTGACGACTTCGCGTCCTTCTTCTTTTTATTCTTCATAATCCAACGCCGCTCTGCGGGGGCAGCTGTGTACGGCCGAGACCGCCTTGCGCGCCAAAGAGGAGGAGTGCGGCAAGCTTCGCCGCAGAAGCGACTGCCGGCTACGCAGAATCGGCGGAGCGAGGGAGCTGCTCAAGGCGGCGCGGCTGAGGCAGAGAAGAAAGAGGCCGCCCTCTGGCCGAATTTGAGAGCGGCGCTCCGCTCGACCGGCAGAGGCAAATGACCTCCGGCTTCCATGAAATCGAAGATATCATCGATGGTAAGTTTGCTTTACTTTCTCTTTTGGGTTGCCGACTATGGGTTAAGCCGCCTCGCTTTTTCTAACTTGCTTTTTCTTCTTCTTGGCGCACTTCTTCCCTGGTCATACGCAGCGCCAATCGTGCCATCGAGGCCGAAGGCAAGGCGCTGGAGGGCGAAGTGGCGCCGAGATCGCAGCCAACGCCCGGACCCTTGACGAGCAGCTCGAAAGCATTGAGGCTCGTCTGCCGCCTTTATCGGATCTTCGCGCCGTCTTGACATGTCGGGCCCAGCGATTGCTGCCTTGTGGCGGACATGCCGTTCTGCGCCTCCCAGCCGGACCGCCCATTGGCCGGAGGTCATGTTGGGCGTCTTGAGGCTTGGAAGGGCTCGCTGCTCGGCTGGAGCTCGCCGAGCCACAGAGTTCGCTACAGGCGGTATCTGTGGCTCGACCGACCGGCCGGGCCGCGCTCCGGCCGAAGCCCAAAGTGAGCTGCAGGCCGCGGAGGGCGCCCTCGTCAGCGTCTTGGCGGCGATCGCCGACTTCTACAGACACCGTTGTCTTCGTCCCCGAGCGAAGTCAAGACGGGAAGCGCCCGCCGAGTGGTTCGGGATGAACCCGGACTACGGCGAGACTCGGCGGAGGTGATCGACTCCAGACCGAGGATGAAGACGAGGCGGAGGACGGAGACGGCATGGAGGTGCCGAAGATTTGAGCGGGCGGCCAGCCTCACCGACCGCGCCTCCAAAGAACGAAGTCGCGCCCATCCGAGCCAGCCATTGCCGAGACGATCAAACCGAGACTACCCGAGCCCACCAAGACCGGGCGCTTGACGCCGCCGCCTCCGTCCTTCCAACCCCATCCACGCTTCTTAGGCCACTGACTTGGCTTTATTTTATCTGCTTGTTAGTCTTTCGAAGAACTTTGTTAATTCACACAATTCCACCCAGGGGTGTATTCTCAACCTCTGTTCAAGATCCGCCAAGGGCCTAAGTTTGTGTAAATATTATTCTAATTTCATGTTTCCTTGCTTATTGCTCTTGTGGCTTTTTTCCCTTGCTGCCTTCCCTTAGATGCCGCCTTGCCCGTCGGGCAACCGCTCTGCGGATTGCCGTCTAGGTCAAGTGCTTGGCTATTTTGAGAAGGCAAGTACTTGGCCATTTTAGAGTCGTTTAAGCAAGTTGGGTAGAAAACGACAAACCCGGTTTCTTAAGAGTCGGTTTCACGAAGCAGCTGGGAGCCGATTTAAACTATGTCTATGCTTTGGGTCCTTAGCCCTTTTTTTTTCGTAGGGCGCTCGCTCTACCTTAGTCCCGCTTCACTAAGCAGTCACTCTGCCAGTGCGGCTTCGACAAGAGACGGCTTGGGCACCATGCGCTACTTGTCTGACTTCGTGAAGCACTTCATAGCTCAGCGACGAGTCCCGGGCCAACTAGTCGAGCCCGGTGCCAAACAGCATAATAAAAGGGTAACATACCCAAAGGCATAATTCTTATCATACTGAGATAACAAAGAGGGCAAAGTGCCCGAGCCTGCCCTCGGGGGCACAGGAGTCTTGGTATTTCAAACACAAAAGGGTAGTGTGGTACATCTTGCATCAATCAGAAAATCTTCGGAGGAGATTAGCATTCCATGGCCGCCCGTCTCTTTGCCGGAGTCGTCCCTCTTGCATGCTCGGGGCTTCGAACGGCGTCGATCAGTAGTAGGAGTCGTTGCAAAGACTTTCTTGATGATGAATGGTCCTTCCCAAAGGCGCCGACTTGTCGGGCCGGGTGTTCACTGGATCAGCCGGAGCACAAGGTCGCCCTCTAGGAATGATCTTGGCTTGACCTTCTTGTTGTAATAGTGGCGCAGCTCTGCTTTGGTAGATCTTTGGACCCGGTGAGTGCCGATGCGGCCCTCTTCCAGCAGATCGACGCCCGTCTTGACGTGCTTCTTCCGCTTCCTCCTCGGTGTACATGGTGACTCGCGGGAGTCGAACTCTATATCCGTTGGGATGACGGCTTTGACCGTAGAAGCGAGGAAGAAGGGTGTGAAGCCAGTTGACTTGTTTGGAGTCGTCTGCCAGAGACTCCGGAAGGGCGGTGACAACTCCTCAAGCCCGATGGCCGCCAAACGCTCCAGTTGGTTCGACCAGACGAGGCTTGATGCCGCACAAGATGAGGCCGTTCGCTCGCTCCACCGCCGCTTGATCTGCGGATGGGCAACGGACGCTAAGTCTAGTCGGATGCCCTACGTCAGCGCAGAACGGGCTGTACGCCCTTTGGCGTAAATTTATGCCGTTGTCGGTGATGATGTTGTGTGGTACGCCGTGCGAAGTCGTGATGTCGGCGACGAAAGTCACCGCCAGAGGACCATTCAACTTCTTGATGGGTTTTGCTTCTATCCACTTGGTGAACTTGTCCACCGCGACAAGTAGGTGAGTTCGCCACCTCGTGCCGTCTTGAATGGTTCCACCATGTCCGTGCCCTGCATAACAAAGGGCCAAAGCGATGGGGATAGTCTTGAGCTACTGCCGGGCCGAAGCGGCTTGGAGCGAACACCGCACCCCTTGCATTTTTGAACTAATTCCTTGGCTTCTTCTAGGGCGCCGGCCGTAAGAAACCGTGGTCGGAAGGCTTTGGCGACGAGTGCTCGAGGCTGCATGATGGCCGCACTCGCCCTGATGGATGTCTTCGAGGATTGCTTAGCCTTGCTCTGATTCGACGCAGCGCTGGTAGACACCGGTGACGCTGCGCCTGACCAGCTCTCTATTGACTATAGTGTAGGCTGCCGCAGACGGCTGCACTTGCCGAGCCAAGGTTTCATCAGTTGGTAGCTCTCCGCTACCAAAAACTTCAAGATGGGCCGGGCCCATGAGGGTGCTGCTATTTCTTCGACAGCCAAGATCTTGCTACTTGGACGAGGGCGGTAATTTGGGGGAGGCGGCGGTTGGAGTCTGCAGCAGCTTCTTTGAGTTGAAGAAGTCCCCGGCCGAGTAATCGAGTCTTTGCAAAGGTCGCCGCAGCGATTCGGGCCGGGTTCCGAAGTCCCCGGCCGCTTCGATCGCCGCTCTTGTGGGCGTCTTCAAGGATTCTTGTGCCGTCTGCCGAGGCTCTGGAGTCGGATCTGCCTTCTTCAGGGGGAGCCGGCACAAAAATGGAGTCTGACTCTGGTGACGGTTTGACGGATGGCTTGAGAAGGCGCTGAAGGGCGACGCCGGATGGTATTGCTTGTCGGGTGGAGCCGATTCTTGCTGTGGCATCCGCTTGGTCGTTGTCGTTCCTCGGTACATGGAGGAATTCGCATCCTCAAAATAACCACTCAGTCATGTGCAGATAAAGCGGTAGCTCGCCATATTTGCATCTTTACGCGTCGATCATTGGATGACTGTCGGACCACCAAGTTGGAGTCGCCGTAGCACAGGATCCGGCGAATGCCGAGCTCTTTGGCAAGCCAGAGCCCGTGGATGAGCGCCTCGTATTCGGCGATGTTGTTGGAGGCGGCGAAATGGGTCTACAGCGCGTACTTGAGCTTTTCGCCTTTAGGGGAAGTGAGGACCACGCCGGCTCCCAAGCCGGTGCGCATCTTGGAGCCATCAAAGTGCATCCGCCAATGGGTGGAGTCGGCACCGGCGGCAGAATCGGGTCTCGGCCCAATCGACGAGGAAGTCGGCGGTGCTTGTGACTTGATGGTGGTGCGGGCGGGTAAAAGATGGTGTAGGGGCCAACTCTATGGCCCATTTGGCCACTCAAATTTGAAGCATCTCGGCTTCGATGATCTCTGCTAGTGGGGCCGTGCAAACCACGGTGATGGGATGCTCTTGAAAGTAAGGCTTCAACTTCTTGGCGGCAAAGTGCACGCCAGAACACATCTTCCGTAGTGGGGGTAGTTCTGCTTGGTGGTCGACAAGACTACCGAGGTAATACTGCTTGGTCTCTCGGACAGTAGCAACTTGCCTTCCTCCTTGCGTTCAACCACAACAATCTGTGACTACCCTGCTGGTGGCGGCAATATCAGGAGCATGGGCTCCTTTGGAGTCGAGCCGCCAAAGACCTTTGGGGAGTAGTCAAGATTCTCTTTAATCGAGAAAAGCTCCGTCCGCTTTGAGTTCCATTCAAGAAGGTGGTCTTCTTCATAAGCTGATGCAGAGGAGAGCTTTCTCACCCAAATTAATCGATGAATCGGTGATAGATGCCAAGCGCCCGGTGAACTTTTGTACATCTAGCAATGGCGGGTACTTCCATCCTCTCGATCGCCTTGATCTTCACGGGTTGCACTCTATGCCGCTGCTCGAAACCAGGAAGCCAAGGAGCTGGCCGGTGGTACTTCAAGATGCATTTCTCTAGGTTGAGCTTGATCTGGAATCGGGCGCAGTTTTCAAAGGTCTCTTTGAGGTCTTCCAACAGCGTTCCTCGCTTCTCCGTCTTCACCACCACGTCGTCCACGTAAACGCGTGGGCGTTCTGTAAAGTCGCTTGAGGAGGCACTTCGCATGCAACGCCGAAAGGTGGCGCCGCTGCCTCAAGCCGAACGTCATGGTCGCAGCGTAAGGCTCCAAATGGCGTGATGAAGGCGGTCTTCAATCTGTCTGCGGGTTAAACTTGATCCGATGATATCCTGAATATGCATCTAAGAAGCTCAAGAGCTCGCTTCGGTGTGGAGTCTATCACCGATCAATTCTTGGTAGAGCGAACGGGTCCTTGGGGCGTGCTTTGTTGAGGCTTGTGTAGTCGATACACATCCTCCATCGCTTGTTCTTCTTTAGTACCAAGACCGGGTTCGCCAACCATTCCGGAAAGAAAACTTCCATGATGAAACCGGCCGCGAGGAGCCGGGCTATCTCTTCTCCAACAACTCTTATTTTTCTTCCGACAGACGGAAGTAAGGGCTACCCGACGGGCTTCACATCAGGTCGGACATGTAACTTGTGCTCAGCGAAATCCGTCGGCACACCTGGCATGTCCTTGGGGGACCATGCGAAGATGTCCTGATTCTCACAGAGGAAATCGACGAGCTCGCCTTCCTATTTGCTATCGAGGTTTGCACCTATGACATGACAGTATTTCTCACAGGTGCTCGGGTCCAAGGGTATCTTCTTGGTCTCTTTGGCGGCAGAGCGAGCCCTCGACTTCGACTCCTTGGGGTCGCGATATCTCTGGTTGCTTGCCGCCATCGCCACGACCGATCCAAGAGCCGCTTCTCATTTGCGATCACTGGGGACTCAATAGCCGGCTGCTTTCACCTGACAGCGGACGACTTCAGAAGTCGCTGCTACGGTCGAGAATCCCCTTGGAACTCGACATCTTCATCTTGAGGTAGGCGTGAGTGGGGACCGCCATGAACTTGGCCAAAGCAGGTCGGGCCAAGCCGGGCATGGTAGGGGCTCTCGATGTCCACCACTTGAACCAGACCGGCTCTCGTGAAAGTGATCCTTGTCCCCAAAGAGGACGTCTATCGTAATCTTGCCAATCGGTGAGCGTGAAAGGCCAGTACAATTCCGTGGAACCACGGTCCGACTATCTTTGAAGTTGTCTTTGCTTGATTCCTAGCTTCTCCATCGTATCCTTATGCAGATGTTGATGCTTTGCCTCCGTCTATCGATTACTCGCGAGAAGCGAGCGGCCGCCTATCCGTGGCAAGGTGGCTCCCAAGACAGGCGTAGGAGCCCGGATTCGCATCACCTGGGTGATCGGCCCGGCTCGGTGATGGGCTTCTCGGACCAAAGGTCATGAACTCAGGGTGCGACGCCACGGCATTCACTTCTTCTTCTTTCTTGCCGCTGCCGCGGCGATCATCGGCCACTGTTGGTAAACACGACATAAGCGCCCGTGCTCTTACGGGTAATCGTCTTGTACTTTGCGCGTGGCGGGACAACGAGCTCTTTGAAGGCGATGGTGGAGGCGGCGCCCAAAGAAAGTGAGGAGGGCAAGGCCGTCTCCCTTGGCGATCCTGGTGAGCCAAAGGGCACTTCCGGTGGTGTGATTTGACGGCCAAGGCCGCTGTGGAACTTGCAGTGGTCCATCCAGAGTCTGCTCGTAAGAGAAGGCCGGAAACCGGTTGGACTTGCCGCCTTTACGCGCTTGGCGAGAGGTTGCCCTCTTCCGGGCTGGTCTTCGACCGCCGCCACCGGCCGGCTATTGGAAGCCGGGCTGCAGGGCCTTGCGCTTGTGATCATTCTGCTCTTTGTCGCCGATCAAGGCGTCGCCACCGAGTTCTGGGAGCATGAGGAGCTACTTTGCGGTCAGACCGACTTCGATCTCCGTCTTCATGGAGGAGTCGGCGATGGCGTTTGTCTGCTATGACTAGCAGCTCGTCGAGGTCTCCGGCTCGTCGCCAAAGGAGCTTGTGCTTGAGGAGGGTGCCTTCTCCGCACCCTGGCGGTGAAGTACTCGATTGCTCGCACCTCGTGCACTCCTTCGGCAGGA
This sequence comes from Aegilops bicornis, assembly GCA_021605145.1. NCBI lineage: Eukaryota > Viridiplantae > Streptophyta > Magnoliopsida > Poales > Poaceae > Aegilops > Aegilops bicornis. The sequence continues at coordinate 112,421,804 of CM038669.1, read as the reverse complement.
GTTCCGGAGCTCGCCCAGTAGCGTGAGGTAGTCGCGAGTGGACTCGTTGGGGCCTTTGTACGCACAAGGACAGCCGACGAGGCTTGGGAGGTCGCTTGTATGTGCTCGTGAAGTTGCGGACGAAGGCCTCGGTGAAGTCGACCCAGCCCGTTGATGCCGCGGGGCTTCAAGTTGTTCAACCATGTCCGCCGTGCCACAGAGCATGAGGGGAACATACTTTACGACAACGTGCTTGTTGCCGTCATTATGCCGACGGGCCGTGGAGTAGTCCACCAGCCAGTCCTCCCGCTTCACGGAGCGGTGTATTTGGGTGTGTCTCGGGAGTGTGAATCCTCGGGGAAGGGCTCGTCTCGGATCACGAGGTCCAAAATAGGGCGGCCCAACTTCGTCTTCTTCTTCTAGCGCCCGAGGATCGGTGGAGTCGCTCGATCCGGTGGCGGCGTCGTTCTCCGACTCCCTCTCGGCGGCCAAGGCGGTCGCCGAGAGTCGGATGCTCGACGGGTGGCGGGGAGACTCGCCTTTCTCTGTGGGGAGGAGGAGGCTGATAGTCGTCCCGCCACTCCACCGCCCTTGGGCGGCCGTCTTCATCGCGCTCGATGGAGATGTGAGTCCGGCTATGGTGACGGCGGATCACGGTTCTTTCTTCCGGATGCCACCACCGGCATCCGAGATGTTGCGCCTTTGATCTCGGCGAGGAGGCAAGTCGCCGTGTTGTCGTCGTCGTGGCGCCTCCATGCGCAGGCCGGCTTTGTCTTCTTGCGGCGGCCGTCGAGGAGCTGCCGGACTCGCTCCATCATCGGTAGCGCTCCTCGCCCTCGAAGTTATCCAGCTTCGTCCGCCGCCGCTGAAGCGTAGCGAATATTCTCCGCAGCGTGGCGTACATAGGGCGGCCCCAAACAGACTGGCGAGGGCTGCGCCACAAGGGCTGGACCGCCGCTTAGGCGGTTAGGGCCTGGGCCAAAGCTTGGGCGAGCCGCCACAAAGATGATCCATCTCGCGCCGATAGGCTTCCGACAAGCGCCTCATGCTTGCTACCAGGCGCCTACGAGGAGCTGAAGGCGGCGTGCCTCCAGCCGCCAAGGCCGGGCGTCCTCCGGAATGGAGGCGGTCGTCTTGCGTATCAAATACGAGGGTCACGAGCCCCCCCGCCGGAGGGCTCGCCGTGACTGATGACGTGTACTTCTGTGATGGTGCTCCCGCCGCTCTCCGCGCGAGGGAGAGGCTCGTCGTAGATCACCACATTGGTGGGGAATGCGTCGAGCGATGCGGTGTCGGAGTCGACCAGCATCGGGTCGGTGGAGCCTACGGACTCGTGTGTGGCGGCAGCTCGCCGTCGGCGTGGAGTCGCTCGAGGAGGCCCGCAGGAGGCTTTCGGAAGTTGCTCAGGCTGCTTGACGCAGTCGCCGGAGAGGCTTAACCTCGCCGACAAGTTCGGCGAGGCAACTTCGCCGCTACAGTAACCTTGCTCAGCGCCATGCAAATACACGCGCAAAACTCCATCTGGCGTGCAGGTGGCCGCGCCGCTGTGGAGGAAGAGGGTTCCCGTCCGAGCAGGTCTCCTGGACGACGGTGCACCAGTGCCCCATGGTGGGCGCCAAATGTCGGGGTTGGTGCGACATATGCCAAAGGATGGCTTATCATGGTGGGGGTGAGTAGAACGTCGCCGGTGCACAGAAACGGATGAGGCGAAGACATGCATGCCGGCGAATCTTACCCAGCTTGTGGCTCTCCGAGGAGATAACACCCCTCTGCTGCTCTGCGGGGTCTCCGCATGATCACTATGGCAAAGTGGGTACAAGAGGCTCCTTGAGCTGTTGGGTGAGGAAGCTGAAGGGCACGGCTTGCTCTTCTCTCCTCTATGTGTGGGTCTAATACTACTAGCTTCCAACCCTTTGCATGGGTGCCCCAGGGGGTTTATATAGGCCTTCCCCCCGAGGGTACAACGGTAATCCGGCTGGGTGTGGGTCCATGCCGTCAGTCTCTTAGTCGCCGTCTTCTCCGCCGACTCACAGGGGCCCGCCGACTAGTGGGCCCCGACGGCCCAAAGATGGGGCCGACAATTGTCCACATGCCATGGTCTTCATTGCCGCAGACATCAGAAGTTGTGCTTCTAATGACGCGAGCTTGGTCATGGGGTTATGGCAACAGTGCCGCCGCCTGGCGGGCGATCACTGTTGCCATTCCCCGTCTTGTCTGGTTAATGGCGCAAGGAGCCCGTGGGAGGGGCCCGCCGACTCCCGGAGGCCGACTCCAACGGGTCCGTCTTTGGGGCGCTCCTGCCGTCTTGCTTACGACAGCGGTCCTGCCGTCTTCGGGTCGTGCAGACGAGCCATCGTGGGCACGAGAATCGCCTACCGATGTCGAGCTGGCGTGTATGATCTTTACGGACGGAGATCTCCGCTTGTTCGGCGCCTTAGCCATACCGCCCTTTATGGGCGGGTAGGGATGGGCCGTATATGTTTTATGACGCCCGATTTAATCGTACACTAATCATGCACGCAAATGTGTACAATCAAGATCAGGGACTCACAGGAAGATATCACAACACAAATCTAAAACATAAATAAGTCATACAAGCATCATAATACAAGCCAGGCGCCTCGAGGGCTCGAATACAAGTGCTCGATCATAGGCGAGTCGTGGAAGCAACAATATCTCGAGTACGGACATAAGTTAAACAAGTTTGCCTTAAGAAGGCTAGCACAAAGCCGGGATCTGGTCGAAGAGAGGCAGCAGCCTCCCGCACGATCCTCCTAAACTACTCTTGGTCGTCATCCGCGGCTGCACGTAGTAGTAGGCACCTCCGTGTAGTAGTAAATCATCGACGGTGGCGTCTGGCTCTGGGCTCCATCGTCTGCAGTTGCGAATCGAGTAGAGATAGGGGAAAAGGGGAACAAGGCAACCGTGAGTACTCATCCAAAGTACTCGCAAGCAAGGAGCTACACTACATATGCATGGATATATGTGTAAAGGGCCATATCGGACCGAATCGCAGAAAGCCGAATAAGAGGGGATAGCTAGTCTTATCGAAGACTACGCTGGTCACCTCCGCCTTGCAACAGTAGAAGAGGGTAGGTTGAAGTCCTCCAAGTAGCATCGTATAGCAATAAACCTACCCGTGATCCCTCCTCGTATCCACGAGAGAGAGCGACCACCGGGTTGTATCGGCACTTGGAAGGGTGTGTTTTATTAAGTATCCGGTTCTAGTTGTCATAAGGTCAAGGTACAACTCCAAGTCGTCTGTTATCAAGATCACGGCTATTCGAATAGATTAACTTCACTGCGAGGGTGCACCAACTTACCCAAAGACGCTTGATCCCATTTGGCCGGACACACTTTCCAGGTCATGCCCGCCGCGGAAGATCAACACGTCGCAGCCCCCATCTAGGCTCAACAAAGAGGCCAAAGACGCCGGTCTAAAACCTAAGCACCACGGTGCAGGCCCATCGCCTCGAGCATACACTGCGTTCGTCTGCGTAGGAAGCAGACCTAGCCTAGTGGCGTTCGATCCAATCCGTGGCAGCGCGCCGATTCGGCCCGGCGTCACGAAGTGCCGGTGATACCACGGCGGGATACCCATAACTACTCCTGCGTAGATGGTTAGTGCGTATAGGCTCAGAACCAACTCGAGATCAAATACCAAGATCTCGTTAAGCATGTTAAGTATCCGCTAACGCCATCAGGGCCGAGCCCACCTCTCTCCTAAGCGGTCTCAACTCGCCTGTCGCCTCCGCCACAAAGATCCATCCAGAGGGCCGTCGGGACACGTGTCCTTTCAAATTTCAATCATGAATCACTCATGGTGCTCCACAAGCCAATTCGACTTTTAGTCACCACATGTATCATGTATAAGTATAAGTACATACCGTGATCACCTCCCAGTGATCACGTCCGATAGTATATATAGCCAGACGGACAAGAATGTAGGGCCACACATGGAACACTAGCATCCTATACTAAGCATATAGGATTGCAGGTAAAGGTAACAACAGTAGTAACAAGGACAGGCTATGCATGAGGATAGGTATAATGAGCAAGAACATGCTACACTACTCTAATGCAAGCGGATAGAGAAGAGTAGGCGATATCCGTGATCAAAGGGGCTTACTGGTTGCTCTGGCGAGAGAGGGTCACAACACCGTAGTCGTCTTTGGCAAAGCAGAACGTCGGTCTCGTAGTCTACCTGAGAGAAGAGGGGAAGAAACAATAAATATAATGCCAACATAAGCATGATGGTGCATGACAAGACAAATAACGGTGCTAGGGGTGCCCTAACGCGGTATGAGGTGATACTTGGTGAAGGGAAGCATCCGGAAAGTATTCCGGTGTTTAGCGTTTTTGAGCGAAGGGTAGGAGGAAAGTTGCGAGCTCGATAGGTTAGGGGGTGTGGCGAATTTAACGGGTTGTGTATCCGGATTCGCCTCGTCGTTCGAGCAACTTTCATGTTGAAAATAATTTAATCCGAGTTACGGATTAAAAGATATGATTTTTTAAAGATTTTATTAATTTCTGGAATTTAATTAATTATTTAAATTAATTTAAAAAAATAGATTAATGACATCAGCATGATGTCATGCTGATGTCAGCAGTCAACAGAGTTGACTCGGTCAACCTGACGCGTGGGTCCCGGTTGTCATTGACTTAGGTTAATTAAACATGATTAGTTAGTTTAAAAAGTGATTAGGTTAATTTAACAGACCTAATTAAGTTAACTAATTTAGTTAACTAATTATTTTATTTATTTATTTATTTATTTATTTATTTATTTATTTATTTATTTATTTATATTCTCTTTTTTTAACACGTTCTAGGGGCTGGGCCCACTTGTCATTGGTACAGGGGGTTAACAGGCGCTGGCGGTTACAGGCAGCGGGCGCAATGCCCAGCAGCCATTCGCCTGGGCGCACGCCCAAACCGCCGATGAGGCGACGGCGACGAGAGGTGGTCGGGCCATGGAGGGTGTGGCCAGCGGGCGCTGTAGTGGCCACGGCGCCGGACCGGGAAGGCACGGGCCTGGCGTGGGGAGGTAGGGAGCAGCATCGCCGATGAGCAGCGGCAGAGCCGTCCGCGAAGCAGGGGGGCACAACCCCAGGCGGATGCGGGGGTAGGGGCACGAGGTGCAGACGCGGGACGGCGCCGGCGGGCGCAGGCAGCGCGTGGGTGGCCGACGGTGCGTGACCGGCGACGGGGAGACGTGCAGGAGCGGTGCAAAGAGGAAAGAGGAGGCCAAAGGCCTCACCAGCGTTGCAGGGGTTCGGTCGCCGAGGCTTGGGGAAGCCGGCGTGGGGGAAGACGAGGAGGCGTCCGGCGACGGCTGTGATGGGGTCGGGGCGGTCCGGCGAGCGACGAGGGTCGGTGAAGGCCGTTGGAGAGGAGGACGGGGACGACGGCAGTCCGGCGAGGTTGTCCTGGCCGACGGCGAGGTGGCGATCCAGTCGGTGGCGCGGTCGGCGCGAGGCGTGGCCGCGGTTTCCGGCGGGCGTCGCGCAAGGGAGAGGAGGGCGAGGAGTCAACGGGGCAGGGGCGTGGTCGCCCCGATCCCGATCTGGATCGGGGGAGTGGGGGGGAGAGGGCAAGTGGGGAAGGGTGAGGCGAGCTCGGGGGGGAGGGGCAGGGCATGGCCGGCGGGACGAGCTGTGGGGTCGAGCGGGAGCGCTCTCACTCGTCCCTGGCGGCGCGAGGTGGGAATGAGGGAGAGATGGGAATCGGGACGGGAAGAGTTAGGGTTAGTAGAGTGGGGCGCCAGGCTGGGCTAATTGTTTGTTAGATGGGCCAACAGCCCAGTAGGTTAGGTTAGCTTAGTTTAGTTTTCTTTAATATATTTCTTTTTTCTTTAATCCTGTACGGTTTTGCATTATAATTTAAGTCCAAATGAATTTTGTTAAATAAGAGACTTGTCCTAAAATTACTTTGCAATACCTTGGACTGTCACTAAAATTTTGGGGCAATTTGTTTTAATTTTTCTCAAAGCGTTTAAATAATTGTTTTTGCTACTGTTACATCATTTTAGAGTAGTCTAACATTTTATAAAAGTGTGATTTCTCCGCCATAAATACCTATGCATTATTTGGCACAACCCTAACATTTTAGTTTTAATGTTTGAAAACTTTTACCGTTTAACTTGATTTTAAATTTGAATTTGAATCAGTTTCAAACTAACGCGAGATTAGCAACAGAAATCGAGGTGACATGGCATCATTAGCAGAGGTTACTGTGGCTTAATTATCCGGGCGTCACAATTCTCCTCCACTACAAGAAATCTCGTCCCGAGATTTAAGCGGTGGAGTAAGGGGGGGAGGTGCTGGTAACGAAAAACCTAACAAGTCTTCTCGGTCTTGGCTCCCCTTTCGAAGAGGTTGATCCCTTTCGTTGATGTCTTCAATTCTCTTCTTCAAGTCACCATGATCAAGTCGTCATCCTTCCTTCAGGATCTCCATCGTCCTACGAACGCGGCCAGGGGGAAATGCTCTGGAAGAACGCATCTCCACAAAGCTGGGTATCAGACGGTGAACTCAATGGGAAATACACGAGGTACCCCACGAGTTGTATTTCAGTGAATTCGTTGAGTGCAATATATGATGGTACCAAAGTTTCAAATGGGTAGGCAATCATTCGATGCCTGAGCGAGAAGCTGGAATGGGGGCTTGAACAACGTGAATAACATGGTGTTTGATTCCGGGATGAATAATGGTATAGAATTTAGCTCGTCAATCACATACGAAGCCAGGTGCAAAGGATACATTCGAATCCGGGTTGTAAAGAAGAGTCAGGTTTCGATCCAGTGGACCTGTGGGTTATGGGCCCACTTTATGGGTTGAAAGTAGGAAGGGTGGTGACATCTTACACCGCCGCGACAGGGAGGCATGTCAGTGAACAGCTTGTCAGCTATGCCGGCAACAATGTCGGTACCAAGGACGGGGAACGAAGAGAGCGACTCTCCTACTTGTTGAACGAGGCGAAACAATTGGCAAAGTTCTCGTCCATCGGTGGTTACCGAAATGTCACCAACAATAGTAATGAGGGTCTTCTTGGCGAGTTGTACCACAAGGTGCTTACCTAAGAAGGGAATTATCACTGCTTTCGATTAAGTAGATTATAAGAAAGTTTGAACAAGACAACGGAAAGGAAAATGTGTTTAAACACATATTTCAAGGGTATATCCTTCCCAAGGACAAGCAGAGCATGATGTCCATGACAGGATATTCTCAGAGAAAACTCTGTGGAAATGGAGAGAATTTTTATGACATTACCCATACAACGGTGTTAGGATAATTAAGAAAGAAACATTTAGCATTGGGCTTCAAATGTTCTTGTTGAAAATCGGAGTACCACGTACATGCTTCGAGATAGCATTGACATGGTGTTTCAATCAAGGGCCGACTTTGGATACACCAATGATCCATCGAGAGTAACTTATAAAATAAGTCCTACAATTTCCTCCGGAGGAATGGTTATCCTTGCAAAAAGAAATAATAATGATAGGTCCTCCGGTAGGAAGCGGGGTCCTAGGCATGACATCATATTACCGGGTCATCAAAGGACCAACAACCTAACTCCTGAAAGTTGTCCCAACCATCATATCTCGATCGAGATTTAGATCCAATTGGTGTCATGATACCTCGGACTCGTGGATGTCCGAGAAGAAAAGGTGCAACACAAATAGACGAAATGACATTTCAAGATTCTCGTGAAATGAACTAAGGGAGCGGTTTCTTGAAGCAATAGTTCATCCTTAAACCAAGGAGAGGATGAGGGGTAGCTGATGGAATCAACGAAAATCCTCGAGATTTCCAAAAGGTGGATTTCCACAGTTATGTGAACAGGAGATAACGTTTGTCGATCAAATGATAAAATGGTGTATGCTCGAGGAGAACATACACAGTTAAACATTGGTTGAAAGGTGCTCAAATATGGGCTGGGTTGCACGACCAATGTCGAATGGTGATTCAATAATCAATAGCCTAAGAATGAACTTTCGACCATTAACTTCAAAGAAATAGGGTTGCTAGAAGGAAAGAATCCAAACAACACCGTTCACTTGTTGGAATTAACACGGGACCAAGAAAGAATGGTGATGGTGAGAAGTATTTCTATGTCAAGAATTCTCAAGAGGTGGAACAAATCTCAGAACATTCTTGACATAAAGGATGGTAGTACTTCCGAGGTAAGGAAGATCAACTGCTGGGTAGCAGGGATCTCAAGGTTTACACAAAACACGGACAAGTTGTGTTGAACGGAAGGCAATAAAGTGGTATTACCCATCATGAATTCAATTGAATTCCTGGAAGAGCACATAAGGTTGATGATGATCACAACACAATTGTCGAGAGATTTCATGCAGATGTAATCAATCAGCGACGACATCAAGTCAAAGGAATGATGAAGCAAGAGGTTATTGGAACCACAATTACGACACAAACTCGAACTCAAGCTTGTTGTTTAAGGTGAAAGGGTATGACGAGGAAAATCGACGTAAGCTTAGCTATCGTCGCAAATTGGTGCTCCGAGAATAAGGGCCGGGTAGCACAGTTAAAATCATCACGACAATGATATAGCCAAACAGGCTAGGAATGGCGTGATCGGGTACAAACTCGTACTTATAGAAGCTTACTGAAGAGTTGTTGAACCGTAGAGCGGACTCGGTTCAGTTATCGGTGTCCTCGAGTGTTTAATAACACAGAGCCCGTGAAAAATTGGAAACAGTGGGAAGGTAGCACTTGATGAAGAACTCATAAGAAGTTATGCAGTTCCATGATAAACTCGAGATACCAGGGGGGTAATACTCGACACAAGATCAAAGTAAAGGTTGGACTGGTGTATTGATCCATAGGAGACAATTGTTTTAACTTGTCCGAGAAATGGAATCAAAGAAGAACAATCATGGTTGGAACCACGGTTGCAAGGGATCAATTCACATATACCATATGTTAGTTATCAAGGAAATAGTTATTATTACAAGAAGCTTCCATGATAGGATATACATCGCGCGTCCATTGGCATGAACACAAAGTTCAAGGTCGACTCCCACTTCCTCAATGCATAATCTTCCATTCACCTCTCGTATTTCAAGATGACATTAGTTGTTGAAAGTTTTACGGTGCAATACCAGATAAGTATGACTCGTGAAATCTTTCGGTTCCCACCGATGAGGGAAGGCGTTGGTTCAATCCCATCGAGCTTCTTACGAACATATACCATAAGCTTCAAGAGTAAATATCACCAGCTCGAAAGCGAGCATGGTTGACAAAAGGAAAGGATACAATTTACCAAAGGCATTATGTATCGGAGAAGGAACTCACAAAGTGATTAATTATGAAGGACACCGCCGGATAATAATCCAACAAAGGATATGGCGATCCACAATGGGGCTGATATGAGTATCGATACCCAATCAGAGGAAGAGAGATTGCAAATGCATCGGTTTATAGAACAGCTGAATAGTTCAACGCTTAATTAGCAAAGTAATTATGATTTTCAAATCAAGGGATCAGGAGCAAATGCTCTGATCAAGAATGGATAAGCTGAATAGAATTAGGGATACAATCAACGACAATTGGACTGGTCGAGAACCAATTCTAGTTAAAAGAATGGCAGCTCAAATTTAGGAAAGGTAATTTATAAGGATCAATGATGATTGCGCCAGATTCGCAAACATATTGAGTCAATAGACCCAAAATGATAATGACAAGGAATGTCAATAAGACTACGAGACTTATGGGATTAACCATAATGCGAGCAAGCAAGAATTTCAAGAGCAAAAGGCTCCAGAGGATTTTCGGAAGATCGAATAGTATTTTGAAGACTTTTGTGAAACTCATGAACAAGCTGGGATGAGCGGATACTCGACAAGTGCGAGGATTTATTTGAAGGGGTATTCATGTGACAAAGAACTGCTAGGCAGTAGGCACGAAGTATTCTCGGAACAATAGAGAAACTTCGGGGTATCTTGTAATAACAAGATCAATGGGGGATGATCGTAAGAATGGCAAGGGTAAGTAGTTATCCATAAGGATTTATTGGTGGTCGGGAATAGCAACAGTGATGGGCACAAAGTCTCGAGAGAATATCAAAGAGTATCTCCGAAATCTTACAGTGCGATCGGTGACCATCTGGATCAAGGGCCTCTCCGGAGAAAGTATTATCGAGAACCTAAAGTTAGATTTTAGTAAAAATTTCGTTTAACCCGAATAGAAGAGCCGTTCGTAATCCCGGAGTAAAGGTCGAGGAGTAAAAGATCCTAATACCACCCAATGGCGGCGTGGGCCCATGGGCCGCATGACCATGTTAGTAAAAGTTTTGTAAAGTCTAGACTCAACTTCGCCAAGGAGTGTGGAAGGGGGTTCCTACAGGCAATCGGCTCGATACCAACTTCAGGACGCCCCGATTTAATCGTACACTAGTCATGCACGCAAATGTGTACGATCAAGATCGAGACTCACGGAAGATATCACAACACAACTCTAAAACATAAATAAGTCATACAAGCATCATAATACAAGCCAGGGGCCTCGAGGGCTCGAATACAAGTGCTCGATCATAGACGAGTCAGCGGAAGCAACAATATCTGAGTACAGACATAAGTTAACAAGTTTGCCTTAAGAAGGCTAGCACAAACTGGGATACAGATCGAAAGAGACGCAGGCCTCCTGCCTGGGATCCTCCTAAACTACTCCTGGTCGTCATCCGCGGGCTGCACGTAGTAGTAGGCACCTCCGGTGTAGTAGTCGTCATCGACGGTGGCGTCTGGCTCCTGGGCTCCATCGCCTGGTTGCAGCAATCGAGTAGAGATAGGGGGAAAGGGGGAACAAGGCAACCGTGAGTACTCATCCAAAGTACTACTTAAGCAAGGAGCTACACTACATATGCATGGATATATGTGTAAAGGGCCATATCGGTGGACTGAATCAGAAAGCCAGAATAAGAGGGGGATAGCTAGTCTTATCGAAGACTACGCTTCTGGTCACCTCCGTCTTGCAACAGGTAGAAGAGGGTAGGTTGAAGTCCTCCAAGTAGCATCGTATAGCAATAAACCTACCCGGCGATCCCCTCCTCGTATCCCTGAGAGAGAGCGACCACCGGTTGTATCTGGCACTTGGAAGGGTGTGTTTTATTAAGTATCCGGTTCTAGTTGTCATAAGGTCAAGGTACAACTCCAAGTCGTCACATTACCGAAGATCACGGCTATTCAATAGATTAACTTCACTGCAGGGTGCACCAACTTACCCAAAGACGCTTGATCCCATTTGGCCGGACACACTTTCCTGGGTCATGCCCGCCGCGGAAGATCAACACGTCGCAGCCCCACCTAGGCTCAACAGAGAGGCCAGCAAGCCGGTCTAAACCTAAGCACGCAGGGTCCAGGCCCATCGCCTCGAAAGCACACACACATGTTATGACGCTGGCCGAAGCAGACCTAGCCTAGTGGCGTTCCGGTCCAATCCGTGGCGCCGCTCGGTCGGCCGACGTCACGAAGTGCCGTGATACCACGGCAGCCGGGATACCCATAACTACTCCCGCGTAGATGGTTAGTGCGTATAGGCTCGTAACCAACTCAGATCAAATACCAAGATCTCGTTAAGCGTGTTAAGTATCCGCGAACGCCGAACAGGGCCAGGCCCACCTCTCTCCTAGGCGGTCTCAACCTGCCCTGACGCTCCGCCACAAAGATCCATCCAGAGGGCCGTCGGGACCACGTGTCCTTTCAAATTTCAACTGCGGAATCACTGCTGGGTGCTCCACAAGCCGACCCGACTTTAGTCACCACATGTATCATGTATAAGTATAAGTACATACCCGTGATCACCTCCCGAGTGATCACGTCCCGATAGTATAGCACAGCAGACGGACAAGAATGTAGGGCCACACATGGAACACTAGCATCCTATACTAAGCATATAGGATTGCAGGTAAAGGTAACAACAGTAGTAACAAGGACAGGCTATGCATGAGGATAGGTATAATGTAGCAAGAACATGCTACACTACTCTAATGCAAGCAGTATAGAGAAGAGTAGGCGATATCTGGTGATCAAAGGGGAGGCTTGCCTAGTTGCTCTGGCAAGAGAGAGGGGTCGTCAACACCGTAGTCGTACTGGGCAGCAGCAGCGTCGGTCTCGTAGTCTACCGGAGAGAAGAGGGGGAAGAAACAATAAATATAATGCCAACATAAGCATGATGGTGCATGACAAGACAAGTAACGGTGCTAGGGGTGCCCTAACGCGGTATGAGGTGATACTGGTGAAGGGGGAAGCATCCGGGAAAGTATTCCCGGTGTTTCGCGTTTTCGGGCAGAGGAGCCGGAGGGGGAAAGTTGCGAGTTAGATAGGTTAGGGGGGTGTGGCGGACGAACGGGTTGTGTATCCGGGTTCGACTCGTCGTTCTGAGCAACTTTCATGTTGAAAATAATTTAATCCGAGTTACGGATTAAAAGATATGATTTTTTAAAGATTTTATTAATTTCTGGAATTTAATTAATTATTTAAATTAATTTAAAAAAAATAGATTAATGACATCAAAATGATGTCATGCTGATGTCGTGATCAATGTAGTTGACTCGGTCAACCTGACGCGTGGGTCCCGGTTGTCATTGACTTAGGTTAATTAAACATGATTAGTTAGTTTAAAAAGTGATTAGGTTAATTTAACAGACCTAATTAAGTTAACTAATTTAGTTAACTAATTAATTTATTTTATTTATTTATTTATTTATTTATTTATATTCCCTTTTTTTAACACGTTCTAGGGGTTGGGCCCACTTGTCATTGGTACAGGGGGTTAACGGTATTTGTGATTCTGAGCGTGCGCAATGCCCAAAGAACCATTCGCCTAAGCGCACGCCAAACCGCCGATGAGGCTGACAACATCTTGCCGTAGTGGTAGCGATGAGAGGTGGTCGGGCCATGGAGGGTGTGTGGCCGAGGTAGCTCTGGCGCGGACCGGGAAGGCACGAACTGGCGTGGGGAGGTAGGGAGCATCGCCGATGAGCAGCAGCGAAAGCCGTCCATGGCGAGGCACAACCCAGCGGATGCGGGGTAGGGGCACGAGGTGCAGACGCTGGACGGCCGTGGCGCAGCGGCGCGTGGGTGGCAACGGTGCGTGACCGGCGACGGGAGACGTGAGAGCGGTGCAAAGAGGAAAGAGGAGGCCAAAGGCCTCACCAGCGGTGCGAGGGTTCGGTCGCCGAGGCTTGGGGAAGCCGGCGTGGGGAAGACGAGGAGGCGTTCGGCGACGGATGTGATGGGGTCGGGCGGTCCGGGCGAGCGACGAGGGTCGGTGAAGGCCGTTGGAGAGGAGGACGGGACGACGGCAGTCCGCGAGGTTGTCTGGCCGACGGCGAGGTGGCGATCGATCGGTGGCGCTTGTCGCGAGGTGTGGCCCTTGATTTCCGGCGGGCGTTGCGCAAGGAGAGGAGGGCGAGGAGTCAACGGGCAGGCGTGGTCGCCCGATCCCGATCTGGATCGAGGAGTGGGGGAGAGGGCAAGTGGGGAAGGTGAGGCGAGCTCGGGGAGGGCAGGGCATGGCGGCGGGACGGCTGTGGGGTCGGCGGAGCGCTCTCACTCGTCCTGAGAGCGCGAGTGGGAATGAGGAGAGATGGGAATCGGGACGGGAAGAGTTAGGGTTAGTAGAGTGGGGGCGCCAGTCGGGCTAATTGTTTGTTAGATGGGCCAACAGCCCGATGGGTTAGGTTAGCTTAGTTTAGTTTTCTTTAATATATTTCTTTTTTCTTTAATCCTGTACGGTTTTGCATTATAATTTAAGTCCAAATGGATTTTGTTAAATAAGAGACTTGTCCTAAAATTACTTTGCAATACCTTGGACTGTCACTAAAATTTTGGGGCAATTTGTTTTAATTTTTCTCAAAGCGTTTAAATAATTGTTTTTGCTATCTTGTTACATCATTTTAGAGTAGTCTAACATTTTATAAAAGTGTGATTTCTCCGCCATAAATACCTATGCATTATTTGGCACAACCCTAACATTTTAGTTTTAATGTTTGAAAACTTTTACCGTTTAACTTGATTTTAAATTTGAATTTGAATCGGTTTCAAACTAACGCGAGATTAGCAACAGAAATCGAGGTGACATGGCATCATTAGCAGAGGGTTAATGTGGCTTAATTATCCGGGCGTCACACCTTACCCCATCCCTCTCGTAGTCGCCCAGGCGCGAGGTGGTGGGGGTCGTGAACCGACTCCTGGCCGGCCTCATTTGGAGGTCGCCGGCTTGGAGTCGGCTTGTCCTGAGGTCGCCATCTTAAAGTCGGCTTGTCTTGAGGCCGCCTCTGGGACTCGGCCCAGAGGGTAGTCGGCGACTCTGTTGCCGACTCTCTGAAGGCGGCCCTTTGTCTTGGGGTCTTGAGGGGCGCAGCCTGCCCCGATGTTTTGAAAGGTTCATGGGCTCGGGTTCGCCTACCCGTAGTCCATTACTCCGACACGGATCTCCAAGTTTCTTTGGTATTCCGCCCTTAGAAGTATAATTAGCAAGCATGGTTGTAATTTCAGCTTTCGGTATCTTTCTTTTATTTGTAACAATATCTTTCATATACTTAGCATAAGGAGGCATTTTCCGAAGGAAAAATGCCCTAGAGGCAATAATAATGTTGTTATTTATATTTCCTTATATCGTGATAAATGTTTATTATTCATTCTAGAATTGTATTAACCGAAAACTTGAGACATGTGTGAATACATAGACAAAACATAGTGTCCCTAGTATGCCTCTACTAGACTAGCTCGTTAATCAAAGATGGTTAAGTTTCCTGACCATATACATGTGTTGTCATTTGATGAACGAGATCACATCATTAGGAGAATAATGTGATGGACAAGACCCATCCGTTAGCTTAGCATAATGATCGTTAAGTTTAATTTCTATTGCTTTCTTCATGACTTATACATATTCCTTTGACTATGAGATTATGCAACTCCCAAATACCGGAGGAACACCTTGTGTGCTATCCAACGTCACAACGTAACTGGGTGATTATAAAGATGCTCTACAGGTGTCTCCAAAGGTGTTCGTTGGGTTGGCATAGATCGAGATTAGGATTTGTCACTCTTAGTATCGGAGAGGTATCTCTGGGCCCTCTCCGTAATGCACATCGTGATAAGCCTTGCAAGCAATGTGATTAATGAGTTAGTTGTGGGATGATGCATTACCGAACGAGTAAAGATACTTGCCGATAACGAGATTGACCTAGGTATGAAGATAACGACGATCGAATCTCGGGCAAGCAACATACCGATGACAAAGGGAATGGCGTATGTTGTCATTGCGGTTCGGCCGATAAAGATCTTTGTAGGACATGTAGGAACCAATATGAGCATCCAGGTTCCGCTGTTAGTTATTAACCGGAGATGTGTCTCGGTCATGTCTACATAGTTCTCGAACCCGTAGGGTCCGCACACTTAACGTTCGATGACGATTTGTATTATGAGTTATGTGTTTTGGTGACCAAAGATTGTTCGGAGTCCTTGAAAGATCGAGGATGTCGCCTAGAGGGGGGGGGGTGAATAGGCGCTTTAAAATAATTACGGTTTAGGCTTGAACAAATGCGGAATAAACCTAACGGTTAATTTGTCAAGCACAAAACCTACAACAACTAGGCTCACCTATGTGCACCAACAACTTATGCTAAGCAAGATAAGCAACTATGTGATAGCAAGATATATGACAAAGAACAATATGGCTATCACAAAGTAAAGTGCATAAGTAAAGGGGCTCGGGTAAGAGATAACCGAGGCACGCGGAGACAACGATGTATCCCGAAGTTCACACCCTTGCGGATGCTAATCTCCGTTTGGAGCGGTGTGGAGGCACAATGCTCCCCAAGAAGCCACTAGGGCCACCGTAATCTCCTCACGCCCTCGCACAATGCAAGATGCCGTGATTCCACTAAGGGACCCTTGAGTCACCGAACCCGTACAAATGGCAACCCTTGGGAACGGTCACTGAACCCGTACACGTTGGCAACCCTTGGGGCGGTCACCGGAACCCGTCAAATTGCTCGGGGCGATCTCCACAACCTAATTGGAGACCCCGACGCTTGCCCGGAGCTTTACACCATAATGATTGAGCTCCGAACACTACCAACCGTCTAGGGTGCCCAAGCACCCAAGAGGAACAAGCTCAAGGGCACCAAGCACCCAAGAGTAATAAGCTTCTCAACTTGTAACTTCCACGTATCACCGTGGAGAACTCAAACCGATGCACCAAATGCAATGGCAAGGGCACACGGAGTGCCCAAGTCCTTCTCTCTCAAATCCCACCAAAGCAACTAATGCTAGGGAGGAAAATGAGAGGAAGAACAAGAAGGAGAACACCAAGAACTCCAAGAACTAGATCCAAGGGGTTCCCCTCACATAGAGGAGAAAGTGATTGGTGGAAATGTGGATCTAGATCTCCTCTCTCTTTTCCCCAAAAAACTAGCAAGAAACCATGGAGGGATTGAGAGATAGCAAGCTCGGAGAAGGTCAACAATGGGGGAAGAACACGAGCTCAAAGGATAAGGTTCAATGGGAAGAAGACCCCTTTATAGGAGGGGAAAATCCAACTGCTACCCCACCGAAAATCCTCAAGATGAGCGGTACTACCGCTAGGGAAGGGCGGCATTACCGCTGAGGGCGGTACTACCGCTTCCCTATCCAAATGGGTACTACCGCTGAAGAGAAGGTCAAGGCCTCGGCCCAGAGCGGTACTATCACACGGAAGAGCGGTACTACCGCCAGAGCGGTACTACCGCTTCTCTGCCGCTACTAGTGCCGCAAAACCCGACACGAAAAACTTCGTTCGAGAATCGAGGCGGAAGTAGCCCAGACGACAAGAAGATTACTACGGCCGAACTCCCAAGCGGTACTACTCGAGAGCGGTACTACCGCTTGAGCGGTATCATCCGAGAGCGGTACTACCGCTTCTGAGCGGTACTACTACCGAGGGTCACGGTACTACCGCTGGCACCAGCCTTAAGCCACAACCACGAAAGCAAAGAATACTCCAAGAAAACCAAAACTGCCATAACTTCTTCATATGAGCTCCGAATTGAGCAAACTCAAGCTTGTTTGAAACAAGACAACGAGTAGCATCAAAACAGCGACAGTTATAGTAAGAAGAGGCAGGGGAGGTATGCTTAGCAAACAAAGGAGTGAAACCTCCAACCGAGAAGAACCGGCATACCCTCCAACATCGAAAACATCATAGAAGATGCATGAGAACTCCGTTTTCGATGAACTCGAGCTTGTCATAAAAATGACCATAAGCTCCAAATCTCACAAGGAGAAGAACCAAACAAGAACCAATAAAGATGATGCAAGGATGCAATGGTTTGAGCTCTCTCTGAGCGATATGATCAAGCAACTCATCGAGAGCCCCCCTTGATAGTACGGCAAATGATCCTATAACCCGGTCTTCCACATGAGACCGGTAAAATAGAAAACCTATCAAGGGCAAACCTTTGCCTTGCACATGGTCCACTTGAGCTAGATGATGACGATCTTGACTCCCTCAAGTTGGACCACCTTTCTTGATTGCATTGGCGGGATGAAGACTAGTTGATTGCTCCCCCATACTCTATTGTGGGTGAGCCTCTCTTCCGCTCATCTTCACAAGTCCATTGTCACCACAATCGACGGCAAGCTTCAAGCACTTGATCTCTTCGTGATGCATCACTTGAACTTGCACACCGCAACCTAACCCCACAAAGAACTCTCACGAAGACATGGGTTAGCACACAAAGCGTAATGAACAATGCTTACCATACCATGGGATCACTTGATCCCTCTCGGTACATCTTCTACGCTTTGTGAGTTGATCAACTTGATTCACTCTTGACTTAGTCTTGATCAACCTTGAATCTTTCCAACTCTCTTCATTTGGATGATGTTTTGAAGGTGGACATGAATGATCACACAATCTTATTCTTCAAGACATGCTTGCAATAAGCTCAACACTCACATGACCAATCTTTGGATAATTCCTTGAATAGCACCTTGGTCGACACAAAACTCTCCTTGAAACCAACACATGTACTCCAAGAAAAGCCTATGGACAAAACCTTCAAATAAACTCAAGGCAACCATTAGTCCATAGAGAATGTCATCAATTACCAAAACAACACATGGGGGCACCGCATGTCCTTTCAGTCCTGGATGAGATCAAGGACATGACGAGGAGTCTCGAAATGGTTGAGAGGTAAAGATTGATATATTGGACGATAGTATTCCGACACTGGAATGGTTCCGGAGTGTTCCGGGTACTTATCAGAGTAACGGGGGGTTACCGGAACCCCCTGGGGGAAGTAATGGGCCACATGGGCCATAGGGGAGAGGCAAGGCAGCCCAGAAGGGGGTGGCGACCCCATGGGGAGTCCGAATTGGACAAGGGGATGGGGCGCGGCCCCCCTTTCCTTCTCCCTATCCCTCTCCTTCCCTCTTTCCCCCTCCGATAGAACGAAGGGGGCAAATAGGACTAGGAGTCCAAGT
Source organism: Aegilops bicornis (assembly GCA_021605145.1). NCBI lineage: Eukaryota > Viridiplantae > Streptophyta > Magnoliopsida > Poales > Poaceae > Aegilops > Aegilops bicornis. Next base: position 112,403,329 of record CM038669.1, on the reverse strand, counting down.
GGGTTTACCCCCACTTGGTACGCTCCCTAGGCCAACCTCCTCCCCTTTCCTCATTTATATACGAGGGTGGGGGGCACCTCTAAGCACATCAATTATTTCTTAGCCGTGTGCGGTGTCCCCCTCCACCGTTTACTCCTCCAGTCATATTGTTGTAGTGCTTAGGCGAAGCCCTGCACGGATAAGTCATCACGCCGTCGTGCTGAAGAAACTCTCCCTCGACACTTTACTGGATCAAGAGTTCGAGGGACGTCATCGAGCTGAACTTGTGCTGAACTCGAGGTGTCGTACGTTCGGTACTTGATCGGTTGGATCGTGAAGACGTTCGACTACATCAACCGTGTTAAACTAACGCTTCCGCTTTCGGTCTACGAGGGTACGTGGACACACTCTCCCCCTCTCGTTGCTATGCATCTCCTAGATAGATCTTGCATGATCGTAGGATTTTTTTGAAATTGCATGCTACATTCCCCTACATTTTTAGCATATCAGTCAAATGAATACGCAAAAATATAGGTCTAATCATTTCAACAAAGCGCTCAAAATCCTCATCATCCTTTTTCTTGGATGGCTTAGGAGGAAAGGGCATGGGTTTCTGAACCCATGGTTCTCTTTCTTTACCATGTTTCCTAGCAACGAAGTCTCTCTTATCATAATGTTGATTCGTTTATTATGGGTTATCAAGATCAACAACAGGTTCAATCTCTATGTCATTATCATTACTAGGCTGAGCATCTACATGAACATCATTATTAACATTATCAGTAGGTTCATGTTCATCACCAGATTGTGTCTCAGCATCAGAAATAGAAATATCATTGGGATTCTCAGGTGTGTCTATAGCAGGTTCACTAGCATGCAAAGTCCTATTAGTTTTATTCTTCTTTTTATTAGGAGGACTAGGTGCATCAGTATTAGCTCTCTGAGAATCCTGCTCGACTCGCTTAGGGTGACCCTCGGGATACAAAGGTTCCTGGGTCATTTTACCACCTCTAGTCATAACCCTAACAGCATTATCATTATTCTTACTATTCAACTCATTAAGCAAATCATCTTGAGCCTTAAGTACTTGTTCTACTTGAGTTGTAACCATGGAAGCATGTTTACTAATAAGCTTGAGATCATTAACAGTACTACTCATATAATCACCCCAAGTGGTCAAGCATGTAAGCATTACATTTCAATTGTCTACTAACATAAGCATTGAAGTTCTCTTGTTTAACAATAAAATTATCAAACTCATCCAAGCATTGACTACCAGACTTATTATGAGGAATATCACCTTCATCAAATCTACGGAGAGAGTTTACCTCTACTACCTATGTCGGGTTATCAAGACCATGTATTTCTTCAATAGGCGGTAAATTCATAACATCTTCAGCTTTAATACCTTTTTCTTTCATAAACTTCTTGGCCTCTTGCATATCTTCAGGACTGAGAAATAGAATACCCATTTTTCTTCAGAGTTGGTTCTGGAAGTGTCCAATCATTATCATTACTCAATATATTATTCAATAGCAATTCAGCTTTCTCAATAGTTCTTTCCCTGAAAATACAACCAGCACAACTATCCAGGTGGTCTCTGGAAGCATCGGTTAGTCCATTATAAAAGATATCAAGTATTTCATTTTTCTTGAGAGGATGATCAGGCAAAGCATTAAGTAATTGGAGAAGCCCCCCCCCCCCAAGCTTGTGGGAGACTCTCTTCTTCAATTTGCACAAAATTAAATATTTCCTTTAAAGAAGCTTGTTTCTTATGAGCGGGAAAATATTTTGCAGAGAAGTAGTATATCATATCCTGGGGACTACGCAGACAACCAGGAGCAAGAGAATTAAACCATAACTTAGCATCACCCTTTAACAAGAAAGGAAACAACTTAAGAATATAGTAGTAGCGAATTTTTTCCTCACGAGCAAATAGGGTGGCTATATCATTCAATTTAATAAGATGTGCCACAACAGTTTTAGATTCATATCCATGAAAAGGACCAGATTCAACCAAAGTAATTAACTCAGGATCGACAGAGAATTCATAATCCTTATTAGTAACAAAGTTAGGTGAAGTAGCAAAAGCGGGATCATATTTCATTCTAGCATTCAAGGATTTTTCTTTTAGCCTAGCTAACAATTTCTTAAGATCTTCTCTCTCAATGCAAGCAAAGAAGTCTCTAGCGGTTTCTTCATCCATAACATATCCCTCAGGTACAACAGGAAATTCATATTTAGGGGGAGAATCATAATCTTCAATTTCAATAATATCATCAGTTTCAGTAATTTCATTCTCTCTAACCCTAAAAAGTTGTTCATCAAGAAATTCATCTAGTGGCACAGTATTATCAAGCACAGAAGTAGTTTCATCATAAGCATCATGCATAGCAGAAGTGGCATCATCAATAACATGCGACATGTCGGAATCAATAGCAGGTGTAGGTGTTGCAAGTTACTCAAAACAGAAGGAGAATTAAGTGCAGAGCTAGATGGCAGTTCCTTACCTCCCCTCGTAGTCGAGGGAAAAATCTTAGTTATTTGATCTTTCAAATTCCTCATAGTGATCAACATATATAAATCCCAAGTGACTCGGAGAATAGAGCTATGCTCCCCGGCAACGGCGCCAGAAAAAGGTCTTGATAACCCACAAGTGTAGGGGATCGCAACAGTTTTCAAGGGTAGAGTACTCAACCCAAATTTATTGATTCGACACAGGGGAAGCCAAAGAATATTCTCAAGCATTAGCAGCTGAGTTGTCAAATCAACCACACCTCAAAGACTTAATATCTGCAGCAAACTATTTAGTAGCAAAGTAGTATGGAAGTAACGGTAACGGTGGCAAAAGTAACAGTAGTAGTTTCGTAGCAATTGTAACAGTAGCAACGGAAAAGTAAAGTAGCAAGGATCAATATGTGAAAAGCTCGTAGGTAATGGATCAGTGATGGATAATTATGTTGGATGGCATTCATCATGCAACAGTTATAACATAGGGTGACACAGAACTAGCTCCAACTCATCAATATAATGTAGGCATGTATTCTGAATATAGTCATACGTGCTTATGAAAAAGAACTTGCATGACATCCTTTGTCCTACCCTCCCGTGGCAGCGGGGTCCTAATGGAAACTAAGGGACATTAAGGCCTTCTTTTAATAGAGTATCGGAACAAAGCATTAGCACTTAGTGAATACATGAACTCCTCAAACTACGATCATCATCGGGAGCGGCCTCAACTATTGTCACTCCGGGGTTGCCGGATCATAACATGTAGTAGGTGACTATTGACTTGCAAGATAGGATCGCAAATATATTCATGAAAACATAATAGGTTCAGATCTGAAATCATGGCACTCGGGCCCTAATGACAAATATTAAGCATAGCAAAGTCATAGCAACACCAATCTTAGAACATAGTGGATACTAGAAATCAAATCCTAACAAAACTAACTCGATTACATGGCAAATCTGATCCAACTCATCACGGTCCAGCAAGCCTACGATGGGATTACTCACGCACGGCGGTGAGCATCATGAAATTGGTGATGGAGGATGGTTGATGATGACGATGGCGACGGATTCCCCTCTTCGGAGCCCCGAACGGACTCCAGATCTGCCCTCCCGAGGAAGAACAGGGCTTGGCGGCGGCTCCGTATCGTAAAACGCGATGAATCCTTCTCTCTGATTTTTTTCTCCCCGAACGTGAATATATGGAGTTGGAGTTGAGGTCGGTGGAGGTCCAGGGGGCCCATAAGGTCGGGTGGCGCGCCCCCACCCTTGTGGCCAGGGTGTGGGCCCCTTCTATTGATTCTTTCGCCAATATCTTTTATTAATTTTAAAACTTGTCTCCATGAAGTTTCAGGTCATTTCGAGAACTTTTTATTCTGCACAAAAATAACACCATGGCAATTCTACTGAAAACAGTGTAAGTCCGGGTTAGTTCCTTTCAAATCATAGAAGTTAGAGTCCAAAACAAGGATAAAAGAGTTTGGAAAAGTAGATACGATGAAGACGAATCATTGTCCTTGGTGGATCTACTCGGATCCAATCTTCGCCTTGTGTGTCTTGAGTTTGTATTGTTTCGATCTACGCGTCTCTTCGTCGATAATGGATGTTGTTCTGGTGCAAATTCACTCGTTTTGCTTAGTACGTACTAATTCATATTAGAATCTCTAAAAATACTTATATTTAGAAAATAGATCGAAAGTTAAAAAAAAAAGAAATGAATGCGAGTAGCCTAGACTTCGGTTTTCCGTGAATGTGCATTACCAAGTACTGTAGTAGTGTCTTGACCAGTTTAAAAATAAATTGTTTCTCTAATTCACATCTAGATGTTTTTTAAAAATATCGCATCTAAGCTCTCACAAATATATAATGTAATAATAAGAAATAAAAAATATTATAAAAAAATAGACCATAAACAAAGTAGACATAGATGTGACATGACATATGTCACATTTAAATGTATCCTAAACAGACCCAAAAACAAAAGTATTGTCTTTTTTTTTTAATAAAAACAGAAGTAGTGTCTTGACCCCAAGCACATCCCCGCCCCACTCCATCCCTGGCGGCCCAGTCCGCCGCCCGCCGCCGGTTTTCGTGGACGAGAAAAGTGTCAGGGCCAGTCTGTCCGCCGGCGCCGTTCTCCCCTGGACATGCCGCCCAATCCGCATCCGAGCTGGACGCGGCAGAGCTTTGCAGCATACGAATTCGTATCGGATTGCCAATTCGTTTGTGCGTTAGCCTCGCACCGCAGAGCAGAGCAGAGCAGAGCAGGAGAGAGGAGACCGATTCCGAGAAGAATGCAGTCTCTCTCCGATTTAGCAGTCCCGTGCCTACTACAAAAGTGCGCCCAGAGAATCAAGGAGGGGCCATCGCGATCAATCAGGCGAGAACAAGATTAGCCAGGGCTCGCTGGGCGGTCCTAGACCGGAAACGCTTCTCACGGGAGAATCCAGCCAGTCTTTTCTCGCCGATCGATGGGGATGGACGACGAATCATCAGTGATCTTGCCGCTGCCGGTGCTTGTGCACGATCTTGGAACTCGTGCCGAAGATTCGCAGACGCAGTACAGCATCTCAAGCCAAGCTTTGAGCACGGCAGCCGGCGACGTGCTGCGAGACCACCGGTGTTTCGAGACTCCGCAGGGCTGGATGCTCGCGCTGGACCCTGCCTCCTTACACACATTCCTGCTGCGGCCTCAGGACGGCGAGAGGATCCGGCTGCCGCCCTTGGAGGAGGCGTTCCCGTTGCGCTGCAAGTGCTTGCTCTCCGACAATTCCGTTGCCAAACCAGGCTGTGCCGTCGTGGTCTTTGATCTCGAAGACAGCAAGATGTGGACGTGCAACATTGGGGCGAGCAAGTGGGACAGCCACCGCTACCAGCTCACCATGTTCCTCGACGGCGACGTGCCCCGGGACAAGAACATGGCCAAGTGCCACGGCATGGCGGCTGTCGGCGGCAAGATTTACTACGAGATAACCGCCAATGAGCTGGGGTTCATCCGTTTCAACGCTGACGGTAGTCCAGAGCTTGACGCCATAGCTGTCGACATGGTCGATCTACCGCTGAGCATGCCGATGGCGGCGACCTACTTGGTTGAATCCTGCGGCGACCTCTTCCTCGTCGTCATCTTCTTCGATGGCGAGTATGTGCACAAGATAGCGGAGCATGCGGTCTACAAGATGGACTTCTCGAAACCCGCGTGGTGCAAGGTGGACAGCATCGGTGATGATAGAGCGTTCCTTCTTGGTGGAGATAGGATTGGGATCTCCAGTTTCGGGGCGTCGTGCTCCACTGCTTATCACACTGGTTGTGGTGGTCTGCGAGGCAACTGCATATATTTTCTGAATCACATGGCCATCACTGAGAACTTTCTGCATGTCATCGACGTGGGCAAATGGACTGAACAGGTGCAACGGCCTTTCAGGCACAAGGGTTATATGATGCCAGTTCGACCGCCGTTCTGGCTGGTACCTACAGAATGTACCCCATGACATAGACAACATATATTTGAGCTTGTACTTAATGTCAAATAGGTTTTCAGATCCACGTATTATTGAGTCATCTCATCTATGTATGTAATATGTCAGGCTAGTTATTATCTTGCTCAAAATTAGAGACAACTTTACCACATTTCTCTAAAATAAATTTGTAATTAACGGTGCAATTCAGCGATGTCTTACAGACTTACAATGCTCCCTATATGTTTGACTTGAAAATATGAGCCGTAAGATACACCATAGTTCTCTGCTGGCTTGGTAAGACTCAAACCAGAGGGATTAAGCACGAAACAGTTGCATGGATGTACTGACTCGGTAGTGATTTAACCATGTACACTATCATAAGAAAGGCTCCATCTGCCGTGTCTTTGCTTATTTCCCTTTGTACATGATTTATCAGTCTCTTATTTGTTGCTTATGTTTTCTTCTACGTGATTTTCCTCTGTTACTTCGTAATTATCCCGCTCGCTCTCCAACCTCCACAATTTTTTGCTTTACTTCTTTATTAATACAGCAGTTGTCAACAACGATCCATGATAGTACTAGCCATATTTAGAATAACGCTCTTTTTCGCATGTTTAAACTATTATTAATCGAACCGATCTGTCTTCTTAGCCATAAACTTTTCAAGCAAATTAAAAAAACATGGAAATCTAGTTAAGAGATAATCCTTGCAATCAATTATGCCTTATCATGGGATGAACATGGACATGAAAGTAGGGATCTCAAGTCAAAGACATGTAAGATCATTCAAGTGAGTTGAGGATGGTTGCTTCTCGAGGCTCTTCGCTTACACTGCCGTAAATGGCATACTACACCTGACATTTCATAGCCATCCTAGTGATTTAATTTTCAACCAACAAAGTAATTAAGTTTTGCAATAACACATTAGACCCGACAAAAGATAGGGTAACATCCTAGAAGTGAATTTCTAGCTCTCAAACTCCAATGATCTACCGTTTGCTCTTACACATATCACCATACACTACTGCCGTCAAGTGCCAGGAACATTCGGCAAAGGGCCGAAAACCCTTGGCAAAGACTTTGCCGAGAGTTGCACTCGGCACAGGCCACCCGGCGCATACCTCTCAGGCAAACTGGAATTTGCCGAGAGCCAGAACACTGGCACTCGGCAAAGTTTTTGTCGAGAGCCAAACAGTGCATCTCGGCAAAATAAAGTGATTTCACGGCCGCTGGTTCCGTCAGCTCTTTGCCGAGAGCCATGCTCGGCAAAACTGCTACAGCCAACTGCCAGTTGCTCCCAGCGAATGCCACTTTGCCGAGAGCTGCACTCGGTAAAGATTCATTCCTAGTTCTGTTTCTTCTGCTTTTCTCTCGGATCGCTGCAGCAAAAACAAATATACAATACACAAACTTGCATTTGAAGTCTCAAAGTCCAACAATAAAGTCACATAAGCATTATATAAATAGTTCACACAAACTTCATTTGAAATCACAAAGTAGCTCTTTGCTATAAGTGCCTACTTACTAAACAATAAAGTGGTCAATGCATGTCTACATGCGACCACATGATAAAAGCAACACCACAATTATCACGAACTATATCAAGTTCTTCCATCCACTGAACCCGATAAGCCGTTTTTGGCTTGCACATCCACTGAATCCACTAATTCAGATTTTTCTCTTCTGGTTAAGCACATACTGATTGTAATGATACACTGCCTTCTCTCTACTATTGAACAAGTCGTGGGAGCTGCCTTCGTAGGGAAGCACTTGTTCATTGCATTCAGACCATGAATCTTACGGAGAAGGAGGTGTTTGAGGCCATTGCAGAAATGAAATACAATAAAGCGCCAGGACCGGATGGGTTTCCGGCGGAGTTTTACAAAAAGTGCTGGCACTTCATTAAGGGAGACCTGATGCCAATGTTTCATGAGTTTTTCAATGGTCAGCTTCATTTGTTCAAGCTCAGTTTTGGAATGATAACTCTTCTTCCTAAGAAGACAGAGGCTATTCGCATTGAGCAGTTCAGGCCTATATGTTTGCTTAATGTCAGTTTCAAAATCTTCACCAAGGTTGGGACGAACAGACTTAAGCAGATTGCGCATTCTGTTGTGCAACCGTCCCAGACTGCTTTCATGCCAGATAGAAATATCCTTGAAGGGGTGGTTGTCTTGCATGAAATGCTCCATGAGATCCACTCAAAAAAACTAGATGGTGTGGTTTTTTAAAGTGGATTTCGAAAAAGCATACGATAAAGTTAAATGTCCTTTCCTTCAACAGGCTTTGCGTATGTGAAAGTGCGTTATATCGACTAGAGGGGGTGAATAGGCGATTTTTATGAATTCTTCACTGAGGAATTTGCTGGTGAGGAAATTCCTTAGCGAAGAAATACTTGCAGCAGAATAAGTACTCAAGAGTAAGCATAACAGAATACAAGCATGGTCATCATGATGAAATGAAGACAAGCACAGTTGAAGATTTTGCAAAGTTGAAGAATTTGAAAAAATGAAGAATTTCAAAACTGAGGAAAAAACTCAAATTGAAGATTTTCAACTTTGGTGGTGGCGTGACCCACCGTATAAGAATGATGATTTCAGACACCGCGTACAATTGTCGTAGGGTTCTGAGAATCAAATTCTTCATTGATTTCTTCACACTTAGAGTGTTGTTCTTCATTGATTGAAGAAAATGTTTCTTCATGTGTTGCACATCTAAGTCATCAATTTTGCATAAGTGTTAGGATGAGTGTCCTTTTCAAAGAACATTCGAAGATTCTAAGATATTTAGCTCACACCGCAACTTGCTAAATCTCTTCTCATCCAAGGGCTTTGTGAAGATATCGGCTAGATGTTCTTCAGTCTTCACATGCTCGATGGAGATGTCGCCCTTCAACACATGATCACAAAGAAAATGATGACGAATCTGAATGTGCTTTGTCTTGAGTCTTTGAAGCTGGGTTGTGAGCAATCTTGATGGCACTCTCATTGTCACGATGAGAGGCACATTCTTCACGTTGATGCCGTAGTCCTTGAGAGTTTTCTTCATCCACAGCAATTGAGCACAGCAAGAACCAGCAGCAATGTACTCGGCTTCCATGATGAAGCGGTGATACGCAGTTACTGTTTCTTCGAGGACCAACGGACCAAAGATCGTCAGGAAATGACAAGTACCAGATGTTGACTTGCGGTCCACACGGTCACCAAAGATAGTCGAGTCGAGAATATCCAATGAGATCAAAAGCGAGCCCTTGGGGTACCATAATCCTAGTGTTGGTGTGTGAGCTAGATATCGAAGAATATGCTTCACACCCTTATGGTGTGATTCCTTCGGTGTAGCTTGAAATCGGGCACACATGCAAACACTAAGCATCATATCTGGCCTAGATGCACATAAGTACAATAAAGAACCAATCATGGAGCGGTATACCTTGTGATCGAAGTCAATACCATTTTCATCAGTGCATAGATGGCCATTTGTGGGCATAGGAATTTTAGCGCCTTTGCGGTCTTGCATGCCGAATTTCCTCGAGAACATCCTTGAGGTATTTCTCTGAGATATGAATATGCCATTGCTGTTGACAAATTTGAAGACCTAAGAAGAATTTCAACTCTCCCATCATAGACATTTGATATTCTTCACTCATCATATAGGCAAATTCATCACTATAACGTTGGTCGATCTGACCAAAGATAATATCATCAACGTATATTTGGCACACAAACAGTTTCACCATCATAAGATTTATTAAAGAGAGTAGGGTCGAGTGAACCGGGTGTGAAGCCATTCTTCATGAGGAATTCCTTCAAAGTATCATACCACGCCCGAGGGGCCTGCTTGAGGCCATAGAGGGCCTTGTTGAAATCTGAAGACTTTGTTAGGATTCTTTGGATCTTCAAAACCCGGGGGTTGAGCAACATATACTTCTTCCTCAAGCTTACCATTGAGGAAAGCACTTTTCACATCCATTTGATATAAAGTGATATCATGATGGTTAGCATAAGCAAGTAATATCTGAATAGCCTCAAGTCTAGCAACAGGTCTTGAAGTTTCATCGAAATCAATTCCTTCAACATGTGTGTAGCCTTGAGCTACAAGTCGTGCCTTATTCCTCACCACAAGGCCATTTTCATCTTGTTTGTTGCGGTAGATCCACTTTGTGCCAATGATATTATGCTTGCGAGGATCTAGATGTTTGACCAGTTCCCAGACATTGTTGAGCTCAAACTGATGTAATTCTTCTTGCATGGCCTGAATCCACTCAGGCTCCAGAAATGCTTCATCTACCTTTGTGGGCTCTGTGATAGAGACAAAAGCATAGTGCCCACAAAAGTTAGATAAATGTGAAGCTTTTGAGCGTGTGAGAGGACCTAGTGCTTCAATGTCATCGATGATCTTTTCAACTTGCACTTCTTTTGCAACGCGAGGATGAGCTGGTTGTCGTCGAGGAATTTGATCAGCATTTTCTTGACACCATTTTCTTGACATTTTCTTGGTGCATCAGCTCGGCGTTCTTCATGTTACGGAATGAATTCTTCGAGATTCTTGATGGGAATGACATCCTTAGTCGCCTTGAACTTGATAGAATCCTCAGGTGCTGGTTCATCTATCACAGAAGGTAGGTGCTCTCTTTGCGAGCCATTAGTTTCATCGAACCGCACATCTACAGTGTCAGCAATCTTGTGAAGAACATTGTTGAAGACTCTGTAGGTGTGCGAGTCCTTTCCGTAACCAAGCATAAAACCTTCATGTGCTTTCGGTGCAAATTTGCGAACTCATATACTTCATCAGTGAAGAATATGATATCAAATTCATCAGATGAATTTCATCAAGCGATATCTGAGATATAGCAGTATGAGGACGTGTGAAATTAAAGTTCATTTCTTCATGATTAGCCTGCGTCCTTTCAGGCAATTTTGTCAGGCCCCTAGCAAATTCTTCAAACGTTAAAGCACGTCTAGAGACCTGACCCTGCAGAAGAGATTAGTTCTTTTTCTTCACCACCCACATCTAAAGGGGTGGCAAAGAGTTCGTCACTCTACGAGCTCCACATGAGAATGGTGGCATAGAAGCCAATCCATTTCGTTTCACACAAGAGGGGTTAGGGTAAGCATATGAATAAGTAGAGAAATTCTTCGAGGACTTATGAACATAATGGTTTGAAGAATAATGCACATATTCATAGCCCTTAGCTCTACCCTGTGGAACAGAGTTGTTAGCACGATGATAATCATATGAGTACTTTGATCCTTTTGAGGAATTTGATCCACGTGAGGAATTTGGTCCGTATGAGGACTTGGATCCATATGAAGAGTTTAATCTGGGATTCCAATTCTTCACAGGTGGTGTCATGAGGACATTCACCTGAAGACTTTCAAGGCACCTTTTGGGAACCCAGATTTTCTTCATAGGAGAACCGTTCCTGCAGTTAGTGCCAACATATCTAGCAAATACTTCACCATTCTGATTTTTGAACAGTTTATAGTTGGAGTCAAATGACTCGTCATAAGAATGAGGAGATTCACATGTAAAGCCAGATAAGTTAGATGGATCAACTGGAGGTCCCTTTGCAGCAACCCATGAGGTTTTGGGGTACTACTCAGGCTTCCAATATGTTCCATCAAGATTGAGTTTCCTCTCAAAGGCAATACCCTCTTTCCTAGGGTTCTGTTGAGGACACCTTTTTAAGCACATCACAAAGAGTCTGATGCCCTTTGAGGCTTTTGTACATACTGTCATGTACAATTCCTTCAACCACTGCGTAAATCGGTGATACTAGCAATGTCCTCGGATAAGGAATTAGTGATAGCGAGGCAGGAGAAGAATTTGTAACAATTGAAGCATTTGAACATTCAGGTGAAGAATTAAGCGATTCACGTTCAATGCACTTTAAGCATGGAGGAACAAATTCTTCTGAGCAGCTGATTTGTTGAGCAAGTAATGAATCGCGCTCCTTCGAAGATCTTCATAACTCACTCTTAGCTTCTCAAGATCTTGCTTTCTTTGAAGAAATTCATAAGAAAGCTTCTCATGATCGCACAAGAGAGTGTTATGATGACCTTGAAAAGGCTGTCAAACCTAGGCTGAAGTCTTGAAGATTTTCGATCGGGGCTTTAGTGTGATCCATTTCTTCACCCAACATATCATCACTTTTTTCTAGCATGTTTTGAACCTTTTCAAAAGCCCTTTGTTGTTTTACGTTAATCTTAGCAAGTTTAGAGTAGCTGGGCTTGAGGTCATCATCGATTCATTCTCACTAGATTCGTGAGGAGGTATATTTGAGTACCTTGGCACCCTTTGCCATGAAGCAATAGGTGGGAGCATAGTCATCATTATCTTCATCAGCCTTGTTGGTGAGGTCGGTTTCTTGAGTTGAAGATAGACTTCTTGGCGAATCACGATGGCGAGAGTCAGACTCGCCACACCAGACTCGGACTCCTCAGATGCCTCCTCTTCCTCATGTTCCTCAGATTCAGTTTCAGAGTCCATTTCCTTGCCAGTGAATGCCCGAGCCTTCTTGGAGCTGCTCTTCTTGTGAGATGAAGACTTTGAGGATTTTGATGATGAAGATTTTGACGATTTCTTCGTCTTCTTAGCGTCATCAAAACTATAATCCTTGTATTTCTTCTTCTTTAATTCCTTTTCCCACTGAGGACAATCTTGAATATAGTGACCAGGTTTCTTGCATTTGTGGCATAGCCTTCTCTTATAGTCCTTTGGATGAGGAATCACTTTGCTCCTTGAGGATTTTCCAAAGCGACCACGTCTTGAGAACTTGGAACTTCTTCACGAGCGGTGCTAGCTCCTGGCTCAATTCTTCAGGATCACCAAGGCTGCTACCGAATCTTCACATTCAGATTCGTGACACCTTGCCTTGGCCTTGAGGCACGTGATTTGCCATAGCTCTAACCATAGAGATCTCTCTTTTGACAAGCTGGAACTCATGAGTATTTATCCTCTCGAGGATATCGGCGGGATCAAGTGACTTGTAGTCGACGTTCTTGTATCATCGGTGCGGAGTATCAAATGAGGAATCAAGCGATCTCAACAATTTCTTCACCACCTCATGGTGAGTGATGTCAGTGGCACCAAGCGCTTGAAGCTCATTTGAGATGTCAGTGAGGCGATCGAAGGTTTGTTGAACATTTTCATTGTCGAGTCTTTTGAAGCGGTTGAAGAGATTGCGAAGAACATCAACTCGAGAGTCACGCTGAGTTGAGACTCCTTCATTTACTTTGGACAGCCTATCCCGAGATAAGCTTAGCGGTTTCAAAGCACTCACTCTTCCATACTGTCCTTTGCTCGAGATGGCCACATATGATATTCTTCGCTTGAGAATCGAGTTGCTTGAATCTCTTCACATCGGTAGCGTTCAATTGAGGGTGAGACAATGGGAACACCATTTTCCACAACATACCAGAGATCGTTATCAATTGCCTCAAGATGCATTCGCATCTTATTCTTCCAGTAGGGCTAGTCTGTCCCATCGAAGGTAGGACAGCCAGCAGAGACCTTAATCATACCTGCGGTCGACATAACTAAAACTCCAGGCGGTTAAACCAAAATCACACAGAACAAGGGAGTACCTTGCTCTGATACCAATTGAAAGTGCGTTATATCGACTAGAGGGGGGTGAATAGGCGATTTTTATGAATTCTTCACTAAGGAATTTGCTGGTGAGGAAATTCCTTAGCGAAGAACTACTTGCAGCGGAATAAGTACTCAAGAATAAGCATAACAAAATACAAGCATGGTCATCATGATGAAACGAAGACAAGCACAGAGTACAGAAAGCGTAATCACAGGATAACACAAGATGAAGACAAACAGACTAAAGAAATTGAACTGTGGAAATTGAGAAAGACTTCAGTCAAAGTCTTCAAACACAGATATGACGAAGCACTCAACACAGTAATGAGGAAATGAAAGAGTTGAGGAAATAGAACCAGTAAGGCTGGTGAAGACAATGATTTGGTAGACCAGTTCCAACTGCTGTCTCAGTTGTACATCTGGTTGGAGCGGCTGAGTATTTAAACTCGAGGACACAGTCCGGACACCACTGTCATTGGCCGCAGCTCGGGACACCAAGTCCTCACCGTATTCTCCTTGAACTAAGGTCACACGGACCTCGTCCAATCACTCGTGGTAAGTCTTGAGCGACTTCCAAACCTTCACAGACTCGGTCACTCGGCGATCCACAATTCCTCTTGGATGCTCTAGACCATGACGCCTAACCGTCTGGAAGAAGCACAGTCTTCAAAGGTAACAAGCGTCGGATCCACGCAGGATCAATCTCTTCAGTGATGCTAAATCACTTTGGGTTTGTAGGTGTTTGGTTTTGGGTTTTCCTCACTCGATGATTTTCGCTCAAAGTCCTCGGAGCATGTTTCCTATGACTCAAGAAAGAGAAAACGAAACTATGAAAACAAAAGTCTTCACATGTTCCTCAAGTGAATACCAAGTCTTCAAGGTCACACCAATTTCTTCACTTTCAAAGTCTTCAGAATATCGAAGTCTTCAATCGAAGAACTTCATTTTTAGGGGTCGACTTTCTCTGTAAATGAAAGTGCGTTATATCGACTAGATGGGGAGTGAATAGGCGATTTTTATGAATTCTTCAAAGAGGAATTATCCGGTGAGGAAATTCCTAAGTGAAGAACTACTTGCAGCGGAATAAGTACTCAGAAGTAAGCATAAGAGAATGCGGGTGTCGGTGTCAAAACCGGTGGATCTCGGGTAGGGGGTCCCGAACTGTGCGTCTAGGCAGATGGTAACAGGAGACAAGGGACACGATGTTTTACCCAGGTTCGGGCCCTCTCGATGGAGGTAATACCCTACTCCTACTTGATTAATATTGATGATATGGGTAGTACAAGAGTAGATCTACCACGAGATCAAGGAGGCTAAACCCTAGAAGCTGGCCTATGGTATGATTGTTGTTCGTCCTCTGGGACTAAAACCCTCCGGTTTATATAGACACCGGATAGGTTAGGGTTGCATGAGTCGGTTACAATGGTAGGAGATCTACATATCCGTATCGCCAAGCTTGCCTTCCACGCCAAGGAAAGTCCCATCCGGACATGGGACAAAGTCTTCAATCTTGTATCTTCATAGTCTTGGAGTCCGCCGTGATGATAGTCGGCTATTCGGACACCCCTAGTCCGGGACTCCCTCAAGAGCTCCCTGAACCAGGCTTCAATGACGATGAGTCTGGCGCGCATATTGTCTTCAGCATTGCAAGGCGGGTTCCTCCTCCGAATACTTCATAGAAGGTTTTGAACACAAGGATAGTGTCCGGCTCTGCAAAACAAGTTCCACATAACACCATAGAGAGAATAATTTTTGCACAGATCTGCTGACGTATTCAGCGGCTTGACATCACAGCACTGCCAGCCTTTATATGAATCGCTTTTTATTGTTCCACATCGGTAGCGTTTAGAGGCGGTTTCCTTGGCACGTCTTATCATAGATCATGCCCCTTATTCCGGGATTCTCATCAATACGGACGTGGGTAACCCATCCGCGCCATTGATTACGGCGCTTGGGAAATAAGCGAAGTTTTACCGGTGGCGGGGACGATAGCGTCGTCCGTCCATATAAGGGATAAGGATCCACCTTTTCACCTCGCCTTCTTCCTCCTTTGCTTATCCATTTCCAAGACTTTCGAGCTTGGCGCCCAAGTCCGCACATCCCACCTCAACCTTCTCCAACCATGTCGGGAGGCGGGAGGCGGTGGATGGCCTCCTCAAATCACGAAGGGCACATCACAAGACTGTGGGAAGCCGGATACTTGTCCCGGCGACATCGCGCCTGAGCTGCCCGATGCAGGCAGCTTATTCCAACCCGGGCCCCATGAGAGGGTAGTGTTTCTCCCCACTTCCTCCATGGACTAGGTTTTCCACTTCACCAATTTGTCCGGGGCACATGTTCTACTACGGCCTGGACTTCCACGACTGGCCCCGAATTTCATCCTCAACATCTCGGCGTTTATCGTGGTATGCGAACTTTCCTCTGCATCCAGCCCCACTTCAGCTTATGGCTGAAGATCTTCAACGTCCGGCGAAGGTAGTGGGCAGCCGTCAAGCGGAGTCTTGGGCGCCATGGTTGGCAAGATGGCCAAAGTCCCTTGGCTCGAAGGCGCCTTCGTGGAGACAATAAAGGGGTGGCAATCGGGGTGGTTCTACATCACCGAGCCCGCAACACCGAATGGGTGGCGGCCCCGAATTCAGATCTGGCTTCCCCCACGGCTCTCGTCATGGAAAGAGACGGGCTGGCGTGGGGAATTCGACGAGACATCCGGACTTCAAACATGCGTCCGAAACCTGGTGGCCAAGAATCTTAGACTTGTCAACGTAATCCAGGTGATGCTCATCCGCCGGATTCTCCCATGCCAACAACGGGCCTTCAATTTGTGGGAGTTCGATCCGGCACAACACCGAACCTTGAGCCGGCTCTTCAACACTACGTACGAAGACGCCTGGAAGGTGCTGTTCAAGGGCACCGAAGCCCCAGCATCCGCTACCAAAGATCGCGGATACAGCTCGCAGCATCAAGCCGGCGAGGTAAGTTATTTTACCCTTTACGGGACTCTTTTTTCATAGATTGACTCTACATGGGATCTAAAACTCCCTAATCTTTGACAGACTGGTGAAGACGTCCGAACAGATTAACTGTCCGGCTCCTTTGCGGAAGATCCGGAGGACGCCCGATTGACGGGCTCTGCTGGCACCGCGCCCGTCGTGGTGCGGAGAAGAAGGCCAAGAAGGAGGCCACGGGAACTCGAAGGAGCTCCCGGCGCTAGGTGCTGTCACATTACAAGCGAATCTTCTCCACGAAGACGAGGAGGAAGAAGAAGAAGCTCCTCCCCGGGGGAGGAGAAGAAAAGGAAGGTCGCCCCAACCGGGAGGCCGGAGGGTCAGAAGGAAGAACCCTTCCTCCGGACTTCTCCACCAACGTCGACGACAGCGAGGAGGATTGGCCTACAAGGGCCAAGCCCTGGCGAGATCATAAGTGTTAGGATACCCATGGCTTTTTATTATTGCAGAGTGTTCTCTAATGTCGAACAACCGTGCAGCCCGCCTAAGGGCGAGTTCGCCGATTCATCGAGCGGGTCCCTGGGCTCGTCGGAAATGGAGAGTACTTCGCTTCCGACCGCCTCCTCGCCTCACACTGCGGATGACGCCACGGTGGGGCCCCAAGGGGGGCTTGGTCAAGAGGAGGTAGCACCGGAGGTGCCACAAGGCAACCTCCCGGACTCCAGGCGCGCGGGGGGCAAGACCCCCAGGGGCTCTAAGCCCGACCCTCGTCCGGACTCCATCTTTGGAACCATCGGCCAGTTCCAAGTCCGCCAATGGATCCTTCGCAAGAAGGGTAAGACGCCGTGTCCTCCGTCCAACCGAGGCACCGGATAGCTCTGAGGCGCTTAATGCGCTTCCATCGAGGAGGAACACCGCCTTTATGAGTGCGGTGATCCGACGATTCGATCCGCCAAGAGCGGGATCGACTGAAGCTTCTGCATCACCTTCTAACAGGCTTTGAGGTAAGTTTAGAATATGTAAAAATATTACCGCATAGACAGTAGCCCCTGATGCTTAGTTCGGTGTTCGGAAAGAAAAGCCGGACTAAGGATCTGAAAAGATATACGCAGGAGTCTAACATAAGTATGTCAATATGGGAATGCAGGCTGCGCTGCTGACCTCTGCCGCACTGACTACGGAGGTCAATGCATTGAAGTAGAACCTCGAGCGGTCTGAGAATGAGCTCGGACAAGCCAAGAAGCAGCTCGAGGACAAGGAAGTAAGTAATACCTTATTAAAGAAGTACCTTATAGAGAAGGTTTTGGTTGCAAAAAATAACAGGAATAACTTGGGTACTACAGGGGCCACGAACGAGGTGGAGACCCTGAAGGAAGCGGTGTCCGTGGCCGAAAACAAAGCGGCTACGGAACGCACCGAGCGAGATAAGGGGGAGGCGCAGCTGGCGGAGGTGCGGCAAGAGCTCCAGATTCTCGTGAAAAAACACAAGGGTTTGGAGCGTGACTCGAAGACCCGAGAGTACGAGCTTGCCTCGGCTCTTGAGAGTGCCAAAGCTGCTAAGGCCGAGGCCCAAAAAGCCCTCCAAGAAATTGAAGCACTAAAGAAGATAGCGGCGGGTAAGGCATTATTTATGCAAATCAAGAATGTAAAAGTCAATTACCTATTACTTAACCGGATTCGGAGCTCTCCAGGAGCATTCGCAGATTTGCCCTTGATCGTCTGATCTTCTTTGCATTCTACCGCGCCAGAGGGGAGCTCCACGGAGAAGGTGTTACGGTCTCAATATCTTTGAGGCGGACATCCGGTACCACTGAGCAACCATTTGAAGCAGCTGGTCGAGCTCCACAAGGTCACCGAACAGGCCATGAAGGGCCTTATAAGCGGCTGTGGCCATTGGAGGCCATGCACAGGAGCTACTTGACTTGGTGCAGCGGTGGTGGACGCCTTTGTCCACGGATTGAAGTCATCAAGCGCTCCGTCGCATTGAAGGGGTCCGTCGGGCCCTTGCCCGTGCTAAAGTGCACTTTGGGGCAAGCTGGATGCGGAGAAGCTTGTGACGGACGGGCCACCGAAGGGCCATGAGCATCGCCGCCCGAGATGTACTATGAGGGCCTCTGAAGGGTGCCCGCCGAATAGCGGATGAGTGCTCCGGAGATGTAATTTTTGAATAAACTCGCATTTGTTATCCTGTCGCTGAAAACTTGTTCATATGCGCTAAGCAACGCTTGTTAATTTAAAATATTACCTTCATGCGGCCGTTTATCAAATTTGAGAGATGGCAAGTCGTTGGCTTCAGCCCCCATGCCACAGTCTTTGGGGTGTTCGGGATAAACTTGAGCACTCTTGTTCCCATTCTTGGGTCCGTCTAGGGAGGCACTCAACACAACGAACAAGGCAACCGGACTTATAATGCTTGAACACTCACTTAGCCATAGAATTCTATAATTTTAAATTTCGGCGAAGCCCCTAGTATTCGGAAGACCGAGTTCGGGCGCTATCCACGCCTTGGCCGGACAATTCCGGTTCCTCGCTCTAAGCGGCATAAGTCTTTAGGGACCCGAAAAAACCTCTCGAACAGCGACCGGCTCTCACCTTATCATGACGGTCAGTTTTAGCTTTCTCCACTGAGGTGCTCGACCCAGCATAACTGGGGCACAATCGCAGTGGTTCTCCCGGTGCTACCTTAGCCGATATAGCGGGCGTAAGGTACCAAAACATGGGAGCCGGGCAAACCCAACTATTGACCCAAGACATGATTCGAGCCAATTCATATAATGCTATAAGTTCGGGTGCCGCACTTGTGAAAGTGTTCGGACTTATCACACCATAATTTTGGGATACTTAAGCCCCTGGTGTATTGGCCGTAACAAAGTGTACGGTTGCAACATGTCGTGAAATTAACATATGTATATATAAAGGAAGTAGAGCAATAATAAGCGAAAGCTATGTATTGTTTATTCAAAAATGTACTGCAATGGGAGCAGAACGATACAAATATGGCGATAAGCAAGGGATGGGACTATCTAACATGTCCCCCTCCAGGGGTAAGCTGCGGGATGGTATGTAAAACAGGTATAATGCTCGTAATAGAGACCACCTGAACACTCGACGTGGCTTTCCGCTTCCCTGGCTGTTGCATCGTGAGTTCGGCGATTCAAGTGCCGGACAGGACTTCTCAAAGACGGAGTCCTGAAAGTTAAAAAAAGGAAGAAAAGAGGAAAAGGGAAAAAAGAAATGACACAAACGGGAGCCCCTGGTGCGGTTGAGCCGCATTCTTGGCGTGCCGTTTTCTTGCCCCTCCCCATATGCCCATGGTATCTCTAGAGCGTAATTATGTACGCGTAATATTAGCTTCGCAATTTCGCGAGGGCTGGGATTGGAGCCGGATTGCTACTCGTGCTTGAATCGTGCCAGGTGGTCTTGTTGTAGGTTACTCCGGGCGCGCTTGACAGTGTCCGGACGCTTAGTGGCCGGACTCAAGTATTGTTGTGAGAGGCTGCTTTGTACCTCCGCCGCGAGAGCCGCCGTGTGCTCCTCCGCTCAAGAGAGGCGTTCGGTGTTTCCATTGACCGTGATTACTCCTCGAGGGCCTGACATCTTGAGCTTGAGGTATGCGTGGTGCGGCACCGCATTGAACTTTGCAAATGTGGTTCGTCCGAGCGAAGGCATGATAGCCGCTGCGGAATGGGACGATGTCGAAGATTAACTCTTCGCCGGAAGTTATCCGGGGATCCGAAGACCACTTCGAGTGTAACTGAGCCCATACAACTGGCCTCTACACCCGGTATGACGCCTTTAAATGTCGTCTTTGTAGGTTTAATCCTTGAGGGGTCAATGCCCATTTTGCACACTGTATCCTGATAAAGCAGGTTCAGGCTGCTGCCGCCATCCATCAGGACTCTGGTGAGGTGAAAGCCGTTGATAATTGGGTCAAGAACCAATGCGGCGAAGCCTCCGTGACGGATGCTAGTGGGGTGGTCCCTTCGATCGAATGTGATCGGGCAGGAAGACCATGGGTTGAACTTCGGGGCGACTGGCTCCATCGCATATACGTCCCTTAGTGCACGCTTCCGCTCCCTTTTGGGTATGTGGGTTGCGTATATCATGTTCACCGTCCGCACTTGTGTAGGAAAACCCTTCTGTCCTTTATTGTTCGGCGGCCGGGGCTCTTCCTCGTCATTGCTATGCAGCCCCTTGTCATTGAGTTCGGCACTTAACTTGCCTGCTTGCTTGAACACCCAACAGTCCCTGTTGGTGTGATTGGCTGGTTTTTTGGGGTGCCATGTATCTGGCACAAGCGATCGAGTATTCGGTCCAAGTTGGGCCAGACCTGGGTATTTCTTTTGAATGGCTTCTTCCACGACCGGTTTTAGAGCCTCTGAATCCGGCATTGACGGTCGTATCTTCAGTATTATCGTTGTTAATGTGGCGCTTGTTCTTGTTGCGACGCGACCTGCCATTGCTGTCCTTGGTATCTGGACTATCAGGATGTTTGGCCAAGTTGTTGCTTCGAGCTAGCTAGCTGTCCTCTCCCGCACAAAAGCGAGTCATGAGGGTTGTGAGGGCTGCCATAGATTTCGGCTTTTCCTGTCCTAGGTGCCGGGCAAGCCACTCGTCGCGGATGTTATGTTTGAAGGCTGCAAGGGCCTCGCATCCGGACGATCAACGATTTGATTTTTCTTTGTTAGGAACCGAGTCCGTAATTGTCCGGCCGATTCTTTTGGCTGCTGAATTATGTGGCTAAGGTCATCGGCGTCTGGTGGTCGCACATATGTGCCTGGAAGTTATCAAGGAATGCGGCTTCCGTGTCCTCCCAACAACCAATTGATTCTCGGCAAGCTATTGAGCCAATGTCGAGCTGGTCCTTTAAGCTTGAGTGGGAGGTATTTGATGGCATGTAGATCATCACCACGGGCCATGTGGATATGGAGGAGATAATCCTCGATCCAGACCGCAGGATCTGTGGTACCATCATATGATTCGATGTTTACGGGTTTGAAGCCCTCGGGGATTTGATGATCCATTACTTTATTTGTGAAGCATAGTGGGTGTGTGCCGCCTCTGTATTGGGCTATATCACGACGTAGCTCATATGAGCTTTGTCTACTGTGTTCGGCCTGTCCGGTTTTGCTGGATCCGGCGCGACGGTAATCATCCCGCGTTGCTGGGCGCCCACGCGATCTGTAGATCGATCTTGTATGTTTTGCCTTATCCTCCAATATATCTCGCAAGTCCGGCGCGTTTTCCCGTGCCTTGGTACTTTTTGAGCGGCGACGGGGTGTGGCTTGAGTAGAGGGCCGAGAGGCTTCTCTATCGCGGCCACGGGGTGGCCGGTCTGCCATGTCATGTGCTGGTGACTTGGGTGCTTCCTCCTCTAGTCGAGGCAACGGCCTGCGTTTGGGGTAGCTTTTGGAGGCGTTGAGTTCGTACTCCTCGGCTGCAAGGACTTGATCCATCATCAGCCATGCAGGTCTTGATCAGCTCTAAGCTGTTGCTTGCTTTCTTGAGGCTGCTTGCCGTGGCTATAAGCCCTGCGTTTGAAATGCTCCTGTTCGGCGGGATCCTTAGGCACAACAAATTGGTTGCCGTCGAGGCTTGCCTCATCTTGAAGGGAGGCGCATAATTATCGCCCTCAACCTCTCTTTCTGCCGCTGTCGTGCGACACTTCTCCCTCCTCCTGCACGAAGTCCCGCCGAGGGGATTCTCTTTAACCTTTGTCCAGGGTGTTATTATCTCCGTGCGAAATCATCGTTTTTATTGTGGCGGGATTTAGAGCGGCGCCACGACGTCGGTGCTTCGCTGTTTCTTGGAGGGTCATCCTCCGTTGTTCCATCGTCGTTCCCATCTTTTGGGATGTCCACCATATATATGTCATATGACGAGGTGGCCTTCCAAAGTGCCACTGTAGGCGCTGGTCTTGGTCGTCTCGGCATCGTCATCCATACCGTCGATGTCTTGGTCGTAGCCTAGCATGTCGGTTAGATCATCGACAGTGGCTACAAAGTGGGTGGTGGGTGGGCGTTGAATTTCTTCGTCGTCGCATCCCAACCTTCCTGTCCGTAGTCCGCCAGGCTCTCCGGATAAAGAGAGAGACTTTAGTGAATTCGAGGATGTCGCCAAAGGGCGAGTGCCGAAAGATGTCATGGCGATGAACTCCATGACCGGTGCCCAATCGGATTCGATTGGCGGGCGCTGAAGGTTCGGAGTCCGGAGAGGAGTCCGGCACCACAGAGTCGAGGTCTTCGCAAAGGACAGGGATGGAGTTCGCTCGATCGCTGTAGAGATTGTAGCCCCGAGGCGGTGTCCAACCACTGCGTCCTCGATCGGGAATCCGCTTCGGATTAAGGGTCGGAGCGGATCTTGAGTGCGGCCTCCGAGGCCTTTGTTAATTTGCAGAGCTAGATCATGCCCATCGAGACAAGGTCGGCGTGCTTGGCTGCGGCTCGAATCCGTCGAAGATCAAGTCTCCACGGATATCTGCCGTATAGTTCAAATTTCCAAATCTAACCTGATGGCCAGGGGCGTAGCTTTGGATCTGCTCCAGATGGCCAAGCGAATTGGCCTGCAGTGCAAAGCCGCCGAATACGGAGATCTGTCCGGGGAGAAAAGTCTCACCCTCGACCCGGCGTAAATGCGTTGATGATCGAAGGAGCCATCAGGCCTATCGGTGACGACACAGAGGAACTCTCAATGAAAGCACCAATGTCGGTGTCAAAACCGGCGGATCTCGGGTAGGGGGTCCCGAACTGTGCATCTAGGCAGATGGTAACAGGAGACAAGGGACATGATGTTTTCACCCAGGTTCGGGCCCTCTCGATGGAGGTAATACCCTACTCCTGCTTGATTAATATTGATGATATGGGTAGTACAAGAGTAGATCTACCACGAGATCAAGGAGGCTAAACCCTAGAAGCTAGCCTATGGTATGATTGTTGTTCGCCCCACGGACTAAAACCCTCCGGTTTATATAGACACCGGATAGGTTAGGGTTACAAGTCGGGTTACAATGGTAGGAGATCTACATATCCGTATCGCCAAGCTTGCCTTCCACGCCAAGGAAAGTCCCATCCGGACACGGGACGAAGTCTTCAATCTTGTATCTTCATAGTCTTGGAGTCTGGCCGTGACGATAGTCCGGCTATCCAGACACCCCCTAGTCCGGGACTCCCTCAGCGGGCTTGGTCATCATGATGAAATGAAGATAATCAAAGAGTACAGAAAGCGTAAACACAGGATAGCACAAGATGAAGACAAACAAACTGAAGAAATTGAACTGAGGAAATTGAGAAAGTCTTCAGTCAAAGTCTTCAAACACAGATATGAACGAACACTCAACACAAGAATGAGGAAATGAAAGGGTTGAGGAAATAGAACCAATTAGGTTGGTGAAGACAATGATTTGGTAGACCAGTTCCAACTGCTGCCTCGGTTATGCGTCTGGTTGGAAGCGGTGAGTATTTAAACTCGAGGACACACAGTCCGGACACCCGATCGCTGAGCACGCAGCTCGAGGACACCAAGTCCTCATCATATTCTCCTTGAACTAAGGTCATATAGACCTCGTCCAATCACTCGTGGTAAGTCTTCAGGCGACTTCCAAACCTTCACAGACTTGGTCACTCGGCGATCCACAATTCCTCTTGGATGCTCTAGACCGTGACGCCTAACCGTCTGGAAGAAGCACAATCTTCAAAGGTAACAAGCGTCGGATCCACGCAGGATCAATTTCTTCAGTGATGCTCAATCACTTTGGGTTTGTAGGGGTTTGGTTTTTGGGTTTTTCCTCACTCGATGATTTTTGCTCAAAGTCCTCGAAGGATGGGTTGCTCTCAAATGACAAGTGTCAAGTTCTCTCTGAGCAGCCAACCAGCTAGTGGTTGTAGGTGGCGGCTATTTATAGCCTAGGGAGCAGCCCGACATGATAAGACATAAATGCCCTTCAATGATATGACCGTTAGGTGGATAAGATATTTTGGGACAGCTGGCTCGCAGCACAGCAACGGTCGGAAATTTGACTCTCAAATTCCTCAGGGCTATCATGTTCCTCATTGTGTAGGCAATCCGCAGCGGCGAATTCCTAACTCCTCAGTCAGAACAAATTCCTCAACGACCAGAAGAACTTTGACTCTGTCACTGAAGAAATTGACTGAATTGTATGAGATTTCCAGAGGCTTCACTCGAAGGGATTGGTAGGTGTAGGATTTTGAGTTGAGCATCACATGGAAAATTTTCCTTAGTATTTCCTCGACCCCCTTTAACAATACGGTGTTTCCTATGACTCAAGAAAGAGAAAACGAAACTACAAAAACAAAAGTCTTCACACTTCATGTTCCTCAAATGAATACCAAGTCTTCAAGGTCACACCAATTTCTTCACTTTCAAAGTCTTCAGAAAGTCTTCACAATATCAAAGTCTTTAGTCGAAGAACTTCATTTTTAGGGGTTGACTTTCTCTGTAAATATCAAACTCCTCATAGACTTATAGACCTGTGTACACTCACAAACTCAATAACCTATAAGTCTTCAATACACCAAAATCACTAAGGGGCACTAGATGCACTTACAATCTCCCCCTTTTTGGTGATTGATGTCAATATAGGTTAAGTTTTCAACGGGGATAAACATATGAAGTGTAAATACTGATATTGAGGAATTTGATTGCAAGATATAGAAGAACTCCCCCGAAGATGTGCATAGTGAGGAATTTGCTTTTGAGGCAATGCACATTTGAAGAGTTGAATCATGGAGATCTCCCCCTATATCTTGTAATTCATACACACATTTGACATATAATATGAAGAGTTTGAAATGCATGATGAAATATGGTGCTTGATGAAATTCAGCATGCGTGCAATAACATTAATGAGGAACAAGAGTATCAGAGCACAGTGCATCAAAAGTATCAGAGCACCATCGGGTTTAAGATTACAACTCGGTCCAATAAAAGTTTCAGTAGAACGAGAGTTGTAACTTAACAAAATGCCCATATAATAGACCCGCTTTAAGACTAACTCAATTTTCTCCCCCTTTGTCATTGAATGACCAAAAAGGATCGAAACTGAGGACTAACGCCCCTGAAGAATTTCAAGTTGATGAAGGAGTGCCAGCGTTGTTGGGGTCGGTTGTCATAGTAGGGCCTGCGCAGTGTCGTCCAAGTCTTCATTTTCATAAGTGTCTCGCGATGAAGAATAGGAGCTGGCCACCAAGGAAGGAACTTTGACCTTCTTGTATTTCTTCGGTGGAGGTGCAGACCAGTCAAAGTCTTCCTTGAGACCCATTGTCTTCAGTTCTTCCGCGCTGTAGACATTAGAAAGAACAGCCTAGGTGCGGTTGAAAGTTTCATGGAGGTAGTATTGGTTTTTCTTCACTGCATTGTGTGTAGAGGTCATGTTGTGAAGAATTGAACCAAACTGACGCTTGACCCATCTATGATTGCGATCAACCTTCTGATGAAGGCGAGGAGTAACTCACGATCAGTCATCACCACAAGCGCCGTGGCTTGAGGATTTTGCTTGAGGTATTGGCGGCAGAGTCATGTGTGGCAGAGTCATCATTGGTGGAGTAGGATGCAGCTTTGCGAAATTGACCATCCAATGGACGAATGCCTTCATCTATCACAGCAGTTGCCTTGCCCTTGTCATCAGCTAAGGAAAATGTCCGTTTGAGGACTTTAATCGGGAGCAAGTAGCTGCAGTGGTTCAGTGTATCAGCCTTGTAATTGAGTGAAGACCTTGTTCTGATGAACCTCATAATCCATGGTGCATAAGGCTTCAGCTCAAATGGTGACATAGCAATGTTCGCCAGAGTCCTCATGAAGAAATCATGGAAGTTGACAGGAACGCCATGAATTATATTGAAAAGCATACTCTTCATGATGCCAACGACTTCTTCATCATTTGAGTCGTGGCCCTTGATAGGACTCATTGTCTTCGTCAGAATACGATAGACAGTTCGAGGCACATACAGTAATTCCTTGACGAGAATTTGATTCTTGGGGCCTGCCACGGCTTCAAAGGCTTCATCAAGACTTGCATATAGTGATTTGAAAGCTTCGGGTTCGTTGTAGATACAACGAGCACCATCAAGGGAGGACTGAGTGGTAGGGCACGAAGCAATTCAATTCTTTGGTGCCTTGTAGTGAGTATTTTCAAACATCCAGTCCAACACCCATGAGTTCACATCTTGAGCGTCTCCGGTGATGTGCAGCGTCGCATAGAATTGAAGAATGAGTTCTTCATTCCAATCACGTATGTCGGTGCAGAAATTCGTAAGTCCCGCATCGTGAAGAACACCGATGGTGGCTCAAGCCTGGTAGAGATTCCATGTCCACATGAGGAATATGTGCATGATCGAAGACTTTGTCTTTGTTGAACAAAGACCTTGAGGAATAGAAGTTGGCTTGACTAGCAGTCCAGAAACGCCTCTTCCTTATGCGAGCAGAGTCATATGGGTTGTAGTCAGTGAAGAATACATGCTCGCCGAAGAAATCTTCAGCCTTGAACTTTTGCTTCGTTGAGAATGGATTCTTTGGCTTTAGCAGTGGAGTGTCGATGAGTTGCATCACGACCTCGTGAATCGCAATCTCGTGTTCTTCAGGTGAGGATTTTCTGGTTCCTCTTCATATGCAATCTGCGTGTTCATAGGATCGATGTGATGGGTTCTTCAGCACTAGTGGCTGGAATTTCTTCATGCACGGATGAGTTGGGATGAGTTTCTTCAGAGCCCATTTGAACCGTTGGTGCAGGGGACTGAGGAATCTGTTGGATTGGGGTGAAGAGTGGAGAATTGGGATGCTGACTTTCCCAAAAGTCATCGTTCATCACAGGCGTTGTGCTTCCAATATCCACATCTTCTTCAATTTCCTCAACACCGGCCTATTCAGCTGTGAACTGAGGCATAGGCGAGGAAATGATTGGGGTTGAAGGGATTGCTTCCACTTCAATTTCTTCATCAATCTGCTCTGACAAAGCAGTAGAATGATTTTCTTCGTCAGATCCGCTTGGGATCTCATAATCTTCACCAAAAGGAACAAGGTCCTTTGATGGCATGGAGGAAATTGGAACAGCATCAATTGGATTGTCAAATGAGCTGGTCATTGTCTTCATCTTCTTGAGTGAAGAATTTGAAGCAGCAGATGCTTTCCTTTTCTTCACTGCAGCTCGTTCTGCAGCCTTGGTCTTCTTCACATCAGATGCAGATGGAACGATTGGAGTTGGTGTAGGCGCAGGAGGAGCTGAGGAATCTGGTTGAATTTCCTCAGGCGCAACTGATGCAGTTGCCCTGACTTCTTCAGTTTCTTCAGGCGCACCACTAGTGGATGCCCTGGCAATTTCTTCGGCGGCTAGAATGGAGTCGTCAGCCCTGGAACTAGCATTGTCTTCAGCAGGCTGAACTTCATCGGCGGTGTTGGCATGTTCTTCACCGGTCGAGCAGAGGCTCCAAATGAAGAATTTCTTGTTGCGTTGGGGCTGCAACATTTGAGAACTTCTTTGTCAGATTGACAAATCTGACTTTGGCTCCTTGCCAATCAGCATAATATGAGTCAAATTTGTCGCTCCCTGCATCTTGATAAGTTCTTCAGTTGTCATCATGACAACATTTTTCTTCAGCAGTTTCTCTTTTCCTTACTGTGATTTCTTGATCTCTCTGACCATATCAAATTTTCATTTCTCCTCTTGGATGAAATGAGTCAGCATGTGACTTTGGCCAGGTGTCAACTTGAAGTCAGGCATAGGAGTGTTTGGGTCCTTGTGCCAGAGATCAATGTAGTCTAGGATCGCTCTTGGATCCAATGAAGCGGCATCGGTGTGCCTTTGGCTCTAGCGGCCGCTTCTTGGCGGTCTCGATGATTTCCATAAGTTCATCATCATCAGCCTCATCATCTTCGTGGCTCTTGGAAGGCGACCTGTTTCTTCTTGGGACTTGGTGAGGACCTTGTCCACCGTGGCCTTAGTCTTCACAGAGTTGGGGCGGATGAAGAATTTGGTGCGGTGAGGAACTTCTTTGAAACACCAGAGGCAATGGAGATGCCAGCGATCCTTTGGCATGTGGCCGGATGCACAGTCTTGAGGACTTTGTCAGTCTTCTTGAGGACTTTGTAGGAGCGACTGAGTACTTGGGAGGAGCAGGACCAGCATGAGGAATTTGCCGTGAGGGCACAGCTGAGGAACTTGGCCGTGAGGGCACTGTTGGTGAAGCACTTAGCTTGTGCGCGGGCTTCTTTGCCATAGATTTTCTTGGCTTGACAGAGGCCTCAGTGGCAGCAGCAGTAGCTGAGTCCCTCACTAAATTTCCTCACTGCCTCGTTGGCTTGTCTTGCCAATTTGGCTTGGCGCTTGGCCCATTCTTCTGGAAAGTCCTCACCACGCTTGATGCTGGTGGGGTCAGCTTCTTGACCAGGTGCCAATGGAGCTCTTGGGCATGGAGGATTGAGAGCGAATTTATTCATGTATTTTGGAGTAACATATTTGTACTCCCTCCATTCCCTTGCCCATCTCCTTTCAATCCTTTGAATGCGCACCTTGCGCTGATTTTTGTTTTCTTTGCCGAACTCGGCTTCATCAGGTGTGCAATAATCACCATATATTTCCTCAGGAATCTCAAACGCAGTCATGACCTCAGGCCTCTTTCCTCCTTTCTGTGGCTTCTTTCCTTCTTCCATATTCTTCAGCTGAGGAATTTAAACAATCGAATTCTCTGAAGAAGTATGCAACTTTTCTTCGAGGAACGCTGCAAATGAGTTATGGTGATTAGAACCTTGTGATTCAGCTGCGGACATGATTACCTGTGCACAGAGGATAGTTGCGAGGTATTTGGAGAGGTCATATGCGTTCTCAGAAGGTTTTTTTTTAAAACAAGTTTGAGGAATTTGACCAGATGAGCCTTGAAGAATTTCACTAAGCGATCTTTGTCTTAGGTTCCAGAGTTGTATAGATCGAGGATCCACACAATTGAGGAATCTGAAGAAAAATCATTGCTTAGAGAAACGAATCAAGAGCATATTTTGTTTGAGGTGTTCATATGTGTGAAGATTTGAAGAATAAACACCTTTGAAGATTTTCGTGAAGGTTTGAGAATCAAAGCGAGTAATAAAAGTAACTTTTAATTACCCGAATCAAGAACAGGACGAATCGAGAAGAACAGATGGGAAGTTCGTCAAAGTTAGATCTTCCACGCCTAACTCGGCGGAGGAAGACAGCTACGGGCGGGCGGAGTGAAGATTCCCATGGTCGGCGCTGAAAGTATGACGGCGACGAGGTCGAGGCAAAGGAAGCTCTTCCTCACCGGAGATGATGGAGAAGCGGCGCTTAGGGTTTGAGAAGCTCGGCGAGAGAGAGCGGTCGGCGGAGTAAAGGAAGTGAGGAAGGGAGAGGGGTATATATAGCCACGGTGAAAAACTGTTCATCAAGATTTGGGACGAACGTGCCCTGACCCTTCTCATTCGCTTGACATGTGTCACCCACGTACTGAAAAGTGGAGATTGTGTTAGATCGTGGGTGAATAGATAAATCTATCGTGGGATGCGGAACGGTTTGAGCGGTAAAAACGAAAGTTTGGATAAGATCAGTTTTAAAGTTCCGTTCGCAATTTCTTCAGCTGACAAGGACACAGTGAAGATTTTGAACGAGTTTCAAATAGAACGCACATTAAGAATTTGTGAATAGATTGGGTTGAGTATAGCATAGAGGGGAAGGGTCCGATCACATTCACTTAGCAGAAAAAGCGACTTGAAGAAATAGCCATAAGTGAATGCTGTAGAGGACATAAACCCATATATATATAGCCAATGAAGAAAAATGACGGAAATGGTGAAGATTTTGCAAAGTTGAAGAATTTGAAAAACTGAAGAATTTCAAAAACTGAGGAAAAACTCAAATTGAAGATTTTCAATTTTGGTGGTGGCGTGACCCACCGTATAAGAATGATGATTTCAGACACCATGTACAATTGTCGAGGGTTCTCGAGAATCAAATTCTTCATTAATTTCTTCACACTTAGAGTGTTATTCTTCATTGATTAAAGAAAAACGTTTCTTCATGTGTTGCACATCTAAGTCATCAATTTTGCATAAGTGTCAGGATGTGTGTCCTTTTCAAAGAACATTCGAAGATTCTAAGATATTTAGCTCACACCGCAACTTGTAAATCTCTTCTCGTCCAAGGGCTTTGTGAAGATATCAGCTAGCTGTTCTTCAGTCTTCACATGCTCGATGGAGATGTCGCCCTTCAACACATGATCACGAATAAAATGATGACGAATCTGAATGTGCTTTGTCTTTGAGTGTTGAACTGGGTTGTGAGCAATCTTGATGGAACTCTCATTGTCACAGTAGAGAGGCTCATTCTTCACGTTGATGCCGTAGTCCTTGAGAGTTTGCTTCATCCACAGCAATTGAGCACAACAAGAGCCAAGAAGAATGTATTCAGCTTCCGCAGAGACAAAGGATACGCAGCTGCTTTCTTCGAGGACCAACGGACCAAAGATCGTCCGAGGAAATGACATGTACCAGATGTTGACTTGCGGTCCACACGATAACGCATAGTCAGAGTCAGAATAACCAATGAGATCAAAAGTAGAGCCCTTGGGGTATCATAATCCTAGTGTTGGTGTGTGAGCTAGATATCCAAGTATATGCTTCACAGCCTTATGGTGTGATTCCTTCGTGTAGCTTGAAATCGGGCACACATGCAAACACTAAGCATTATATCTGGCCTAGATGCACATAAGTACAATAAAGAACCAATCATGGAGCGGTATACCTTGTGATCCAAGTCAAGACCATTTTCATCGATTGCATAGATGGCCATTTGTGGGCATAGGAATTTTGACGCTTTGCAATCTTGCATGCCGAATTTCTTCAGACATCTTTGAGGTATTTCTCCGAGATATGAATATGCCATTGTGTTGTTGGCGAATTTGAAGACCTAAGAAGAATTTCAACTCTCCCATCATAGACATTTGATATTCTTCACTCATCATATAGGCAAATTCATCACTATAACGTTGGTCAAGATACAGCCAAAGATAATATCATCAACGTATATTTGGCACACAAACAGTTCACCATCATATGATTTAGTAAAGAGAGTGGGGTCTAGTGAACCGGGTGTGAAGCCATTCTTCACGAAGAATTCCTTCAATGTATCATACCATGCCCGTGGGGCCTGTTTGAGACCATAGAGGGCCTTGTTGAGTCTGAAGACTTTGTCGGGATTCTTTGGATCTTCAAAACCCGGGGGTTGAGCAACATATACTTCTTCCTCAAGCTTACCATTGAGGAATGCACTTTTCACATCCATTTGATATAAAGTGATATTATGATGGTTAGCATAAGCAAGTAGTATGCGAATAGCCTCAAGTCTAGCAACAGGTGCAAAAGTTTCATCGAAATCAATTCCTTCAACCTTTGTGTAGCCTTGAGCTACAAGTCGTGCCTTATTCCTCACCACAAGGCCATTTTCATCTTGCTTGTTGCGGTAGATCCACTTTGTGCCAATGATATTATGCTTGCGAGGATCTGGACGTTTGACCAGTTCCCAGACATTGTTGAGCTCGAATCGATGTAATTCTTCTTGCATTGCCTGAATCCACTCGGGCTCGAAATGCTTCATCTACCTTAGCGGGCTCTGTGATAGAGACAAAAGCATAGTGCCCACAAAAGTTAGATAAATGTGAAGCTTTTGAGCGTGTGAGAGGACCTGGTGCTTCAATGTCATCGATGATCTTGTCAACTTGCACTTCTTTTGCAACGCGAGGATGAGCTGGTTGTCGTCGAGGAATTTGATCAGCATTTTCTTCAAAGACTATCTTCAGTGCATCACTCGACGTTCTTCGTGTCTGTGAATGAATTCTTTAGCAGATTCTTCAAAGAGGGAATGACATCCTCGGTTGCCTTGAACTTGATAGATTCCTCGGTGCTGGGTTCATCTAACACAGAAGGTAGGTGCTCTCTTTGCGAGCCATTAGTTTCATCGAACCGCACATCTACAAGATCAACGATCTTGTGAAGAGCGATGTTGAAGACTCAGTAGGTGTGCGAGTCCTTTCCGTAACCAAGCATAAAACATTCATGTGCTTTCGCAAATTTAGAATTGTGCCGAGGATCTCTAATCCAGCATTTAGCACCGAAGACTTTGAAATAACTCACATTGGGTTTCTTGTCGT
Source organism: Aegilops bicornis (assembly GCA_021605145.1). Classification (NCBI taxonomy): domain Eukaryota; kingdom Viridiplantae; phylum Streptophyta; class Magnoliopsida; order Poales; family Poaceae; genus Aegilops; species Aegilops bicornis. The sequence continues at coordinate 112,370,686 of CM038669.1, read as the reverse complement.
TGAGGAGTTCATAGGCAGTCTTCTTGAAGAATTTGTGAAGATATACTCTGTTGATGATGTGGCACGCGGTATCAATTGCATCAATCCAAAAACGACTAGGCGTTTTGTATTCAACAAGCATAGTGCGAGCCATCTCAACAAGAGTTCTGTTCTTGCGCTCCACGACGCCATTTTGCTGAGGAGTATAGGGAGCAGATAACTCATGAGTAATACCAAGTTCATCAAGATAGGCATCAAGACCGGAATTCTTGAACTCAGCTCCATTGTCACTCCAAAGTTAGTTGAAGCCCTCGAGGAAAATCGTTTGAAAACTTCCTGCACTTCATTTTTGTAAGTAACAATGTGTACCCATGTGTAACGAGAGTAATCATCAACAATAACAAAGCCATATAGAGATGCATCATTAGTGACTGCTGAGTAATGATTAGGACCAAAGAGGTCCATGTGAAGTAATTCGAATGGACGAGTAGTGGTCATGATAGTCTTCGCTGGATGCTTGGCCTTGGTCATTTTTCCAGCTTCACAGGCTCCACACAAGTGATCCTTGAGGAATTTGACATTTTCAATGCCATGACATGCTTCTTCTTCGCAAGCGTGGGCAAATTCCTCATGCCTGCGTGACCAAGTCGTCGATGCCATAGACAGCCTTCTGAAGCTTTTGCAAGTAGACACACGGCTGGTTGTGGTCCTCTAGAGAAATCAACAATATACAAGTCTCCTCTCCTAAAGCCTTCGAAGACTTTGGAATTGTCAGCTTCCATGATCACAACGCAACGATACTTGCCAAAGACAACAACCATATCAAGATCACAAAGCATTGAGATCGACATGAGGTTGTATCCTAAGGACTCAACAAGCATGACTTTGTCCATGTGTATGTCCTTAGAGATCGCAACCTTACCAAGACCCAATACCGACTTTTGCCTTTGTCAAGAACAAGATGATATGCTTGAGATGTGACGGTGATAAGGGAGCATCCATCAATAGATTCTTGTCACCAAATATGTGATTTGTACATCCACTATCGAGGACCCACTCGGTGGCTTTTGGTTGATCATCCTGCAGATGAATTAGTGCAACTTACGATCTCATATACTTCATCGCTGAAGAATATGGTATCAATTTCATCGGATGAATTTCATCGAGCAGTATAACAGATAAGCGGTATGAGGGCGTGTGAAATGAAAGTTCATTTCTTCATGATTAGCTGCGTCCTTTCGTGCATTTTTGTCGTGCCCCCAAGAAATTCTTCAGACGTTAAAGCACGTGCGGAGACTGACACTTCTTGAAGAGATTAGTTCCTTTTCTTCACCACCCACATATGAAGGGGTGGCAAAGAGTTCATCACTCTGCGAGCTCCATATGAGAATGGTGGCATAGAGGCCACCCATTTCGTTTCACATAAGAGGGGTTAGGGTAAGCATATGAATAAGCAGAGAAATTCTTAGAGGACTTATGAACATATTGGTTTGAAGAATAATGCACATATTCATAGCCCTTAGCTCTACCCTGCGAAACAGAGTTGTTAGCACGATGATAATCATATGAGGACTTTGATCCTTTTGAGGAATTTGATCCACGTGAGGAATTTTGTCCGCATGGGGACTTGGATCCATATGAAGAATTTGGTCCATATGAAGAGTTTGATCTGGGGTTCCTTTTCTTCACAGGTGGTGTCATGAGGACATTCACCTGAAGACTTTCAAGGCACTTCTTGGGAACCCAGATTTTCTTCATAGGGGAACCGTTCTGCAGCTTAGTGCCAACATATCTAGCAATTACTTCACCATTCTGATTTTTGAACAGTTTATAGTTGGAGTCAAATGACTCATCGGAAGAATGAGGGATTCGCATGTAAAGCCGGATAAGTTAGATGGATCAAGTGGAGGTCCCTTTGCGGCAACCCATGAGGTTTTGGGTCTTTGCTCGGGCTTCCAATATGTTCCATCAAGATTGAGTTTCCTCTCAAAGGCAATACCCTCTTTCCTAGGGTTCCTGTTGAGGATCTGCTTTTAAGCACATCACAAAGAGTCTGATGCCCTTTGAGGCTTTTGTACATGCCTGTCATATACAATTCCTTCAGCCCGCATCGTTAGTGATACTAGCAATGTCCTCAGATGAGGAATTAGTGATAGCAGAGGCAGGTGAAGAATTTGTAACAGTTGAAGCATTTGAACATTCAGGTGAAGAATTAGCAGATTCACGTTCAATGGACTTTAAGCATGGAGGAACAAATTCTTCCTAAGAAGCGCTGATTTGTTGAGCAAGTAATGAATCACGCTCCTTCTGAAGATCTTCATAACTCACTCTTAGCTTCTCAAGATCTTGCTTTCTTTGAAGAAATTCATAAGAAAGTTTCTCATGATCAGACAAGAGAGTGTTATGATGACCTTGAAGGTTGTCAAACCTAGACTGAAATCTCTGAAGATTTTCAGTCAGAGCTTTAGTGCGATCCATTTCTTCACCTCACATATCATCACTTTTATCTAGCATGTTTTGAACCTTTTCAAAAGCCCTTTGTTGTTTTACAGCAATCTTAGCAAGTTTTGAGTAGCTAGGCTTTAGATCTTCATCAGATTCATTTTCACTAGATTCAGAGGAGGTATATTTGAGTACCTTGGCACCCTTTGCCATGAAGCAAAAGGTGGGAGCGTAGTCATCACTATCTTCATCAGCTTTGTTGGTGAGTTCATTTTCTTGTGGTTGAAGATGGACTTGTCGACGAAAGCGATGTGAGAGCTAGACTCGCCACACCGGACTCGGATTCTTCTGATGCCTCCTCTTCCTCATGTTCCTCAGATTCAGCTTCAGAGTCCATTTCCTTGCCAATGAATGCCCGAGCCTTCTTGGAGCTGCTCTTCTTGTGAGACGAAGGTTTTGAGGATTTTGATGATGAAGATTTCGATGATTTCTTCTTCTTCTTAAGCGTCATCGTAATCGTAATCCTTGTATTTCTTCTTCTTTAATTCCTTTTCCCACTGAGGACAATCTTGAATGTAGTGACCATGTTTCTTGCATTTGTGGCAAAGTCTTCTTTTATAGTCACTAGATGAGGAATCACTGCTTCTTGAGGATTTTCCAAAGCGACCACGTCTTGAGAACTTCTGGAATTTCTTCACGAGTAGTGCTAGCTCCTGGCTCAATTCTTCAGGATCTCCAAGGCTACTACCGAGTCTTCACACTCGATTCAGACACAGCCCTTGGCCTTGAGGCACGTGTTTTTCCATAGCTAGAACCATGGAGATCTCTCTTTTCAAAGTGGAACTCATGAGTATTTAGCCTCTCGAGGATATCACCGGATCAAGTGACTTGTAGTCAGCACGCTCTTGTATCATCAGTGCTAGAGTATCAAATGAGGAATCAAGCGATCTCAACAATTTCTTCACCACCTCATGATCGGTGATGTCAGTGGCACCAAGCGCTTGAAGCTCATTTGAGATGTCGATGAGGCGATCGAAGGTTTGTTGAACATTTTCGTTGTCGAGTCTTTTGAAGCGGTTGAAGAGATTATGAAGAACATCAACTCGAGAGTCACGCTGAGTTGAGACTCCTTCATTTACTTTGGACAAGCATGTCCTAGATGAGCTTAGCAGTTTCCAAAGCACTCACTCTTCCATATTGTCCTTTGCTCGAGATGGCCACATATGATATTCTTCGCTTGAGAATCGAGTTGCTTGAATCTCTTCACATCGGCAAGATTCGGAGAAGGTGTGGTGAGGAACACCATTTTCCACAACATACCGTAGATCGTTGTCAATTGCCTCAAGATGCATTCGCATCTTGTTCTTCCAAAGAGGGGTAGTCCGTCCCATCAAAGGTAGGACACCCAGTGAGACCTTGATCATACTGCGGTCGACATAACTAAAACTCCGGTGGTTAAACCAAAATCACACAGAATAAGGGAGTACCTTTCTCTGATACCAATTGAAAGTGCGTTATATCGACTAGAGGGGGTGAATAGGCGATTTTTATGAATTCTTCAATGAGGAATTATCCGGTGAGGAAATTCCTAAGTGAAGAACTACTTACAATGAATAAGTACTCGAAGTAAGCATAAGAGAATGCGGGCATGGTCATCATGATGAAATGAAGACAATCAAAGAGTACGTAAAGCGTAAACACAGGATAGCACAAGATGAAGACAAACAGATCAAGAAATTGAACTGAGGAAATTGAGAAAGTCTTCATCAAAGTCTTCAAACACAGATATGAACGAACACTCAACACAAGAATGAGGAAATGAAAGGGTTGAGGAAATAGAACCGATTAGGTTGGTGAAGACAATGATTTGGTAGACCCGGTTCAAGCTCATGTCTCGGTTATGCGTCTGGTTGGAGCGGTGAGTATTTAAACTCGAGGACACACAGTCCGGACACACAATCGCCGAAAGCACGCAGCTCAGACACCAAGTCCTCACCGTATTCTCCTTGAACTAAGGTCACACAGACCTCGTCCAATCACTCGTGGTAAGTCTTGAGCGACTTCCAAACCTTCACAGACTTGGTCACTCGGCGATCCACAATTCCTCTTGGATGCTCTAAACCATGACGCCTAACCGTCTGAAGAAGCACAGTCTTCAAAGGTAACAAGCATCGGATCCACGCAGATCAATCTCTTGATGATGCTCAATCACTTTGGGTTTGTAGGGTTTGGTTTTTGGGTTTTTCCTCAATCGATGATTTTCGCTCAAAGTCCTCGGAGGATGGGTTGCTCTCAAATGACAAGTGTCAAGTTCTCTCGAGCAGCCAACCAGCTAGTGGTTGTAGGCGGCTATTTATAGCCTAGGGAGCAGCCCGACATGATAAGACATAAATGCCCTTCAATGATATGACCGTTAGGTGGATAAGATATTTTGGGACAGTGGCCAAGAAGACAAAGAACCGTCGGAAATTTGACTCTCAAATTCCTCGGGGCTATCATGTTCTTTCATCGTAGGAAATCCAAGACCGCTAATTCCTAACTCCTCAGTTAGAACAAATTCCTCAGCGACCAGAAGAACTTCATTTTTAGGGGTCGACTTTCTCTATAAATATCAAACTCCTCATAGACTTATAGACCTGTGTACACTCACAAACTCATTAGTCCCTTAACCTATAAGTCTTCAATACACCAAAATATGTAAGGGGCATTAGATGCACTTACAGTAAATATCAAACTCCTCATAGACTTATAGACCTGTGTACACTCATAAACACATTAGTCCCTTAACCTATAAGTCTTCAATACACCAAAATCACTAAGAGACACTAGATGCACTTACAGTATGAAAGGTTTTGACACAGCCTGGCGAGACCAGATTGAGTCTTTTACGCAAAAAGGGAGTGTAGAGATTAAAGTGAATGATGATATAGGTCACTATTTTCAGACACACAAAGGATTAAGGCAAGGAGATTCCATGTCACCGATTCTACTCAACATAGTGGTTGATATGCTATCTATTTTAATAGGACGGGCTAAGGATGCGGGCGTGTAAGTGGCTTGGTTCCGCACCTAGTTGATGGCGGTATATCCATATTACAGTATGCTAATGATACTATCATCTTTATGGAGCATGACTTGGCGAAAGCGAGAAACATGAAGCTTGTGTTATGCTTATTTGAACAATTGTGCGGGCTCAAAATTAACTTCCACAAGAGCGAATTGTTCTGCTTTGGAAGAGCTAATGATGACCAGGAGGCGTATAAGCAATGTTCGGATGTGAGTTGGGTTCGTTACCATTCACGTACTTAGGTATACCCATTCATCATCGTAAGCTGACTAACAAGGAGTGGAAGTGCATCGAGGATCGTTTTGAAAAGAAACTGAGTTGTTGGAAAGGGAAGCTCATGTCATATGGAGGGAGATTAATTCTGATTAATTCGGTCCTCACCAGTATGCCTATGTTTCTTTTATCCTTTTTTGAGGTCCCGGTGGGGGTCAGGAAGAGGTTAGACTTTTATCGATCTTGATTCTTTTGGCAGAATGATGAGCTTAAACGAAAGTATAGGCTTGCAAAATGGGACATCATCTCAGAGGTCAAGGACCAAGGGGGTCTAGGCATTGAAAATCTAGATGTCAAGAACAGATGTCTCCTCAGCAAGTGGCTATTTAAACTTTCGTCCGAGACAGAGGCTACTTGGGCTCAGATTTTGCGAAATAAGTATCTTCAGTCTAAAACATTGGCACAGATGACTGTGAGACCGACTGACTCGCCGTTTTGGAAAGGGTTGATGAGAGTCAAGCCCCTCTTTTTCAACAGGGCAAGGTTGTTAGTCGGCAATGGAGCTAATACGAGGTTCTGGGAGGATACGTGGCTTGGGGAGACGCCCCTTGCACTTCAATATCCTACTCTGTACAATGTTGTTCAATGTCGAGAAGCTTACGTTGCAAATGTTTTACAGTCCACGCCCCTCAATGTTAGTTTTCGGAGGACGCTAGTTGGCGATCGTTGGGAGGCCTGGCTTCATCTTGTAAGAAGGTTGATGGATGTCCAGTTGTCTCAACAGCCAGATCGGTTGTATTAGAAACTGACTAAGGACGGCGTGTTTTCGGTCAAATCCATGTATCTGGATGTCATAAACTCTAGTGGCATTCCCTCCTCGAAGCACGTTTGGAAAGTAAAGGTGCCTTTGCGAATCAAAGTATTTATGTGGTTCGTGCATAAACAAGTCATTTTGACAAAGGATAATCTAGAAAAACGCAATTAGATGGGTTCTGCTAGGTGTAGTTTTTGTGATCATAACGAAACTATCAGACACCTCTTTCTAGATTGTCCGCTGGCTAAGATTCTTTGATGTTTGATTCATATTGCTTTTAATATTACTCCACCTACCTCCATCAACATGTTATTTGGAACGTGACTTGATGGGGTTGACTCAGATGTAGCGAGGCACATTCATGTTGGAGTTTAACAGAACAACGAACATTCACTTTTTGCAGGTTATCTTCAGGGCCATAGTTTTGATCCGTATGTGGTCGCTACTCACTCCGACGGAGGCCAGGGGCGTTTGGCTACTGCGTCTACCCGATGGGAGATGGTAGCTCGGGTTATTTTCAACCGGTTTGGATGGCGGCCATGTAATAGGATAGGCATGTAGTGCTCCTATTTTATTTGCCAGCCGGTTGTGGCTTTTTGATTAGGCTCGTATGAGCGTTTTGTTTTATTTCTTATTTCGAGACTTTGGAGACTTTGCTACTGGTTTCGTTTTTAATAATATGAGCCGTATGCATCTTTCTGATGCAGAGGCTAAGGTAAACCCCCTTTTTTTTTTAAAGACCATGAATCTTAGACTCCTGGACACCTACTTATGTACAACCGCATATCACTTCATCTATAAAGAAAGATAAAAAGAGGCAGAGAAGGAATGCAGGGTTAAAATATCACATCATACATAATCAACGGCGGAGCTATGTAGAACAATGAGGGGGCCGTGCCCCCCACCCCCAGCCCAAATGCAAAAAAAATTACTAGGTAGTGATCGTTCCATCACGTACACGTACAAGGCCACAAGGCCATGATTACACGAGCCTGCTTGGGGTTGCTTGATGTAACTCCAAACCAGGACACATATTTGTTGAGCTCGGGTTTCTTATTTTTACCTTTCAATATTGCTTTGAGATTCGTATTATACAACTAACTTAGTACATGATACTGGCCGGTGGTCGTCGAAGTCCGTCGGCCGACAGGCCACCGGCTCGTCTCCGGCAGCCCCCATACGAATTTGCTACTGAATTTTGTAAGTACCATCTAACCGGCCTAAATTACAACGTGAAATGGATCCCCTTTTCGTAGTGTTGCCTGTACGAGTAAATTGGCGACATCACATATTAGTAATTTAGTATGCATATTCTACTATTCATTTGATCTAATTGCGGATTTATGATGCTTGCACCATAGATTTCATCTTTTGAATCGAGAAATAAGAATGACAGGGAACCTCCAGCCTCCTCAGCGATTTGGGCTTCATGGCCGTTGGATCATTTTCTTGATGCGATTTGAACCGTCCGATCTCGCTCAGGAACAACCTCGGCCGTCGGATCAGAGGCAGACACTGTGGTAATGAATAGTGCAGTCTCGTTCGAGCCACCGCGCGTAAATTGACTGCCCCGCCGAGGGCATTTTAGTCATTTCGCACATAGGCGTATAAAACGCAGCCGCTCCTCTCGTGAAGACCTAGCCTCCTCCTCCCGCACTCCCACACTCGTGCATCCCCCTCCTGCCCGCTCCTCTCTTCCCCACCCCTCCACGCAAACCCTAGCCGCCTCTTCCTGTCGCTCGCACCTCGGTCGCCATCGAGGACCTGCCGCTCGCGCCGCCGCTTGCCCGTCGACCTTGCCTGTCACGCCTCGGGAGTAGAGGAAGCTGGCGGCCGTCGGCGGCAAGATTTACTACAAGATAAGCGTCAATGAGCTCGGGTTCATCCGTTTCAACGATGGCGGTAGTCCAGAACTCGACACTATGGCTGTCGACATGGTCGATCTGCCGCTGAGCATGCCGACGGCGGCGACCTACTTGGTTGAATCCTTGGGCGACCTCTTCCTCGTCGTCGTCTTCTTCGACGGCGACAATGTGCACAAGATAGCGGAGCATGCGGTTTACAGGATGGACTTCTCGAAAACCGTGTGGTGCAAGGTGGACAGCATCGGTGATGATAGAGCGTTCCTTCTTGGTGGAGATAGGATTGGGATCTCCAATTTCGGGGCATCGTGCTCCACTGCTTATCACGGTGGTGGTGGTGGTCTGCGAGGCAACTGCATATATTTTCTGAATCACATGGCCATCACTGAGAACTTTATGCATGTCATCGACATCGGCAAGGGGACTGAAGAGGTTCAACGGTCTTTCAGGCACAAGGGTTATATGATGCCAGTTCGACCGCCGTTCTGGTTGGTACCTACAGAATGTACCCCATCATATAGAAGGAAGTCCGTTGGTGCTCCCCAGAGCGCGCGCTCCTGCATGTGAAAATATTTTTTAAAATGTTAAAAAAATTCCAACAACAGTTCTATGTGTTCTTTGTCACATCCAAATGATGCATACACATTTGTAGGCCAAAAGATTAAACATTTTGGCCTGTACAAAAAAAAACACCAAATGTTACCTTGAAACGTCACTCTAAATTTATTTATTTTCACCGGCAAAACACCCCTGCTTCGTCTCGCATGAAAATTTTCAAGGATGCTTGCGAAACTAACACGTACATCTACAAAAAAATTCAGATTCTTTTTAAAACATTGACTATATATATTTTTGTTTATTATTCACGCGGGAGCCAAAACGCCATTCTCATGATATAGATAACATATATAAATTTGAGCTTGTAATGTCAAATAGGTTTTCAGAATGTACCCCACTCAACTCAAAGACCGTGTGGGTTTAGTTGCTCCCTGCAAGACTTGAGGAGTTTTAAAGATGGCAGTAAATTATCCCTCTCGCTCTCCAACCTCCACAATTTTTTGTTTAACTTCTTTATTACTACAGCAGTTGTCAACAACGATCCATGATACTCCCTCCGTTTCGGAAAGAAATGGAAATACTTGTCACGGAAATGAATAAAAATGGATGTATCTAGAACTAAAATACGTCTAGATACATCCATTTCTCCAACAAGTATTTCAAGGCAGAGGGAGTACTAGCCATATTTAGAACGAAAACACTTCACACAGGACACTTTGCTGGACAACACTTAAACGATGGCTAATCTAACATGTTGGTATTTGAAACGGAAACGCTGATCCAAACAGGACCAGGGTGCCAAATACACGTTTTGCAAACGATTTCACCTGCCAAGCTTTAGATAACTCCGGATTCCTCTGCAAACCTTTTCGCATTATCATCTACAGTCTAACAGCCGAGTACAGTAGTATAGTGTATAACCCCGCTGTGCTGAGTTACAGCCAAGTGACTCCGCTGAATTAGCATGAAAAAAACAGTGGCGAAAAACGACGAGTTACCGGTCGCAGGCATTGAAGCAACAAAATGGGAATCGTCGTTACAAGCATACTTTCCGCAATATGACCCCAGGCCAACCAAATTCAAAAGATCATACGCAGGGAAAGAACACCAGCAGGCCTACTAGGCCCTAACCTACAGCGAAGGAATCCCAGGGTCAATGCCTACATAAGCTTTTTGCTTGTGTCAAACAAAGCCAACAAAGCAGTGGTGGAAGCCTGCTATGTTGTCACGATGCCTGCAATATCGCCGAGTTCACAGTCAAACCCACATAGTTGTTCTTTTCACACGTTAAGTCTTTCTAGCGTCCCGTATATGAAAGATAAGCTGCAAATAAGATTAAGGAACAATGAGAAGATCCATTTCTGTGAGTTCAAAAGAAATTATATAAGCAAATAATCACCTTGACGCCCACATAGAAAGTAGTGAATATGATGCCAAGGGCAGGAAGAGCTGCAAAAACGGAGACATGTATTAGCTACATAGTTTGTGTACATTTCACCAACGAAACTGTATTACAAGTAATGGATGTGAACATGTAACTCACCATCAGTGTGGAGCATCCGCGCCATCAGAACCTTAATGCCTGACGGCCCTACAACGTAGCCAACAAGGTTTGCCACCTACACGCATTGGACATGTAAGGAGCAGCAGTTTGCTTACAACCAAGAATTTAAGTAGTACTCCTAGCTGACTAATCTAGTCTGTAGCTCATAATCTCTACACATTGAAGATTGTGCAGAAAATTGTGACTAATTAACACTCAAATATAAAGAGGAAAGTACCATAAGGGAGCTGACTGTCACAGCACCAGCAATTGCACATAATTCACGATGAATGAACCGCCCAAGGGTACTTTTTGCCTGCAGAAAATATTATTTTGGAAGTATTACTTGCTAACAATGTAAAATTGAAGCGTCTAGCAAGAATGCTGAAAGATATGTGTGTGCAGGAGAGAACAAACATATAGACTTGAAACGTCTAGCATAAAAGGAACAAGATCACACATTGTTGTGGTACTGCAGATACCTAGACATCATGTTAGCTTTGTTGTTTGGACATTCAATTTGTATGTCTTTCTTAACTTCAGATTTAAAGAGTGTCCGACTTTCTCCAAGCAAAAAAAGTAGTAAGTTGATACAGTAAGCTAAATTCAGTCACCAGGCAAGCGGTTCAGAAAAACTGAAACTTGATAAAAAGCAGATAAACTGCAAGAGTGGCCAATAATAACCTTCGGAGATTACCTGGAAGTTGTTGGAAAAAGACTTGATCACTATTTCAGGGACAAAACATAAGCATGTTAACCACGCCCATGAAATAAGTTTCCTGTTTAAGAGAAAGCAACCAAATGGTCAATGTAAGTTACACAAGTTTGTTCACAATTTGGATGTTTACAAGACTTAAGGAGATTGTTTGAAAGGTACCATTCCAGGTCATGCCAGGCTGCTACGAATGTGAATACAACCCAGATACTAAGTAGTTTTCTTCGAGACCCACCAAGAGGTATGTAAACGTACCTGCAACAAGAGATGGACAATGCAACTTACACTCTGGACTTAATCAATGCCTGTGTATTGACTGCAAATGCACCTCTGTATAGACATATACCAACTCTAGAGCTCCATGCATGGGCCATGGGATTAACTATATCTGCACATTTTATTTAAGTAGTAGGAAAGATTTGCCAATCATCATATACATCCCATCCCATTACCTTATGTATACATCAAAGTGCAGCAATGCTACGAATAACAGTAAACTAGATGGGAAAAATTGCTAGCATGGTACCATAATACTTAAGCCGGGTACTTCTACACAGACCTGACCAGCCATTTGTTAAAGGAAGCATGCCAGCTTTTCCAGAAACTCTCCAGGTCAGGACAATTATTTATGCACCTAGGCATGTTTTCAGGTGTCTCAACTCCTCCTACCTGTAATAAATGCCAAGGTTAAATCCATGTCTGTTTATGTCCACTTGAATTTCAGCACAAACAAGAACATTTGTCCAGCAACAAGGACATAGTGAAGTCATTTTAGCACAAAATACAACAAACTGAGAGTTATCACTTCAAGAGGAAGTATGCAGTGCTGCAAAATGAACTGACGGTGCATATTGGGTACAGAATTTAAATGTTGTATTACCAGTGACCAGAATCTGAAGTATCGCCAAATAAGGAAGAATTTTAACCACATAAAGATCAACACCTGCATAGGAGCTCCAGTGTGTTAGGCTAACAAAAGAGACATCAGAAATAGTATAAGTGACTAATGTGGTAGTCTAGTGCATCACAACCCATGCAAAGACCTATAAAAATGCAATGTTGTTACAGTTAAACCTATTCAGATTACACCCGTTAAACCTCTGATGCAGGTTCCAGCAAGGGCCTAGAGAGGCCCAGCCTAGAAAAGCAAGGCTGTGTCAAGGAAGACAAGCCTTAAAAGGCAGGCCCAAGCCCAAAAATCCTTTTTTCTGAATAAAGTTAACACCAACATTATCTAAATTATTGTTATACTTTGCAGGGCTTTCTCAGGCATCTGGCTGAGCCTGCAGGTTGAAAAATTGGGCCTGAACCCAGTAAAATCACACTTGCCTCACTGCCCATGAACATTCAGACGTTAGTGAAAAATGGAAACTGCTTTAGTTTTTAGTGCAAATGAAGAACTTACATGCAGGTCACTTAATTAATAAGAACTTCACTTGAAACAGAAATAATAAGCACAAGTGAGAATATCAACTGCCACACGCTCACCCTAAGTGGCTACTGATGAATATTAATTGCAATGTGTATATAATCTTACCCCATAACTAATGATGAAGATCTCAAACGGTGTCAACTGCCGCCATAATCGGCTGCCATCAGAGTATTTAATTCAAATTTCAGAATGGGTATCATGATAATCATAATAAAGGATTATCGTAATGTATAAACAGAAGTACCTGACTACAAACGCGTTGTAGTGGAAAAAGTGTGTCATGACTTCGATTAGAAGGAAATTTAGGATCCACCTTAGTCCATAACAACATATCTGCCCAACTGAATAGTTTTTCTGAGGTACATCTAACTGCAAGGTCGCTACATAAACAACCGGTTAGTAATATATAACTGGGGGATCTTTATAGCACCAAAGAGTAAAGTCACTGCTTAAACACACAGATCAAATCTTCTATGGACTACTGCAACACAGATTTTAAAGTCACCAATTACAATTTGAAATTGAAATCAGTTAGTGTTATGTCTGGTCGATGCCATACATGAACCGAAGACCTACTATTCCTTTTTCAAGCTACTAAGGCAGCATGTGTGTTTGAATGCATAATAGGTAAGACTGACAGCCTGTAATAAGACTCATAGATGTTTCATTCGGAATGTTGCAAATATTTATGCATTGTTTTGAACTTTTGATTATGTAGCTTAAGAATCAAGTAATGTGAAAAAAAATCCTTTTGTAAATCATAATCCATAACCAAAAATCATTCAAGAAAGCACTTCTTTTGCTGTTTTCAGCTTTCAAAATTGAAATAAGACAAATCAGCTACAGCAGAAAACTACCTAGATAAAAGACTAACCTGAGCTGCAAATGCGTTGTAGCTTACAACAGGTCCAGCAATATAGAGTGGAGCATATGTTAAGTAGCATAAATATGTTAGGAATGTGTATTTGTCAACGCTGAGTCCTTTCTCCTGCCAAGAACAATGTAATAGCTTATCACCAGATACAAAGAATGAATATTAGCTCAATCTGTAAAGGTGTGACTTATAAGATAAAGATATTGACCGAGGCTTGGAATTCCGCAATGTCATGATATGCAAAAAGGAGAAAAAGAAATAGTAATGTTGAGACCTCCTTTATATGCATCTGCCTATAGAAAACAACAGGTAAATCTCACGTCAACAGAACATCAACCATTCATTTATGCTTGGACATTACCGGCATCTCTATATAAAATTCTTAGTTCCATTCTTCCATGTGTCAACACCTAATCTGTAGACAAACTCAAGCAGTACAATCTTACATGTCCAAAACTAACAGTGGGTCTCTCCTCTATCACTGCCATACTACACATCACCTGGATAATACACATTCTAACTTAACTGGTACGAGTAAACTGGAATAGTGAAGTACCTGCAAAGCAAAGTAGCATGTCTTGCCAGAATAACAAACTTCACATTTCTGCATGTGTTTCTGTACCAAGAGTACTCATGTCAGCACAGTCCAGTATTTGACAAGATACTGTGCTGTGCAAATGGAAGATGATGGTATGCCAGGTATATAAATATGTCCAATGTATGGTAAAAAACAAAATAAAGGATCTTTCTTGTCATTTTAATAGAAGTAAATTGAGTCAAAAAATTTAAGAGAGTTAATGTTGGCAATTTAAGTAGTTGAAAACACCACAAATACTTCTTGGACTAGAATTCACATCTGAATTTGGATGCACATCCACGTGTTCACGAGATTAGCTTGAATTTCAAATCCAAACTATTACTTAATAAATGCGCGGAAATCGGAAAAACCCTGTTTCTAGCTATCTGTGTATTTTAAAGCATCTCACGGATGCAAAACTTAATATGCATAACATAGGACAGAAAGCTGTAAGTTATAAGTGTACATAGTACCTTGTGATCAAAGTGAGACGAACTAAGTGTCCAGCAGTAATCACATCCAAAGCTAATCATCCGTAATACAACTGTCACATGAAATGGAGAAGGGCATCAAAAAAACAAATTTGATGATAATGGCATATATCAATAATCCAGACAAATTAGAAGAAACACAAAAGGCACAAAATATGATGCATAAACACTATGATGAACTATATATATGATGTAACTGTTGTGATAGCCAGATAAAACCTACACAGCAGGACAGTTCTCTATATGAGGTAGTCAAGTTCTATGACACTTGATCCCACAAAAGCAACCATAATGAAACAGTCTTCATTGACTAGATACAGGAGAGGAAAGTAGCCATGTAATTCAATAGCTTAAGTTTACTGCCGCATCGGTTCGAAACTCTATGAGATTTGGGGAATCTGTTCCTACCGACTGAAAATATAATTTAACACAGTTCATGTGATAATAACTCGTGGTCTCTAGATGAGATCTACATGAACTACTTATAAGTCTAGTTTTGCAATTCAAGTATTCAACACAAATAATGCACCAGAATTTAAGCCTATCAAAACCTCCTAACTACTATTTCAAGTGAGAGTAACCCTACATTTCCATACAGTAAGCATCAACAGCAAAATCTGTCAACATTTTTTCAGAGTCAAACCAAGTAACAAACACGACATCGAAATCGTACCGAAATTGAAGCATATGTGCCATCGAAATGTACCCCGATAGTTATCGAGAAAAGCCAGTTGTTGCCTATTTATATGAACATAAATATCATCAGAACCTAAATGAAAAGGAATCTTACTAAGGGAAGGTGCAAGAAGCAGTACAGCAACATTGAAAATCTCACCCGAACAATGAGAATGAATAGCCTTCATAGACCCGGTTAAGTGTAAGCATAGCTAAGTTGAAGCTCCATATGATGCCAGTGCAATACTTATATCGAGCAAATAACTACAAACAAAAGGTTGTGATCAACAATAAATGCTAATTTGATTAATATCAGGTGACCAAATGAGTTGATGCTTCACAAAGTAAGTGATAAATGGTGTTTCTTCGTTTGTTCTGACCATTCTCTTAGCTTAGTACTCTCTCCGCTCCTAAATATAAGTCTTTTTAGAGATTTCAATATAGACTACATACAGATGTATATAGACATATTTTGAGTGTAGATTCACTCATTTTGCTCCGTATGTAGTCCATACTGAAATCTCTAAAAAGACTTATATTTGTGAACGGAAGGAGTACTTAGTAGATTCATCAAATAACCATTAATCAAACCTATAACAGTAGAGAGAAGAAATCAATTCGGTCAGTTCAGCCTACATGATCGAGTTCAACTGATGGTGCCATTTACTGGTAGATGATATAGACCCACATAGCAGATCAGGTGTAAGCTTGACTTTATTTTCACCATGTTCACTATGTCAACTACTCGATTCTTAAACGAAGTAATTGTTATGGTGAACAGGTTTGCATTGGTGAATGGAACACGAATAATCAAGAGACCAGGCTTGCTCTTAAATGCACACATCAGCGGATTAGCCAAACAAGTAATGTGCCTAGATAAAATTTCTAGAAATACTTGATCCACTAGAAACAAATGGTTGCTTTTAACTGATGATGATTCAGAACAAGAGTTCAGCTAGTGAACCAATTAGCCTACCATGTCCTTCCGTTATTCCTTTCCTAAAAGTATCTTTATAGGTTTATTTACACAGACAGCAGACCAGGAAAGATTTTGACAACTGAAATGAGTACTCCCTCCGTTCCTAAATAATTGTCTTTCTAGAGATTTCAACAAGTGACTACATACGGAGCAAAATGAGTGAATCTACACTTTAAAACATGTCTACATACATCCGTATGTTGTAGTCCATTTAAGATGGCTAGAAAGACAAATATTTAGGAACGGAGGGAGTACAATAGCTTTGATTAAAAAAATGTCAGCACCGACCTTGACTATGGCGTAATTAATCCCTGCTATTACAAGAATGAAACCAACACTGCCACATAAGTAAACAAGTTAGCACGTCTAATTATAAAAAAAAGGAGAAAAGGGGCATAAAAGTAGGATCAGTCGGTCGCCTACCAAGCACCATGTAGGTAGCATAGATAGATCAGGGACAATATAAGCCAGACCAACGAGGCCCCTCTGCCCTTCAAGCCACAGCCGTATCGCAGCCCATTCGCCACAATGAGAAATGCAGCCATGACAACGGTGAGAACAGGCAAGTTCCCACGGAAGTTTCTCCACTGCGCATCAGACGAGTCCTGCGACATCCATACGAGGAAATCAAACCGGGTGGCTCTTAATCCTTGAGGTGAACTGAACGAGTGAAGGCGCAAAATTACACACGTTCAGACGGCCGGGGATTGATCCAGCTCTTAGGCCATAGAGTTTCCCGGTGTAATCTGCGCATCAAGAGAGAAGAATGCGATGTGATGCCGAGCAGCACTGAGATGATGTCAGAGGAAGGGTAGGCGGAAGTGGGGGGAATGGCTGGTACCGCGGGCGAGGCGAAGCGACCTCTGGACCATGGCGCTGTAGAACACCACCGCGTAGGCGCACAGCGCGGCGAGCTCCAGCCGCTTCCACGGGACGCTGCTCATCTTGCTTGCACCGGGAGAAACCGGCGAACCGGGGACGGTCATAGAGGCGCGGGCGGCGGCCGGGGCGGCGAGGATCTACGGCGGAATGGGGCCGCGGGCGGGACGGCGCGGTTGGCCGGCCCTGATGGTCGCCGGCGGGGGAGATGCGGGGTTGTGCCTCGCCGTCGGATCTAAAAAACTTCGGACCAAAACCACCTCTCGTCAAGCCAGCCGCCATCGCTGAACTGAAGCTATAGAGGCGTATTCCCAATTCCCCGCTTTCAGCGCAGCAATACGCACTCTCCGGCCTACGTTTTCAGTCCCACATCTCGGGCCACGTCAGTGACGCGACCCCACGGCGGCCACGCGTCCACCTCCTCATCCTCGCCTCTTCCCGCGGAGCGCGCACGTACACGTCAGCGCACTCTTTCCACGCGCCGGGCCCACGCGTCAGGGAGAGCGGTACGAGATTGCGGGACCCGTATTTTGCTGAAACGCCCCTCCCCTTCTCCGCAATCCCAGTCCGATCCCATCCCATTCACCACAGTCTAGTCCCCTCCCCTCCCCACTCCTCCACCCCCTTCTTCCTCCGCCGGCCGCTCTGCCGAATCCAACCCAGGTACCGCCTCTCCGGCCTCCCGCTTCGATTTCGCGCTCCGCCGACGCAATCGTACGAGCAGAATCCGCTCCATATCTTTTTAGCTTTTTCTTACCCATCATTCCGTCGTAATTTCGAGCGGCGGGAGGTCCGGGGTTGAGCAAAACCCTGCCTGCCTGCTTCGTGTCCTGTAATCACGCTGACATCCGAATTCTGTGCAGGATCTGTTGATTTTCCCTAAGTTGATCCGCTCGAATCCTACCAAGCCGGTGTTGAGAAGCAGTTCTCGTGCCCTTTGGTGAGCGGCAATGGCGGCGGCAGGGAGACTGCGGGGCAGGCGGCGGGCGCAAAAGGAGGTGGAGCGAGAGCCCGAGCCGTTCACCATCGAGGAGGAGGTGTCCCACCTCACCCGGGTCCGGTCGGAGCCGTGCCCCGGCACCCGCGCCGCCATCCATGCCGCCAAGCGGAAGAGGGACGTCTCGGCTTTCGAGATGCTGTCGTCGAGGGAGTCAGGCCGCTCCGGTGGCGGCGGGTTCTGTTCGGCCGACCGCGCCTACGCCGCCGGGAAGCACCTCCCGTCGGAAGGACCCTGGTGCGTGGAAGACATGGATAGCGAGGCCTATGTCTCGCAGTTCTCCAGCGACGGCTCGATGCTCGTTGCCGGGTTTAGGGTAGGTGATTCTGCTTCTTCTTTAGAAGACCCATATGGAAACCTGCGAATAGATAAGTTGTGCAGCTAGTGTGGCTAATCTTTCTCTACATTCCTAAATTTGATGATAAGGGAAGCCGCATCAGAGTTTATGATGTCGATAAAGGGTGGAAGGTTCATAAGAACATAAGCTGCAGAAGTATGAGGTGGACGGTTTCAGATATTGCGCTCTCCCCTGACCAGCGATACCTTGTGAGTCTGTTTTGCTTCCATATTCTCCCTTGGGTTGGATCAACCATTATTTTTCTTCATGATTCTTGGACATAGATAAAACGAATAGTTGAAGATTGAAGCACTGATTGCATTACTTGGTTGTGGAAAACAGATCATTTATAGTACTGACATTTGTCTGCACTTTTTTTCAAGAAAACGTGAAGCTTGCGTTTCAATGCATTGATCATTTTTTACAAGCCTAAGCCTAGGCCATTACATCCAACACTTATGGCAAGACTACAACTCCTAGAGTTTAGTTTGAACGCAACAGCCCATGTCCAACAGTTTTTTGTTAGGTCAATAGTTTTCCCCTTAAGATATTTTTGTAGTGCATTTGGATTCGGACACAGACGTTTGGCTCTCCGGTGTGCAGCACACCGGTATCTGTACCAATGTTAATTGCATGGAGATGGTCACATTAAATTAGGCATGAATTTGGCTGATTGCTATACAGATTCAATACTTCGCTATATACTTTGAAATAATGCTTTGAAGACATACTGTATCCAAAAATAAAAGTTAATCCCCTTTCTTTTGCGGGAATAAAAGTTAATCCCCTAAAACAAGGCTTTTGAAAAGCCACCACGATGTCAAACGATGTCTATTGCTTTTTAATAGCGTTTACTCGATCAGTCATTTCAAGGTTTGCTACTTTACATTACCATTTTAAGTTGAAAGTTAAATCAAATTTATACACAACACTCACTTTTTATCTGGAATTTTTTCCTTGAGGTGTACTTTCTAGGTTTTTTTATGCAGTTGTTTGCTGACTAATCAAGTTGTACTCTGGTTATTTCACACTTGTTTATATGCTTTCGTATTCATTTTTCACTCAAGTCGTTCGATCCTTCACAGGCCTACTCCAGTTTGTCGCCTATTGTTCACATTGTGAATGTGCAGAATGCTGGAAGGGAATCGGATGCTAATGTTACTGTATGTTCTATACTCTGAAACTATGACTGCATGCTCATGTGGTCATGCCATACTTATAAAATGTAAGTGATGTGCATGTAACCATGTTTTGAATTTTTTTCTTTTCTGCAGGAAATTCACGATGGTTTGGAATTCTGTGATGACGATGAATACTCTTTCGGGATATTCTCTGTAAAATTTTCGAAAGATGGTAGAGAAGTAGTTGTTGGGAACAATGATTGTTCAATATATGTCTATGATCTTGGAGCAAATAAAGTGTCGACCGTATCCGTGCTCATACGGTATGAAATAACTCGATTAGCCATATGCATCTTGGTTCAATCATTTCTCTGGCTGCTTTATTCTTTCTTTCATTCCATTCCATGTTGTCTCGGCTATCTCATTCCATACCATGTTTAAGATTCCTAAAAAAATGCTTGTTATCCACACAAGAACAATTATTGCCTCAAAGGTCAAAGCGAATCGCCATCACTTCAAATTCCTAAACAACATCATAAAAGGGTTGTGGTGTTGACGTGTTTTTTGGGTCGTGCCATCCTTGGCAATGTAAGGGTTGTGCCGTCTTTGGCATTGTATCTCCTTGTATTTTACCTGGCTACGGCCCGGCAATAATGAAGAGTACAGATAAGACGTATGTATGCGGAGGCGTCCTGTGGACCCATAACTCTATGAGAGCCTGTAGCGACGTTAGGCCGGCAGCCCCTTGCAACTGGACCATCCATGGTACAGTATCACGCAAATATAACCAATGGCCCAGAAACTGAGCTGGATTAGATTGATGGAGCAAACGAATAGCACATAGTAGGAGGAAGAAGGAGCTGTGAATCTGAGCACTGGAATTCATAGTGAATCTGGGCAATCGGCCGGAAACGTGATAATCGAGTACTTGGAAGTTGTAACTACTCGATTTGTAGCTTGCCGGGCATTCAGTCAAGTACTGCTCCCTATCTTCAGTCAATGGCAGCCTGTTTTTACAAGTGTCTAGTCATTATTTTGTACGTGATTTCAGATTAAAACGTAGCTCATATTAATTCGTAAGTATCTTGATTGCTTTAGCGGTGATATTAGTATATGTTCGATTCCCTCGCAAAAAAAATCAGTATATCTTCGATTCATTTGGCGATTGGCATAGCAAAGTAGAAATAAAACAATGTGCACGTTACATGCAAATGAAAAATTCATTCCAAGATCAAGAGACATTTTCTTTGTTCTAGCAATGGTAAATGTACAGTTCATTTTTGATGTGTTAGCTGGATTGAAAGTTAAAACCATGTGTGCACTGTTTCCTTCGGAGAAAATTAGTATCGAGAATTGAAGCATGTTGGATACAAGCTGACGTATTAGGTCTGCTCCATGTGATTGTGCGAAATGTGCCAACAGAGTCGGAGTACTCAAGAGACCGATCAGGGGTTTGGGTAAGAGAATTGAAATGCCATGAGCCGGACATTAGAGACGACGCTCGTTTCGTTGGGTGAGGCATATGACCTCTAGATCCTCTACTCCTGGGAGATTGGGTTTGGAATTTGGTATGGCAAGAGCAGGTTGAGCGTGGAGATGACAAAGTCGATGTGAGGACAAATTTTGTAGAGATGTCATGACTTACCATACAAACCATTACGGCATGCCAATTAGGCTATTAGTTGGTGTGAACAATCACTTTCAGCATGCGTTCAACTATTATATGTGCTCGTGCGTCTATAGAGAAGGTCTGCAAGGTGAGAAGAGATTTATTTTGTAGTGGTGATGTGTAGAATTTTCCATTAGCTCCGTTTGTGTAGAGAATTTTCCAAGGTTTTTTAGGCGCTAGGCGCTGAGCGAGTGTTGTGCCTCCGCTTAGTTCAATGACAAGATAAGCGGCACCTGGGTGCTCTTAAGCATTATGTACGGACATCATACAAACAAGAACAAGGGCACCCAAAATCAGTTTTCATAGCATGCAAGGCATGTATACCAAAAAAGGGTTTCCCCTGCTTTTATATTATAAAGCAACTATCACCGATTACAAAGGAGAGACCGATACAAACACACACTACCACTGCACCCAACACACACACCCAAGGCAATATGCAAAGGTGTCGGGCACCGACACACCACCCCACCGACCACCAAACAAACTACAAATGAGCGAGGAAGACCGCTTGGGGCCGACGGAGACCTCCACCATGAGCAACCACAATAGAGAGGTGAAAGCTGGACAACAACGAAGCCAGGACTCAAAAGCGGTGCCTCCCAGAAGGGTACGACCATGGATAGCCGCCACCGCTCAATCCCGAAGATCAGTTTTTCATCCGGAGCAAGATGACAGAGCAAGATGACAGGAGAGGGAACGCCGTGACGGAGCCTTCAGGAAGGATAAAGGCGTCAGCGGCCGCCGCCCTTTGTCGGTCGATCGAAAGGACTGAGCAAGTGGTGTATCTCGGTGATCACCCCCTTTGTTGCACCCTAGCTCTGTCAACCACTCGCAACCACGCCACCCGCGCGGCCATGGTTGCCCGCCTGCACCTGAGATGCACGCTCCACCCCCAAACGCCGCGCCTCCCACCGCCAGAGCCGCCGCCCTGCACCCAGACAACCCCGAGACAACACAAAGTCCCCGGCTTTGGCCCAACTGACAACCCCCGACCGGCGGAGCCACAGCAGATGCTCCGCCCCGAACATCGGCAGACCTGTGCCAACACGCCCGGCGCCGAGGAAAAAGGGAGAAGGAGGAGCGGACGCATCCGGACCGGCACACCCCTGTGCCAGCGTCAGGTGACGCTATCGCGTCGAGGCCACCCATCCCTCCTACCGAGCTCCCGGCCGAACATGAGGAAAGGGGGAGAAAGAGCGGACGCATCCGAACCGGCACACCCCTGTGCCGGCGACAGGTGACGCGACCGCATCGAGGCCACCCATCCCTCCTACCGAGCTCCCCATGGAACACACCCCCATGTCGCCCCACCATGGCAGCCGGCACACATCCCTGCGAGGCCACCAGCAATTGCACGCCCACCGACGAGGGATACCAAATTGACCCGCAGCCGCAGCCAAGGTAGCCCACTAGGGAGGCCCTCCCGCACTGAGCGGCGCCGTCCAGCCGCAAGGGCCCGACTAGACGGGGGCTGCCCAACTTAACTGTTGTCGCGCCGCCCCCTCACCATCGCGCCACGGTGAGAGAGGTCGCCCACGGCCCAGGCCTTGCTCTCCTATGTCTCTCTCACCCTGTTTTCCTTTGTCTAACCCTAGGCGTCCGAGCGCTTTTTTCAGTGCTTACCCCAAAAGCGAAGCGGTAGGCCTCCCCTCAGCGCTTAAGCGCGCCTAGGCGGACGCTCAATTTTTCACTGGAATTTTCCATTTGTGCAGTCTCATACTCCCTCCATAAGTGTCTTGACTTTGCACTAACTTTAGTAGAAAGTTGTACTAAGCTTGAGACACTTATTTTGGGACGGAGGGAGTACAATGATAGCAATTCAATTTGTGAGCTTCCAAAATCTGAATCGGTTGGAGGGGAACATTTAACTCAAGCAACTTCAGTTTTCAGTATTGCCGAACTGCTAGCTTGGCTCCTGCTAGAAGTCCGTCCAGAAAGTCTAGCATGTCAGACCAGGATGTAAAATTCCATCTGCGCCGTTTCCATGAATAGCCATTGTCACATTTAGTTAGGATGCCAGCCAGGTGTGGGCCACGAACGAATGGAAATGTCTATAAAAGCTGGTTATACATGCAGAAATACACAGTTCGTTGCAAATCCCAAGAGGACTGCTTGGTCCAGATTTCATGTGCAAGTGTGCTCGAGCCAAAGCGGATTTCCGTATATCTTGGTCCTTTCATCATAAAAGTGTATGTGGTACCTTGAGATTTTCCGTACTTTCTTTTGGGAAGTTGGAAGTAGTCACACGGTTTCATTGAATGTGAGTCTGCCATCTTGAATACTGATGAAATGCTTTGGAGGAAACATAAGAAACAAAATGAAATAGCACTGTTTGCAACATAGTTTTCATTCTTCCATTACAGTATATCATGATGGGTATGTATTCCAGGTTTGAGGTAGTCTAGGTTTATGGGAGTATCGTGACTAACGACTGGATCATCAGTTCATTGCATTAATGCATAATCATGTATTACATTTTACATAAGAGGACTTTATGTAAAATTAGAATCACATGGATGTAGATGATGTACTGATGGTGTCAAAGCTAGAACTATTCTCAGTTGAGCAGTATAAGATTCATACAATTGTTGGATGCCTTGGACTAAATAGTAATACTTTGTTTTTCACGATCTCATTTCCTTCTCCATTGGTTCTGCAAGTCTGATGTCAACACGGTCACCTTTGCTGATGAAAGTGGGAATTTGTTGTACTCTGGAAGTGATGATAATCTCTGTAAGGTCAGTATTCTTGTTAATTTCTCTAGATTGCTGTTTTACTTCTCTTCCCTTTTTTTATCTTGCTTCAATACTAGTACTATCTAGTAATTATATTCTAATTCATCCTATAGAGAACAGAACTAACATACACACTTTGTGTATAATAAACGTAGCTGCCTAGGGCCTAGCTGGACTTGGAGAGTAGTTAATAAAGCATAACTTTTATGCTTCTGGTGGCTTTAAAAGGAAGAATAGAGCTGTTACCATTTACATTATGCTACAAAAGTAAACAATTGAGGGCCTGTTGGAAGTTCGAACAACCTTTTATATATGCACCATCCTTTTATCCAATTATGCATTAGCCTAACGATACTTCATAACTCTTAGGTCTGGGATAGGCGTTGCCTTGTAAGAGAGAAACCAGCAGGTGTTTTGACAGGTCACTTAGATGGGATTACATGTATTGATAGCCGTGGTGATGGGCGTTATCTAATCTCCAACTGCAAGGATCAGACTATCAAACTTTGGGATGTCAGAAGGATGTCCGCCACCGTAAAAGGGTAATGCTTTTGTTTTACAGATGCACATAACGTTAACAATGTTCTAGTCCAATTCGACAATGACAAGTCCCAATTTTGTATATTTCTCAATTTTCTACCTTTTTCACAGGCGACAACCAAGATTATATGACTGGGACTACAGATGGATGTCGTTCCCACCACACGCTAGATATTATAAGCATCCAAATGATCTGTCTCTGGCAACATACAGGGGTCATTCAGTTCTGCGGACACTTATCCGCTGCTACTTCTCTCAATGCACAGGTTAGGAGTGAATTAGGGATTGTGCTTTGTCACATTCAAATTTGGTTGTTGGTTGCTCCTCTTTGTCAATTAAGTTGGCATTGCACCGCACTCCGGCTACAGCTGATGGTATGAGGCCAACAAAGCATGTTTGGTAGTCAGGATTTCTGGTACTTGGATCTTGCAAGTATTAAGTATTAACTCGTAAGCTGCACAACAAGAGATCTAGGACAGTAAGAAGTTGCACACAACACATAGCCTCACCACTGAAGCCTTCTGATTTAAAATGTTTTCAACTGATTGTACTTGCACTATTGAGCAATTTGGCGTGTGCTATATCTGGGCTAGATTTATGTTACATTGTTGATGCTTTACTAGCTCCCCTAGAAAATTTCAAGTTGCCATGTGAAAAAGCTGGTGGACGAAGTAACCTAATTAAGTTGTTTCTAGGTTCCCAACAACCTTGGTTGCTAGAGTTCTACCCATTTGAAATAAAACTTGTGAAGATGCCACATTATTGGCCATAATGCATTTAAATTAGCATTTTCAACAGATATTTAGATCAACATGAATCATGTGTAACTACGCAAGTCGCCCCATTGTTTTCTCTTTTTCATTCTTGTGTTATCTTTTGCAGCACGGGCCAGAGGTACATATACACTGGATCAAGTGACGATTCAGTGCATATTTACGATGTGGTACGTAAATCCAATCTTCCCACATTTTCCTAATTATAGCATGCCTACTTCAGTGTTTGCAGATTGTTGTTATCCACTACAAACCTGCTGCTCGTGCAGGTAACCGGGGCGACCGTCAAGAAGCTCTCATGGCACGGTTCGATCATCAGAGACTGCACCTGGCATCCTTACCGCCCAACGCTCGTAAGCTCTTCCTGGGACGGCTATCTGGCCCGGTGGGAGGCATCAGGCGACAATGAGGACCCTCGGTGCTCACGTCACGACGAGCAGAGGACTAGCCCTTACGACCAGACATACGGGCTCTCTTTTGCCCTATAGTAAGTTGCAGAGGACCTGGCATGATAAGCAGTGCCGAGGCGAGCTCGTGATGAACCTTGATGTTGGGTTGTGGCGGTTTATCATTGATGTGCTTATATGGCAGTATAAGCACAAGCAGTCATGCACTGTATGTCTGAGGCAACTTGTGCTCCTCTTGCTGTCACTGATAGAAAATAGTGATGTTAACAAGATGTAGCCGTTGCTCTTGTAAATTTGTTTGCAGTTGATCAGGTGGTGTCAGTGACAAAGTCATATGTAACTATACAAGTTTTTTAGTTGTTGTTGTTGTTGTTGTTGAGAGAATTGTAACTATGCAAGTAAATAATGCATGTGCATTCTGTTGCCATACAGAAATGTATATATAGTGATGAGTAAATAATGCTGGTGATACAACAGCTTGACCTGCTGGTGTGGTTTCATCCTCAAAATCTTGTCCCTGGCTCCCTGCCCATCCAGTTACATTGATGTGTTCGTGGTCTGTGAGCCGCGAACATTGGTGGTTGGCAGGCAGGCAACAGCGTCAGGCTCACCTCATTGACGCCGGTGATCATGCGGGTGATGAAGAGCGAGCATTGCTCTGCTCTCAACTATGGTTAGAGCTCCACCCTCCCACAACATTAGGTAGGGTTTTGTGCCTTTTGATTAAGTCATGACCGTTGGGTTTGTGGTTGATTTGGTAGTTGTATGCGACCATAATGACGTTTAGGCTGGCCATTAGGTGGTTCTTTTGTGTTACGTGTTGCCAATTTACGGCTAGTTGTGCATTCATGTGCAGCTGCCAATTTGGTAAAGTTGCAAAACATAATACTTAGCAAGGTGAAAGTGTACGAATTTTAGAGGTACTACGCGTGCATGCAATGATTCACCGAGGGTGGCATCATGCAATTATTCAGGCAAAGTATTGTCTTAGGGTAATGTGCAAAGAGTAGTGGTGTGATGATGTTTAATAGGATAGGAACCTGTTGCCAATAACTTCCTCTGGCTTCTACTCACTGTCATTGACAAAATTGCACAAATATGGTAACAAATGCATCATTTCTTTGCTACATCACCAAAAGAGATGCAATTACCCAGTCATTCCATCATTTCACTTCCACTTCACTAACCTAATCAAAGCATCCTAATCCAAACAAGGACCCTCACAATGGCATCCAACCTATGTGCTAGCACATCATGGCCACTAGCAGCAACTACAATTGCATCTTTCACCTCTTAACTCCTCTCTTTGTTCTTTTGTCATGCTGATGAAACGTAGCAAAGATTACTAGCTACCACCCACCGTGACCATCAATTCTTTAGCTCCATTGTCTGCCACCTGCATTTGCGCACTGCCACCACCATGGCCACCCTTGTTGGAGCTCCCATTGATGCCATAGTGAATTGTCGGTAGAATGGGAGTAGGATCAATCATGGTGTAGACCTTCACCACCCTTCACTTGCAACAGGGACACTTTATAGATTAATGCTCTAGTAAATTCGTCTAAATATTCAAACCAATAAAGAAAGGAGGGCACTATCATTCAACCCCCCCCACACACACACACACACACCACCACCACACACGCACACACACATGTCTAGTCTTTTTTTACTACTTGGGCATGGATCGATGTAGGCCACATATTTTTTAATACCGAGTTGGCAGGATCTTAAACTCAAAACTTCTTACTTGGATATTATATTTAATGAGATCTTTTATGGTACATCACCTTAAGTGGGCCATTCATTTCTGTGATTGGACAACTCAGATGAAGCAATTAACTACCAGGGGAGAGAAAGAGGGCAAGTACTGAGTTACTATGTGACGAAGGGCAAGTCCACGAGGATCCAACCGGCCGTTTGCGTCTGAGTAGACGGCCTTTGGGAGGAACAGGGTGGCTGCATTGTCACTTGGTCAGAGGGAGGGATCTCAGTCCGGTCGTGCGACGGAGAGAAACCGACCTTGTGCGGCCGACAGGTGGTGTGGGGCGACTGTGTCAAATCGCTGGGTTGGCCATTTAATATTGGCCACTGGATCAACTAAATTCATGCTCCATTTAAACCCCATTCATCCAAATGTTCGAAATGAAGAGGATCGGTCAATGTATTTCAATGCACGTCATAACTCTGACATGGCTCCTACTCATCCTCTTCCAGCGCCCGGCAGGTAGCGAGAAGACTTGTGGCGACGTGCGGCGGCGTTCCAACAATATGTAGCGGCGACAGTCCGATGACGTTCGGTTGCGGCAGTGGGCTGCAACGCGGTGGTCCTGCGGCGGCGTGCTGGTGTGGCGGTATTGGGGATTGGATTAGGAGAAGGCCAACTCCCCCACCAAATAGGAAAAGGTGGACTATTTTTTTGGTGATCACCAATAATTTATTAGGTAAAGGAGACTTGTTGGAGCAGCTTTTTTGGCCTAACTCCCCCAATATCAGGATCTTATTGGGGCAAGGGGAACGGCTAAAGATGCTCCTAGGAGATCTTCATAGTCGTTGATTAGTTTTCCCACCCATTTTTGTAGCGCGAGTGCTCTCACCTTCTTCCTTCTCCACTCATTCCCGGGCTTCCTCCTTTTTTTTCTTACCGAAAAAGGCTTTTGCCCCTTTTGTCGTACTTCATCCTTGACGGAGAGTTCGTCCCTGTGAGTGGTCGATCACTTCCTAGCAATTCGATAATTGTCTCATATAGGTACATCCTAGTACTACTCCCTCCGTAAAAAATATATATAATCATATAGGTACATCCTAGTACTACTCCCTAGGATCATTTTAGTGATTTAAATAATCTTATATTTCTTTACAGAGAGAGTACATTTGATGCGGTGGTAGAACCCGAGGTCCCTCTAGGACCACTCCTCGAGTTGTAGGGGAAGGGAAGGGTTGGCCAGAGGCGAGGGCCTTGGCCACTGGTGCCGTCGCGATCAGGAAGGAGGATGGCAGTGAGAGAGAGAGGTGCAGCTAGGGTTTAGGTCTCCCGGCTCCCTAAGGGAAGCCGAGCAAATATTGATTGCTTCTTGCTTGATTAGATTGATACATCTCCTCTCCTTATATAGAGAGATTTACTTGACTCCTAAGAAAACGACCCTAATAACGGTAAGATAATTGGGCTAAGCCCCTAATAACGATAAGATAACTTGGGCCATAGCCCACTGGGCTAAGCCCATAATATGCCGGTCATAACACTTCTCCCCGCCTGCACAAACAGCTCGTCCTCGAGCTGTAAGGCGGGGAAGCGCTTGCTGAACTCCTCGAGGTGATCAACCAGCGTCAAACACCTCCGCGACAAATTTGGGCGGCCAGTCGCCGAGCCCGGCGACGGCCTCCTCCTCAATGTAGTCTGCAACCTCCGGTAGAAGAGTCGAGGCGACGTGGCCGGGCATGTAGGTCTCTTCGCGGTTGAAGCACAACCCTTGGCGGCGGCGCTCGATGCTTCGGTCGAGGTGAGCCGGTGAGCAGGCGCGCCCAGTCACGGCAAGGGTGCCGCGGAAGCTGAGCGAGCCGACCTGGCAGGAACATCCGGCCAAGGTGGCGGCCCGGCGGCAGGCGGTGATACTGTTGGATGGCCACCGTCTGCGGCGCTTCGAGCAGCGGCGTAATACATGGCCGTCTGGAGGTCACTGGGTCCCTCGCAGCTCGGCGTCCACGCGGATATGATCTCGCGGACCGCCGACGAAGAGTTCGCCCGGCCGGTGAGCCGTCCACGCCGGACGCGTGGCATGCCGAGCTGGCGGCGGTGTAGTCTCGCCGTAGAGGTGAAGGGAAGGCGGCCCAACCGCCGGCTGGCTCCCACGCATCGGTAGTCCGGAATCGAAGGAGGCGTAACTTCGCAACGCTCCCATGGGGGCATGCCGCCTTGTCTGCGCCGAGGGCGTAGTACCACGTCTGTCTGGCACCGCGAGGTGATAAGAGGCGAGCCAAAGTGCGGTCCGATGCTGGCGTCTGTTGCCCCGGAAGAACTGCTCGCCTTGGTTGAGCGATTGAGGGGGTCCTCGGCCAGCCGTCGTAGGTGGCGGCGAAGCGACGAAGCGCGGCGGTGTCTGAGCATGACCGCCGTGAGTGTATGGCTCGGCGGTACGGAGCAGCGAAGAGGATGGCGTTGGTCCGGTGTGCACAGGTGGTCCGCAGGAAAGCGGTGGCCCGTTGAAGCCAGCGTGGAAACCCGTGGAGCCGGAGGGCCTGTCGTATGGTAGGGAGGGCGCCGGCTGGTCCGCGGCCATGGTGTAGACTGGCGGCGGTGACGTCCCGGCCAACCAGGCCGGAAGCTGGGACGGCGAGGGCGGAACCGCACTTGCTGAATCGGCACGCCCGCCCGCTGGTTGTAGTCGACCAGTCTTTGGGCGGAGGGCTGGCAGCGGCAGTATGCTGAAGCGGAGGCGGCGGGCGCGGTGATGGCCGCGACCATTATGGCGAATCGGGCGGTGGCGGGCGGTGGTATGCAATGACCCGACCGATGTCGCGGTGGCCCCGGTCTGCGGCTGCCGAAGCGGTGGCGGCGAGGACCCGGGTGGCGTGGGTGACGCGGCGAGGGCCGGCGCCGGCCACTGCGGCCATTGGGGCGTGGCGGCGGCGGCGGCCAGCGGCGATGGTGGTGTAGTGGCGGTCGGCGCCATGGTGCCGATACTACCGCAGCGAGGCTGGCTCGGTCGCGGCGGCCGGCGGCCCGTAGGGGTCGGCTAGGTATAGTGTATCCCCTGGACGGCGGTGACGAGATCGTTGAGGACCCCGGTGATCTCCGCCGGGGAGTAGACGGCGGGCGGTGGTGCGGTGGAGGGCGCCGTCATCTGGATGGTGGTGGTGCGAGAGGATGCGACCCGGCACGCAGACGGGAAAAGCGGCCAGCGGTGGAGAAGGCCGGCCAGCGGTGGTGACGATCGGCGGCGGAAGCGATGGGATGGGCGGCGAAGACATGATCGAAACTGAGCTACCTGATAATCATAATTGGGCTAAGCCCCTAATAGCGATAAGATAACTTGGGTCATAGCCCACTGGGCTAAGCCCATAATATGCCGGTCATAACATGCGGCCTTTCATACATCAGAAGAAATCGATCGGGCACTCCGTTAACTATGCAAAGATGGTTGTTCAAACCATGAGCATCTTTGATTCTTATCATCGTGTTGTTACAAGGGATGAGCCTTTGATGAGTATTTCTAAAAAAATTTGATACATCAATAAGATTCTTGGTTCTTGACCTGCAAAAGAAAAAAAAAGATTCTCGGTTCTTAAAAAGAAATTTGCTTAGGCCAGCGGGAGATAGTTGACCCGCGAGTGTAGCGCGTTAGTTCATGTAGCCCGCATCTGGTTAGGTGAAGCATGAGTCGGAGCTGTATATATGTTTATGTATACGTTACGAGTAGCAAAGCCCTAATTTACTGCCTAGGTTGCTTGGTTGACTTATATTAAGCCCTAATTCGCTAATTATCTTGCTTGTTGCTCTCTAGGCGCGCAAACAGCATGGTTAACAATATATCCAGCGTGTTGCAATGTCATTTAAAGCTACAACATGTATACTAGTTGGAAGGAAATACTTTTCTCAGCTTGCAAAAACATCTTGTATTGTGGGACGAAGGATGTACTACTATATTAGCATATGGCTCATCTTTCATTCTTACAAAATTCTTGAAGTCCTTGCTTGGAGCTAAATATTGTTATATTGATTCATCAAACGACATAAAAGCTTCAAAAACATCTATTTATGAGCTTTTATGGTTTTTTGGCCAAAATAAAAAAGCTGCAAAAGCAGAAGGGCACCACTATCCATCAGACTACAGATACTTTGCTTCTATCAGACTACTGGCAAGCCGTCCGATCCTATGCAGGGAGGACGTCCGATCTGGGCCAGGAGAGCGTGAGATTTGCTGGTCTATTTTCTTAATTGAATGCTTCCTAATTTGCCGGTTTGCTTCCTTAATTCACTCTTCGTTATAACTGCTCCCGCACAGCACGGCTGATTTATTTTGTTAATTGAATGCTTCCTAATTTGCTAGTTTGCTTCCTTAATTCACTCATTCGTCATAATTAATCCCGATCTCTCTTTCATACCTTTCTTCCTCCTCGTGCTTCAGACATATTACAATTGTGTTTCTGTCAAAAGAAAGTTGTGCTTCCAGCGTATTATAATCGTGTTCCTATCAATTTTTTTCCTTACAACTATATTAGAATCGTGTTGCTGTCAAAAGAAAATTTGTTTGCAGCATATTACAATTGTGTTTCTGTGGAAAAGAAATATTGCTTTTTTCCTTACATAGAATCGTGTTGCTGTCAAAAGAAAATTTGTTTGCAGCATATTACAATTGTGTTTCTGTGTTAAACAAATATTGCTTCCACCGAACTGAGATCTGCTTCCATCTAACAAAAAGTGTCATCCATTGTTATGGTACAATTATTATTTTTTGAACGGGAAAGCCTCTCTGAGTTTGTTGCTCATCCAACAAAGTTACATCGTTCAATACAAATTGAAACAGAAAAGATGGTGTCTCTATCCCAGAAAAATTGCTTCCACCGAACTGAGAGTTGCTTCCATCTAACAAAAAGTGCCATCCATTGTTTCGTACATTTTGTTTACGATGAATCAAATTTTGTTCCCATCCACTGGATTGAAACAGAACATAGTTTGTTTCATGTGAACATAAAAATCCTATTTTTCTATTGATTACATATGTTTCCCAGGAAATTGAGATTGCAATTCATAGTGTGCCTAGACCCGTTCAAGTAACAACATGTCTCTCAGCTTCTGTTTGGCTAACGTCGTCCTCTCTTGTACGCCAAATGATGTCCAGAATGCCGTGTAACGCCAAACATAGCCTCCACCGAGCAAAACAAGCAGTGCACTGTCTACACCAGCAAAAAAACAGTTGCATGCGTAAGCTCACCAAAACAGCAACCAAATTACAGCAAATGGCTTGAAGCAAAAACAAGATTCTGGTTGAACCAATAACTGGTTTGTTGGAACAGTAGAAGCAAAGGTATACCCAGAAAAAAAGAGTAGAAGCAAAGGTATGGCAGTGATTTACTACGGAAAAGATGTGTAACCGAAGCATGAAAACTGCAATTTAGAAACAATAATAAAGTTGTATAGAAGCATAGAAACAATAATAAAGTTGTACCGAATCAAGATGCTACCCTGACGAGGTGGACTGGATTCCAGAGTAGTGGTGTCCGATCCTGGTGGAGATAAGCGCGACGGCGTGGGAGGTTGCGAGCTCGTCGGTGGGCGGGGCCATGGTTAATGTTGTGCGATACCGGCAGACGGGACGACACACCGGCGAGTTTGGCCCGAGGCCGTTGAGGGGCGGGGCAGAATACAGGTGTACGGAGACGTGCGCCATGGGCACCGGCGAGGTCAGATGGGGGCGGCAGAGATGGGAAAAGAGGGCGGTTGGGTGTGGGGCAATTAATTCAGGGGTAATAAAGACAGATGACGAGAGATTATTGGAGACGGGATCTCAATCGTGAGATGAAAATAAGATCAACTTATCGCGAGCGGTCTGACGATGGTTTCCCTCCAGACTACCGATAGGAAGAGTTTCCCAAAGCAGAAGCAACAGCCCAAACAAACAGGGCCTAAGTAGTTTCAAGGCCTAACTAATTGTCTAGGTTGCTTCTTGCTTGTACTTACCCAACTGCATACGCATGCTTCGACCATTCGACGAACAATACATTATACATACCACACATACATGCACCTCAGCACCACCCACATATCCCACTCCTACAAATAGAGGCATATAACAACCAACGTTGTCCAAGTCGATCAACTGATATTCGCCTCTGCTCTGTCGCCGACCGTCCATCAGTCATTCAGTTGAACAGATCAGACCGGTCGGTGCATACGTAAGCTCAAGCCTCAAGGTCAACTGCAATCCTTCGATCATTCCTACGGTCTGGTTTGGTACTACAGATATCGATTGTGCGATCGCAGTGGTGCCGTGCGTGCGACGATGAGCTCCACGGGCAACGTCGCCGGCGGCGGCAAGAAGGCGACGTGGCCGGAGGTGGTGGGGCTGCCGGCCGATGAGGCCAAGGTCGTCATCCTCAAGGACAAGCCTGACGCCGACGTGATCTTCCTGCCTTTCGGGGCGGGGGTGCAGCAGGACCTCAGGCAAAACCGCGTCCGCGTCTTCGTCGGCACCATCGCCAGCGTGGTGACCGTAGTCGTCGCCCCCAAGGTTGGCTAGCTAAGCTAGCTAGCCAGGGAGCTATGGTTAGCTCATGAAATAAATTCATAAACTGATACCATCTTACAAATTGGTTCCATTTATGTGTGTTGTCGTATTGTTTAATGTTTATTTTTGAGCTTCGGCTGTAAGACATGTAATGGTGAAACATTGAATTTGCGAGCATGTATGGCCTGTGGAGTAGCTAGCAGGCTGCATATTTGACCCTGCAAGACGGCAGCAGTAAATAGCTGGAGTAGCACCTGACTGCAAGGGCATGTCATTATATTTGACCATGATTTGGAAATAATCAAAAACTACTTCGCTTTCAGTTTACATTACCCCCCTCATGTTTCCCTTCCAACATTGATGTAACGCCCCGGATACAACTTTCCATATTCGTAACTCCAACTCTTGCCTTTTCCGGAGATGCAATATATTATTTCCTTCGTGGTTGGGTTTTGTGTTTTGTTTTGCATTTTGTTCGGCCATGCATTTCATCTCATAGCATCATGCGCATTGCATCTGCATGTTTTCATAAAGTTTGCACCCGTTCGTAGTTGCCGCGTCCCCCCTTGCCTTCGTTGACCATTCCGAGACCAATCAGGTTTTCGCTTTCCTCTTGACCGTGACCACCTAACCTCTCTTGCCAGCTCGCAGCCCCCTCGCGCGCGTCCGTAAACTGCTCCGAACCTGAACCGGGCTGTCGTTACCGATGAGTCCGGATCATCCCAAATCATCTCTAAAACATCTCCGTTTTCTTATTTGGACTCCCTAACCTATTTATTCTTGGCCGTTTGATTTTGATCGGAGGGACTAAACACCCCTAATCTAAACCAATTGCTATATATATAGGTCCAACCCTAGGATCTAGGGATCCTGTCCCATCCTTCCCATTCCATCGCTACCGCCACCCCTTGTCCTCTCCACATCGGGATCCTTCCCGATCCATTCCACCCAACCAGATTGCACCGACTGCCTCCCTCGTTTTCAGCATCGAACCAGCCATCATCGAAACTTCCAAACCCATCACTCCACCTCTCCAGCGGCCCCACGCGCCCGTGGATCCCCTTGACCTCGCCTGAGCTCGCCGGGGAGCAGAGCACCACGGCGCCAGATTTCCCCGTGCCCCTCTTGATCCAGAGGCGAGCTCCCTGCACGAGGCCGCCGCCTTCGACCGGCCTCGTCAGAGACCAGCGCCCCTCTGCCTTCTCCTTCCAGTTCGATCCGGAGGAGAGGAGCTCCTCCATGCCTCCCCGCGCCATGGACCTGCGCCACTGCCGACCCCAACCCCATGCCCGACGCTGTCCTGCGCCATCGTCGTTGACCACCAGATGAGCCTCGCGCCCATCTCTTCTCTTCTCCCTCCTTCCCTTTCTTCCTCTCATGTTTCTCTCTTCTCTCTTTCTCAATGCTCTCTCTCTGTTGCAACAGGGAACCGAGCCGCCATGTTCATCGCCCTTGTTTTCCCCAGCCAGGAGACCGACTGCAGCCTCCCCAACCTGGATCCACGTCGTCGCGTTGCTCCGCCCTCGACGTCGTCCCGTTGCGCTCGGATCCGCACCTCCCTTCGTTCCCTGCACCGCCGCGTCGCCGGGCAGAGCTCCATCATTGCCGCGCCCGCGTCTCGCCTCCTCTGTGCGCTTCCCTGCGCATCGGCGAGGCGAGCAACAGCGCCCGTGTTGACCGCGCCGTCAACCCACCCGGCGGGTCGACCTCCTCTGCGGCCAGCCTGAGCCCCTCCTTCGCCCTTGAGCCCAGCTCCGCGCGCCCCTGTTGGCCCAATGTGAGCAGCCCAGTCCCAGCAGATCTTGCCCGTGTTATGTTTTTTTCCTGTTATGCGATTTTGCTAATTATCCAAAACTGTAGTTTTGCAGAAAAACCCTCATGTTCATGCATTTAAAATCTCACAAACCATGCATCGGATTAAAAGGATTTATATATGAAAAATGCTTAGTTTTTCATCTAGTTTCATAATCTGCTGTTTTCATCCATGTTTAATATATTTAAAATGTTGTTTGTTTAAATTTGCTCAAATGCCATGTTAAAATGGTTTATTTCATAACTAAATAACCGTAGCTCCGATTTTAATAAACTTTATATGTAAATGGGGTAGGAAAATGCCTAGTTTAACAAGGTGGACTTTATTTTCATGTTTAACAACAATAAAATATGTTTTAGGGCAGAACAGTACCAAATTCGAAATATGCACATGGGGATTTTCCGGAATTGTTGTTTGTTGTTTCCGGCCTCATTTAAACTTGCCTAAATAGTTAGTTTACTTATGCTTCACCTCTTGCCATGTTTAACAACATTTAATATTGTTGGGTACATAACCGAGAAAGAACTAAATATGTCAATGTGGTGTTTTGTCAATATGCAACTTCGTTGCATATTGAGCTCTATAACTTGTAGTATTGTTTGTTGCACTTTGTCATGTCATGCCTCATTAAGCCGGACATGCATCATACTCGATTGTGCATCATGCCATGTTTATGCTTGTGCATTTACCATGTTGTTTGTTTCTTTTCGGTGTTGCTTCTTAGTTCCGGTAAATGTTGCGATTGTGAGGATTCGTTCGACTACTTCCGTTCGTCTTCTTCATGGACTCGTTCTTCTTCCTAGCAGGATTTCAGGCAAGATGACCGTCACCTTGGATCTCATTACTATCATTGCTATGCTAGTTGCTTCGTTCTATCGCTATGCTGCGTTACCTACCACTTGCTTATCAAGCCTCCCAAATTGCCATGAACCTCTAACCTTTGTCACCCTTCCTAGCAAACCGTTGTTTGGCTATGTTACCGCTTTTGCTCAGCCCTCTTATAAGCGTTGATAGTTGCGGTGAAGATGAAGATTGCTCCATGTTGGATTATGTTTATGTTGGGATATCACAATATCTCTTATATTATTAATGCATCTATATACTTGGTAAAGGGTGGAAGGCTCGGCCTTATGCCTGGTGTTTTGTTTCACTCTTGCCGCCCTAGTTTCCGTCATACCGTTGTTATGTTCCTTGATTTTGCGTCCCTTACGCTTAGCTTATCCGGTGTGTCCTGAGAACGAGGTACGTGCGACTCCTATCGGGATTGTCGACACATCGGGCGGTCTTGCTGGTCTTGTTTTACCATTGTCGAAATGTCTTGTAAACCGGGATTCCGAGACTGATCGGGTCTTCCCGGGAGAAGGAATATCCTTCGTTGATCGCGAGAGCTTATCATGGGCTAAGTTGGGACACCCCTGCAGGGTTTGAACTTTCGAAAGTCGTGCCCGTGGTTATGTGGCAGATGGGAATTTGTTGATATCCGGTTGTAGTAAACTTGAAGTAAAACTCTTCTAAAATACACCAACCGTGTGCGTAACCGTGAGTGTCTCTTTTCGGGGTTGATCGAGAGGAGAACACGGTTTCTGGGCTATGTCGGCGTAAGTAGGAGTTCGGGATCACTTCTTGATCATTACTAGTTGACGACCGCTTGCTTTGCTTCTCTTCTCGCTCTTATTTACGTAAGTTAGCCACCATACATTGCTTAGCCGCTGCTGCAACCTCACCACTTTACCCCTTCCTTACCCATTAAGCTTTGCTAGTCTTGATACCCATGGTAATGGGATTCTTTGAGTCCTCGTGGCTCCTGATTACTACACCAACAGTTGCGAGTTCAGGCTATGCGATGATCATGGCGCGAGGCGATGTTCACTTGTTTTGGAGTTCTTCTTCTTCTTGATCGAGGATAGGTTCCAGTCGGCAGCCTCGGCTAGCGAGGTGGATATTGTTTGAGTTTACATTCTGTTTCATCCGTAGTCGGATGTTGATCTTGTATATGATGTATTGTTGTATTCATGTGACATTGTATGTCTTGGTTGTATCCCCACTATTATGTAATGTTGATGTAATGATATCCACCTTGCAAAAGTGTCTTCAAGATGCGCTTCTATCCTTGGTGGGACTTGAGTTCCTTTAGGATAGGGTCGCATCTTGGGCGTGACAAGTTGGTATCAGAGCCTCGACCGACCATAGGAACCCCCTTGATTGTTGGCCGTTGTTGAGTCTAGAAGAAAACTATTTTGAGTCTTAGGATTATATATATCGGAGAGTAGGATTCTTTTACTCCTCGGTCCTTCGCCGCTCTGGTGAGGCCTCTGGCGTAGATGTTTTGTCTTTCCTCTCGTCAAATTTCACGAAATTTTTTTAGGATCACGCGAGTATCTTGGGATCGTTCGATAGTCTTGTGGCGAGAACATTGTTCTTGGTGCCTCGACATTTAGGGGTTGTGGCGGTGTCCCGTGGAGTTGAGCTCCGAGGTGTTGTCGTCACAATTTTATCGTTGCGATTCTGGAATACGAGTTTTGCCGACATCGAAAATCTCTTTTATGCAGTTGTTGGTGAGATAACCTCGGCGCCACCCGATCTTTGGGGAGTTCGGGAGTATTGCCATAGCTCGTATAACGGATGCTTTTGAAGGTTGAGGTACCACGATTTCGGAGTTTTCTTGGTTATGTCTTTGAAGGATGGATACAGCTGGATCTAGGTATTGTTAGTTTGGGTGATATATTTTGTGTCCTCTGTATCCCCAACACCAGATTGCATAACCAGAAAGTTTCGGGAGTCTATAGGTGGGAATTCAAGTAGCTCCTAAAATATCTTTCCGACAGATGCATGATATGAGATTGGGTAAATCTCTATCATATGTATTTGTTCGGCTTATTCTGCAAGCCAAATCCTTTTTTGTTTTATTTGTGGTATTCAAGTTGCTTGATGTCAAGTGTTGATCCATACCTTTCCTAAGCGGTGTTCTCATATTGCTATGTGAATACTAATCCTTCTTGATCATCGAGGTCGTCATGTTAATTATTTTCCAACGGCGTGCTTCTCTTTAAGTGGATCCGATCATTTCAACATCCATAAGATCAATTCTAAGTTTTTCTCAACGGTATCTGTTTCATCCGTCCCCAAGTTGCCTTTGTTTTCCCGCCCTCCCACCCCTTTTTCTTCAAGGACTCAGATTTCTTTATCATGTATCCTTTTTATTTGAGAGAAGTCTCTTCATTCTTTTCTTTCGATGTTCTTATCCGGTGATTTCCCATGAAGATGCTCAACAGTTTCAAGTTCATCATCCTTCGTTGTTGTTTCTTCTCCGGCGGATCCAATTTCAAGCTTTCGGTGTTGATCATATTCCTTTCCTCGTTTCAAATGTTTTTTGCATGCCGGTGTACCTCTTAGTTGTTCACCTCTCTCTATTCTTATCCGGAGTGTTGAAGATATCTCAGAAGGCTCGTCTTTTCATTCCAGATCCTTTCAAGTTATTTTGAGGTTGTTATCTCATTCAAGTCATTTAATTCAACCGGTGTAATCTCTCTTTAAAATCGTTCAATGGTGTTTCTTTTGAGTGGGCCCTAACCCACAGGTCTTTTCCCAGGATCTTACTTGACTCTTCTATTTTCACGGAGCTTTTAAAATTCTTTTCAAAGTTTGACGTAAGTATGAATTCCATCAGTCATATGCCTTTGTCCAAGATCTTCCAAATTCTTTCATCGTTGGGTCAACCTTCTATTCTTCATTCCGGAGTGCCTCAATAATTCATGGTGCCGTATCTCATCGTCAACTTAGATTTTGAAGACCAAAGAAATGTTTCCTCTAAATGTTGGTCCGTTCTCTCGAAGATTCATGGTTCTAGCTTGATGCCATCCTCTCATAATTGTTTTCGATTGTGAGAACTCTTTTCTTACCATCCGGAGCATTTCATGAGTTGTTTCCATTTCTTTCCTCCGTAGGCCATCATGTCATAATTCCTCATTCTCAGCTTTCAGCTCCCGTTCTCCAAATCTTACCGGTGAATCTTTCAAATATCCTCTAATCAGTTCATGATCTCTTCATTCTCTTGTATCTAAATTCTCTCAAGCATCTTCATTCGTTTTCCAATTCTTCCCGGTGAATTGTGCCTTTGCTACGTTCATTTTCAATTCTTACGATGGTTCGTTCAATATTTCTTTTTCTTGATTATCGTATCAGTTCATTCGTTCTTTTCAATTCCACCGGTGGTTCCATCAATACCTTCTCAAGTTTGCGCTACATCTCTCTTAATCCTTTCTACGAGAATAAGTAGTGTGCCAAATCCGTTGCTTATCATCAATTAAATTGGTGAAGGATACGCATAACGTAATTCTTATTATTGTTTCATCCAAGTGATCTAGTTTCTTCTTTCCATCATTGTCATCATGTCACATTTCTCGGTTCGAGATGCTCCATCTTTTCTTTTACGGAGTTCCAAGTTTTCCGCATTATCTCATCACAAAGCTCCTTCTAAATCGCCATGAAATCGTCACCACTGTGTCTTCATCTTCTCTTTCTTTTTATCATACTTTTATTAACGGATTTACTCATTGAGGCTCTACATGGTGGTTCGTAAAGGATTCTTTTCATTCTTCAATTGTTCTTCAATATTTCTCTCGAAGTTATGATCCGCCAAGCTATACTCTAAAATAAACATGGTGCTCAATACATGTTTTGTTTTGAGGAGTTCAAGCATTCTTCATCTTGCATTCTGAAGTGCAATTCTTTCTACCTTATCTTTTGAGATGGTGTTATGTCATCCTTGGCAATTTCTCCTCGTGCTTCATGATTCACATGTTGTCAAGAATGAGGTATTTAAATCCATCAATCTCTTCATTGGAGTTTTCTTGGGTTATATTTCACCTAAAGCTTTCCCTAAGGATTGTTGCTATTTATGGTGCTTATAAATGACCCAAGTTCTTCATTTTCCTCCGGTGAAATAAGTTTCTCGTCTCCTTGTTGATATCAATCCAATCATTTGTTTCCGTTGGTGGCAGAAGCTCACCTCATCATTTTGAGATGTTTGCCATAAGCCCACAACAAGCTTGTGTTTTTCTTTGTTGATTTTGCAACAACTCCGTTCAATTGTTCTTTGCAAGGATGCTTTCCAAGATCATTTGTGGCAGAAGTTGGCATTTTCTTCTCCATTCTTTTATTCCAATGATCTATCTTCTTTTCGTTCTTCCGGAGGCATGGTGATGTTGCTCTCTTCACTCATCATCTCGAATTGTGAGGATCGTGTTCTTTTCATGCTTATCCATTTAACCGGAGTGTTGTGTCATCTCTTCAAGTTCTTTTCATCTTATCAAGTTTTCCTTCTTTTAGTCGGAGTGCTGCCCAAATTATATCAATCTTATTCCTTCTCTATCTAGTTTTAACCGGAGTGGTTTCAATATCTATCTTATCATTAAACCTCTTGGTTCTCGTCGTATCCCTTGTTCCTCTTTTCTAACAGAGTGTTTTCAATTTTGCTCATCTTCGTTGTTTTCTTTCTTTCATTTTTCTCAACATCTCAAGGTTCATGGTTTCACTCGTTTGTCCAAGAAGCAACTTAGTTTTACTCTTATCTTCCTCTTTCTTTTCCCTCCGGTGCCATCCTAGATCTCGGGACGAGATCCTCTTGTAGTGGTGGAGTGTTGTAGCCCGGATACAACTTTCCATATTCGTAACTCCAACTCTTGCCTTTTAGGAGATGCGATATATTATTTCCTTCATGGTTGGGTTTTGTGTTTTGTTTTGCATTTTGTTCGGCCATGCATCTCATCTCATAGCATCATGCGCATTGCATCTGCATGTTTTCATAAAGTTTGCACCCGTTCGTAGTTGTCGCGTCCCCCCTTGCCTTCGGTGACCAATCCGAGACCAATCAGGTTTTCGCTTTCCTCTTGACCGTGACCACCTAACCTCTCTTGCCAGCTCGCAGCCCCTCATGGCGTCCAAGTAAACTGCTCCGAACCTGAACCGGGCTGTCGTTACCGATGAGTCCGGATCATCCCAAATCATCTCTAAAACATCTCCGTTTTCTTATTTGGACTCCCTAACCTATTTATTCTCGGCCGTTTGATTTTGATCGGAGGGACTA
This sequence comes from Aegilops bicornis, assembly GCA_021605145.1. NCBI lineage: Eukaryota > Viridiplantae > Streptophyta > Magnoliopsida > Poales > Poaceae > Aegilops > Aegilops bicornis. Next base: position 112,328,881 of record CM038669.1, on the reverse strand, counting down.
AACACCCCTAATCTAAACCAATTGCTATATATATAGGTCCAACCCTAGGATCTAGGGATCCTGTCCCATCCTTCCCATTCCATCGCGCCGCCACCCCCCCTTGTCCTCTCCACATCGGGATCCTTCCCGATCCATTCCACCCAACCAGATCGCACCGACTGCCTCCCTCGTTTTCAGCATCGAACCAGCCATCACCGAAACTTCCAAACCCACCACTCCACCTCTCCAGCGGCCCCACGCGCCCGTGGATCCCCTTGACCTCGCCTGAGCTCGCCGGGGAGCAGAGCACCACGGCGCCAGATTTCCCCGTGCCCCTCTTGATCCAGGAGCCCGAGCTCCCCTGACCAGCGCCCCGTTGCCTTCTCCTTCCAGTTTGATCCGGAGGAGAGGAGCTCCTCCATGCCTCCCCGCGCCATGGACGTGCGCCACTGCCGACCCCAACCCCGTGCCCGACGCTGTCCTGCGCCATCGTCGTTGACCACCAGATGAGCCTCGCGCCCATCTCTTCTCTTCTCCCTCCTTCCCTTTCTTCCTCTCCTGTTTCTCTCTTCTCTCTTTCTCAATGCTCTCTCTCTGTTGCAACAGGGAACCGAGCCGCCATGTTCATCGCCCTTGTTTTCCCCCGCCAGGAGACCGACTACAGCCTCCCCGACCTGGATCCACACCATCGCGTTGCCCCGCCCTCAACGTCGTCCCGCTGCGCTCGGATCCGCACCTCCCTTCGTTCCCTGCACCGGCGCGTCGCCGGGCAGAGCTCCATCATTGTCGCGCCACGCATCGCTGAAGCGCCCGCGTCTCGCCTCCTCTGTCGCCTTCCTCTGCACGCCAGTGAGGCCGAACAGCAGCGCGCGTTGACCGCATCGTCAACCCACCGGCGGGTCGACCTCCTCTGCGGCCAGCGAGCCCGGCTCCCCTTGCGAGAGCCCAGCTCCAGCGCCCTGTTGGCCCAATGTGAGCAGCCCGGTCCAGCCGATCGGCCCGTGTCATGTTTTTTTCCTGTTCTGCGATTTTGCTAATTATCCAAAAACTGCAGTTTTGCAGAAAAACCTTTATGTTCATGCATTTAAAATCTCACAAACCATGCATCGGATTAAAAGGATTTATATATGAAAAATGCTTAGTTTTTCATCTAGTTTCATAATCTGTTGTTTTCATCCATGTTTAATATGTTTAAAATGTTGTTTGTTTAAATTTGCTCAAATGCCATGTTAAAATGGTTTATTTCATAACTAAATAACCGTAGCTCCGATTTTAATAAACTTTATATGTAAATGGGGTAGGAAAATGCCTAGTTCAAGATGGTGGACTTTATTTTCATGTTTAACAACAATAAAATATGTTTTAGGGCAGAACAGTATCAAATTCGAAATATGCACATGGGGATTTTCCGGAATTGTTGTTTGTTGTTTCCGGCCTCATTTAAACTTGCCTAAATAGTTAGTTTACTTATGCTTCACCTCTTGCCATGTTTAACAACATTTAATATTGTTGGGTACATAACCGAGAAAGAACTAAATATGTCAATGTGGTGTTTTGTCAATATGCAACTCGTTGCATATTGAGCTCCACTTAACTTGTAGTATTGTTTGTTGCACTTTGTCATGTCATGCCTCATTAAGCCGGACATGCATCATACTCGATTGTGCATCATGCCATGTTTATGCTTGTGCATTTACCATGTTGTTTGTTTCTTTTCGGTGTTGCTTCTTAGTTCCGGTAAATGTTGCGATTGTGAGGATTAGATTCGACTACTTCCGTTCGTCTTCTTCATGGACTCGTTCTTCTTCCTAGCGAGGATTTCGAGCAAGATGACCGTCACCTTGGATCTCATTACTATCATTGCTATGCTAGTTGCTTCGTTCTATCGCTATGCTGCGTTACCTACCACTTGCTTATCAAGCCTCCCAAATTGCCATGAACCTCTAACCTTTGTCACCCTTCCTAGCAAACCGTTGTTTGGCTATGTTACCGCTTTTGCTCAGCCCCTCTTATAACGTTGCTAGTTGCAGGTGAAGATGAAGATTGCTCCATGTTGGATTATGTTTATGTTAGGATATCACAATATCTCTTATATTATTAATGCATCTATATACTTGGTAAAGGGTGGAAGGCTCGGCCTTATGCCTGGTGTTTTGTTCCACTCTTGCCGCCCTAGTTTCCGTCATACCGGTGTTATGTTCCTTGATTTTGCGTCCCTTACGCGGTTGGGTGATTTATGGGACCCCCTTGACAGTTCGCTTTGAATAAAACTCCTCCAGTAAGGCCCAACCTTGGTTTTACCATTTGCCTCACCACCTCCTACTTTTCCCTAGGGAGTCGCTCTCTCGAGGGTCATTTTTATTTAGCCCCAGACCAATGCTTGTCTAAGTGTTGGTCCAAACTAGAACACCGTCTTGGGACCATCCCTTGGCAACTTGGGTTACGTCGGTACTGTCGCTTAGCTTATCCGGTGTGTCACGAGAGCGAGTACGTCGACTCCTGTCGGGATTGTCGACACATCGGGCGGTCTTCTTTGGTCTTGTTTTACCATTGTCGAAATGTCTTGTAAACAGGATTAGAGACTGATCGGGCCTTCCGGGAGAAGGAATATCCTTCGTTGATCGCGAGAGCTTATCATGGGCTAAGTTGGGACACCCCTGCAGGGTTTGAACTTTTGAAAGCCGTGCCCGCGGTTATGTGGCAGATGGGAATTTGTTGATATCCGGTTGTAGTAAACTTGAAGTAAAACTCTTTTAAAATACACCAACCATGTGCGTAACCGTGAGTGTCACTTTCCGAGGTTGATCGAGAGGAGAACACGGTTTTACGGTTTATGTCGGCGTAAGTAGGAGTTCGTAATCACTTCTTGATCATTACTAGTTGACGACCGCTTGCTTTGCTTCTCTTCTCGCTCTTATTTACGTAAGTTAGCCACCATATATTGCTTACCCGCTGTTGCAACCTCACCACTTTACCCCTTCCTTACCCATTAAGCTTTGCTAGTCTTGATACCCATGGTAATGGGATTCTTTGAATCCTCGTGGCTCACTGATTACTACACCAACAGTTGCGAGTTCGAGCTGTCACGATGATCATGGCCCAGGAGGCGATGTTCACTTGTTTTGGAGTTCTTCTTCTTCTTGATCGAGGATAGGTTCGGTCGTGACCTCGGCTAGCAGGGTGAATATTGTTTGAGTTTCTGTTTCTGTTTCATCTATAGTCGGATGTTGATCTTGTATATGATGTATTGTTGTATTCATGTGACATTGTATGTCTTGGTTGTATCCCCACTATTATGTAATGTTGATGTAATGATATCCACCTTGCAAAAGCGTTTTCAAGATGCGCTTCTATCCTTGATGAGACCTTGAGTTCCTTTAGGATAGAGGTCGCATCTTGGGCGTGATTCAATTGACCACGGTTTAAATGATAAGTCATCTCGAAAATGCCAAATGGAGACCAAGCTGGAGACCTTAATTTGAAAAGTTTCAAACTTTGTTTCTAAAAATTCTGAAAGAAATATATATATACCTAAAGACATACTGTACATGTGTGTAAATTTTCGGGTCAGTAAGTTCAAACGAGAGCTACACAAAAAGGACAAATCTGAGGCCTTTTAGCATATGTACTGTTCATCCTCAAAGTTCATGACTTTTTTTCAGCCCGCAATTCAAAGTATTTCATCCTGAAATTTTACAAACTTACATTACATCCCTGTGTACATGTGTAAATTTTTCAATTTTTGAAACTGGAACATTTGGATTTTGAATTTTTCAAAATTAAGGTCTGCAGACTCGGTCTCCAAAATGCCCTACTCGAGTCACATACCCTTAAAATTATACTCCTCCTGTTCACTTTCAGAAGGCCTTGGTGCAAAGTAGCTCATTTTCAGTTGTCTGAAACGACTTATAAAAGTGAACAGAGGGAGTAATTTAACTTGCATTCAAAGAGGGAGCACAATGCTAGGAGAGGCGACGACATATGGATTTTTACATGCTTGAGCATTTTGCGACTTGCCGTATGGAACTGCACCCACAGGTGAAGTACCAACGTCACTTAACTCTTTTGTGATGAACAAGGAGCAGTTGGCAATGCAATGTTCTTTTACAGCTGAAACGCAGTTTTCATAGTGATGGAGATCATACTTTCCCTGAGAACATAATTATATATTACAGTCGATACAAAGATGGTAAGAAGTCTGATATCACGGAACCTGCCCGACGGAGGCCGTTTTCAGGCCAGACATGAGATGGAGCGACAAACTAAAATTCAAGCGATGCGACTCCTTTAACCCCCTCAGCAATACTAACAAGGCAAATTGTAGATCTATATTTTTCATAGCCTTGTCAGCACTGGTCTCCCCCGTCAATTCAAGTTGTTTTCGACTCCCAGTGAAATTGCCCATGTTCCTTACCGTGTTGGAACATACACCACACGTTTAGCGGCGAGGCGTTTGCTGCTCATGGATAAATAAATGTGTCAGCGCGAGTGTCAAAAATCATCTTATATTTTGAGACTGGTTATGCTTAACAAATGGAGTGCAAGGTATTTTAGACCTCGAGCAAACAAATGGACATAACAACAAAGGTCGCTGAAGCTTTCTAATCAGTGATTTTGGCCTTCAGGCGAACCAAAGGAGATAACAATGTTCGCTAATACTTCGTAATCAGCAAAGCTACTTCAACTTAAATAATTTGTATGTAAGACAAGCAAAGAAAGACAGACCTTAATTTCTTATTTGGTGCAAGTATGCCACGTTTTTCAATGCTCTTGTAGCGATCCCTCGCTAGATTGCAGCATCCCTGCACAAAGATATAGCAGTTAGCCCCTGCAGAATTCTAGTAGACAGCAACAAAACCAGAGAATGTTACCTTCAGCTTTCTAAGCGAGCCACTAATCTCCTCTGTCAATAGAACTTGAGCAGGGAGCAGGTTCAAACCTGTTGCATTCATATTTTAGTTATTGTCGGAGAATCAAATATCATAGCCAAATATGACACCATGTGCCCAAAAGAATACTACAATATAACCCAAAAATTAGTAATGTCATCAAACTTTACAGCATAGTAGAGCAGTGGTATAAAAAAAGATTCAATGAGCAGATTAACTATTATTTAAACCTCTACCGAAGTAAACCAGATTACACTGGCAGTTGTAAGTTTCATGAAAATAGCAACACTAATATATGTAGCCCAGACTTGCAACTGTTAAAAAAACCATCCGGGTTAGAAATGTACTTGTGTCTACCCAGGCGGCGTGGGGCTGACTTGAGCCTTTCCTGCTTAGCCACAGTTAGCCTTATGCGCTTTTCCTCCTTTTCCTTGTCCTCTTTCGCTATCTCCTCTAATATATTTGGCAAGCTGCAAAAAAGAATAGCAAAAATATGGTAACCAGAGAACTAAAAGTAGACCATTCTTGGGAGCTTGATGAGACAGGAATGTGAAACCTACCTGTCTATTTGCTTTGAAAAAACTTCCAGTTTCTTCGCATCTGCTTCTGTCCTTAACCTCTCTTTACGACGAGCCCTTTTGTTCAGTTCCACTCTCGTAACTCTTTTTGTTTTCTTCCTGAAAATTAATAGATCATACCATTAAAAGATATCATCTATAAAGATAAACCCGGACATAACAGCTATTCCGATAATATTTTTGCAAATTGACACCAAAGCAACTAAATTGAAGCGTCAAAAAGGTATGTCTGAAAAAGCACATAATCTTCCAATCAGTTCTAAAATGTGAGCTGCAATCCTCCTGCACTCTACTAGCTTTCTAATGCTACCAATGGAAGAATAAGACAACACTTAGCAGCACCCAACTTTCTGAAAAACTAACTCATTTTGCATAATATATAAACATGTCAAAAATAGTGAATGGCGGTGTGACACTAAGCTTCAACCATCATTAACATGTACTCCCTCCGTCCGGACTTACTTGTCGGGAAATGGATACCTGACAACTATTTCCGGACGGAAAATACTACCACAAAAGCCATGAGGATAGAAGTATGATGTACTGAAGCCAAAATGCTTTACTTCATAATAACTTCTCCCTCTGTCCCAAAATATAAGAACGTTTTAACACTACACTAGTGTCAAAAACGTTCTTATGTTATGGGACAGAGTATATATTTTTCATAACATAGTCGAGTGTAACCTCTCTCCAGTTAGAGCATCAGCATCCTGGTCTTTATCACCTTCTGCAGCATCTACATCTCCATCAGCAGCAGCATCTCCATCATCAGCAGCATCAAGAAAAAATTTCTGCAGGCCAGGTGAAAGAAAAGGGATAAGCATGTCGAATCACAAGAACACAATCCAGTAATACAGCATGGAACGATACTATACTGTTCCGAGACTAAAGTCAGCAGCTGACAAGTACTCCGAAATGGTTTTGATGAAATTCCAATATATATACAGGCCATATGATTTGCAGAACACAACTTGCAAAAATGGAATTCATGTTACATTGCTTACATAGCTCGTTACAGCCTAGATGGCATGAACCTGGGTATGGATATATGTAGATCAAATAACTTGTCATTTCATGATATACTTACGAAACACCTCTATACACTAGAATGAAAAATCTCAGAATGAACTAGACAGTAAGATAGCACCTTAAAAAGACTAGATGAATAATCTCAGTCTTTATACTAATGTTAATTGTGCCTGGATGACAACCTTCGTCAATAGAATTACAAGGATTTTTTTTCTATTACTTGGTGCAAGGTAGACTTGCGAGAATACAACAGTCCACTTCCTTGGAACCTAAGTCTCTAAAAAAAATCATAGTGCATGCCTATGTTCATCAGAAGCAATATACCAATATAACGAGTGAGAAAGTATTCAAAAGCAGATAGAAGGTTGGGATATTGTCAAAATTCCAGTCATCTCCTAGAGGGGCTATGTGTAAAGGCAGTCGTAGAACTTACATCTTCTTCAGCTACTGCTTGACCAAGAACAGTAAGTGGCACTGAAAAGGGCCTAACTCTTTCGTGTAGATCTTGCGCATTTCATCAGCAACGGCTAGAGCAAGAGCATCCTACAAACACCAACACAAACAACATGAGAAACGAACTTACTATTAAAAGCGCCCAGACATCCAACAGCCAATGGTTTAGCAATTAAAAAGTGGATGATAATACAAACATCCTAAACTTAAAACATATCTTCAAGCACATACTTGATGGGCTTCATGTGGAGGATTAAATGAACATCCTTGAGGCTCAACTTCAACCGCAGGAATCACAGATGTGGTAGATTTCTGCAAGAAGTAATCCATTAAAGCTAGACATTTTGATACCAACAAAAATGCATAAGCTACCAGATGCAGCATTTGGCAAGAAAATATGTTTGTAAATTTGCACAAATATGACTGCAAGCTATACACACTCAAGCTTACATTTTTCTTAATCCTTTTCATTCCCTTTTTGGGCAAAGCAGCCCCTTTAGCATCTCCACCCCAGATGTCGAGGTTCTTCTCAGCTGAATCCTCTTCCTGTAAACGAAATAAATCCCATAATTAGCAAGCTGAGCCTCAAAGAGAAAGGAAGTTGCACAACTCTCCAACAGTTAATACCATGGGAGCACTTTTTTCTTCCCATGACTCCTGCATTTCCTTTTTCTTCGCGTGTTTCTTGAACTTCTTCTTATCCTTCTTGACATCAAAGAAGATGGAATCGTCTGTATATAAGGGTTCCGCTTCAACACACTCTCATGGTGAAGGACCTTCTCCCTGTTTTTCTCAATCTTCCTTTTGACAGGAACATCTACAAACAGCAACAAATGTTCAGCACCACTATACTATACATGAGTGGCAACAGAACTAGCGATTTCGACGAACTTTTGCAGCTTGTTGAACATGGCAACTTTTAGTCCTTTACAATTCAGTACATCGAACATATCATGCGGTGATGCAGACTCTGAGCCCCAATAGGAAACTAATGTAACAATTCCATCATGGATACCAAGTACTTAGTGCTTAACATTGAAAGGAGCAGCTACAACATCAGGTAACTAGATTAACAAACTAACAAAACCATATGATCAGCATTTTTCATGTCACTGCACTTATCACAAACTTTAGCCTCCAATTCAGGACCGATGCCTCAATCCTAGTCCGGAGCTAGATCCCCAAACCTCAGACTAACGTCGGGAAACGCGGAAGAACAAAGAGGGTTGACTGACTGACCTTTGGGGAGCCGGGTCGGAGGCGCTGGCGGCAACGGAGGAGGAAGCGGAGGCGGGCTTGTCGACGAAGAAGAGGGAGTCGGAGGGGAGGGAGGGGATGGCGCCGGCGCCGGCGTGGGCGTCGCGCGTCTGCTTCTCGTAGAACTCGTCGATGTCGTCGGTGCTGATGTTGGAGCGCCACGCTTTCTTCCCTTTCCGCGAGCTCTTCGCCGCCTTGCCCATCGCCGCCGGTTGCTCGCTCGCTCGCGCCGCCGCCTCGGGGAGCGGGAAGGGTCTTGGAGGTGCGGGAGGCGGGGAAGTTATTAGGGTTTCTGGCCTTCGTCGGGTTGGGTTATTTGGAGAGGGCTGGTGCACTGCCAGGTGGGGTCCCCGAGTTGTGGGCCCGGCTCTATGAGGGTGTCGGTTGGTTGTGCAACCTGTGTCATGGGAAAAAAACGTAGCAAAGGAAAAATGGAAGAAATTTTCTTGAGATCTTGGTTTCGGAGGAAAAATGCACGAATCATACAATTCATTTGTAGCGTGTTTGGTTGCAGTAGCGAACAATAGCTGCACTGTATAGCCTTCTTAACTTAGCCTGGCTATGCAAATGCAGCCTCAAATGCACCATCTACAAGTTGTTTGGTTGCCTGCATGCCATTTTGCCTGCATGGGCTGAACCACATTGTCTGGTGTTTGGTTGCCTGCATGTTAGTGGACAAACTTAAGGCATGATGTTTGGTTGTATGCAACGCCTCGTGTGTGGTAACCTCTTTGGCTAGTTGATGAGGTTACCAGACTTCGGCACAACCATGTAGCACACATCATAAGCAAAGCAGAGTATAAACAGAGGATCAACTACTTAACAGCATATTTCAGATAAGCAGTACCACACTTCATAACAGTTTAACACATAAACCATAAACAGTTCAGCGAGACTTCGATGGTAGTTAGGAAGGAGGTGCCCCGGCCCTAGTCCTTGGCGGCGAAGGCTTCGTCATGCTTCCCGCACTTGTTGACGACCTCAATGCCATCATCGTCGAAGATGGTGACCTTGAGGGTGTCGGGAGTGAGGAGCTCGAACGTCACCATGTAGCCGATCTTGATCTGTGAACGGCTGCGTAGGTGGCCCAACCCTGCTCCAGGGTCACTCTGTCGTTCATCAGCTTCACCGTCACCTTCCGGGAAGCGGTAGGTGTTGTTCACGAGCTTGAACTCCGCGGCACCGCGACGAAGTGCTTGGTGAAATCTGAGGGCATGGGGATGCACTCAAACTTGGTGCAAGGATGACCTTGCGAAGTGAGTTGGCCATCCTCCTCATGGTAGTGGTCGTGAATTGCGGCGGCTTGTTCTTTGGGGGATCCTCCATGCGCTCGTCGTGTCGCCAACCTCGGCGTCTTCGGTTCTTCCTCGGCGGTGGCGGCACAACCTCCTCGGGCATTGGATGAAGGGGTTGCTTACCCTTGTTGTCAACGGTTGGGAGCACCTCCGTGCCCATCTCATTGCTCTCCTCGATCTGCACACAATTCATGGAGTCAGGCATAGCATAGAGTTCATGGCTTATTGAAGAGCATGTAGTTAAAACGACATAACTGTCACTCTTCTCCTCCTCTCCATGGCCCTATATTTACTCACCACCCACCACTACTTACCCACCCCTCTCTTCTCTCAAAGTCAACCTTCCTTCTCTCCATGGCCATGAGCTCTAGCTTGGCTCCAACGCCAACCCCTCCCTTAGGGTATTGGTGGAGGGCCTTCTTCCTCGGGTGGTGGTGGTGGCCGCACCAAGTTCGAGAACACCATGGAGGTGTGCTCGAACTTGACTCCATGCGACATGCGAAGGAATCGATGCGGTGCTCATGAGGGCCGTTGCACAAGAGTGAAGGCGTTGATTCTGACCCGTGAAGCCGATGACAATCGACATCATTATTTGGGCCATGAATCAGGTCGTCTCCGACGACGCTAAACACAGGAAGAAGTGGTCCAAGTACAAGAACTACTGGGCTCCTAGTGACCGCCGTGCCGCAGTGTACTAGGAGACGACAATCGTGTCGCCGGCGGTCGGCGGTGGGGAGCCTAAGGAGGAGGAAGAACCGGTGCAGATGCCAGCGAGGGCACCGGAGCCAGGTCGCCGTACCTGGCAGATCGACCTTGACTCCGTCGAGGACGACGATGATGACCCGCCGCCCCCCACGGCGATGAACAAGAAGATGAAGACCAGCCACTTGACCCGCCGCTCCGCACGCCCGTGACGGCCGCCGTGGTTAGCGGGCGTCCGTTGTGTACCCCCAATCCCCCTTCTACTGCATCTGCATCTACCTCTATTCCGATCTTGCATGAACTAGTATGAACTCGTATGAACTAGTATGAACTACCTCTACATGCTTATCTACCTCTATTCCCCATTCCCCACTCCCAAGTGGATCGAATCTATCGCCGGATCGAACGGGTAAAAGTAGTGCATGACGAGCAGAGAGAAGTGCTTACCGCCATTGCCGTGGGCCCAGTGATGATCCGCTCGCTGGTGATGGAGTCCGGTTGTAAGGGCATATTTATCCCTAAGGTGTTTTGGTGATTGATGACAATGCTTTTGCGGACTAAACGTGTGCCTTGAGTTTCTCAGACGTTTCATCGCTAGGCACAAGACGGTTTGGTGCCCCTCGAAGACTATTGAAGACGGCGTTTTCTCGTTTCTTTTTGGTGGATTTGAGTCGTAGGAAAGCCATTACTATTAAGAGGGGTCCGCGTCGGAAAGGTTAAAGGTGGAATCATCACGTACACATTTTCTTCCTTGTCTCCTCCTTTCCCTGCGCTTTGGAGCATCCTCCGGTTATCCTCTATGCATTATGTCTTGGTTCTTGATATTGGGCTTGCGGTAATCTTGCTCCTACAGCGGTAATACCGATACCTCGGCAGTAATACCTTGAGAGCCTGATAGTACCGCTCCTCTCAGGCCGTGGTCTAGTGGCCCCCAAAATCTTGCATTGCATTCTTGCGGTAGTAGGGGCGGATGTAATTTTGTACATCCGCGCCTTGATATGTCTCCAATGTATCTATAATTTTTGATTGCTCCATGCTATATTATCTACTGTTTTGGACAATATTGGGCTTTATTATCCACTTTTATATTATTTTGGGACTAACCTATTGACCCGAGCCAGTGCGATTCTGTTTTTCCCTTGTTTGATGTTTCAAAGAAAAGGAATATCAAGCGAGTCGAAACGGAATGAAACCAACTGGAGAAGTTATTTTTGGAAGGAAAGCTACCGGAAAAACTTGGAGTGCACGTCAGGAAAGAAACAAGGGAGCCACGAGGCAGGGGGGCGCGCCCACCCCCCTAGGGCACGCCCTCCACCCTCGTGGGCCCCTCGTGGCTCCCCTGGCGTACTTCTTTCACCTATATAATCTCATATACCCTAAAAACTTCGGGGAACAGAATAGATCGGGAGTTCCGCCGCCGCAAGACTCTATAGCCACCAAAAACCAATCGGGACCCTGTTAAGACCACCTAGGGAGGAACCCTCACCGTGGCCATCTTCATCATCCGGCGCTCTCCATGACGAGGAGGGAGTAGTTCACCCTCGGGTGAGGGTATGTACCGATAGCTATGTGTTTGATCTCTCTCTCTCTCTCTCTCTCGTGTTCTTGATTTGCACGATCTTGATGTATCCATGAGCTTTGCTATTATAGTTGGATCTTATGTTGCTTCTCCCCTCTACTCTCTTGTAATGGATTGAGTTTTCCTTTGAAGTAATCTTATCGGATTGAGTCTTTAATGACTTGAGAACACTTGATGTATGTCTTGCCGATGCGTATCTGTGGTGACAATGGGATATCACGTGATTCACTTGATGTATGTTTTGGTGATCAACTTGCGGGTTCCGCCCATGAACCTATGCATAGGGGTTGGCACACATTTTCGTCTTGATTCTCCGGTAGAAACTTTGGGGCACTCTTTGAGGTTCTATGTGTTGGTTGAATAGATGAATCTGAGATTGTGTGATGCATATCGTATAATCATACCCATGGATACTTGAGGTGACATTGGAGTATCTAGGTGACATTAGGGTTTTGGTTGATTTGTGTCTTAAGGTGTTATTCTAGTACGAACTATAGGGTTGTTTGTGACACTTATAGGAATAGCCCAACGGATTGATTGGAAAGAATAACTTTAAGGTGGTTTCTTACCCTACCATAATCTCTTCGTTTGTTCTCCGCTATTAGTGACTTTGGAGTGACTCTTTGTTGCCTGTTGAGGGATAGTTATATGATCCAATTATGTCATTATTGTTGAGAGAACTTACACTAGTGAAAGTATGAACCTTAGGCCTTGTTTCAACGCATTGCAATACCGTTACGCTCACTTTTACCACTTGTTACCTTGCTGTTTTTATATTTTCAGATTACAAAAACCCATATCTACCATCCATATTGCACTTGTATCACCATCTCTTCGCCCGAACTAGTGCACCTATACAATCTACCATTGTATTGGGTGTGTTGGGGACACAAGAGACTCTTTGTTATTTGGTTGCGGGGTTGTTTGAGAGAGACCATCTTCATCCCTCGCCTCTCACGGATTGATAAACCTTAGGTCATCCACTTGAGGGAAATTTGCTCTTTGTCCTACAAACCTCTCGCACTTGGAGGCCCAACAACGTCTACAAGAAGAAGGTTGCGTAGTAGACATCAAGCTCTTTTGGCGCCGTTCTTGGAGGTGAGTGCTTGAAGGTATATCTTTAAATCTTGCAATCGAATCTTTTAGTTTCTTGTTTTATCACTAGTTTAGTTTATAAAAGAAAACTACAAAAAAATGGAATTGAGTTTGCCTCATACGCTTCATCTTTTTAATATCTTTCATGAGAATGATGGAAAGGAAAATTGTGCTCAAGTACTAGAAGAAGAATTGCATAGAATGCTTGGCATAAAATATGTGAATGATGAGCATGATTGCAATGTTGTTAGTATGAGTTCCTTGAATATCCATGATGCTAATGATATGCAAAGCCACAAGCTTGGGGAAGCTATGTTTGATGAAGATGATATTTTTTGTCCCCCAAGCTTTGATGAGCAAATTTACTATGATGAAACCATGCCTCCTATTTATGATGATTATATTGATGAAAGTGGGTTTGGAAGAGTGTCAACTTTAGGAAGTAATGATCCCACTATTTTGGAGGATGTTGAATATTATTGTGATAATTATGAAAGTGGATTTGGAGAGGTCATGACTTTATTTAGTGATGAATCCACTATTTCGGAAGAGGTTCCAATTGTTTATGAGAACAAAGTTGCTATATATGATGATTATTGTGATGACTTGTATGCTATAAAGAATAATGATAACCATGAAACTTGTCATCTTGGTCTTAATTTTCATTCAAATGATAGTTGTTTTGTTGAGTTTGCTCCCACTATTATTCATGAGAAGAAATTTTCTTATGTGGAGAGTAATAAAAATTCTATGCTAGTAGATCATGAAAAGAATGCTTTAGGTGCTAGTTATATTGTTGAATTCATTCATGATGCTACTGAAAGTTACTATGAGGGAGGAATGTATGCTTGTAGGAATTGCAATAATATCAAGTTTCCTCTCTATGTGCTTAAAATCTTGAAGTTATGCTTGTTTTACCTTCCTATGCAAGTTGATTCTTGTTCCCATAAGTTGTTTGCTCACAAAATGCCTATCTTTGTGGCCCCGATTTGCCGTACACTAATCATACTGCATAGCGTGCGATCAAGATCGAGGACTCACGGGAAGATATCACAACACAACTCTAAAAATAAAATATGTCATACAAGCATCATAATACAAGCCAGGGGCCTCAAGGGCTCGAATACAAGTGCCCGATCTTAGACGAGTCATCGGAAGCAACAATATCTGAGTGCAGACATAAGTTAAATAAGTTGCCATAAGATGGCTAGCACAAACTGGGATACAGATCGAAAGAGGCGCAGGCCTCCTGCCTGGGATCCTCCTAAACTATTCACAGTGGTAAATCGGTCGGTGACACCTTGCGTATGATAGGCACCTCCACGTGTAGTAGAATTAAATGCGTCGGCCGGTGGCGTCACAGCTCACAGGCTCCGACATCTGGTTGCGACAACCGGTGTAGAAAGGAAAGGGGAAAAAGAGGAGAAAAGCAACCGTGAGTACTCATCCAAAGTACTGTAAGCAAAGATCTACACTACATATGCATGGGTATATGTGTAAAGTGGCAATATCGATGGGTGAACTGCGAGAATGCCGGAATAAGAGGGGATAGCTAGTCTGTCGAAGACTAAACCTGGCGACCTCCATCTTGTAGCATGTAGAAGAGAGTAGATGGTAAGTTCACCAAGTAGCATCGCATAGCATAATCCTACTCGGCGATCCCTCCTCAATGCATACATTAGAGAGAGATCACCCGGGTTATATCCGCACTTGGAAGGGTGTGTTTTATTAAGTATCCGGTTCTAGTTGTCATAAGGTCAAGGTACAACTCCAAGTCGTCACATTACAAGAAGATCACGGCTATTCGAATAGATAAACTTCCTGCGGTGCACCACATAACCCAACACGCTCGATCCCATTTGGTAGGACACACTTTTTACGGGCCATGCCTGCCGCGGAAGACCAACATGTCCCGCAGCCCTACCTAGGCATAACGAGACGTCGTACGCCGGTCTAAATCCTATGGCGCGAAGTGCAGGCCCATCGCCCATTGCACACTGCGTTCTTGAAGCGGTGAGCGAGCTAGCCTAGCGAGCGTTCGATCCAATCCGGTGCCAGCAGCTTCGATTCTGAAGCGTCCACGAAGGCTTGGTGATACCACGGCGTCGAGTGCCCATAATTGTTCCAGCGTGGTTGGTTAGTGCGTATAGGCCAAATGGCGGACTCGAGATCAAATACCAAGGTCTCGTTAAGCGTGTTAAGTATCCATGACGCCGACCGAGGCCAGGCCCACCTCTCTCCTAGGTGGTCTCAACACCCTGCCTGCCTCCGCTCACAAAAGTAACGATCGGGGCCGTCGAAACCGGTAGCACCTCTACCGGATGGAGCCACCGCCCTTGACCCCATCTCGACGATATCATAAGTAATGTAACAATATACGATATATAGCATATGCCCGTGATCACCTCGAAGTGATCACGGCCCGATCAATATAGCATGGCGGACGGACAAGAATGTAGGGCCAGCGATGGAATACTAGCATCCTATACTAAGTATTAGGATAGCGGTAAAGGTAACAAGCTCATGCAACAATGACGGGCTATGCATCGAATAGGATTAGCAAAGCGGTAACATGCTACACTACTCTAATGCAAATTGTATAGAGAAGGAATAGGCGATATCCCCGGTGATGATCAAGGGGGGCGTGCCTGGTTGCTCTAGCAAGAGGGAGGGGTCGTCAACACCGTAGTCGTACTGGGTAGCAGCGGCGTCGATCTCGTTGTCTACCAGAAAGAAGTAATGGAGGGGAACACAATAAATAACGAGCAATCAAAGCTTCACAAAGCATAACATGGCAATACGCGGTGCTAGGTATGCCCTAACGCGGTAGGAGGTGATACCGACGAAGGGGGGAAACATCCGGGAAAGTATTCCCGGTGTTTCGCGTTTTCGGGCAGAGGAGCCGGAGGGGGAAAGTTGCGTGTTTGCTATGCTAGGGATGTGTAGCGGACGAACGGGCTGCGTATTGATTCGTCTCGTCGTTACGAGCAACTTTTCATGTACAAAAGTTTTTTTTATCCGAGCTACAGATTATTTTATATTCATTTAAAAAGGATTTAATCATTTTTAGGAATTAACCAATTTATTTAAATCTAAAATCATTTATTACATCATCATGACGTTAGTGGTGAAAGTTGACCGTTGACTAGTCAACTAACAGTTGGGGGGTCCGTTTGTCATTTCCTCTACACTAATTAACAGAGTTAATTTTAGCTAATCAAGTTAATTGGGCTAATCTAAGCAAGGTTAATTAATTTAATTACATTACTAATTATTTAATTAATTCATTCATTTTATTATCCTTTTTTTCAGTTTCCTTTTTCTCTACTCCTTTTCTTTTTATTTGATTTACAGGGGAGGGCCCCACATGTAAGTGGCTCAGGCCACCTCCCTCCTATGCACAAACGCCTGAGGGAGGGCGGAGGCGCGACAGTGGACATGGCCCATGAGGCCATGTGCCATGACAGCCATGAGGTAAGCGGCGAGCAGGGGCGCGCATCGCGCCTGCGCACCTGGCACGAGCGAGGCTCGCCAGTGATGGGCCAGCATTTGATCGGTAGCAAGCAGTGGTCAATGCGTGGCCGAACATGCTGGCGCCTTGACAAGCCTGGCGGCCTTGAGGAGCACGCGCCTGGCGCTGTAGAGCAGGCCGTGGGCTGGCGAGAAACACGTCTTGTGTATGATGGCGCGTCGGCGAGGAGGCAGTCTTGGTGGCGCGGCACGTCGAGGCTGACAATGCCCAGAGCAGAGAGGAGAGGAAGCGACAGACGGGCTCACCTCGGGCCGTGGGGGTGGCAATGAGCTCGAGGGGCTCGGCATGGCCGGAGACAATGATGAGCAGAGGCGGCGCAGCGACGCCATCGGTGTGCCAAGCGTCCAGCGCTCGGTCGGGAAGGAGGAGGAGCTGCGAGGAGGAGGCAAGGCGATGCTTGGCGATCTGGTGGCGAAATTCGATCTTACGTGACAGCGTGGCACCGGTCGCGATAAGCGCAAGGGGGCCTTGTCGAAGTGAGCATCACACTCGATCCAGATCAGCGAGAGGGCGAGGGTGAAGTGGGAGCGATGGGGAGTGGGGTGGCCAAGGGGTTAGGGGTTTCGGACGGGGAGGATAAGGGAGAGTGGGGTGGGCGGCTGGGCTGGTGGGGCTGCTTTGTCTACTAGCCGGGCAGTTGGCTCGATGGGGAGGGTATTCTCCCTTTTTTATTTGTTTTTCTTTTCATTATTTTCTTTTATTCGGTTTATTTTACTTTTAATTTCTTTAGTTTTTGTAAAATATGACAATAGCTCCTAAATTAATGTCTACGAATAATCCACGCCTTAAAAAAGTTTGGTGACTAATAAACTAGTTTAACATTTGTTTAATAATTTAAAAGCATTCAAATAATTGTTTTTCTCTTTGTTTTATTTAGTTAAGTGCATTTAAACTTTTATAAAGACTTGGTTTATCCACCAATATTACTTATGAATTATTTGGCTCCTCCGAACATTTTAGTTTTAATATTTTAAATCTTTTATTGTTTGCTTGATTTGAATTTGAATTGAATCGGTTTGAACTAGCGAGATTAACTTCTGATGATAAGCGGTGACATGGCAAGATTAACAGGAATTACTATAAGCTTAAATATCAAGGCGTCACAATTCTCCTCCACTACAAGAAATCTCGTCCCAGATTTAAGAGAAGTAATGAGGGAAGCGATTTAATTCTGAAATTCTAACGAATCATCTCGGTCTTGGTTGCTCTTCTCGAAGAGGTCGATCCATTACGTGGGTGTCTTCATTTCTGCTTGAGGTCATCATGGCGATGTTGGCATCCTTTCTTGAGGCTCCATCGTACTTACGAATAGGAAAGGGGTAGCTTGACAGCGATAAAAGCGCTACCGGGGGTAATCATCGGGGTTTATCCATGAATGAACATATGAGTATCTCTCGAGTTGAGCAGATAAAACATCACAGAGAGCAAAGTAATATGGTACAATAAGAAGTTTAAAATGGGTAGACAATCGTTCAATGGTGACACAAGGTGTGAAAGAAAGTGCAAGTGCGAGAATAAGTATTATATACGATACGAGAATAGATCACTAGGAAGGTGGCTCGCGAATTACACACGAAGCTGAGCGTGAGAATAACCTTGCGAACAGGTTGTGTATAGAAGAGTCGGGTTTCGATCTTTTGTGGAGCTGTGGGTTATGGGCCCACCATGTGGGTTAAAGTAGAAAGAGGCTGACATCTTGCAGTCCACGATAGCAAGGCATGTCGGAGGGTAACTTTGTCGATTATGTCGGCAGCAACGCCGATACCAAGGCGAGGGGCGATGAGAACCATTTTTCACCTTTCGTTGAGCGAGGCGGACCAATAAGCAAGGATTCTCGTCCGCCGGTGGTTCAGAATGTCATCAACAAAGTAATGTGATTGTCTTCTTGTGAGAATTGCACACTAAGGTGTTAACATAAGCGAGGATTAATACTGCTTAGATCATAATGATCACCGAGAAAAGGTTAGACAAAACAATGGAAATGAAAAGGTGTTTATCAGATTAACAAAACAATGGAAAGGAAAATGTGTTTAAACACATATTTGAGTATATCCTTCCCAAGGGCAAGCAAAGCATGATATCCATGACGGGATATAACGTACAAAACCCTTGAAGGAAGAGAAATTCCATGCCATTATCCATACAGCAGTGTTTGGATAATTGAGCAAGAAACATTTAGCATTGGGCTTCAAATGTTCTTGTTGAAAATCGAATTACCACAAACATGCTTGAGATAGCATCGACATGGTCTTGAGCAAAGGTCGGACTTTGGGAACACAAAGGATCCATCGAGAATAACTTGTGGAATAAGTCTTACAATTTCCTCATGGAAGAATGGATAACCTTGCTAAAAAGGAATCTATAACAATAGGGCCTCCCGACGGTGTGCTAAACACGACATCACCTTATACGGGTCACATAAAGACCAATGTTATAACTCTTGGAAATAAGTTACAACCATCATATCGTAGAGATTCAGATCTGATTGTGGGATACCTCGACTCGGGATGCACGAGAAGAAAAGGTGCAACACAATTGTGAGTTGGCATTGTAAGATTTTCGAGAAATGAACTATGGGCGAGTTCGAAACAAGAGTTCATCATTAATCCAAGGAGAGAGATGAGGAGGTGGTGATGGATTCACAACATTTCATCAAGATTTCCAAAAGATGGATTTCCACAATTATGTGAACAAGGAGATAGCATTAGTCATATCAAATGATATAACGATGTATGCTTTCGAGGAAAGACATACACAATTAAACATTGGTTGAAAGGTGCACCAGAAATATGGGCTGGGTTACGCGATCTCAATATTAGAATGGTGACTTGACGAACAAAAATTAGAATGAAACTTCGACCATTCACTTCAAAGCAATAGGGTTGCTATAAGTTTTGAATTCACACATCATAGTTCAATTGTCGGTATTAGGTTAGAAACAACCACGGGTACCAAGAAAGAATGGTGAGGGTGAGAAGTATCACCATACCAAGAATTCTTAAGAGGTGGTGAAATTCTCACAACATTCTTGATATATAAGATGGTATTACTTCAAAGTAGGACATAAAGACAAAATTTGGATAACCCGAGGAACTCAAGGTACAACCACAACCACGAACAAGTTTGTGTTGGAAAGAAAACAAAGAGTAGTCGATGACAACACAAATCATCAAAGGGCAAGGATGGTAATTCTCATCATGAATTTGATTAATAATTCGGAAGAGCTCGGAATGTTGATAATGATTACGACACATTTGTCGAGAGATTACTGAAAGATGTAATCGATCGGCGATGACATCAAGTCAAAGGAATGATGAAGCAAGAGGTTATTGGAACCATGGGTACGACACAAACTTCGAAAGCGAGCTTGTTGTCCAGATGTGGAATGATAAGACAAGGAAATAAGCGTAAGATTAGCTCAAGATAAAAAATTTGTGTGCCGGAAGAAGGACCCGGGTAGCTTGCAGTTAGATTTAGCACAATAATGATATAGCCAATCGGCTAGGAATGACATGATCGGGTAAAAACTTCGTAAGTAAAGAATATTAGTAAGAGTTGTTGAATCGTAATCTTGGACTTGGTTCGATTATCGGTGTCTTTGAGTGTTTAAAAACTTCGGGCCGTGAAAATTGGAATCGATGAGGATGCTAGTATGATGAAGAACTCATAAGAGGTTATGCGATTACGTGATAATGTCGAGATACCGAGGTATTACTGATGACAGATCAAAATATATAGGTTGGAATGGGTATTGCTCTGCGAGAAGACAAGTGCTTTTAACATGCAGGGGAAATTGAATCAAAGGGGAACAATATGGTCGTAACCACATTTGTAAATGATCAAACCCACGAGATACAAGCACTTATAACAAGGGGTAACTATTTTAGAAGCTTCCATGATAAGATCTCGCATCGTGTCCATGGGCATGAGCATAAAGTTCAAGGTCGACTCCCACTTCTTCAATGCATAACCTTTCATTCACTTCTCGCGTTTGATGAAGTTGCAGTGTTGAAATTTTATACGGCAAATACCGGAAGAGTATGACTCATGAAAACTTTCGAGTTCACACATATTATGGAAGGCATAGAGTTCAACCCATCGGGGCATCATGGAAACATATACCACTAGCTTCAATAGTAAATATCACCATCTCAAAAGCGAGCATGGTTGGCGAATCAAGGAATAGGATTTACCAAAGGCATTATGTATCGGGAAAGAACTTCCAAAGTGATTGAATATGAAGGATGTTGTGGATAAAATCCAACAAGGTTACGATGGTCCATAAAAGATCGATGAGTATCGGCACACAACGGGGAAGAATCAATGCAAAAGACCTTGGATTATAGAAAACAATCGAGTAACTTAGAGCTCCATTGCAAAGGAATTATGATTTACAAAGCGAAGGATCGAAGCGTATTTCCTGATCAAGGATGGATAAGTTCATTAGACATAGGGGCACAATCAACGACAATTTGATTGGCAAGAACCACTCACGTAAAAAATGACATCCGAAATTTGGAAGGATGAATTCTAAAAGATCACGATTGAGGATTGTGAGCATTACGCAACAAATTGAATCAACGGACTCAAAATGATAATGACAAGAGATGCCAATAAGATTAGAAGACTTATGGGACTAACCATAATGCAAACAAGCAAGAATTTCAAGAGCAAGAGGATGCTCAGATTTTTGGAAAGATCGAATGGTATTTGAAAACTTTTGTGAAACACATGAACAACTAGGAAAGAAGCGGATACTCGATAAGTGCGAGGAATTATCCGTGAGGTATACATGAGGCAAGAACTA